>JAQPPZ010001801.1:4800000-6125000 GCA_028583015.1 Wollemia nobilis | reverse complement strand
ACAATTTTTTCACTTGGTCCTTCCGCCCCAATATGTCATGAAATCATGACGTTTCCATGTTGCTAGACTTCATCTCCACAAATGTCACGAAATCATGACGCCTTTCATGCCTTATGCTTTCTGTTTCCACTTGCCGCGACCACGCAACACGTCGCGATTTTGCGACGTCTTTCGCCTTTTGTGCCTTGTTCATTATTCTATCGCGATATCGCTACAAAGTTGATTGTCATCACCCTTTGCTTAGTTATGTCACGATTTCGTGACCTTTTCTCTTACTATACTCCATGGCCATTGTAAGTCGTAAAAACGTGACATGTCACGATTTCATGATAGTTTACTGCGCTGCCCCTCGTTGACCATTTTGACCGTGAAACTCCAACACGTCGTGATATCGCGACAACCTTGCTGCTTTGCTGTCGTTGACTGTGTTGACCGTGATTTTGGAACACGTCACGAAATCGTGACATTTTTTGACTTTGCTTCTCTCTCCTCAATAGACCCGCGATAACGCGACATGTCGCGATATCACGACGGTTTTGAAACTATGCCCTCCATGCTGCTTTTTGTCGCGATATCGTGACAGTCTTCGGACTTAGCTTTTTTTTGCATCAAAACCTGTAAAGGAGTGAGAACTTCAACATCTTATGCAGGAATAATCAATAATCAAAATAATGTGGCAAAAATGCCAACATTCTTGGCGGCTCATGGGGTATACAGTTCTGTTGTATGCATGAATCCCAGGCCTGAATCCATTGGGCAACAGAGTCAAGAAAAACTGAGAACAAAAAGCTGGCTGATGGGGTACATCTCGACGGACTGCTGCAACAACTCTTGCTGAATTACTGAAAACTCAAGGAATCTGTATTTGGCTTAGCTGACCAGGTGCTGTAAAAGAATCTCCATGAAAGCACCAGGGGTTGCAAAATGGAAATGAATGAAATAAGTGGAGTGAGGACTATGGAATGGAAATGAAAGTATGGAATAATGGAATGGAGGGAGTGATGCGGTAGATACAGTAACAGAGTGCTTCTGTGCTACCAGCTGCTATGAAAGGGAAATGGAAGTGAATGGAATAATGGAATGGAAGTGGAAGAGATGACAAATGCGGGATGAACTATGGATAAATGCTAAAACAACAATGAAGTTAGAAGAAAAGGAAAAGAAGAAACGGGAATAGCAGAAAGGGAAAAAGAAACAACAGCAGTGGCTTGATTACTTGCAGAAGAAAAAGGAGTAGGAGAAGAAGGGAATAAAGAGGGGAAGGGAAGAAATAAAGAGGAAGCCACTAACTACTGGGAAGGAAGAAGAAAAAAGAAAGAAATACGTACCTGCGGGCTCGCATGCAAAAAGAGCCGAAGTTGACAGAGGAAAACAATACTTTTTTTTTCTTTTTCTTTTTTTTCTTTTTTTTTTTTTTTTTTTGCTATATACAAGGTGATACTGGACTCACACTTCATGGAGTGTAGGCTTTCAGATGAAAGCCGTTCACCGAAATAGGAAGTGGGCTGCCATCCAAATCTTCCAGATGAAACGAATTTGCTGCACCAGCACTGACAATGCGGAACGGACCCTCCCACAGAGCATCAAACTTCTTGTGCATCCCTGGCTTGGCTTTCTTTTCATTCCATTTCAGGACCAAATCACCCACCTTAAGCGGACGATCAGCGGAATTTTTATGGAACCACTTTGAAATAACCTGTGTATGCTTAGCAAACTCCTCATAGGCCAAAGAACGTTGCTCTTCCAACTGTAACAACTGAGCCAACCGCATATCCATGGAATCTACATCTGCTTCATCATCCTGAAATCCCTGCAACTGCTGCAATATTGGCAATTCTAGATGAACAGGCAACCTTGCCTCTTTTCCATATACCAGGGCATATGGTGAAGTCTTGATAGACTTCTTGATTGAGATTCTATCTGCCCATAAAGCTTGATTTAACAGAAGGTGCCATGATCTCTTGTTATCCCCCAAAGATCTCTTTAAAATCCGTAGCAAATTCTTGTTTGTGGACTCTGCCAAGCCATTTCCCTGAGGGTAATAGTTAGAGGATGTCTTCAGGAAAACACCATACTTATTTGCAAATTCAGCTAGCTCAGCTCCAATAAATGGAGTTCCGTTATCTGTAATAATAGCATCAGGAATGCCAAAACGTGTGATCAGCCCTTCAATGAAAGAAATCACCACCTCTTGATTTGCAACCCTGGTTGGAATAGCTTCAGACCATCTCGTAAAATAATCTGTAGCTGTCAAGATATATTTGTGTCCAGCTAAAGAATTCGGATCAATAATCCCAATAAAGTCCAATCCCCACTGCTGAAAAGGTGCTTCAACCTGAATTGGATGCAGGGGCAATGATGCATTTCTAACCCTTCCTGTATACCTCTGACATTTGTCACATGCTTGGGCAATCCTGAAAGCATCTGTGAACAAGGTTGGCCAATAGTAACCAGCCCAAATAATTTTTAAAGCCATTGGTCTACCTGCATAGTGTCCTCCTGATATGCCAGAATGAAACTCCTCCAGGAGTCTTGCCTTCTCTGATTCCTTGACACACCTTAAAAGAATGCCATCAATGTTCTTGAAAAACAATCCTTCGGGCAGCAACACATACCTGAGAGCTTGCAGATGAAACCTTCTCCGTTGTGAGGCATTTAACTGTGAAGGGCATCTACCAGTTGTGAAATAGTCAATGAGGTCATCTGCCCAATCTTGTTCCTGAACTAGGAGGTTCATCAGATTGTTATCTCTAGCAAGATCATCTGCTTGATAATCAACTATTCCAGATGTTTGCAGTCTTTGCTAAGTGTTGGCATAAGGCCTTACCCCGCACTAGCTTGGTCGGATGAATCTCAACATCAAATTCTTGAATTTTGGTGACCCAACTCTGCGCGTTTATCACCCATCTCACCCCGAATGATGAAATTCCTTACATCGGGATGTATAACATAGACGACTGTCCTACTCTGAGATATGAAGTGCTTGAATTTTTTAAGAGACTTCATGACAGCATACACCTGTTTTTCAATGAAATTATATTTTGCCTCATGAGGTAAGATAACCCGACTAAGGAAAGCAATGGGCCTTTCATTCCCATCATCTCCTTTCTGTGTGAGTACTGTGGCATAGCTTTCATCTTCCCCCACTGCATACAGAATGAAATCTTTTGAATAATCTGGATTAATTAATACAGGAGCCTGCACTATTCTGTCCTTAATTTCCTGGAATGCCTCCTTCCTCTGAGTTGTCCATTTAAATTCTGCATCCTTCTTCAACAACTCAGTCATGGGCTTGACAACCTGGGCAAAATCAGAAATGAACTTCTCGATAAAATTAATCTGCCCAAAGAAAGACTGCAGCTCTTTCTTATTGGCAGGGAGCGATAGTTTCTTCAATGCTTCGACTCGAGATGGATCAATTGCCAAACCATCTTCTGAAATGACATGCCCCAAGAGTTTACCTTCCTTCACTGCAAAAACCGACTTCTTTGGATTAATGGAAATACCAAACTCTCTACATTTTCCAAAGATTTGCCTCAGATGAGAACAGTGATCTTCCCGTTTATGTGAAAAGACAGTCATATCATCAAGATAAATAACAATAATCTTGTTCAAAAGCTCCTCAAATGCAATGTCCATGGCTCTCTGGAATGTGGCCCCAACATTTGATAATCCGAAAGGCATTCGCTGATAAGCAAAAGTGCCCCACTTAGTTGTAAATGTTGTCTTGTACTGGTCCTCATCCCTAACCCAAATCTGGTTATATCCAGAGAAACCGTCCAGCAGTGAAAAACGCTGAGCCCCAACAACAACATGCAGTATCTGATCAATGCGAGGCAAGGGATAGTGATCTTTCAGAGATGCACGGTTCAGATTTCGAAAATCTACACACAATCGTATGTCTCCATTTTTCTTTCGAACCGAAACCAGATTAGCAACCCAAGTCGAGTGCTTAACCGGGTATATAATCTTGGCCTGCAGCATTTTCACAAGTTCGGCCCTCATGAGAGTCTCAATCTTTGGATTCACTGGTCGCTGCTTTTGCCTGAAGGGTCTGACTCCTTCTTCCAACTCAATAGTATGCTGAACAATCTGTTTATCATATCCCCTCAGATCCTCATAACTCCAGGCCACAATATCAAAAAATTCTTGACACAGTTGCTTGATTTCTTGCAGTTCATCGAGAGTAGAATCAGTCCCAATCTTAATGACCTTATTGGGTTCTAATTGCATCTCCATATACTCTTTCTTGTCGATCTCAATCCGATGTTTCTTAGACCGATCATGCTGATCAAACAAACTTTCTAGAGTGATAAGACCCTTCGAAATATGATTATTCCGCAACTGAATCAGACCTTCAGTTTCTTCGTGCTCCAAGGTTCTTCCTTTGATGGTGGCAGCTTCTTGAATCAAAAAGTTAACAATTTGCTCATCACTCTCGAAGACCTGCCAGAAAGTATCTTTGTCTGGGACACTAGGCCTGTACACCATCCTTATTGTCTTTGGCTTCTTGACTACCTGCTCAATGGGAGAAAAATTTGCTCCAAGAGATGCTAGAAGATCCGCATGCTTATTCAGCTCTCGAGAAATAGCTTGAATATTCAGAGCTATGAAAGACTCAAACAGGTCCCAAACTTGGTTGCGGTATGCTTTGAGATAATGCTGCTTGGAAATACACCTGTTTGTTACTTGGTTTACAATCAGCTCAGAATCACCAAAAATCTGCAACTGTTCGATTCCCAACTTTCTTGCCTTTTTCAAGCCTAGGCATAATGCTTCGTACTCGACAACATTGTTAGTACAATTCCAAGTAAGACGGTATGAATATGTTCTTTGTAAACCAGAGGGAGAAATCAAAACAATACCTGCTCCTGCACCATTTTTGCATCTTGCCCCATCAAAATATAACTTCCATAGTTGATCCGTGACAGAGCTCTGATCATCTTGGTTAGGGAATACCTGCATTGCGCCATCCTCGGGCTTTGTGATAGAATAACAACCGATTTCGGTTTCCAGCATAGCATTGAAATCAAGCATGGAAAACCCGTCTTCCAACTGAAGCTCGTCTAAAACCTCATTCATCAAATCAGAACCCTCTAACTCTTCGGTTAGCATGTTAACAGATTGCATGGTCTTTCCTGCTTCATCCAACCTTTCAATATGAAAAGAGGAAGGTTTTTCATTATGAATCCGGAGTCTTTTACCTTTGAAAGGGATCTCCAAGTGGGAATAATCCAGTGCAAGGTAACCTCCCAACTTTGCAAGTAAACTCTCTGGATAAGCACATACTGAAATACGGTTCTAGATCGACCACAACTATCTCCTGAATGACTGTAATCTGAGGCATAGTGTGTAAAACAATCGGGACATCCTTGATTACACCCACCATTTTCATAGGAGTACCATCTAACTGCAAGACTCCAGGGCTACTTCGTGTATATTCCATACCCATAACTTCGCAAACTGCCTTTGGCATGACAGTTGTAGCGGCTCCAGAGTCGATCATGCAGTTATGCACGATCCAACCCTCTATTTGCAGTGATAGATAAAATGGGGGTGGTCTATTTTTACCAGTGATAGAAGTGGTTAAAGCTTGAGCATAAATTGTCTGGGTAGGACCCTTCTCACTATCCTTCATAGATTTCAAAGATTCTTGCAATAAATCTACCCGCCCAGGCAATTGCAATGCATCGTAAAGACTAACCTTAGCTGGGGTCTTCTTCAGTTCTTCGACAATGTTGTATGCAACCGCAGCAGATTCCTTCTTTTCAATGGGGTGATCATATCTGCTCCGATACTGCTGAGTGGCTTCTACTCTCAGCCTCTTTGTCAATGAAGGGTACTTCAACTTTTCTCTTGTACTCTGTGTGGAACATGATCTTTCGGTAAAATAGGCGCATCGAGCTTTGAAACTGGCATAGGAGTCTTCACTGGTTTCTTCAAATCAGCTGGCACTTTTAATGGCTCTAACTCAGCAGGATCTACTGTAACAGGCTTCTTTCCAGTCCTTGTGAGAACCGAAACTTGCTCTTTCGATGGAATCATTAAGCTATGGCCTGCCTCAGAGATCATATTGACTTGCCCTCCCGAAGAACTAGCAGCCAATGTCTGCACATAATTCAAATGAACCATGCAAGTGTCTTCTCCATGTGGATCATTGCATGTCGAACACCAATATGTTCTTTCAGCAAGGTCTACATCTTCATTTGCCAAAACAGTCAAGTTCTTCTCGGGTGCTTTGCTTGTTGAAGCAGCTTGTTCTCTAGTAATCGGTGGGGGTTGAAATCTCCTAGGCTAGAAATCTCGCTCAGCTTGCTTCCTTTCAATAAGCGTGATCTTATTACCCATTGCTCTTATTGCCGAATTGGCAGATTTTACCTCTTGCAAGAGTGTCGTATAAGGATCAGGATTTACAGGTGCAGGAGGTGCTGGTAAAGGCAAAGGTGCTGGTGGTGCCGGTAATGCTGGGAATGAAGTGGAAGCAGGGAATGGCAGAATGTTGGGTGCAGGCAACTAGGGATTTGCTGAAGTAGAGAGCTGAGGAACTGGGATAGGTGCAATTTGAGGTGCACTAGAATTCCATGATGGAACAGGGTACATAGAAGACATAGATTGCGAAAAAGAACTAGGATATAAATGTTGTGGAATATCAGGTAAAATGGGCATTGCTACCTTTGGGGGAAGCCTGCCGATTGCAATCAAGTCTGCCTCCACCTTTTGTGCTTGCTCGAACAGTTCTAGGAAGGTCATCACATTGGACTGCCTGATCGCCAAGCCAATGTCTGTATTGAACGCTCGAAGGTAGTAGAACGTAGCTTGCTCAGGGGTAGGGCGAAGTCCTTCAGGCACTCGCTGCCAGCTTCTGGTGAAACGAACATTGAAATCTGCTATTGCCTCCTGCGGGTGCCTCTGGATTGCATTAAACTGATGCAACAATGAAAATGGGTCAGCCTGTTCATGAAAATTCTTCACTAACAATTCTCCTAGCTGATCCCAGGATGCAATAGTGCCTGGTTGCAGAGATCGATACCAGTACAACAATTTTCCTCTCAAGGATAACACTAATAACTTCACCATCACATCTTTGTCCGTTATATCATGAATGGCTGCCAGAGAAGCTACATCATGAATATGTTCGTATGCAGTCTTTCCCGTGCCATCATAGGTTGGCAAGGCTTTCAAAGCAGCTTGGGGAACTGGATTTTGAGCCTACAAATTCAAGGCCCCTGAGCTGTTCCATGCTGAAAACTGCCGGGTGGAGGATACTGGGCCATTGGGACTAGTGTATGTAATTGAGAAGATGGAAAACTAGTAACAATACCAGGGATTTGTGTGGATATGGCAGATGATGCAAGCGATGGGGAAACCAACCTAGAGTGTTCACCTCTTTTTGTGCTGTCAAGTTCAAAAAACTCAACAAGATCTTCAACTTTTTTGGACTTTGATCTCGTGATCATGAAGTACAACTTTCACTGCATCCACGTTCAGAGATTTTTGGGTACTGCAGAGTCACCAAATGTTCTAACTATACGGCATGAAGGCGAACATTAAACCCTCAATACTATGGGATCTTTCTGAGACAGAAATAGTCTGTCCCACCGGGCGTGCCAAAAACTGTTGGTCACGAATCTGCCACAGGAAAGGATTTTCTATGTCTATGCACCCTAGACCCGGCCAACATTGAAAGGTTGGGAGAAAGAAATGTCTCCCAGACCAATCTCCAGAGAGGGCTGGTTCCCTTACTATTTCTAAGCTTGATTAAGACTAAAGTTACTGGAAAGGAATTATAAATGTGCAAAAAGAAACGAGAAATACACGGAAAGAGATGGGAAATATAGCCACAGGCCAAATTTATATGATCGGGGAAAGAAACTCAGCAAGAATTTAACCTCAAGCGTATAAACAACATATAATAATAGAATACAACATAATCCACTTACGACCTTGCACAGACAACCTTCAGGATTGCATTCCAGAACTCACTTTCTCATTTGCGATATTCAAACTCAGATGCAGAATTGAAATCTAACAGCAGATTAGAAAGACGAGCATAACTGAGAAATACATGAAATAGAAGGAAATCATTAGAAAGACGCTTGCAAAATCAGAGGCCAAATATCTCTTATTTATGCAAAGAACTTGAAAGCTTTCAGCAAAATGTCTCTCAAACTCCCGATCCCTCTTTTTGAGATCTACATTGATTTATATAGAAGTCTTGCTTCTTTACAACATTAAAAATATGCAACGAACTTCCTCGAGATCTACAAAATATGCAACAGAAACAAGGAAATGATCCCCTTAAACCAGCCTCGGAGAAACCAGAAATTGAATGAAACAAGGAGTCGGTCGTCTTCATTAAATGGTCGTTCTTGAAACATGCTTGAACCGTTAGAAAAATCATGAACAACAGCTTTGAATAATGGAAGTCTTTAATTCTGGTGGCTTGGACACGTTCTTCTACCTTGCTCGCATTGGAAAGCAACAAAACATTTAATTCTAGAGTGCTTTTAATCATTGGAAATCGCAAAACTTCATCGAGCCGTTTGAACTGCTTTCTGGCGTGAAACTATAACAGGTCACGAAAATACGACATGTCACGAAATCGTGACGTATTTCTGCTCCGTACACTTTGTCACTTTGGAACCGCGAAAACCATCCATGTCACGAAATCATGACGTTCTTTCTCAATTTTATCCTTTGCTGCTTCGACCCGCGAAAACACGACAAGGCACGATTTCGCTACACTTTTCTCTCTTTTGGCTGTGTCCTCCTAGTACGTCGCGAAAACAAGACAAGTCACGCTTTCGCTACGTTCTCCCATCGACATCTTTGTTTTATCTCTGGGTCACAAAAACTAAACAAGTCACGAAATCGCTACACTATCTCCTCGCTGCTCAATCTTCTCTTCTAAGTCACGAAAATCCGACATATCATGATTTCGCGACAATTTTCATCCACCCTGTACGGTCCTGCTTCTAACCCACGAAAACATGACACTCTTGCCTCAAGTGGTTCGTTAATCTCCATCATGTCACGAAATCGTGACAGGTTCTATCTCCTTGGACTTTACTGCTTTTGACCACAAAAATTCGTCATGTCGCAAAATCGTGACATTCCATACAATCTGGCTGCCTCCTTGCTTCCTCTTCGTGAAAACGTGACATGTCGCGAAATCGCTACAATTTTTTGCACTTGGTCCTTCCGCCCCAATATGTCACGAAATCGTGACGTTTCCATGTTGCTGGACTTCATCTCCACAAATGTCGCGAAATCGCGACGCCTTTCATGCCTTATGCTTTCTGTTTCCACTTTGCCGCGACCACGCAACACGTCGCGATTTCGCGACGTCTTTCGCCTTTTGTGCCTTGTTCATTATTCTGTCGCGATATCGCTACAAAGTTTATTGTCATCACCCTTTGCTTAGTTATGTCACGATTTCGTGACCTTTTCTCTTACTCTACTCCATGGCCATTGTAAGTCACGAAAACGCGACATGTCACGATATCACGACAGTTTTGTGCGCTGCCCCCGTTGACCATTTTGACCATGAAACTCCAACACGTCGCGATATCGCGACAACCTTGCTGCTTAGCCCTTTGACTGCGTTGACCACGATTTTGGAACACGTCGCGAAATCGTGACAACTTTTCTGACTTTGCTTCTCTCTCCTCAACAGACCCGCGATAACGCGACATGTCGCGATATCGCGACGGTTTTGAAACTGTGCCCTCCATGCTGCTTTTTGTCGCGATATCGCGACAGTCTTCGGACTTAGCTTTTTTTTGCATCAAAACCTGTAAAGGAGTGAGAACTTCAACATTTTATGCAGGAATAATCAACAATCAAAATAATGTGGCAAAAATGCCAACACAATGATACTAGATAGCCTTTTTCCAGTAGTAGTCTTTACTACTTTTGCCCTTGGGTCATAAAATTTGATGATGTCTGCTATCAACTCCAAAAAAATATGAACTAAATCACAAATATAAAAAGACAAGAAGGAGTGAACAACACATTTACCTTGGGGTGACAAGGCTACTCCTTTATTGAATCTATTATTGATGTTATTTCTGAGCTTTGTTCTCTCTGTGAGGACCAGCTCGATGTCGACCATGACTTACACTTTGTCGATGTAATATCCCATTTCATATTTCATCGATGTTTCACCTTCTTGGGTGTCTTCAAAAGTCATTTCTGCAAGCAATTTTCAAAACTTTCTCTCTAGAGTTTGCAGACAATGCTCGGATATTGTTCTATTTTTTTCGATTGGTAAATGCTACTCTTTATCGAATTAATGCATTCTACATTTTTAGCACTTTTAATTGCCATGCATGCACACCCTCTACCATTAATGTGGTCATTGTGTGAACTATCTATTTGCATGCTTTTCAAATTTAAGCTATTCATTTTGGTAGCTCAGAGATGTTACACTACTTTTTGATTGGCTAGAACTCAAATACTTTCCATGCACTCGCAGCGTCGCTTGTCCTTTTATTTTTATTTGAAGTGGTGAAAGAATTAGTTTTTGCTCTAAAATAGTTGTGCACCCTCGTGGATTGGAATATTCATTATTCCACTTCAACTTAGTCTCTTTAAGCATATACTATAATGCATGCAGAATTTCGCTGGTACTTTTGTTCATTTGAGTGCAGATTGGAACATTCATCATTCTGCTTCTTTCTTAGTACATTTGAGTGTGGATTGGAACTTGCTGCTTTTTTCCTGACACTTAGCTTATTTTGCAACTCATCACTTTGATTTTTTTTCTTGATGCAATTTTTTTTTTATACAAAATTTTATCAAAAATGACAAAAATGAAAAAATACTGATACAAAGTATGTACATATGTTACAATGAGCTATATTTCAATCAAAATAGAGTTTAAGGTGAAAACCATTGACCAAAATTGGATGTATGTTTCCCTCAGGATCTTACAACATTTTATCAAAAATGAAAAAAGACTATGATACAAAGTATATACATATTTTACAATGAACTATATTTCAATCAAAATAGAGTTTAAGGTGAAAACCATTGACTGAAATTGGATGCATGTTTCCCTCAGGATATTCAAGTTGGGAACATTGGTCTTTTTAACTTCTGCTATCTTGAAAGGGCCATCCCAAAAGGATTCAAATTTTTGATGATATCTGGTTTAGCTCTTTCAACATTCCATGCCTGAGTTATTTTCTCTTCTAACTGTAGTAAGTGTGTTAGCCTTATTTCCATTGGATTTTTGCTCAAATTCCTCTTCTATGTTTATCATTTTGAGTGCTAAAATATCTAAATGGACATGTAACATTGTCTCCTTGCCATAAAATAAGGCATAGGGGGAGGTCTTTATGGAATTTTTAAGAGTGATTTTGTTTTCCCATAGGGCTTGCTCCAGCAATAGGTGGCATCTTCTCTTATTACCCTCTAATGATCTCAAAATCCTCAACAAATTTTGTTAGTTGATTCTACAAGTCCATTTCCTTGGGGGTAGTAGTTTGAAGTATTCTTTATGGTAATGCCATACTTACTGGTAAACTCAATATAATAAGCTCCTATGAATGTTGGGCCATTATCACTCACCAAGGCTTATGGAACACCAAACCTTGAAATCAAGTTTTCCATAAAATTAATCACCACTTCTTGTCTGATTTCTTTGTAGGAATAGCTTCTACCCTTCTGGTGAGATAATATGTAGCAATAATAATATATTTATGCTCAAATAAGGAATGTGGATTGATAACTCCTATGAAATCCAACCCCCACTGCTAAAAGGGCTCTTCCACTTGGATTGGCTTAAGGGGAAATGATGCATTCCTTGTTCTTTCCATATGTCACTGGATTTTATCACATGTTCTAGTGACTTTGAAGGTGTCAACAAATATGGTAGGCTAGTAATAACATGCTCTGATAATCTTCAAAGTTGTTACTCTTCCTAAGAAGTGTCCTCTAGATAGTCCTCCATGGAACTCCTCTATGACCTTTTGTTGTTGATCATATTTTAAGCACCTAAGGAGAACTCCATCGAGGTTTCTTTTGTATAGACCCTCTGACAGTAAGACATACTTCAAATACTACAATATATATCTTCTTCTATATGATGCATTAATATCATGATGGCATACCCTAGTTTTAAAGTACTTAGTCATCTGATCCACCTAGTCTAATTCACCTGATTGTAATTCTTCAGTCCGATCATCTGCTATTGCCTGAAAAGCTATCAATTTTGCTGAAACTACAACTTTTGTCAGAACTTAGCATAGGGCTCTACCTCTTACCAACTTGGTAGGATGGATTTCCACATCATATTCTTGGATCTTAGCAATCCAAACATCTCTCTTATCTCCTAGTTCTCCTTGTAAAATAAAGCTTCTTACATCTTGATGAACCACATAAACCAGGGTTTTTCTTTGAACCAAGTACTGACTAAATTTTTTCAATGATTTCATTACAAAAAATACTTATTTCTCAATGAAATTATACTTAACCTAATATTCATGAAGATTTTGGCTCAAAAATAATATGGGGTGCTCCTCTCCTTCATCATTCTTATCATTGAGCACTAAGGCATAGCTTTCATCTGCTCCATAAGCATAAATAATGAAGTCTTTTTGAAATCTAAATTTACTAGCACTAGAGCTGTAGCGATGGATTGCTTGATATTTTCAAAGGCTTACTTTCTTACTTCAGTCCATTTGACATTGTTGAGCAAGGTGCAGCAACAGTATTGTCATTGTTGTCAACACAGTCAGACAGATCGGTTGATGCAGTGGACAGGAGTTAAGAGGTTCTTCAGAGAATGTACAGTGCAGTAAAATGCTTATGAGGATGTTTCTGATGTTTGGGTGAAGTTGTTACAGGCTGTCCAAGAAGACCGAAGTGGCCCATATGCAAAAGAGAAGCGAAAAAGCAAAGGGAAAAAAAGTGTCGCGATATCGTGACATGTTGCATTTTCACGGCCAGTAGAGAAGAGAAAATGCAAGGAGAAAAAGTGTCACGATATCGCGACATGTTGCATTTTCGCGGCCAAAAGAGAAGAGAAAATGCAAGGAGAAAAAGTGTCACGATATCGCGACATGTTGCATTTTCGCGCCGAAGAGAAGAGAAAATGCAAGGAGAAAAAGTGTCGCGATATCGCGACATGTAGCATTTTCGCGGTCCAAAGCGAAGAGAGAGAGCAAGAAAGAAAAAATGTCACGATTTCACGACATGTAGCATTTTCGTGGTCCAAAGCGAAGAGAGAGAGCAAGAAAAAAAAAGTGTCACGATTTCATGACATGTTCGGAGAGAAAGCGCAAGCAAGAAAAACTGTCACGATTTCATGACATGTTCGAAGAGAGATAGTACGAAAGAAGAAAGTGTCACGATTTCACGACATGTTGGAAGAGAAAAAGGCAAGTAGAAAAAGTGTCACGATTTCGTGACATATTGCAAGAGAGATAGTCCGAAAGAAAAAGTGTCACGATTTTGTGACATATTGCAAGAGAGATTGTACGGAAGAAAAAGTGTCACGATTTCATGACATATTGCAAGAGAGAGAGTCCGAAAGAAAAAGTGTCACGATTTCGCGACATATTGCAAGAGAGATTGTATGAAAGAAAAAGTGTCACGATTTCGCGACATATTGCAAGAGAGAGAGTCCAAGAGAAAAAGTGTCGCGATATCGCGACATGTCACGTTTTCGTGACGAAGGCAAGAGAAAGAGTCAAAGGAGAAAAAGTGTCACGATATCGCGACATGTTCGCGTTTTGCGACCCGAAGGCAAGAGAAAGAGCAAAGGAGAGAAAGTGTCACGATATCGTGACATGTCACGTTTTTGCGACCCGAAGGCAAGAGAAAGAGCAAAGGAGAGAAAGTGTCGCGATATCGTGACATGTCACATTTTCACGACTAAAGGAGGAGAGAGAAAGTAAGAAGGCAGAAGTGTCACGATATCATGACAAAAGTAAAGAGGAAGAGTAAGGAGGCGAAAGTGTCGCGATATCATGACATGTTGTGTTTTCACGGGTTGAAACCAAGTAAAGTAGCAAGGAGGCGAAAGTGTCACGATATCGTGACATGTGTTTTCATGGGTTCAAACCAAGTAAAGTAGCAAGGAGGCGAAAGTGTCGTGATATCATGACATGTGTTTTTGCGGATGTAAACCAAGTAAAGTAGCAAGGAGGCAAAAGTGTCGCGATATCACGACATGTTGTGTTTTCATGAGCTAAGAAGAGAACCCAACCGAAATAAGATATGTGACAGTTAACTGAAGTTATATGGCAGTTATAGGAGCCATTGTAGAAGAAAATCATGCAGCTAAAATAAGAATAGTTAACTGAAGTCATTATGATAGTTGTAGGTGCAGTTATAGAGAAAAATCATGCAGCTAAAATAAGAACAGTGAACTAAAGTCAGAACGACAGTTACAAGGCCAGTTACGGAGTGTAATCATCGAGCGACGGTTAAACTAAAAGTCATCAGTCGAAGACCAAACAAGAGCCGTAACTATTAATAGGATGCATGAGAGAATACTATGAGATAAAGGAGTTACATATAGAAGTTTCTATTAATAAGTTGCATGTAAAAATATGGAAGTTAAAAATAGAATCAGAACTTTGGTATAAAAGGAGGTCTATGTGGAGAATTAGATGCTGCTGAAACTATGGGAAAGTGCTGCAAAAAGAGGGCTGGAAGAGTGTCGTAAGAGAGCATTTTAGCAGAGCTGTGAGAGCCGTAAGAGTGCAGTAAGAAGCACAACAAGAGGGCTGTAAGAGGGCCAAAAAAGTGCAGTAAGCAGAGCCTTAAGTGTGTGTGGTGTTTAGCTGAATAGCGAGAGAGGTTGGGTTAGCAATAGACCAGTCAGGGTCTTGTATAAGCGGAGGCATTTTTATGTCAATCTTATAGTTTCAAAATTGCAGTCCAAGTTGGTGCTTGGAATTAGGGGTTGGTGCTCCTTTCTGTTGGTGCAGATAAATTAGGGGTTGGTGCTCCTTTTTGTTGGTGCAGATAAATTAGGGGTTGGTGCTCCTTTCTTGGTGGTAAATTCCGATTGGTTGGTGCTCCTTTGTTGGTGCAGATAAATCAGGGGTTGGTGCTCCTTCCAGTGGGTGCTAGTAAATTGATTGTAAAATTGGTATTTTGCAAAGGCTGGATTTGGATGGGAGTCCAAACAGTCAATTTTTGAGGAGTAGCCAAAACTGGTGAACCTCGGTACATCTTGTGTTGTGTGATGCTCTCTTGTTATATTTGCTTTATGTGGTTTTAAGTTTTCATTGTTTTGGCTTTAAGAGTTGAAGTTTTTAAGTTTTAAAGAGCCACACTGATTCACCCCCCCTCTCAGTGTCATTGTGAGACTAACAATTGGTATCAGAGCCAGCTTCCCTTATCAAGCTTAACCAGCTAGGGTGATCTTGGATTAGTACGCAATGGCAGGTGGTGAAGGCTTCTCATCAAACAAAGCACCATTGTTGGATGGAACTAATTACATATTTTGGAAACTCAGGATGCAGACATATCTTTGTGCTTTGGGATACGACATTTGGGATTCAGTAGATAGTGGATACACAATACCCACCACTCCTCCAACCGATGTTGCTAGTAAGAAATTGTTTGAGAATAACTCTAAAGCAAAGAATGCTATCATGTGCGGTTTAGTGGACAATGAACTGATAAATATTATGAGTTGTAAAATGGCAAAAGACATGTGGGACAAACTAAGGAGCATTCATGAAGGAGACGACAAGATCAAGGAGGCCAAGTTACAAACGCATCGAGCTCAGTTCGAAGCATTAAAGATGAATGACGATGAGAACATAGAGGCATACATGCTGAGAGTTAATGGAATCATTAATGCGATTAGAGGACTCGACGAGGAAATGGAAGATGTTGTTGTCATGAAAAAGGTACTAAGATCTCTTCCCCAAAGATTTGATTCTAAAGTTTCAACAATAGAAGAAGCTAAAGATCTAAATACTTTCAGTATGGATGAGATGCATGGTTCTTTGACTGCATATGAGATGAGAATAGGAAAAACTAAACCCACAGACAGAGAAGCTGCTTTTAAAGCACATAAAAATATAAAAGCAAAACAAGAATCCGAGGAAGAAGAGACATCAGATGAAATGGAAGCAAACTTTGTTCGAAAACTAAAAATGGGAAAAGGAAAATACAGAGGAAAGTTACCGTTTAAATGTTTCAATTGTGGAGGCGTTGGGCATCTTGCAGCTAAATGTCCACTTAATGAAAAGAACATAAGTGATGAAGGATCGCACCAAGAAAGAAGTGACTGGAAGAACAAAACAAATTTTAGAAAAGGCAACTTCAAGAAGAACAGTTTCATCTCCAAGAATGTCAGTTCATCAAAAGACAGTTGTAGTGAGGATTCTGAAGAGGAAACAGGTGAAGTTCTTTATATGGCACTCAAAGAAGAAAAAATAGAAAAAGAACAAGTATGTGATGAAAACCTAGAGGTTGAAGTAGATCTAGAAGGTGAGTTGATCACTGCACTTGAAGAGTTGGGTTTAGAAAGGAAAAAGAACAAAAGACTATCCAAGAAGTTGGAAGAATATGGGGATAATATTGAAGATCTCTTCTTACAAACTCATAAAGCCAAGAAAATAGAAGAAGCCTTGAAGTCAGAGATCAATGAGAAAGAGATTGTTTGCTGCAAACAAGAAGAGGAGATTGTGTTATTGAGGAAACAACTAGAAGAGGCCAATACAAATCTCAAATTTGAGAAGAGCACAGAGCTGCTAGATAAAATGATAAGGCAACAAAGAAGCCCCATGTGTAAGCTTGGTCTTGGATTTGAAGCTGAACAACCTTCATCTTCTAAACCTACAGAGAAGAAGAAATCCACTGCTGAAGGATCAAAGCAAGAAAAGCTTGAAGTTGAATCCTCAAAAGGAAGAAAATCTCAAAGGAGATCTACAACAAAGCAACCACAACAAAAGAGGTTCTATCACTCTCACTTTATTCATAATAATGCTTTTAATGGCAATTGTTTTAGATGCAACCATTATGGTCACAAGGCAATTTATTGTGGATTGAATAATAGATCAAAGAGTTATGCTAATAGAAATACATTTGTTATTCCGGTTGAACACCATGTGCAATGTTTTAAATGTAATGGTCATGGGCACATAGCAAGGTCTTGTCCAAGAACTTTTGTATCTAATCTAAGGCAAGACAGTAGATTTCATCAGACGCAAAGAATGCAACACAGACAGGGAAGAAATCATGTGCATCAAAGAAAGGAAAATAATCATCCATCAAGGATGTACAAGAGACAACCACCCAAGAGAAATGTTCAAGTTCACGAAAAGGTTCAAAATAGGGATGCAGTTGAAAACCTTCGACCTAAGTTCAAGAAATATTGGAGAAAGAAAGAAGAGAGGAAATCGTGTCTCCTTGGACTGAAGGAGATTACTCCTCTATTGCACTAAGCAGCTCCAGGTAGCACATCCTCAAGGGGAGCAATGTTAAAGTTTTATTTTAATGCTCCTATGTATTTGTGTGGTTATCTGAGGATGAAAAGAAAGTAGTCGAGGAGTTGTCGTATAGTTGTCAAAATGTGTTTCAGTTCATGTAGATGTGTGTGGAGAGAGTATCAAACTGATGTGCTTCAGCAGAACAACATGGTGAACAACTAGGTTTACGATGCAGCAGCTGATAGGCGTTATCTGAGATAGAACATGCAGCACAGGTCATCGTGTCATGAAAGCATAAGCTGGCAGGTGCTGGTTTTGAAGCCTGTAACATTCCCAATCTGCAGATAAAATAGAATCCGTGTTGTGAGTACGTCTCAATTCATCTACCAATATCGAGGGAGGACTATGGTAAAGCTCTTCATGATCGTTATGAAAATTACTGCCAACATGTAGGTGGGAAGGCGTGAGTTTCTTAACCAAAAATACAACACATCGTTTGGTATAAGACAACATTATGGTGGTTGATTTCTGAAATATCATTGGAGGGAAAATAATTGTTTGTGGTTTCCTTTTCGAAAGTGGTTGGTTGAATGCATCAAGGTTTTCTGAATTGAGAGTTGTGTTTAAACCTTGTGTTATAAGCATAGTGGTTGAAGCCCATTGGTTGTGAAAGAACTTGAGTTAGAAAAGAACATGAGTATCATTGTTATGTGATATTTGTGGTTGAGCATTGTTGGAAATATTCAAGTTATGTGTGAAGTGATTTTTAAAGTTCTATGAAATAAATTATTCCATCACTCATTGTTGAGTTCATTTTGAGTACTACTTGAGCATGATTGATTGAGCCATTGAGAAGGCCTTTGGGAAATATTTGAGGACAGTGTTGGGACAGATTTCTAGAGCAGATTTGGGCAAGTTCTTGGTGAGATTGCTAGAGAAGATTTGGGCAAGTTCTTGGTGAGCTTGCTAGACCAGATTTGGGCAAGTTCTTGGTGAGCTTGCTAGAGCAGATTCTGTGTGAGCCTATTGAGCAGGTTCTTAGTGAGCCTATTGACAGAGTACAGAGGACAGAGTCTCAATGGATAGAGATCCAGCAGCCAACACAGTTGAAGATAGATCTGAGTGAGGATTCTTCAAGTGGAGAGAGGTCCACCAGTCAGTGCAGCAGAGAGACAGAGTCTTCTATAATATAACAATTGGAGAGAGGTCCACCAGTCAGTAGCGGATACCTTCGCAATAAATTGGGTGTCATCTTGGCTATCAGGACCACATTCTTAGGGGGAGCATTTATATATTTGTTTATCTTTTTGCTCATGTTTGTAATTTTTGCTAACTGTAATAATTTGTGCTCGAGAATGTTGTGCATGGACTCAGGGGGAGTCTGCAGCAGCCCTTTGGTATTATTGTCAAAGGGGGAGAAGAATTACAGGAAATTGCACGTGTGTTGCCAACAATTCCAAAGGGGGAGATTGTTGAGCAAGGTGCAACAACAATATTGTCATTGTTGTCAACATAGTCAGACAGATCGGTTGATGCAGTGGACAGGAGTTAAGAGGTTCTTCAGAGAATGTACAGTGCAGTAAAATGCTTATGAGGATGTTTCTGATGTTTGGGTGAAGTTGTTACAGGCTGTCCAAGAAGACCGAAGTGGCCCATATGCAAAAGAGAAGCAAAAAAGCAAAGGGAAAAAAGTGTCGCGATATCACGACATGTTGCATTTTCGTGGCCAGCAGAGAAGAGAAAATGCAAGGAGAAAAAGTGTCGCGATATCGCGACATGTTGCATTTTCACGGCCAGAAGAGAAGAGAAAATGCAAGGAGAAAAAGTGTCGCGATATCGCGACATGTTGCATTTTCGCGGCCAGAAGAGAAGAGAAAATGCAAGGAGAAAAAGTGTCGCGATTTCGCGACATGTAGCATTTTTGCGGTCCAAAGCGAAGAGAGAGAGCAAGAAAGAAAAACTGTCGCGATTTCGTGACATGTAGCATTTTCGCAGTCCAAAGCGAAGAGAGAGCAAGAAAGAAAAACTGTCACGATTTTGCGACATGTTCGGAGAGAAAGCGCAAGCAAGAAAAAGTGTCATGATTTCATGACATGTTCGAAGAGAGAAAGTACGGAAGAAGAAAGTGTCATGATTTCACGACATGTTGGAAGATAAAAAAACAAGTAGAAAAAGTGTCACGATTTCGTGACATATTGCAGAGAGAGAGTCTAAGAAGAAAAAGTGTCACGATTTCATGACATATTGCAGAGAGAGTCTAAAAGAAAAAGTGTCACGATTTCGTGACATATTGCAAGAGAGATTGTACGGAAGAAAAAGTGTCACGATTTCGCGACATATTGCAAGAGAGAGAGTCCGAAAGAAAAAGTGTCACGATTTCGCGACATATTGCAAGAGAGATTGTACGAAAGAAAAAGTGTCACGATTTCGTGACATATTGCAAGAGAGAGAGTCCGAGAGAAAAAGTGTCACGATTTCGTGACATTTCACGTTTTTGCGACCCGAAGGCAATAGAAAGTGCAAAGGAGAGAAAGTGTCACGATATCGCGACATGTCATGTTTTCGCGACCCGAAGGCAAGAGAAAGAGCAAAGGAGAGAAAGTGTCACGATATCGTGACATGTCACGTTTTCATGACCCGAAGGCAAGAGAAAGAGCAAAGGAGAGAAAGTGTCGCGATATCGCGACATGTCGCATTTTCATGACTAAAGGAGGAGAGAGAAAGTAAGAAGGCAGAAGTGTCACGATATCGTGACAAAAGTAAAGAGGAAGAGTAAGGAGGTGAAAGTGTCGCGATATCATGACATGTGTTTTCATGGGTTCAAACCAAGTAAAGTAGCAAGGAGGTGAAAGTGTCACGATATCGCGACATGTGTTTTCGTGGGTTCAAACCAAGTAAAGTAGCAAGGAGGTAAAAGTGTCACGATATCACGACATGTTGTGTTTTCACGGGTTCAAACCAAGTAAAGTAGCAAGGAGGCAAAAGTGTCACGATATCGTGACATGTTATGTTTTCATGAGCTAAGAAGAGAACCTAGCCGAAATAAGATATGTGACAGTTAACTGAAGTTATACAATAGTTACAGGAGCCATTGTAGAAGAAAATCATGCAGCTAAAATAAGAATAGTTAAATGAAGTCATTACGACAATTGCAGGTGTAGTTATAGAGAAAAATCATGCAGCTAAAATAAGAATAGTGAACTGAAGTCAAACGACAGTTACAGGGCCAGTTACGGAGTGTAATCATCGAGCGGCAGTTAAATTGAAAGTCATCAGTCGAAGACCAAACAAGAGTCGTAACTATTAATAGGATGCATGAGAGAATACTGTGAGATGAAGGAGTTACATATAGAAGTTTCTATTAATAAGTTGCATGTAAAAATATGGAAGTTAAAAATAGAATCAGAACTTTGGTATAAAAGGAGGTCTGCATGGAGAATTAATTGACGAAGCTGAAACAGAGGGAAAGTGCTGCAAAAAGAGGGTTGGAAGAGTGTCGTAAGAGAGCGTTTTAGCAGAGCTATGAGAGCCATAAGAGTGCAGTAAGAAGCGCAGCAAGAGGGCTGTAAGAGGGCCATAAAAGTGCAGTAAGCAGAGCCTTAAGTGTGTGTGGTGTTTACTGAATAGCGAGAGAGGTTTGGTTAGCAATAGGCCGATCAGGGTCTTGTATAAGCAGAGGCATTTTTATGTCAATCTTATAGTTTCAAAATTGCAGTCCAAGTTGGTGCTTGGAATTAGGGGTTGGTGCTCCTTTCGGTTGGTGCAGATAAATTAGGGGTTGGTGCTCCTTTCTGTTGGTGTAGATAAATTAGGGGTTGGTGCTCCTTTCTGTTGGTGCAGATAAATTAGGGGTTGGTGCTCCTTTCTATTGGTGCAGATAAATTAGGGGTTGGTGCTCCTTTTTGTTGGTGCAGATAAATCAGGGGTTGGTGCTCCTTCCAGTGGGTGCTAGTAAATTGATTGTAAAATTGGTATTTTGCAAAGGCTAGATTTGGATGGGAGTCCAAACAGTCAATTTTTGAGGAGTAGCCAAATCTGGTGAACCTCGGTACATCTTGTGTTGTGTGATGCTCTCTTGTTATATTTGCTTTATGTGGTTTTAAGTTTTCATTGTTTTGGCTTTAAGAGTTGAAGTTTTTAAGTTTTAAAGAGCCACACTGATTCACCCCCCCTCTCAGTGTCATTGTGAGACTAACAAAAATCTGTGTATTTCTTCAATAGTTTAGATATATGCCTCACCTTTTGAGAAAATTTAGAGATGAATTTCTTGATAAAGTTTATCTGACCAAAGAAATACTGCAAGGCCTTTTTGTTTATCAATAATGGAAGAGCAATAATGGATTTAATTCTATCTGTATCAATGGCCATACCTTCCTTGGAGACCTCATGGTATAACAACTTTCCCTCATGGACTACAAATAATGACTTCTTAGGATTGAGGGAGATGCAAAATTCTCTGTAATTTTGGAAGACTTGTTCTAGGTGTGTCAAGTGGTCTTGCTTATTGTGGGAAAACATAGTCATGTCATCCAAATAGATCAAAATTACCTTGTTAATTAGTTCTCCAAAAGCATAGTCCATTGCTCTCTAGAATGTGTCCCTGCATTAGATAGCCCAAAAGACATTCTTTGATATGCAAAGGTTCCCTATTTTGTGGTGAATGTTGTCTTAAATTGAATTTAATTCTTCACCCAAATTTGGTTATTTCCATAGAAACCATATAGCAGTGAGAACCTTTTTGTGCCTACCACAATCTATAATATTTGATCAATCTCTAGGAGGGGGTAGTGGTCCTTAAATGATGCTTGATTGAGATTTCTAAAATCTCCACATAGGCGAATGTCACCATTCGTCTTCCTTATAGGTACCAAGTTGGCTACCTAGGTTGAATATTTTATTGGATAAATAATGTTAGCCTTTAGCAACTTCAAGAGTTCTTCTCTCATTATGGATTCAATTCTAGGATTCATAGGCCTCTATTTTTACCTAAATAGTTTTGCATTAGGCTCTAGCTCAATTGTGTGTCGGATGACCTTCTTGTCATATACTTTGAGGTCCTCATATAACAAGTCTTGAGTTAAAAATCCGAGTAATACTCCTTCCATTAGTTTACAAAAATATTTACATATTAGGGCAAACAAATGCACTAGAGCCAATCCTAAAAATTGAGGGTTCAACCTCTATTTATAGTTTACAATTGAAAGAATAATAGGATAAATTATAAGAATTTAAGAATTTTAACAGATTAGTAAAGAGCTACATTGGCATATCTCATTTTATCATTGAGTATGGGAAATCCATTGGGAGTGATCTGCCATGGCAGTTCAGCTCTGCAACTTGTTGGTTCATTGATAACAGTTTAGCCTCAAGCCATTATGAAATAGATTTGGATCATTCGTTGATATTTGAAGCTCGATTCCATCATAGATATGCAACCGCTCTAGTTCTTATTCTTGAAAACCCTTCGATTCTTCGCCTTTCCACCTTAAAAATGTCTATTCTTTGATTCACCAAGAATATGCCTTTATACGCTATAATAGTGTCAACAAAATATCAATCATCAATTCTCTTAGTGGATGGCTACGATTAAATATAAAAAATGCTCTAGAAAGTAATAGGGAGGAAAAAAATGCTAATTAGAACTTTATCAATGCTGACATCAGCTTTTATGGCTTTGGATAGCAGAATCGAGTTCCAACAAGAAATACATTGAGGTACAAGCGAAATCAACTTTGTCACCAATCTGCTCACTTAGCCTTTATAAACATTAAAGTTCTTCTAGCATCCCCAACTTTGAAAACTGATTGAAATCCATACCTAGAAACTCACACCACTAGCTTTGACTCAGCTTGATTGCAAAATCTCCAATATACACTGGAAGTAGTGTAAATAGCCCTTATCGCCATTCTGCTACCTTTACAATGCTTTTGACCTTTTTGTTACCATTTTGCTCCACCTTAGTCTTGGAACTCAGTGGAATGCATCTTATCAAAACTTATTCTGTAACATGCAAAATAGAGAAGAATCACCAGTCTGCACTTTAAAATGTGCTGATGTCATCAAAGCTAAAATTTTTATAAATTGGAAACTTCACCAGAATCCGCTGCCAATTACACTAGATATAGAACGAAATCAAGTATTTAGCTTGTTATGGCAAAAAATAATAAGTGTTGAGTAGATTGGAGAACTCTTGTCATGGATCCACTCCAAAATACTCTATGACCTCAATAGATTGGAGATTTCATGCCTTAGAATAATTTTTTCAAAATTGTTCTAAGGATGTGGCCATTTTGGGCCTACAACAATCTTGTTAAACTTCTCTATAAACAAGAAAAGGGATTTCCAACCCAATATTAAATATAACAAAGGTGGAAATCAATTATGTGTGTAGCCTAATATTAAATATAACAAAAATAGAAATCAAATATGTTACGCACATACAAGTTATTGTAAAGGTAGGATCCAACCTATGTATAGTTGACTCTATATGAAGTCTCTCCTATGGAAATGAACTCCAAATCCTTTGACATAGAATCTTTCAAAACTCCCTTCTAGGTGCCTCATCTTTTCAAACGTTTCCAATATTTATCCCTACCAACCATTTATCTTGGCCAAATGCTTTTGTTTAAAACTTTAGTACTCTCCCAAGGCCTTTTGGTTTTTGATCTACCCAAGGTAGAAAGCATACTCCCTAAGCCCCAGATTTCCTCCTCTTTTCATTGTTTGCCTTCCCTTTTATAATTTTTCCAACTCTTATTTCCTCATGAGCAAGCGGGTGGATTTATCATTAAAATATTAAAAGGGACCTTTTGGAGGTTCACCCAAATAGTAGGATTCCTTTTTTATCATTTTAAAATTAGGAACAAGATAAGAGAGGGTAAAGTGGGAGTACTTTGCCCATTTTAGGCTTACCCTTTTTCCAAGTGCACCTGCAAAGCCTGCATTAATACTATTAGGAGGGAATCATGTGACATGGAGAATAGTGCATCCACTAGGCACTCATGCACATTTTTATTATTAAATTATGACCTTGTCCTTCTTGGGGTATTTTCAAAGTTGGACATATTTTGGGGTGCACCTAATTAAATTAGGTTTATATTAATAAATCACTATTGTGAAAGATAATTTCCCAAATTAATATTTTGTACAAACTTTATTTTATCATTCCCCAAAACCTTACCAAAATTCCAATTAAATTCAAAACCCTTCCAATTAACTTGGTAGAGTGTAGATAGTTTTTAATTAGGGATTTCTATGGAATAATTTTACCATCCCCTAATTTTATTAATTAGACCCTTTTTATTAATGTTTGGCAGCATTAATAGGGTTTGGTCAAGGTTTAAAATTCAAGTATTAATTGATCCTTTGGATCAATTAATGTCTTCTAAGGAGTCCAACAGGTGGGCTAGGACATACTCCCCCCTTGGGTTAAACATAATCCCTTGTGTTTCTCACTAGTTCCTAGTTTAGTTAATGCAAAAATTAATAAATTCAGTATTAGTATTTACAAAATAGATAGAGTCATCATCCTTGTTCTTATTTCTAGTATCTCGATCCTGATGACAAGTAATATCTTCCATCCACGATATTACCTGGATCTGTAAAAGTGTAAACTATCAGTAGTATCATGTCCTTAAAGCAATAAAACATCCATATTGCATTGACAATAAGTATTGAAAATATCATCAATACATAATTTTCATCATAAAAACAAAGCGTCAAAGTATCTATCACATCATAGTCAATGATAATAGAGCACTGCAACAAAATAATTGTAGAATATTTCCATAGAAATGACATGAATACATAATAAAATAGACTCCATATGTCTAATTAAATGCATCAAAACTCTCACAAAAGAGTATTACACCATGCCTTGATGGATCCTTTTTATGAGTTAATCTATTTACATACAGGTGTCATCAAAGTCAAAGACATAATTTTCATACTTCTTCCTTCAATATGCCCATACATCTTGAAACCATCTTGGCTAACCCATTTACCACCACCAATGCATCACTCTTGATGTCCTCTGGTAATTATTTTTTATTAGTCTATTACAATATTTGTATCTCAAGAGACATAAATGTCAAGTGTATTCCTCAAAACAGCCTAAGGTACACCGTTAAGACCCACAAAATATGGAGGGTTTGCTTAGCTCTTCCACTTTGATTCACCAATGGCTCAATAGTGGAAGAAGAACTTGAACATGTGCAATCTATGAGTAATAAAATCTAATATCAATGATCATATTTACTATGCTTGTGATGCCATATAGATATTCATGGTCACACTTGCCCTGGTAAGGTGCCATGCAAAAGTTTCATTTTCTCTATATGTGAGGTGTCATACCAAACATACTATCACTCCTCGATAGTACTTATGACCACACTTACACCATGTAAGGTGTCATAACAATCATACTATCACTCATCGATAGTACCTATGATCATGCTCATCTATATCTTCTTAGAGTGTTCCCATATTAAAAAATTTCATGTCTAACCATGTTCAATTAAATTAGTTTTAAATATTAAATAGAATAAGATTCTTTTTAATTAAGTTTTGTTAGACTCATATACAGATGCGTCCTGAAATACCTCTTCTTTAACCTCCAAGACAATTTTCACCTAATATCTAGTCGTTGCATATGACATTCAAGTGATCATTATGTCAGATAGGGTGCTTAGTCCAAGCTTGCCTGCTTAGGACCTTCTAAAAGCTAACCGCTACTTGCAATTTTTTTGAGCCACTACTCAAGAAGACTTAAGTATTAGGGACCATCCAGTCCAACTCTTAATGAAATACAATCAAATATAATAATCTAATTCACTTATTAGATAAACATTGCTTTATATTACATAAGCAAAAACCCCCTTGGGTTACAATTATCATCCTTACAATATAAAATAAATGGCTTTCAGACACTTTTGTATCCCTTAAGGTTACTGTCCTTCGGTCCTATCACTATTTTGTGTTGGATATAAACCCTCAACGGGAAGTTGTTCTAGTGGTTGCTTAACCTCTGCCCTAGGTCATTCTCCAAACTACTCGTGGTTCTTCCTCACCCACATTGTATTCTAGCTACTGGTGGATATGGGATGATTATTCCATGGCTTATTAATGCCCCATAATAGGCCTTGACATAGTTGTGCATTCTCTATGTATAAAGTTGCCATGGTTCTGGCTCTCCAATCACTTATTTGTGCTTCTTTTGCCCTTAGCCTATCCCATTCTGCTATGGCTACATATATTTCAGCCTCTAATCTCCTCCTTCCTTGGGCCCATAAACTGTCTTGAACCTTCTCTAGTTGTTCAGGAAGCTCTACTCTAACAACAACCTCAGATGTACCTTCAACTATCCTAACAGCTTCCTACATAACCACATCCTTTTCAAAAATTGCATTGTTTCCTTGTGTATTGCTCCAAATTTTTCGCATCCCTACCTTTGGGCTATTGGATCCATGCCCGGAAGGAGGATGGGAAAAGGATGGTGCGGTACCTCGGACGAGAGGACTTCACGAAGGTCCCGCCTCTCAAGGGAGGTGCATTTTGGTGATTTTTCGACGGATGGTGGGTTCACCAGGAAACATTTGGCGGCAATTTCCACGCCTAGGTTTTGGGAATGAGTTTTGATGAGTTCATTTTATTTTTAAACATTCATCCTAGGTTTGGCCGAATGATTCTAACTTAAACTACATGAAAATGCAATTTAAATGAATACAGCAAACAGAAAAGAAAGCAGAAACTGAGAATTTGTAGGAGGCCAAATGAAGATTACCTGATCCGGAAGTCTGATGAAGTTTCTGATTACTTGTAGTAGTCTGGATCATTTGCAATTCAACAGGATCGCCTTTAATTTGATAAAATCGTCTAAACTGACAGGATCGTCTGCAATCTAATGAATTCGTCAAACGAATTCATCAGAGACCTGCAAAACAGCAAACAGTTGTGAAATACAAGAAATTCTATTTTGTAAACAGGGGCAAACTATATGAAAAAGTAATATGAGTATTGAACAATATACAAGAACAAAAGTAAATGCAAATCACTGTGTTTAGATAGCAAAATATGATCTTAATATGCAAACTAGACAAAATGGGTGAACTCCAGATGCAATATAGTATAAAAACTGAATAGACAATCTAATTTATAGCATAAAATGACAGAGAAAAGAGAAAGAAGAGCAAACTCCAGGCACTGATTGCCTCGATGTGTGCTGCAATCGAAATCATCTCGCATCAGAATGAGATCGTCCCAAATTTGATGAGATCGCCTCCGATCTTGACAGGTTCGTTGGCTGCGATAGATGCTGGCTCCGGCTGAAAACCAGTGGTGTACCTGCAATAAAATTAATATAGGACTAGTGTAAGAGCAAATTTGAAGTGTTTTAGCGCATAGGGAGTTGATTTACATAAAAATTCAGCCAGGGGTTGGGGAAGGAAAAGTTTTAGAGTTAAATAGGCATAGGATAGTTGTTGGGAGGTTGGAGATCATCCCAATTTGGGAGATCTCCAACGGGGGAAGGGTCCCAACGGCGTAGACACGCTTTTGCCCGGATTGGAGACCCGTTGGAACGGATTCCAACTATGCAAATTTAGTTTTGCGACAAAATCGTCTGGACGTTCTAGTCCAGATGAAATCGTCAAATCTGGGGGGATATCGTCTGATCGGAGACGATATCGTCAAACGGTCAAAACAACTGCTAAAAATGACATGAAAAAAGAGGAAACGGGTTTCTCGGCGGTTAACGGGCGGTTTGGGAGGTTAAATTTGAATTTAAATTTATTTACTAAGGTGAATGTAATTATTCCAATTTTACTACGCAAATTTTAGAGTGCTACATTTTGCCCCCTCTTTAGAAAATTTTCCGAAGAAAATGCGTTAAAGATGAGTTCTCGATCTACGAGAAAGCAAAAAATTATTCCCATTTTTAGGCGACGATTCTTGGTCGAATCGTACGACAACTTACTATGGTGCCCCCTCCGTGTTTTTACCCAAATCGAATGTTTGAGGTAAAAACGTGGAAAAGTAAAAATTATTTGTGAATTATTTTGAATAAAATTAAGAAAAATAGGGTAAAACCCTAATTCATTGTTACTGTTCATTTTACTGTTTTTAGAGCTCTGGAGCAAAAAAAAATGGTAGAGACAGCGCACAGATCTGCAGAGGTCCGCCACGGTCTACGGGTAAGGGTTTAAACTTAGTTTAGATTGATTTAATTTGAATTTACATGCTTTGTAAATGAATTTTAGGATGAATTTTGAGCATCGCGGCCATTTTTGGCCATCGACGTCGTCCGGACGAAATCGTCCCTAGTTGGACGAAATCGACGAAAAAGGGACGATTTCATCAAATTAGAGATGATTTCGACACGCAAAATCGGAGACGATTTTGCTCAAATTTCAGACGATATCGGCCAATAGTGGGCGATATCATCAATTGCAAAAATTTGATCTTTAAGTGGCATTATTGATTGCTAAAATTGTTATTAATGATTGTTTGTTGTTTTGATTGTTTATGCTTGCAGAGAGGATTACTAAAGAGCAGAGAGTGGAAATATGGCGGGCTGAGAGATGACTTGGCCGCTCTCACCCAGGTAGAGCGAGATCTGCTGGCACAGGCCGGCTTGCAGCATGTGGCAGAGATGCCGCAAGTTTCTACTGACATGGGTCTACTGACAGCCCTAGCAGAGAGGTGGTACCCGGGCTCTTCATGCTTCCGGTTACCAATAGGGGAGATGACTCCGACACTAGAGGATGTATGGAGGATTCTTAGAATCTCCATACAAGGGAGGATGATCACACCTACGGCCAATCAGGGCCATGCGATGGGACGACTCTGAGGTGACCCGAGCTTCGCCCTGGAGAAGGGCAGAGTGAACATCAAGGCACTGTGCCAGATGCCTGGGGCATCTACACTGACACGAGTTTTGGCTGGGGTGGTTGGTGGACTTTTGCTGTGCCACCAGAGCGGATGCAGGGTACCATGGATGCTGGTAGATGTGATCTACAACATGCACGACCATGGCTACAAATTTTCTTGGGGCAGTTTTTTTCTATGCCGGCTGTACAGGATCCTTTACGAGGTCGTGTACAAGGGCGGGCGATGTCTGGTCATGACATCTCTCCTACAGGTTTGGTGTTGGGAGCACATTGCGATGCGGAGGCTGGTAGGGCTTCCACTAACAGGGGTTGACGGGGAGAGGCCCCGAGTCTTCTACTGGTGGCTCCGGAGAGGGGCACAACGATGGATCGACCTGTCGGTGTCCCGAAGACTACTGGATGACTTGGTCCCAGACCAGATCACCTGGAGGCCGTGGAGGCAGCATCTAGGGTGGGCAGAGGATGCACAGGAGCTGGCTCGCATCAGGTGAGTCTGTTGGCTATGGATGGAGAGGGGAGAGGTGGAGCTCCACCGCTACGACCGAGTGTTGCGACAGTTCGGTCTACAACAGGGGATCCCATCTCTCAAGGATTATGAGTTTTCTCGAACTGTCCGGGATAACACCATAGTTAGTAAGGCTCCAGATATGCAGCGATTCTGGAGTTAGGACGCGGACGATGCCCCCATTCAGCCAGTGGATGGGGACGACGTAGGGGTAGCCGATGGCTATGATGCCTGGTACGCAGGCATCCGCCCTCCTCGGATGACAAGGGCACAGGGACCGATCCACGCAGTTGTGCATCGGATAGGGAGGTGATGCCAGGCGGTGGTAGAGGCAGCCCGGGGTCATGGCAGGGGAGAGCGAAGGAGGTCACAGGCACAGGAGAGGCCATGATAGAGGGAGAGGGAGAGGAGGGAGGCGAGACCCCCATCTCCATAGAGGCCACCATCGCCTGATAACGGCAAGGGTGTGGATATTGGTGAGAGTAGCAAGATGGCTACTCTCCGGGCAGAGAGAGATCATCTGTGAGCTCAGGTGTAGACGTTATAGGATGCAGTTGCACAGCACCAGGCTGAGGTGTCGCAGCTACGAGACAAGAATGCTCGTCTTAGGGCACGAGGCGGAGGGGTGAGCACTCAGGAGCTGATGTGGTCGGTTTCTCAGACCACATTCTATCAGGTGCTATACTACCAGGCAGTGCCAGAGGGCCAGTGGATACAGGTGCCACCTGCCATAGCAGATCCTATCAGGACAGGGTCGACGAGGAGCTCATCCCGATCGACGACGAGGACTCATAGTACCACACATACTGCGATGGGACCACCTCATCCTCCGTAGGGTGGGGGAGGAGATGAGGCTGAGAGCTCTAGAGGCTCTCGAGGCTAGAGGGCTGGATACTACCACTAATATTGTATTATACTTGTATTGATAAAGGATTGAGTATGCCGAGGTACAGATTGTGGCATACCAATCCAGTGTTGATGATGTATATATTCTGTTGATATATATAGATGAGATATTTTTGATCATATGACTTGTCTTATGTGATGCTTATGATGCTTTTTATGTTTGATTAATTGATTGAGTTGATTGATGTAATGATTTTATTGATGATTCATGTAATTATGTCATTTTGGAAAATATTATAACTTGGATGTGATGCTTTAAATATTTTAAATGAAATAATCTGATGTAACAAATTGATTGGTTGTAATGAAATGTGATAAAAATAAAAAGAGATTTCTAACAATAATTTCAAAGGACATTGTCGCTATTATAGACCATTTCATGGAGTCGCTGCTCACCTCTGGTCGTCAAGCTAGTCCCAGGATAGAAATATTGTTAAAAGAAAAGAGTGCTTAAGAGACTGTCTTAAGACTTTGTTGTAATGATGCAAATGATGATGATGATGGTTTGCTTTCAGATTTCCATAAAAATATTATGCATGAAATATTGTGAAATGATTTTTGCTAGGCATAAATTCTTAAGTGTGATAAAATTTGTGAATAATTCCTTAAGAATTATACCATCATTGCAAAATGCAAAGGTGACATAATGACATAACATAGTAAAAATGTATTTGCTTTTGCAAAAGCATAATTTGTGTAAAATGAAGTCATATGTTTTGTATGATCTTTTATAAATCAGGAAATAAAATTGTTACAATGGTTTGCGCTAGGCATAGAATATGTAGGTATAGACTTATACCATCATCGCGAAGATCAAAGAAAGGATAGTTTTATTGCATGATTAATTTTTGATGAACAGAAAATATGATAATGAGGACTTGCGCTAAGCATAAAATTCCCATTTTGGTTTTGGAATTATGCCATCGTCGTGAAAGTCGATAAGTTATATATGATATGTTTTGAAATTTTTGATTTTTTCTATTATATAGTTATCTTTGTGGTAAATAATTGTACTTGGTTTATTCCAAACAAGTTTGCAAAAATAATATTTCAAAGTATTTTGAAGACAAAAAGTTAGATTTATAAGGAATCCCATGTGCATAAGTGAATTCATTGCCAATATTGATTTATCATAATGATAGACAAAATCTCTCAAATAAAAATGTGTGTGCAATTGCATTGTTCATTTACCAGTTTTGAGCAAGATACTATGATACAAGTGATTTGAAGAAACCAAATAAGTGTTCATTAACCATGATGTAGATGCATATAACCATACTAGGCTACTATGTAGATCGGATTATCAAGACCTAGCTAATCCATAAGCAGACATAAGTCTCGTACAAAAGAAGGTCGCTAATGTGACAGACATATCGCCACGCTAGGAGTTACCCAAGGCCAAGCAGGTTGGGCACAAACCACCTGTTATGGGGCTTACCTCACAGTTTTCGAATAATTGAGAATTCCAAGGATTCAAGCTCATTCACCCTTCTTTTCTTTTCAAAGGGTAGGGAAAGGGATTTTATTGCTTTTCTTGCTTTATTTTGAACTTTGCTTATTTTTCTTTTTGTATTTCTTTTGCTTGATAATTCTTGGAACATTGCTGACATAACATTTTTCTTTTCTCTTTTTCTTGAATTTTTCTTTTTGTTTTTTTTTTAGGGATACTTGCTCAGATTAGCTGTAGAGCAAGGGATTTTTATTCTGGGTAGGGGTGAGCTTGTACTTTTGCCAATTATCAAAGATTCTAGACCATGTGCATGATAGGATAGCAGGGGAAAATTTTCACCCAAGAAATCAGTTCTACTATGTAGCAAAACATGGAAATTACAAATATAATCATTTTATTGTGAAAAGATGTGCTTGGTTTAAGTAAATAACAAGATCAATTCTCTATGCTCAAACTTTATTTAATTTAATTTTGTGAACTTTGATATAAGAGAGATTAGTAATCATGCCAGATAAAATCAAGATATTTATTGTGTGAATGTGCAAGTGAGGGATGCCAAATAAATGCTAGTTTTATCCAAAATAAGTTGAAACATAGAATTGCAATAATTGTAATAAAATAATGATTTTGAGAAAGTTTTGAGAATGTTGACTCTCTATTTATTCTGTATATTGTTTTGGTTTCGAAAGAGTCAAGCATATAGCTGTTTTTGGATTTTTATGTTGATTTTTGTTTTGGAGCAAAAGGACCTTTACAAGTGCTTTTAAAAAATGCAATAAATATTTTTGAAGATTTTATGAATGTTTTTGAGGTTTTTTTGAATAAATTGAAAGAAATACACGATAATGATTTTGAACAAATATATACATGGATGAAATAATCAAATTTATGCATGATAACGTTTGAGATGTAAAATATTCATGGGTTCTTTAAGTTCTTTACCATCTAAGGTAGATAATTTATATGCTCCTGATTCAAATTTTGCAGTAATGATGTACGGTCCGAGCCAGTTGGGCTCAAATTTACCTTTAAGTTCTTTGGTTGCATTTGTATTTTTTTTTTTGATTTTGAGGATTTTTATTTTTTTGTATTTTGATTTTAATTTATGAATTGAAATTGGGGGTATATACAAGATGATCTATATACACTATACAAGGTTATTTGAGTATAGCATGTCTAAGGTTGCTTCAAAATCAAAGGAGGTTTTGAAGGATAATCTGGTTGAGGTGAAGGTAAGAATATAAGGCGATGAATAAAAGGTAGTGATAACAAAATCTTTGTTATAATGTAGAATAATGTAGAAAAAGATTTGACTTTTATATGTGGAAAATTGATCATGTTACAAAATAATATGTCAGAAAGACAAGACAGTTCTTCATTCTTATTATTATATTCCAAGTTTTGATAAGATGGAGAAAGTATATGTGAAAGATATGCATGAGTGTTATTTGGTAAACAAGAATGATCATATATGGATGAAGAAAAGTGATGGATAGCAGATAATTGTGACAATAGAGAATGTATAGAACTTGATGTTTCAACCGTTAAATATTCTTCAAATGGTTTTGGGTCATTATGTATGGTAACAATTTTATTTGCAAGTTCAAACTTCAAACATTGGTGAAGAGTGGAAGGGACAACCCTCATCGTATGAATCCAAGGACTCTGGAGAAATAGGTTGTAAGGTGAAGGACAATATCCTACATAGAATAAAGTATCCAGGATCTTGGATCCAATATTGAGGGAAAACATTATAGTATCTTGAGCTTCTTGAATTTCATTGTTAAAAGATTTTATAATAACATTTGATTCATTAATATGTTCTTCCTTTAATTTGTGTTTTTGAAATAATTGATAAGTGCATAAATTAAGAGAAGAGTCATTATCTACCATGATAGTTCTAACAGGTGTTTCTTTACTAGCTCCGATAATGTAAATATAGGGGTCTTCTTGTGGAGTAGAGGAAGGAATATCCTTATCATAGAATGAAATATGGTTAACCTCAAGAGGGTTTATACCATTAATTATGTTCTTAGAGAAAATATGATGAGGAACAAATTGTTGGCTAGGTATTTTGAACAAAATTTCCTTATGAGCAATTTGTAATACTTCTAAAAGGGATATCTTTGCTTGAGGATTAATCACTTGTTGGTTATCAAAGTGGATTTCAGATTGATATTTTGATTGTAAAGATGAGCTTTCTATGCTTACATTCCATTTTGGATCATTCTCTAGAGCCAAAGATAGTTTTGAAGGTTTTTCAAATGAGGAATCCATCTCTTGAATATCAGATTGAGTTGATTGAACTTGAGGTTGCTCATTTGTATTTTTTGTTACAATATTAATAATATCATCATGATCGGACATATTAACATGCAACATTTGATTGGTTGCTTGTTGTTGATAATTTAATAGGGGTTCTTGGGAGATCTCAATGTCTTGATTGATTATTGGTATTTGTTGTGTAGGAGTTTGATTGTTTACTGGAGGTTTATCATCAGTTGTAGATTGTAATTCCTTTATATTAAAAAGACCCTTATCAATAAAATCTTGAATTGCACATCTTAAATCTTTACAATTTTGTGTCATATGTCCATCTACTCTATGATATTCACAATGTAACTCAGGTTTAAACCAATCTGATGTGGTATCAAGTTGTCTTATGGAAGGGAGTTCAATCTTATTTGTGTCAAGTAGATACTTGAGAATTATATCCATTGGTTGATTGAGCTTAGTAAATTTACGTGATGAAGGTTTTTGAGAGGTTTTTGATAAATGCCTTAGGAATTTTGTCATAAAAGGACCTAATGGTTTCTCACCTCTACTTTCTTTATTATGGGTAGAATGATGATAGGAAGATTGCGAAGCATGATGTGAGTGCATGGTAAAATTGGAAGGATAAGTATTTTCTTGTTGAAATGAATGTGTGGTATTGAAAGAAGAGTATTGAAAAGGTGGTGGAGGATTATATGTGGATTGATAGACATAATATGGATATATGGGAGAATAGATAATGTCGTTATGGAGAGGACTGGAAAAGGGATTGTCATGTTGAGTTATGGATGAAAAATGAGAAAAGTGTGATGGAGGTGATGTTGAATAGGGATGAAGTTGTTCATAATCAACAAATGTATTTGGTTGAATTCTTCCAACATTACTAATAGGATCATATTGATTTGAGTAAAAACTCATGGTTTCTTTAGTACTTCTAAAAGTAATATTTAACATCTACTATTCAGAATTGAATCTAAAACAGACAAACTTGAAATGATAATAATTTTTTTTTTTTTTGTTTTTCTTGTATACATATATATTTTTTTGTTTTTGTTTTGTTTTTGTTTTTCAAAAGGTTATGATGCATTCACATTGGGTTCACCAAAATGTATCGCTCCAAATTTTTCGCATCCCTACCTTCAGGATATTGGATCCGCGCCCAGAAGGAGGATGGGAAAAGGATGGTGTGGTACCTCGGACGAGAGGACTTCACGAAGGTCCCACCTCTCAAGGGAGATGCATTTTGGTGATTTTTCGATGGATGGTGGGTTCACCAAGAAACATTTGGTGGCAGTTTCTATGCCTAGGTTTTGGGGAATGAGTTTTTATGAGTTCGTTTTGTTTTTAAACATTCATCCTAGGTTTGGTCGAATGATTCTAACTTAAACTACATGAAAATGCAATTTAAATGAATACAAAGAAACAGAAAAGAAAGCATAAACAGAGAATTTGCAAGATGCCAAATGAAGATTACCTGATCTGGAAGTCTGATGAAGTTTCTGATTACTTGTAGCAGTCTGGATCGTCTGCAATTCAAAAGGATCGCCTTCAATTTGATAAAATCGTCTAAACTGACAGGATCGTCTGCAATCTAACAAATTCGTCAGACGAATTCATCAGAGACCTGCAAAACAGCAAACAAATACGAAATACAAGAAATTATATTTTGTAAACAGGGGAAAACTATATGAAAAAGTAATATGAGTATTGAACAATATACAAGAACAAAAGTAAATGCAAATCACTGTGTTTAGATAGCAGAATATGATCTTAATATGCAAACTAGACAAAATGAGTGAACTCCAGATGCAATATAGTATAAAAACTGAATAGACAATCTAATTTATAGCATAAAATGACAGAGAAAAGAGAAAGAAGAGCAAACTCCAGGCACTGATTGCCTCGATGTGTGCTACAGTCAAAATCGTCTCGCATCAGAACGAGATCATCCCGAATTTGATGAGATCGCCTCCGATCTTGACGAGTTCGGTCACTGCGATAGATGCCGGCTCCACTGAAAACCAGTGGTGTACCTGCAATAAAATTAATATAGGACTAGTGCAAGAGAAAATTTGAAGTGTTTTAGCGCATAGGGAGTTGATTTACATAAAAATTCAGCCAGGGGTTGGGGAAGGAAAATTTTTAGAGTTAAATAGGCATAGGATAGTTGTTGGGAGGTTGGAGATCATCCTAATTTGGGAGATCTCCAACGGGGAAGGGTCCCAACGGTGCGGACACGCTTCTGCTCGGATTGGAGACCCGTTGGAACGAATTCCAACTATGCAAATTCAGCTTTGTGACAAAATCGTCTAGACGTTCTAGTCCAGACGAAATCGTCAAATCTGGGGCGATATCGTCTGATCGGAGACGATATCGTCAAACGGTCAAAACAACTGCTAAAAATGGCACGGAAAAAGAGGAAACAAGTTTCTCGACGGTTAACGGGCGGTTTGGGAGGTTAAATTTGAATTTAAATTTATTTACTAAGGTGAATGTAATTATTCCAATTTTACTGTGCCAATTTTAGGGTGCTACACCTTGGCTTATTTTAGCACCCTTGGAAGCCATTTCCTACTTTAGAGAGTGTGGATCAGCATATCAGCAAGCACTAGGAGTATGATCATGAGGATAACTATAGGGCTTGCTCCTATTGTACCCAAAAATAGCAATGCCAAACCCAGTAAGTGCTACCATTTTGCATTCCATGGGTAGAAATCTCACTTTCCAAATGCTTACGGAGTAATGCATCTTTGGTTCTCCCAAGTGTTCAACTAGTTGTTAGTTTTTGGTAAATAGGGTTTGATCAAAAATCTGATCGAAATTAACTTGATTATTCAAATTTTATTTGACAACCACCCTTGATCGTGCCTTGATCAATGCAAATGTTCTCTATCACCGATCCTAACCTAGTTCCTTTCCCAAAGTTCTCAAGGTAATAATTCACCTTACCGAAACATTTATGGTCATATCACCTTGTTACATGTGTCTCATTAATGTGGCCTCAAGGTGTCTTATCACTGCACTTTCGAAGGCTTCATAGGATGAGTGCACATTTACCCATGCATCCTTCTATTTTATAAGTTGCATCATTATCACATGATTTCAAGCTATCGAGGTTGTGTTCATATGTACGCATGGGTACTATCATAAAACCTTGTTCAAAATTTATTTATTTGATAATAATTCAACTTTGTGCTAAGTCGAGTTTAATTATCAACTCATCTCGTTGCTTGACATAGTTTGTAATTCTTCTTGTGTCATACCAGAAACTATTTCCTGGTATACAATTTTACTAGATTGTTTACCAAGATGAGATGCATGTTTTACCTTATACAAGGAATTTTATGAGTCACTTTGAATTCTAAGGTAAATATTATTTTTAAAGAATTATCTTTGTGATTACGTATTTTCCAACAGCTACTCTACTGCTGATTCTATAATATTTCCTAACCAAGTTTAGCATACCTGAAGTCATTCCTTATCGCAAAACTACTCTAAATTCCTTAAGATTAGAATTTTATTTTCTTTTTGTATACAACAGAGGGCTTTTGGTGCTTCAAAAAATTGTTGAATTTTTATGCCTTAGTTTATCTATGTTGGTAATAATACCACATGTATTGTATAAGGGTAGTTCCCCATTTTAAATAGCATAGAACACCTTATTATACTTGACCACCACTCGAGTGGCCGGGTGGAATACTATTTATGTGGAGCCGAGATACTTGGAGAGGTTTGCAAAGTCTCTTGTGGTGATTGTAATTGGGGTTTCACACCAAAATTTCATGTCAAAACATATCTTTGTCAATATTTGGGTGATTTCCATGCTTAGATATGAAGTTTCAGTATGTTTGCTCTCCTTCGGCACATCGGGGCATTATGTCAGAAGATGTTTTTGGTGAGATTTGGACAACTTTCATGTTCATAAATGGTTCTACCATTTCCTACACCATATTCTCTGGTTGAAAACCATGAGTGTATTGTAACATTGATCAAAAATATAAATAAATAAAATATTCTTTTGATCTCTACACCTGGATTCTTGCCTCATTGCACGATAATATTTCCATTTGTAAAATTTGCATAGGTCCTTATCTTCCCATATCCTATGGTTTGTTTCTCCATAGATGACTTTCAATTTCTAATACTCTTAAGAAATCTTATAGCTCCACATAGATAAGTTTGTGATCAAGGGGTTACTTTAGCATAGTCTCTGTATGGTTCTCTTAAATATGAATACTCAAGTAATTCCAAGGCTGCACTTCATAGAAATCAACATGGTCAATGTCTATCCTATGGATAGGATTGGCCAAACCTCCTTTAGACTAGCGGGTAATCAAACATACCATGCTCTTGGGAATTCTCTTGTCTATTTCAACAAGAATGCCTATGTGCCTTTCTAGCAAACACTAGACTCATGTTAGGTCTCTTTCAACCCATAAATTTAGCACATGCCTTGAAGACTAAATATTATATCATAAAGATAGAGCATTATTCAATTTCAATGCTAGACCTTCTTTCGATATCACACAATGGGGGTTAAGGGGATTATCACACAAACCCTCATAGACACTCCAATGTCTACCATTCCTTGTTTTATTCACTTTTAATATCCATGATATGAGATAAAATTTAAGCTTTTCCCCTCTTGATCTTTCTTGAATCCTTTTTACACACAATGTTTTAGTAAGGAAAGGCTTAGCTACATGCTACGAATATCAAATATCTTTTCTCAATGATCTCTTGGGTACTCCACAAGTTGTGGGAGGTTCCCTCACTCTTCCATACAGATTCACTAGTGAATATAGACATGGGAGAAAATATTTACGCATTAGTAGTTTTTAAGCACTTTTTCTACCCTTACTTTACATTTATTAGTTTGGAGTTCATCAAGAACATTTGTAGGTTTATAATAAAATTCAATATCTTTGCTAGCCTAGACTCATCACTAGAGTCCACTAACTAGCCTAGGCTCTAATACCAACTGTAACAACCAAAATTTACCAACCAAACCTAAGATAGAATTTTTTTTTGTTCACATCTATCATGTTAAGTTACAACCAAGTATGCTTGAATCAACATCATGCAGGGAAGGAAGTAACCAAGATAATTATGACATGGTCAGTGTCAACTCTCGTGATAGGAGTGACCAAATCCTATCCAACCTTTCATCCCATCATTATATGTATGATCCCTTGGTTTAACTATTTCTACCTCTTCATTATTAGGAGTTTTAGTTACATAATCAATTGAATGTCATTTCAATCCATCCTCCTAATTTCATTAATTTGCAGCGGAATATCATGCATGTATCATCTAAACAAAACATGAAGGTTATTTTATTTTTATCATTACTTTCACTTGATTTCAATGTAAACCATTCATTAGAAAGCACAAAGGTATCATATATTATAATCATTAACTATAGAACATTGCTTGTTAACAAAATATTACATCATACAACATTCTAATAATCATCTTACATGAATGTAAAAGCATCATCTCATTAGAAAGCAAATAGCATTTACTTCTTTCATCATATGCAATATCCATGATCTATCTAGATATCATCATACTAGAGAGTAAATACAACATCCATGCTTAACAATAATTTACAAACCACAAATAGAAGTACACAACATATACCTTAGGAACCCTCACGAGGAATAAACCCAACCTCCAAAAATATTTCTCCTCTAATTTCTTAAACTTAAATTGTCATAATTACAAATATAGAAAAGGCATCCTACAGATCCTTTTCTAAATCATTATGCAATAAAATGAACCATCTTGTTCCATGTTCTAATTATGATGCAATTAAGGAAATGCCACATTTCCTTTCTCTAAGCCATCAACAAATAAGAATCTCACAAATTCTTATATCTACATGTTTATAAAATATCATTGGTTACATATTAAGGAGAAATTTCATCAGTTGCCAAGAGGAGACCCATAATTCCCTTGAGAATGAATCCCACGCCTATTCTCCAACCTAGATGTCATTATAACCCATTATAGTATGAATTTGTCTAAAGTTTAATAATACATGGAGATATCCCATACTCTCTAATATCCCATACTCTCTCTAATATTATATCCCATCTCTAATCTTCCACATTCAAACTTAGACAATTTCCACCATATCTTATTATAGTTCTCATAATCCATTAATGGGATTATTCATATGGTTAAGCTAGAGTCCATACAAATTTTGTCTCTTTAAACTAACAAACAAGATTACATATTCTTTGTTTTGTAACCTACCAAACAAGGTTACCTTATAAACTATCAAACATGGTTAGACCTTGAACATCAATCAATCTTGTGATCTATCACCCAAGATATCACCTTAATCATAAAATAAACTTGTATTTGTCATATAAGAGTACAAAATTAGATTCAATTTACTCATTGTAATATATCCCACAATATTACAAACCACCTTGTAATATTTCACACAATATTACACTTTTGAACGAGGAATTAATTTAATCAATATCCAAATTGATGATAAATCCTTCCAAGGTTAGACCTTGAACATCAATCAATCTTGTGATCTATCATCCAAGATATCACCTTAATCACAAAATAAACTTGTATCTGTCATACAAGAGTACAAAATTAGATTCAAATTACCCATTGTAATCTATCCCACAAGATTACAAACCACATTGTAATATTTCACACAATATTACACTTTTGAATGAGGAATTCATTTAATAAAATATCCAAATTGATGATAAATCCTTTCAAGATGATATATATTAACCAAGTGTAATTAAGCTCCCCTCATTTATTAAACCATTACTCCATGATTTCCAAGTCAAAATAATTACTCTATGGTTATCATAATTTCTTCATGATTTTCCATAAGAGGGGCTTAATTTACAAACACCAATTTCTATTCATTTAATAGGTCAAAGTCACTTACTTTAACCTATAAATAAACTTAATTTGTTTTTTATTTTATAAATTAAATTCACATACATTTAATTTATAAAAAAAAACCATTAATATTAAATAAACCATCATAAATATTTTTTGTTAATCATTCAAAGTAGCTTCACTAGAAGGTAGTAACCTATCACTCTATTATTTATCATAGTATACTTCATGGGGTCAGATATTCTTCAATTCCCCAAAGCTACCATAATCAAAAAGGTTTATACAAAACGCAACAATCATAATACTCAAAAGGGTCCAATGGTTACTTTGTTGATATTTGGTTTATAGCAGTTTTACTTTCTACCATATTACCATAAAGGTTACTAATACCATAAGGGTCATTATATCGACCCTTTGGTTATTACCAATTTACCATAATGGTCACTATTATCCTAATAGCCACAATATTGCCCTTTTTTTTTGTTACAACAAATACCATAACGGTCATTCTTATCCTAATAGTCACCATCTTGTCCTTTTTGGTTACAACAATTACCATAATGGTCACTATTATCCTAATAGTCACCATATTGCCCTTTTTGGTTACAACAATTACCATAATGGTCACTATTATCCTAATAGTCACCATATTACCCTTTTTCGTTACAACAATTACCATAATGGTCACTACTATCCTAATAGTCACCATATTGCCCTTTTTGGTTACAAAAATTACCATAATGGTCACTATTATCCTAATAATCACCATATTGCTCTTTTTGGTTACAACAATTACCATAATGGTTACTATTATCCTAATAGTCACCATATTACCTTTTTGGTTACAACAATTACCATAATGGGTACTACATTAACCTTCTGGTTGATTATAACAAAGTAGGAGTGGGCAATCGGGCCCGAAAATCAGTGTTTTAGCATAGCTTATTTGTGAAGAACGATTATCAACCAGCTTTAACCTTACCCTTCATACCAGCTTATTTGAATAAAACTGCTATCCTAGTCACCCACCAAGTGCTAGTTTATCGTGCTACAAATTTTTGGTCGATTAAAGACCCTATCGCTCTTAGGCACTATGGACGCAGTACCTTCCCATATATTGGTTTGTCATGAGAGTAGACACCCTAAAATGAAAATAGAAAGAATACGTCCTAGAAAAAGTGTCGGTGATGGATTCCAAAATTTTAGGTAGGGACTACGAATAATCAAAAATTCAAGCCGCATACCCTTTATTGTATCCTATGATGATGGTGGTTTAAATAAATCAAGTGGGTGAGTGAGGATTCTGTTTGGCAGCGATCGACTCTGGGTAGAGAAGAGTGCCTCTATGATAGAGATGCTGACTCGACATAGCACACAAAACTTAACCCAAATATCTGGATTCAACCATAGGTTCAGTGAGTAATAAAAACCTATGCATTCAATCCCCTTCTTTACACAGGTAACCATTGGAAATTATGTTGGTAGTAGATAGATTTGGATTATTGGGCTTCACCCAAGGGTTAATCAAGGTTGAGTCCATGCACCCCTAGTTGTAGATGACATTGAGTGATTTAGAGTTTTTAGTGGTGATGAGGATTATTCTGAACATAGAACGAGTAATTCTCTTCCCTTTTTTTTGAAAAACAAAGGCTAGCTCCATTTTTATATCACTCTAATATGAAACGATGACTACATCAATTTTTTCATAGTCGATCGATCCTCACTCGAGTTCAAGGTGGTTATCGGTATTAATGGAAGGAGATAAAATATATATTTTGATCTACAATGAAAAGGGGTTAACGTATGGGGCCTTCAACCAGTACCAAAGGTGATGACTGATATATTACGTAGATCACTAGATAATCATGAATCCACTGACAACACTATCAGCTTAGTCTTGGGTTTCTAGGGCAGACAAAACATGGATCAATTGATGCTCTTATATAGTAGTCTGAACCCCTAAAATTCCTACTGTAATTGCCCGCCTCACTGAATCACCAGATTTCCTCTTCTTTTCATTATTTGCCTTCCCTTTTATAATTTTTCTAGCTCTTCTTTCCTCATGAGCAAGCGGGTGGATTTATCATTAAAATATTAAAAGGTAACCTTTTGGGGGTTCAACCAAATAGTAGGATTGCATTTTTATCATTTTAAAATTAGGTATAGGATAAGAGAGGGTAAAGTGGAAGTACTTTACCCATTTTAGGCCTACCCTTTTTCCAAGTGCACCTACAAATCCTGCATTAATACTATTTGGATGGAATCATGTCACATGGAGAATAGTGCATCCACTAGGCACTCATGCACATTTTTATTATTAAATTATGGCCTTGTCCTTCTTGGGGTCTTTTCAAAGTTGGACAGATTTTGGGGTGCACCTAATTAAATTAGGTTTATCTCAATAAATCACTATTGTGAAAGATAATTTTCCAAATTAATCTTTTGTACAAGCTTTATTTTATCTTTCCCCAAAACCTTACCAAAATCCTAATTAAATTTAAAACCCTTCCAATTGACTTGGTAGAGTGTAGATAGTTTTTAATTAGGGATTTCTATAGAATTTTTTTTACCATCCCCTAATTTTATTAATTAGCCCCTTTTTATTAATGTTTGGCAGCATTAATAGGGTTTGGTCAAGGTTTAAAATTCAAGTATTAATTGATCCTTTGGATCAATTAATGTCTTCTAGGAAGTCCAATGGGTGGGTTGTGATAGATGAGGTAGCAGGTCATCTATCACCTACCTTGATCCATCTAGCCTATCACCTCATGCACTAGGTCATCCCCTCCTTGGAACCCATCGGTGTACAATAATATACCTTGCATCCATATATCCCCAAGGTAATATGTAGGGTCTCCTAACTACTATATGCTTCCAACTCTATACATGGAGCAGAGTAGTGACAATGATGCAACCATGTTGCTTGTACACTATATTCCATAATGTCCTATACAAGCAACATAATATGAATGAACCCCACACAAACAACCTCATGATCTCCATCATCTCAACCACAACCCTATCTAAGGCCCATGGTAGATACCACCTACTCATGTGATAGGCTAGTAACCTGACAACCACCCTACTTAGGACAACTATCAATGTAGAGATACCTTGTGTCTCTACCATACACTCTACATTGATGCCACTCTAGTTCACTAGAAAGTTGGGATATTCAATCAACTTTTTGGAAATTTTGAGTTAGTTGTGTTGTCATTGATGTCAAGAGTTAGTGTCAGGAATCAGTGCAAGACTTGGCAAAATAAGGGTTAAAATATTTATATTTTAAGCCCAAGAGATTTGGTTTAAGAGCTTCACATGATTGGTCAAAAGGATGGTTAAATACCCTGAAGAAAAGTCCTAAAGGAAATCATATTATAATATTTATTATTATAATATTAAATGTGGTCAGAAAAGGTCTAAGGGTGAAAGACAAAAATACATAGGCCCAATGGAAATAATATTATAAAATTTTATTATAATATTAAAGGTTAAATTAAAGCCTAAGGTAATTTATAAATAATTTATAATATTTATATTATAAAAATAACATTATTAAAACCCAAAGTTGGGTTGGGCACAAATTTAATTTAAACTTTTATTCCCTCATCGATGTTCAAAGGATAGAAGCATATGGTATAAATACCATAACATTTGTCTCACAAATGCAAGTCTTCGAATATCAAAAAGCACATGCGAATTGTTGTCAAATGCAAAAAAATTCATGAGCAAAATAAGACGAGAAAATTATTTTTTTATTTTACAGCAAAAACTTGAAGGTTAAAGTGACAAGGGCATAAAGGTCTAACACCAACCAAGCATTTGGGCTAGTGGCAAGTGGTTGGCGTGTAAGGCGTAAGGTACGTGGGAGACCCACGTTTGAGTCTTGGTGATTACGAAGGAACAAAGCCTTTTGGAGGCTTTGGTGCTGGTGGAAGAGACAAAGCGCTCAAAGTGCTTTTGCCTCTCATGTGAGCGCATAGCTCACGCGATAGCTTGATCATGGCTAGGGCACAGGCGACGACTTGACCTGGGACCGAATACCATAGAGGAGTGCAAAGGTACTTTATTTGTCATATGTGCATGTGGTCTAAATTCGTATGTTGAGTGCCTAGTGAGATATAAGGTGATTAAAAAGTTTTTATTGTAATTAAAGGTTTTGAAGAATTTAGTTAATGTTTTAAAGTGAATTGCATTATTTTTGGATAAGAGGTGTTAATTATTTTGAAATGCAATTTTAAGTTGGGAGATATAAGGTGGTTAAGATATATTTTATTTTTGTCTTAAGTTGAATATTGAGAAAGATTTAATTTGGCTTAAAAGTGAATTGAATTATTTTTGGAAAGGTGTGTTGATTATTTGATAATGCATTTTTGAGTAGGGAGATATAAGGGAGTTAGTTTGATTGTTTAATGCATTAAAATTTTGAAGTGGATTATTGTGAATTTAAATTTATTGAACCTTTGTTCGTTTGGATATTATAAGGTGTACTTGAGACTTGGTATTTGTGTATGGTGAACTAAATATTGAGGAGAATTTTGAGTTGAGATTTTGAGATAGATTGTTGCTACCTAACCTTGGATTTGGTAAAGATATTTTGATTGTGATTAAGACAGGTTTTGAAGACATATCTCCACAAAAGCAAAAGGTATGGGCAAATCTTCCTTGTGAGTGAAATAGTGTTGGGTTGAATGTTGTAAAATGCTAAGTTGGAGTGAAAAGGTTTTTGTTTGATAAGAATTTTTGGAAATGTTTGAGTGAGTTTTCACATGCATGATTGGTGAATGGTTGTGAGTAAAATTGAGTATGATATTGAGAACTATCTTGAACTAGGATTTGTGAAATATCATGAGTATCATTGTTATGTGAATTTGGAATCATCTTGAGTCAAGGTTTGAGTTCCATAGTGTGAGTTGTTGAAAGCATTGTGAAACATTTGTTTAGGGTTTGTAAGCAAGTTGTATTTCATTGAGTGATTGGTTTAAGGGAGTTGATTTAGAATTATTGATTGAGAGCAATGGAGTGATAGTTCAAGATTTATAAAACAAATTGTAAACACCTAAAAGTCACACATTGCTATACCTACGTACTTGTAGATCCTTTTGGACACTTGTAGGTTTACATAGGCCATACTAGATATCCCTAGTATATCGTATACAAAAATATACTATTATAGATCCTCCTAGACATACGTAGACTATTTTAGATATGTGTAGACTAGCATAGATCACCATAGATTATCGTAGCATTGCGTAGACTTCCACACACCACTTCACTATTTTTAGGTCCAAAACCCTAATAAGCTACCTAAATCACATCACAGACACCTTCCATGCATCATAAAACCATACACCAACCTCCTAAGACAATACAAGACTCATTTATGCTTAATCGAGACCCCCACGGGGCTATTAATTGGCAAAAGTATTAATTGAGTCAATTGTTAAATCTAATTTTAAAGTGACTTCACTTAAGTTCACTTTTAGAGCTAAAATGGTTAATTAGGTCCTTAATATCTAATTAAATCTAATTACTCCCTCCAACATGTGTGTGCACTATATTAGTTAGGATATTTCTTAGGAAACCCTAACCTAAACCCACATCTAAACTAGAGTTGACTAATCATAGTTAACCCTAATCTCTCCTCACACATGTGTGAGGATGAGATATTTCCTCAAGGGAATATGAGGATGCCACCTCACAGACCCTAAATTAACCTTCATGGGATCTCACCCTAGGGTTTAGTTCTCCTAACTACCCCCCCTACACCTTAGGTTTTATTATAAATAATGGGCCCAAACCCTCATTTATTTCTCTCTCCACTTATGTCAAAAGCACATAAACTCTACCAAAATATGTATAGAAGCACACCAAATCATATATGAACCTACACATCAGCAATACAATAGCAAAGGAATCTCTCCATCGAAGGATTTCTGTAGAACAATAGTTACAATCAAATTCACCCTTCGCCCTGCGAATCTGGCACCAGTTCGTCCCCTAGGTAGTGAATTGGGTCTACAGGTCCCAAATCAACCCAAATCTTGAAGGTAAGATTTATTTGGTGTTTTTATGAGGTTTTGTATCATTTATTTCAGTTTTTATTATGTTTTATGAGTCGATTTGTCTTTCTTACTATGGGGCCTGACTGAGGCAAGCCCCCAACTCACTAACCCCTTTTTGCAAGTTTATCACAGAACCAAGGAGGAAAACAACAAATAACTACAACCCTACGGTGGTACGCAAGCCCATATACACTGAGAAATATGAAGAGAAGGCATAAGGCCTATTGTAACATTTGTGAAAAGAAAGGAAAAAGAGGAATTCTCCCTATTTGTAACCTATGCAAATCTTATCATGAATAAAATATTTTTTTTGAATAGCATGTGTCTTTAATGTGTTATTAGATCAAATGAAATCTTTTGGCCATTTCATTATGGCACATCCAGTGGGACCCCCAAAATGGATACTGTCAGGTTAACTAATTTTACGAATCTGATAGTATCCTCTATTTTTGTGTCTTCTAGGTACTATATCTAACTATTATAGAGACCTCTAAAGCCCTGGGAACTGCCTCAGGACTTCAAAAACCATATCTAAAGTCTCCAAACCTGATTCACCCCCTGTCCCACAAACCATATCTCAATTTACTCCTTGGGTGGCAAATTCAACCTGGGAGCCTCAAAAACTCCCAAAATTGTAGGGGTGAGCAGCGTAGGGGTCAACTAGACCACATACAACATCAGAGTCCAGGTATTCTTCTCTATATGCTATGTTTCCTAATTTTTTATGTGTAATATGTTTAGTAGTCAAGGCGCAATATATAGTAACAAATTTTTCCCTTCTTCGTATCTCCATTTGGTTTAAATATTGTTGTAATTACGAAACCTGTCAAATTTCCAACAACTTTAAATTTCAAAATTTCATGTAAATTTTAATTTTCCTTTTTCTAATTTGCATGTATAAACTTCTTGTGATTGCTTGTCTATACTTGTATAAATTTTCATTGCAATTACCACATGTTGTCACACATATTTAGGGTCACATAAACCCCTTCCTTCACACCTCCGTATTGCATGTTTCTATGCTTTTGAAAATAAATTAAACTTCCTTTCCTAAATGCATCTAGGATTAGATTCTTTGTTCACAAAAAGCATTTCATTCTAGTCTTTTGCTTTCAAAAAATGCATATAAGGCTAGCTTTCAATTTGAAAAGGCAATTAGCTAGATTTCCTATTTTACATAACATCGTTAGCAAAACAAAAACCCACACATACACCTGGTATTGAAAACAAGTGGTGAGATTGGATTTCATCCCCAATCCATCACTCGAGACTGGTTTCGATGGAGTTTCACCCTCCACCAGATCTCAACCCCCATAGACACCTAACAGCCCCACAAAAGTGGTTTTTTGGGCCTCATCATCAGAAACCCCCCACTTTTGAGACTAGGCTTCTAGATTTCATCACCAGTAGTTACCTTTGGAGTGGGATAGGATTATATGCCTTCATCCACAAGGCTCACATAATTCAAGTATATGGTAACTATCGTTATTGACTAAGCCTTCCCAAGGGTGAAGCGAAAGCATGGGGTACACCAACCATACCTAGCATATCGTAGATAGTACCACCTCTTCTTGTAATAGGATATAGCAAACTCACTTCAGCATAGTGGGTTTTCCTCATTTTAGGATATCATTTTACTATGCCTTCCATACAGGTCACCATTTGCACGTTGTAATATTATTCTATTTTGTGCATCTTTGGGTGTCATAGGAGGTTCAATACCGATGAAATTCTTGATTTACTAGAGTATTCACTCCACTACCTGCAATACTACCTAGGAAGTACCAACATTGAAACACACATAAACAAACAAAACACTTTTATTTGTAGCATTTAGAACTGATTCCAGTTTACCATTGTTTGTATGATCACAAACTAGTTTTAGCACAATACACCACTTATCACTTTATTATTTGAGCTACACACAACACATAATTGTTTTACTTTTATATTAGATATATTCGAGTCCACACTATACATGGTTATTCTTGAACCCCTTCACACAACACACATAGAACTATAGGTTTTAATTCATGTATAGTTCTAAACCTTCACGATGCCTTACATGTTGCCATGCCTATTGGCACCCACAGTCGAGCGCACGAGCAAGCATGCCTTATAGGGGAAGCACCTACCACTTATTCTACTCAATCTCTTACTACTCCTTCAATCATGAAGGGAAAGGTCATACACACATCTTATTTTCTCATAGGGTCTAATGTACAACATACACACACGATGCCTTAGGATGAGACATCCACTTTGAGTGAAGCCCTTGCTACTTCACTTACATAAGATTACCCACTTCTTTCATCCCCATCCTCACCTAATCCATTGACCATGTTCTATGACCATGTGATTTACATAGCACCATGACAACCTCATCCATTCTTTACCATATATGACGAGGTCATACTTACTTCCCCTACCTTTGCACATCCCTTTTTCTAGAGTTTGTCTCAATCCCTTTTTTATAATGACTTCTCCCTATTGAATTGTACTTTCCCAGAGGTCACATCATTTACCCCTATTGTAGGAATGATTTTTGACCCTTCCTCTTCCACCACAGGTAATCAGAGGCCAGCATTATAAACTATGCAATAGCAAATTTCTCTACAGGAACAACAAACACCCCCTCAAACATCATACCCATACTCTTCCCAAGAGTCCCAAACATCATCATCTCAGTAGCCATTTTTCACAATGTTTGAGGACTTATCTCAAGAGCCTATCCAAATCCAAACCATCCAATGGTAGCAGAAACAACTGATAACCCAAATTCATTCGAGAGTAGACACAGGCACCACCTTCTCTTCCCAAGCTCCTTCTTTGGAATCTCACCCATCCTTTTCCACTGCATTTTCACCTACATCTTAGGTTCTTGGAATGTACAATGCCCAATACTACACTCTACCCTCACCTTCATCGATCTTTAGAATATCTCCTCCTCCTCCTTTACAAGTGCCTACTTCTAATATTACTCCTACCTATGAATCAAAACCCATAGCTTATATGTCCACTCCCTTGGGCTATTACACATAGTTTAGCTTCACCACCACCTATCATTTAGGACAGAGACAGGTCCTAGCTTTTGACACCTTACCTCGATCGTCCCTAGTACCAGTAGCATTGATACCTCCACTCTTACCTACTAGGGATACATTTTTCACACCTCCTCCTTCATGGTCATCACCTCCTATGTCCCAACCATTATAGCAGGTTCCCACCCAATAGGAACATATGCCATAACAACACACATCCCAATCATAATATTACCATCCCCAACAAATATCTATTTTGCAACCTAGTATCCCACTAGCCCCTACATCATGTGCCACTCAATACCCATCATACCAAGACCAACTAGAATAATTCCCTCTATAATACGGAGACGAATAGCAACAAACTCACTATCTGCTACACTCTTAGGGTCAATCAACCCTAGCTTAGCCCTCCATGCATTTAACACCTAAAATTCAACTCCTATGAGATGAAATCAAGATGTTAAACTTGCACACCATAAGATACGGACCAAAAAAACCATCCTACGATGAACTCTAGAACAAGTCAGTTCATCCATTCATCCCTATTCTACATTACCCCTACCGATTTGAGATCCTAAATTTTGATAAGTATAAAGGTAAGGAAGACCCTAGAGAGCATGTCAGTAACTATCGCTTAGCCTACTATCATATTCATAGTAGCAATCCTCTTATGTTGTGTACCTTTTCTCTCTCCCTTGCAGGATAAGCCTTAGATTGGTATAACATGCTACCATGACATAGCCTTTATACCTTCGAGCAATTAGCAAACACCTTTCTAGAACACTTCTCCATTAATATCAAGAAGAAGACAACCTTTTCAGATGTCTACACCTTATGACTGGTTGACAACGAACCTATCACCAAGTTTGTATCTATATGGAGAGCGATCATCCATGATATCATCCATAGCCTCCCTACCACAAAACTAGTGACACTATTTTCCAAGAGTTGCCATAAACACATCTCTACCTCTCTACAACTCCACCAAAGATGTACCTTTGAGGAAGATATTTCATAGGCAAAGGTTATCGAAGACATTAAAGTCCAATCTAGAAAAATTAAGTTAATATTGAAGCCTAATTGTAATTCAAACTTCCATTTTAATAGAAACACACCCAAACAATATTATCCTTGACCTCCATAAGCCAACCAAGTGGCAGCTGCTACCCTAGCACCCACACCAAGTCCACCACCTTACATTCCACAACAACAAGTATTCCAAACTAACGTGCCTCCCCACCTAGGCCTCAGTAATCTTGTGGCATGCACTCGCAGGGTCCACAATGTAACCTTACACCATTTTTCAAACCCTTACCAACCCTCTTCCATAGGTTACATGACGGTGGACATCTTCTTCTACTTGAGATTTAACTGTTAGATCCAAACATACCTAAACCTCATGGATACAATGAGCAACTCTATTGTCCATACCATATACAATGCGGCCATAACATCAATTTTGTTGCTCCTTATGTGCTCAAGTGTAGGACTTAATCGATTGGGGTACCATTCAGGTACTGAACCCTTTATCCCCACAAAACCAAAACCTAGGGATCTTCCATAATCCTCTACCAGACCACAGAGGAACCAATCTTCAAAGACCTCCAACCAACCCTCTAGGACCACCTCACCAAGTGAATAGTGTCCAATGTGATCCTCCATCACGTGGAGTAGTATGCATGATAAACCTTACCATGTGGAACCAATGATATCCCTCGCATCAAACCATGTCTATTGTCTCCCCACATACCCAATTTACATCACCATAGGTCTCCCAAAATCCTATAACTGTACCACATCCACCCCAAAATATGATCAAAATTCATGGTAGCCTCACCCATCAACTACATAATTCCCCTATGTGATTATCCATTTTTGACCTCTTACAATAATCTCAACCCCACCGTGAGGCGTTAAATGATATTTTACATTCTATAGATTTAGAAATGCATGATACAAATACATTTGTAAACTTTGTAGGGAACATCCCATGATACCTCTAATCATCCACTAGTTTCCATGACCATGAGATAACAAAAATTGTAGGAGTGGATACCCCTCTCCACATACAATCCACTATCTGACATCACCTAAAAGAAGATCTCATTGATACGGGTTCATCCAGTAGTATTATATATATGATAGCCCTACATCATTTACATATTATACCAGCCCACTTTGCCACGCCTTCGCTTGACTTAAGCACATTTGATGGCTCTATGAGACCTACGGTAGGATCCATAGTCATGTCCATCCGAGTAGGTATCCATACCATTTCCATCCTCTTCCACATAATCCAAGGGGATATGCAGTACAACATCCTCCATGGTCATCCATGAATCAGGGATATGTAATGTGTCCCTTCCACACTACACCATTGTCTCATGTATATCTATAATGGAATTGTCCATTGCATCCTGATTGATGGGGACCCCTTTAAGTTCTACAACATCATAGATCTTCTGCTTATACCTTCCTTCTCATCCACACAACTCTTCTTGATTTCTTCCCATCAGTCATTCAGAGCATCGACATCCTCTCCTACATCCACCTCGTTACCCCAATCCTCATTAAGGACACATGCTTCAGTATCAAAAACTTTAGCATCGTAATCTATATTACCTAATCCCAATACCATACCATTATTGCCTCTCATATTATGGCCATCATGACTGTCCCAACCTTCACCTCTACAAACCCACCGTCGGTACCACAACCGCCATCACTACCCACATTGAGCCCTATCGCTCCACCTCAATCATTGTCCCCTATAGAAGCACCCATGCTCCCTACACTATATACATATCCCCTTACTTTTAGTCCATAGCCTAGATCATTCACTTCCCCATGTAGCCCAGCACCAAAACCTATGTCCCCACCTTCACAATTCCCATAAGCCAATCATCCTATACCAGCTATCACAATCGAATACCATGAGTGAAAGCAATGATCATCTCACCTAGATGACCAACTATTACATCCTTTCGCTGCTACCATTAGAGACTCTCAGACTTCACCATCGTCGTCTAAGTTGGATTTTCCACCTCGGTCACTAGAGCATGCAACACTACGCATATTTATTTTCATGTCAAACTCAAGTCTACAAAATTACAATGTGCATGATACCCACGTATGCCCACCTACCATCCAATACACGTAAGACTTTGGCTACCACCCAACCTCCCTCTATATGTTAGAGGATGAACTTCAAGATTTGTCCCCGCATCCTGCCTTACTTCCAATGCACACCTTGGAAGAATATATTGATATGGATATTCTATAGGATACCTCCTCACCTAATTCCACCACTCCAATCGCATGTGACTTCTTCAAAGAATCACTCAATTTTGAAAACACATCTGCATGTATTGATGAGTTGACAAACCAATTCACTATGCTATCCTTAAACACGTACTACCCATAGCATGACATGGAATCCCCACCAGCATCATCAACATACTTTGCTCTATTATCTCCAATACATCAACAAATTCAATGAGCTACCACTCAACCATAATCCCCACCAATTATCTTCTGCCCTCCTTTAAGCCTTTGAGGATGCTCGTGGGTTGTCGAGTCGACATCACCAGATTCTTCACCACCCACATCCCCCACAATGTCAGTTAATATGGTCAAGGTGGATCTTTTCTCTCCACTATGATACACACACCACCCAACATGAGATGATATACCAAACCCAAACTTCATCGATCTCGTACACATCTCACCCATACCAGCACCCTAATATTTCCTACTCTCACCATACATCTTGCGCACTATGAATACCCCTTCATAATCTACACCATTTCACATATCGTAGGTGCACCACATGGACATTTACCTAGATGACAAATACAAATTTACCGAGGCTACCGATGACCTCCATATTATTCCAATTTTAGAATAATTGCATGATGGGTCCCACATACTTATTGAGGAAACCATTCACGTTGACATAGGTGATGATCCTGAAACCCCTCACATAGAGCCTCTCACTCGAGGAGCACATTTTATTCACAAACTTCCTTTGCAAGTATATCTGAGTCTTCACGTGGTCATACAAAGATATTCCTTGTCTGATCCCACTCTAGCAGTCCACAACCTCACACTAGATCAAAATTCCAAGCCCATAAGGCAAACGTTATAGTGCATGCACTCAACCGTTGCATTACTAGTAAAAACTAAGCTTCAAAAGCTCTTAGATGTAGATTTCATAGTACCCATAGACTATCCCGAATGGGTCTCTAACATGGTCCCCGTACCCAAGCCATCTGGTGAAGTTCATGTCTACACAGACTTTCATGACTTAAACAAAGCTTGTCCCAAAGACAACTTCCCCCTACCTAACATCAACTTCCTCATCAATTCCATAATAGGCCATGAGATGATATCCCTCATGGATGGATTTTTAGGTTATAACCAAATCAGAATCAACCCTTATGATCAACACAAGACATCATTCACAACCCCTAGGGGACCTTCTACTACAAAATCATGTCATTTGGCCTTAAAAATGCTGGGGTAACCTACCAGCATGCCATGACCTACATATTCCATGATCACATGCACAAAATCATGGAATATTATGTAGATGACCTCATTTCTAAATATAAAAAATACTTAGAACATCTCGAAGATATCTTCCGAATATTTGACCACTTTTTAGAACACAATGCTCTGCTCTACCATGTTGCTCACCACATCCAACATGTTCCAAGTAAACAGTACCCTACAAGTGTCAGGTAAAGCAGAGGTGGATATCATCATCATTATAGCATACTGACACTGAGAGATCTTTTCCTTCAGCCATAGCCACTCATAATCCATCTTTCCCACATTTATGTCCCCCCACCCCTTACAAAGAAGCGTTCTAGCACAACATCCTTACTATCATTTGGTGCTACTCTAACTGGAACACCCTCGATAGGTAACTTGTAAATCTTATAAATGTCCTCTAGTGTAATTGTCATTTCTCCAGTAGAAAAATGAAAAGTATTCCTATTTGCATCCCATTGCTCACATAAGGCGGATATGTATGCCCTATTGGCATGTATAATATTACACTCCCATACGTCTCTAAACCATATGGCATCCAACCACTTAATATCATCGATATTATCCATCAACTTGTCAAAATCACTCTTCATATTTCATACATGATGATGAGGCTCGAGCATCTTCACCTATTCATCCATAAATAAGCACAACAAAATATACATTAGCCATCAACACAATGATGCAATCCAAATAAAACTCAATCATCACATGAATACAACATACAAATTAAACTATTTAATTTGACATGCACTTCGAGACATAAAACAATGCACAATTCACATATCAAAACATATAAAAAAATAGTTGCATATTTGGATACCCATTTTGCCATTTCATGGTAAAAGTTCAAACAGATGCAAAAAAATACATATTTGTCTTCCAATAGTCAAATACAAAATTTCCCACATACCCACTATGGTACAAAATTCAAAACTAAGTCAACTCATCAGACATACAAAAAAAAAGTACATTTTTTAATACCCATTTGCCCACTTTGTGGTAAAAATGTTGACAAAATTCAAAAACAGTATACAAATCAACATGGAGTTCAAGGTCAATATTCCCACACATACATCCAAATAGAACATACACCAAAATACATAATATCAAAAACACAATTATATTTTTGAACACCCATTTTCCCACTTCATGGTGAAAGTTCAAACAAATGTTGAAAACAGTGCAAATCGGGCTCCCCACAGCCAATTTCAAATTTAACACTATCCACATCTTGGCATGTAAAACAAACACACGCTAAATGAAATCATCTACCAAAACAAGTAAAATTTTTGGATACCCATTTGCCCTTTTACAGTGAAAGTATCATCGGTTTCTAAAAATACTATCTCTACGGTGGAAAATTTAACAGTCAAATTTTTCCAAGTTACACCCAAAACCCACACATTCAAAATACACACAAAATGAAGGCCTAAAAAAATAACAGTCACAAAATTGGATATCCATTTCCTACATTTACGAATAAAATTCAACCACATTGCAAAAATAGTACACCATTGCTCCAAAAATGAACGGTCAAACTGTATAACTACTCTACCCCTCACCCAATCGAACTGACGTGAAAACAAGTCAAACCTAACAATAAACTTTGTTCCAATTTTAATTAAAATTTGCAAAAAAATTTAAAATAAGATGAAAACCTCCCCCCCTAATTCACATTCCTCTAGAAAATTAAAAAATGCAAAACGAAGCAAAAGAGAGAACTTATCAGTGGATCCCCACGCCTGCTTCTAGCTTCACACCTTCCTCTTGTCATCCTCTTTCCCTAAATCACTCACCGTGATGTCCATGCATCACCGAATGATCCTACAACATGCTCTCCAACATTCGTCATCATCAAAATGAGCCCTCCCAACTCCAAAAAATACCTAAAACCCTAATTTACCCCCTGCCTCGTAATTTAGGCCCAATTTGCCCCCGACCCCATGAATCAAGATCCAATTCACCCTCTGCCCCACGAATTGAGCCTATGACCCCTAAAATCATTTAAATTCCTTCCAAAACCCTAGGAAATCATACAAATTTCTTCCAAAACTCTAAGAACCCTCCTAAATTGTCCTCTAATATGTTTTTTCACCATTTTCATCATGCATTGGTATTCTATCAATCGTTGCATCACTAAATCACTACATTCTATTTGCCTCATTGTTGATTCCTCATTTGAGGGGTATTCATATCCAAAGTTAAGCTTTGCATGCAACCAACCAACCAAACATCCAAAAGCGCGGATATCACAACTGCCTACAAATTTTTTTGTTGAATATTATCTTATGAAATAATCTCAATCCCAACCATATATTTGTTATATCACAAGAGCTATGTGTTTCAACAGAGATGTCAATATAGCATTCATGTATGTCTAATATAAAATGAATGATACGTTTGACATAATCCTAGCACAACATTTAAAAAAGGATTTATGGCATTCATGATGCATAATGAATGACACGTTTTAATAATCTAAATATCCCTTTAGCTCAAATAGTTTAACACTTATTGCCATGTGCTCATCAACAAATCGACAACAAACATTTGAATAAGTATTTTTTCTATTCGTACTTTTGGACCACACTGAACTGGTCACAAAAGTAAAGCAATCAAAAATTGCCTCCCCAAAGCAACTAGAATGACATCAAAAATATCATACAGGCTCAGCAAAACCATCGTGTTGCATCCGCAATCATCCATTTCCATTTACCAGTATTGTTTGCATTTTATTTTATCTCTTTCCTCTTCTCTTCTTCTTCCTCCTTGGCTATCGATCAATGTTGTATGGTCACACTTCGATCAGCTACATACTTTTTATTGGATTCCATTCTCCTTCTATCCCTTTTTCTCTACACAAACCCTTCACATTTTTGTATTAAATTGTGTTCCACATAGTATAGTACAAAAAGGGATAAAATATAAACACCTAAAAGTTACACATTGCTATACATATGTACTTGTAGATCCTTTTGGACACTTGTAGGTTTACATAGACCATCCTAGATATCCCTAGGATATCGTAGATCAATGTAGATTGTTGTAGATCTTCCTATACATGTGTATACTGTTGTAGATATGTGTAGACTATCGTAGGCATGCGTAGACTAGCGTAAATCACCATAGATTATTGTAGCATTGCATAGACTTCCACACACCACTTCACTAGTTTTTAGGTCTAAAACCCTAATAAGCTACCTAAATAACATCACGGACACCTTCCATACATCGAAAAACCACCCACCAGCCTCTTAAGGTGATACAAGACTCCTTTATGCTTAATTGAGGCCCCCACGGGGCTATTAATTGGAAAAGGTATTAATTGAGTCAATTGTTAGATCTAATTTTAAAGTGACTTCACTTAAGTTCACTTTTAGAGCTAAAAAGGTTAATTAGGTCCCTAATCCTATTACTCCCTCCCACATGTGTGTGCACTAGGTTAATTAGGATATTTTTTAGGAAAGCCTAACCTAACCCCACATCTAACCTAGAGTTGACTAATCCTAGTTAACCCTAATCTCTTCTCACACGTGTGAGGATTAGATATTTCCTCAAGGGAATGTAAGGATGCCACCTCACAGACCCTAACTTAACCTTCATGGGATCTCACCCTAGGGCTTAGTTATCCTAACTACCCCCCTACACCTTGGGTTTTATTATAAATAGTGGGCCCAAACCCTCATTTATCTCTCTCTCCACTTATGTCAAAAGCACATAAACTCTACCAAAATACATACAAAAGCACACCAAAGCAGATCTAAACCTGCACATTAGCAATACAACAACAAAGGAATCTCTCCACTAAAGGATTTTTGTAGAACAACAATTAGAGTCAAATTCACCCCTCACCCCTCAAATCTGGTACTAGTTCACCCCTGGGTGGTGAATTGGGTCTATAGGTCCCAAATCAATGCAAATCCTGGAGGTAAGCTTTATTTGGTGTTTTATGATGTTTTGTATCATTTTTTTTAGTTTTTATTATGTTTTATGAGACTATTTATCTTTCTTACTATGGGGCCTGACTGAGGCAAGCCCCCCAACTCACTAACCCCTTTTTATAGGATTATCACAGAACCAAGGAGGGAAACAACAAACAACTACAACCCTACGGTGGTACGCAAGCCCATCTACACTGAGGAATGTGAAGAGAAGGCATAAAGCCTATTGTAACATTTGTGAAAAGAAAGAAAAAAGGGGGAATTCCCCCTATTTATAACCTATGCAAATCTTATCATGAATAAAATACATTTTTTTTGAATAACATGTCTTTAATGTGTTATTAGATCAAATGCAATCTTTTGGGTATTTCACAAATTGTTCTTTATTCTAAACTTATTTGATAAAGAGATTGAAAGTGATTGAGTTTTTTTATGAGTATGAAACATATTGAGTCTCTAACCATTATTTATATTTTTTAGTAAGTTAAAAAGGATTCTGAGTGAAACTTGTTTGTGGGATTGAAGAGGTTTTCTGTGAGAGATTGAGTTGAGTTTTTATATACAAGTTTTATAATTGATTTGAATAAGCTTTGGTGGAAGCTTGTGAGGGGACTTAAGGACAGAGTTGAGTAAGCTTTTGTGAAAGCTTAAGGATATATTTGTGTGAGATTTTTTGGAAGCTTACAATTAGATTAGACAAGTTCTAATGAGGACTTATTGAGTAGATTTAAGGCAAGTCTTGGAGAAGACTTGTTGAGCAGATTGAACAAGTTCTTGAGAGGACTTGTGGACAGATTTGAGGTAAGTCTTTGTGAAGATTTGAGAGCAGAGTTGATTGATTGATTTGTTCAAGATTTGAGTTAAAGCTTGGAGCAGATCCAACACAGTTGATTTATGATTGAGTCAAGCTTTGTGTTAAGGTTTGAGGATAGAGTTTGAGCATATTTGTGCTATACTTAAGGACTATGTTTAGTCCATATTTGAGATAGAGTTTGAGCATATTTGTGCTAGACCAAAGGACTATGTTTAGTGTAGATTTGAGACAAAATTTGAGAAGATTTGTGCTAGACTAAAGGTATATGTTTAGTGTATATTTGAGAAAGAGTTTGAGCAGATTTGTTCTAGATCGAAGGACTGTGTTTAGTGCATATTTGAGACAAATATTGAGTAGATTTGTGCTAAACTAAAGGACTATGTTTAGTGTATATTTGATACAAATATTGAGCAGATTTGTGCTAGATCAAAGGACTATGTTTAGTGCATATTTGAGACAGATATTGAGAAGATTTGTGATAGACCAAAGGATAGTGTTTAGTGTAGATTTGAGCAGAGCTGAAAGCAAGATTTGGAGGTGACAAAGCAGAGGACAGTAGTCTCTAGTGGATAAATATCCATTAGCTAGGGCAGTGAGGATAGAGGTATTTTGAGTGAGGATATAGTCTTCTATGGAGAGAGATCCACAAGACAAAGTAGTGGAGGCAGTAAGTCTTCTAAGAGTATCACTAGCCATAGCATAAGGGAAATATTTCTCCTATGGATAGAGATCCATAAACTTGCTTAGGGGATCGTTATCTCCTTTGGATAGAGGTCCATAAAAATTGTAATAGGGAAGGATTCCCAAGAGATTTGTTGAGAAAATTTTAGTGAAATATTTTCTTCGTGGAGGTAGCCCACATTAGGTGAACCATGTTAAATTGGTGTCTCTATTGTGTGTGGTGATTTGTGCATTTCTATGATTACTACTATTTATATTGCCATAGATATATTGCATAATATTGTTTGGGAAAGAAAAGTAAAAAGTGGTCTTATATTGTTCACCTCCCTCTCAGTACAAGCTTGTGTTCTTCATAACTACTCCAAGGCTCTATCTTATACCATATACTAGTACACACCCATCTCTATGATCAAAATTTGAAGGATTCACCATACATCCTCTAAGGTCATAGTCATCTCCCCCATGGATAACCAAAATGTCGATGATTCTAGGTACCACCACTTTGCCAATGATATCAATAGAGCTATGTCCACATCAACTCTAGGTATCTTGTATATGTCAAGAAGACCTACTCATTGCATCAAAGTCCTCTCCATGTCATCTAGAGCTCTCACCTAATTCTCAAATCCTTGTATCACCACTCTCGATTCTCGAGAGAACAATACTGCAATAAAAAAAACAAAATTACATATCATTAGTCCATCATAATCATACAAATATCCAAAGTAATAGAAAATAAAACAAACACCAAGATCAAATTGAAAAACAATAGCAAAATAATGAATTCATGGGTTCTCAATGAATTTGTAGATTATTTGTGAATTCACAAGTTTTTCACTATAATGCATGCACCTTGTGAATTTTCTAGGGTTTTAGAAATTTTTGAGGCAAATTATAGCTGCAAATTCATCACGTAGTCACAAATTCATCGTGAAAACCACACAGTGTAATTCCTAAAAAAAAATCTAGAAAAACTATCCAAAAATTTACAAAAAAATTAAAAATCAAACTAAAGATCGATTTAATGCTTAACTGAATTCTCATAATTGCCCCATCACCACCCATTCACACATATTCCACTCTGTCAGTCAGAATCCCCATTTTCTCCATAGCAGCAACTCACACAGTAAAAATAAATTAGAGTTTTACCCTATTCCTTATTTTAATTCCCCCCATTTTCCTTCATTTTTCACTTTTTCTTTTTTTTCTACTTCACTTCGAGTTTCACAAGGAATGTTGTATTCCTCACAAAACTTGAGGGGGCACCCTAACCGAAAAAATAAATATAATTTTTATGCATTAATTTACATGCAAAAAAAATTAACAGGTTTTCCACACTAACATTCCATCCAAAACCATTCATCCTTTGTTGCCCATATTTGCTTTTCGCTCAAGTGTCTACATATTTCTTTGATGCATTTATTGCTCATAAATGTGCCAAAGAGGGGGCAAAATATAGACAAGGAATTTTGACCCTTGTCATAATTCCCTAACCCCTCTAACACACGTAGTCTCACCCCTCATCAACCCCACCTTTTTTACCACACGTGTTAATATTAATTGCATGTTTTCCTATTCATGATTTCACAACCTATAATTTTAGGTTGCAAATTCATGAAAATAGGCCACCCACCTATATTCTTGAATGACCATTTCAACCTTGCCTAAATCTAGCGCACCATAATATTTTATTGAATTCATGGCCTAAAATCTTAGGTCATGAATTCATGAAATCCAAAAATCCGCTCATCACCTGAAGGACCACTAGATTTTGTTCTAACAAAATCCATTTTTGCATATTATACGAATTGACGGGTCCTAAATTTGGCCCATCAATTCACCCAAATTGTTAATTTACCCAATCTGGCTAATCAACCTAAACTGCCACCTCAAATTTTTCAACCCCTAACTTATCTTGTGTCATTTAAATTCTTTAAAATAATAATTTACCTCCCAAATTAGGCTAATGGTGAATTGAAGAAAATTTTGGGAAAATTGAGAACAATTATGATTTGATTGAGAGAAGTGGAAAACTGATATTTTTTGCAAGTTGAGTGATTGAAACAGTTTTCTTTGTTGCTTGGAGATTGCTTTCCTGCTAGCAAAATTTGTCTTGCTACCATCACCATTACAACATCAGACAATTGAATTTGCTAAATTCTCATTGTGAGTAATTTTTTTTGTGTTTGTCTTGACATTGCACTGCAATTTGTGCATTTGCATTCTACATCCTTGTGCATCTGATGAATTCATAGGTAGATCCGTGAATTCTCATAGGTCACGAATTTGCTCACAAGTCATGAATTCACATAGATAAAATTCTAGGTGAAATCTCTACTTCCAGATCCACCAACCTATTTTTATATCACATTTTGATCAGTAAGCTAGTCATATTGCATCCATATTAATATATGCATTTGAATTCATGTATATGTAGTTTATGTTCTTACACATTCAAATAATTTACGGGTCATTCATGACTTCACTTAAAAAATGTGAATTCGTGCATAGACACAAGCTCGGGGGTAAACCCCTACTTCCAGATCTATGATTTCACTTGCATATTACATATTTTTCATCCTGCATTTGATAACATATTGTCTACTACATTGTTTTCCATGTTATTTTAGTTTTCATCTATTTGCAAGTAGATCTATGATTTCATTCTTTTATGCATGGTTGGTTAAAGAGACCAAGGAGATATGACTATTGCACCATCAAGACCAAATTTATAGTGGCCTAAGAAGATCCCCAAGCACTAATAGTAAATTTTAGTATTTCGTGTGATCAATTATAGGTCTCCCATGGATTCACACTCAAAAGTGAATTCGCTTGTAGCTCGCAAAACTTCAAATAAATCATGAAATCACTCATAGACCATGAAATCACCAGACAAGTCGCAAATTCACTTTGCTCAATCATCCAATTCTGGTAGGTTTTCTATCTAACCTGTATCATTTCATATTTTTATTTCTTGCTAGTTTCATATATGTTTCATTTGCAAATTATTATCAAAAACATAAGAAAATATAAAATAGAGAATGAAATTGCATTGTATTTAATTTAGATCATTGTTTGCTAAGTGTTGTTTGTAAGGAAAATAAAATTGCAAATAGTTTAATCTTAGTTGCATTCTATCCCAAACCTAGGTGCGTGTAAGTAAAAAGAACACATTCAAACATACACCTTTCCTAGACGTAGAAATTATCTTTAAACATTTCTTGGTGAACCCCTAATTAGTTAACCATCACCAAAGGAGGCTCAACATCAGGTACCCCTCAAATTGAGGTGTAGGCTTCTAACTTCCCATTCCTCTTCTAGGCATATATCCTTTAGCCTGAGGAAAAGGGGTGTAAATTTTTTAGGTTACACTAACCATAATGCCTTGGGTTTTTTGGAGAAGTTGGGATAGTCCAAAAGAAAAATCCTTTTGAAACTAGGAAAATAAGGAGGCCAATGTAGGATGGCCCATTTGATGGATAGTTCTATACCATTTGGTAAAGAAGGCACCAAGGAGTAGAAAAAGGGCTAGAACAATATAATAATATCTAGTAAGACCCCGAATCCACATCTTGCCTCTACATAAAAAATTATGATATTTATGTCATTGGATACACTAGCCCTTGTCATCTCCACATTACAAGAAATAGCAAAAGGGGATGTTACAAAAATTGAAAGGTGATCTTCATGGGTCAATATCCAATAATATGGTAGCAATATAGAAGTAAAAATAATAAACACCTCATCTCAAGAAGTGGAAATACCCTAAGGAGAAACTCCTCATGAGGTTGGAATGGCCAATGCAGTTCCCACAATCACTGCCTCCACTTCCATTCATTCTTCCACTACTCATGCTTCTCTATCGACTTCTATGCCCACTTATCTTTCTTTCCTTAACATTTATTTTGTCACACTTCCCTCACCATACACCAATATGGCCCATGGTTATTATAGAGGCACCCTACTTCTAACCACAACCTTCATTTCTAGAACCATTCCAATCACTTCATTCTCATAACCCACCATCTAAGTCACCACCTCATAGTCATTAGTTGACTATACTATGAGCCCATCTTCAGAACTAGTCTTTCCACTAGTTAAAATATTGGCTCAACTAGAATCAGGATCAACCCTATCCACATCACCATTCACTCCTATATCCACACAGCTCACTCTGCCTCATATGTCATCTCATTCACATTGCTCCATATTGTAAGCTAGGCAACTCTTGCTATAGGCATTGATTCACCCATACCAACTTCTATGATTGAGCCTGTCAAAGCAATTCTAGCTACTAGTGAAGCTACAAGGCCTAGTCATCCCTTTGTTTGTAATATCACTAATGAGTTTGAGGAGATAAATATCAATAAGGAATTTGATTTCCTTCAAGATGAGAAGATGAGGGTTAAAATATATTATAAATAATTGAAAGATAAAACCTCTTAGGCTTTGGTCATAATATAGTCACAATTAGCATTTAGAACGAAAAAGTCATCATTACATAAGTGATACAAAATTACCTTTCTAGAATTTCCACATCCCCTATTGAATTCATCTCTAGGTTTTTTGAGTTGGATTTGAGCATACTTGATCCATAGTAAATGATTTAGCTCATGAATCAACTATCATTTGACATGGTATGCAATTTCATGAATTGGCAATAAAGGATGATGTAGTAAAGATAAATAACACTAAACTAGAGGAAGAAGTGACAATTAAAAGCCAACAAGGAACAACTCCAATGAAACAATTATGACTTAAAAAGATATCACTAAAAAGGACCAGCTAAAGAAACTTATTGAGGACCTCAAGTCCCAACTTGATGGGGTTGAGAAGAAGCAACAACTAGAGTATCTATTATAATAGTTTGCATATAGGCAATACTAGTTGAAGAAGAAAAATGAACAAGAAAAATCCAAACTAGAAGACCAAATAAAAGAGCTTCAAGAAGCCTTTGAAGCAAGGGATACAAAAATACTGATCTCCAAGAAGAAATAGCAATATTGAAAGAAGGGACAATGAAAATCTAGGGTAAGCCTTCAAAAGGATGAAGCCCCTCGACGATAACATCAAAGCTACAATGATAAGTTCCAGCAGATACTTTACATTTATATCCTATGTAGAAAGCAACCTAAGTCAAGTGGTTGAAACCATCAAGGAAGTTGAAGAACAATTGATTATAAATAAGTACTAACAGGTGTTGAAGCTTCTAGCTAAAATGTCAGTATTACAATCCCATCAATTACGAATAGGTTGGAAATACATGGTCAAGAAGTTGAAGAAGATCCAAGAAACATAGAGAGATCTGTATGCTTGCAAACATATGTTAACCTCTCCAAAATCCCCAGTGCAAGAAATAGTAAAAAAAAATTAGAGGCTCATTATTGTTGGATTGTTTGATATTTTTTAACCTTAAAGAAAACTCCTTGATGATGACATCATTGTATCAATGTTTGAAGAGAAGAAATAAATGTTGAATATAGAGATGTAATCAAGCAATTCAAGAAACTAAATCCATTAAACATCAAGTTGTAGGAGTTAATGGGCAAGCAACACATGTTTTCAAAGAACCCATATGAAGACTTGGTAGGAGATGTGAAGGATCTTTCTAACATCCAACTACTAGGAAATAACGAATAACAAACTTTTTAAGGACTACTTCCATAAATGTGAAATAAGAGGAACCAAAATTTTATAATTTTGCAATAGGGATTTCAATTTTAAAGACTTTGTACCTAAGGGTAATGATAGGATCTAATATCTCTCTATAATCAAACTTGGTGTCCCACAATGTCATCGTAAATGTAGTGACAAGTCACTACCTTGGATAATTTTTTATTTTGGAAGGTTATAAAATAGTGAAATTAGTTTATTAATACTGTAGACACAAAAATAGCACCAATCCGATTATGTGACGACAAGCGCTGATCGCATTGACACACACAGCCCCTAGGGCAGCCCCCAAAGGTTAAACAGTGGTCCTAACCACTCCCACAGCAGTTTGGAAGGTCAAAGGTCAATTTGGCACCTTTTTGGCACTTTGCTCCCTACTCATCCCACCCTGGGATGATTACAAATTGGCATTCATCCCACCCAGGGACGATTATTAGCATTCGCCCCAAGGTGAGGCGAATAGTAGGTTTGACTAGCAAAAAGTCAAACCTCAACAGGTCCGCTAGTTAACTGTAGCTTTAGGCCATGCAATTGCGAGGAAAAACTTCAAATCAAGGAGAGAGACTTCAGTCATGCATGTCTTTGATTTTGGAGACCTCATGCAAGGAGACTCTAAATCAGGAAATAATATTTTTTCCCAAAATAGGACAAGCAACTCAAGTGGCACCCTTGCATGCGCATTAAAAGAGAGATACCCTAGGTCTATAAATTGGTGAGTCTTCTCACCCAAAAAGGAGGAAGGAAGGGAGCATTTTGAGCAATGAAGTGCTATCATTTTAAATCCACACACACACCTTTTAATTTGTGTCTTTCACATCCTTGATCTCTCTTTTGGAGGGAGGTTATTGGGTGATTATTGGAGGCGCAAATCCGAACCCAAAACCGAACATTTGGCCACAATATCCCACCAAATTTTTTGAAAACACCCCATAATAGGTTTTGGACCCATCCCAAGTGGATTGGTGCCAAAACAGAGTCCCAAACGATGGGCGTCCTGCCCCTGGGCGCCCCCCAAACTATCGCAGTTCTAAACGCCCCACCCCGGAGCGATTAGAAATATATGGTAGATTTACTTTCTATTATTTTTGCATCTGATTATATACTGCTTATATAGGTTGTCATTTAAATTTCACATCGTTTTGAGCATTTTTTATCATTTCCCGCCTTTACTAACATGCAGGTAGCATCATCAAATTACTAGTGATAGAGGCCAAATTGGGAAAATATGACCTTCTGGGTCTTCCCAAAATATCCCTAATTATCTAACCTCAACTTTTCAAGTGATTTGGAGCTTCTCAAATGTGACATTTAGGACTGTGCTTTTTGGCACTTTGTTGCAGGTATATTCGTCCCGCCCCAGAGCGAATACGAATATGTGGAGAATTTTCTGACTGTTCCATTTGCAACATCTTCCTTGTGATGTTTTGATGCCCCTTTCAAGTTTTAAATTCATTTGGATCTATTTTATTATCGTTTTACTCATATTTTGCATGTGCTAGTTGAAGGTGTGGGGATTGCATGTTTCATTTTATCTATAGGTGCTACTGATTGTTTTCTGCTTCTTTTAACATAGGGTCTCAACATTAGAGGAGCAGCAAGGATTCAAGACTCATCAACACAAGCGACGGTGATGTTTGGTCTGTCCATTCTACATGTGGGCACACGGAAGAAGGAATACTATTTGTTGATGTAACAAGAACATATTTGATGCTCCTAGCCCCTGAAAAGGGAGGAGGCGAATTGTAACCGAGTTCTGAAGCATATTAATAAAAATTGCTATCTTCCATATTGGATTTTTATTTGGTTTTGATTCGTTTATGTCTCTTTCCTTTCATGCACTTTCAATTCATAGGATTTAGCGTTATCTTTTGTTTCGTTCGCATCGCACATTGGATTTTCCTTTTTGTTTCCATATCCTCATGCTTTCAATGGCGATCATGGTGGGACCTTTGTCCCTTTATTTTAATATTAAATTTTTGATCAAAAGTTGCTTCTTTTTGCTTGCAGGTACCAAGTTTTCAAACGTTGGACTGTTGTTCGTTCCAGCCTGTGGCGAATACAGAGATAGAATTCGTCTTACCCAAGGACAAATGGGCAGTTGCCCCACCCTGTGATGAATATAGTTGTTATTTGTCCCACCCAGGGATGAATAGCTCTCTATGTAGTTTTAGGACAAAATCTCAGAACCAACAGATTTGGGTAGAGAAGAGGTAGGGGTCCTAAACACCTTCTATCATTTTTTGCTTTCTCTTTTTTGTTTTCTGGTTATTTGCTTTCATAGGAGAGTTTGAATGCTTGTTTTCTTCATTTATGAAAATTAAAAAGAACCCCACACACCACATGGTAATTTAAATGACAAGGGGTTGGTCGTAAAACCCCAACCCTTGAGCAAGACCAACGATGGATTTCATCACCACCTTGGCTTGAAATATTGCATACATAACCCCGATCGCGACTGTTGCTAGACATAAATCCTGACGAAAGCTGACCAAGTGTAGCTAGGGTGATTCCCAGCACATGAGGATAAGTCTTCTATGGTAGGTGTCATAAACAAAGCGATCCCCCTTCCATACCGCCTGTGTTCCACATACCATCTACTCTCACATACCAATAGTTTCCCTCACGTAAGAGCGGGTATATAGAGAGGTTGGTATATCGGCCTGGCAATGGTATATCGAAGGGGCAACCATTTTTGGGAGTCATAAGAGCCATCATATTGCATTTAAATGTTCTTTACAAAAGCTTTCAAAAACAAAAATCAAAACACACTAAACCAGATTTAGGGCACACTTTTAATATTTAAACGAGATAATCATTGCTTTGTGTGTGTGATACTTTCTGTTTAGTGTAGCATAAAAATCATAAAAAGAGATAAAAATCTATCTATCTTGTAGGAAAACATCACCATGGTGTACACCCGTAGCTGAGCCCAATCATGGGCAAGAGCTACAGAGAGTGCACAAAGGGGGACAAGTCACCTCCGATATAGTCTTGAGGACTTGGTCATCCCGCCTTGGCAGCCTGACATACAAGATATTCCACATCATGCCATTACAGAACAAGACTATAGAGGCACCTCTTTGAGGGGCACCCCCACTCAGCATAGATCCTTTCAAGAGGAGGATATACATGTGGCACTCAACATAGACAGGAGGGCTCCCTTAGACGCTCGTTATGAGTGGCCTAGTGATGAAGTGCTAGAACAACATAGGGTCCATAAGGAGGGGCCACATGATTTTGTCATCCCTTCTTTACCCCTTATTACTGTTAGAAACACTAGACAAAATATAGAGCACAAGGCCCTCCAGACAGGGCAAGCCAATTCTGCCTGCCCCTTTCACACCTACAAAAGGGAGTACGAGGAATACCACTACATCCCTCAAGAGCAATACACAGCGTGGGGGCAATGCACCTTTGCACCCGCTATGTATCAGGATCACCCAATGAGGCCAGAGCCTCAGGTGAATCCCACTAATCTCAATAGAGGAAAGCAACCCATAGGAATCTCGGATCACCACGACCAAGATAAACATATAGGAGAGGCATCTAGGCTTCCTAAACACAAGATGACGAAACAAATTGACTTGGCATTTGCCAAACATGATGTCTGCCAAGCGCAAATCACGTAGCTCAAGCAAGATCAACAATAGTTAGATCATCTGTATTGCCTTCACAAAGAGCGCATTCAGTGTCAGACAGTCGAATTGCTTCAGAGCACTATGCCTGAGAAGGTCCCAACCCCTCGTGCACATAAAGTAGAAGTGTATGAGAGGTGCAACCCCTTGGTGCGAGACAGGTCCCCATGACCTTATCAAACATTGCCTTCGAGACCTCCTAGACCTGAGCAGGGGGCCACTCCTAGAAACAACAATGGGCACCCTTTGTGGTTACCCACCCATATTTATAGGTCTCGCCCAAGCACTCCTCAAGAAGCATATGAGGAGTATGAGCAAGAAGAAGAGCGGGCTGAAATGCCCTACCAAGTCAGAGGGGAGGCTGTCTGGCTACCCATTCATAGGCCTCAAGTTCCCCACAACCCACAGTGGGAGCAATCCAAAGAGGAAGAGATCAAATATTTCGATGCATACAAAGCATTGCTAGAGCGCTTAGAGTCTATGGATACCAAGACTTCTAGGCCCCAAAATCCCACTTTATGCCAACTCTGTAGTCACCATGTACATCCGTTAGTGCCGGTACCCCAATACCCTGAACACTTTAAACTGCCCCAGTTGGCACTCTTTAGAGGGGAGGATGATGCCCAAGAGCATGTGACTAGATTCCTGAGCCAATGCTTTGGCATTTAGGACAATGATGCTTTGTTTCTAAGAACATTTATAACCACATTCGTAGGCCCTGCCTTGTATTGGTTCACTCAATTGCCAAAACATAGCATCAGTAACTTGGATCAGCTAGTGGACGCGTTCCTCGAATGCTTCACCTTCAACACCAATAAAAATGCATCACTAAGTAACCTAGCTAGCCTCAGGTAGTATGAGGAAGAAACCATGGTGGCATATGGTAACCGGTGGAGGATGTTGCTTTCAAAGCTGCCCTACCTCCCTCCCATGTCCGACCTGACCCAAATGTTCTCAAAGAGTTGTTTGAGATCGATATTCATGCTATTGCAGCTGCAGCAATATGCCACTTTAGAGAAATATCTGGTGCAAGCCAGAATCATTGAGGATATCAAGATACAGGATGGCAAGATTGCCAATCCAAAGAAGAAAGAATGGTCTAAAAACACCAAAATAGGGACCATGCAATAGAAACGCGCTGCGGTCAATCAGGTTGCTATAAACGTCCCTAAGCTTGTACAAGCAACACAACCCCAAAAGGCTAACTATCAGGCGGTGCCTCTTAACAGTTATGACAGGGAAAATTAGAGGCAAGAACAAAATCAGCAGCATCACCCTAGGTGATAGTTCACACCTTACACAGAGTCCAGAGACTCCCTGTTTGACCGCTTGTCAGCGACAAACTTGATCAACCTGCTCGAGATTCAAACCATAGACCCCAATGTGCCAAATCCTAAGGGGTACAGGGAGGACTTGTACTGTAGGTTCCATAGACATAAAGAACATGACCTTAATGCATGTTGGAATTTTAAAGGCTTGGTGCAAGACCTAATTGACAACAAGACGTTGGTAGTAGACAACCCCGTAGTGCTAAACAACCAATAAATGGGAGTCTTCAGAGATCCACTGCCTGCCCACGATGCACAGGAAAAACCCCTTCAAGTCAATGAAGTAACATAGAATTGCCCCATGCAAGGGTATGTAGGGATGATAAGCATAGTGACTAGGAACAAGAGGTATCCAGGAGCTACCCCCGCGGTGGCCATAGGAGAGGTTCCATCGGCATCACAACCTCAACAGCTCCCTATGCAACCTCCCCCGCCTAGACCAGTGGCCATGATTCGGACTAGACTTACCCAAAGTCTAAGGACCACGTCGGCTAGGCTCTCCATATACGAGCTCATTCAACAATCAATGCCCCATTGAGAGGCTCTAATGGAGATATTAAAAGCCATTGAGCTACAGCCCCATGAAGCAAACTCTTTCAACAACTTTGTGGGACATGTAAAACAATGTACAGAACCAGTCATCACCTTTAGAGAAGACAAATTGAAATCGGTGACTGGCGATGTGGTGGATCCACCCCTACACGTCATTGCATGGGTCAATGGGATTCCATATAAGAGGGTGTTTGTGGACACTGGCTCATCCAGTAATATTATTACAATAGTAGCATTGAAACATCTAAAGTTGTCGACATCTCACATTGTCGCCTCCACCTATACTCTTCGAGCATTCAATGATGTGATATGCTTGACGGTTGGCACAATTGTCCTACCCATTCAAATGGGACAAAAGACTATTCATACATTATGCCACATCTTGGAAGGTGAGATGGCCTATAATATCTTGTTGGGCTGGCATTATGCCACATCTTGGAAGGTGAGATGGCCTATAATATCTTGTTAGGCTGGCCTTGGATTAGGGACATGAAATGTGTCCCTTCAATAGCTCATCAGTGCCTAAAGTATACATTTGAAGGATAGGTGCATGTAGTCCCGACAGACTTGGAACCTTTCAAGTATTGCAATACGGTGCAATTAATATCGCAATCGACCCTTCCATCAATGCATTTGGATTTTCAGTTGAATCCATCTAAACAGGGTTCGATTCTGTAGGCATCCTCGTTGACAAGTCCATCGAATCTCCAGCTGGGTCCATCTTCCTCATCTAGTCCTTCACCAATGATGCCACCTACGGGGGCCACACCAAAGGACAAGAGAAATAAACCCCTAGAAGAGGAACCACCCCTAGTCTCAACCATCTCTACTAAAGAGATACCTAATAGAATGGAAGTCGAGACACCTAGTTCACCCTACATGGAGTGGACTCCAAAATAACTCCCATTCGCTCCCCCTTAATCGCCAACGATCACCGTTGAGATGGCCAACACGGGCCTGGGGGAGTATTTAGTGCGAAACATTATAGAAACACCCGCACTTGAGTCCATGCAGGACATGGGGAGACCTCAACTCCCCATCGGCACTGTGGTTCCTCTAGGCTACCCACCCAATCAGACAAACTTTGTTTATGGGGGCCTGGATAATGGCACTGAACCTTACATGCAAGAGGACGAAGATGAAGAACCCTTTTTTGAGGATGTCAACTATTTGTCCAACCTAGACTTCACATTGATATATTTTTGCCAACGTAATTGGCATGGATATGGTTTGGACAGGTATGAGCAAGGAGTGCATGTTCTGTGCCAACCAAGATATCAAATGCCGTATGACAAGTCAAGAGTAGGGTTCAACCATCCCTTGCCCCTAGACATCTTAGTAGAGAACATGCAAGACCTAGGGATAGGGAACAAGGATGGGTTGGCATTAGATCCATATGCCAATACTAACACAACATATACATTGGGGGATTATCTCCCATTGTTGTTGGCAATTTTGGGTACTTTGGGTACATTGCCTTTGCTCAAGTGTATAAGTTGTCATTGATGTCAAAAGGCATTTTTGTGTTGATATCAAAAAGAGTGTGATGTCAAAAATATCTTGAGAAGCTTCATAATGTTAAAGGGTTTTTATTAAAACCATGGTGACAAGGTTAAAGGTTTTTCTTAAAACCATTTGGAATCATTAAGGGTTTTTATTAAAACCAAGCTTAACTTAATGCAAAGGTTTTTACTTCTTGAAAAACCTTGAAGGTCCATGTTTATTATTAATAATTAAATTAACTCAAACCTTTGACAAGGGTCTAAGTTTAATTTATTATTAATAAAATAATAATTATTATTATTTTAATTATTATTAAAGGGTCTTTCAACCCTTAAGCGATGAAAAAAAAAAGAAGAATTCTTTCGCCGATGTGTTGCCATCGTTGGAGGAGCGTCGACGTCAAACAGTTAAGGAGAAATGGCTATATAAGTGGGGATGATTTTCTAAAGTTGTTGTAACTCCGAGTAATGAAAATCGTAGCTCTGTGATCTTCGAGAAAGCGTTGTATTTCATTGAGAGTTGATTATCGATATTGAGTTGCCCAAGTAATTTCTTGCATTTTCAGTTTGCGCTTTGACATCCGACAGATTGCGCTTCACCTACAGTTGTTGGGACTGCACTCGAATTATGTTTTCAGTTTGCGCTTTGACATCCGGCAGTTTGCTTTCACCTACGATTGATTGGATTGCATGAAGGATAACAGTTTTCTATTTGCACTGTGTGGATGATTATTTCTGTTGCCCAGTAAGTTACGTTTTGGACAGCGCTCACCAGTTTGCATGTGGCTTGTGGAAGACATTTACGTTTTCCAGATTCTTGGTGTCAAAGGAAGATAAAATATAGGGCAACATTGTATTTCTTCATTGGGCACTTGTGACCCAATGGCGGTGGCATTTAAGCAAAAGCGCTAGAAGGCAGAGGTGCTGAGTTCGATTCTCTTTCGTGGGTAATTTTCTTTTGGTCACGGTGTGCAAAGGATAGTGGATGTGAATGCGCTGGAGGTATAAGGTTAAGTTATCATATTTGATTTGACATTGTTTTATTGATGCTTAATGTTTATGTGGAGTAATAAGGTGTAAAGAGGTTTTACTTTGTATGTATATTATACTTCCGGTGGTTTTTATTAAGTTGGAGAAATAAGGTGTTAATTTGGATCTTTATTATTGTTTATTATTGTATAGTTGCTAACTCTAATTGGTGGCAAATTGAGAGTTAGTGTTGTGACAGATTTTGAGTTCTCCTTCTTCATCAAAGTAAAGGTATGGGAAACTTCTTCCATGTATATTGTTGATGGTATATTTACTGAAATTGAGTTTGGAGTGAAAAGGTTGTCTAATAGATATTTTTGGTGTAAATATTATTTTCTGGATATTGAAGATTGTTTATGCATTAAAATCATTGATGAGTTTTTGGGTGAATGCATAATTCTGGTTGAGGAAGAGGAAGCAATTTTTGCACTAGGGTTTATGTTAGTAAGTCTTGCTACTTGCATTGAGATGATGAAACCCTAGTTGTTGGTGAAAAGAATATGAGTATCATTGTTATATGAGATATTGCATAGTTGGCAATTGTTGGGTTGTGTTTCATATTCTTGAGAAAAGCATACTACATCTATCTTATTCTTTTGAGATGGAGATTGAGTTGAGATTGATATTGGGAGTTAAGTATAGAACATATTGGGTCTCTAAAAATTCTCTTTATGTTTCTATGAGATTTGAGAATGAGATTAGGAGTTAAGTATAGAACATATTGAGTCTCTAACAATTCTCTTTATGCTTCTATGAGGTTTATGAATCGCATTGGGTCTTTAACAATTCTCTTTGTGGGTTCATGCAAAGCAAATTTTTCTTGGTGAGCTTGTTGAGGTTTTGGACAGGTTTCGGTGGGGACTTGTGAGCAGTTTTTGGATAGGTTTCGATGGGGACTTGTGAGCAGATTTGGACAGGTCCTAGCAGAGGACTTGTGAGCTGAGTTTTTGAGAGTTCTATAAGAGGACTTGAGGATAGATTTGGCAAGTCTTTGAGAAGTCTTGTGTGTAGAGGATTGATGTGTTCAAGTGTTGGACAGATCTGACAGACAAAGGAAGACTTGTACTAGACCAACTGACTGTGTTTGGTACAGGTAGCTGAGCTACTGTGGACGTGATCATAGAAGGCAGAGGTCTCTTAGGCTAAGCATTGAGGACAGGAGGTCTTCGATGGAAAGGAGTTCCACGTGCTGGCAAGAGGTAGAGGCGATTGATCTTCCGAGGGATCATTTCCGGAGCCAGAGGGGAAGGTATCTCCTTTGAGCAGAGGCTCATAAATTTAGATTGGGGGAAGGTGTCTCCTTTGGGCCGAGGCTCATAAACATTGTAATTGGGAAGGATTCCCAAAGAACTTTGAGATAACTTTTAGAGAAAATTTTTGTGGACGTAGCCCGACCATTCGGGTGAACCACGTTAAAAATGGGCTTTCAATGTGTGATGCTTTTTGTCTTGATTAATTTTGTGTTGATGCCACTGCTATCTAAAGTTAAAAATATTAATTGGTTAAGTCTTATACTGTTCACCCCCCCCTCTCAGTATAAGTCCATGTTCTTCAATTGGTATCAGAGCGGGTCTCTCCAGAAAGAGCCTAATAGCTTGGAGAAGGATCTATTAGAGGATCATACAGATTCAGAAAGAGATGAAGAGGTTGAGTTTGATCTCAAAGGTGAATTCTTCTTGGCTTTGAGAAAGCTTGAGAAATTTAGGGAAGAGAATTTTGTTCTCAGGCATCAATATCAGGAAGAAAATATAGCAAGATCAGAATTGTTTCAAAGTGTTATAGACTTCAAAATTTTAGCTGAAGAAGGGAAGAAGGTTGAACATTCTGATAGAGGTTCTCAAAGGAAAGGAAGCTGATTGTGAGAAACTAGAAGAAGAAGTTATGTCTCTTAGAGTGAAGTTGGAACAGTTGGCTCTCAGACAGAATACTCCATGTGAAAAGCAAAAGAAGGATGGTATCACCATTCAAGAAATAGGTTCTTCGAGCAATATCAATCTTCATCCTGAAGAGCGGTGGATTCCAGTTGGTCACAAGAAGAACAATCTTCCAAGGCATCAAAACAGGTTACATAATACTTTCCATGGCTATTGTTTTTCTTGCAAGAAATTTGGTCACAAAGCTATGCATTGCAATAAGTCCGTGAATAGACATAGTAAGGAAAATGGTAACTCTTTTGCACCTCTTATGAATAAAGATGTCATGTGTTACAAGTGCAATAATTTTGGGCATATTGCTAAGGTGTGCAGTTTGGATAGATCTAGCCTTGAGTTCACTAAAAAGAAAAATGAGATCAAATCTAAGTCAATGATAGCTCAAACTGCTTTTCATGCTCTAGACAAAGTAGAAAAATTTTATCTTGATAGTGGTTGTTCAAAACATATGACTAGTGAAAAGGAAAAGTTTTTGGTCTTAAAAGAAACAAACAGAGGAACAGTCAGTTTTGGAGATAACAAGTCAGCTAAAATCTGTGGTAAAGGGACTCTTAGTTTGGATGGGAAATCCAAAATAGAAAATGTGCTTTATGTAGAAGGCCTAAGACATAATCTTCTAAGTGTGAATCAACTTTGTGATCAAGGGCACATAGTATCTTTCTTTTCAGATAGATGTGAGATAAATAAAAAAAAAATGGAAAACTCATTGCTAGTGCTACAAGGACTCCAAACAATCTTTACATGCTAAGTGAGATAAAAAAGGAAAAATGTTTTTTAACTCAAGAAGATGAAAGTTGGTTATGGCATAAAATATTGGGGCATTTGAGCTTTGATAATCTTGTCAATATTAGTAACAAGGAAGCAGTTAGAGACTTGCCCAAAATAAAAAGGCCCCATAACATCATTTGTGGTCCTTTTCAACATGGAAAACAGGACCAGAACCGGTTTCAAATCAAAAGGGTATATTTCTTCAAAACCATTGGATCTTATTCATACTGATTTATGTGGCCCTACCGAACTCGGAGCATTCAGGGAGAAAGCTACTTCATGCTTTTTATAGATGATTATTCTAGAATGACTTGGGTTACTTTTCTCAAAGAAAAATCTGAAGCTTTTGAAAAATTTAAAGCTTTCAAAGAAATGGTTGAAAATGAGACTGACAAGAGAATAAAATGTTTAAGATCAGATAGAGGAGGAGAGTTCACTTCAAATGAATTTGTGGAATACTATGAGTAGCAAGGAATCAAAATAGAATATTCAGCAACAAGAACTCCTCAACAAAATGGAGTAGTTGAAAGGAAAAATAGAACTATTGAAAATATGGCTAGAGCTATGTTGAATGAGTCAAAACTTTCAGATGGCTTTTGGAAAGAGGCGATCGAGTACAGCGAGTCTACATTATCACCGGGGCCCAACTTAGAGTCAATCATCATAAAACTCCTTATGAGTTGTGGAAAGGAAGACCAGCTACGGTAAAATACTTCAAAGTGTTTGGGAGTAAGTGCTTCATCAGAAGGGAAGATCAAAATTTGGGTAAGTTTGATCCTAGATGTGATGAGGGAATCTTTCTTGGGTATTCCAGTAGAAGCAAGGCCTACAGATGCTTCAACAAAAGAACTCATACAGTTGTAGAGAGCATAAATGTAACTATTGATGAAAATACAGGGATAAGAGAACCAATCCAGGAACTCAGTGATGAAATTTGTCAAGAAGAATTCAGAGAGGTTTCAGATGAAGAAGAGGAAAGACAACAACTGCTTCCCAAAACTCCTTCATGATATTTCCAGAAACATCATCCCAAATATTTTATCATTGGTGATCCAAATAGAAGGCAAACAAGAAGAAGAGTCATTCCCTCACCTGATTCTACAAATGTTTAATTATTATCTCAAATTGAGCCAAAAGATTTCGGTGAAGCATGTGCAGATAAGTTTTGGGTAAAAGCAATGGATGAAGAGCTAAATCAAATAGAGAAAAGTGAAACTTGGGAATTGGTTCCAAGACCTAAGGACAAGAATTTCATTGGCACAAAATGGATATTCAAAAATAAACTCAATGAGGATGGAAAGATTGTCAGAAACAAAGCTAGGTTAGTCTGCAAAGGTTATGCTCAAGTAGAAGGTGTTGATTTCGAAGAGACGTTTGCTCTTGTTGCTCGTCTTGAAGCTATCAGAATGTTTTTGGCCCTTTCAAGCTTCAAATCATTCAAGGTGTATCAAATGGATGTAAAGTCAGCTTTTCTAAATGGGGTGTTGGAAGAAGAAGTCTACATAGAACAGCCAGAAGGAGTGTCTCTCTCAGAACAGTCAGACTATGTGTGTAAACTAAAAAAGGCCTTGTATGGGTTAAAGCAAGCACCTAGGGCTTGGTACTCAAGACTTGACAAGTATCTTCATGAGCAAGGCTTCAGGAAATGTGTGGCAGATAGCAATTTGTATATTAAGGATGAAGGTGATGATATGTTGATTATGGTTGTCTATGTTGATGATATTATTTTTGGGGGAAATAATACTCAAATGTGCAAAGATTTTGCTAACACCATGCAGAAGGAATTTGAGATGTCTATGATTGGAGAGTTGTCATTCTTTTTAGGTCTTTAGATTTCTCAATCAAAAGATGGTGTATTTCTCTCTCAAGGAAAGTATATCAAAGAAATGTTGAAGAAATTTGGGATGATGGACAGCAAACTAGTATGTACTCCAATGATTACAGGATGCAAGATGAGTAAAGATGATGAATCTCCAACGACAGATCAGAGGTTGTATAGATCAATGATTGGCAGTTTATTATATGTTACAGCTACCAGACCAAATATCATGCAGGCATTTGGGTTGGTAGCAATATTTCAGGCAGCTCCTAAATATTCTCATGTTATGGCAGTTAAGAGGATATTCAGATATCTGAAGGGCACTATGGACTTTGGGCTTTGGTATCCCAAAGGTGATGATTTCACCCTCACAGCTTATACGAGATGCAGATTGGGCAGGTGGTATTGATGACAGGAAAAGCACTAGTGGTGGAGCATTCTTTCCGGGAAAGAGTTTGGTTTCTTGGCTAAGTAAGAAATAACCTTCGGTTTCCTTATCTACAGCAGAGGCTGAATACATAGCAGCAGTGGCTGGGTGTACACAAGTTTTATGGATGAAAACCACCTTAGAGGATTTCAAAGTCAAACATGAACAACCCATCTCCATACTTTGTGATAATATAAGTGCCATAAGTATTTCCAAAAATTTGGTAATGCACTCAAGGACAAAGCATATTTCCATCAAGCATCACTTTCTAAGGGAGAAAGTGCAATACAAACAAGTCAAGGTAGATTATGTGTCTACTAAAGAGCATATTACAGATATCTTCACAAAACCTCTTCCAAGAGATACGTTTGAGTATCTAAGGGAGAAATTGGGAGTTGTACTCCCACCCCAGAATTAATCACCTCATCAGGAGGTGGGGGAGGGACTAAGCTAAGAGGCTCATTCTTAGTCCCGAGCCCCAAAGGTAGCCCTTTGTCATTGATGACAAAGGGGAGAGATATGAGTAAGGGGGAGAGCTTCAAAGTGAAGAGGAAAGCTTCAAGTCAGGAGGAGCAAAACATCAAAGGAAGATTCTCAGTTGTGGGCATAGTTGGTCAGTTGTTAGCACGGTTGGTTTCAGTTTTGGCTCTTGAGAAGTGTTTTCAGTAAAGGTTTGCCATCAATGACAAAGGGGGAGATTGTTGGCAATTTTGGGTACTTTGGGTACATTGCCTTTGCTCAAGTGTATAAGTTGTCATTGATGTCAAAAGGCATTTTTGTGTTGATATCAAAAAGAGTGTGATGTCAAAAATATCTTGAGAAGCTTCATAATGTTAAAGGGTTTTTATTAAAACCATGGTGACAAGGTTAAAGGTTTTTCTTAAAACCATTTGTACTCATTAAGGGTTTTTATTAAAACCAAGCTTAACTTAATGCAAAGGTTTTTACTTCTTGAAAAACCTTGAAGGTCCATGTTTATTATTAATAATTAAATTAACTCAAACCTTTGACAAGGGTCTAAGTTTAATTTATTATTAATAAAATAATAATTATTATTTTAATTATTATTAAAGGGTCTTTCAACCCTTAAGCGATGAAAAAAAAGAAGAAGAATTCTTTCGCCGATGTGTTGCCATCGTTGGAGGAGCGCCGACGTCAAAAAGTTAAGGAGAAATGGCTATATAAGTGGGGATGATTTTCTAAAGTTGTTGTAACTCCGAGTAATGAAAATCGTAGCTCTGTGATCTTCGAGAAAGCGTTGTCTTTCATTGAGAGTTGATTATCGATATTGAGTTGCCCAAGTAATTTCTTGCGTTTTCAGTTTGCGCTTTGACATCCGACAGATTGCGCTTCACCTACAGTTGTTGGGACTGCACTCGAATTACGTTTTCAGTTTGCACTTTGACATCCGACAGTTTGCTTTCACCTACGATTGATTGGATTACACAAAGGATAATAGTTTTTTGTTTGCACTGTGTGGATGATTATTTTTTTTGCCCAGTAAGTTACATTTTGGACAGCGCTGACCAGTTTGCATGTGGCTTGTGGAAGACATTTACGTTTTCCAGATTCTTGGCATCAAAGGAAGATAAAATATAGGGCAACATTTTATTTCTTCATTGGGCACTTGTGACCCAATGGCGGTGGCGTTTAAGCGAAAGCGCTAGAAGGCAGAGGTGCCGAGTTCGATTCTCTTCGTGGGTAATTTTATTTTGGTCGCGGTGTGCAAAGGATAGTGGTTTGAATGCGCTGGAGGTATAAGGTTAAGTTATCATATTTGGTTTGACATTGTTTTATTGATGCTTAATGTTTATGTGAAGTAATAAGGTGTAAAGAGGTTTTACTTTGTATGTATATTATACTTCTGGTGGTTTTTATTAAGTTGGAGAAATAAGGTGTTAATTTGGATCTTTATAATTGTTTATTATTGTATAGTTGCTAACTGTAATTGGTGGCAAATTGAGAGTTAGTGTTGTGACAGATTTTGAGTTCTCCTTCTTCATCAAAGTAAAGGTATGGGCAACTTCTTCCATGTATATTGTTGATGGTATTGTTGTGGCTGATCCACAACACACCCCAAAATTGGGGACCCACCTTTTTTGCATGCTTTCAAAGAAAATTGCAGTAGCCCAGATGCTAAAAAAATCAAGAAAAAAGCAAAAATTTCACTAAGGAGAAAAAGTGTCGCGATATCGCGACATGTCGCTCCGTCACTGGAAAAAATAGAAAAGTGTCGCGATATCGTGACATGTCGCTCCGTCGCTGGCAAAAATGAAAAAGTGTCACGATATCGCGACATGTCACAAAATCACGGGTCAAACCAACAAAGCATGCCGAAGCAGAAAAACATCGCGATATCGCGACAGGAAGCAGCAAAGCATGCCGAAGCAAAAAAACGTCACGATTTCGTGACAGGAAGCAGCAAAGCATGCCGAAGCGGAAAAATGTCACGATTTCACGATAGGAAGCAGCAAAGCATGTCTAAGCAGAAAAGCATCACGATTTCGTGACAAGAAATAGCAAAGGGGCCCGAAGCGAAAAAGCGTAGCGATTTCACGACGAAAAGTCGGCAAAGTGTACGAAACAGAAAAGTGTCATGATTTCGCGACATGTCGCGTTTTCACGGCTAAGTGCAGCAAAACCCAGCGATAGAGAAAAATGTCACGATTTCGCGATAGAAAGCAGCGAGACAGCCAGAGACGAAAAAGCGTCACGATTTCGTGACAGGTTGCAGCGAAAGGGTACGGAATGGAAAAGTGTCACGATTTCACGACAAGTTGTGGCGAGATGGCCCGAAGCAAGAAATGGTCACGATTTCGCGACATGTCTTATTTTCGCTGTGCATGAGGAGAAACAAGGCTGTTGGCAGGAAAACGTCGCGATATCGCGACATGTCACATTTTCGCGATGACAGTAAGGGAGCGAAGCTGCATGCTATTTTTGGTCATGATTTCATGACATAAATGGCTGGACAGTCCGAAGCAAAAAATCGTTGCGATATCACGACAAGTTGCGGCCGAAGGCGTACGGAGATGAAAAGCATCGCAATTTCATGACATGTCACGTTTTCGTTGGGTATGATGGCAGACAGGGCTGTTGGCCGAATAACGTCACGATTTCACTACCTGTCTCATTTTTGTTGTGCGGGTCGAGGAATAGTGTTGCATGCAGAAAAACATCGCGATATCATGACAAGTTATTTTTTGTCATGATTTACAAGGGGGCAGTTACAAAACATGCAAAAAGCGCGAAACACGTGGCATACAGTTGTTAGGGTTGCGAAGCGTTACATGTTAACAGAGAATATCGAACGTTTCGGCATCGAACATAAAATCAAAAGCAGTGAAAAGGCGAGGAATACGAAATGATACGATCTGGGAGGTGAAACGAAGCATCGCAGAACGAAGCATAAAGCCGTACCAGCAAGTATAAAAGGTAGAGGCACAGATTGATACAGAGGTCGAAAACCGCTGCGAGCGGGTTGCAGAGTTGAGGGTGATTAGCCGTTCTGAGCCTGCTATGGAGTGCTTTTCTTCCACTTTTGCTGGTTTTGAGAAAAACCAGAGATTCTGCTATTGTAACAGGACACATTATTTTTAATGCAGAATTGTTCAAAAATTTGCATTTTATGGGCAAGAAAGGATGAGAAATTTTTTGCATGCTTCATTTTAATTTTTCTATGTTCCTCCTTTCAGATTTCAGATTTGTATATGAAATTTATGCCATTGTTTTGGATTATTTCATGTGAATGTCTGCAATCTGGAAATTACTTTAAACCTTAGAAGCCAACACCTAGTTTACTTTGATTGTGTTTGTTTTGCAGGTCAAATAGGCTAGGTTGCATGTACGAAACTCTCACGTATTCGGTTTTGTCGGAATAGGATAGCATCAGACTGAACGTGTTCTACTTTTAATTTTCTGTATTTCTTTTTCTGTTCATTTTATTTTATTTTCCAAAAGGTTTAATGAACATTAAAAATTACAAAATCTAAAAAAAAATAATAAAATAATGAACAATCACTAAAGTTTATGGTGAAATAAACCAACATTGCCCCTTGTTTACAGTTACTTGCAATCACTAAGGTGTTCCAAGCATTTAAATTGAATATCTTTATTTGAGATTACTAATACACAGTTGCAAATGCTAATACAATGGAGACCTTGGAGAAGTTGGTTGTTTAACTTCTTTGCAAGAGGGGATTTGGAGCCCAAATCCTAAGGGAGAGTGTACTTTCACAATTGGGTGAAAATACCACTCAACATTTTGGCGCTAGAAGGAGGGCATGAAAGGGTTTAATCGTTTCGTTTTTTTTTTGTCTTTGTTCTTCTCATTTTGGCGCTAGAAGGAGGGCCTGAACCGGTTTATTTCAGATTGATTTAAATGCTATAGGGATTTAAATTTTGAATATTTCATGCCCTATTGATTATTATCTTTAGCCCTCTTTTAATATTACAACTTTGTACTGTTAAAAGGAGGACATGAATTGCTATGCATTGTTCTAACGCTTTGATTGTTCATACAGGAATAATGTGATTTAATTTAATTTAAAAAATAAAAATAAATAAATAAAATAAATAATATAAAATTAAAAAATTTAAGATTTACTAATGGCTATGTTTTCACCGTGGATGACAGGTAGCCCATTGAACATACCAGGAGTTCAACATTATTTGCCCGTCGGTTTTGAGAGATGCCTTCCTCGATTTTTGTCTAACGGGACAAATACTGCAGGAGAACACATTCAAGCATTCAAATTTGTTGTGAATCACTTAACAATTTGGCATGATGATGTTGTTTGTAAAATGTTCCCTTACACCTTGGACAAAGTGGCATTTGATTGGTTTACAAGTCTGCCTTTAGGATCTATCACTTCTTGGGCTCAACTAGAGGCAGCATTTCTTAATCAATTCAACAAAAAGCAAGTTGACCCAATCCGCATGTATGAGCAGTTTGTCACTATTAAAAAAGGACCAGGTGAAAATGTGAAGTCATTTTCCGAAAAGTTCTTTGGATTATATGCTCAATTAGTGACATTTTATGCTCTTCAAGAAGAAATGGCTCTCCAAATATATGTAAATGCTCTTGACCCACTCATTTCCACATATTTGCGAGGGATGCCTCAAATCACATCTTTGACACAAGCCTATACTCAAGCAATGGCAATTGAGCAACAATTGAGTTGTCAAAATTATGGTGGGGGTTTTGGATCGTATAATCTTCAATCATTTAATACATCCTTTACCCATCCAATGATTTATCCACCTCAACCAAATTCAAGTGTAAATCAATTTCAGAATCAACAATCATTCCCAAGCTTCAATCAATTTCAAAATCCTCAACCTACTATGCAAGATCAACCATCTTTCTTAAGTATGAATCAACTTCAAAATACTCATCTTGATTCAAAGGATAGTTCTAAAATCAATTTCAATGATTTTCACAAGAATATGATTTTAGGCAAGGGAGGAGTACTAGATCCAACTAGTATTGAAACATGTGACAAATTGGAAACCCTTGACTCACCAAAAGATAAATTCTATGAGGATGAATCTGTTTCGGATGACATTGTTGAAAATGATGACCAAGAGGATCCACACCTTCCAAATTGTGATAAAATTGAATCATGGGTTACACATGTGGATTATGATAGCCTTATCAATTTGAATACAAGCAATAACCCAATTTTGGAAGTAATTGAACCATCTAAGGAAGGTGAAGATAAATTTGATGAGAAACATGTTGATGAATTAAAAGATAAAGAAGAAATAAGTGAGCATCATAATTTGATTTTGAAAGATGATCATCATGATTCTTGGGAAGAGTATGCTCACTCCAAAACTGCTAATGAAATTTGTGTGCCTATTGATATGCAGGATGATACAATTGCCCTTTCACATGAGGATATTACAAGTCCTGTGCAATCTGAAAATGTTTTGGAAGAAGGATTGGAATCTCATCAAAGGTTTGAGAAGGATATGGATTTTACTACCATGGATGAAGAAGGAGAATCAATTGTTTTTGTTCCCCTTGAGGGGCAAGAAATCAAAAATCTTGATCCACCTATTGTTTCTACAATGTCTATGCCATCTCAAAATGGTGAAATTGCAAAGCCTAAGTGGTGTGGGTTTGATACTATTGATGATCCTAATGAAAATATGGATTTTGAGACAACTCAAGCCATTGATCATGGAAAGGTGTCATGTGACACATGTCTTGAAAAACTAAACTCTTGTTTTGAAAAATATGGACGCATGTTTGATTGGGTGCCTAACTTTGGTGTTTTTGAACAGGTGTTGGATGATGAAGAAGACAATGAAGAAAAAGAAAAAGCTACTAACACTCATCAAGTTGTGATAAATTCTAATCATGATGGGTTGAGTATGGGTGACAAAGTGAAATCTTCACCTTTGGTAGTAGCCACAAAAATTTTAAGTGATGGGTTACATGATATCCCTTTGGATGCTAATGTCATTAATGATGAAATGTCAAATCTTGGTGATGTTTGTCAAGTTTTGATTGATTTTGATTGTTTTAAAATCTTGAAAAATAATTTGAATTCAAGACTTTTAGAAATAGGCTCTTGTTTGCAATATCTCACATTTGAAAAAGAGAGCCTACTTCTAAATCATGAGTGGAATGATGAAACTTGCATTTTAGAGAATAGACATGATAAAATTGAAAATCAATCGTTGTCTAATCAATTTGAAAATTTGAATCTCACCTATGAGAATACTAATGGAACTAAATTTTATTGGTGGGGTGAGAGAAGAAAGTTGAAGTGGGTTGCATTGTTTGGTCTAGTCTTGTTTTTGTTGGATGCCCACAACATTTGGCAGGCATATCATGTTATATTTTTGTGGAAATGTTCTAATCATGTTTGGGATCCAGGAAAGTAATAGTCCAAGCTTGGCATCATCTTGTACTATATTGTATATAACTTTTGGTGTTGGTTTGGGTTTGTGTTTTCAAGTTTCATTTTGGGATTGCTATTTGGATTAGGATTTAAGTTGTGTGTTTGATTTTATTTGACATGTTTAGTTTGTTTTGATAAAAAAAAAAAAAAGAGAAGAAAATTTGAGATGTTAACTTATGCCTAAAATCAGGAGAATATGAAACATTGGAATTGTGTTGTAGAAAGCTCCGCAAGTAACACAAACATTTAAATAATATCGTTTGAATCTTGTGATGCATGAAGTTGTCAGTTTTGCACATTATGGTAAAATAGATGATATCTTCCAAAAGAAGCAGTGCATTCATATCTTATGTCATATTCCACATTGCATATACATGTCATCTTAGTTACATTTTCATTCCATGGGCAATTATTGAGAAGGTGTTGAATCCTCTTAGGATTATTACATAACATATATTAAAAGGATCCTAAGGTTGGGAACTGCTGCCCAAGCTATCTTGAACCAAGCACATTCCATGCACATTAAAGAGAGTCTTGAGCAAAATGGTTAAAACCATACTTGGATGAAAAGGTGAGGTGAAAAGAATATTTCATGTTTGTCCTATCATGCAACATAATCCTTAAAACAGTGGTTTTTACCATTTCCATCAAGCTTAAAGCCTAAAACCAGAGTAGTAAGGATAGGGTTAAATCCTCATCGAACTTAGGTTGAGGATCCAACTCCCCAAAGCTCTGATTTGACCTACATGGAGTAGTAAGGATAGGACTTAATTCTCATCTCACTTAGGTTGAGAATCCGATTCCCCAAAGCTTCCATTTTTCCCATTTCATCATAAAGCTTGGATTGGAAGGATCGTACTACATGTCCTCTGCAAAGGATGGGTAGTCATCCCAAAGGTCCAAGCAATAAAAGTAAAACTAATTTTTTCCATTTCATCTCCATCTTGGATTGGAAGGATTGTACTACGTGTCCTCTGCAAAGGATGGGTAGTCATCCCAAAGGTCCAAGTAATAAAAATTTAATATTTCCCATTTCATGAATCTTGGATTGGAAGGATCGTACTACATGTCCCTAGCAAGGATGGGTAGTCATCCCAAAGGTCCAAGAAATAAAAGAAAAAGAATGAATGAAGCCAAGTCATGGATTATGGGGTTAAGTATGCTCATGCATGGCAACATGTCTTGCCTAAAAGCAAGACCACTGATTGCTCATATGGATAGACTAGCCTGACCATTTCATCCATAACAGGTTAAATTATTTTGTTCAAAATGAGGTAATGAACTCCAAATCAGAATAGTAAGGATAGGGTTAAATTCCCATCTCGCTTAGGTTGGGAGTCTTATTCCCCAAAGTTCTGATTTCACTCACACTCGCACATGGGTTCAAGATGGTAGTGACACATAACCAACTTTGGGATCTAGTAAATTAATTCAGTATACATATTTTTGGTCCTAAGAGGGTTTGACATTTTTAATATATTTGTCCATGATATAAGAAGGTTTGAGCATTTATAAAGTAGGTTGTTACATCTCTAGCATCTTCATCATGCATCAATCATTCATAGCCTTGCATACAAATCATAAGTGAAACTGACAATGGAATGTTGAACAAGTTCAAATGATAGGGAATGAAACACATTGCACACACCGAGTTGATACTTAATGATTCTGGTGTTTCATGTATTTCTGATCTGTTGGTATTTGTTTATCTTCTATGTGTTGACGCCTGTATCTAAGCTTGTATGTTTCGAGGTTGGGTTCTCACCAAAATGCTCAAGAGCATTTGACAGCAGAGTCGCCATTTGTTGTGGCTGATCCACAACACACCCCAAAATTGGGGACCCACCTTTTTTGCATGCTTTCAAAGAAAATTGCAGTAGCCCAGATGCTAAAAAAATCAAGAAAAAAGCAAAAATTTCACTAAGGAGAAAAAGTGTCGCGATATCGCGACATGTCGCTCCGTCGCTGGCAAAAATAGAAAAGTGTCGCGATATCGCGACATGTCGCTCCGTCGCTGGCAAAAATGAAAAAGTGTCGCGATATCGCGACATGTCGCAAAATCGCGGTCAAAAATGAAAGCATGCGAAGCGAAAAAGTCACGATTTCGCGACAGGAAGCAGCAAAGCATGTCGAAGCGGAAAAACGTCACGATTTCGTGACAGGAAGCAGCAAAGCATGCTGAGGCGGAAAAACGTCACAATTTCGTGATAGGAAGCAGCAAAACATGTCGAAGTGGAAAAGCATAGTGATTTCACGATAGGAAATAGCAAAGGGGCCCGAAGCGAAAAAGCGTAGCGATTTCATGATGGAAAGTCGGCAAAGTGTATGAAACAGAAAAGTGTCACGATTTCGTGACATGTCACGATTTGGCGGCTAAGTGCAACAAAACCCAGCGATAGAGAAAAACGTCACGATTTCATGACAGAAAGCAGCGAGACAGCCAGAGACGAAAAAGCGTCACGATTTCGTGACAGGTTGCAGCGAAAGGGTACGAAATGGAAAAGTGTCACGATTTCATGACAGGTTGTGGCGAGATGGCCCGAAGCAGGAAATGGTCACGATTTCGTGACATGTCTTATTTTCGCTGTGCATGAGGAGAAACAAGGTTGTTGGCAGGAAAACGTCGCGATATCGTGACATGTCACGTTTTCACGGTGACAGTAAGGGAGCGAAGCTGCATGCTATTTTTGGTCGTGATTTCATGACATAAATGGCGAGATGAAAGATATTTTGTGTAGTTTTGTGTGTATGGTGGGGTTGGGAATACGTCGATTTGTTGTTATTTTTGGGGTGGGATAGTGTTGTGAAAAGTCGATATGGGTTTTTTTGTCATGATTTACAAGGGGGCAGTTATGAAACATGCAAAAAGCGTGAAACACGTGGCATATAGTTGTCAGGGTTGCAAAAGCGTTACATGTTAACAGAGAATATCGAACGTTTTGGCATCGAACATAAAATCAAAAGCAGTGAAAAGGTGGGGAATACGAAACGATACGATCTGGGAGGTGAAACGAAGCATCGCAGAACGAAGCAGAGAACCGTACCAGCAAGTATAAAAGGTAGAGGCACAGATTGATACGGGGTCGAAAACCGCTACGAGCGGGTTGCAGAGTTGATGGTGATTAGCCGTTCTGAGCCTGCTATGGAGTGCTTTTCTTCCACTTTTGCTGGTTTTGAGAAAAACCAGAGATTCTGCTATTGTAACAGGACACATTATTTTTAATGCAGAATTGTTCAAAAATTTGCATTTTATGGGCAAGAAAGGATGAGAAATTTTTTGCATGCTTCATTCTAATTGTTCTATGTTCCTCCTTTCAGATTTCAGATTTGTATATGAAATTTATGCCATTGTTTTGGATTATTTCATGTGAATGTCTACAATCTGGAAATTACTTTAAACCTTAGAAGCCAACACCTAGTTTACTTTGATTGTGTTTGTTTTGCAGGTCAAATAAGCTAGGTTGCATGTACGAAACTCTCACGTATTCGGTTTTGTCGGAATAGGATAGCATCAGACTGAACGTGTTCTACTTTTAATTTTCTATATTTCTTTTTCTGTTCATGTTATTTTATTTTTTCCAGAAGGTTTAATGAACATTAAAAATTACAAAATCTAAAAAAAATAATAAAATAAACAATCACTAAAGTTTATGATAAAATAAACCAACATTGCCCCTTGTTTACAGTTACTTGCAATCACTAAGGTGTTCCAAGCATTTAAATTGAATATCTTTATTTGAGATTACTAATACACAGTTGCAAATGCTAATACAAGCGGAGACCTTGGAGAAGTTGTTAGTTTGACTTCTTTGCAAGAGGGGATTTGGAACCCAAATCCTAAGGGAGAGTGTACTTTCACAATTGGGTGAAAATACCACTCAACAGGTATATTTACTGAAATTGAGTTTGGAGTGAAAAGGTTGTCTACTAGGTATTTTTGGTGTAAATCTTATTTTCTGGATATTGAAGATTGTTTATGCATTAAAATCATTGATGAGTTTTTGGGTGAATGCATAATTCTGGTTGAGGAAGAGGAAGCAATTTTTGCACTAGGGTTTATGTTAGTAAGTCTTGCTACTTGCATTGAGATGATGAAACCCTAGTTGTTGGTGAAAATAATATGAGTATCATTGTTATATGAGATATTGCATAGTTGGCAATTGTTGGGTTGTGTTTCATATTCTTGAGAAAAGCATACTACATCTATATTATTCTTTTGAGATCGAGATTGAGTTGATATTGATATTGGGAGTTAAGTATAGAACATATTGGGTCTCTAACAATTATCTTTATGTTTTTATGAGATTTGAGAATGATATTGGGAGTTAAGTATAGAACATATTGAGTCTCTAACAATTCTCTTTATGATTCTATGAGGTTTATGAATCACATTGGGTCTTTAACAATTCTCTTTGTGGGTTCATGCTAAGAAAGTTTTTCTTGGTGAGCTTGTTGAGGTTTTGGACAGGTTTCGGTGGGGACTTGTGAGTAGTTTTTGGATAGGTTCCGGTGGGGACTTGTGAGCAGATTTTGACAGGTCCTAGCAAAGGACTTGTGAGCTGAGTTTTTGATAGTTCTATTAGAGGACTTGAGGACAGATTTGGCAAGTCTTTGAGAAGGCTTGTGTGCAGAGGATTGATGTGTTCAAGTGTTGTACAGATCTGACAGACAGAGGAAGACTTGTACTAGACCTTCTGACTATGTTTGGTACAGGTAGTTGAGCTGCTGTGGACGTGATCATAGAAGGCAGAGGTCTCTTAGGCTAAGCATTGAGGACAGGAGGTCTTCGGTGGAAAGGAGTTCCACATGCTGGCAAGAGGTAGAGGCAGTTGATCTTTTGAGGGATCATTTTTAGAGCAGAGGGGAAGGTATCTCCTTTGAGCAGAGGCTCATAAATTCATATTGGGGGAAGGTGTCTCCTTTGGGCCGAGGCTCATAAACATTGTAATTGGGAAGGATTCCAAAATAACTTTGAGATAACTTTTAGAGAAAATTTTTGTGGACGTAGCCTAGCCATTCTGGGTGAACCACGTTAAAAATGGGCTTTCAATGTGTGATGCTTTCTATCTTTATTAATGTTGTGTTGATGCCACTGCTATCTAAAGTTAAAAATATTAATTGGTTAAGTCTTATACTGTTCACCCCCCCTATCAGTATAAGTCCATGTTCTTCAATTGGTAATTGCCATGGATATGGGTTGGACACGTATGAGCAAGGAGTGCGTGTTCTATGCCAACCAAGATATCAAATGTCGTATGACAATTCAGGAGTGGGGTTCAACCATCCCTTGCCCCTGGACATCTTGGTAGAGAACATGCAAGACCTAGGGATAGGCAACAAGGATGGGTTGGCATTAGATCCTTATGCCAATACTAACACAACATATACATTGGGGGATTATCTCCCATTGCTAACAACCAACCTTGTTGACATTAACAACCCTTTTCCTTCGATCAAAAAGGGAGAAAGTTCGAGAACTCACCTACAAGAGGGATATAGACAAGACCAGGGAGGGTCTTCAGAAGATGATTCAGAGTATGAGGTAGCGCCTTGGGATCCTTTCGAGTCGGATAGCAATCATTCACAAGTGACTCCCATGGATGATTATCAAGAGAGCTTCCTGACAATGTTCCCTTTGGATGCTCCAATTGAGCATATGCCACCTCAAGAGAATTAGGTCCCCCCGTAAAGAGCGGAACAACCCCGATGGGACCACATTAATTTTCTTGAGCAAGATGAGCCTCATATGTTGCAAATAGCTGTTGGAGCCAACGAAGGCCTTTGGATCTCCGACAATGATTATGAAGATGAAACTGAGATGGCCTATCTCAATCATATGCGACAACAACAATATCCATTGGACATAGATGACATGTTTGAACAATTACATATAGGGCCAAGGCATAGGTGGCACCTCAACCAGGCACAGTTATACCAATTACTGCACCTGCCACTCTAGGTATATAGAGAACATCTTTCGCCTAGAGACCCTATAGAGCCATTAGTGCCTAGGTAGGCACAGTTATACCAATTACTGCACCTGCCACTCCAGGTATACAGATAACATCTTTCACCTAGAGACCCTATAGAGCCATCAGTGCCTAGGGTGGACCCTATCCTCTTATCTACACATAGGGTCGATCCATTCGTGCCAATACCTCCAGAGCCTGATCCAGAACACAAAGATCATCTAGGATTTCCGAGCAGTCACACCCATGGTAATGGAGACCAAAATCATTTCATTAACATGCTCTCCATTGATTTAACCGCACCCATCCATAATCCATTCAACCCAACATGATCATTGCACCTAGACCTAAATGCTATAAATTGAGATCATGCTGACACACCACCATCCCCATCAGAGTATTGGCCTTGCGATGGGATGTTCGATTTCACCCCAGGACAGACTCAGAATGTCTTCCATGTTGAAGAGGAACCTGACATTCCAAATGATGATCTAAATTCAGCAAACGATATCCACTTAATCCCAACTCCACACCAGTTGGAGGACGGGTCCCACATGTCAATCGCGAAGACGACTGACGTAGACATCGGCTCAGATCCAATGAATTTGCAAATCATCAAGTTGGGGGTAAGTCTCTCCCTCAAAGAGCAAGTCAACTACATTGCCCTTCTCAAAGAGAATAATGAGGTTTTTGCATGGTCCTACAAATACATGCCGGGGCTAGATCCATAGCTAGTCACGCATAATCTAATGCTTGATCCGACAGTCAAGCCAGTAAAGCAAAAACTACGCGATGGTCAAATACAAATGGCCTTAATTTCAAATTTTGCTAAGTCTAATACAAATATCGATTTGAAAGCTAATTTTTTCTAGGAGAATTCCACTATAAAAGATGAATTGATTGGCTTATAGGAGCAACGTGCTATAGAAACACTAACAAAGTGCTATTTTGATCATATCTAGGAGGAAATCACTTATGAATTAGTAGAGGGGTAAAAATACAAGTGTGAATATTGAGGAAGATCTTTGGAAAGTGATATTTTGGCATGTAGTGGTGCCATGACTCATTTTGAAAGTCTTATAAACCTTTTAGATTCATAATTATAGGCATGTAATATTTTTAAGAGCATCATTTTATTAGAGAAGCTCCTAAGTCTACTTTTACTAATAGTTTCTCACTCCAAGTAACTTCAACCCCCCCAAACTCTCCAAATTCTATAAATAGAGGCTCCTGTCCTCCATATTGATGAATCCATAATTTGCATACCCAGAATTTGCCGAAATCCATCTAGAATACACTACACTCCATCACTCACTTTGCCATCAATCTCCATCAATCACCATATAAAACATATTTTTACACCCTTTTTGTGTTCCAAATTGTTCTTTATTAGAGATTATAAAGGTGATCTAGTGAGGACAAGAGCTCCAACTATAGTATAAGACCACTTTTTACAACCCAAAATTTTATCGAGATATCATAGTCCCAAATGCAAGGTAACTAGCAACCCATATGGTCACACCTTAAGGTGCAACCCTTTTCAAGGTTCAGTTCAAACACCAGAAGGATAGAAGACCCTTCAAGTAGGTAATTATTTTTGCCCATACTGGTTTTATAACCATATTCAATGCTTTTGTAATAAATTCGCTTCATTTTGGCATATTTTTATCTATAAACACAAGGGTTATAATTTAGAAAGGCCCCCAAATTTTTTAACCCCTTTTTATAGATCTTGTAGGTCTTGAGGATAGGTTTGATCGATAATGGAACACGAGTAATAAGCCCACTCATTTTAAGGATATTTTGGAAGACTCTTGGTGTTATTGACTTGCTTGTTGGAAGAGGGTTTTTCAACTCCCAAAACCCATTTTGTAGCCTCCAATATGTACTTTTGTAAAAGGGCATCCCTTGTATTTACTTTAATCATAAATTTACAAACAACATAGCTTTCCATTAGTTCATTTTGGCACACTCAGTGGGACATCATACAAAAACTTTGCCTTGCACATGATAAATAATCAAACACTTAATATTAGAAATTATGTTTGTCCAAAAATCTTTTCCAGAGATTATCTCAAGCCCTCCTTTACTAGGGTAAAAAAATATATAATTTCTCTTCTTAACAAAACTCCAATTCAAAAAAACATTTGATAGGCCCAATGCTTAATCCTGTAGGTTAATCATGGATTCCTTTCCATGGAGTGGTAGTCATAAGACCACTCATGAACACATCACCTGACACAAATCTACCTAGGGCTAGATGGTTTACCAAATCAAATCAATCTCAAACAATTTGTCAAAAGTAAAGTTTCTAAATAATTCATCCCTTCCACAATTGGGGTATTTTACATTGATCATGACAATAAGGTAATATTGCATCTACTCTCCCAACAATCATCACAGAATGACAAAAATTGTAATCACCAACAACCATATGTTATGAACTCTTCAAAATCAAACCACCAACTCGATGTCATAAATTTTTGCATTGCACCATGTTTTCACACAATACAATGCAAAGGGGCAAATGTAGACACCCAAAAGTTGCACATTGCCAATTCTCCCATCATCATGATTGATCAATTTTCAAAACCCATAAAATTTACATATACTAGTCTCAAAACACTATTCAATTATTAAAACCACTATTCATAAGCCCCCTTTGGGCCACATAAGCCCTTTCCTACGCTTAACCCTAGGTCCCCATGGGACCATCATTCTAGTCTAACCATGGTTAATCTCTAACCTTAGTCAAAATCCATCTCATAGTCAAACTCCACCCCATCATCAACCTAACCATGGTCAACCTAACTCATTGCCAACTCACCTAGTCTACTCTTTGACTAACCTAGGCTTCACCTCATCCATTTGACCTTAATCTAACCTAGGGTCAACCTGATAGTGTTAATATTAACCCTTTCTCTACACATCTCCCCATGTGCATTTAGGGCCTTAAATAATATTTGAAGACTTTTGTGTCCCAAATCATGGGATAAATGGTAAGTCAACCTCCACCTCACCCAAAATTCAACATCTAACCTAGGGTCAAATTAACACTAGTAAGACTTAACCCTGGCTCCATTTCAAATCCCCGTGTGTATTTAATACCATAAATAACATTTAAGATCTTTTGTATTTCAAATCATGGGGTAAGGATGAGTCATCTTCCACCTCACCCAAGTCAACTCTTAATCCATGGTTAATCCTACTATGGTTAGGATCTAACCCCAAATCCACTCCACATCCCCATGCTCATTTATGACATATAGATGGGTGAGGGATTATCTCACCCAACTACACTTATGAGGCATACCACATCAGGATACACCTTGCAAGGAACACCTCATAGGGGGCACCTTATAAGGGATACCTCAGAGGACACCTCATGGGACACCTCAACCTCTCCAAATTTTATAAATAAAGGTTTTTTTCCTCCATATTGATGAATCCACCATTTTCATACCCAAACTCTGCAAAAAATCCATCTAGACTACACTACACTCCGTTTACCATCAATCTCCATCAATAACCATACAAAAAATCTATTTTCACCCTTTTAATTCCCAAATTGCTCTTTATTGCAAGTTCTAAAGGTGACCCGACGAGGGTAGGAGCTCTAACTACAGTAGAAGACCACTTTTTACAACCCATAATTTTGTTAGGATATCACAGTCTTGGTCGCAAGGTAACCTGCAACCCAAATGGTTTCATCTTAAGGTGTGACCCTTTTCAAGGTTCAATTTTAGAAATTGAAAAGACAAAACACTCAAAGCAGGTAAGTATTGTTGCCCATACTAGTTTTGTAACCATTTTTAATGACTTTGTATTAAATTAACTTCATTTTGTGTCTTTTTCTATATGCATGAGGGGTTTGATTTAGATAGGCCCCCAAATGTTCTAACCCCTTTTTATAGGTGTTGCAGATCTTAAGGATAGGTTTGATTGATAGTGGCACATGAGAAATAACCCCACTCCTTTTGATGGTATTTTAGAAGACTCTTGGTGTTTTTGACCCTCTTACTGGAAGAGGGTTTTCATCTCCCAAAACCTATTTTATAGCCTCCAAAAGACACTTTTGTAAAAGGGCATACCTTGTAACCCCTTTAATCATCAATTTACAAACAACATGGTTTTATATTAGTTCATTCTAGCATGCCTGGTGGGACATCATACAAAAATTATTCCTTGTGCATTATCAATAATCAAACACTCAATATTAGAAATTGTGTTTGTAAAAAAATATTTACTAGAGAGTATCTCAAGCCCTCCTTTGTTAGGGTAAATAAAAGAAAATTTTCCCTTCTCAAAAAAACTCCAATTCAAACAAACATTTGATAGGCCCAATGCTTGAGCTTGTAGGTTAATCATGTATTCCCTTCCTCGAAGTGGAAGTCATAAGACCACTCACAAATGAAGCACCTAAACCAAATCTACATAGGACTGGATGGTTTACCAAATCAATTCAAGCTCAAATATTTCCTCAAAAGCAAAGTTTCAAAACATTCATCCCTTCCACAATTGGGGTATTTTACATTGATCATGATAGTAAGGAAATCTTGCATCTACTCTCATAACAATAACCATGACATGAAAAAAGTTGTAATCACCCACAACCATCTATCACAAATTCTTCTTATTCAAAGTCAAACCACAAACTTGGTGTCATAAGTTTTTGAATTGTACCATTTTTTCACACAACGCAATACATAAAGAGGTAAATGTAGACACCTAAAATTCACACATTGCTACTTCTATCATCATCATGACTGATCAATTTGTAAAACCCACAAAATTTGCATATATTAGTCTTAAAACACTATTCATAAACCCCCTTTGGGTCACTTAAGCCCTTTCCTACACTTGATCCTCAGTCCCCATGCGACCATCATTATAGCCTAACCTTGGTCAAAAGCCATCTTATAGTCACAAATCCACCCAATTGTCAACCTAACCATGGTCAATTTAACTCATGGCCACCTCACCTAGTCTATTCTTTGACTAGCCTAGGCTCCACCTTATCCATTTGACCTTAATCTAACCAAGGATCAACCTGATCAGAGTTAACCTTAACCTTTTATCCACACATCTCCCCATGTGCATTTGGAGCCTTAAATAGCATTTGAATACTTTTGTATCCCAAAGCATGGGATACATGATGAGTCATCCTCCACCTCACCCAAAAGTCAACATATAACCTAGGGTCAACCTAACCCTAGTAAGACTTAACCCTTGCTCCATTTCAAATCCCCATGTGCATTTAATACCATAAATGATATTTGAGGACTTTTATCTTTCAAAGCATGGGGAAAGGATGAGTCATATTCCACCTCACCCAAGTCAAATCTTGATCCATGGTTAACTATAATTAGGATCTGACTCCAACTCCACCGATACGGATATCAAGCTCAAAATCCAAATTGTTATTTTATTACAAAAACATACATATTTATAGGTATAAAATGCCTAATACATTACCATGGTTTAATGAATACCATGGACATACAAGGATAAGAAGGCATTTAATATGCCTTATCTAACATTTAATGTGCACCCATGTGCACAAATATACCTTTTCTAGAAGGCTATTATTTATTACATGGATCTCTATCATTCCTCCCCACTAAAGAAGCATTGGACTCCAATGCGGTATAAACATGGAGGAGAAATATGGGAATGCAGAGGAGTGTTGGGTATGACCAAAAATGCACTCTGATACAAAAAGAATAAAAATATCGAGGATGAGCTGGAGCAAGTTTTTAGAAAATAGAAAAAGGATGTTGGCATGGAGTCAAGCTTAGAAAGAGCTTTCCAATGACTGTAAATATACCTATGCTTGCAGACAGTTGGACGGTCCCATGAGGTGATATGTGAATAACAACATAGAACGGGGCCCGAGGGAATATGCCTTCAAAATATGCCAATTTTAAATTAAATTTAATATATTTTTTTTAATTTAAATTTTATTTAATTTTAGGGCATGCATGAGGCGCGGTCAACATAGGCTGACCCTGCACGTGGGTCACGCATGAGTTGGCTAAGCATCCCATGCCTCGTGTGTGCTACCTAGTCAATGGTGCTAACCCTGCCTTTTGTAGGCATGGGCACAACACCAACTGGTGGTATGCATAGGCTATATGGTGCACATTGGTCATGTAGCCTGTGCACCCAGTGTTGGGCAGGATGAAACACTACACTGTGCGGGCCATATGGCCGACATGGCCTGCATGGGACACGTACAAAATTTTGCATGCACCTACATGTGGCGTAGGCCTGCGTACCCAACATGGTGTACATAGGGATCTATGTGGCCTACCATAAATGGCACAGGTACGGGGTGAGACTTGCATGCCCTATATAGCGCACGTAGAGATATACATGGGCCTACCATGAAGGGCACAGGGGTGAGAAGGTCGTAGTCATGGAGAGAAGGTTTCTCAATCCTTTTTTGGTAATATGATGGAAGGTGTAGGCAGGGAAAACATGAAGTAGAGCCAAAGAAATGGAGAGGTCAAAAAAGGAAGGGGTAACATGATCTACGATGATGGTGGACACGCAATAGTTTCAACCACAAGGAAGAAAACAAGACATAGAGGGATTGTGGGAAGTGAGAAATCATGGGAATTGAGAGGCCATAGTGGGGGTCACATGGATCTACAACAAAGAGGAGATGCACTTATGGGGGTAGGATAGCCAGCAAGCCCGGATGCTAAAAATAGTGCAAGGTCTTCAACAACCAAATCTTTGGTAAATTTTTTAATGTCTTCATCAGCAAGAATATCAATATGCGCTTCTTCATTGACAACTTCAACAAGGACTGCACCTTTCAAATCTGCATCAAACAAAATAACAATATTACCAAGAATTTAATCCTCTTTTTTGACTAAATCTTCAACTTCATGAAAGGGATTTTCATGTACCAGATCTACAACTTCTATGTCGATAGGAAGATCATCATTAGGTAGGTCTGTAAATTCTTCCTTGGATTCTTCATATAGGCCATCAAATTTTTCCATTGCTTTGACAGTAACAATATCACTTTTATTTTCGATGGGAGTAGTATTATAGTCTAGTGGAAGGACGATGGGTTGTGTGCCCATAAACCTTGGTTCGATTCCAAGTGTTGTTACAAGATTTTTGTTAGGTAACATAATATATTTTGGTTCACTAGTAGTGTCTTCTTCCTTGTCAATAAGGATTGCTTCTTTAGTCATTTTTACGGATGCCATTTCTTCTACTAGTATGGCATCTTGGATCCACTAAATTTTAACAGCAATCTATTTATAGCATCGAGAGATGTCATCAAGCGAGTGATTTAGAATTGGCAGCATGGTGTTTAACATGAAAGCAAAAATACAAGAGTGGAAGTAAAAATAAGAGCAAACCCATAGAATATTTGGTGCTCTGATACTAATTCGATACGAATATCAAGCTCAAAATATAAATTGTTATTTTATTACAAAAATATACATATTTATAGGCATAAAATGCCTAATACATTACCATATTTTCAATGAATACCATGGACATACAAGGATAAGAAGGCATTTAATATACCTTATCTAACATTAAATTATATGTGCACCCATGTGTACAAATATACCTTTCTTAGAAAGTTATTTATTACATGGATTCCTATTATCCACTCCACATCCCAATGCTCATTTATGACATGTAGATGTGTGAGGGATTCTCTCACCTAAGTACACTTATGAGGCATGCCATATCAGGGGATCCCTTGCAAGGGACACCTCACAAATGACACATCACAAGGGACACCTTAGGGGATACCTCAACCCCCCCTAACCTCTCCAAATTCTATAAATAGAGGCTTTTTTTGCCCATATTGATGAATCCACCATTTCCATACCTAGACTCTACAAAAATCCATCTAGACTACACTACACCCCATCACTCTCTTTGCCATCAATATCCATTAATCACAATACAAAACATATTTTTGTACCCTTTTTGTGTTCCAAATTGCTTTTTATGGTAGGTTCTAAAGGTGACCCGACGAGGATAGGAGCTCCAACTACAGCAGAAGACAATTTTTTACAACCTAGAATTTTGTTATGATATCACATTCCCAATCACAAGGTAACCTATGACCCAAACAGTCTCACCTTAAGGTGCAACCCTTTGCAAGTTTTAGTTTTAGATACCAAAAGGATAGAAAACCCTCCAAGCAGGTAAGTATTGTTGCCCATACTAGTTTTGTAACCATTTTTTATACTTTTGTAATAAATTAGATTCATTTTGGTATCTTTTTGTCTATAAACATGAGGGTTATGATTGAGACATGCCCACAAATTTTCTAACCTCTTTTTGTAGGTCTTGCAAGTGTTGAGGATAGGTTTAATAGATAGTGGCACATGAGTAATAATCCCACTCATTTTGAGGATCTTTTGGAAGACTCTTGGTGTTGTTGACCCGCTTACTAGAAGAGGGTTTTCATCTCCCAAAACCCATTTTGTAGCCTCCAAAAGGCACTTTTGTAAAAGGGCATCTCTTGTAACCCATTTAATCATCAATTTAAAAACAATATGATTTTCCATTAGTTCATTCTAGCATGCCCAGTGGGACATCATACAAAAAATATGGTTACACATGATCAATAATCAAACACTCAATATTAGAAATTGTGTTTGTCCAAAACTCTTTGCCAGAGAATATCTCAATCCCTCCTTTACTAGGGCAAACAAAATCAAAATTTCTCTTCTCAACAATACTCCAATTCAAACAAGCATTTGATAGGCCCAATGCTTGAGCCTGTAGGTTAATCATGGATTTCCTTACTTGGAGTGGTAGTCATAAGACCACTCATGAATGAAACACCTAACACAAATCAACCTAGGGTTGGACGACTTATCAAATCAAATCAAGATTAAACAATTCATCAAAAAAAATCAAAAATATTTATCCTTTCCACAATTGGGGCATTTTACATTGATCATGGCATTAAGGAAATCTTATGTCTACTATCCCAACAATCGTCACAGCATGACAAAAGCCGTAATAATTGATAACCATCTGTCACAAATTTTTCTTATTCAAAATCAAACCACCAACTTGGTGTCATAAGTTTTTGCATTGCACCATATTTTCACACAACGTAATACAAAAAGGGGCAAATGTAGACACCTTAAAGTTTCTCATTGCCACTTATCCCATTATCATGGTTGATCAATTTCTAAAACCCATAAAATTTGCATATATTAGTCTTAAAACACTATTCATTTATCAAAACCACTATTCATACACTATTCATAAGCCCTCTTTGAGCCACTTAAGCTCTTTCCTATGCTTAACCTTGGGTTTCCACGTGACCATAATTCTAGCCTAACCTTGGTCAAAATCCACCTCATAGTAAAACTCCACCCCATCATCAACCTAATCATGGTCTACCTAGCTCATGACCACCTCACCTAGTCTTCTCTTTGACTAGCCTAGGCTCCACCTCATCCATTTGACCTTAGTATAACCTAGGATCAATTTGATCAGGGTTAACATTAACCCTTACTACACACATCTCCCAATGTGCATTTAGGGCCTTAAATAGCATTTGAAGACTTTAACCCTTGCTCTTTGTGTTGCTTTTTTTGAAAATTATCATTTACAAGTTGGGATGAGACTTTTCCCAGCCTTAGTCAAAGAGAACACATGTTTACAACAATAAAAGAAGATTTGCATTGGAGCCAAATCTCTTAAACCATATTTATACAATGACTGTTCACTTGTTTATAACTATAAAAGAAGATCTACATTGAAGCACAAATCTCCTAAATAGTATCTTTGGAATGGTTATCCAAATTAGCTAAGCATTGGATTTGCTCACCAACTTGCCTAATCATCTCATCCTCAATAGCCATGTACCTATGCCACTGAACCCCTACCTCCTTCTTAGTACCCATCTTAGCTAGGAAATTGCCACTTTATTTAGATCTCTAATCACATAAACTGGAATCACATCATCTAATTTCCTCCATAATTCCTTAATTTGAGTGACAAGAATCCTCAACCTCCATGTTTTCAAAGCAAAGTTCCCCATGTAATCTAGAGCTCCAACCATTATTTGAGAATATGATTCTAGGATTATCCTCTTGTGACATTTTTTTACTGCCCAAATAGAAGCATATTTTATAGCTAAGGCTTCTACTTCATTGTTTATGGCTCTTCCCAAGCTTTGCAGTTCCCAATAGAGCACTGTTCAACCATGATTTCGGTAAACCACTCCAATTCCAGCTCTACTCGGATTGCCTTTTGCAGCTCCATCAGTATTAATTTTAATCCAGCCTTCTGGGGGTGGTTTCCAACTAGATCTATCTTGTCCCTCTTGCACTTGAACTTCCTTTTTCATTGCCCCAATAACAACCTGAGTTTCCTCTTTAGCATAGACTGCCACAATTTTTGTGACTTTGCTCCAAATGACCTGCCAAACTCCATCTAAAGAAGAAAAAATTTCTCTAAAATTTTTGGCATTTCTCTCCAACCACACTTGCCACCAAATAAAGTTTAATCCAAGCTCCCAACCAATACAAAGATATTTAGATTTAAATCTACCCCTCTTCCATATTTCCCAAATATTAATCCGATTCAAATCACCATTAACTTGAATTTTATAATATAAAAACCATCTCTCCCAAATATGGCGTGTGAATGGGCACTCAAACATCAAGTGATCAGTTGTTTCCTCACTCTTGTAGCATAAAACACATTGAGATGGACCAATGATTCCCCTATATCTGAGATTATCAAAAGTAAGAATTCCATTATGCATGAACTGCCAGGCAAAAAGTTTACTTTCGGCCAACCCTTGGATTGCCAAATCTTTCTCCAATCCTCAACCTGATATGTATGAGGAGGAGGCTCGGAAGGATCTTATCATATCCATCCTTCACTGTGTAGACACCAAGGCTCCCATAGCCCCAATCTAATTCATCCTCCTCATCTCTACCTGTGAGAAATATTTTTGCCAATATTTTAGTCATGATGGGTGTCAAATCCGAAGGGATTGAAATTGGCCACTCATCCAACTTCTTAAACTGCTTAAACTTATAATCCCCCAGCTGACTAGTGTTGAAATAACTTTCAATTTGGACCCATACCCTAGTTTCTATGGCTATTTTTATTGGTTGCAGTTCAAGAAATTCAACAATGATAGGTGGGTATTGATCCCATGAATTTGTCCAAAATCGTGCCTTCTCCCCTCTCCCCACTTTCCAAAATAATCTATCTTTTACTGCCTGAGATCCTAACTTGAGATCCTGCCACACTAAGGATCCATTACCATCCAAAGGGAAATGACCCACCTCATTTGGGTTTACTTGTCCCAAATATTTACTAGTTAATATTATACTAAATAAAGAAGTTGGTTGGGAAATCCACCTCCAGTAAAGCTTTCCAACCAAAGCTTTATTATTTAACTTTGATCTTCTCAGTCCAAAAACTCCTTTTACCTTGGGCTAGATTACTTTATCCCAACCTACTAAGGCCCATTTCCTTTCTCTTTTTACTCCTTCCCACAAAAATTTTCTAGCCATCTTGTCCAACTCTTTCCATATGGTATGTGGGGCAGCAAGGATAGAAAATTTATAAATTGGCATGGCTTGAATGACTGACTGTAAAAAAGTTAATATACCCTCATAGCTTAAACATTTGTGAGACCAATGATTAATTTTGTCCTTGATACAATCCAAAATATTCCTCCATATATCTATTTTTAGTTTTTTTAAATGCAAAGGGACCCCCAAATATACCACTGGGAGATAAGTCCTTGTGAATACCAAGATCTTTAAAATTCTATCCTGAAGCCTTTGATCAAGATTGAAAAAGACCACTTTGGATTTTTTATCATTGATGACTTGGTTTGTAGCCGTAAAGTAGACATTAAGTGTATCTCTAATCATTATTGCTTCCCTAAAACTGGCCACTCCCACCAATCCTATGTCATCCACAAACTATAGGTGAGTCAAAACTTCCTCACCCACCTTGATACCTGTTAGCAAACCTTGTTGTCTTCTCAAGATGATTCTACCCAATCCTTCATCCAATATGAGAAAAATATAGGGAGAGCAAGGATCTCCTTGACGAAGGCCTCGAGTAGCTCCAAACGGTTGCGAGGGAAGACCCTTGATTAACACTGAGTATGTTAGAGGAGAAACACAACTCATGACCCATTTGAAGAACACAAGCTTATACTGAGAGGGGGGGTGAATAGTATAAGACCTCTTTTTACTTTTTCCTTTATACTTCAAAACAGTAAAGCAATATACCCAAAGCAATATCAAAGCAATGCACAATATCATCCACAAAGTGACACCAATTTTAACGTGGTTCACCCAGAATGGTTGGGCTACATCCACAAAACTTTTCTCTAAAATTTATCTCAAATTTCTTTGGGAATCCTTCCCAATTACAATGTTTATGAGCCTCGGCCCAAAGGAGATACCTTCCCCCAATCAAAATTTATGAGCCTTTGCTCAAAGGAGATACCTTCCCCCAATCAGAATTTATGAGCCTCTGCTCAAAGGAGATACCTTCCCCTCTGCTCTAGAAATGATCCCTTAGAAGATCAACTACCTCTACCTCTTGCCAGCACGTGGAACTCCTTTCCACCGAAGACCTCCTATCCTTAATGCTTAGCCTAAGAGACCTCTGCCTTCTATGATCACGTCCACAGCAGCTCAACAACCTGTACCAAACACAGTCAATCGGTCTAGTACAAGTCTTCCTTTGTCTATCAAATCTGTCCAACTCTTGAACAAATCAATCCTTTGCATACAAGCCTTCTCAAAGACTTGCCAAATCTGTCCTTAGGTTCTTCTCATAGAACCAATGCACCTCTGTCCTCAAGTTCTCTGATAGAACTATCAAAATCAGCTCACAAGTCCTCTGCTAGGACCTATCCAAATTTGCTCACAATTCCCCACCGAAACCTGTCCAAAACTGCTCACAATTCCCCACCAGAACCTGTCCAAAACTGCTCACAAGTCCCCATTGGAACCTGTCCAAAAACTCAGCAAGCTCACTAAGAAAAACTTTCTTAGTAGGAAATCACAAAGTGAATTGTTAGAGATCCAATGTGATTTGTCAAACTCATAGAAGCATAAAGAGAATTTTTAGAGACTCAATATGTTCTATACTCAAATCCCAATCTCAAAACTCAACTCAAATCAACTCAGCTCAATCTCAATCTCAAATTTGAAAACTCAACTCAATATCTGAAATGGATAGGATAGAATGTTTTCTTTCAAGAACATGAAACCCCAACAATTTCCAACTATGCAAAGAATCACATAACAATGATACTCATATTCTTTTCATCATCAATTAGGGTTTCAACAACAATGCTCATCAAACAAGGTTTAGTCAACCAACACCACTCAACTCAACATCAACCTTGAAGCATTCAACCAATCATCACAAGAAAAGGAAACAAGTAGAAATCCTTTTCCCTCCAAATATATTTGAACAAAACAGCCACCAACACAATATCACCAAATGTAAATAATAACTTGCTCAAATCAACTCAATGGAGTAAGCCCAATATCATGAATCAAGTAAAGCAATAACTTGATCAAACAACCTCTATGGAAGCAACTCAACCATCAAACTCAAAACAACCAACCAAGGGTTCCACAAACTCAATGCAAGTAGCAAGACTCACAAACATAAACCTTAGTGCACAATGCTTCCACTACCTCAAACCAGAATTAAGCATTCACCAAAACTCTCATCAAGGATAACAATGCATAAGGAGTCTTCAACAAACCAGAAAATAGGATTTACACCCAACCAAAGGAAACCTAGTTGAAAACCTTTTCACTCCAACCTTATTTTAGAAAACATACACCAATCATACTCATAAGGAAAATGTGCCCATACGTTTTTGGAGTAGAAGAAAATTGATCCTTAAAGCTTATATTGGCTGCCCTTGAAGAATCCAAATTTCGCGGCACAAAACACATTTCAATAAAAATGTGACTAATCCATGCACAGCTCCCTCCGTGGGGATTGAAACGCAAACCTCCACCTACGCAAGGCCCAAATGTAGCCTTCGCTGCCACTATCCCACAAGGGGCTTACGAAGTCCAAGGCGAACTTCCTTCCACATAAATGGTCAAGCTTTTCGAAAGCTTTTCAAACCACGAGCTCTCCTCTTTCGCAGCATAAACAGAACATTCGATCGCAGCCAAAACCAATTAATTGCCTTCGATTTTCCTCGAGCGTTTAACCTTAGGAACCTTCTCATATTTATAGTCCATACGTGGACTTTATAACACGTCAGCTGCAAAGAAAAGTAATTTCGAATTTAATCGAAATTTGCTTTCTAAAGGGTTTAAAAACCCTTAAAGTATTTTTAATAAATTAAAAATAATTTCTCCCTTAATTAATTAAATAATTAATTAATTAAAACCTTGAAGGGTTTTAAATAATAATTAAATAAATAATAAAGAGAACCTCCATTGGTTTTAATAAAAACCATTGCCAATGGAATCTCTCCGGATTCTCTTAAAAATATTCTCTTGGAATCTTCCACCTTTGAAGCCAACACATCCTCTTAACATTAATGTCATTTCCTTTTGACATCAATGACAACTCATAGACAAGAAGCTAGGATCTCAAACCCAAAATTGCCAACAATCTCCCCCTTTTTCATTGATGGCAAACCATGCTTCTTAACAACATAGAAACTCAACATAAACAGCTCCCCCTGTCTTGAGGCTCTCCCCCTTACTCATATCTCTCCCGCATTGTCATCAATGGCAAAGTGTCACCTTTGGGGCTTGGGACTAAGAATGAGCCTCTTAGCTTAGTCCCTCCCCCACCTCCTGTTGAGGTGTTTAATTTTGGGGTGGGAGTAAAACTCCCAACAGGCACTGATCATCATCAGTGTCTATAGCTACCTTACCATGTCTTCTCTTGTTCTCCTTGTCCATATTCCTGTTCCTATTCCTGTCACTGTTCCTATTCCTGTTATCATTCCTATTCTTATCCATGCCTTGATCCTTGGACCTGTTCATACCACTGTTCCTGTTCTTGTACCTTGGAAGATTAGCTCTACATTGTCTAGCTGTGTGACCTTCATTGTTGCACTTATAACAAGTAACAATGTTATTTCTTTTAGGCATACCTGTTCTTTGAATCCACTTGTTCTGACTAACCCTGTTCTTGTTATTAGCCTTGCAAAAAATTGCCTTATGCCCAAACTGTTTACAAGAGTAGCAATACCCTTGAAAGAAATTACCACCTCTGAAACTGTCATTTACCTTCCTTACTTGAGTCATGCAATGTGGAGCCATGTGACCAAACCTATGACAAGCAAAACATCTGCCATTAAACTTTCCTTGTAAATGACCTTCTAGGTCCTGTAAAATTTCTCCCCTTTTTCTGTTTCCTATTTTCTGTTTTTGTGCATCTATCACTCAAGGACTTCTTTTCTGAAATACTTTCCTCATCAGAACTCTCTTCCTTTTGGAGTCTCTTACTAGACTCTCCAACTTGTTCCTTGTGTGGCTTAACAAAATCAAGGCCTGTTTTATCTATTGTCTTTCTTTGACCTTTGATGAGTGACTTAACCTTTTTGGATCTATCTTGAAACCTGTAAAGCTTATCCTTGTACTCTTTAGTTTCTTCTTTCAAAGAAGCCATTTTCTGTTCTAACTTACTATACTCAAGAACCTTAGATTCTAACTCATCCTTGAGTTCTTGTGTCTTAGCTATAGAGAAATCAAGATTTTTTATAAGATCATCTCTCTCCATACAACATTCATCTAACTTATCCTTGAGTCTAGCATTCTTCTTTCTTTCCTTTTCCAAAACACTAAGAGCACTAATAAGTTCACTTTCAAGATCCTTTATTTGATTTCCTTTTGAATCATCAAAGCCTTTTTCATATTTCTTATCACTAGAGGTGCTACCTTTTTCAAAAACCATACATGCATCTTCCTTATAGTTTTCTGAAGCATCCTCATACATACTAGAAACCAAATCATTATTTGTGCAATCATCCTCAAGGTGACCAAAATTTCCACATCTAAGACATTTCATGATAATGAATCTATGTTTTGGTTCTTCCTCTTTTTCCGATATGAACAACATCTCATTTTCATCATCACTTGAAGAACTTTCACTATCACTACTAGAACACTTACTTGCTTTGTCTAGGTAGAAACTCTTCTTGTGCTTGTGAGAATACCTCTTTCCTTGATTGTTGTGCTCATCTTTGTTTTTCCTGTGATGCTTGTGCTTTTCAGAATCCTTGCTCTTAGAATCTTGTTTATCTTCATCACTTTCATTCTTGGGAATAGTACGATCAGTAGCATAATGACCAAACTTTCCACAATTGAAACATCTTATATTTTTCATACTTTTGTGCTTTCTAGAGAACTTGCCTTTCTTGTTGTAATATGCCTCTTCATCACTAGAAGACTCATCACTATCTTGAAGTTGTTTACCCTTGGAATTCTTGGTAGCCTTGAAAGCTGCCTCTTTCTTGACATCAACCTCCACTTGAGTTCTCAACTCAAATGTTGCAAGTATACTATGGAGCTCATCATTTTTCAACTTATCCAAATCTTTAGCTTCCTCAATAGCAAAAATATTTTCACTAAAACTATTAGGAAGAGATCTTAAAATCTTATCACAAACATCATTTTCAGCAAGCTCAAGACCTAAGTCTTTCATGGAGTTAACAACCTCATCCATACGAAGCATGTAGTCACTAATATTTTCATCATCATTCATCTTGAGTTGTTCAAACATACCTTTGAAGTGTCTCAACTTGGCCTTTCTGAAATTTGTATCACCTGTATGAACCACCTTCAACTTTTTCCACATTTCACTAGTCGTCTTGCAGTGAATCACTTTGGTGAGATCTGCTTTCTGTAAGCCTTTCAAGATTGCATTCATTGCTTTTGAATTGCTGTGATGTAGGAGCATTTCTTCTTTAGTATTAGGACCATGTTCAGGAATAGTGTACTCATCTTCAATCACTTCCCAAACCTCATTCCCAAGTGCCATTAGATGAACCTTCATCCTTGCACTCCAAAGACCAAAATCTGACCCATCAAGAATAGGTGCTGCATTGCCACTTGAATAATCCATTGTGTTCTTTACTAGCTTTTCCTTCAAGTTGTTAAACTTTTCGAAGGCACCCGCTCCGATATCAATTGAAGAACACAAGCTTATACTGAGAGGGGGGGTTGAACAAGTATAAGACCTCTTTTTATTTTTTCCTTTATACTTCAAAATAGTAAAGCAATATACCCAAAGCAATATCAAAGCAATGCACAATATCATCCATAAAGTGACACCAATTTTAACGTGGTTCACCCAGAATGGTTGGGCTACGTCGACAAAACTTTTCTCTAAAAGTTATCTCAAAGTTCTTTGGAAATCCTTCCCAATTACAATGTTTATGAGCCTCGGCTCAAATGAGATACCTTCCCCCAATCAGAATTTATGAGCCTCTGCTCAAAGGAGATACCTTCCCCCAATCAAAATTTATGAGCCTCTGCTAAAAGGAGATATCTTTCCTCTCGCTCTGGAAATGATCCCTCGAAAGATCAATCGCCTTTACCTCTTGCCAGCACGTGGAACTACTTTCCACCGAAGACCTCCTGTACTTAATGCTTAGCCTAAGAGACCTTTGCCTTCTATGATCACGTCCATAGTAGCTCAGCAACCTGTACCAAACATAGTCAGTCGATCTAGTACAAGTCTTCCTCTATCTATCAAATCTGTCCAACTCTTGAACAAATCAATCCTCTGCATACAAGCCTTCTCAAAGACTTGCCAAATTTGTCCTCAGGTTCATCTCATAGAACCAATGCACCTCTGTCCTTAAGTTCTCTGATAGAACTATCAAACTCAGCTCACAAGTCCTCTGCTAGGACCTGTCCAAATTTGCTCACAAGTCCCCACCGGAACCTATCCAAAACTGCTCACAAGTCCCCACTAGAACCTATCCAAAAACTCAGCAAGCTCACCAAGAAAAACTTTCTTAGTAGGAAATCACAAAGTGAATTGTTAGAGACCCAATGTGATTTGTCAAACTCATAGAATCATAAAGAGAATTTTTAGAGACTCAATATGTTCTATACTCAAATCCCAATCTCAAAACTCAACTCAAATCAACTCAGCTCAATCTCAATCTCAAATCTGAAAACTCAACTCAATATCTGAAATGGATAGGATAGAATATTTTCTTTCAAGAACATGAAACTCCAACAATTGCCAACTATGCAAAGAATCACATAACAATGATACTCATATTCTTTTCATCATCAATTAGGGTTTCAACAACAATGCTCATCAAACAAGGTTTAGTCAACCAACACCACTCAACTCAACATCAACCTTGAAGCATTCAACCAATCATCACAAGAAAAGGAAACAAGTAGAAATCCTTTTCCCTCCAAATATATTTGAACAAAATAGCCAACAACACAATATCACCAAATGTAAATAATAACTTGCTCAAATCAACTCAATGGAGTAAGCCCAATATCATGAATCAAGTAAAGCAATAACTTGATCAAACAACCTCTATGGAAGCAACTCAACCATCAAACTCAAAAATGACAACCAAGGGTTCCACCAACTCAATGCAAGTAGCAAGACTCACAAACATAAACCCTAGTCACCAAAACTCTCATCAAGGATAACAATGCATAAGAAGTCTTCAACAAACCATAAAATAGGATTTACACCCAACCAAAGGAAACCTAGTTGAAAACCTTTTCACTCCAACCTTATTTCAGAAAACATACACCAATCATACTCATAAGGAAAATGTTCCCATACCTTTTTGGAGTAGAAGAAAATTGATCTTTAAAGCTTATATTGGCTGCCCTTGAAGAATCCGAAATTCGTGGCACAAAACACGTTTTAATAAAAACGTGACTAATCCATGCACAGCTCCCTCCACGGGGATCGAAACGTAGACCTCCGCCTACGCAAGTCCCAAACACAGCCTTCGCTACCACTAGCCCACAAGGGGCTTATGAAGTCCAAGACGGACTTCCTTCCACATAAACGGTCAAGCTTTCCGAAAGCTTTTCAAACCATGAGCTCTCCTCTTTTGCAGCATAAACAAAACATTCGATCGCAACCAAAACCAATTAATTGCCTTCCATTTTCTCCGAGCATTTAACCTTAGGAACCTTCTCATATTTATAGTCCATACATGGACTTTAAAACACGTCGACTGCAAAGAAAAGTAATTTCGAATTTAATCGAAATTTGCTTTCTAAAGGGTTTAAAAACCCTTAAAGTATTTTTAATAAATTAAAAATAATTTCTCCCTTGATTAATTAAATAATTAATTAATTAAAACCTTGAAGGATTTTAAATAATAATTAAATAAATAACAAAGAGAACCTCCATTGGTTTTAATAAAAACCATTGCCAATGGAATATCTTCGGATTCTCTTAAAAATATTCTCTTGGAATCTTCCACCTTTGAATCCAACACATCCTCTTAACATTAATGTCATTTCCTTTTGACATCAATGACAACTCATAGAAAAGAAGCTAGGATCTCAACCCCAAAATTGCCAACACCATTATATCCAATCTTGAGAGAAACCAAAGGTTGCCATCATCTTTGACAAGAAACTCCACTCCACCCTATCATAAGCCTTTGACATATCTAATTTTATGAACATTCCTCTATTACCAGATGTTTGCATTGAATGGATTGCCTCCTGAGCTAGAACCACACCATCCAATATCTGCCTACCCTCTACAAAACCCCCTTGCTCCGAGGAGATAATGCTATGTAGAAGAGTTTTTAGCCACTCAGCCATTACCTTTGTGATTATTTTATATATGACATTGCATAATGCAATAGGTCTATAATCTGAAATATGTACCCCCTCCTCCCCTTTTGGAATTAAGGTAATGAAAGTATTATTTAATGCTTTAAGCATTCTTTTACTACCTTTGGACTCCTCTATAATAGCCATTACATCCTCCTCCAAGTTATCCCAGAAGGCCTAAAAAACTCAATTGGAAAGCCATCTGGACCTGGTGTTTTTCTGATGCTCATTCCAAAGACTACATTCTTCAATTTCTCTCTATCAATGGCTTTAAGTAGGGTCTGATTTTCTTCTTCAGAGATAACAGAGGGTATGACAACAATAACTTCTTTTTGAGCCTCTTCATATTGCACCATGTTTTCCTTAAATAGTTTAGAAAAATAATACATTGAATTGAAATGCATACCTGGAATTGTATCAAAGGAGTTTTTGTTCTCATCTTGAAGAGCTTCCATGTTGTTCATCTGTCTCCTAGCACAAGCAGTCCGATGGAAAAATTTGGTATTTTTATTAGCTTCTAATAACCAAGTGGTTCTTGCTCTCTGTTTCCAGTAGGTCTCCTCTTGGTTGTCAATGTCCTCAACCGCTTTACGCAATGCATCATCCTCTTATTTGAGATGCTCTGTAATTGTTCCTTCCCTAAAGTGTTTTTGAACCTCATCCCATCTGGCCACCAATGGAGATATTTGGACCTGGAAGTCTGTCTTGTTAGCTCGCCTCCATTGTTTCAGTTGATCTTTGACATAATGAAGTTGTTTGTGGAATCTAAACATTGTTGTCCCATATGTTGGGCGACTTTCTTCCCACCACTATGGAATTTTCTTTCGAAGTTCCTCTTTTTGTAACCAAAAGTTTTCAAATTTAAATGGTTTATGATGTTGCACTGTCTTGATCCCTCCTTCCAACAAAATGGCAAAGTGATCTAAAATTGGACCCTCCAAAATCTAAAATTTTATATTCCATTTTACAAATGCCTCCTATGAAACCAAAAAATGGTCTAACTTCACCTTCCTGCTATGTGGCTCCCTCCTCTTATTAGTCTAAGTATAGTTGGTTCCAGGGCATTTAATATCCACCAAGTGTAATGCCTGGACTTGGGTAATCATAAGTTGATCCCTTGGATCCAAAATTGGGGTTCCCCCTTCCTGATCTCTAGAGGATAATTTAGAATTAAAATCCCCAACAATAATCCAGTCTAAATCTTCCCTTGAGACTCTCATGTTATGAACAACTTTCCATTGATGTATCTGACCATCTAGGTGTTGAGCCCCATAAAAATTTGTGATTAAAACATGTTCAGCTGTGACATTATTTCTAAAATGTGATGTGAGAACACCCCTCCAAGCTATATTTTCTATTGTAGTCCATTAAAGAGAGTTCCAAAGAGTAACTATCCCCCCTGAGGCACCTTGGGCAACCACTTCCATATGACCAGCACCCCTCCAAAGTCTGTTAACTGTTTTACACATAATATCTAACGACATTTTTATCTCTTGGATAAGCAAAAAAATTGTTTTATATTTTTCTAAGAGTCTTCGAACAGTATATTGATGGCTTCTACTACTTAAACCCCTAACATTACATGATTGTATAATCATTTGTTACCTTGAGAGCATTAAAAATCTATTGGCCTCACCGATCCTCCAGTGATCAGTTTGTCTCCTTGAACTTCTATCAATTCCTTATTTGATTTTCTACCCACTCCTTGAGAGTTGCTATTTTTTTATCTCTTTTCCACCTGAGTTATCCCTAAAGTTGGCCTTTCTCTGTTCTTTTTTGTTATGCCCATGCTGACATCCTTAATTTTTTGCTACTCTTGGTTATGCACTATCAATACCCCTACACTCTCTGACTGCGGTAACTCATTGTACTCAATTACCTGCTCTATGATGGGGGGAGATGAAAGAGGAGCTTGAACATGGTTGTTATTATTTTCATTATTCCCATCCACTCCTTCCATGAATTGTTCTTCTTGGTACATTAGTGTCTTAAATATCTCATACCTATTGGAGGGCTTGAGTTGGGTTTGCTCTTTTCCATATTTTTTCTTTTGCCTTCTCCTTATTTAAGTTGTTCAAAACCATCTCCCTGTGCTTCTTTACCCTAATAAATATTGGTTGGTTCTTTTTTGATTGTTGACTTACCCTCCTTAGGAAGATTTGAAATTCCTAGAGGAGCCTCCATTTTTATGTTCATATTATTTGGGCAAGATCGGGCCAAATGCCAAAATTTGTGGCAAACTCTACATATGAAGGGCAATGCCTCATAATCCAGCTTGTTGAATCCAAGATAGTCCTACAATTTCAAGTTCCACCTCTGTCGATAGAGGTTGGCTAAGATCTATTTCCACACATAATATTGCATAAACAACTGTGTTTCCTTCTATTGTGTCTTTGGAAACACCCAAATGTCTTCCAAGGGAATTACCGATAATTTCCAATACCTGCTCACTCCAAAACTCCATTGGAAGTGCATACAAATGGATCCAAACCAGGACAATAGTGGGTTCAATTCGAGGATCAAATCCCACTCTCCAGGGTTGAACAAATAATCTTGCTGGACCATGATTCCTCTTTTCTAATTCGAAAGCCCTATTTCTATTGGTAAGTGAAGAAAAACTAACAATAAAATATCCATTTCTAATAAACCATAAATAATACTCACCAAGAGGCTCCCAGTTTTGTTGGACCCAAGAATGTAAAAAATTTAGGGTAGGGCGAATGCCCAGGAATTTACAGATCAAATCATGATTGGATCTATATAAAAATGTTTCTTCAACCATCCTTTGCTCAATGAAAATATTTGGCCTTGATTCTGACTGTGGCAAGCATCCATTAACTCATTGAGATGTTGATCTATTTCCAACAATCGTAAAGAGAATTTTTAATGCAATTTTTTGTGCTTCTTCAGTCTTTGATGGAGATTTATCCTTTAACAAATTTGCAAAATAACTATGTCTCTCTAGAAAATGATCCGAAGGTGTCCCCATTGGGCCCTCCTGGGGTAGCAATCTTGTCTTTAGATCCACAGTAACCAAAAATATCTTCAGCTACCCAACTGATGCCCTAGTTTTCTCTTATTTTTCAATAAAGCTCTCATAACACTCTTAGTAATCTCCTCAAGCTATTACGGCACTTGGCGGATGTTAGGTTGTAGAACTGCTTCCACTTTTTTGTTAACGTGTGGCATTTCTAAAACCACTGACCTGTATTGAGTTCCTGCTCTTTGTGTTGTTGACTCGCTTATTGGAAGAGGGTTTTTCATCTCCCAAAACCTATTTTGTAGCCTCCAAAAGGCACTTTTATAAAATGTCATCCTTTGTAAACCCTTTAACCATCAATTTACAAACAACATAGTTTTCCATTAGTTCATTCTGGCATGCCCGATGGGACATCATACAAAAAGGCCACCTTGCACATGATCAATAATAAAACACTCAATATTGGAAATTGTGTATGTCCAAACATCTTTGTCAAAAATTATTTCAAGCCCTCCTTTATTGGGGCAAACAAAATCATAATTTTCCTTCTCAACAAAACTTCAATTCAAACAAACATTTTATAGGCTCAATGATTGAGCCTTTAGGTTAATCATGGACTCCCTTACTTGGAGTGGCATTCATAAGACCACTCACTAATGAAGCCTCTAAAATAAATCTACCTAAGATTGGATGGTTTACCAAATCAAATCAAGCTCAAATAATTTGTCAAAAGCAAAGTTTCAAAAACATTCATCCCTTGCACAATTGGTGCATTTTATATTGATCATGATAGTAAGGTAATCTTGCATATACTCTTATAACAATCATCGTGACATGCCAAAATTTGTAATCATCTACAACCATCTATCACAAAGTCTTCTCCTTTAAAATCAAATCGCAAACCTAGTGTCATAAGTTTTTGAATTTCACCATGTTTTCACACAATGCAATATAGAAAGGGACAAACGTAGACACCCAAAAGTTGCACATTGCCACTTCTCCCATCATCATGACTAATAAATTTGTAAAACCCATAAAATTTTTATATATTAGTCTTAAAAAACTATTCATTTATCAAAACTGTTATTCATGCACTATTCATAAACCCTCTTTGGGCCACTTAAGCCCTTTCCTATGCTTGATATTGGGTCCCCATGCCACCGTCATTCTATTCTAACCTTGATAAATATCTAACCTTGGTCAAAATACACATCATAGTCAAAATATACCTCATCGCCAACCTAACCATCATCAACCTAACTCATGGCCACCTCACCTAGTCTACGCTTTGACTAGCCTAGGCTCCACCTCATCCATTTGAACTTAATCTAATCTAGGATCAACCTGAATAGGGTTAACATTAACCCTTGCTCCACACATCTCCCCATGTACATTTAGTGCCTTAAATAACATTTGAATACTTGGCATGCCTGATGGAACATCATACAAAAAAGTTACCTTACACATGATCAATAATCAAACACTCAATATTGAAAATTATGCTTGTCCAAAAATATTTTTCAAATATTATCTCAAGCCCTCCTTCATTGGGGCAAACAAAATTAGAATTTCTCTTCTCAACAAAATTCTAATTCAAAAAAATATTTGATAGGCCCAATGCTTGCACCTATAGGTTAATCATGGATTTCCTTCCTCATGAATGAAGTACTTAACACAAATCTACCTAGAGTTGGATGATTTACAAAATCAAATCAAGCTCAAATATTTCATCAAAAGTAAAGTTTCAAAAACATGTGTTCCTTCCACAATTGGGGTATTTTACATTGATCATGATAGTAAGGCCATCTTACGTATACTCTCCCAACAATCATTGCGACATGACAAAAGCCATAATCATCCACAACCATTTGTCACAAATTCTTCTTCAAAATCAAACCACCAACTCAATGTCATAATTTTTTGTATTACATCATGTTTTCACACAACACAATAAAAAAATGGGTAAATGTAACACCCAAAATTCACACATTGCCACTTCTCCCATCATCACGATCGATTAATTTGCAAAACCCATAAAATTTACATATATTTATCTTAAAACACTATTTATTTATCAAATCCATTATTCATGCACTATTCATAATCCCACTTTGGGCCACATAATACCTTTCCTATGCTTAACCCTGGGTCCCCATATGACCATCATTCTATTCTAACCTTGGTTAATATCTAACCTTGGTCAAAAACCACCTCATAATCAACCTAACCATGGTCAACCTAACTCATGGCCACCTCACCTAGTCTACTCTTTGACTAGCTTAGGTTCCATCTCATCCATTTGACCTTAATCTAACCTAGGGTCAACCTGATCAGGGTTAACCTTAACCCATGCTCCACTCATCTCCCCATGTGTATTTATGTCATTAAATAACATTTGAATACTTTTGTGTCGCAAAGCATGGGAAACAATCACCCTCCACCTCACCCAAAAGTCAACATCTAACCTAGGGTCAACCTAACCCTAGTAAGACTTAACCCTTGCTCCATTTCAAATCCCCATGTGCATTTAATACCATAAATGATATTTGAGGACTTTTGGCTTTCAAAGCATGGGGTAAGGATGAGTCATCTTCCACCTCACCCAAGTCAACTCTTAATCCATGGTTAATCCTACTACAACTAGGATCTAATGCCAACTCCACTCCATATCCCCATGCTCATTTATGGTATGTATATGGGTGAGATATTCTCTCACCCAAGTACACTTATTAGGCATGCCACATTAGGGGACACCTTGCAAGGGACGCCTCATAGGGAGCACCTCACATGGGACACCTCATGGGACACCTTAACCCTCTTCTAACCTCTCTAAATTCTATAAATAGAGGCTTTTTTCCTCCATATTGAAGAATCCACTATTTGCATACCTAGACTCTACCAAAATCCATCTAGACTACACTACACTCCATCACTCACTTTACCATCAATCACCATAAAAAACATATTTTTGCATCCTTTTTGTGTCCCAAATCGCTCTTTATGGTAGGTTTTGAAGGTTACCCAATAAAAATAGGAGCTCCAGTTGGAGCTGAAGACCACTTTTTACAACCCAAAATTCTGTCAGGATATCATAGCCCTGGTCGTAAGGTAACATGTGACCTAAATGGTCACGTATTAAGGTGTGACCATTTTTAAGGTTCAATTTTAGACACCAGGACGACAAAAAACCCTCCAAGTAGGTAAGTATTGCTACCCATACTACTTTTGTAACCATTTTTAATGCTTTTGTAATAAATTAGCATCATTTTGGTGTCTTTTATCTATATACATGAGGGATCTGGTTGAGACAGATCCTCAAATATTCTAACCTCTTTTTGTAGGTATTGCAGGTCTTGGGGATAGGTTTGATCGATACTGGCACATGAGCAATAAGCTTACTCCTTTTGTGGATATTTTGGAAGACTATTGGTGTTGCTGACCCACTTACTGGAAGAGGGTTTTTCATCTCCCAAAACCCATTTTGTATCCTTGAAAAGACACTTGTAAAAGGGTATCCCTTGTAACACCTTTAATATTCAATTTACAAATAGCACAGTTTTCTATTAGTTCATTTTGGCATACCTGGTGGGACCCCCACCCTATTTTATATTTTTAGCTAATATTTTAGGTTTTTAATAGAAATTTTACCTTATGTATATGCTACAAGTGACACAAAATCAGCATAGAACTTGTAGATGATAAAAAGATGCACCATTGCAATGTATATGTAAATAAAAATAGAATTGTAAATAATATGTATATTGTATGCTCTTTTGTCCTCTTTTTGATGCAATGAATCCCTCATGGGGTTGTAGAAATATATGGAAGGGATCGATTCCATTTTACAACATAAGATGGTGCATGTACCCTTTTTTGCTACAAAAATTGATAAATGGATTTTTCGTGATCATCGATTTGTTGGATCTAGAGATGGATGTGATGGATCTACGTTAGATCCATTGGATGTGCTAGATATATGGATCTTATATATTATATATGATCTAGGCTATCTAAATTTGGATCTGGTGGTTGTGTTTGGTGGATCTACCATATCAGCTGGCTCTAGATCTACTGCCTCTAAATTTTATACTTGCACACAAATAAACTATAAACTTGTTATTAATATATATCAGGCCTCCTGAAGTGAGGCCCAAATTCAAAAGATGTTAAACTAAATGTAGTAAATGAATTCTAAAGTATGCAAGGAAAGCAAAATAATCCATGTTCCTTCCTTTTCTATAGTTGTCATTGTTGTGATGCATCGTGTTACACCGTGTTACTTTTGGAGATCTCCATGTAGGTGGGATTTTGATCATTTGAGGGTTGATGACCCTGATCTGAGATCATCCAAGGTCATACGGCCATAGACTGTGATATCATGTTGCTACTAAAAGTTAGATCCGAGCCTACAAAATATTGTGATCCATGTCTAGCATGGGATGGGGATGGTGGCATGTGATAATTTAGGTGGTTGTTGCAAAGTTAGCTCAGATTTTTTTTAACGTGAATTAACATTTTCCATCCTCATACTCCATTAAGGAGGAGAGGATGCACTTATAAAATTCTTAGGGAGAATGGATGAGAGGGTGGCTCAACCAGTTAAGTGGTGTTAGTTGGTGCTTTTCTTCTACATTGATATTATCCCGAAGGATGCATGCTTGCAGAGGAGGATAAGCTTGTATTGGAAATATCACCAAATGTGCACACCTCAAAGTTATCACCAATAATACGCATGCAATTTTGCAATATGTGTGTATTGGATATGCATGTTAACTAAGTGTATGTTAAACTGAAAGTGCATGTGAATTAACTATGTGTGTTTATATGTATGTGCATGTTTGAATTATTTATGCATTTAAATTAAATGTGCATGTTGAACTATGAGTGCACATTGGGATTGCATGCATATTGGAAATATCCAATGTGCGGATGGAGGTGCAACTGTGAGTTATGATATGTGTAGTAAACTAAAGTTCATTTTTGGAAAAGGGTAATCCTTTCTTGCATGTAACCGAAATGGGATGGTGTGAGGTGGAACTAGAGTGAACTACGGATGATGTGGCCATGGTATGGAAAGGAATATATTCTTGTAATGTCCATGGGTTAGACATAGGGGGTGAGTGGATGGGTAGCTTAGGCATTAATTAACTAATTATTTAATTGATTAATTAATTAATACCTAGGTGGATGAATGTTTAATTTAATATTAATTAATGTAATTAATATTAAATATACTAATCCATTATGATTAATTAATTAGTACTTAAGATGCTTGATTTTGGTGTTTACATATGCCCCTTTTGTATCATGTTGTGTGAAAAGATAATGTGATGCAAAAATAAATGATACATATAGCTAATTGATGAATAAATAATTTATGTGACTTTTGTGCCTCAGGGTTGACATTTGATTATCCTAGATCAATAACAATGCATGATGCCCTAGTGATGGAGGTGTAGACAAGGAATTTTGACTCATGTCATAATTCCCTAACCTCTAATGCACATAACCCTACCCCTCAATAGCCCACCTTTTTCTCGTGCCCATTTAAACCACTTGCTAACTCCCATGTATATTTTTAACCCATTTTTAGTGAATTCATGGGTCCTAAATTTAACTTGCAAATTTGCAAAAATAGTAAACCCACCAACCACCCGAATGTCATTTTGATTCGGTCCAAAACGGGCATAAAAACCCCACCTACCGTGAATTTTCAACCTCTATTTTTAGGTTGCGAATTCAATCAGATTGGGAATTTTTCCAATTTGCCTAACCAACTTGAACTGCCATCCAAAATCTTGCATTTTTTGATTATGTTGCATTGATCAACGCTTTAAAACAAGTAATCTACCTCTAAAAGGAGGCTAATGGTGAATTGATAAAATTTGGTAAACTAAAGAGCAATCATATTTTGAATTGAGAGAAATCTTGAGGATTGATAGATTTGCTATAGGTTGAGTGATAGAACAAATCCTTTATTGTTTGGAGACCACTTTTGGAGCTCGTCTTGCTACTAACAAAATTTATCTTGCTACCATCACTTTTGCAACACCAGACGATTGAATCTGCATTATCCCTACTGTGAGCTAGTCATTTTGCATCTATATTTATATTTGTACTTCTTTTTTGTATTTATATTTCACACTTAGCACATTTAGTGAATTCATGGGCAAATTTGTGAATTCGCTCACAGGACACACATTTGCTTGCAAGCCGTGAATTCGCTTGCAAGCCATGAATTCGCTTAGCTACAGGCCTGGGGGTAAATTTTTTGCTTCTAGATCAACTGTTTCATTCATATTGCATCTTGATCATCTTGCATTTCACAACATTATGATTTCTATACTATTTCCATTATTTTATTTCAATCTTTCATTTATTTGCAATAGATCTACGATTTCCATATTTTTATACATGGTTTGCTAAAGGATCAAGGATATTTGACCGCCGCATCGCTAAGATCAATATTACAGTGTCCTAAGTAGATCCCCAAATGTTGATTGTAATTTCTAGTGTTTTTGTGCAACTATTGTAGGCTTTTTCACGAATTTGTGCTCAGAGCTGTGAATTTGCTCAAAGATCGTGAATTTGCTTGCAGGCTACAGAATCGCGAGATACACCATGAATTCACATGGATCAACCATATGGTTCAAGTAGGTTTCTAATTCGATCTGTTTCAATTTTATCTTTCTACTTTATATAAGTTTCATATCTATTTATTAATAGATCATTGTGAAAAACATAAAAAGTATTAAAAAAATGAAATTACAATGCATTTATCTTAGAAGAATTATTGGTTGTATGTTGTTTTCAAGGAAAGATAAAGCGCATATAACCTAGATCTTAGTTGCATATGGCGTAAATATAGATGTTTGTAAACTGAAAGAACACATAAAACATACACCTTGGCTAGACTTTAAAGTGGTCTTAAAACACTTCTTGGTGAATCCCATATCTGTCTAACTATAACCAAAGGAGGTACATCACCAGGTAACCCTCGCATCGAGGTGTAGACTTCAAACAAATCATCCCCCTTTTAGGCATGGATCCATTAGCCTGAGGGAAAGAGGTACAAAATTTATAGCCTACATTCTTTGGTAAACTTGACGTGAAGTTCATATATTAAGGGTTTGAAACATTGCATATTTTTCTCACATTGCTCTTTCTTTCATTCTCCCATATCTAGTTTTTCCATTGGTGGCCTGTAACAACCTTGATCTAGTTCCATACCACCCTTGGCATCAGCTAGTACCAAGTTTTGGTGTGGGTTTGAGGTCGAACCCTCCAACATGCTGAGTTGGGTATTAAGTGGTGTACACCTATTACTCCTAGGAAATCTAGATAACTGATATTAGACCACTTAGGGATAACTTGGACAAAGCATTTTGATTGAAATAGAAATCCTTCTTCTTCATCATTTATCCTTATTTTCAATTAAATCAATACTACATTAAGATAAGACTAGTTGGTAAAGTAAAGAAAATATTTTGTTACATTTTATTTGAGTGGTTATTTTATTTCTTTAAAAAAAAATAAAAACAAAAATAAAAAAAGACTTTCACTTTTAAAAATGGTAAAGAGATTATGGGTCTTACAGATGATCCAATCCAATACAAAACAATTTATGCTACTTCCCTGACCATCAATATCCGAGGAATTTCTCAAGCTGCATTGATCGATTGTAGTCAATCCATTTCACAATTTCATCCATATTCAACATTACCCTTGTCACAACCTCCTCTTTTTCCCTCCTTTTCCTCTCAACCATTTCATTCATAATTCTTTGTTCCTTATCATTTCCCATCACAATTTCCTTTACAGTCATTTCTATATTTTTCCTTCCAAAGAAAATATCCACCTCAACAAAGCAGCACTTTATTTTTCAATTCTTTTCATAATGGTGTTACCATTCCCACCATGCATCCATGCCACACTTCTCAACTTACATACAATTCTACTTTTCTACAATTGGATCACATAAAACCCTATCATTTCACCTATGATTATAAAGAAACATGTGATCAATCATTAAATCCTATTATCACCAATCCTTTAAATAAAATTTTATCAAAGGTTCTTCAAAACCTTCACTGCGTAATTTCACCAAGCTCAATCAACTATTTTCTAAAATATTGAAACAAATGCTATATGAATGCATGATTGAGCTGCCTCTCATAAGGCAACTTGATACCACAACCGAAAGGTATAATCCCGAACAATATTGTGAATACCATAGAGTAATGAGTGCATGAAAAATTCATGTAAGAAGTTGAAACATGTGACTCAAGACTTGATTGATGCAGGTCATTTTGTTGTAGAGGACTTTCAACCTATTCTTGATCATAATCCTCCAACAAACAATCAACCTCCTACACCCACAACTAATCAAGACATGGGGATCTTCCAAAATCCCCTATCCAATCATCAATAATAGTTAGCTAGTACTCCAGCAAATATATCCAATTTAGAACTTTTGCAAACTTCTCATACTCATGGGGAAGCTTTGTTGAAGATTTTAAGCCAAAAATTTATTCCTCGAGACATACTCCCTAGGGATAGCACTACTGTTGTAAGTTCTATTGGGGTTAATCATATTTCATTCTATGATGATGAGCTTCCTTCCTCAAATTTGCAATGGGATTCATCCCTTTACATCATAGGATTTATTGGAGAAATATTTATCAAAAGTGTCTTGATAGATAATGGTTCCTCACTTAATCTATGCACTTATCAATTCTTTCAAGAACTTGGATTAAAGGAGGAAGATCTCATCAAATCTGATGTCATCATAAAAGCTTTTAACAATGAATCCCAAGAAGCTCTCAAAACTATAGTCCTCTCCCTTAAGGTTGGACCCAAAGTATTAGATACCTTGTTTTATATGGCATCTTACCCTGCATATTATAATTTACTTCTTGGATTCCCTTGGATTCATATGATGGGGGCTATCCCTTCCACTCTTCATCAATGCTTGAAGTTTGAATTCAAGAATCAACTTATCACCATCCAAGGTGACCCAATACCATTCGAGTATTGTACAATAGCTAAGCCATCTAATGCTCCATTCTATCCTACCTTGTCATCAATTTCATATTCTATCCATTTTTTATCTCCATCTGAGCATCCTTCTTTGGAGATGACTGAAGAAGATGAGGGACCCATCCTATCCCTCTAATATTTTATTTTATAATATGATAAATTTGACACATGTTGATGATTAATATTCTTCGTCTCAATAGAACCCTCCTTCGCTATCCTACAAAGATCTTGCAAAATTAGGGATCACCCATCCTTATGTTAAGAAAGATGGTCTTGTTTGAGAATGTGTATACTTTTTGCACTGGTTGCCAAAGAAAAAGTTACAAAACAACTTTTTCATGATTTTTATCATCAATATGACCACCATTTCAAATATTTCTTTTATGAATCAGTCCATGGTACACCTATTCTTATTTTTAAGATAGGAACAGCCAGAAGATGTGTTGACTATCGTAACCCTACAAAAAGGGTCCATTAACGTTCTTTCAATATATAAATCATTGTACATATTGTACATAGAGCATTTTACATAATCCAATCTTGTACATAATCCATTTTGCATAAGTCTTTAGTTTTTTATTGCATTGCATAGCCAAAATCATGCATTTCATAACTTGCATCCTACATATCATAAATTTGATTAGCTCAATTATATACGATATCCAATCATACTAATCCACCGTAAACTTTGATAAAAGCTATCATGTTCATAGTTAATCTTGATCTCCTCGATTGATTAAGATCCCATATGGAACAAAACACATGATCTGTATTATAAATAAAATATTGATATTTGACATTGACTAAAAATCTTCCTTGAACCAAAACATAATTATCATTAAGAAAATTTTGAGTTTTTGGAAACTAACTCTTCCATTATCGAACCAAACACATATCACATTTACAAATAAAATATTGTGTAAAGAAGGGATGATGCCATGATTGAATTGAACCTCAAAGAAAACAAGTTCTTGCTTGTCCCATTATGCGCATAGTCCAACAATGAGATAAAAATATTCTTTACAAAATTATATCAAAAGGAAACAAAGAGTGAGTAGTAAGGATAGGGTTAACTTCCCATCATGACTTGATTTGAGTGGTTGGAAATATGACTCCCCAAATATCTAGCTCTTTTTTTAAACACAAAATAATAATAGGGCTCAATTAGTAAGGATAGGGTTAAAATTCTCATCAAGAATCAGTTCAAGTGGTTGAGAATTTGATTCCCTCAAACTTGGAGATCCTATTATTGGACTATGGAGCTAATCTCCACCGAGGATATAGACACCTAATTGGCAATGGAGTATGCTCATGTGTGGTGACACGGCCTTTGAATGCACATAAGGATAAGCTAGCTTCTTGTTTCTTCCCAAGATTGGTAAATGAATTCATCATTTCACACACAATGGTTCCTGACTAGTCGATGTCATTACCATACTCAAAAGTGGTAAATGAACTTCAAAAGCATGCATATTGGGTTCTTGAATTATTTTCTTCATAGTCAAGCTCAATATGGAAATTGAAATCATTATCCATACACCAGTTCTTTATGGACTCATTCTCATTTCGAGGATAACCAATATTTTCAATGAATTTTGATTGGCTAATGTTACCATATTTTTATTGGACACGTATGGCCATTGTCATGGATAATTAATGCTAAATCAATAATCACCTTTTAATTTCACAATAATTCATCTTTGCATTATCTATTTGCATCATTGTTTAAATCATATAGAGAAAATTGGATCTGTCATGACTAGTCATTTTACATCACTTTCATATCCCTTGATTTTTGAGAACTCTTCTCTCACACGTGAAAAATATATAAACCATTTCTCATATTAAAGTCATTATTCTAACCATCACATTTGATCATTTTCCATGCATATTGGATTCCACATCTTTAACTTCAGCATGACAATACTCCGCATACATGATCCGCTTCATGGCCACACATGAGGGGTAGTCTCTATCTTGGTCATTTACTAGCATACATCCTTACGGGTTATTGCCAAAAAATGTTTCTATGAGAATTCACCTATAGCCGACATCACACAAACATATTGATCACCTTTTTATCATCCCATTTCTATCATCTGTCATTCATACTATATACCTATTGGGTTTCATACCTTCGATGTCAGCATAACAACACACCTCACATAGGATCCGCTTCATGACCACATGTGAGGGATAGCCTCCATTTATATCATATACAAGCACACATCCTTGAGGGTTATTGTTGATAGACCATTGTCGTAAGGACATGCCACCTATCCCATTCCAATTATTTTAGTGCATACTATTCTCCACATTACTTATCAATCATACTTCATTTTTTCACAAACCATATTTTTACTAGCATGATAGGTATGCATTAAATTTCACATAATTATAAGAATTATCATATGCATTATCATTTAGGTCATTTACATAATACATCATTTCTAAAACCTCAAAAATAGCACAAACATGCAATTCAAGCATAACACAAATAAAAATGTAAAAATGTAGTATGGTATTATCTTGAGAAAAGGTACATATGTATATGCCGAACTGGTATGCCACAATCAAAAAGCTTGACATACTCGTTCATCAAGGGAGTATACCACAAAAATCAACATTGGCATATCATCCTCTTATCCTCTAGATCCTTGGTCCTTACCCATATTTGGTGGTGGCCTTGGTGGGGGCATATTTATGGACTGAGTCACTATCCATGAACTTGACCATGTGCGACTTGGAGTCATCATCTCTGATGGCAAAGCCATCCTCTACCCCTCTGGTACCACCTGGTAATACAAAGCTTGGTAAAATACCTCTCACCAATTGACCCTCATTAGCTCCTCTTGGATATAGAAGAAACCACTATTGCTCGTGGAATGCACTGGCCTACTCATTGAGGGTGTAACCTTCACCTTCTATTGTACTTGAGCTTGTGCCTGTGATAGCTGGATCTCTAAGGATCAGATATACTCTGCTTGAGTAGTAAATTGGACACTCTAAGCAGCTATCTACTCTTTTTGAGTGGCTAATTGATCCCTCAAAGATGCTACCTCCACCTCTAGCTCCATCACTTGTTGGGTCTCCCCCCATATCCCTTGCCACCAATATCCCTCATCTCAACATTACCGCTCATATTTATCTCATCCCGTAGTTGTTGAGAGGTATTCTCCTCTCTTGATCTAGCTCCCTCCTCCTATCTTGCTTTAGATGTACTCCCCTATCTTGGTCTATGAACCCCTATATGTTTGTGCCTAGGTATCTCTATCGATCTAGGTCTTGGTTCAGCCTCCTGTGTCTTCCTTCAACAAGTAGCCACTCATAGTGATGATCCACTACGGATCATGCAAGTCGAGCCAACTCCTAAGTAATCCTCTGGGATCTCAGACCCTCATACCATTGCTCATATCCATCCTCACCCCCAACATCATCCACCCCAGGGCTCACCAAAAGAGCATCATCCCCATCAAGCTCTACAAACTGGTTGACATCAGGATCACCTCCTACAACTGGGGAATCTCTCGTCACTCATCGAAACAAAAAGTCACCTAACTCTGGTATCCCTTGTACCAACCCAAACTACATTTGTACCTTATCAAACAAGTACATCTCCACCTCTCCCTTATTTTATTGCAACCATCATACCCATTGCACATAAGCCAACTCTATGCTATCCTCATCCTAATATGGATGCCTCCTCCAAGGTCTCCATGTGATCCGATATGGATGCAGGTCATCTATCACCTACCTTGCTACATCCAACCCATAACCTTGCCTTTTGTGTCCTCCCCTCATAAGAGCCCATTGGTATACAGTTAGTCATTCTGCATCTACCTCCTGTCATGGCAATATGTCGGGCCTCCTCACTGCCAAATGCTCCCAACTCCATACCTAAATTAGGGTGATGAGGACAATACAAATATTACATTTATACACGACATTGTATAATATCTTGTATAAAAATCATAATACAAAGGGACCCCATGCAAAGTTCCTCTCTATATCCGCAATCTCAGTCATGACCCCAACTAAGGCTCATGGTAGATATCGCCTCCTTATGTGATAGGCTAGTAACTCGACAACCACTTTTTTTAGGATAACTATCAATATAGAGATACCCTGTGTCTCTATCATGCACTCTATGTTGATGTCGCTCTGGTTGATCATCTTTGATAAGTTGCTCCAAGGCTCTATCCTATACCAAAGATTGGTATACCCCCATATCTCTTATCAAAATTTGGAGGATTCACCATACATCCTCCAAGGTCACAGTAATCTCCTCCATAGGTAACTGGAATGTCAATGATTTTGGGTATCATATCTCTGCTAACGCTATAAAAAAATATGTGTCGACATCCACTCTGGGTATCTTTGCTATGTCAAGAAGCCCTACCCGCTGCATCAAAATCCAATCTGTCTGATCAAGAGCCCTCACCTGATCCTCAAAGTCTCTACATCGTCACTCCTAATTCTTGAGAGTACCATACTACAACTAAAAACATCAATATTGCACATCATCTATTCATCATCATCAAAATCAAGATAAAGTTATAAAATAACAAGTAAAAAATATGAACTCATGAGTCCTCTACGAATTCGCTAGGTTTTTTACAAATTCATGGGTGGCAATGTCACGAATTCATTATCCAAATTGCACCAAGCAAATTTGAAAATTTGTAGGGTTTCACAAATTTGTGAAACCCTAGTGATGTGAATTCATGGGGCATGAATTCATTGTGCGACCACAAATTCACCTCGATGGTCATGTGATGGAAGTTTTAGCAAAACTATGGATAAAATCAATAAAAATTTACCAATAAAACATCAAATTAAAGCAAAAGGATTGTTGAGAAGCAACACACCCCCCACTGAAAATAAAATTGTTTGATCCTTTGAATATGGTTAATTTTCATTTTTCGAGGGGACCCTCATGAAGTTTTTGGGTTTTTAATTCCAAGTTTTGCTCATATCATTTTTGGAAAATTGTCTGCATCAAAGTGTTGGAATTCCTTGCCTAAGAGCATTGATTTGAATTAATTTTTTTTTAATATTCTTGTGTCAGTGGTATTACTTCTGGTTGAGTGTTTCGAAATTTAATTTTCAATAGTTTTCCTAAGGTTTGAAATATTAAAATCAATTTCTAAGGTTCTTTAAAAATCTTCATCTTGCCCTAATGTTTACTTCAATCTTGGAAATGCCATATCTTTTGCTGGGAGAATCTGTTTAGGGTGATTCAAATTCTAGATGAATTTTTGTGAGCTAATATTTCCAATGATGCCACATTACAGGTTTTTAGGTGTAATTTACTTTCTAGAAATGACAGTTTCTAAATGCAGTCAAAAGACTTATTAATGTTTTATCTCTTGATCCAAAGTGAATTTTTAATATTTCTCAATGGATTCTGATACCCATTTGGCTCATTTGGATACTTGAAAAGTTTCATTCAATTATGGGTACTTTTGATTTTCATCATCTTCCGGGCAATTTAAATTTATTTTCCAGAATTAGAAAATCATTTCCGGGCAATGGAAATCCTTCACAAATGTTTAAAATTGCCAAATGCAAAGGGGTAGAGTCATTGGAACCAATGTGTGAATTTTGAAAAATCTACTAAGTGTTGGAAGGAGAGGCGGAAAAATGGGTTGCCACAACACCCCAATAGCATCCCGAAATGCCGCCACCAATAAATTGAAAAAAATTGCTAAGAAAGAACTTGGACGGAAGAATGGGAATTATTGAAAGGATGTGGACTCTTTCGAAACCCCGCCCAATGGTTTCTAAAATAAATAAATTTTGCTAAGGTTGAAAAATCTTGGGCGGAGAAATGGGAAGCCATCGAAGAAAGTCGGGTCCCAAAGTTCCCGCCCACCTTAAGGGAAATAAAATATTGCCTAAGAAATATTGGGAGGAGAAATGGGACTTCGACGGATAAAGTAGGCATCCCAAAGTTTTGCCCACTCTTTACAAAGAGAAAAGAAGATGAATTATTGCAAAGTGTGCATGATTGGTGGAAAAAAATCATTGGTGGAATTAAAGCTTGGAAAATTAGAAAATCATTCCCGAAAAAGAAATAAAACCTAAAAATTTCAACCGAAGAGAAAATAAAATCTACCAAGTCGCACCATTGTCAAAAATATTAAAAAATGAAAGAAAAGCTTAGACGGAAGAATGGGCATTGGCCAAAGAAAATGAGCATCCCAAAATTTCACCCCTTGATTTTCGGATAAATGGAAATATACTAAAGGTAAAAGAAAGCCCGCCATATAGGAAATAATTTTAAGTCTTAGCTTGGGCAAAAATACGGGATCCATTGCACTTCGAAAGCTTTGTCCATGTTTTTGTCGAGGAAATGGGACTCAATCAAATAAAGATAGCATCTCAAAGTGTCGACAATGCTTTTATTGGGAAAATAGGATAGTGGTGAAGGAATGGGCATCCCAAAATGTCTCCTACTTAGAGAAACAATGGATCATTCCCAAAAATATAAAAAATAAGGCCCAACAAACTGGAAGATGAATTTTAGATGAGAAAAGAAGGCTTGCAAATTGGAAGAAATCTCCGACAATAGAAAATTATTCTCGGCAAATTTTTTTTTTTGATAATTATGTGTTTGTATTTATAGCGGGTTTTAACAAGGATCCCAAAACCTGATTACATAAGCAATGGGCCTAGGGCATCAATCCCTTGAAACTGAACACCAAAATGCAAATCCCGCCCAACAGTGGTAACAGTAAGCATGAAACAATCCCTCTCGGCGGGAAACAAACAAATAAGAAAAAAAGTAGTTTTGGAGATCCCGCTCAGCGGGGAGTAGCCAAAAACCACCATCGAGAAGATCCCGCCCAGCAGGAAGCAAAGAAAAACCGTTACAATAAAATCCTGCCTCAAGGGAAGCAGTCAAAACCACCACAAACAGTCCCACCTAGCGGGAAGCAACAAGGAAATCCCGCCATCCGGGAAACCAGCAGAAGAGAAAGGATCCCGCCTCGCGGGAAAACCGACGGATTTGGCGGATCCCGCCCTATGGAGAAACCATCCCGCCCACCGAGAAAACATTCAGTTCAGTGAGAGCCATCCTGTAGGAAGCCGACAGCCAGCACAGAGAGGATCCAGTCCATCAGGAAGTGACCAGAGAGTTGCACCACAAGGAACCCGCCCCGGGAAAACAAAAGAGGATCCTAGCAGCAGGGACCAAGAATCCCGTCCAAGCACAGAGCCTGTCGAGGATTCACAAGAAAAAGGGGGAAGCTATCCAAACCCTAAACCGTCACCTCCACCGCACTGAGAAACGTAGGGGACCAGATCCACGCGAATCACTCGCAAAAACCCCAGGGGGAAGCCTGAGGGAAAAAGGGAAGGGATCCCCAACCAAACAGGGATCCCTGGGAAGCACCAGTCCGAAAAAACAACCAAGGAAACCCTAGCCGGCCGGGAGGGGCGCAGATAGTGGAGAAGGATCTCCCCCAGGAGATCATCTGCAAACAACCACTCCCCGGGAGGGATGACCTGGGTTGAGCCAGGGACTGGGCAGAAACCAGGAGCTATGGGAAGGGGTATTCTCGGCAAATTTGGAAATGAAATCCTAGCAAAGAAAAATTGAAATTTGGTGATGTGCGATAATCTTGAGCCTAAACTTTAGAAAATAATTAAAAAATCAAAAATTAAAGTTTCACACCTTAGGAAAATTAAAATTAATTAAATTAATTTTAATCCTAATATTCTAACATTTGCCCATTTTTTAAATTTTTGCAAGAAATTGTCGATGACCAAATTAAATGTTGGAGAGGCGATGGGAATGGAACTTCAATGCAAAGTGGACGAACATGGTTATGTAGAGGTAGAAGACGCGGGAAATTGATGACCCGCCTAGATTTTGCAGAAACAAAGACTTTATGGAGTGCCCATTTAATGAAATACGTCTACAACTGGCTGGAGAATGAAAACATTTGTATGCAGTCTCCATTTGATGGAGAGAAGATCATATTGTGCCTCCACCATTTATGGCAAGATTTTTAGATAGATTTTTGGGGTGATTGGAGTTGGTTTGAACTCTACTATTATATATTTTATACTTGCACCAGGCCTTGACGGTGGGATTAAAAATTATAATATAATTCCTTGGGAGCTTGATATTTTTTAAAATACCAGGGCATGTCCCGAGTCTATAAATACTCCCATTGAATGTAAAAATCGGATGCAAGAATTTATAATAGTACTTTTTCTCAAATCTATTTTCTAGAAAAGCCTTTGTTGTCGACATAGGATTTGTTGTGGTGTTGTTACTCTAAAGTGGCATAGCCAGGTGCTTAATTTGCTTCTAGAGTTTGAATGGTGCTCATTTCCTTATTCTTGTTTTCACTAAAATATCTACAGTTATAATTGTTGTGAATTCAATTGATTTTAGTATGTTGTTGGTGTTATTTGAAAGTTGAATTACAATTTAATATTTTTGAAATTAATTTCTTTTCCTACTGGCTTTGACTTTGCTACGTGAGCATAGCTACTGGCAAAATCATCCCAACAAGTTTAAAATTTTTGAAGTGTTAAATTATCTTAAGGAAGTATTTAAATTCATAGTTTAAAGATCTAAATTTAATAGCTTTGGTCTGTGTGCATGAGCTTTTGCTACCCATAGACTCATCCTATTAATTCTGGGAAAACTACGATTTAAATAAGTTACTCTATTCTATTCCCATGTTCTACCTTTTGCTAGATAACAAGTTAATCTTAGAAAGTTGGATAATTTGTTATTCTATTTGTCTCGATTAGTGAACATAGCAGCATGTTTGAATTAAAAGGTGATTGATAATTAAAATTGTAGTATTTCACCCTTCTTTTCTGCCCTACCTTACACTCTCTATTTTTATTTCTGAAAGGTCTCATTTTTATTATTTTTTAAGATTCTTATCTAGATCCATTCATAGGTGTGCATAAAATACCAACCAACTTTTAAATTGATGCTAGATCCATTCACCAACCAACATAAAACTTAAAATTCATAGGAGTTCTCATAATTTGATAAATTTGAATAGCTAGATCCATTCACAAATGCAAATTTTGTTTGATGAACCAAAAACCAGCTAACAAAGGTTGAACTTGTTGTAAGGTAAACATAGTCTACTTGAAACTTTTTTAGAAGTGGAAAAGAGTGATAGTATTCGACCCAACTCTGTAACTCACACCTTGGATAGCCAACAAGATCCTAAAGTGAGGGAATTTATTCCCGTTAAGTTTTATGTGTGTTTTATGTTTACTCCTCATAGGGTGTGTATAAAATACCAACCAAATTTTAAATTGACGCTAGGAGGATCGCATAGTTTTTTTGGTGTTTGCGTGTTTGATTAAGTTTTATAATATAATTTTATTCAGTGCTTTATCTTCAAGCATCAGAAATCTTATTCACATAAAGTTGAAGGTCGTGTAAAGTTGGATTTTGCTTTTAGAGTAACCAGGTCCCATCCAAGAGCTGGAGAGCTCCTTGTGTTTGAGTTGGAAACCCCAAGAAGTATTCTCAATAAATCTAGATCTCTATCGAGCATAGTTTTATCTTCGTTAGTGCTTCCTCCAGTTTTGACTCAAAATCGTACCATTAATGAGATAATCATGGCCAACTGGTTGGGCTCCACTACCTTGAATATCCCTGGTGTAGCACATGATTTACCCAAGAATCCTAAGAAGTATCTTCCCACCTACAGTCATGATGGAATCAGGACAATAGAAGAACACTTGATAGATTTTAAAAAAGCTCTAAAATTATTAAATGTGTAGCATGAGGATGTAGCTTGTAGATTATTCTCGTTCACTCTCCAGGAGGGAGCATATGACTAGTTTCTAAATCTTACGAATGACTCTATCACCAGTTGGGATGATTTAGAACTAGTTTTTGTGTCCCAATTTGGTTAGGTAATTGATCCCAACATGTTGTATCAACAATTTTCCAGCATTAAGAGAGAGTCCAATGAAATTATCAGGTCTTTCAATGTGATATTCCAAAAGGCTTATGGTAGGATGACTGGTCATTACATCCCAAGTGTAAATGTGGCCTTAGAAATTTATAAGAATGCCTTGGATCTAGTGACCTCTGTTTTCCTCAAGAGACACCAATGTTACAAACCTAACATAGGCCTATATGGAAGCTGTGACTCTTGAAAGGCAATTGGCACCTCAACCTGTGAATAGTCCTTTGATATCCTTTGTTACAAAGGACACACCTACATTGAATTCCATTTTGCATCAAATGTTGATGCCAACAAGTCAAGATCCACACAGAAAAATCCATTGACTTTGGAACACACAAGGCATGTGCAGACTATGGAGAAATAATCAGGTAAAATTACAGTTGAGGAAGTTTCAAAGATGGTCCAAAAATTGGCAAATAACTTCTTAAATTTTAAGAGGCAAGTGTCTACGGGAGAAAGTTCAAACTGATTAACCTACCAACATAACAGGTTCTCCAGACCTCCGTATGAAGCCAATAAAGATTATAACAAAGGAAAGAGACCTTAGATGAATATGTGTATCCTGGCTTTACCCAACTGGTGCAGGATTCATGGAACATCCCAACATGGAAAACTAGATTGTCTAGATTTTTCAATGTTTTTGAGGCTTTATTCGGTGAATTCAGTTTTCTTGAAAATCATAGAAATGTTGATGGTGTTGGTTTATCCAAACAGAGTGTTGCTATGGTTTTGGATTCATTCATTTTCTTAGATGAGTCAAAAAATATTGTGAAAGTACCTATGGATGAAGTGTAAGCTTTTCAAAAGTACATAAGAGATAATTACAATCTTAGGAACAAAAATATAGATCCCAACACTATATCTACACCTCCTGACAACTCTCACAACATTCCTCCCGATCCTTCTCCAAATAATAATCCACCCCTACCCAAAGGGAAAGATCCAAAAGTGCAGGATGGATTTGTTGCTCCACTCAACAGAGGGTATAATATAGTGGAGGATATGAAGAAAATCAAAGCCAACATTACCCTTCATGAGTTGGCTCAAATTACTGAACAAAGGGATAACTTGATTAAAACTTATTCTGAGCCTTCTACTAAACCTCCAGAAAAGGGGAAGAAGATGGCAAATGCAAATATGGCAATCTACAAAGAGAAGACTGAAGTTCCACCTTTCCTGCTAACAATTCACATATTTGGAAAAAATTTACATAATTGTCTTGTGGATTCTGGTGCTTCAGCTAATGTCATGCCTATAGCCATTTTGTCAAAATCCTTGAATGGGTATTTGACCACTGATTTTTCACACATGTGGTTGCCCTGGAAAGGTGTAGCAAATAAGTTAAGAATTGAAAAGGAACCTCGATATAAATTCATGATAACTGTATACAATGTCAAGAATGAAACTGTTAATTTTGTTGATACAAATGTGGGGGTTTATAATTTGACAACTGTGCAAAAGGTGAAACTGATTAAAGCCCTGGTTGATCACGATAACGATGTTTGGAAACTCCATGTTAATGGAGCTAAATCCAAACAAGCATCTAGTATAGGGGTTGTTATTAAGGGGCCTCACAATCAGATACATTTCATGTCTTATCGTCTGCAATTTTCCTACACAAATAATTTGTCTGAATATGAGGCACTAATACTGGGGTTAAAATTTTCTCTAAATAAAAATGTGAAAAATATCCAAAATTTCACAAACTTTGCGCTGGTTGCTAATCAGGTTAAAGATAAGTTTCAGTGCAAGGCCTCTTACCTGAAAAGATACAAACATCGAGCTTGGGATCTCATGGAGTATTTTAATGATTTCAATCTGATGCATGTTCCCAAGGAGAAGAATTCACCCACAAATATTTTGGCTTCATCGGATGTAAATATGAAACCCTTGGAGGAGTTTAAATGGAAAACCGTTTTAGTGGAATTAATCCCTTGTCCTTCTGTTTCGGATAACATAGATGCATTTCAGGTAATTACTTATGACCAACAAATTATAGATGTTTTACAAGATACAAACACATTTGAAAAACTATAATTGATGACAGTCATAAAGATACTCTGCTTGAAGATTTTGATGAAGAAGAAGGAATAATGAGATTGAAAAATAATAGAATTTCTAAGGAAATGGTTGAACTTGAGAGGCTATTTGCCAACAATCGAATTAAACAAAGGACAAATTCTGAAAGTTCCATTAGTATGGCAGGAAATGAAACTGAGAAACTAAATGTAGAAACCGAAGAGGATCCCAAGTACATTCAATTTGCTAAGACCTATAATAAAAATAAATCTCACTAACTTACTACATAGGTCCAAGGATGTTATGGTCTGGTATCATAAATACCTTCAGATTTTTTATTCGAAAGTGTACACACATACTATACCCCTGAAAGAGTTATGTAAACCCTTTCGAAAGAAACAGAGATATGTTAACACCTTGTTGGAACCTCTCATTCTGAAGGAGGTAGAAAAATTGTTGAGTGTTGCCATTATTTTTTCTATCAGGCATTCTACTTGGGCAACTAATTTAGTGCCAGTTAGAAAGAAGAATGAGGAAATCCACCTGTGCGTAGATTTTAAAAATTTGAATAAGGCTTCTGAAAAGGATAATTATCCTTTACCTTCCATGTATGATGTGTTGCAGATTGTGAATGGTTCGGAGATGGTGTCCTTGGATGGATTTTTTTGGTACAACCAGATATTAGTGGAAAGAGAAAACAAAATGAAAACCTTTACGACCAAATGGGGGACCTTTGCTTACAAAAGAATACCATTTGGGTTGATAAATGTTGAAGCCACCTTCCAATGAGCGATGGATCATGCCTTCAGAGGTCTCATGGGTAAGTGCATTGTTGTATACATGGATGACCTAATAGTTTTTTCTAAGTCTCGGTTTGACCATGTCAAGCACTTGGAGTCCATATTTGATAAATGTAGAGAATTCGGTATTTCTTTGAATTCGAAGAAGTGCATCTTTGGTGTAACTGAGAGTAAACTCCTTGGTCACTTAATAACCAAAAATGGTATTTCATTGGATCCCGAGAGGGCAGAAGCCATATCAAAGATACCCTTTCCCAACTGTAAGAAAGAGTTAAAATCATTTTTTGGGAAAATTAATTTTGTTCGGAAATTCATTTATGGCTTTGCTGAAATAGTCAAACCACTAAATGACATGTTGAAGGAGACTACTCAAATTGTTTGGTCAATAGAAGCCAAAATGGAGTTTCAGGAAATTAAATTTGCCATCAAACAAGCTCAAGTTCTTGTGAGTCCAGACTTTAGTGTAGATTTTTATTTGTACTCTTTTGCTTCTGAATATACACTTGTTGCAGTTTTAACTCAGCGAAGAGAAACATGGGAGCACCCCATTGCTTTCAAGAGTACCAATCTAAAGGGTGTTGAGTTGAATTACTCTTGTCTGGATAAACAAGCATATGCCTTAGTGAAAGTAGTTAAACAATTTAGGCATTATATTTTGAGGAGTAAAGTCCATGTCATAGTTCTTGACCCAAATGTCAAATATTTGTTAAGTCAAAATGAACTAGGTGAATTAAGAGGCAATTGAGTTACAAAAATGCAAGAATTTGACTTAGAAATGCAACCTGCTAAATTAATCAGATGCCTTAGTCTATCCCAACATATTGCTAAAATACCTATAGGAGAAGAGATTAACTAGTTGGACTCCAAGTCGGATGGATGTTATGGAGACATCATTCATTTATTAAAATATGGGAATTGCCCACCCCATATGAACAAAAATCAAAGAACATTGAAGTTGAAATCAGCTCATTTTCTACTCAGAGGAGGTATGTTGTATAGATAAAATTATGTTGATATATTCTTGAGGTGCATCGCTCAAGATGAGGTGAATGAAGTCATATCCAGTTTTCATGAAAAATTAGGAGTAGGGCATCATTCAGGTTCTGCTACTGCACACATATTAAGAGTAGGCTACTATTGACCCATATTGTTCAAAGATGCACATCAACATGTGAGAACTTGTCACTAGTACCAGATTTTTACAGCCAAGTAGGCTAAATGAGCTCTACCATTGTAACCTGTTATAATAGACAAACCTTTCATGCAGTGGGGACTTGATTTTGTGGGAGTGATAAACCCAAATTCATCAGTAGATAACAAGTATGTGTTAACAACCATCGATTACTATACACGATGGGTTGAAGCAGTAGCCACAATGAGGAGTACAACCCATGAGGTAATAGAATTTTTAGAGTCAAATATCATAACCAGGTTTGGAGTTCCTCTGAATCTAGTTTGTGATAATGGGCCAACTTTTTAGTCACTAGAATTTACAGAGTGGGCATACCAAAAAGGGATAATCATCAAATTTTCATCCAACTATAATCCCTAAGGAAACGGACTAGATGAGTCCACAAATAAGAATTTGATAAATACCATCAAGAAGTTTGATGTGGATAAACCTAGACAATGGCACAAATTACTAAACTATGCACTTTGGGCTGACAAGATAAGACACAAAGAGGCTCTTAAAACTTATTTTTCTTTATTGTATGGCACTCATCCTATTGTTCCTATTTATTTGAAATTACCCACATACCAGTTTGCAATGAATTATTTTAATGATAATACAGATGTAGAAGCTCGTGTGCTAGACTTGATTAATTTATAGGATGAGAAGCTTTGGGTCTTCGAATATTTCAGTTGCCATTAGGAGACATTCAAGCATTGGTTCGATAAGAGAGCAAGAGTGAAGGCCTTCAGAATTGCAGACCTGGTGCTCCTGTGGGATAAAGCCCACGAGAAGAAAGGTAAGCACACTAAGTTGCAACCTTTATGGATAGGGCCATACCAAATCATAGAAATTTTTGGTAATAATGCATTTCATTTATACGACCTGAAAGGTAATTTTCTAAACTTGCATTTCAATGGTCAATATCTGAAGCATTATTTCTTAGTTGTTCCATCTGCTACATCATTTGAGTAAATGAAGGGACCTTTGTACATATGTATATATTGTTGTGAAAGTAAATTGAGTCAGTGCTTTTATTTAGTATGTTTTATCGGTATTAAGTTGGTCATCGTTTTCTTTTTATTTTTCTTTCTTCTTTTGGGTTTCTCTCTCAGTTTTGCAATTTAAAGAGGGTGATATTAATGAAAATGATGTTCTGATTAGAGAGAGAATTTTGATGTTTGTTATCCGGAAATATAGTAGAGAGATAGTTTAAATTTTGTACCTTTCCTTTCATAATTATTTTAATCATAGAAGAATTGTTATGTTGTTAATATGGAGAACTCCCAGGGAATCCAAGAATAGTTGGTCATGAGAGGAAGACTCTGATTCACAAGGATAACTTTAAATACTCCAAAGAGGCTATTGATATCTGAGTTGAAATGGTTAGTTGATTGGTTATTTGGTTAACAAAATATCAAGGCAAATGCAACTTTCGAACCTCCTCTAAGACTTCTTCGCTATATGTTTATTGCTAAAAAGAGAGCAAAGGAACAACAAAAAAAAGGGGGGGAAGAAAAGAGAGTTCTACAAAAAAAAAAAGAGGGTACTATAATAAAAGGAGATAGCCATGATTTCTGAAAGGGAAATTTTAGACATGTTCACCAGGGCTATAGACGCCCCATGGTTGTGAACCAAGGTCTTGGAAAGCTAAGAGTAACTTTGTCCTAGTAGCGAAGCTCTACTCAAATAACCTTGTGCAATCCAAACAACCTGTTGTGGCTGATCCACAACACACCCCAAACTTGGGGACCCACCTTTTTTGCATACTTTCAGAGAAGATCTCAGTGACCCAGATGCTAAAAATCAAGAAAAAAGGCAAAATTGCACAAAATGAAAAAGTGTCGCGATATCGCGACATGTCGCTCTGTCGCTGGCAGAAAATGAAAAGTGTCACGATTTCGCGACGTGTTGCGCGGTCGCTGGCAGAAAATGAAAAGTGTCGCGATTTCACGACGTGTTGCGCGGTCGCTGGCAGAAAATGAAAAGTGTCGCGATTTCGCGACGTGTTGCGTGGTCGCTGGCGAAAAATGAAAAGTGTCACGATTTCGCGACGTGTTGCGCGGTCACTGGCAGAAAATGAAAATTGTCGCGATATCGCGACATGTCACAAAATCGCGGGTCAAACCAGAAGGCAAGGCACGAAAAGCGTAGCGATTTCGCGACAAAAAAGCAGCAAAGGGGCACAAAGTGAAAAACGTCGCGATTTCGCGACATGTCGCGTTTTCACGGCCAAAACAGCAAGAGCAGCCCGAAATAGAAAAGCGTCGCGATTTCGCGACGGAAAGCTGGCAAATGGTACGGAACAGAAAAGTGTCACGATTTCACGACAGAAAGCTGCCAGAGTGAAAGAAACGAAAAAGCGTCGCGATTTCGCGACAGGTTGCGGCCGAAGGCGTACGGAGATGAAAAACGTCGTGATTTCGTGACAGAAAACAGCAAAGTGATGCCGAAGAGAAAAGTGTCACGATTTCGCGACAGAAAAATAGCAAAGTGTACGGAATGAAAAGTTGTCGCGATATCGCGACATGTCGCCATTTCGCTGTGCATGAAGGCAAGAAAGGCTGCTGACAGAAAAACGTCGCGATATCGCGACATGTCGCCATTTCGCTGTGCATGAAGACAGAAAGGCTGCTGACAGAAAAATGTCGCGATATCGCGACATGTCGCGTTTTCGCTGTGCAGGCAGAGGAACAGAGTTACATGCTATTTTTGTCATGATTTTCATGGGGCCGTTACAGAACATGCAGAAAAGTGCGAAACACGTGGCGTACATGTGTAAAGGCTACAGAGGCGTTACAGTTCACAGAGAAGATCTCGAGCATGAATTCAAAAGCAATTCGAAAGGCGGGGAAGGTGAAACGAAGCAATCTGGAAGATGAAACGAAGCGATCTGGAAGATGAAGCGAAGCGTCACAGGGCAAAACAGAGAGCATTGCCAGAAAGTATAAAAGCAGAGGCACAGATTGGCACAAGGGTCAAAAACCGCTGCGGGCAGAGTTGCAGTGCCTAAGGCGAGAAGCCATTCTGGGCCTGCTCGGGAGTGTTTTTCTTCCCTTTTTCTGGTTTTGAGAAAACCAGAGAGTCTGCTATTGTAACATGATTTATTTTTAATGCAGGAGTGTTCAGAAATTTGCATCTTGTTGGCAAGAAAGAAGGAGTCATTTTCTGCATGCAAGATTTAATTGTTTTATTTTTCCCTTTTCGATTTCTAGGCTTATAGGTGAAGTTTAATGCAAGTTCTCTTGGTTGCTTCATGCGAATGTCTAAATCTGAAAATCACAATAAAACCCCAGAGACCAGCACTTAACTTATCTGGATTGTGCGTGTTTTGCAGGTTCAATAAGTTAGGTTGCATGCATGGAAATCTCATTATCTTCGGTTTTGCCAGGACGGGATAGCATCAAACTGGATGCAATTTTAATTTCTTTTTCTTTGCATTTTATTTTCTTTTTGCTGCAATTTATTTTTCAGAAGCTCCAATTTTATTTTTCAAGCATTAAAATAAAATAAAAAATTAAAAAACTTCAAAATCCATAAATAATTCCTTCATTTTATGGCATTTCATTAATTTTTGTTTTGAAGTTACAGCATGGTCATATAGAGACCAAATCACATTTACTTTATTAGGGTTCAATGAACAATCATTAAATTTCACAGTAAAATAAACCACAGTGCCCCTTGTTTTCAGTTACTTGCAACCACTAAGGTGTTCCAAGCATTTTAATTGAATATCTTTATTTGAGATTATTAATACACAGATGCAAAATGCTAGCATAACGAGAACCTTGGAGAAGTTACATGTTTAATTTCTTTGCAAGCAGAGGATTTAGAACCCAAATCCTATCGGAGAGTGTGTTTTCACAATCGGGTGAAAATACCACTCAACAGATTGGCGCTAGAAGGAGGGCCGGATGGGTTTATTTTAGTAAGATTTAAAATTTTTGTATATTTCATGCCCTACTGATTGTTATCTTTAGCCTCTAACACCACTCAACGGATTGGTGCTAGGAGGGCCGAACGGGTTTATTTTAGTGTTATTTAAATTTAAATTTTTTATGCTTTAGTCCTCTAACACTCAACGGATTGTAAAAGGACGGCTCGAATTGTATTTATTTCGGTTCTATTTTAAGCAATTCGGGTATGTTGTATATTTTTTCTACGATTGTTCATACAAATATGTGATTTGATTTAATTTTGAAAATTTTGGTCTCATGCAATTACTTGACATTTGATTTTAATAAGTACATCTCTTGGTTGATGCTAACTTGATTTTTTTTTACCTTGCAGGTTGAATATTCAACGATTTGGTTCTAAAATTACATTTTAAGTTTCACTAATGGCAACACTTGAGGAGCAAATGGTATCCCTAAGAGCTGAAATAACATCTCTAAGAGAGAGAATGGTATCAATGATAGAGGATCATTATAAGGGTTTATCTATACCTGTGGTACCCTATCAAATTCCTAAAATGTTATTGGATTTTTTACGGTGTTTTAATCAAGAGGTGCCACTAGGATACTTGCAAAAACTGCATGTCTACAAGGATACATTATGTCAATTCCAGATTTTCTATGAGGAGGTGGCTTGTAAGTTATTTGCATACATTTTGGATGATAAACCATTCTTTTGGTACAGCCAACTACCCATGGAGGTTAGGACTTCTTGGATACAACTAGAAGCAGCCTATCTTTACCATTTTGGTAATCAGAGTTGACTTAGAAATCCTGAAAAATCAGTTTACCTCCATATGTAAGGAGCCTAATGAATCCTTGAGTCAATTCAATGGAAGATTTCGTGAGTTGCACTCCCAAATGTGGGAAAATTTTAACACATTAGAAGAGGAAGCCATGGAAGTATACCTAGGAGCCATACACCCCACACTTGCTTCACTCATTGAGGAAAAACCGATTGGTTTGTCCCTAGAGAAAATCCATGAGGTCTTAGAAGAGATAGAACGACAAGGTCTTGAAGAAGAAAAGGCACAACATGTTCACATGAGAGATTGTTCTTTTGATGCCAACCTACACCAACCATCAAACATAGCACCCTCCACTCCAATGATACCTAAGGTAAATGATCAAGGGGATGAATTTGAATATCCAAATCTTACAACCACCTTAGATGTAGTCCACGAGGAGGTGCAAATTGCTAAGCCAACATCCACTAGTGAGGATTATGCAGAAATGATCTCATTCATAGAGATACACGATTATTCGGATGAAGGGGTTCTAAATTCAACAATGTTTGATATATGTGATAGGACGAAACCCACCATAGAATTAAATGAAGTGGTTGAAAGTGAAATTGGAAGAAAACCAATAAATGAATTTGAAGATATGATAGAATTTCACCACTTGTTCTTGGAAGATACTATTGATGAGATGTGTAAAATTAAGGATCAAGAAATTCTTCACCCTCCAAATTATGATAAAATTGAATCATGGGTTACTAATTTGGACGATGATAGCCTTATAAATTTGAATTCAAGAAATAACCCACTTTTGGAAATAATTGAACCATCTAAGGAAGGTGAAGATGAATTTGATGAGAAACACATTGATGAATTGGAAGATGTTGAAGAAGTAGTTGAACGTCACCACTTGATTTTGAAAGATGATTATTATGATGCTTGGAAGAAGTGGGAGGACTACACTCAATCCAAAACTACTAATGAAACTTGTGTGCCCATTGATATACAGGACAACATAATTGCCTACTCAAAGGAAGATATTACAACTCCTGTACAATTTGAGGATGTTTTGGAAGAGGGTTTCAAATCTCATCAAATTTTGGAAGATTATAATGATTCTATTACCAAGGACAAAGAAGAAAATGAATTGATGAATGAATCAAAAGATCATGTCACAAATATCATGGAATTTCATGCCATGGATTTGGATGACAATTTTCACAATGGTTGGGGGAGATATGATGATGCATTCTTTTCTCACATCCCTATAGATGAAACTCTTATTTCACTTGATATGCAGGATGTTGAACCTTCTACATCATACGAAGATCTCATATTCACAAGATTTGAAAAGGTGACAAAATTTGATCATGTTGAATATAAATTCATTGAAAGTGTGGATGCAAGTTTGCATGATGATTTTGAGGATTCAAATGAAGAGATACCATGGATAGTGAACAAAGAATTAGAACCAAATGACAAAGAGATTGATCAATTGGAAGCAACTCAAATGAAGGATCATCAAGATGAGTCATGGGACATACACTTTGACCAAAAACATTTGAGGGTTGAGGATTTGCATGACCATGTTTTGAATTTGAATGATGAAATGTCATTAAAGGTAAATGAAAAACAAGGTATAATTTTTAATCACACCTTTAATAACATTGTTTTAATGAATGGAAAAGAAGTTGATGCACTTGAATTGTTAAACCAAATTCATCAACAATTACTAATTGAATCTAGGATAAAAACTTTTAATGATCCTAATTTAGTAAATATCCTAGATGCTTGTAAATTGTTACACAAATTTGATTGGCCTACAAATTTGGAAAATGATTTGGCTTTGAAATTTGTAGAAATAGGCTCTTACTTACAAAATTGCATATTTGAAAAGGATAGCCTAATTCTAAATCAAGGAGGGAATTATGAAGTTTACATTTTAAAGAATAGACATGATAAAATTGAAAATCATTTATTGTCTAATCATTTTAGTAATTTGATGCTCACCTATGGGAGTATTATTGGAACTAAATCAAATTGGTATGGTGAGCATGGCAAGTGGAAATTTGTTGCATTGTTTGGTCTAGTCTTGTTTTTGTTGGATTCCCACAACATTTGGCATGCATATCACGTTATATTTTTGTTGAAATGTTCTAATCATGTTTGGGATCCAGGAAAGTGATAATCCAAGCTTTGCATCATCTTGTATTATATTGTACATTTGTATATAGATTTTGGTTTTTGGGTTTTGGTTTGTGTTTTCAAGATCATTTTGAGTTACTTTGGGTTTGGTTTTGGTTTGTGTTTTCAAATTTTCATTTTTGGGATTGCAGTTTGGTTTTGGATTGAATAAGTTTTAATTTAAAGTTGTGTGTTTATTTGACATGTTTTGTTTGTCTATAAAAAAAAAAAAAAAATGATGAAAAAGTTGCCTTGAGATGCTAACTTATGTTCTAGATCGGGAGAATATGAAACATTGGAATTGTCTTGTAAAAGCTCCACAAGTAACACAAACATTTTAAGTAATATCGTTTGAAACTTGTGATGCATGAAGTAGTCAGTTTTATATGGCAATATTTCATTTGCATTTCAAAAGACAATGCATTCATATTACATCTCACTTTGCACATACATGCCATCTTAGTTGCAAATGCATTTCAAATACAAATCATTAAAGTGTGTCAAATCCTCTTAAGGTTATGCTATCACATAAATAAGAAGAAAATCCTAAGGTTGGGAACCGAGTCTTGAGATATCTAGAACCAAGCACATTTTATACACATTAAAAAGGATCTTGAGCAAAATGATCAAAACCTTGCTTGGAAGAAAAGGTTGGGCGAAAGAAGTATTTCATGTCTATCCTATTTATGCAACATGATCCTTAAAACAGTGGTTTTGACCACTTCCATAAAGCTTAAAGCCTAAAATCGAGTAGTAAGGATAGGGCTAAATCCTCATCGAACTTAGGTTGAGGATCCAACTCCCCAAAGCTTTGATTTGACCTACATGGAGTAGTAAGGATAGGGCATAAATTCTCATCTCGCTTAGGTTGAGAATCCGATTCCCCAAAGCTCCTATGTCTCATTTCATAATAAATCTTGGATTGGAAGGATCGTACTAATTGTCCCTAGCAAAGGATGGGTAGTCATCCCCAAGGTCTAAGCAATAAAATTAATATTTTCCATTTTTATCCAAAGCTTGGATTGGAAGGATCGTACTACATGTCCCTAGCAAGGATGGGTAGTCATCCCCAAGGTCCAAGAAGTAAAAAATTAATTTTTCCCATCTCATATTTATATTGGATTGGAAGGATCGTACTACTTGTCCTCTGCAAAGGATGGGTAGTCATCCCCAAGGTCCAAAGAAATGAAGCTAAGTCTTGGATTATGGGGTTAAGTATGCCCATGCATGGCAACATGTCTTGTCTAAAAAACAAGACCACTGATTGTCCAAAGGGTTAGACTAGCATGACCATTTCTTCCATAATTGGTTAAATTATTTTGCTCAAAGTGAGGTAATGAATTCCAAATCGGAGTAGTAAGAATAGGGTTAAACTCCCATCTCGATTAGGTTGGGAGTCTGATTTTCCAAAGCTCCGATTTCACTTTCACTTGCACATGGGTTCAAGATAGTAGGGACTCATAACCAACTTTGGGATCTAATAAAGCAATTCATTATACATATAGTTGATCCTAAGAGGGTTTGATAATCTTGAATGTTTATGTATGATACCAGAAGGAATATGCCTTTTATAAAAGCAAAATCTCTTAGCATATTTATTAGGTTACACAAATCATTCACAATCTCACATATGCATTCATGTAAAACTGACGATGGAATGTTGATCAATTTCAAACGATAGGGAATGAAAACACATTGCACACACCGAGCTGATACTTAACAATTCTGATGATTCATGTATTTTTGATCTATGGGCATTTGTTTATATTTATAATGTGCTAACACATGTTTTCGAGTTTATATACTTCCAGATAGGGTTCTCACTAAAATGCTCAAGAGCATTTGACAGCAGAGTCGCCATTTGTTGTGGCTGATCCACAACACACCCCAAAATTGGGGACCCACCTTTTTTGCATACTTTCAAAGAAGATCTCAGTGACCCAGATGCTAAAAATCAAGAAAAAGGCAAAATTGCACAAGTATGAAAAAGTGTCGCGATATCGCGACATGTCGCTCCGTCGCTGGCAAAAAATGAAAAGTGTCACGATTTCACGACGTGTTGCGCGGTCGCTGGCAGAAAATGAAAAGTGTCACGATTTCGCGACGTGTTGCGCGGTCGCTGGCAGAAAATGAAAAGTGTCACGATTTCGCGACGTGTTGCGTGATCGCAAAAAATGAAAAGTGTCACGATTTCGCGACGTGTTGCGTGGCAAAAGAATGTAAAATTGTCGCGATATCGCGACATGTCACAAAATCGTGGGTCAAACCAGTCAAACAGGGCAAGGCACGAAAAGCGTAGCGATTTCGTGACAAAAAAGCAACAAAGGGGCACAAAGTGAAAAACGTCGCGATTTCGCGACAGGCGTTCGGCCAAAACAAGAAGCGAAAATAGAAAAGCGTCACGATTTCGTGAGGAAAGTCGCAAATGGTACGAAAGAAAAGTGTCACGATTTCGCGATAAAAGTGAAAAAAGCGTGCGATTTCGAAGAAATTAACAAAGTGATGCCAAAGAGAAAAGTGTCACGATTTCGCGACAGAAAAATAACAAAGTGTACGGAATGAAAAGTTGTCATGATATCGTGACATGTCGCATTGATGAAGGAAGAAAGGAAAAATGTCGCGATATCGCGACATGTCGCGTTTTTGCTGTGCAGGCAGAGGAACAGAGTTACATGCTATTTTTGTCACGATTTTCATGGGGCCATTACAGAACATGCAAAAAAGTGTGGAACACGTGGCGTACATGTGTAAAGGTTGCAGAGGCGTTACAGTTCACAGAGAAGATCTCGAGCATGAATTCAAAAGCAGTGAAAGGCGAGGAAGGTGAAACGAAGCAATCTGGAAGATGAAACGAAGCGATCGGGAAGATGAAGCGAAGCGTCACAAGGCGAAACAGAGAGCATTGCCAGAAAGTATAAAAGCAGAGGCACAGATTGGCACAAGGGTCGAAAAACCGCTGCGGGCAGAGTTGCAGTGCCTAAGGCGAGAAGCCATTCTGGGCCTGCTCGGGAGTGTTTTTCTTCCCTTTTTTGGTTTTGAGAAAACCAGAGATTCTGCTATTGTAACATGATTTATTTTTAATGCGAGAGTGTTCAAAAATTTGCATCTTGTTGGCAAGAAAGAAGGAGTCATTTTCTGCATGCAAGGATTTAATTGTTTTATCTTTCCCCTTTTCAGATTTCTAGGCTTATAGGTGAAGTTTAATGCAAGTTCTCTTGGTTGCTTCATGCGAATGTCTAAATCTGAAAAATCATAGTAAAACCCCAGAGACCAACACTTAACTTATCTGGATTGTGCGTGTTTTGCAGGTTCAATAGGTTAGGTTGCATGCATGGAAATCTCATTATCTTCGGTTTTGCCAGGACGGGATAGCATCAAACTGGATGCAATTTTAATTTCTTTTTCTTTGCATTTTATTTTCTTTTTGCTGCAATTTATTTTTCAGAAACTCCAATTTTATTTTTCAAGCATTAAAATAAAATAAAAAAATTAAAAAACTTCAAAATCCATAAATAATTCCTTCATTTTATGGCATTTCATTAAATTTTGTTTTGAAGTTACAGCATGGTCATATAGAGACCAAATCACATTTGCTTTATTAGGGTTCAATGAACAATCATTAAATTTCACGAGTAAAATAAACCACAGTGCCCCTTGTTTTCAATTACTTGCAACCACTAAGGTGTTCCAAGCATTTTAATTAAATATCTTTATTTGAGATTATTAATACACAGATGCAAAATGCTAACATAACAGGAACCTTGGAGAAGTTACTTGTTTAATTTCTTTGCAAGCAGAGGATTTAGAACCCAAATCCTATCGGAGAGTGTGTTTTCACAATCGGGTGAAAATACCACTCAACACAACCTGATTTATCGTTAGTAAGAATTTGAAGCCATGGTTTTCTTTGGAGGAAGGATATATACACTGCAATCACACACCAGGGTTTTCTTTGAGTGATATAGAGAGGACTTTTTACCCACTTTATTGAGAGAAAATTATTTCATTTGAACCAACTTCTACTAAGATATGATCTCCTAGCTTCATATTGAAGTTCGTCTCATGCCCAAGATTTTCCATCACTTTCTCCATCATTTCCACTTCTCAATCCCTTGCCATGTGTTTGGCCTCATTACATTTGCGACATAATAATGCATTGCTTTCATAATTCACTTATTGATCTCATTCTCTTGATTCATATTTAATCCTAATGGATTGTGGTAAAGGTTTTGAAATATCCATGACAACATATATTTGAATGTATACAACATGCCTTCTCTCCATACTAGTTGATTCCTCGTGGATGAACTCCCTTAGAGTAACGCCGAAATTCTTCAAAACCTTCTTAATGATAAGCTGATAAGAAATTCCAAAAAGCCTAATCCACACCAAAAACCTTTTAATAGACTCTCTCTCCACAAAAACTTCTCTCTTTGGTCTTAAATATACTGCATATTTACCTCTAAACCAAGGATCAACATCAATTATTTTATACCTAATTTCCAAACTAGAGAAGATGAGAAAAAAATCTTTTGAAGAAAAGTCATGGAGTAATTTGAATTCAAACCCCACTTTCACTTTATCTGATTTTAAATTTTTAAAAAACCTAGCTAGTATCCATCAACCTTGACTACTAAACATTTTCTTTTAGTAATTATTACATCATGCTCGATCATCTCATCCTTGATAATCACTAGATTGTTTCCAAGCAAATTTTGTACTACATCAAAGGCACTCTTCACATGGATATTCATTATGTAAGAGTTGTCCCACTTCCACCCATTTAAAAATGTTCTCAAATGATCTAGATGAATGGAAATAAATTTGAAGGCTTTGTTCTCTCATTTCTTAAATGTTTTTTTGGGAGTGCCAAGATACAACAAACTATATCTTTTTCTTTTGTAGAGATAATAGTGTGGTTTCATCCTAGAGGGGTAACACTTAAGCGGTGTAAATGTTTTTAGATCAATTAGGTCTTCCTTGGCAAGGTGTCAATACTCCGTTCTTTTATAATCATGGTACTATTCACTTGGTTTAAATCTAGTGAAGCATCACCAAACTAAGTTGATATTTGTATACATTGCATTTGTTAGCTTCATTCTAAAGTCAACTTGTGTTGGTATATATGGCTTTTGCAAATTAGTTAACATATTTTTCATAAAATTTATATAAGAGATTATCTTATTCTAATTGGGAGAGTTCAATGCTAAAGGAGTACTTCCATTAAGGGGAAATGTTTAGTAATTTTTTCTTTTCATGACCCCATTCCGATGATTTTTGAAAGTGCTAATATTTTACTTTTTCATGGTTGATTTTGCACTTACATTGTATTATTACTTGGTCCATAGGCTCTTTGTCACCTAAAGAGGTGATCCTTATATTATAGTGTAATCCCATAATTTATTAGTTTGACAAATATTAGTATCCATGTCAATTTATTGTGAGAGATATTTATATTCCCATTCACTTAATTTCACATATTACTTGGATAAAATATTCATTATTAATGAATATATTTGGTGTTCAATAACACCCTATCGTATATATTGCTTTTGTTCATATTCTTTCTTGTCCCTTAATCAGTTTTCTTTCCACTATCTTGACACCACTCCTCTAGGCTAGTTACCATCCTCATTAGCTTGTCCCCTTTCTCCACCAACACCATGTTGAATATATATAAACTATGAAAGAGAACTGCACATTAATGTATCAAATAAATATGCATGACCATAATGATAGCATGAAAGGATTTCATGTAGGTCCACAAGTCAGGTCCTTGTCAAAAACTAGACAACTTTATTGTATGTATTTGTCTTTGTACCTAGGCAACTTTGTAATATGTGGTTGCCTTTTGTACAGCTCAAGAATGTGTACTCACAAGCAAATCAATGTAGTGGAACTTTTTTATATTTACACGTCCTAATTCAGTTGGGTGACCATTAATGTTACATCCTTAGTTAACTAGTTAATGCATACATTTTGCCTACAAGTCCCATATTTGTTATAAAAGAAATTACCCGATGCAAAATTGCTCCTAAAAGCTTCAAGAAGAAATTAGAGGATACAGAATCGCTCTTATTTACGTCTTGACATGTATATCTGGCATGTGAAAAAACATATTAAGCAATTGCATACCTTCGCAAGTTAGTAAATGTCATAATTCTAATTCTTTGACTAGTCCATGAATGGCATCCTACCCACACCTACATATTTAGACAACCACTCATTATATAATTCAGCATTAATTGTAAGTATCTCGACTTCCACTGGATTGACTGGTTAATAGGCATCATCCTGCACACAACAAGTATTTAGTGCATTGAACTACATTAGTTGTATGAAAGGCAAGCAGTTGACTAGTCAATGGGAAATAATTTCTGAATAAAACTTAACTTTATTAAACATGGATGCCAACTCAAGCTAACATGGCTGTAATATAAAATAGATGCTATGTTTGGTCAAAACTTTAACTCTTTATATCATTTGCACCAATCCACGGCAAGGCATCTGGGTTCCTCTATACTGATATATATATATATATATCAATATATTAACTTTCTAATTTAGCAGTTCTAATTTTCAACTACCTTCCATTTTAAACAGCTAATGTAAAATGTTGATCTCCTAAATAAATACCTTAAATAGTGCCTTCTTAGGACCAAAGGAAACTAAACATAAAATAAATTTATTTACAAATGTTAGTAATAGCTATTTGGATTGTTAAAACAAGTGTTGTTAAAGTATCATAGGACCTGGCTTCATGCACACTTCCCTGCTATTCAGATAATATTACAGTCTTGAAGAAAAGTCCAACTCCTCTTAACAGTGTACTGTAAGAAGTGGAAGATTTTACCAAGCTGTTTAAAATAACAAGAGCACGATGAATAACAAAGAAGGTAAAGTTTGATCGTAAAACTCATCCAACAAAGTAACATATGACACCCAAGAGTAAAATACCAAAGAATGACAACCTGTACTACTTTGGAAAGAAGTAAATTACTGAATTATTTCTGCATATCTGGCTAGGATATTTAAAATACAAACTACATTACACCAACGGTGCAGGTTAGTTCTATCATATGAATAGGTTTGTGCAATCAATGAGATACAGTTTGCATCTCAAATATCCTCCTTCTTATGTTTATGGGATTTAGCTCATGTTCAAGGACAAGTACATGAAAACATATTTGATTTCTAGATTCATTATTGCTTCAGCTATCATCATTGTATTTCTCCACAAGAACTTATATAGATAATGACCAATCTGTTTGAATATTCTAATTTTAGAGCAAATTTAGGTGATTCTCAGAATTATCCTAGACTCGAGGGAGAAATAAGATTATCCCTTCTCTGTAAAGTGCAAACCTTCAAGTAAAACAAAAGACAAGATGTGGAACTAAGTTTCCAACACGAGTAGATGAGAGCTATTCAGTTTCAAATTAATTTTTCACGCAATGTTTTTCACACTGCTTGGCATTCGTGCCTTTAAATCAACTCCCAAACATATTAGATCAAAATACTAAATTGCTCACTAACTTGTCAAAATTGAAAGGTACCCACACTAAAATTAGAAATAAAGTTTGCCATGTATTATTTACCTGCCTAAATGTAGACAAGAGGGCCACAATAACTTAGAAATTAAGGTGGCCATATATTATTTCCCTGCCTAGCTGTAGACAAGAGACATATGTCTAGTAATGATTTTATGGGAAGTATACCTATGATGTAAGCTTATGAGGATACATTACAGAAAATGAATGGAGATCAGATTAGCTTGCGGGAAGAGTGGCACCAAGCATCATAACAATTCTGCAAATTGGGCCAGTCAGAAGCTGAAAATGTATAGTCATGCAGCCAATTGGCGAGAATAACTTCTTGATCCACTTCAGACAAGCTTGAAATTATGCTCTCAAGCACTCTCTCTACTTCTGCTTTCTCTAATGCAGACAGGACTGGACTATCCACTCCATTCATGGCATAACACAATAAAGGCAACCATAGGATAAGTGATTTGAACTTAGCCTGTTCTGAAATCTCAATATCACCTCTTACCATCTCTTTGAACAACAGAACTGCAAAACAAGTAGTATTGTCACAACCCCAGAGATGAGGCGCATGAGTCAAGAAAATGTTGATCGAGTATTGAAGAAAAAGGAAGGATTGGATAAAATAACCTACCTGAAATCTTGACCAAAGAGCCCTGAACGCGAGGATGTGCAGATATTGAAATTGCAGCCAGGTTAGTTGCCGAGCTCCACTGCAAGATTGCTTCCTCCATCGCTAAACATATTTGTAATTTCTTTGTTATCCACAGCAACTCGTGTGCTAGTTTCTCTGCCAATACACTGTTATTAGTGGTCATCATAGTTTGGGTTTGTGAAGCTGGCAGTGCTGGCAAAGGTTGTAGCTGCAACCGATTTGCAAAGGAAACCCAAAGATTTTCAAATGATGGCATCAATTGGGAGTACAGAGGAATCATGCGAAACAACTTCCATCTCCAACCACTTGACTCTACATCTCGCTGCATACCGTGTAATGATGAATTCAACAGCTTCAGGGTACGAGCAAAGCTAACAAAAAGAGCCATACGATTAATCTCTTGCAGTGCATGATCTCCTTGCCTTGCATTTTCTTCTATAATTTTGTCAGCCAAATCCCGAGCGAAGTTGTATTTTCTTGAAGTGACAGGTATATCATTTACCAGCGCTAAAACCTACACAAAAACCAACCAGGTTGACACACAAAATAATTTTATCTTAAACAATCTTTCCTATTTCAATGTTCCCAGGAAGTCATCATGCACTTTACAGTTGCCAAGTCCTTCAATTACAGGATAGGACTCAGACTCATAGTGACTTACAAGTATTGGCTAAAGGAATGCTTGTAGTCGTACACCTGACCAACTGACCAAGATAATAATACTGGGGGCCCTAGCTCCTACCTAGGGGTGGCTATAGATATGCAGACACTGGATTTACCAAAAGTGAAAGGGCCAGCCAAATCAACAAAGAATATTACAGGAAATGAAAAAACAGATTTGTCCATTCTCCTATATCCATTTCAAGATCCGTCAATAACAGTTCTGTTTTTGAATCTGCCATCCTGAGCTCCCCATTGATATGGACATCTGTCCAGTCTCTTACTGGGTTATTTCAGAAATTCTATCCTATACAAAATTTGTTTCTGGTAACCTGTAGTTCCTTCTGATAGTCTTATGTGAGATTTCCTTTTGTCTCAATGTCTAAACAGTTGTTGTGAAGTAGAAGATACATCAAACCAAATTAGGTCAACTACATAATAGGGTCATATCACCTTGGAATCAATCTTATAGCTAAACAACACATTTATTCACAGAAAAATCTTTTAGAGAGTCAAAAGGGAGATGCTCTGCGTAAAAAAGAGAGTCGGGAGACATGGTGCATGGAATTTGTCTGAACCTGGAATCTGATCTTGTCTAAGTAAGTTGCACAAATCATTTCAGTAATTTGGTATTTGTAATAAGAAAATGTGGAGGGGTGGGTCCCCCTGGCCCCTTTTTTGGCAAATGCCGACAGGTTGGTGGTCAGCGCAACCAACAATGGTAAAAAGTACAGAGACAGCTTTTAATGCAGTCAAAAAACTCAAGGGAAACCCTTGAACCCAGAATGTGTCCAAGAAATCTATGAAAGCAACCTCAAAATGTAAGCTGAAAGAAGTCGTCGAATGAAAATGTGGGAATTCTGCCTATGAGGGTCCTGATCTGCAGGTTCTTAGGAGCGTAGAAGGATCTCCACGAGGGACTGAGATTTGTATATTGCCAATAGGCTATTTCGTTTTCGTATGTGCTAATGAAGAAGATCAAGAAACAATATTTGGAGCAGAACCATGGTTTTTCTAGAATTCAAGTTTCTTTATGGAATACTGGCACCTGAACTTCAAAAGGTAAAAGGAATGCCATTGTGTACTCCAGTTTGGATCAAACTATATGCATTCGCACAAATATTTGGCATGCATATATCTGAACACATATGCACCACCCAAGTCACCCTTGAAGCTGAACACATATGCACCACCCAAATCACCCTTGAAGCAGGTCTGCTTGATCAGTGGAAGTCCCTCCATTGGCTTATTCACACAGATCTCTCTTCATACAAAGTTAGACAACACAAGAAACTTTGATCAATGCATCAAAACAAGGGCAAACATAGCTGGAAATTGCATAGGAAAAGAGCAATGAATTAAAACAACCATTGGCAAGGAAATCAAACCCGAAGAAACGACACCATGATTTTGTTAGGAATAATTTATTACATTATTCTAGATGGAGCATCGTTTGCAACAATCTCCTCGATTGTATCGATGCTCCTCGTTTGCAGCAATCATTGATCATAACGATACAGCATGTATTATAAGCAATATTGCATCAATGAATTTGATCAATTTGCCTATCAGTGGTATTATAGCCTTGTTGGCTGTAAGGGAGTATCCTCTTACCCGAGGTCAGGATTGATTCAAAAGAGTAATGAGAAACCTTCTGCTAGCCAAGGAAAAAATTATGGAGCAGAATGGAAGAGATAGAGGTTCCAATTCACTACAGGGCAGCAGTTCACAGACTATATGAGCATGTAAATGCTAGAATCAGAACACGGGAAGGGTTATCTGAATGTTTTGGTAGTGACATAGGTGTCAAACAAGGTTGCCCTCTATCTCCGACCTTATTTGGGCTGTACATTGACAAGTTAGAAGAATGGATAAACAAATTTGGGGGAGAGGGTGTGCACTTAGCCAAATATGTGGTAAAACTCCTCATGTATGCAGATGATGTAATTCTTGTGGCCAAAACAGCCAAAGATCTAGAAGATCACCTTCAAGCTCTAGAACTCTTTTGTAAAGAAGTTGGGATGCAGGTGAACACAAGCAAAACAAAAATTATGATTTTTTCAGCAAAAAAGAAGAAACAACAACTTGAATTTCAGTTTGCAGGAGAACCGCTTGAGGTAGTAGTAGAATACAAATACCTGGGCATAGACTTTCATGACAAACTTAATTGGAATACATGTAGGATGAAAAGAACTCAAAGTGGTTGGAGAGCACTATATGCACTTCAAAACAGGTGTAGGAATGCCGAGTTGTGGGACCGGAAGACCACCAAGGTCTTATTTGGCCTACTTGTTACACCGGTTTTGTTGTATGGTTGCGAGGTGTGGGCCAGTGGCACAACAAATGCAAAATGGAGGCAAATAGAAAGGATTCAAAAATATCTAATCACAAATTTTCTCAAAATAAGGCCACAACCCCTTATGAAATTATTCTAGCTGAAACTGGAATGTTCCCTTTAGAAGCAATTGCTATGACCAAGCTGTTATGTTACTTGAAAAAAACAGAAAACATGAAAGATGATAGATGGCCTAGGGAAGCTAGGGACGAAGAGTTGCATAGGCGAAAGAATACATGGATGAAACAAAATCAGAAATGGATGAAACGCTGGGAAATTAACATAAATGAATGCCCAAATGTCAACAAAGACATAAAAAATTATGTGAATGAAAAGTTCAGAAGTGGAATGTGGAAAAATGCAAGCAGGAAAAGACAATATTATATTGCAAATTTTAACCCAACATATGACCACAAGGAAAAAGCGTATATAGGCGCTGAAATCAAGTGGAAGGAAAAAATACTCATTGCTCGAGATAAGGACTAGCTCTCATAGGCTTAGATGTGAAACGGGGAGATGGACAACGCCCAAAGAACAATGGGAAGAAAGGATATGTACTCTATGCAGCACAGGGGCAGTAGACACGAGAGGAACACTTCATCTATAAATGCCCGAGTTTTTCAGATATCCGTGACAAATACAAAGAAACACTTGGGAACGGGTTTATGGCAGATTTATTTGAAGACAGTAAAATAAAAAAAGTTGGAGAATTGCTAACCCAAATCAGCGGGAGAAGGAACAACCTTCTCAAAGATATTAAAGATCATATGATATGATTTGAGTAATTGTACTTCCATATTTGAGGTCCCATAGACCATATTTGGGTCTCACGGACGTAATTAAAATCTTTTATTTCATACGAAATATCAAAGCTTGGAACGACAACCCTTGTGTAGGCTTTCTCAACAGTGAAGAGAGATTTGGATGTTGTAGAAAAGAAATTGAACGTACTAGAACTCAATTCCATTTTCTACTTAACAAATCTACAGATCTGCAACAATTAGCAATAACAATATACACAGGAAAAATCCAACAGCAATAGCAGATGATAAATAATATAAGCAGATTTTATATTAACAACAATATGTATGGCACTTGCATACAATCTGCAATCTGTATAGCAATAGCATTACATACAAACTATAGTCTGCAACCCTGTGTAGAACATACTTCGGCGAACTCCACACACTACGGCCGTCCACCATAATTACATCCATCCACCTTACCATATGCTCACACCATCCTCTTGAATGAATGAGGCAAGGTTTTTATTTATACAACTAAGAAATTAGTTGCACCCTCCAACTAACTGACACCTCATCATTCTCCTAAATTACATTTGACTTGCATTAGCTTACATTTACATTTCATTTCATAAGTCACTTTATGACTTTGTTGTACATGTTAATATTTCACTTTATCACATATTATTATATTGCCACTTTATAACATTATTATTATATGTACACACATTTCATCAAACACTTTGTGTACAAAATAACACCAAAATGCCAAAACTTATTTACTAAAAGCAGACATCAATTTGCCTGCCTACAGATGTATGTCGTATTGAAGGAGCTAAAAAGAGGTCAAGAATTGTGGACAGTGGCAGCTAGGGGAAACCTTGCAAGTGAGGGTCCTTTGACGTCTTCAAATGTGGAGGGTGGTGTCTCACTGAGAGGGAGTTTGTGCTATTGCAGCAAATTAAATCGTTCGTGTGAGTTGACCTGGGAATGGATAGCAGGTCAACGTAAATTGACTTTGTAGTCGATGAATACTCAGATCCAATAGTTTGAGAGGAGGCAACAACACCCTCCAAATGCATCATTTCACAGATTTGAGACTACTGAAATGTGGAGAGATAGGAAACCCAAGCCCCGGTGTCATTCAGGTCAGGGAAGTCTCATCATTGAGTGTTCGTAGACAAATATCTCTCGAAGATGCCCGAGGAGTTGTCCCCTACCAAAGATGGAAATGATCCAATGACGGTAAACACCGCCACCTTGGTGGCCTTCTCTTCTCTAGTCAATCCCAAATTCGCTTCTTATAAGCAAAGACATCGATTTGTAGGCAGCGGATCTTAGCACCATATCGAAGGAAGAGGTAGTTCTGTGATTTTTTCTGATGCATTTGACCTCAAGGATGTCAACAGTGAGCTTCCTCACGGTACGCAAAGACATTGTCAGTGCATTGCTCCATCTCGCAAGCGGCAAACATCACAAAGGGTTTTGAGAGGGACAGTCCAGTCAAGTAGTGTTTGAATTTGAGTGACGTGGAACCCTGTGAACATGACCAAAGATCACATCGTCTTAGACTGCCCCTGCGTAGACCGACCCACCGTAAAATGATCAATCGTCCATGCTTCGATGTTCTGGAGTCGACAATTACGATTGTGACTCCATGTTGACCTCCCTATTCACTGTCAGGGCAACTGCAGGAGTTTGTCATAGAAGACATGACTCCTCATCGAGCTCTTGTTGGCCTATGCTTTATTGGACGACGACGACATCGATATCGGGCTAGGCATTATAGTAGGGACGAAGCCACGTTCAAGTAATTGGCTGGATTGGATACATCCCAATTGGCGCCACAAACACTACTAAGTAGAGCTTAGGCCACATCATGATCATCACGACCATCACGATAGCACAGTAGGTGGACCCAGGGAGCTTAATACGGTACGCAACACGGAGCTGGACCCAACGGCACCCCTTAAGATTGATTGAAGTTCCTTTCAAATCCCAAAGGACATGGGGCACCCCGGCAATTAGCGCATGGTGGATAGCGTGTTTGGCTACAACAAGAACCAAGTTCGAATCCCACCAATGCTCCTTTTTTAATAAAGGGGTGCTTTAAAATATTGAAGGTATTTTTTTTAAAGTGAAAAGCAAAATTTTTATATCGTTCTATAGTTCAAACAAATATTATTATTATTTTTTTCAATACTTCTTATACACATCCACCATGGGGGTTGAACCTGGGTCTCATCACCGATAATGCAAGTGGCATCCTTGTCGGTAGACTAACGCTCACAGATAAAATATTATTTTTTTTAAACTATAGAACATTATTTTTATTTTTTTAAAAGGAATGCACTTTACATTTTAAGCAATTAGGAGTTAAAAGGGTGTAAGAGTCAAATTTTTCAGCTCTGTTGCATTGAAAAGGGTGATTAAAAATTCATGAAAAGAGAATAATCGTCAATTTTTTTTTCTCTTGTACAAAATGCATTATCGGTAGAGTCTAACACCTTCACTTTTCATGTTTTGCATTTCATGTTTTGTATCATTCTTTTAAAACACTATTTTTTTGCAATTTTTATCCAAACACCCTTTATCAAACCTTAAATGTTTGAAGCAGTGTTCAGTATATACAATGCCTCGGGCAGTTGTTTACAGGTAATGTTGTCGCGATTAGCTACTGCACTTAACGCTTAAAGTAGCTGCAACAACGTCGTTTAGGATCTATCCTTATAAGTCGTTGAGGAGTAATAAGGCAAACCCAATTTATTTTTTGGTTTTTACTCACTCCATTATACACCCTATTCGCCACTGTTGCTTGACATAAAACTTGAAATCAAGATTCTCCAAGTATATCAAGTAAGTTATGCCCTAGTATGAGGTCTTTTTAAGCAGGTATCATAAACAAGACAAATCCCTTTCCATACTGCCTAAGTACCATGTATTGTACTCTTTCACATACCTAAGGTCTCTCACGTACGACCACGTATATCGAGAGGACTTGCTTCTTCCATGTATCGGCGTGTATATCGAAAGGTGCGGTATATTGAACAGGCGGTATATTGAAAGGGGGACCATTTGGAGAAATAAGGAACCCTCACCATGTCCACTCCAAAAGTCTTTCTTACAGATTCACAGCTCCTAAAAGGTCCCAACTTTGGACCATGGAAGACAAAGATGAGAACCATCTTGATAGTGGAAAAGCTCTAGGATATTGTGATTGGCAAAAGTATGAGACCTCAAGACTTGGACCAAGCAGAAAAATATGATGATGCAGATGCAAGAGCATTGATGCTCATCACCCTTGCTACAGTTGATGTGATCCAACCACATATTTGTCAAGTAGAGACATCCAAGCAAGCATGGGACACACTTACTACCATCTATGAAGGGAAGAATCAATCCACCATTCTTACCCTTCAATCACAACTCCACACATTGAGAGTGGCAGATGGAGAAAGTATAGAGGCATTTCTTTGCAGAGTCGCAAAGTTGAAGGCAAGACTGAATGCCATGGGTGAACAAGTGGAAGACAAGCTCTTAGTCCCAATTATACTTCGAGCTTTACCAGATTCATTTAGAGTGCTCATAACCTCCTTACAAGTGTCAAATAGGACGATTTCCTTTGAAGAGTTGGTCAATTTGTTGCAACAAGAAGAAGCAACCAACAAATTGAGGGATCAATTGTCAAACAGTGCACTCATCACTAAGAAATCTGGGAACAAGAAACCACAAAAGGGTTCTTCACATAAAGGTCCTTCATCCTCATCATCATCATCATAGAAGCAACCTCAAAAACAAAAGAGGTATTGCCATATCTATGAAAAAGGACATGATACCAAGCATTGTTGGTATAATTCAACGACTCAAGGTGATAAAGTCCGTCAACCTCAGAAGAAGAAGAAACAATACAAGCCACGTCCCAAACAAAAGCAACAAAAAGGGCATGTTGCAATTGAAGAATCAGATTCCAATTCTGAATAGGCACACAAGGTGCTAATGACAAAGGCTATAACCAAACCCAAGGATGATGTTTGGTACATTGATTCTAGTGCTAGCAAGCACATGATAGGGGACAAAGAGTGGTTTGATTCCTTGGAAGCCAAAGAAGGAAACCAATGACAATCACCAATGATAAAACCTATAAGGTCAAAGGAGTAGGCGATGTTCTACTTAATCTTCCAGATGGGAAATGCAAAATTAAAAATGTACTATATGTACTAGGCCTAGCAAACAACTTGTTGTCTATGCCACAAATACTAGATCGAAACATGGTGGTTGAATTCAGAGTTGATAATGGCCACAAGAAGTGTTTCATCACCAAAAATGGTGAGAATGTAGCAATTGGTTCCTACAAAAATGGCTTGTTTGCCCTAGATGTCCTATCTTCTCCTAATGTAGCACTGTCAGTAGCCACGACAGATGCAACCTCCCTTTGGCATAGGAGATATGGGCATCTCAGTTCAAGATACTTCAACTTAGTAAGCATCAAATGGTGATCGGTCTGCCCAACCTTTCACCCACATTGCCAGTTTGCTTGGGTTGTTTAGCAAGGAAGCAACATCGAGTACCATTTGAATTAAGCACTCACAGAGCCAAAGGTCCATTGGATGTGATACACACTAATCTATGCAGACCCATGACAACCAGTTTCAGTGGCAAAAGATACTTCCAGTTGTTTGTTGATGACTACTCTAGGAAGATGTGGGTGTCCTTGCAACTAAAGTCTGAAGCGTTCCAGCATTTTCAGCATTTTAAGTAGTGTGGAAAACGAAACTAGGCGTTCAATTAAATTCCTCTCCGATCGAAGGGGAGGAATATACATCCAATGAATTCTCAAGGTTTCTCGCATAGAATGGGATCAAGCAACAACTCACTACAACCTATACTCCACAACAGAATGGGGTTGCTGAAAGAAGAAACTGTTCCATCATGGAAATGGTTCGTTGCATGCTCACAGGAGCCAATCTGGAGCAACAATATTGGGCTGAAGTTGTCACCACTGTAGTGTATCTTCTAAACAGAGCGCCCACAAAGGCACTACAAGGAGTTACACCTGAAGAAGCCTGGTCTGGGAGGAAGCCTTCAATCTCACATCTCAGAGTCTTCGGTAGCAAGGCATACATGCATGTGCCAAAGAAAAAGAGGACCAAGCTGGATGTGAAATCCCTACCATGCATATTTCTTGGGTACGATGATGAATCAAAAGGGTATCGATTGATAGACCCAATCACCAAGAAATTGCATATAAGTCGAGATGTGGTATTTGATGAAGCAATTGAACCTAAATCAGATACTGATGCCTCTAAGGAATCTACATCTCCTATTGTGAGCATAGAGTTTGATGAGGAAGTCCAAGAAGACATTCCAGCTGTTGTTGATGAACCTGAAGCGGTTGCTCCTTCACAACAACGCAAAACTCCAAAATGGTTCACGAGTACCATCAGAGATGCCAAACTTGATGCACCTCCTGATCTCACTTCCACTCGCCCACATACTCGCAGTATGTCACATCAAGAAGTAAATATGGGATTGATGTCTTCAGTAATGGAGAATTCAGAACCAGCATCAGTGAAGGATGCACTTAGCTCGCCCAAGTGGAAGGCAGCTATGGAAGCAAAGTATAACTCTCTGATGAAAAATAAAACATGGGAGCTCGTTGATCTACCTAAAGGAAAGAAGCCCATAGGCTGCAAGTGGGTCTTCAAGATCAAATACAAGGTAGATGGATCACTTGACAAATACAAGGCATGACTCGTTGCAAAGGGCTATGCACAAAAGGAAGGAATTGACTATGAAGAAACTTTTGCACCCACAACAAAGATGACAACCATCCGTGTTCTCTGTGCCATGGCAGCATAGTTTGGTTGGAAGCTACATCAAATGGATGTCAAAAGTGCCTTCCTTAATGGTGATCTCCAAGAAGAGGTGTATATGACTCAACCCAAAGGCTTTGTTGTCAATGGGCAAGAACAAAAGGTATGCAGACTTATCAAGTCCTTGTATGGGTTGAAGCAGGCTCCTAGAGCCTGGTACATCAAAATTGATGAGCACCTATTGCAACATGGATTCACCAGAAGTCCTTTAGATGCAAATCTCTATCTCAAGAAAGTTGGATCTGAGATAGTGATACTTGTGTTATACGTCAATGATCTGATCATTACAAGCAATTTAGATGAATTGGTGGATGTTGTAAAGAATGACTTGAAAAAGTCTTTTGATATGACAGATCTGGGACTTCTGCACTATTGTCTTGGCTTGGAGGTTTGGCAGAGGAAAAATCACATTGTGATCTCACAGACAAAATATGCCAAGACACTATTGGAAAAATATCGGATGACAGACTGTAAACCTAAGGCAACACCAATGGAGCAAGGGTTACAACTGTCCCGATATGACAAGTCTCCTCAGGTATCTGGCACTCTTTATCGTCAGCTGATTGGGAGTCTCATATACCTGACAAACACCAGGCCTGACATCAGTTTTGCTGTAAGTTATCTTTCAAGATTCATGCAGGATCCTAAAGTAAGTCATTGGAAAGCAACAAAGAGGATATTGCATTATGTCTGTGGTACAACAAAATATGGCCTAGAATATAAGAAGAATGATAAATTCTTCTTACAAGGATACACGGACTCTGATTATGCCGGATCTCTAGATGACAAAAAATCAACGTCTGGATGTGTTTCATCTAGGATTTGGACCTGTCTCGTGGCACAACAAGAAACAACATGCAGTAGTTGTTGCCACATTTTGCAAGGGGTGTGAAATTTTGAAAATTCTGAAAATTTGTTATCTTCCGGATTCGGCCCTAAATCGCAGCAGCTAGGCAGCGATCTGAAGCAAATCTGCCAATTTTGGGCGCTTTAGGGCAAATTTGAAAAAGTTTAAAAATTGATGCTTTTTTTGACTAAGTATAAAAATCTTCCCCAAGTCGCTGTTCCTTGGAGCGCTTTGGAGTAATTTTGCCAGCCTAGAGCGCTTTGGAGCAAATTCCGGGCAGTTGGGAGAAAAAGGTGAAAAATGGCCGAAAAAATTCTAAGTATGAAAAATTGCCCCAGATCGCTGCAGTTTGGAGCGCTCCGGGGCTAATTTGCCAGTCTCGAGCGCTTCAGGGCAGATTTCCCTTTCCAGAGCGCTTTGGAGCGGTTTTAGGCCGGATCGTGAAAATGTGCAAGAAACGCCTTTTTTGGCTAAGTGTGGAAAATTGCCCCATATCGCCGAAGTCTGGAGCGCTTCCGGGCATTTTTCTATCTCTGGAGCGCTTTGGGGCAGTTTTGGTGCTGCCAAAGAAAAAGCAAAAGAGCCCAAGAGTTCCTAAGTGTAAAATGAGCCCTAAAGCGCTATAGTTTCGAGCGCTCCAGGGCAAAATTGCAAAGGTTGAGCGCTTTGGGGTGTTTCTTGAACACTTAGTGCAAAAAGTGAAAAAAGGTCAGTTTTGGTTAAGGAATGAAAAGCGCCCTAAAGCGCTGTTGTCTGGCAGCGGTAGAGCGGAGGCTTCAGGGCAGCATTTTGACACTTATGAAAATGTTGAAGATTTTGGCAGCCAAGCAGCTCCAGGACAGCAATGTTTCTTTTTGAGCATTTTAATGTTGTTTCCCGCCCAAATCTTTCCAGCTAAGCAGCTAACTTCCCCAGAGGAGAAAAGTCAAGATTTTTCGGGATCAAGGCCTATTTAAGTACAGCCAAGGCCATACTTAAGCGGCATGGTGGGTGACCATTGAAGACAAACAGTAGCGGGCATTTGAGGCAAAATACCGCTGCATCCACCACATTAATGGGCCATCCCCTCCCAGCTACCAAATCTGTCAGAAGCCATACCGGAATCAAGGAAAAACATGCTGCGAATACAGATACGGCCGACAAAGATCAAACCTGGCCGCTTTTTGCAGCTTTTGCAGGTTTGGGCATCTGTGCCCACATTGTAATCTGGGGGAAATTCTGCTATAAATAGCAGTTCATTCTATTGTAATAGGGGGGAACATATTGCTAAAGAGAGCTGCTGTAGCTAAGACTGTTTGTGTCAAATACAATCCATACTTTGGCTCCAATTGTGTCTCTTTCTTTTATGCTGCCTTATCCGTGTCATTTCTGCATTTACTCATTTATTTTTCTGATTGCTGTCATTCTGAATTCTGGATCGCAGCATTGGCAATTATCCCGAGCCTGGAATGCATGTTTAAGGATACATAGGGAAGAATCTCATAACTGGTTTCTGTTACATGTATTGTTTTGATTGTTGTTGGTTTAGTTGCTAGTTAGTGACTGTGTTGCTTGTTCTTTCCCAAAGCTGATAAATCACCGTTTCTATCCCTTAACTCTTTTATTTCTTTCCAGTTCTCTTATCTTGAAACCGAAAAGTTACATAGGAAGCCGGCCTTCTCCGGAGATTGGCACGGAAGGCATTCCTTCCTTCCGGCCTTTCAAGTTGTTGGGCGAATCGAGGGCGCAATAACACCAAATCCTTTCCTCATGGCAGATTTGTAACCAACAGTACTTTTCTGGCACGCCCGGTGGGACCAGTCCCACCGCATAAGCAGCATTGAAGGTGTTGATGTTCACTTCATTGCTGACGGTCTTGAACATCTGGCGACTCTGACTCTGTCGAACTCAGACACCCTCCAAGTCTCGCAGACCAGTCCAAGCATATCCTGTCTTCATGCGAACGAGATGGAGAGTAAGAAATTCTGAAGAGGAACCCGAGTATTACGAGCTCGACATCGACGCTTTTGGAGAGCGTCCCCGGCTAGCAAGGACACACGTTTCTCGGGACGAATCATCATCAAGGGAAGCTGAAGTTGCCGAACAAGGTCCAACTCCAGATAGCACTGCAACCGGCTGCCCCCCAGGTCCGCCCAACTCTCCAGATCATCCGATTGCTCCTGAGCAATTCGATTGGCAGCAACAAGTGCCGGAAGAACCTGTTCAACCGGACCCGCTGCAGCCTCCGCTATTACCGCCAAATCAAAACGCCAATATGGCGGATCAAGATCAAAATCAAAATCAGCAGAATGACCTGTTTCCTGCTTGGGATTCTGCTTCTCCACTGAACTTATTGGGAGATGATCCAATTCCGCAAGCGGCCATGAAGGCCTTGCCCACGTTCGATGGAAACGGAAAGACGGCCTATGAACACATGCAAGACATCGTAGCTTTGGCCGCGTTTCATCGCATCACAGACGAGAGCGTCATGGTTCGATTGCTGGCTCTCTCACTGAGAGGAAAGCTCCTGTACTGGTACCGGTCCTTGCAGCCCGGGTCCATCACCAGTTGGGCCGAGTTGGCCGAACGTTTGGCCAGGAGTTTTAATGAATCCGCTGATCCATCGTCCCTCCTGCATCAATTTCAGTCAATCCAAAGACACCCGCAAGAGGAAATAGCGGACTTTAATGTGAGGTTTGCTAGATCATGGAAAAGGGTGCCCAAGGAGCTGCGGCCAAGTGACGGTCAAGCCGCGCATTACTATCTTAGATCTTTTAATGCCGATATGGCCATGCAGATCAAGGCCGCCCGCGTTAATACCTTTCCTGCGCTGTATGAGCTAGCTCAATTAGCGGAACAGGACTTAATCTCAGTCGGCAAGCTTCCACATAGAATGCCGACGCCGATTTATCCTGACTTCCAACAATCCACTCAGTATCCTAGTGCATCCGCTCAGCCATATTCAACATCTTCTTCCTCTTCGCATTCTACTGCACCGTGGAATCCTGCACCTGCGATTACCCACTATCCCCCTCAAATACATCAGCCTACTCCACCTCCACCACCGCCTACAACAACCCCATCGTATCCCTCACTGCCTCCTCCTCCTCCCGCTGCTCCGCTATACCCTCCATTGCCTTCGGCCCCGCCGTTGGCTCCATTGCCACCACCCGCTTCAACGGCTCCTCTAGCCGTTGATATCCAAGCAAAGTTGCTGCAAGAAATGCAAAATCTCAATTCTGCCTATCGGACAATGTCCAACGACATGGCAATCATCAAGAAGAAGCAAGCTCAGATGGAGTTTGCTCCCAGAAGGCCCTACCCTCCTCCGGCACTGACAAGAGATCAAGCGGCAGCCCAAGATAACAGACCTCCTGCAAGGAACGCTGCCATTAATGAGGGACCGAACACTTCTGACCCTGTGCACTGGTGCTCGACCTGCAATGATCCTCACGGCGAGAGTACCTGCATGTTTCATCATCATTATGTGCAGACCATGGCGGGTACTCGGCCGAGCAGTGACCTGGAGGACCAAGTGAATATGCTTCGAGAAGAGGATCACAACTTAGTGGTCCCTGAGGAGGAGAAGGTGTCCCTTTTGACCAAAGATGGCAAAAGGCCAATTGAAGCAGATGCGGCTCAAATGCAACCGTTAAAGGTGTACACGAGGAGGAACAAGGAGCAGCCCACGGCTAAAGCTCCCGACAAGGACCCTGTACCGCCGTCGGCAAATGAAAAGAATGTCCCTCAGAGGGCTCCAGCCCCCGCGGCTCCACTTCAAGTCGAGACAAAAGAACAAGCGAGGGAGAAACTCAAGGACCCTTCGCTGACCAAACGGCAGAGGGTTGAAGCAACGCAACAGTACCGTAGCAAGTACGAAGCTGCAAAGGAGATAGAAGGGCCTGCCGCTTCGGCCTACAACATTGTTGAGGAACTCAAGAAGACCCCGACCAAAATCAGTATGTACGATGCCCTTCAGCTCCCTGGCCAGGTTGATTTTCTGCAGGAATCTTTGAAGTCTGTAAAAGGAGGTAAAGCGCAACAACCAATATTGGCCCAGCCATTAACCAATTCAATCACCGGGAAGAATAGACCACCGCCGTTCTATCTGTCCTTGCGGATGGAAGGATACGTGGTGCACAATTGCATCGTTGATTCCGGCGCCTCAACTACAGTCATGCCCAGGGCAGTTTGTGAAGAGATCGGCATGGAATATACACGGAGCAGCCAAGGCGTACTCCAGTTAGACGGCACTCCCGTGAAGACTGTCGGTATCATAAAGGACATCCCCATTCAACTGCATAAATCTCCGCAGATCACAGTAATCCAAGAGGTCGTAGTTGTAGACCTAGAGCCCTATTTTGGCATGTGCCTCTCAAGGGAGTTTACCGCCAAGCTAGGCGGATATCTGTCTTTGGACTACTCCCACATGGAAGTCCCTTTCAAAGGAAGGCGAGTGAAGATTTATAATGACAAGCCTTCCACCTTCTTGGTTGAGAAGTTGCTCGAGGAGGGACAGCAAGATGAGGCAGTTCACCTAGTGACAGAAGAAGTTGAGGAAGTGGACATAGTGGGTGAAACTATAAAAGAGCTGCAAGCGGAGGATGAATTCTCCTTGCTTGACTTCAATGCCATGATTGAGTCTGAGATCGGCTGCTATTCTATTAGTCAGCCCGAAAAGCCGAAAGAGACGACAAAGGAAGATATAAACCCTGCCCCTAATGAGCTATGGAAGTTGTACTTTGACGGTGCCCGATGCAAGAACGGCGTTGGGGCAGGGGTTTTACTTATCTCGCCTACAGAAGAAGAGAAAGCTTACTGCTACCGGTTGGCTTGGAGTTGCACCAATAACGGTGCAGAGTATGAAGCCTTGTGCTTAGGGCTGAAGAAAGCAGAGAGGTTGGGAATCAAACAACTGCAAATTTTCGGAGATTCAGAGCTAGTCTGCAACCAGATTACCAACAAGTGTGCCTCGAAGAAGCATTATCTTAAGGCATACCGTAATCGGGTCTGGGACCTGATGGAGTCATTTGAGGCCCTCAATGTCCGAGCTATTCCCCGAGAGAAAAACAGGCACGCAGACATCTTAGCGTCTATCGGAGCCAGATACTCCCCGGCTGATGATTTAATGCAGAAGCCTAAGGCGGTAAGAACCATTTACAGGCCTTTTGTGCCTGATAAGGACACCCACTGGCAGGTGTTCGATTCCGATGAGCAAATCATCAATTTTTTGATTCATGAAGCTAGCACAATCGAAGGTAGAGACCCCGATGACGAGGAGTATGAGGGGTTGATACAGTTAAAAAACAACCATGTCCCCAAAGGACTAATTACCCTAGAGAGTCTCTTTGATCAGAATGACCGAGCAATATCGCATAGGATCAAGGTGGACTCCAAGCAGTACAGAGACCTGGAGCTTGAGCCAGGCAAGTCAATTAAAGTCGGAACCGACTGCACTCCAGAGGAGCTGGACCAAATTCAGGCCCTCTGCAGAAGGTATCCTGATATTGTGGCTTGGAGTTATCAAGACTTGAAGGGGTACGACCGAGAGGTTATCCAGCATACGATTGAACTTGAGGAAGGGGTTAAACCCTGTAGGCAAAAGCAGAGGCCGGTGAACCCGAAGATCGAGGTCTTGATGAAGGCCGAACTCTTGAAGATGCTCGAAGCAAAAATAATATATCCCATCAAGCATTCTTCTTGGGTCGCAAATCTGGTTCCAGTCAGAAAGAAGAACGGAGATATCCGCCTTTGCGTGGATTTCCGCAACCTGAACCAGGCCTCCCTCAAGGACCACTACCCGCTCCCGCAGATCGACCAAATTCTCCATGTGGTCGCAGGAGCGCAGCGGTTCTCTCTCCTAGACGGCTTCTCGGGATACAACCAAATTTGGGTGAAAGATGAAGACCAGCACAAGACGGCGTTCACCACCAAATGGGGAACGTTCGCCTATCAGCGGATGCCCTTTGGCCTGTCCAATGCAGGGGCTACATTCCAGAGAGCCATGGATATTGCATTCCGGGAACTGCTGAACAAAATAATTGTAATATATCTAGATGACATGACAGTGTTCTCTCACAAGAGGGAAGAGCACAACTCTCACTTGGAACAAGTATTTGAAAGGTGTCGGGAGTTCGGCATATCTATTAATCCGAAGAAATCAGTCTTCGCAGTGAGAGAAGGAAAGTTGTTGGGTCATGTCATCTCCGAGAAAGGCTTAGCAGTTGATCCCGACAGGGCAGAGGCTCTGATGAAGCTCTCCATCCCAGTGAACAAGAAGGGTCTTCAATCCTTCTTCGGCCAGATCAACTTCGTGAGGAAGTTTGTGCCAGACTTCGCTCAAGTGATAAAGCCAATGGCCGAGCTATTAAAGAAAGATGTCGAGTTCATATGGACTGAGGAGAGAAAAAAGGCTTTTGAAGAGATAAAAGCCAAGATTGCTCAGGCCCCTGTGCTGGTTAACCCAGACTACTCCAAGGATTTCATCCTATACGCGGTCGGAGAGCCAGAGAGCTATGCCGCGGTTTTGACCCAGAAAGGAGATGACGGCGAAGAACGGCCTATTGCCTTCTTGAGCCAAGTAATCCAGCCGCATGAAGAGCGGTATAATTTTATCGAGCGGCAAGTGCATGCAGTCATGAGGGCTCTGAAGAAATTCAAGCACTTTGTCTCCCAGAGCCGGATTACCGTGTTTGTCATCCACCCCGATGTCAGAAATTTCATCATTCAAGGGGAACCGGGTCATAAAAGAGCTGGCTGGATCGCCAAGATTCAAGAATTCGACATAGAAGTTCGACCCACCAAGCTTATCAGGGGTCGGGCCCTTTGTCAAGAACTAGCCAGAAGTGCCGCCGCAGAAGTGACCGCTTGTCAGTGGGAAGATCCTATGATGGAGGCCGATTTTGCCAACTCTTCAGAAGAAGCCAGAGACTGGACCGATGACCTAGTGTGGTACTTCAATACTGGGCAATGCCCTGATAATCTCGATGCCTCACAAAGAAGGAGGTTCAGACTCAAGGCTCTGAAGTTTGTACTGCGCCCCGAGGGGCTGTTTTATGCAAACATTGACGGTGTTCTCTTGCGATGCATCAAGGGAACAGAAAAGGAGAAGGTCCTCGAGGAATTCCACTCTGGAATGTCGGGAGGACATCTTTCAGGAAGGCCTACGGCCTTAAAAATCATCAAAGCGGGCTATTATTGGCCCACCCTTTTCGCCGATACACGCGCAGTCTCTCAGAAATGTGAGAAATGCCAGAGGTTTGCTGGCCGCAACAAGAACGCTCCAATGCCCCTCCAGCCGATTCAGGTTGAAGCTCCATTTCAGCAGTGGGGCCTGGATTTTATCGGCATAATATCGCCAAACTCTTCGGCGGGGCATAAGTACATTTTGATTGCCACGGACTATTTCACCAGGTGGGCCGAAGCAATACCCACAAAGCATGCCAACCAGGAGACGGTTATCGCCTTCTTGGAAAGCCTGATTACTCGCTTCGGAATCCCAGAAGCCATAGTGACAGATAATGGTCCAGCGTTTATAGGAGCAGATCTCACGGAGTTCACTTGCAAGTACAACATTTATCTGAAGACATCCTCTAATTATTACCCGTAGGGTAACGGCTTGGCCGAGTCTACAAACAAGAACCTGATGAAGGTTATTAAAAAGACTGTGGAGCGGAACAAGAGATCTTGGCACCTACTCCTCGACAAAGCGCTATGGGCGGACCGTATATCAGTCAAGAAATCCATCGGGACGTCTCCATATGCCCTCGTATACGGGAAAGAGGCAGTCCTGCCTACTCACATCGAGATGCCTGCACTATGGATGCTGGATGACGATAAGGGCAATCTAGACCCCCTGGATGCCAGACTTGCTCAGCTGATACAACTTGAAGAAGAAAGAGAAAAAGCCTATGAGGCTTTTATGAAGCATGCAGGCTCTACCAAAAAATGGTTCTCAAAAGGGTCCACAGCAAGGGTTTTCAAGGTCGGAGACCTGGTGCTCAAATGGGACGTCTGGAAAACCAAGCCCGACAACCACGACAAATTCGATTCCTTCTGGGAAGGCCCATTCGAGATTGTCCGGGTGAATCAGTTCAATGCCTTCGTGCTGAAGGATATGGAGGGTCACATCCTCCCGATTCCGGTCAATGGCTTTCATCTGAAAGCCTACCACCATTGAAGAAAGAAGCACCGAAAGGTTCCATCTGTACATATTTTGTTTTTCTGTCATTTCAATTCAGTTGTTTTCTGCATGTAAATATGTGTTTCTTTAAGTTTCTTAAATTTTAGGCTGTTGAGCCAAGTGAGGTCTGCCTCTCCTCCGGATTTGAAAAGGTTTGAGCAGAGAGAAAATATTCTAAGTGCTGAAAAGTTTCCCTCCGTCGCTCGCCTTCCAGGCAAAAGCCTCAAGTCGCTGGTGTTTTTCAGCGATTTCGGGCGGAGAAAAGAAAAGGCAAATTCCCGGCCGAAGCGGCAAAATTGGCTAAGTGTCAAACTCTCGCCTTCCATCGCCCCAGATTACGTGAAAATTCGTCAATTTGCCATGGGGTTGAGCGATTTGCGGCAAAAAATGATGAAGGGCCTGTTTTAAAAGGAAAGAGAGCGGAGGAGTGTTTCAAAATTTTCCAAGTATTTTCGGCTCTCCAGCGCTCACCGAAGGCTTCCCCGCCCTAAAGCGCCCCACTCTTACAGCGATATAGGGCAAAGAGGCCAACATCGTCAAGCAAAGACAGGGAAAAAAATTTCAAAAAATGTTCTAAGTGTCAAATTTTCCCTCCGTCGCTCGTCCGAAGCTGAAATGCCCTGCAGCGCTCACCTTTTCGGCGATTTGGGGCAGGATCTGGCGAGACAGGGCTTGGCGCCAAAGTTGTAAAATTTATCTAAGTGTCAAATGATGCCCTCTCGCGCTCGCTCAAAGCCAAAGCACCCCAAAGCGCTCCGTATGGGGGCGATCCAGGGCAAGGTCCAAAGGAGAAATTTTAAAATGTTTAAACCATCCAAAGTGCCCGCTCGGCCCGCGCCCCTAGGCGCCCCATATCGCTCTCCACGGCGAAAAAAGGCCGAGAGCGCTCATTTTTGGAGCGCTCTAGGGCAGAAAATTATTTTTTAAAAGAAAAAGGGGAGGCGCCCCCTTTCTTGCTGGCCGACCTAGGGGACCGTACAGGGCACATCTTCTAAGAAACGTGTATTAAATGAAAACGGCTGCACAAAATTCAAGGCAGGTTTATGTTTAAAAAAGGGGAAAAGGACATTCTGCAAGGATTTTTTAAGTCCCATCCCACAGATTTTATGCATGGCCAACCTGAGAGAATAGATCGACGTCCACCAACTCCGTGCGCCGGGTAATTAAAGCCGGACACCCGCCATTAAGATACGCCCATGCCGAGCTCGCCCCGATAAAATCAGCTTCTGCAGAAGGTTTACCATACAAAATTCCAAGTGCTCCAAGCTCTGGTAAAACAGTAAATTCGAATTTTACAGATACAGAGCAGCAGTTTGAGTTTTAATTTGCGCCATGGGAAAGAAAGAAGCTGGCGAGCGAAGTGCCGCAGCTGGACAGACAGCCTCAAGCACACCTGAAAGCGGACAAGAAAAGCAGAGAAAGGACAAGGGCAAGGCGCAGGCGTCTGAGGCAGATACAAGAAGGAAGGCTCAGCCAGAGCAACCAAAGCAACCTCTCCTGCCGCCCCTTGACAACTGGAATAGGCTCAGAGATGGACCCTATTCCCAGAATATAAATGATTTGCGGAATACCATCAAGGAATGTAAGGATAAAGTTCCTAAATCACACCCGCTCGCCGCAGCTTATCATGCGCGCCTGCATTGGTTTCTATGCAGTCAGGTGCACCATTGCCCCGAGTTGATAGCAGCAGTGGCGGATTACTACAACCCAGACACCCGACAGGTCTGCGATTACAGGGGCACACCTCTATTTTCCATTGACTCGGAGACCATTGAGGCAGCTTTCGCGCCAGGCCATGCGCTAGACAAAAATTGCATAGTCAAGAGGGTCAACCTCAAGGAGCAGACGAGCAGATTTGCAGACACTCAATCGATGCGGCAGTTTCTAGAGTCCGAGCTGCATAGGCCACCTCCGCCCCGGCAATGGTCGCAGAACCCTCGGCCCTTATCAACTTTCAAGAGTCCCCATATTTACACCATGCTGGCCTGGGTTCTAGGTTGTGGGTCGGACTCAATGGTCCACCCCTACCAAATTGCTATCGCCGAGTGCCTCCGGCATGAGGAATTTTGCGACCCTAAGCTGATGAAGGGCAACACAAAGCCCGTCTTCTTCGACTGGGCTGATTACTTGGCCCGCGCAATTCACCTCGCCCTCTGCAACTTCAAGGAGAAAAAGTCAGACACTTTAAGGTTTTGCTCATTCTTGGCCTGGCTGTTCCTGTTTCACTTCCATGATAAGATGAGGTCAATTCCAGTTCAGCGTGGGGACGAAAATGGTGCACTGCGTCCGGTTTATGAATGGACCCGGGTGCTATATAGGGAGGAGTCCTATTACAGGTTTAATAAATATTTTCTGAGCCGTGCCCTAAGTATCATCCAAGGCGGTTGCTCGCGTGTCCCGCGCACCATGAGTGAGCACTTCATAACCGGGGAGGTGCCCTTCGGGGATATTTTCCGGCTGACGCAGGGGTTGGTAATCAGAGTCTTCGGATTCACGGGCAAACCCTTTCTGCTGCCCTATTACACCTCAGAGTACCTGTTTGCGCTTGAGGCAGCGCGGCAGATGGACTATACTGACGAAAAATATGGCCAGGGCAAGAAGAAAGGGCATATATTCCGATACCCGATCACATGGGGAGAAGTGGAAATTGGCGTCAATGGGCAGCATCGGTTTTGCACCGCCATACTTTCGAGTTTCGGGCTGATTGAGCTGCCACAGCGGTGGAAATACGATCCTCTGGACATTATCAAAATATTTAAGGGTGTCCAAGAGTTCCATGTCTGCCCTAGAAAGGACATAATGGCCGAGCGCAATAACCCCGAAAGGCAAGACCTGGAGTGGCATATAGAAGATATGCAATCATTCCCGCCGTGGCATGACTTTTATGAAATAGAGGCGGAGTATGATCCCGGCAACAATAAAGACCATAAGGCGGATGCTGATAACTTCCAAAGGTGGCAAAAGAAGCTGAAAAAGAAGGGATGGACAACTGGTAAAATATCAGAATGGTGGGTGATGCGCTGTCGGACAAGGAAGGAAAGATCAAGCAAGAACCTAGATAATGACGAAGAATTCTCCGCGCTTTACGATGCACACCATGCCACGTGGCGGCCTATCATTTTCCGGGACATCGTGCCCCAAAGCATTCAACGGCTATATAAGGGCCAGGACCCACCTCAACAACCACTTGCATTAGGAGAAGGGTCAGGGAGTGGCATGGAGAGAGGTCAAGGAAAGGAGAAAAGTCAATCTACAGTGCCAATGGTACGACCGGCTCCTGAAAAGCGACCAGCTGAGAAGACTCCACCGAAGAAAAGTTCATCCAAAAGTCCAGCCGCTGCTGCTGTTGCGCAGGCTCCTCCAGAACCACCAAAAAAGAAGCCGAAAATATCTTTCGTACAGAAGGGGGCCGCTTCAAGTGGAACTGCTAGCCCTGCGCCCAACAATCAAGAGGAGGAGGTTCCTCTTAAAAAGAAAAAGAGAACACCTGTGAAGGAAACCACGCAGCAAGGGGTTGTACCCTCTGAAGTCATCAACATACAAGAAAGCACCCCCTCGCAGGGCGAAGACGTAGAGCAGTGGGCGACTCAGTGCATTTCCTCACCAGCCCACACAGGGCTCGCAGGTACGCATTCCGCAATCCTTGAAACTGTTAAGTCCCGAGCTGCGGCATCCTCATCTCCTGCTGCTGGACCCGTCCCCGCGGTCACTTCTTTGGCTAGCGGAACAACAGCCGCCCATTCCATTGCCGCCGCAGCACCCTTCGTAGAAGTCCAACCCTCCGCTGAAATCCAATCTAGCCATCCAGCCTTTGTGCATTCTTCCGAAACCCTAGCCCAGGACCAGTCAGGTGCCGCCGCACCAGAACCCTCACAATCCCCACGACCCTCATCTGTAGCCGCCAACCCAGTTGAAACCCTAGTTCAAAATCCAGAGTGCCCTCTTGTCAAAAACCCTATAGTCGAAATGCCCCTAGAGGAGCCCAAGCCCCAACGACTCATTTCTCCTCGCCTGTTTGCCGAAGGGCATACATCCCGGGGTTACAGCAGCATGGATCTGATCAGAATCATGGACGAGCAACCCCTGATGACTCAGGGTGGTCGCAGCTCCAACAAATGGATGCAGAATGTGAGGAAGAGGAAGGGTGAGGAGCTCGCCCAAGTTGAAAAGCGCTCCAGGGTCGACCCAGATAGGATGATACTCTATAAGGAGAAACGAGTCCCGAAGGTGCGAAAGCCAAGGAAGGACATGACTGATGATGACTATGAGTACATCCCTAAGGAAAAGGACATAAGTAATCTTAACTGGGAGAACACGGCAGTTGGGATTCAGGATAGAACTGAGTCGATGCTTGCGAATCACTACCAACTGCAGGGGCAATATTATGAGCTGGAAAATGAGAAATTCAAGCTGGAAGAAGATATGGCGAAGTTGCGAGCCAAGGTGAACGACACTGAGAACCAGTGCCAGCTACTGCAGCAGCGGCTGGAAGCAGCAGAAAAGGAAAAGGAAGAAGTACAGGCCCAAAACGTCAAGCTTCAGAGCCTGTTGCAGCAGACGCAGCAGCAGCTAGAAGAGCAGGCCGCCAAGGTAAAGACGTTCACCAAGGAAGGGGTAAAGGAAATGCGGCTCCGGCTGTTGAAGAATTTTAAGCCCCGGGCTTCTAGGTCCTTGTTCGTCCTTGCTTTTGTTACTAAGATTCAAGAAGTATCTGCCCGGGTAAGCCTGTGGTAGAGGAGGCCGAACGCCAGACAGAGGGCTGGCTCGATTTAGCGCTCAAGGCTGGGAACCTTGAGCGTCGCGGTCTCCAAATTTCCCCAACAGACCCTCTTGCCGATGATTGGGCAGCCGCAAGGGCAACCTTGCATTTTTATTTTGAAAAAATTGAAAAGATTCAGAAGGCCAGGTCTATCCTGGATAAGTTGGAAAGAGAGAGGGACTTTTGCCAGGCTTCCTTCCAAACCCTAGCGTCGCATGGGTTCCCTAGCTTCACTGACGCTAACGGGAACATCCTCCCTGAAGAAGAGCTGCAGCCGAAATGGAATGCCTTTGAGGCAGACACAACAGACATTGATGGGTGGACTGATCCAATCCAGGAGGCCCAGGTGATGCAGCTCTCAGCCAGGTTTTGTCAGATCCGCTCCTGCTTCACCACTTTGGACCTGAAGGTGGAACAAATTGATACGCTCCAAGTTGAGTTTTTCAGGCACCTGGTGGAGGACATCAGAGCTTTCAAGCCAATTCCAGAAGAGGCCTGGACTCGGGTTCAGTCCGCATTCGATGAGATACAGGAACGCCTCGTCCCGGCTGAGCAGGAGCAAGATGAAGAAGAAGGCCAGGGAGACCAGTCCGAGGGAGAAGAGGAAAAAGAAGGAGAAGGTACAGAAGAAGAGCGCGCTGAGGAGAGCGCCGATGAAGAGGTCCTGCCAGGGCAGGGCCAGCAGCAAGGTCAAGCAGGGACCGGGGGTGACTCCGTGGCCCAATGAATAAAGGCCTGGGTCCTGGCATCGAGGCGAGCTCGATACCCCGCGAGCCGCCAGGAATGTTGCCACATTTTGCAAGGGGTGTTAAATTTTGAAAAATTCTGAAAATTTTGTTATCTTCCGATTCGGCCCTAAATCGCAGCAGCTAGGCAACGATCTGAAGCAATCTGCCAATTTTGGGCGCTTTAGGGCAAATTTGAAAAAGTTTAAAATTTGATGCTTTTTTTGACTAAGTATGAAAATCTTCCCCAAATCGTTGTTCCTTGGAGCGCTTTGGAGAAATTTTGCCAGCCTTGAGCGCTTTGGAGCAAATTCCGAGCAGTTGGGAGAAAAAGGTGAAAATTGGCCAAAAATATTCTAAGTATGGAAAATTGCCCTAGATCGCTGCAGTTTGGAGCGCTCCAGGGCTAATTTGTCAGTCTCGAGCGCTTCAGAGCAGATTTCCCTTTCCAGAGCGCTTTGGAGCGGTTTTAGGCCGGATTGTGAAAATGTGCAAGAAATGCGTTTTTTGGCTAAGTATGGGAAATTGCCCCATATCGCTGAAGTTTGGAGCGCTTCCGGGCAAGTTTCCATCTTTGGAGCGCTTTGGGGCAATTTTGTTGCTGCCAAATAAAATGATAAAAAGAGTTTAAGTGTCGAAAAGTGCCCTAGAGCGCTATAGCATGACAGCGCTCCAGGGCAAAATTGCAAAGGTAGAGCGCTTTGGGGTGTTTCTTGAACACTTAGTGCAAAAAGTGAAAAAAGGTCAGTTTTGGTTAAGGAATGAAAAGCGCCCTAAAGCGCTGTTGTCTGGCAGCGCTAGAGGGCAAATCCACCTATCTGGAGCGCTTCAGGGCAGCATTTTGACACTTACAAAAATGTTGAATATTTTGGCAGCCAGGCAGCTCCAGGACAGCAATGTTTCTTTTTGAGCATTTTTATGTTGTTTCCCGCCCAAATCTTTCCAGCTAAGCAGCTAACTTCCCCAGAGGAGAAAAGTCAAGATTTTTCGGGATCAGGGCCCATTTAAGTACAGCCAAGGCCATACTTAAGCGGCATAGTGGGTGACCATTGAAGACAAACAGTAGCGGGCATTTGAGGCAAAATACCGCTGCATCCACCACATTAATGGGCCATCCCCTCCCAGCTACCAAACCTGTCAGAAGCCATACCGGAATCAAGGAAAAGCATGCTGCAAATACAGATACGGCCGACAAAGATCAAACCTGGCCGCTTTTTGCAGCTTTTGCAGGTTTGGGCATCTGTGCCCACATTGTAATCTGGGGGGAAATTCTGCTATAAATAGCAGTTCATTCTATTGTAATCGGGGGGGAACATATTGCTAAAGAGAGCTGTTGTAGCTAAGACTGTTTGTGTCAAATACAATCCATACTTTGGCTCCAATTGTGTCTCTTTCTTTTATGCTGCCTTATCCGTGTCATTTCTGCATTTACTCATTTATTTTTCTGATTGCTGTCATTCTGAATTCTGGATCGCAGCATTGGCAATTATCTGAGCCTGGAATGCATGTTTAAGGATACATAGGGAAGAATCTCATAACTGGTTTCTGTTACATGTATTGTTTTGATTGTTGTTGGTTTAGTTGCTAGTTAGTGACTGTGCTGCTTGTTCTTTCCCAAAGCTGATAAATCACCGTTTCTATCCCTTAACTCTTTTATTTCTTTCCAGTTCTCTTATCTTGAAACCGAAAAGTTACATAGGAAGTCGGCCTTCTCCGGAGATTGGCACGGAAGGCATTCCTTCCTTCCGGCCTTTCAAGCTGTTGGGCGAATCGAGGGCGCAATAACACCAAATCCTTTCCTCATGGCAGATTTGTAACCAACAGTAGCATTATCATCCATAGAGATAGAATATTATGTTGCATGAGAAGCTATGTATGAGGCAATTTGGTTACATCGCATTCTGTCAGATATGGGAGGATAGAAAAATCATCTGACACTATTGAAATGAGGTAATCAAGGTGTTTTGAAATTGGTTAATAATCTAGTGTTTCATGAAAGAACGAAGCACATTGAAGCTCAATGCCACTTCATTCGAGACCACGCTCACAATAGTGAAATTCAACTCCAGTACATTCCCACCGACAAACTAATTGCAGCTATTTTTACAAATGCACTTGCACATGTCAAGTTCGAGTTGTTTCACAAATCTCATTGTCTACCAAATAACATCATAAGGGGGGATGTTAGGAATAATTTATTACATTATTCTAGATGGAGCATCATTTGTAACGATCTCCTCAATTGTATCGTTGCTCCTCATTTGTAAGGATCATTGATCGTAACGATACAACATGTATTAATAAGCAATATTGCATACATGAATTTGATGGGGGAAACCCTCTAGGGGAAGAAAACCCACAACAAAATGTTGTTGAAGCTTATTATTGAAATGCAATTGAAAGTAAAATGTGCATGAGCTGAACAAAGTCTCTCCTGGATAAAAAAATATCACACAAAAGCTCATACAAATCTAAATCACTCCCAAAAATTCCTGCCTTAACACTACTAGAAAATGTAGCAACATTCCTTATTTATGCTTTTCCAACAAGAAGGAAGAAAAGGAGGGCATGGAAGGTCAAAAGTCATACCTTTTTCTCTTCAACTTCATCTCCAATGACCTTTTATTTTCCTATTAATCTTCAAATCCAAAAATAAAAACTTTCCTATTTGATCAGCCTTCAATCCTGTTCACACCTCCCCAATGAGAGGATTTTGGCCCCCAAAAGCTCATTCAATGAAATTTATATCTACTCAACCTTTGGGACAGATGGAGTTCAATCTGAATGCAAGCTGAATATGGAAACTTGATATAAACACAACAATAAATGCCTCTAATGAAGCAGCAAAACTAGCAATCAGTGCCAACATTGCATGACCTCGTATTGGCCTTCAAACGGAATTATGGCACAAAAACCAACATTATGTAATCAGTCTGCAAATCACCACACAAATGAAATCAAATAATGTCAAATCCACAACCTCATTGCTGTGAAACTTGACATGCTCCCTAGAACAAGTAAATAATTCAGAGCAAGACTCAAAAACAATTAGGAAACCATGGCTGGGAAGAATCTGAAACACATGTGGGTTGCCTTTGCCAAAATGTCTCTCATTGTAGGAATGGTTCTGAGCATGTAGCAAAGCTTTCTTATTACTATTCTCTAGTCCACTCTAAGTAGGAATACATGGCAACAATGAAGAGCCAAGAACCTCATGCAAACACAACAAGACTCCTATGAAATGGAAAAACCACAATCAATACAAATGTCATGTGTCAAGCCATCAAAGTTGCCCAAATTCTATCATCCTTCAATGGACAAGAATTTCAAATACCAAAATACTATCCCTTTGTTTGGGCTGCATATGCCATAACAAAAGAGCTGATATGTTCACAACAAAGTGGACAGTACACCAATCTACAAACAATAGAACACAAATGTACCATAAAATATTTTCTCTTTGTCAAAATTCTTTTAGCATGAAGATGCCTTAATGAGAGCACAAGTATGAGCTACTATGAAGTTTCCTTCCAAACTCTAAGCACCAAACTAGCCCACATAACCAGAAACACAAACCGATCACAACCAACTTGGTAGAGCAAACAACCATCATAACTGATTGTTCATGGCAAATTGCATCCCATGTTTTCTCCTTGTTTGGTAAATGACAATGGCTACAATGCAACACAACTAAGAATGTCATGTGTAAAAAGGCTTCTACTGCACACTCCAATTACATGAAGATAAATGTCAAGATCTTAGAAATTTTATCTGCTTTTTCCATTCCTAAATTAAATATTCCTTCTTTAAAGAAAATGTGAACAATCACATGTGTTCCACTATGAAAAAATTTGAAATCAGTATCTAAAATGGACCTGTCAAAGAAATCTGCAAACAGATTTCCAAGGGACTCCTATTTCCTTGGTTTTCTTCACTTCCCCTACCTGTGAAATCAAAAAGAGTAAACCTGCCAATTGAGAAAAAAAAAACAACCCACTGGTTACCAAAGGAATAGCATAGGTTAGCAGATGAACATCACTGGTGCAAATTATTGTGAAACGCAATGTATTTTCATTAATCAGAAGCTAATTAAATAATGTAAAAGATGCCAGGATTAGTCCGTAGAATCTGGACCTAATCAACTGTAACATCCTTAAATTAATAGGACGTTCAAACAAATTTGATACGCCCAAATAATGTAATAACAATATTAATAATAACATATGCTAACATCCCCCCTTATTACATTATTTGGGTAATGTAATAACTACTAGCTATGCTAACATCCCCCCATACAACAATATTTGGGTAAAGTATATAACTGCCCCAATACAGTGAAAAAGAATAAGAGAAATGAAAGAATGGTGGCTCGTGCTTTGTCTTCGGCTCTGGCTCTGGCTCATGGCTCTAGCTCTGGCTCTAAGCATACCTCTGGATCTGTACCACTGGGTCAATCTCGGGATCTGCCTGTGAAACTGCCTCTGGATCATTGCCTCTGGATCTGCCTGTAGATCTGCCTCTGGAACTTTGTCACTGGGTCTGTCTTTAGGTCTGTCTCTGGGTCATTATCTCTGGGACTGCTACTAGGTCTATCACTTGGATTTGCCTCGGGGTCTACCATAGGTTTTACCTTTTCGGTAGAAGCCATACAACATTTCTTTCATCATGGTCCATTGTGTGAGATCTGTCCATCCACAATCAATATGAACCTTGTTGGCCATTTTCACTTTGTACCAACATTTTGAAGAAGAATGATTCGTACATCCACATAAATCACAAGGATGTAATCTCCAACACTTAGCTGCAACATGTCCTGCCTTTCCACAGTGACTGCAACAATGCTTTTTAGGAGACGTAGGAGATTTAGGTTTGACAAACATGGAATTACTGGTACTTGCTTGTCCAGTATAGCCAAGGCCTTCATTCTTTGCCCTGACATTTGGCATTATAGGAGTTTTAATGCCTTGTTCCTGTTTACCTAATCTCTCACCATTGAATCCCATTTTCTTCATCATTTTGGAACCAAATCCTTTGGTGTGTTTTTCAAAACACCCAATTTCATCATCTTCATCAATGCTTTTAACAATTTTGCATTTGTCATTATTGATGAGATTATGGAGCTCTTTTTGAGGAGGTTCAGTTTTTAAGTCACTAGTGTCACAAGCAAAATCTGCTACTGAAATGAGATCACCTGTGCTACAACTGATATCTACCATAGAAGGTATGAGGTCGCTTGTATCACAACAAGCATGTGCCACAATGGGCTGAAGGTCACTTGTGTCACAACAAGCGTTCGCCTTTAGGACCTCGTTTTCCTCATTTATTTCCAATTTACGTTGGGCACGGTCAAGTGCAACAAAGACCAGGTATATGCCCCTTAGAACGCCAATAGGAACTTGAGCACCATTTTTCCGAAGGTCTATGCAAGACTCAAAATCATCGAGGAGAGCTACTAAACCATTGTTTAGTGTGAGGAATGTGCCCTCCTCATAAAAATCCAACCCATCCATCTCTGGTGGAAAGTATTGGTCTTTAACTGATTTAGCAACATCAGTTTTTAGGGCTATCTTTTTCTTTGATCTGCCCATTTTTAAGGTGTCGGTCATTGCCGAAAATGCACCTTTTACAATAAAATTTTGCAAAATAATTTCACTAAGGTGTCGGTCACTGCCGAAAATGCACCCTTATAAGTCTTCCCCCCTTGGTTTTGCAAAATTATATCCCTCCTATTTGCAAGATAGGAGATGGTGGAGAGAAAAAAGTTTATCCCCCCCTTTCAGTGCAAAAAATATGCAACTATCAAGCCTCAAAGGGCTCTTACAAAGCTTGCCCCGTAGGCAGATTAGCACAATATATCACCAAAAAAAAATCCCCCCTGTGTGAAGTACTTCAAACAAAAAAAAATTGCTTTTTATGAAGTCTAAAAAACAGGTTTGGAGGTGTGATGATTTTATGCCTCTTTAATTGCTTTGATGATTTTTTTTAGACTTCATAGTCGGCCTTCTCCGGAGATTGGCACGGAAGGCATCCCTTCCTTCCGGCCTTTCAATCTGGTGGGCGAATCTGGGCGCATTAACAACAAATCCTTTCCTCATGGCAGATTCGTAACCAACAGTTTCTCTGGCACGCCCGGTGGGACCAAGGTCCCATATTTCAAGAGTGAATTTCTAACCCGTCTCCACCTGGCACCAGCAGTTGCTTGGTCTTAACCAGTGGGACATGGTAGCTTCCCGCCCCCAAACAGAATCGAAGTACTAGTGCTCGCTTCATTGCTGTTACAAATCAGAGCACCTGGCGACTCTGCACGAACCTGGATACTCTCTGAGTCCGTGAAGACCGGTCCTAACGCCTTCATGCAAACAAGAAGGTGGCGAGCAAGGAATCCGGAGAACCAGCCCGACTTTTACGAACTTGACCTTGACGCTCCAGGCGAGCGCGTCAGGCTGGCTGATTACCAAGCTCGCGAAGAAGAAATCCAAGAAGAGGCCGAGGCTGAAATCCAAGAAGCCGAAGCCGAGATTGAACAAGTTGAGGCCGAAGAAGAATCTACCTCTTCGGATAGTTCCGATACCGAGTACACTACCGGATCAGAAGCGGAAATGGCTGATCATCTGGATGAAGACGACCTCTTCCCGGCGGTGGATTCTACGGGGCCCTTGGCCCTGGTCGGACAGCAAGCTGTGCCCCCTGCTGCCTTAAAGTCTATCCCTACATACGACGGCTACGACAAGACGGCGTATGAACACATCCAGGACATTCTTGCCCTGGCTGCGCTTCACTCCATTACCGACAAAAGTGTGAAGACCCGTCTGCTGGCCCTTTCCCTAAGGGGAAAGCTTCTCTACTGGTGGAGATCGCTGCCAAAGGGATCCATCACAAGGTGGCGACAGTTAGCCGGCAGGCTCGTGAAAGGATGCAACGAGTCTGCTGATCCCTCTTCTTTGCTGCATCAGTTCCAAAGTATTCAAAGACACCCCCAAGAGGAGGTGTCAGACTTTAACATCAGGTTTGCGAGGTCTTGGAAACGAGTCCCTCGTGAACTCCGACCGTCAGCAGGACAGGCCGCCTACTACTACCTGAGATCTTTCAACTCAGACATTTGCCTGCTGCTGAAGGTTGCCAGAATCAACACATTCCCCGCTCTGTACGAAGCTGCCCAACAAGCTGAAATGGACATCATCTCCATCGGCAGACTTCCACACAGAGTGCAACCGCCCATCTACCCTGATTTTCCCCGATCGCAGTATCCATCAGCTTCTGGTTCGGAGCCGTCCACTTCAGGACAGCAACCCCAACAGCAATGGAACCCGGCGCCGGCCGTGAACCCTTACGGCCCGCCTCAAATTCATTATCCGCCTCCTCGTCCTCCACGTTTTCCAGAACTTCCTGCTCCTCCCCAGAATGCACAATATTCCACTCCTCCATTGGCTGCGTTGCCTCCCCCAGCTCAATTGCCGCCACCTCCTGGCCACGATATTCAGAATCAAATCCTACAGGAGGTACGGGCTCTGGCCTCTGGCTATCATACCATGTCTAACGACATGACTGTTCTGAAAAAGAAGCAGGCCCAGATGGACCTAGCTCCAAGGAGGCCATATCCGCCCCCGGCATTGACAAAGGATCGGCCCCCCGAGCAACATTTGCAACGACGGCCCCCTCCGAGGAATGCTGCCATCGAGGATGAACCTGGTACTTCCGACCAGGTCAACTGGTGCACCACGTGCAACGACCCGCATGATGAAGATGATTGTACACTTCACCAGCACTACCTCCAGACCTTGGCCGGCAGCGCCATTGAGGACGAAGAACTTTACATGATCCTGGGCGACGAGAGCAATTTCGCCGTTTCAAACGAAGTTCCAATGCCGCCTCCCGCCAAGGAAAACAAGAAGTCTGCCGAAGCTGCAGCCAAACCCCTAAAGGTGTACGCCAGAAGAGACAAGGCGCAACCCGAGGAGATACCACCGTACAAGAGGCTGTGGCCTTACACAACCAAAGACAAAACTCCTCCGGCGAAGACTCCCGCAGTCAAGCCTCCCATTGCCAAAGCTCTTCCGGCTAAAGCTCCCGCTGCTCAGCCTCCAGCTGAAACAAAAGAACAAGCTCAGGAGAGGCTGAGATATCCGTCTCTAACCAAGAGGCAGAGAGTCGAGGCCACTCAACAGTACCGGACGAAGTACGAGCCGGCGAAAGAAGCGTAAGGAGCAAGCACTTCGGGCTACAATATAGTAGACGAGTTGAAGAGAACTCCCGCGAGAATCAGCATGTATGATGCTCTTCAGCTCCCAGGCCAGGTTGATCTGCTGCAAGAATCCCTGAAAATCATGAAGAACGGCAAGCAGATACAACCCGCTATCCTGGTGCAACCCCTGACAGTCTCAGCCACTGGGAAGAACAGACCACCTCCCTTTTATCTGTCTTTACGGATGCAAGGGTATATAGTACACAACTGCATGGTGGATTCTAGTGCTTCCACGACCGTAATGCCGAGAGCCGTCTGCGATGAAATCGGGATGGAGTACACAAGGAGCAGCCAAGGCGTGCTGCAACTAGACGGCACCCCTGTCAAGACAGTTGGTGTCATAAAAGACATCCCCATTCGGCTGCACAAAGCTCTCGACATTGTGGTCATCCAAGAGGTTGTGATCGTCGACTTGGAACCCTACTTCGGCATGTGCCTCTCTAGGGAGTTCACTACGAAGTTGGGAGGATATCTCTCTCTGGACTACTCGCACATGGAAGTGCCCTTCAAAGGAAGGAGGCTGAAAATTTTCAATGAAAAGCCTTCCACTTACCTAGTAGAGAAGATACCCGGAGAAGAGCCTGAGGATTGCATGGTTCAGCTGGCAGAGGAAGAACTGGTGACAGTGGACATGACGGAGCAAGCTCTCGAGCAGCTGCAAGTAGAAGATGAGTTCTCCTTGCGGGACTTCAACGCCGTGATTGAAACAGAGCAAGGTTGTTACACTATTGTTCAGCCCGAGAGAGTTGACAAGTCGGCAAGGAGAGAAGTAGGACCAGCACCTGAGAAGCTGTGGAAGCTTTTCTTTGACGGCGCACGATGCAGAAATGGCGCCGATGCTGGAGTTCTTTTGGTTTCCCCAACCGGGATCCAGAAGGATTACACCTACAGGCTGGCTTGGAGCTGTACCAACAACGCAGCGGAGTACGAAGCCCTGTGCTTGGGACTGCGAAAGGCGGAGAGGTTGGGAATCAAACATCTGCAGATCTACGGAGACTCAGAGTTGGTGTGCCACCAGATCACGAACAAGTGCGCCTCCAAAAAGCACTATCTTAAGGCGTACCGAAATCGGGTCTGGGATCTGATGGAGTCTTTTGACTCGTTGAATGTCAAGGCTATTTCACGAGAGAAAAACAAGCATGCTGACATTCTGGCGTCTGTTGGAGCCAGGTACGTTCCGGCTGATGACACTGTCCAGAAGCCGAAGCCGGTCCGTACCATTTACAGGCCTTCCGTGCCTGATAAGGACACTCACTGGCAAGTGTTCAGCTGTGACGAGGAGATCGTCACATTTTTGGTAAATGAAGCCTGTGCAATCGAAGGTAGAGACCCTGATGACGAGCAATATGAGGGGTTAATACAACTGAAAAATAATCATGTCCCGAAAGGACTGATTACCTTAGAGAGTCTATTTGATCAGAATGACAGAGCCATATCTCATCGGATCAAAGTAGACCCGAAGCAGTATGCCGACCTAGAGCTGGAACCTGGTAAAACAATCAAGGTCGGGACAGACTGCACCACAGAGGAACTCGGGCAGATCAAATCATTATGTCAAGAGTTCCCTGACATAGTAGCCTGGAGCTACCAAGACTTGAAGGGGTATGACAGAGAAATAATTCAGCATACCATCGAGCTAGAAGATGGCGCCAAGCCATTCAGGCAAAAACAGAGGGCCGTCAATCCAAAAATCGAGGCCATGATGAAAGCCGAGCTTTTGAAGATGCTCGAGGCTAAGATCATCTACCCCATCAAGCACTCATCCTGGGTTGCGAACTTGGTTCCTGTGAGGAAGAAGAACGGAGACATTCGTCTCTGCGTGGATTTCAGAAATCTAAATCAAGCCTCCCTCAAGGACCATTACCCGCTTCCTCAGATCGATCAGATCCTCCATATAGTTGCTGGAGCCCAGAGATTTTCCCTCCTAGACGGCTTTTCCGGCTACAACCAGATATGGGTCAAGGATGAGGACCAGCACAAGACGGCGTTCACTACCAAGTGGGGGACGTTCGCCTATCAGCGCATGCCGTTCGGCTTATCCAACGCTGGCGCCACATTCCAAAGAGCCATGGACCTGGCTTTTCGAGAGCTGCTTAACAAAGTGATCATCATCTACTTGGATGACATGACTGTTTTCTCTCACAAGCGAGAAGATCATGTTCCCCACCTGCGGCAAATATTCGAAAGGTGTCGTGAATTCGGCATCTCCATAAACCCGAAGAAATCGGTCTTCGCGGTGAAAGAAGGAAAGCTGCTGGGGCATGTCATCTCCGAGAAGGGCCTGGCTATAGATCCTGACAGAGCAGAGGCTCTTCTCCGCCTGCCCGCCCCAATCGACAAGAAAGGGCTACAGTCCTTCGGTCAAATCAACTTTGTGCGGAAGTTCATACCGGACTTCGCACAGGTAATCAAGCCTATGTCCGAGTTGCTGAAGAAGAACACAGATTTCCTGTGGACTGAAGAAAGAGAGCAAGCCTTCAAGGAGATCAAAGCTCGCATTGCACAAGCACCGGTGTTGATCAACCCGGACTACTCCAAGGATTTCATCCTATACGCGGTGGGAGAACCAGAGAGTTACGCCGCAGTCCTGACCCAAAAGGGAGAAGATGGCGAGGAGCGCCCCATAGTGTTCTCGAGCCAAGTGATCCAGCCGCACGAAGAAAAGTACAACTTTATAGAGCGGCGAGTACATGCTGTCATGAAGTCTCTCCGTAAGTTCAGGCACTTTGTCTCCCAGAGCAAGATCACCGTCTTCGTGATCCACCCGGACGTTCGAAGCTTTATCATACAAGGTGAACCGGGTCACAAGAGGGCAGGATGGATTGCCAAAATCCAGGAGTTCGACATCGAAGTGCGGCCAACCAAGCTAGTCAGAGGCCGAGCCTTGTGCCAGGAGCTAGCCCGAAGTGCGGCAGCCGAGATATCCGCCTGTGAGTGGGAGGATCCAGCAACGCGCATCAACCTAGCCAACTCTTTACCCGAGGAATGTGACTGGACAGATGAACTGGTGAGATACTTCTATACCGGAAGATGTCCAGATCACATGAATGCCTCACAAAGGAGGTTTCGGCTAGGTGCATTAAAGTACACTCTTCGCCCCGAGGGGCTTTACTTTAAAAACATTGACGGCATCCTGTTGCGGTGCGTCAGAAAAGCAGACCAATCCAGGGTCCTCGGAGAATTTCATTCCGGGATGCCTGGAGGTCACCATTCCGCAAGGCCCACGGCCTTGAAAATAATCAGAGCTGGGTACTATTGGCCCACTCTGTTTACAGACGCTCATGCTGTCTGTAGCAAATGTGATCAATGCCAGAGATTTGCTGGCAGGAACAGAAAAGCACCCCCGCCCCTTCAACCGATCCAAGCCGAGACTCCGTTTCAGCAATGGGGTCTGGACTTCATCGGGGTGATTTCGCCGAACTCTGCAGCGGGCCACAAGTTTATCTTAACCGCCACCGATTACTTCACACGGTGGGCAGAGGCGATCCCCACAAAGAACGCTGACCAAGAGACGGTCATCAGGTTCCTCGAAAGCTTGATCACCCGTTTCGGGGTTCCCGAGTCAATAGTAACGGACAATGGTCCAGGGTTCGCAGGCGCAGTACTCACGGAGTACACCAGCAAATTTGGCATCTATCACAAGATGTCTTCCAACTACTACCCGCAGGGGAACGGTCTCGCCGAGTCCACCAATAAGAATCTACTGAAGATCATTCGAAGGACAGTGGAGAAAAATAGGACTTGGCACCTACTCCTGAACCGGGCGCTATGGGCGGACAGAATTTCATTCAAGAAGTCCATCAAAACATCCCCTTATGCGCTCGTGTATGGCAAAGAAGCTGTCTTGCCAACGCACATTGAGATACCCGCTCTCTGGATGCTTGACGAGGAAAGAAACAGCGGGGATCCGGTAGAAGACAGACTTTGCCAACTGTTGCAGTTGGAGGAAGACAGAGAGAAAGCGTACCAGGCCTTCACAAAACACGCCAAAGCCACCCAAGGCTGGTTCGCAAAAGGTACCACTGCCCGAGTTTTCAAAATCGGGGACCTGGTGCTAAAGTGGGACTCGTTCAAGGCCAAACCCGGCAACCATGGAAAGTTTGACGCCCTCTGGGAGGGCCCCTATCAGATTGCACGGGTTAATCAATTCAATGCATATGTACTTCGGGACATGGAGGGACATCCTCTCCCCATTCCCGTCAACGGGTTCCACCTCAAATTGTACCACTACTGAAGGCGCCCGAAAAGGCCCTTCTTTGTACAGATTTCCCTTTTTGCATTTTAAAGTTTTCAGCATGTAATTATTTTAAGTTTTTCAGTTTTCTAAGTAGCCCAAGTAAGTCAGGCAGCGCTCATCAAATGGGGCGAAGAAGGGAAGAAAGCAGTTAAAAAGAGTTAAAAATGCCTAAGTATGGCTGCCCAACCCGACTTCGCAGCGAAGTCGGGCTGCGCCCTCTCCAAACAGCGCAGTTGGGTAGCAGGCTACAAGAAAATGTCTTGTCGGACTGCGCCCCAGTTGTAGGGCGAAGTCGGACTGCGCCCTAATTTCGGGCGAAGTCCGAGTGCGCACTCATTCTCAGGCGCACCCTGAGTAGTCCGATGAAGGCTGAAAGCACTAAGTCCGAAACCCAAGATCGCCCGTGCTGGTGGGCGAAGTCGGACTGCGCCCCTTTTTCGGGCGAAGTCCGCACTGCGCCCGTTTTTCGGGCGAACCTCGGACTGCGCCCTTCGAATTCGAGCAAAGACCGCGCTGGCGAAGTCCGAATGGTAAGCTGACGAAAAGACAAGTGTAAGGTCCGCGCTGCGCCCACTCTTGGGGCTAACCGCGAACTGCGCCCGTTTTCGGGCGAAGTTCGCGCCGCGCCCGTTTTTTGGGCGAAGTTCGGGTTGCGCCCAAAAAACGGGCGAAGTCCGACTTGCGCCCCTTTTTCGGGCGAAGTCGGACCGCGCCCCGGATTCCGGGCGAAGCATGAACGTTTCATCACGGACGGCGCCAAGTAAGGGCCCGTTGCAAAGCCCGACACATGGCAAGGTGTGGCTAATTAATTGCAAAGCTCTTTGAAAAGTGTGCCCAATGGTGGCAGCAACGTCAGCAACGGCACAACGTCCAAGGGAGGGCTTTAAATGATTGCGCGGTAACCAAGGATAATACATGTAAAAGATAACCTTGCGCAATATCCAAGGGTGACGCATTTAAAAGGTAAGGCGCGCCCTGGGCCAACAAATCACGTTTTTCAAAAAAACGGGCCCCTGCGCAGCCGCCAAGGTCATAACGTCGCCACCAATCCAGATTTAACTGCTTTAACTTCCTCCCTCGCGCCATTAATGAGCAGTTACCATCTACAAAAGACCCTGGCGCCAGCCAGAAAATTTATAAGTTCGAAGCTGACTCCCGGACTGCAGAAGATACGCCTGACAATCTCTGAAGTATTTGTCCCGGTATCTGATTGTTTCAACGAAAATGGACAAGGGGAAAGCGCCCGTACAGGCGCAATCAAGTATAAGTCCGCGCAAAGCTGACAAGTCTCCAGAATCCAGCGAACATGAAAGCACAGCGCCTCGGAAGGGCAGGAAAACAAAATCCAGAACAAAGAGGCACGTAGCTGGCCAGACTCCGCCGCCACCAATCAATCGTCTGTCCGGGTATAAAGATGGTGCATTCTCCATCAGTATCACGAAGCTGCGTCTGACCATCGCAAAGTGGGTGGGTAAGGTTCCGCCTTCTCACCACCTCGGAGCTGCATACAATTCAAATCTTCATTATTTCTTGTGCCCTCCGACTCACTGGTGCCCGGAGCTGGTTGAAGCGATTGCTGAATATTACAAACCAGCTGCGCGGCAAGTCTGCGATAACAAAGGAAGGGTGTTGTTCACTCTCTTCCGAGAGAGCGTCCAGCCGGCGTTCGCCCCAGGGCTCCAATACAGCCCAGACGCAATTGTCAGAAGGGTGAGCATCGAAGAGCAGACCGGCAGATTTTCGCAGACAAAGCGGATGAGAGAGTTCCTTAACTCAGAATTGAAGACTCCGCTAAATCCTGGACAGTGGCCGACCGGCCCCATACCGCTAGACCGATTTGAGAACAGATATATTTATATCATTCTGGCATGGGTCCTTGGCTGCGATTCAGACAGAGTGGTGCGGCCGTTTCAGCTGGCAATGGCCGAGTGCATCCTGCACGGGGAGTTTTACGACTCCACGGCGCAAAAGAGCGGGAAGCGCCCAATCTTCTACGATTGGGCGGACTGGTTGGCCTACGCGATTCACGCGAGCCTGGTAAGACTGCAGCAAAGGCAGTCGACGGACTTCCGGTTTTGCTCATTCCTCACATGGCTATGCCTGTACCATATGCATTACCGGATGAACGTCCCTAACCTGAGAAAAGCGAACGAGCAAGGAAAACCCCTCCCAGTGTATGAATGGACTGAGGCCCTGTACCGGAAGGGCTCGTTCTACGAGTTTAATGTTGGTTTTCTGGGCCAGGCAATGGGACTGTTCAGCCGTGGCGCAACTCGCCCACCAGCGGCTATGACAAAGCATCTGACAGACAACAAGCTCGGTGATACCTTTCGGCTGACTCAGGGCATTGTCGTCCGAATCTACGGATTCAAGGGGAAACCATGTCTGCTGCCCTACTTCTGCACAGACCATCAGTTTGGAATGGAGGTGGCGCGGCAAATGGACTACGTCGAAGAGGAATTTGGCCAGGGGAAGAAGAGGGGTCACTTATTCAAATATCCTATGACCTGGGCCAATATTCAGGTCTTCGAAATCGGGCAGCATGTTTACCTTGAGCAGGAGCTGCTAGAGATGGGCTTGATAATGCTGCCCCAATGCTGGAAGTACGACCCAATCGAAGTTTGGGGAAAGTTCATGCACATCTGTCCAAGACCCAAGATCATGCAAGAGAGAAGGAACTTGACGAGTGCGGATCTCTACTAGCGCATTCATTTGATGCAGTCATGGCCACCGTGGCATGAATTTTACTGCGAAGAGGTCGCTTACGATCCTGAACGGAACCCGGACCACAGAATGGAGTCAGCGGGATTCAAGAAATTCCTCGCTAAGGTGGCGCCGCTTAACTGGCATAAGGACAAAATCCTCGAATGCTGGAAAATGAGGTGTCGCACGCAACACGACAAGTCAAGCCGGAGGAATCTTGTCGTTGATGATGAGTTTTCGGCATTATATGATCAACACGTCGACACGTGGCAGCCCTTCGAATTTCGCGTTTGCGTTCCCCGAGGCGCAAACATAAGGTATAAAAGGAGGGCTACCCCCCAGTCATCGTCAACCCCAGTGACTTCCAGCGCGACTCCATCCGGCAGTCAAGTGGGCCCAACCCCATCCAGCAGTCAAGTAGGCCCAATGCAGCCTGTTGCTTCCATGGCAGCGCCCGAAGTGGCGCAAGGTTCAGAGCGGTCAACTCCTGAGCTGGCCCCTCCATCAACAGAGAAGACGCTCACACCACCAGCCAGTGGGCCAAGTGCGGCAGGTATTTTACCAACGCGACCCAGGTACAAATTTACCGTGGGCACGTCAGCGCTTCCCGCCCCTCTATTGCCGCTCCCTTCTGAGCCAGCCACGGCGTCAGGAGAAAAGAAAAAGAAAAGGGTCGAAAGGACCAAACGACCCCTGGAGCCAGTGCAGCAGACGCCTGCAGAATAGCCACAAGCAGCAGCGTCGGAGGTTGTCTCTTTAGACAGCCCCAAACCAGTAGCAGACATCCAGGCTGCAACCATTCCTTCAGCGACGGCTCAGGCGAAGCCCGCAGGTACGTCCTCTGTGCCATTTGCCCAAGTCCATGTCGGCCCTGCAAAAACCCCGACTCCCACTTCATCAGGGCAAGCCGTAGCCGCATCCTCCGCATCGCAAGCCACCCCGCCGTCCAACGACTTTCACTCTTTTGATCAGTTTGCCCAGGACCCCAATGCTTTCCAATCCCTGGGACAAACCCAAGAGCCTTCACCCGCGGTTAGTGCTGAAGCCGCTCCTTCATCTCCACATCTTTCGCCCCAGCCAACTGAAACCCTACCAGCGCCGTCTAGCCAAACCCCTGTCACTCCTAGGACCCGGTCACCCTCGAAAGCTACTACCCCCTCTGGTATCCCACCTACTTCATTGTTCGCGGGAAAAATGCCGCAGCAGGCCCAGGAGCTGGAAGACCTTGATTTCATGAGCATCACTGAGGACCAGCCTCTGGCAGTAAGAGCCGCGGGGGGATCTGCCTCCTTTCTTCAAGGAGTTAAGCGCAGAAGGGCCGAAGGGATAGCTGCCCCGGTCAAACGCACAAAGTTTGACCTGAATCGGAGAGTGCTTACAACAGAAAAGCTGATTCCTAAGGTGAAAAAGCCTCTCCGTGATATGACCGAGGCAGACTACGAGCTTCAGACAAAGGAGAACTTCGATGATATCAACGAAGAGTATGAGATCCGCGGTATTCGCCGCAGAACAGACAACCTCCTTGTCAAGCATCTCGAAACTCAAGAGGCGCTTTTCCAGCTACAGAATACTTCCAGGCAGCTTGAAGAAGACTTGGCCAGGGCTACAGCGCAGCTGGGGTCAGCACAGCAAGAAGTTGAAAACCTCAAGGCCCAGCTGGCTGCCGCTCAGCAGACAGCCGAACAAGAGAGGAAAGAAGCGCTGGAGCAGATTTCGCAACTGCAGGGTTCACTGAAACAGGCGCAGTCGCAATTGACAGAGCAAGCATTACAAGCGGCGGCCTTTTCAAAGAGCAAGGCGAAGGAGATGCGCGCAAGTCTGCTACAAGGTTGCAAGCCCAACCTTGTCAAGTCCTTGACAGTTCTGGATTTTTTATCCAGAATTGAAGAAATATTTGCCCAGGGCAAGCCTGTGGTAGAGGAAGCCGAACACCAGGCGAGGCAACTGCTAGACCTGGCTATGAAACTTGAGAAGATAGAGCACGATGGCTTCCGAATCTCACCTACGTCCTGTCTTGCCTCAGAGTGGGCAAACGCAAGGGTAACCTTGCACACTTACTTCGCCCGGACGGAAAGGATCAGAGCAGCCAGGTAGGCGCTGGACGCCTTAGAACAGGAAAGACAAATTCTCCTGGCTCCTTTTCGTATTTTGTCCGAGCATGGGTGTCCGAGCTATGTCAAAGATGACGAGCTCCTCACCCTTGAACAGGTAAAAGAGAACTGGCTGTCCTTTGAGGCAGATACAGCAGAAATCGATAGCTGGACAGAGCCAGTTCAAGAAGCGCAGGTCACTCAAATGGTGGCTAAGTACTGCAAAATCAGCTCTTCTCTTGGGGAGTTGGGCAAAAGATTTCACACCATTGACCTGCACGCGGTCGCTGCATTCCATGCAATACTCAGAGAAATCAGCGACCCTTCTCCTTTCCAAACCGCAGTCTGGGACCAAGCTAAGACTGTGGTCGAGCGCATCAGCAAGCGAGAGGCCGAAAGCGGAGAACCTTCTGATTCAGAAGGCGAGACTGAGGAAGCGACTGGTGAAAGTGAAAACGAAGAAGAACAGTTGCCTCAAGGGAAGCGACCAGAGCAGCAGAAGACAGGGGAAGGAAGTTCCTCTGCACCCAAAGGATAAAGGCATGGTTCTTTGCGCCGAGGCGAGCTCGACACCCCGCGAGCCGCCAGGAATGTTGCCACATTTTGCACAGGGGTGCCATGTTTTTGGTTTCTGCATGTAAGCTGCTCTTTTCCTTTCCTTCTCCTCATTTTCCCTTTCTTCTTCTCTCCCTTTCTTCCTCTCCCTCACAGCTTCATTCCCTCTTCTTCTTTCCCCCTTTCCTCCCCCAGCAAACTTCAACAGGTGTACCTTGAAAAGTTTCTAAGTGTTGGGGCGACACCCGACTTCGCAGCGAAGTCGGAGTGCGCCCCTCAGTTGGAGCGCAGTAGGGAACCCAGAGTGCGCAAAATCTGACTAAGTGTCAGGGTGCAACCCGACTTCGCAGCGAAGTCGGGGTGCGCCCTTCTTCCTGGGCGCACTAGGGGAATGACCTATCAGGAAAATGGCTAAGTGCTGGGGTGCAACCCGACTTCGCAGCGAAGTCGGAGTGCACCCCTGTTCCAGTGCGCAGTCTGTACAGCGGATGGAGACAGCCCAGCACCGGTGCGCAACCCGACTTCGCAGCGAAGTCGGAGTGCGCCCTTTGACCGGTGCGCAGTTCGGTGAAGTCAACTCAGAAGACACCAAGGCAAGAAGGCCTTCCGACTGCGCTGTCTTTCTCCTGCGCAACCCGATGGCGCCCGAATTCCTGGCGAAGTTGGATAAGCTGCCTTTCAAGGCAGACACGTGTCACGCTTCAGCATCCGACAAGTATCCACCTCCGGGATTCGAGCCAAGACTTGACCGCGCAAGGACAGAGCATGGGCTACACCACCGACTCCAGTTGTCAACATTTAAAGCCGATGTGAAGTGCCATCTGCCGCACCTACTCGCATTCCTGCTGACGGAACGCGCTGCCACGTAACTATACCGCCTTCAGGGACACCATGCTGCAAGGACAGTCCGGCCCGACAGAAGTCAGCATCAGCAGCTCCTCGGCCGCTCGTGTCAGCTACTGTCTTGTCTAGGGCTCTGTGCCCATTAATGTAATCGGGGGGAATTTAGGGCTATAAATACCCACCACATTTTCATTGTAAGTGGTGGAAGGGGAATATATTGCTAGGGGACAATTGTAGCTGTGCGTTTGCCTCAAATACAGACATATACTTGGCTCTGCTTACCGTCTTTTATCTTGTATGCTGCCTCTCCTTGTCATTTCTGCCTCATGTTTCTTGTGTCATTGCTTGTTGTTGTACTGAACTCTGGACTCCAACATTTGATGGCCAGGTATTCCTAGAATGCATAGATAGAGGATACATGGGATCGCTGATAGCTGCAGTTTCGATGTATGTTTGTAGATGAATGCTGTTAGTAGTGGTGATTGATTCGTCGCCGTGCTGCTTATTTCCCCCACCCAACTCCAATCACATTTGGAATTTCTTTCTGCACTTTTATCTCTTTTTGTACCCTTTTATCTCTTTCTGTACCTTTTTATCTCTTTCCTGCACTCTTATCTTAACACACTCCCCCATAGGAGCCGGCCTTCTCCGGAGATTGGCACGGAAGGCATCCCTTCCTTCCGGCCTTTCAATCTGGTGGGCGAATCTGGGCGCATCAACAACAAATCCTTTCCTCATGGCAGATTCGTAACCAACATCTCCTTTAGATAAATTGACTATTCACTGCCCCTTGACTGCCATCTTACCAGCTGGTTTGCTGAAATGATTCAGCTGAAATACTTCCATGCATCAAATGCAAACTGAAGTTTCTTTCACAAACAATGTGTTCACACCATTCCAACTTGCAGCTAACATCAACTGCATTATACCAAAAAATAAAAATAAATTAATTAATTAAAAAAGAAAAAAATAAAGAAAACTATTGGTTGGGATAAACTTGATCAATGACTAACCCCATTTTATGTATCACAAAAATGTATGGTAACTCCACAACATGAGGGTTGTTATAAACTACTTACAGTAGAGGATTTGAATGCAAATATGGTTTTGAAACCTGTAACTATCAAATTCCATTTGCTCAGTCTGATCCAACCATATTCCAACCTCATGGGTTTGGCAATGAAATGATGAGAATCTTCAACCTTTACTTTTCCTTTAGAGAGCTCTTTCGTGCATTTAGAAAATAAAGAGCTTCCAACGTATTCTGCTGTCATGATTTTTTTTGCCACAATATTCACAAGGGCAAAGGTCCCAACAAAACTGAGATATATGCCCTTCCCTTCCACAACAATCACAGCAAAATGGAAAACTGGAAGGTTAATGTTTATACCTCTTTTTATGGGTGCATATTGATTTGTGGTTTCCTTGCTTAAAGCTTGCTGCACTTATTGTTTGATCTTGTCACTTCTCTTTTTATGTGAAGTATGGGGCAATGGTCACTTCTCCTCCTACACATTCAAATGCACACCTACAGTCATGGAAAAGTTCTCTTTTCCATAGTATCCAAGACCCATACGTTGAGGCCAAGAGATGCCTCAAGAGAACATCTCAGTGGGATCCCTCATTCCTCGGGCATGCTTGCTAAGTCCTTGGCCTTGCTAGCCCACGTTATTCAAAATCTTGGAACCTATTCCCCTAGTATACATCTCAAAATTGGCAAATAAATTACTGCATTTCTCCAAAGATACAAAATCAGGATCAGATATTCTGTGATGGTGTTAGCTTCTTTGGTAGAACAATGAGAGAGACTCTTCTCTTTCTCCATATCTTCACACATTGCTTGGAGTTGGGCCAACAACTCCTCTTTGGAATCTATCTCTTTTGCAACTTCTACATTGCTTGCAAACATTTGTTTTCGACTTGTGGAATCAAGTCTTGAGCAATACCAACAATTTCAGCGCATTGGCTCTTAATCTTGGGAATCTTCTTTGCAAACATAACAAGTAGCTCTTCTTTCTCTTGAAGCTTCATCGTCAACTCTGTATTCTCCTCTCTCAACTTGGCAAATCTGTTGGAATTGTTGTTGGCTGGTCTCTAACAAGTTTTAAATCTTTGCTTTTTCCCTCTTGAAGCTGGTTCTGTTGCTTTCTACTAGATTTCTCCATGTTTCAGCAAAAGAAATGCACAAGACCTTCCTCACACTTGGTATGCAGACCTCTTGTCATGTTTATGGCAAACAATCGAACCCCAAACATCGAACCAATACCAAACTCCAAACTTCTTTATAAAGTTTTCTAATGGCCCAAATTGATAGATTGGGTGCATTTCTAGAGTTTGCATGCTTGTGTCAGCTGCCAAAGACCATATCTTTGGGTATCAAACTCCAAACTTTGTACGAATATCAGACTCCAAACTTCAGAACTTACACCAAACTCTGAACTATCAAACTTACAAACACACACTGAAGTTCGAACTCCCAAACTCACATCGAATTTCAAACTTCCAAACTGTAAAAAAGTTGAGTTGAAAGGCACCCACGAAATTCGAACTTGTGACTGTTGCCACATTTTGCAAAGGGGTGAAAATTTTGAAAATTTTGAAAACTGCTGCATTTTTCGGGACCAGATCCTTCCCTTCTTTCTTCCCTAGCCTTCAGTCCAATCCAGGCGATCTTCAGGACTGCGATTTTCAGGTTCAGTTTCTCAGTTTCCAGCAAGCTTTGGCGGAGTCTAGAAGAAGCCAAAAAATTCTAAGGCTAAAGCACTCCCGGGTCACGTTCTTTTGGAGAGATTCCGGGATTCGCTTCATTTTTACGGCAATTCCCAGCTTTGCCCCTCCTTCGGACCACTGCCGGCAGCACCAAGCAACGACGAAGCTATTGGCAAAGAGGGGGTCAAAATTTGTCTAAGTGCGGCCTTCCCGCGAGTCACTCCATTCTGGAGCGACTCCCATCCTCGCTGGACTCTCCGGGTGACTCTCAGCACTTCCAGCGACTGGCAGCAACAAGCAGAAGCGCAGAAAATTCTAAGGCATGGACTGCTACCGACGGTCGCTCTTTTTCGGAGCGAACCCCGTGGTCGCCCTATTCCCCCAGTGACCCTCGTCGTCGCTTTAGATTTCAGCGAACCACGGTGGGGAATGAATTCAAAAAGTGGCTAAGTATGTGCCCGTTGGTCGCTCCGTCTAAGAGCGACCCTGTCGTCGTCGCAACAGCCTAGCGATCCCCGTCGTCGCCGCACTTTCTAGCGACCACGGGCAGAGGAGATTTTAAGAAATATTCTAAGGCATGTAAGCTACCCGTGGTCGCTCCGTTTTCAAGTGACCCCCATCGTCGCCCCCATTGTTCAGCGACCTCAAGCAAAAGACAAAAAAATTGCAGGCTTTCTAAGACGTGCCCGTCCCGGGTTCGCTCCATTCCGAAGCAACTCCCGGGATCGCTCTTCTTCTCGAGCGACTCTCGTCGTCTCCCTCCATTTTAGCGAACCTCAAACTGAAGCTGAAAGCAAACAGGCTTCGGGATTTGGACCAGTCTTGGCAGGATTGAAGGTGTACTTCAAGAGCAGGGTAGGTGAGCATCGATGACACGCACTCAAGGGCAAACTGTACTCCACCTACCACATTAACGAGACGAGCCCTTCCAACGACCAAATCTGTCCAAAGCCGTACTAAATCCAAGTGAATCATGCTACAGGTACACTCATGGCCAGCGGGTGTCAAATCTCGGCAGCTTTTGCAGGTTTAGGGTTCCGTGCTTCAATGTAATTTTGGGGGAAAATTATGCTATAAATAGCAGCGCACTTTCATTGTAAATGGGGGGGACATATTGCTAAGAAAGCTACTGTAAACAGACATTTTGCTTCAATACAAGGCATCTTTGGCTCCAATTCTTGTCTCTTCCTTTTATGCTGCCTTTTGCAAGTATTTCTGCTTCATGTTCATTTATTTTTCTGATTGCTGTAATTCTGAACTCTGGATTAGGGCATTGGCAATTAAGTGAATCTGGAATGCTTGTTGAAGGATACATAGGGAGGAATCGCAGTATTGGTTTCTGTTACATGTTCTGTTTTGACTACTGCTGGTCTGGGTATTAGTTAGTGATTGTGTTGCTTGTCTTCCCCACAACTACTGCTATGCTTTTACATTTCTTTCTACATTTTACAATCTCTTTCCAGTTCCCTTATCTTAAACCCCAAGTAGAATAGTAAAGGAGTCGGCCTTCTCCGGAGATTGGCACAGAAGGCATCTCTTCCTTCCGGCCTTTCAATCTGTGGTCCGAGTCTAGGGCGCATACGCAGACCAAAATCCTTTCCTAATGGCGGATCTGTGACCAACAGTGACATCATAGACACAAGCAAGGAACTATACCGTTATGCCAATGGTAATAGTTGGGTTGATGGAGAACCTTAAAAATATTGAAGTTTGAGCACTTGGTTCTACGTTGATCACTTGCTTCCATGTTGCAAGTTAAAATTGAGTGAGACTTGAGCTCAAGACCTCATCCCCGCAAATCAACATAGATACTGTTGTGCCAAGGACACACCATAACACGAAAGCAATAGCACTTAGATAAGAAGCAAAGCATGGAGGCTGGATATCAAAACAACGCATGGGAGACCTCCATTGACCACGTAGCTAAACAAAATGTTCACCCAGCAAGATTAGAACTCTCCACATTCTTACAACAATCCTATGTTCCTACCACTCTACCAGCATCCAACATGAGGGGAGACATTCTTTTGTTAATATCACAATTCAGTCACTGGGGTTAACATGGCTAATCAATGGTGCATACAAAGGGGCTTTGTTGAACGTAGACAGGGATGCATGTTTTAGCATGATCATTGAGGACAGTCCCATGTAAGGATATTTATCCCATGATCATTGACCACGTAGCTAAACAAAATGTTCACCCAGCAAGATTAGAACTCTCCACATTCTTACAACAATCCTATGTTCCTACCACTCTACCAGCATCCAACATGAGGGGAGACATTCTTTTGTTAATATCACAATTCAGTCACTGGGGTTAACATGGCTAATCAATGGTGCATACAAAGGGGCTTTGTTGAACGTAGACAGGGATGCATGTTTTAGCATGATCATTGAGGACAGTCCCATGTAAGGATATTTATCCCAACTGAAAAAATCCAAAAGACTGCCAAACCTGCCATAAGCCTCAGAGAAACTTTGCTCTGATGCCATATGATCCATGGCAGCCCATCAATTGACTCACTCGCAAAAATGTCTATTTATACAAAATTAGACAACACACAACAACTTTGATCAATGCATCAAAACAGGCGCAAACATAGCTGGAAATTGCATAGGAAAAGAACAACAAATTAAACCACCATTGGCAAGGAAATCAAACCTAATGAATCAAGAACACCATGAATTGTGGGAAAAACCCTCCAGGGAAAGAAAATGCAGAAGAATATGCTGCTACAGGTTGTATTATTGAAAACGTGCATGATCTGAATGAAGTCTCTCTTAGAGAAAAAGAGAGCACACAAAAGCTTATACAACTCCATATCACTCCCAAAAGTTCATGCCCTGCCAATCCATTAGAAAATATAGCAACATTACCTATTTATGCTTATCCAACAAGAGGAAGTAAAGGAGGGCATGGAAGGTCAAAAGTCATGCCCTTTCCTCTTCAACTTCTTCTCCAGTGACCTTTTATTTTCTCATTTCTCTTCAAATCCAAAAATAGAAATTTTCCTATTTGATCATCCTTCAATCCTGATCATATATGCAAGGATAAATGTGATGCTTGATCTGCAAAAACCATTGCGTAAGAGTATAATTTTAGAAACGGAAGGCTTTTGAAGGTCAAAAGTCATGCCCTTTCCTCTTCAACTTCATCTCCAATGACCTTTTATTTTCTTATTTCTCTTCAATCCAAAAATACAAACTTTCCTATTTAATCAGCCTCCAATACTGATCACACGTGCAAGGATAAATGTGATGTTTGATCTGCAAAAACCATTGCATGAGAGTATAATTTTAGAAACAAAAAGGCTTTGAATGGGAACAAGAGATAAATTACGAATGAATTTGTTTTAGATGCAAAGCCTATCATCAACATGGCCATCCGGCTCGAGAATGTCCAATGCATGCAGGGAAAGTGAACAACAAAATCGCTAACATATCTAAACAAGAGGATAAAGAGGGATTTCAAAATCCAAAACAAAAGAGCATCGTCAAAGGAAAAGGGCCCCACATATACTACTGCTACCAAGGATGCCATCAATTGAAGAGGGTTTGTAAATAAATAATGGAAGAAGAGCCAAAAATAGAAACTTTCCTATTTAATCAGCCTCCAATACTGATCACATGTGCAAGGATATATGTGATGTTTGATATGCAAAAACCATTGCATGAGTATAATTTTAGAAACAAAAAGGCTTTGAATGGGAACAAGAGATAAATTACGAATGAATTTTTTTTAGATGCAGAGCCTATCATCAACATGGCCATCTGGCTCGAGAATGTCCAATGCATGCAGGGAAAGTGAACAACAAAATTGCTAACATGTCTAAACAAGAGGATAAAGAGGGATTTCAAAATCCAAAACCAAGAGCATGGTCAAAGGAAAAGGGCCCCACATTTACTACTGCTACCAAGGATGCCATCAATTGAAGAGGGTTTGTAAATAAATAATGGAAGAAAAGAAGGAAGAGGTGATTCTTGAAACACAAGCAGGTCAAGAGAATGACAACGAAATCATGAAGATTTCACTTATAAAAAGGTAGTGGTAATTTTTTACAAGACTCACCAAGAAGTTTGAAGGATGACCTATCAACATCTAATGAACCTACAAATGGAAGGAGCAAGGTGAGAGAAATTGAGGAGACGGAAAGAGAAAATCCATTTGGACCAAAGACACAACCACAATTGGAGCAAACAGACAAGGGATCGAGCATCATACAGTCTACCAGTATGGGAAATATTGTGGATGTAAACCAAAATAAAAAAAAGGACACAACTCCAATCATGACAGAATTCAGATCCAAACAATGGGGGACTTGGCATTCTTATCCCAACCCCAAATTGAGGAAATCTCATGGAAGGTTACAAAGATCTGCTCCAACAAATGAAGGTGACATAGAATTTGATGGGTCTTAATTCCTCTAAGAAACAGGTACTATTGAAAAGTGTGATAGATTAGGTAGGTCAACTATTATTATGTTTCAGGAAACTAAGATAAGTTCTAAATCGTTGGAAATATTAGTATAATAGACTTACGTTTCGTAGTAGTAGAGTTAGATGGCAATGGTCTTGTGGATGGTCTAGCCATATTGTGGGATACATAACACATTGGATGTCTATCAAAGGATTTGTACAACACTTCTAGTCATTTTAGCATGGTGTTTGATGTTACAAACTTCTATGGTCCATGTTCCCCACCTTACAATTCAAGTTTAATCTTAAAAACTTTGGATTATGATTCTAACATCGCCTCCTATAACCCAAAATTAACACATCAAATGAAAGAAACCGGACTTTATAGATGCAACCCCATACCTTGATGGACGAATCCAAGAAAATGTTTCTAAAAATCATCTTCGAAGTCTCAAATTCTCCTGAAAACAAAATTACCCATGCTTTTTCTTTCTTGTTGTTGGAGAAACATTACTAAAATCATCACACATCTCAACTCTGAATTTCAACCATGTTCCTCCTATGTGTTAAGGAGTAAACAAATAAAATTTCTTTCTACCATGTGAAAAATATCATCCAAATACAAGCAATACAACCGGGCCATTATTTCAAAACACACATGGGTGCTCATACAAGCACACCAAATTTTACAAACATCATAATTCATCTGGAAAAACATAGCTTTGTTCCTATTTTTCTCTCCCAGAATCATTCTTGATGAGTTTGAAATGTTCCTTTTGTTCAGATATGAGTAAACAAATGATAACCCCTCTGCAATGTGAAGGATATCATGCAAACTTGATCACCAAAAACATAATCCATTGAAATTTATAAAAAAGAACAAAAGGCTCATGGCCTAAATCACATGGGCATAACAACAGCTGCAAACCAACACTGCAAAAAATGAGAATAAGAAATTTCCATAGGTGGTTTACCTTGAACCATCCACTAAAGAAACTCTTAACTCAAAATCCAGTATTGTTGGTGTGTTTGTCCAAACACCCAACAACTGCATTATCATCAAAAATCGTCAAATAAAGTTAGAGCTTCTTCATTATCTACATCTTTAGCAACTTAAGCAGAATCATTTATTTGACATCATTTTCATAATGATTGGATTTTTCACACTTGAAACATTGGACGATTTTCTTGACCCCTCTTCCACATCCAAATGGTTCTTGACCTCATCTTATTCTACCACCAAGATTGTGACCTCCACTATGGTAGTTTCTTCCTTGAGTATTGCAAATACTTCTTCTGTCGTGTGTGCTTGAATTGGCAATAAGAGCATTTTCTTCAAAGGGTTTTTCCTTTATTCAATGAATCAATGTAATGTTAAATAATGTAACAGCCCCAATATAGCCATGTCATCTATCTTTATTATTGGTTCGGCCCCCTAGGTTAAAGATGTCACCCCTTTGAGCATTAGGATTAGGTTTTGTTACTTTGTTAGGCTAGAAACAAAAGAATTGGTAATGTAATTGGCATATCATTCATTTTGTTATTCTTCTATCGCCTTTGGTGCGCATGAGAGATTTTGCCCTCCCTAAATGACCAAATAACTTTGCCCTCTTTGAGTGGCTTGGATTGTTCTATGACTTGGAATCTAGATTTGTTTTACTCATTAGGATCTATTTTTCTCGAATCTGACTAAGTTGCAAATATTCCGATGCATCTTGTTTCTATTGCTATACTTTTAAAATCTATATTATAATTGTTGTTGTTTGGAAGTTGTTTCGTTATAACTTGTATTAGAACTACAATTTTGGCTTCCCTATGGCAGCAAAATAAAGCCAGCAAGGTGGTGAGCGAGTTGTTTCAAAACCTCTTTTGCCCTGATTCACATTGTCCAATCAAGTAATTTCTATCCAATGTTTTTCTCTACTATCAATCTTCCAACACACTTTTCTTTTATAATATTGTGATTTAGACAAAATCGTTCATGTTCAATGAACCTAAAAAAGGGTGTGTTGGGACCCTTGTAGGAGACTTATCTCATTTTGATCATCTCGTCAAGTTGATCAAAACAAAATATATCTCTAGTAAAACCGTTTTTTAGGCGATTGGTGATCATCTTGGGCCTTGTTCGATTGGTGGTGTATGTTTGATCCTTCAGATTCCTCCGGCTAGGCATGAGTAAATGGGCATTTGTGACAAAAAAACCTAACTAATGATGTTTTTATCAGCCGAAAGAAGCATCAACCAAGGAATCAAGGCAAACAGCACATCAACAACTTTGACCCTCTCATTTGCTCTGCCATCAGCCCCATGAGTTCCTCTCACATCCCCTCTTCAATAGAAGACCACAACTTATATGACCCTCCGTTAGACCTCCAATTCTTACAAAACTTTATTCTCATGATCATAAATCATCCACAATATATTGAAATGTCAACTATTCAACCACAAAGTAATATTCCACAATGAAATAATCCACACAATGAGATAAAGATAGATAATACCCTTAGGGTGTTGCACAGTGGTGGGGAACAATTTGGATTGACAAATTTAATGATTAAGTTTCTAATGATGATACTGTACAACTTGCATCATATCCTTGTTATGACTGCTTTGATTTCAGCTTCAGACGACCTAGTTTGCGAATAGGACGACCTACCCTTTTCTAGACTGCTAACACTCACTAGATGGTTTGTCTTGAGTGTTAATGGCCCAAGCTCTCCATTGTATGGCCTATCACCATCATTGTATGGCCTCACAATTGCCTTGGATGGCTTGACACTAGGCTAAACGGCCCTATATGACAGACTTGGAAAGAATACAACTAACAGATTGAATCTACTCTACTGTAGCAATCATTAGTAACAATACGTACAAAGAAAACATAATGGCAATAACAGAATATGGATGAATATGAGTAGATCTTGCATTAACAGTATATTGTACGGTGAAATATATATGGCATTATCTTACTTACATAGTATCCGATCCTGCGTACAATATCTCCTTTAGACATACACTACAATGCCTGTGCGAATGTATCTACTCTCATACGTGTGTTGATTTGTCTACAGTACCCTGTATCTATGTCTAGCATGTACCACTCAAATGAATGAAGGTGTCTATTTAACCTTGGGGATGATAGTTAACAAAGAACCACCACCCCAAACACCTCACGTCTAACTGGGTGACAACTACCCTTGCATGACTACATATGCACATAACTCAACTCATTATTACAATGTGCGACTCTATTCAAATTAGAAAACTTTGGTATATCAAAACTATTACATCAAAATTACATTGTGCACGTACTTTGACTTCCAACGCACTTATTTCTATTTTTTATTTATTTGTTTTCTCTTTTGAGGTGGCATGTCAAAACTAGCACCTACATCTACCCTTTCCCATTAAATTGGTCGACATCCTCGTTGACGACTATTGTTGATCTTGGGGACTTTGTCTCTTTTGGGGTTGAAATGATAAAACAGGTATTCCTCCAAGCTCCTGAATCTGTAATTTCAGGGCTTCGATCTCTCCCTTCAGTCACTTTGCATAGGCTTGGTAACAAGCCCACTCGAAGACATAATGATGTGACTTCTAGTCAAATTTAGCCAACATAGCCTTCAACTTTGCCTCCCTTGTTGATTTAGCTTACTTTCTTGCAGCTACTACCAACTACTCATCACGCTCAACAATCAGTTGATCACAGTGAGCGATCTCTTGCATCTTTGCCTCAATAATTTGCTCCCTCTCTGCACACTCCAACTTCAACCGACCATTCAACTCATCCTGTTGTTCTTGCACTTGCCTCATGCTCTCCATCTTTGTTCTCAACTTAGCTACATATGCTTCAGCATCCCACTGCACTTGCCAAAGTCATCCTTCCACCATCTGCACTTGGTTAGCCAACCCTTCCTCCCTCAACTTCAGACTACAGACCATTTGCTGAAACGTCTCCAATCTTGTTGCTAACCATTGAATGAGATATGCTAAAAATTTCATTCTTGTATATGACTTTACTAACTCAAGTGTTAGCTTCACATACTTGAAACCTAGAAGTTCAGGATAGGCCGCCATATTCCCTTCGTCAATGTACACTCATGGTGGATGTCGATAGAGTACTTGAGATCTTTTTGGCAGATTCTTGATTTCCAGCATCGAATTGATACTGCTACTGCCAACTCCTAGTTCCCATGGCTGCATTTGATAAATTTCTGCAAACTTTTTCATATGCTCATCATCACAAGCTCAGTGCTCCAATTTGCTCTTGGGTAATACGGACTAGACAGCAAATGCAAGATCTTAAATTTTGTGGTCAACTTCTAAATAATTTCATTGACAAAGTGTCCTCTGCGATCACTTGTCAACTGAAGAAGTGCACTGAATCTTGTAATTAGTTTCTCATACAAATCTTGTAATCAGTTGCCCATACAAGAAGCACACAGTGCTCTTTGCAGAATTGTTAGTCAACGCCTTTGCCCTGACCCACTTCATCAAATATTCAGTAGCTACCACAATGTATCTGCATCTTTGTCTACTAGTTCTCAACAGCCCCACAAAATCCAAACCCCATATTTCAAACAAATCCTACGACTATGATGGGTATAATGGAATGAAGTCCCTCTTAAGCAGCCTCCTAGCTCTTTGGCACATATCACATGCAGTCACAAACTCCTTCGCATCACAATAAAGGGTGGGCCACCACAACCCTGCCAAAAGCACCTTCCCCGCGATCGCATCTCACCCCATATGCCCTCCTGTCAACCCCTCGTGAACTTTCTTCAATGCTGAATTCACTTCCCCATCCATTACACATCTCCGCAACACTCTGTTAGGTCCAATCTTGTACAGTAAACCAACTATCAGCTGAAATGATGTTGATTTTATGATGATCTTCTTTTTAGCTTCCATCAACTGCCTTGTATAGTAAACCACCTATCAACTGAAATGATGTTGATTTTATGATCTTTTCGGATTCCATAAAATCTTGTGGCAACTTACTCGTCGATAAGTATTCTCCCATGTACTTGTACCACAACAGTTGCACAGTGATTGCAAACAAATGAGCGACCAAAAATTTATCCGACACTCCTTTTGCAGGCTCTCCCGAGCGAAGCCTTGTCAATTGATATGCTATCACATGTTTCTTCCCAGGTCTAACTACCCCTCAAAATATGAATTCTTGCAACGTGACAGGCCACTTGCTAACTCATCCATGAAGAGTTGGCTTGTTGATTAAATACAACAATGCCTGATGATCTACATACAAAGAGAAAGGATTGGCAAGAAGCTAATGTCTGAACTTTTTTACCGAATACACCATTCCCAAGACTTGTTGCTCTACAGTGTTGTAATTCTTCTGTGCACGAGACAACAACCAACTTGAAAAATATATGGGCTTATCCAGCTTAAATTACCCCTCCTAGGCCAACCCACATCCAATTGCAAAATTGGACACATCAACATGGACATAAAACTCTTTCCAATCTAGAAACACCAGAATGGGTGCACAAACCAACTTTGCCTTCAATTCTTCAAAGGCCTTTTGATGCTCCTCCATCCATCGAAAAGGAACATTCTTGCACGTCAACACATCTAGTAGGTGTGATACTTATGTACCCAACATGTCCCAAAATGGACTTCAACGAGCTCACATCGTATGGTTCCTCCATGCTTATTATGACTTGTATTTTGTCAGGATCGGTCTTCAAACCCTCTTGACACACCACATGCCCTAGCAACTTCCTGTATGGTACCAACAACTTACACTTCTTCGAGTTCAAAAACAATCGAGCATTCATACACGTCATGCATTCCTCTAATGCATGCTCATCCTTCCCGTACAATGACCAATCATTCAGGAATACTTTGAACTTGCCTTTGGACATCCGCTCAAAAATATACAGAATCATTCGTTGAAATGTGGCAAGGGAATTGCATAAACTGAAAGGCATTCGATTATATGCATAGATGTCATTCTCTACTGTCAATTTCTCCTCATCGACCTTGGCCACAGACTTTGCATGTTGGCTGCATTTGTCGATCTCGTATACACTTCGTACCGGTTCATCTCGATCTTCTTTTGTATTAATACACAATTTGGATGGAAGACTTCATAATCCTTCATTTGCCAATGGAGAAGTCCACTGTCAGAGCGCTCCTCAACCTCTGTGCATTCCTCCAACTCTATCACACCTTTGTTTGGTTCATGTCTATTTTTGTCCTCCAATGATGAACGCCTAGATTCACCGGATGTCGCCAATCTTTCTTGAATGTCAACTAGTCCTCCCAATTGTGGTTCACCTTTGCTATGCGTAGCCACCCGCATCCCAAAAATGCATCATAGGCTAGTTTCTACTAGTAATTACCACAAAATCCATGAACTCTTGATCAGCGATTTTTACCTTTTGTGCAGTCAGTACCCTCTTCATTTCTATCCCGTACTGGTCTACGCCATACAATCTAAAGTTGGGAGACCATAAAAATGGTGCCCCCAAGTCTCTCCACAACTTTTCAGGCAAAACATTTACACTTGAACCCCCATCAATGATTACCTCAATCAACTTCTGATTTAGCAACTCGATATGAATCAATGTTGGTTTCTTCTTGGCATTTATCATCAATATTGTCGAGTTAATGTATTGATCCTTGTTTGTGTTGCTTCCACTTGGCATCGCGACTCATCCACTCTTCTCGTCCGCACCATTTCTCCTGTTGTTGCATATAGCTTCGTTACTATGCCAAGTACACTAGATACTTTCACTTTTATACTTGTATCCAGTACTTGTGCAGCCAACTGGTTTGTTACTACATCCTCTTCAATCGTGATGGGTTTCTTCAATTTCTTTTCCTGGACTTGTCTCTCCTCATTGGTCTTTCTTGTTTCCTCCTCAATCTGGACACATCCTTCCTACCATCTCTCCTTCTCCTTGGTAGGATCTGGGTATTGTTTCACCTTCTTTGCTTGTGCCCTTGTGACTACTAGCACGTGTTTCTGTTTTTGCTAATTTTTTGAAGGTTCCTCAATGTCAACAAAATTGACATTATGTGAGTTGCTTGAACTTGCTTTCTTTGGGCAATTTACCTCCTTGTAATTGTTAGGATATTTTATTATATTATTATTAGATCATGCATTGTTAACTGGAAGGTTATTATTAGTTGGAAGATTATTTTAATATTTCTTGCATGTAACGATCTCCTAAATCAGGAGTATTGATCTTCCAGTTTGTAACCCTAAAACATGTATTAAATAGGCTCTTGCCTCAATGAATGAATTAAGCTAATTTGCCATCATTGGTATCAGAGCAGGGTAATCCGAGTATGCTTTGAACCTGTAGTGTAACACTGATTTGGTTTATTAGAAAGAATTCTTTGATCTGAGACGTCATCGAGTGTGTGAGGTCTAGTAAAAGACAATCGTCGCTATCCGACAATAAGCCCTTCCATTTATTTGATGTGCATAGGTCTAAGTGTTTTGCAGGTTTGATTCGTGATCCATTGATAATCAGAGCCTATGTGATCACGGCCTTAGATTTGGTCTTCTAAAATATTTTGCTCAATCTTTACCAGATCCCTCATCTTGGATTGCTAGAGATCTAGCCTCCTTAAAGGTTTTCACATATTACCCTTGCTAGATCTCTATTCGCTTTTACTCAAGGTATTCTGCATCATTTTGTTCATGGGAGATATATCGTTTTTTCTAGCAGTCAAATTTTAAATATTCTTGCACCATTACGTAGATCGTTTCGAGTACTACAAAAACGAGTGGTCATGTCAAATTTTATTGAAGTTATGGTTGTTTGAAGTTGGGCTATCAATGCGGTTTTTTTTTGCTGTGCCAAAATTCATCAAGGAAGAAAAAATCATCTCTCAATCCAAATCTAGATCCAAATCCAAATACAAATACAGCCCCTTTTGGAAATAATGTATATTCCATCATTTGGGTTATGTAAATGTATCCTCCAAGATACTACCTAGATTACTTCCTGTGCAAGTTATCTAGTGACTTCATGCATTGTAATAAATGGACAACTGTCCATGTGCAAGTTGTACATGTGCAAGGTGTCCTATGCACAGCTAGATAGAGTGTTGGGCATGCATGATATTTTGCATATATAAGGATGGCCTCTTAGATAGATAGATAGGACATTTGGGAGACATTGTTGGATAGCGTAGGTTAGTGGATTGTGCTCCACACCATTTACTGGTGATGGATATGATGTAGATCTGTAGCTTTGTTAATGGAGTGCTCACTTCCTCCATAGCTACATCGTAATCTTTTATATCTTTTATATTTCAGCATACTTCAATCATCTAGCAGATTTACTTTATTGCATCTTATTATGCATCTTGTGATTGTTATCTCTCATGGCTCATTCATCAAAAGCTAATAGTGGTATTAAAGCTACGGTAGATCTAATATGTGCAAGTATTTAAGGAACCACCATTGTTGGTTAGCCTGACAATTTTGTCAAACTGACGCGCCATTGGACCAGCCACTGACAAAAGATCTCAGGAGCATCTAGGTGGTAGATTTTGGGAGAGTCACAAAGATAGGACTGAAAGGAATCTCAGTTTTAGAAATACTGAAATCATTTTCGTCTAGAGTCTTTTCCAGAGAGTTATTATGAAAACTCGTGAAGACTAGGACTCAACATTTCAATCCACTAGATTAACAGATCATCTAGTGAATACTATCCAAGTCATCTGGAGTTTGCTAACAGGTACCTAAAGTTTCTTTTGTTGCAGGAAATTAATCCTCAGAGGATTGGGACTCCTCCTACGACAAACAACTAGGAGACTCCAACTTCATTACCCGATGGTTGGAGTGCCCTCATAGTGCAGAGGTTAGTTCATTGTGAAAGAGAAGAATACTGCTAAAGAAGACTTCCTGTGAAGGATTGTGGTGAAGATAGGAGACTAAAGATCTCCATTGCTGGTTTGCAAAAATCCACACTTGAAGAACAGGCCACAAGAGCCTTGATACATAAAGGCCATAGAAGCCTTGCAAAAGAAGCCACATAAGTCTTATACTGAAAAGGCCATAGAAGCCTTGATATTGGAAAGGCCATAGAAGCCTTGGTACTGAAAAAGGCCACAAAAGCCTTAACATCAAAATAGGCCACATAAGCCTCGATCCTGAAGAAGAATTCGAGAAGAATATCTGATTCAAAAGCAGATTAAAGATTTCAGTACTAATATTCTTGTTGCAAGAACAAAAGATTCAGTGAGTTGGGAGACTTCCTACAAGAAAGTTAGGAAGAGCATCTTCTTCAGAATCAGCTTAATCCTGAAGCAAAAGAGAAGAGATCAGGAGAAGATCTCATTGAAGAACTTCCGGTCTTGGAAGAAGAAGGACTAGGAGAGTCCTGCTCGAAGCCAAAAGCAGCAAAATCAGAAGATCCAGGAGAAGATCTCATCACCAACACTTCCAGAAGCAGAAGGTTGAAGAAAAGGTCTAAGAAAAGACCATCAAAAGCTGCCAGATCAAAGACCTTGAGAAGGTCTCATCGAGCATCCAGGAAATGCTAGGAGAGCCTTTCTGAAGATCAAGAGAGTTCTTTGAGAACTCATTGGAGAAATCCACTATCCAGGTGAAGTCCCTGATAGTGAAGCCATCCGACAACAAGCCCAAGAGGAGAATTTGGCAAGGAGTGCCAAATCCGGGAAGAAGAAGTTTTGGCAAGGAGTGCCAAACCCTAGAAGAAGATCCTGCTTGAAGTCAATACTCGACAAGAGCACTTGAAGACAAAAGAAGTTCACCAAATCTTGAAGATTTGAAGATTGCCTCTCACAGCAAGAAGGCACCGCCCTAGAGACATAGACTTCTCCAAATCTATAGCGAAAGGAGGAGAACACAAGAGGAGAACAAGCCACCAAATCCCAGGCTCGTAAAAGAAAGTTCGAGACCATCATTTGGTGAAGGAGTTATGAATGACATCCTACCAGAAGCAGCAACTTGGTGTTCCTAGACACCAAGGCCTACATCCTCTACAAAGGCGGGAGAAGATCTACAGAAAAAGGTATGCAACTTATGGTGCAAAAAGATTCATTAAATTGAACTACTTATTAGATTTATTAGAGCACCTGAAATTGGATTAAAGTTGCAAAAAGGAAATTAGATTTCAGTCTTCTAAAGTGCACAGAAAAACAGATATCTTTTAAGGATTCAATTGCACATTTATTAGGAGTTGATTAGATTCCAAATTAATTTCTATCAAATGCCTATTATCTATTATTGAAAAAGAAGACTAAGTCCTAAAACATTGAATGTAGTGAAGTTGCAGAATAACTCCTAAGGATTCATTTTAGGTTATTCTTGATTAGTTGCAGTAGATTATTAAGTGCATTTCTTTGAGAGTTGATTGGAGTGATAAGGTGTAATATTAGTGCATTAAAAATTTTGTACTATTATACTACTCTCAAAAAGAAAATTAGTTTTGTGTTTCCTAAAAGGCACAAAATCTGATTTGTATCAAGTGTCTAAAGACACTATTGAAGCACACTATTGAAGCACAAAAATCTGCAACTTGATGTGGCCAATAGAAGCCACCAATAAGGGTTAGAATCCTCCAGATTTGGAGAAGAACATAACTAACCAAAAACAGAGATAGAAGCTTATGAAAGTGAGAAGCATTACAAGTAAATGCAAAAGGAAAAGAATGCAGAAAATTTGCATCAATTAAAAGAACTTCTATCTACTGTTATTGAAACTTGGACTTGCTATCAAAAGTTTCCAAGTAAAAAGGGGAAGGTGTGTTTATTGTCAAAGACAACCTCAAACCCTTATATTGCAAGAAATCTGCCATAAAACCAGAGTCTAAAAATCTGGAAATAGAGTGCAAAAGAAGGTTTATTATAAGCCTTATTATGATATATAATACATCATCTTGCACTCCTCTAATCTGTTTTTGACAGCATAGGTGCAGATTTGAAAGTGCCATATTAGGGCACGTTTTCCTACAGGGAAAAGAACAGCCATTAAAGGCCGGACGTCAACACTCCTCCTCCAAAGCTAGAAGCAGCCATTCGAGAGCTTATCCTTGGACATACGCACCTGCAGAAGCAAAGCTCATTTCAGATCATCCATGAGCCACAGTTACGTAGTCAAGCGAGTGCATATCAATCTCAAAAAGACGTCAAATTAGCAGCAGCGAAATCAATGCATTTGGAGGCATAAAAGAAAGGAAGAAAGATGTTACATTCATGGCCTCAATCTTGGAGAAGACCACTCACCAAAGGAAGCGTCGAACTGCTGTCCAAGCTCCGTAGCGCATCGCCCATTCACCTGTGGAAAAGATAGTTTGCTTGCTGCCCAAGCAATGTTGGAAAACAAAAGGAGATATGGAGTTATAATCTCCATCCTTGAGGGCGTTACAAGAAAGCTTGCTTGCTGCCCAAGCAACATTAGAAAGACAGAATGTTATGGAGTTATAATCTCCATCTTCGAAGGCGTTACAAGAAGGGTCTCCATGCAAAAATGACACTTGGCATTTTAGTCATCATTCCTCTCAACGTTCTAGAGGCTTCTACGAAGGAGTTACAAGCAAAGACGTGCCACTTGGTTACCTTTATCAGCTTCACACAAGGGCCTATACGTTTTCAATAAGTGCTGGTGAATGATTCTGGAGCGTTACATAAAGAAGGGAGTGCTCACTCATAACGGACATGACACTTGTCACAATGCCTATGATCCATCTTGCTTAAAAGGCATCTTCTAGTCCAAGACCAGCATGCGAGAGTGAAGCACAATCAAGACGTTCGAAGGACGAACGTAGCGCAGTCAAGGGCGTGAGAGAAGAAGCCGAAACACTCTGCAGCGTGGAAGACAAAGGAGGAGCATTAAAGGCTCCCCATTATCGTAATGTCAACATTTCAGTGCCTACGTACAACATTCACGTCAAATCTCCATCAATCCGATACACTTTAATATGCTGTTATATTCAGTCGTGGAAAGCGCCGAACATCAAGGAGATATTGCGTATAAGGTAAGGTCTAAATCCCATTATTCATTGCTTTCATAAGTTGGAGTTATAAGGATTATAAACTAAGGTTGAAACTTAGGGTTTTGAAAGCTTAAGGGGTGACTTATCTTATTAATTTAATATTTGCAATCCTACTTAGGAGAAATAAGGAATTTAACTTGGATTAAACTATATTGCAAATATTATTATCATTTCTCTAATTTTCCAAACTTGGGAGTCATAAGGGTTACTCCATCAAATTTATTTTATTTGGAAATTACAAATAATCCAAGGGATATAAACGAGGTTATTAAGGGATTTTAAGGTTGGATAAATTTATTTTTTACTTGTCTCAAATCTCTAAAAAGGGGACAAAAGAATTCCAACATCAAAACCTCTTCCAACTGGAATAGTGCTTAGTTCAATTAGGAGCGATAAGGCGATAAAAGTAGATTTTTGATTCTTGCAAAACTTGTACAAAATCAACCGAATTTGAACTATATTCTTACAAAAGCACTATAGCATACTTCAAAACATTAGGGAGCCATAAGGAATTCTACAAAACTTGATAACATTAATATCTGTCTAAGATTATCAAGTTGGGAAGATATAAGCTTTCTTTAAAACCTAAAAATTAGGTGGGAGTTACAAGGTATTCCACAAATCTAAGGATCTATAAAGGTTTTTACAAAACAAGCTTATATATATTTCAATCAAGGAGCTATATATAAAAATGTCTACTTCCACTAATGAGTGCTACAGAAAGCAAAAAGCTAATGCCATAAAACTTGGAATCATGAATCTTCTCATGAAATCAGAAGGAAGGTTAGATTTAGCTTCAAAAATAATCCATAGTGAAGCCCTAAAAGATAATTTTGATACTATGGAATGCTATCTTCATACTTGTCTCAATGAAGCAATTACCATTGGAAAAGGTGATATTGTACTTTCCTTAGACTTTGCAAGCATATTATACATGGCATTGCTCACATATAAACACTACAAGGAAAAAATGAAGAACAAAAAGAAATGATAGAATCACTCAAAAAGAAGTCAGAACTTGATGAATCATATCTTGGAAATTTTTTCCAATCCTCATGTAGCATCAATACTTCTAGTTCTACTAATTCAATACCCAAATAATGTAATACAGGGGTGTTGGAAATAATGTCTATTCCATCATTTGGGTTATGTAAATGGAAGTTGTATAGATATGGGACAAATCGTAAGCAATTTTCAAAATCATTTAAACATACCATCTTTACCCACTACTTTAGGGAAGCTAACGAAGTTCTAATTTGTTCGAGAATAATGCTATTGATTATGGTTTGCCAAAACTAGAAGGTGGTCAACATGAATTCCCAACTTCAAAGGACTTCTGTAGAGGATTGATCAATGACTCAAATGGATCTGGTATTTGCATCTAGGTGTGTATGGTTTTCTTTCTTTTGTTCCATCCGTTATTATTAGTTATGTTTGAGTGTCATTTAATCTTAGTTTTCTCATGACTCTTAAATGTCCTTTATTTTTTATTTTAGTTTATTTCTTTTAGCCACCTTTGCCCTAGTGTTTTCCCTTTTCTATATGTTCTTAACCTTATGTCAATTCCCATCCTTTCTATTTTTGATACCTCTAATGGCTCATCCTTATTGAAGGAGTATTGGCAAGTTCCCCTCAACAGTTCTCACCTTAAACTTGCCCGGTCTCCAATGTTCCCCATAGTTATCATTGTTGGCTCATTGTTCTGACGCACCTTAAGTTTTGTTTTGAAGTTTCCATCCATGCTTTAATTCCTCTCCCTCTTTTTATTTAGTGTTTTTTATTCCCTGGTCAATATCCTATCATGTGGGGTGTTTCATTTAGCAGACGCCTGCCATTTCAGTCAGAAGTGTCTTGCTAATCATCTATTGCCTATTGTTTGAAATGTTAAGGCACTTGACTCCTTATCTAGTGCATTCACTTAGGAGTTGCTTCCAGTTTTGAGTCATGCAAGCTAAGTAAGTTACCAGGTTCAGGTTCGAGTTTGACAGGGATAAAAATTTAAAAAATTGTCATTGAGAAAATCAGTTATAAAATTCTATGTCTATGTATAAAATAAAAATACATGTCTAATTAATTTCACATTACATACGTCCATAGGGTACAAATAATGAAAATGTTTGGCTCACAAAAAGCCAACCAGGATTCAATTCCCATGGGTGCTTCAATAATACAATTTGTTGTAATACCATTATGCAGTTCATTTAAGTATTGAGATGGTCATGATGCAATATGGGTGGGGCCCGTTTCAATCCCATATAACAATTAAAACAAATATAGGTTTAAAAAGGCTTCACATTACATACAAGAATTAGATTGAATTGGAAATGCCTCTATGAATGAGTTGCCTTGTTGAAATTGTTTTACTTTTTCCTTGGTTGTTTTGTTTCAGCCTATAGTTTTTGTAGTTGTAGAAGGAAGTCAAGTAGACGTGTAGAAGGAAGTCAACTGGATGTGGAAACAATCATGCAAATGGAACAAATTTTAGTTTTACTTAGGAAAGGATAAAAGGGGGGACATCCCTTTTTTTTGGTTTTGTTTGTCCATATTATTCATTTAAGGTAGAAAATCGTCTAAATTTGATTTTTTTTTTTTGAAGTAAAATTCATCAAATTTGGTAACACAGCATGCAGGTTGTTAGAAGCTACTACAAATCTTGCTTATGTCCCTAATGTAGGCTTTTAGAATTACACAAAGAATTGTCATCCACAGATACTCAATCTGCAAGAATGTGGTGTTTGGAGCCTGTCATGCAATTGGATCAGCGCACATTGTACAGAAGAGTAGTTTCTACACACTTCCAGCAAGGAATGAAACAACTTGCCATTTTCTTCTTTGGGACTATGGAAGAAGATGACTTCCTTTCTTATCCCTTTAGAGTTGTCCCATAAAAGGACATTTGTATGTAGAAATATTGATCGGTGGGTTTAGAATGCATTGTTTCCCTCCCTAACTCGATGGGGGTCTCCAGAAATGGCAACTTTTGTTTCAAATTTCTTAGTGATTTTGGATATCCCACCTGTTCTTGGAAATATCTTCAAATTTCGAGCTTTCCTATGGTTGATAGATTTATGGGTTGTAGAACCGACCACTGATATTTGTCCATGCATTTTTTGTGGTGCTTGGAAGTTGTTATATTTCTATGTGCCCTGTGTCTCTCTCTTATCCTCCAGTCCATAAACTGTGGTGCTTGGCATTCACAATCATTGGAGGGCCAAGTTACATAAGACTCAGGATGATGTTGAGCGTAGGCTAGGCAGCGGTGTGGTCATTGCCACAATTTTCTGGTGTGTTAATCAGACCTAGTTTAGCTGTCATTCCTGTGGTTGATAATTGTAACTTCTCTTCTGAAGAGTTGTCAGACCTAAATGAACCAACCACAAATGGATCAAGCAAACATATTGAAAGGGATGAGTTTTCACAAGTTCACATGAATTCCTCAATCAAATTCTTAACCTTGACCTTGTACTTGTGGATATGGGTCCTTAACCAAACGCCAAAATCAAAGGATTGGCCTCGAGTAATCAGAAGTGAGAAGTCTACTCCAATCAAGGCAACAACCCCATGGTTGACCCTAATTTCCCTTCACTCTATCGGGCTCAGAAAGAGAGCTTTCACCAGCACCAGTTTATGGAAGAGGAACAACAACAATAGGAATCTCACTTCCCACCCTCCCAGAATCAGAATAATTTGACCACATACTCCTCAACATGATTGTGCGACAATCACGTTAACCCAGCTAATCTAGAGACTCTAGTACGTCAAAATCACTCAAGCAATAATGAGACTTGGGTTTTGTGTAAATTGTAAGAAATCCTCTACCTAATCAAGAAGAATCTCAAACAAGAGGAATCGTTTAGCGAAGCAGGAGCCCAACACAATGATCAATCAACTGAGAGGTCGGGTCACTTTTATTAAAGGTTTGAAGATATTGTCCATCATTTGGATGTTGTAAGTCAAGGAATGCACGAGGTAGTTGCCGACTTGTGCAAGATTAACAATAGAAAGAATTGATCCGAGCTGCTTTTGATCTTTGAGTACCCCTTACTAGTCGAAGTTGCAGCAGTATATGGACATTCTATTGTCTATAGTTGAATAACATATTGTATGGACCTTCTATTGTCCATAGTCAAATAATATAGTGTATGGAAACTTCTATGTCCTTTCTACTAAGGTTGCATTTAGGCCCTTTGGTCACAATAATACTAACATAATATTCTTTTTAACGACTGGAGGGAAAACAAAAGAAAAAATCTTTAGAGGGTTACATGTATTACCTTTTCCAAAATCTTACATTCTAGAATCTAAATTTAGATTGTGCTTAGGGGACTCACTGTGCACAAATTTTAAATGACATGTGGCATGCTCAGGAAATTTGAACCCTGGTATAAGGCGTGTTTATTTTCCTAAAGATTTCCAATTCATTATATTTATTATGTATTGTTCTCTGTAGGCTAGGTCCAAAAACAATCATTGTGATTATATGTTTGCTTTAGAGTAATATGTGTGTGTGCATGCATGTGCATGTGTGTTTGCCTGTGTATATTTCAACTAAAGGATGTCAATTTGTTACAATCAAAGCATGTAGCAATTTAGGTGTTTGTCCTGTCTAAACATTTTTTGTTGATTCTCAATGATGAATTTGAATACAATATATCTTTGGACTTGTAAAGAGCTAAATTACTTGTACTTCTTCATTTTTTATGATTATGAAAATAACTTTTTTATACTTATAAAAAACTATTATGTTCTTTTTTAATCCCTAAACCTTAAAAATTCCATTTCTCATGAACCTGTTCCCATTTTGTTTGTCTTTTGCATTTCTGGTAAGGTATTTTCAAACGAGCTAGTAGCCATGGTATGCTGTATGAATTAGGTTAAAGAATGTGTACTAAGAGTAAACCAAGAACTAAAGGTGAAAATATCCTAAAATCATTTTTGCATCTCCATGAATGTCTCTTAATTGCTCCTGTCTCAATAAGTAAAAGGATTTCTCCCCTCATAGTTCCATCACTTCTACAAAACTTCCATGACAGCACTCTCTTACACATGGCAGAAAACACTTTTGGATGGCATTTTGCTCTTCATCCAAACAAGGCCATAGAATGCAGCCCTGAAACCCAAAAGCAACATTGATCTTTTACAAATCAGTTATAGCTATCAACACCCTTCTACAGCTAATCCTGCACAAGAAATATATTCCTGCTAAAGTCACAAGCTAGCTTACTTTTAAGTTCTTATGTTGCCAACTGTGCCAATATAAGCTTTTGTTGTTAAAGGTCATTCAAGTCTTATCCCTTCTACTGCCTTACATCCGCAAATCAAAAACAGAATGTTTGCAATTAAAAGCCTCCTAAAAGGCAAACAAGTCCCTGCTTTCAATACTTTGTTAGCCTCCCTCATTTATTTCTATTGATGACCAATCAAATGAGTTTCTTTACAGCATCCATGTCAGCTCAACTCTAATTCATTTTGCCAATAGGCAAATCTATGAGAGGTACGAAGCAATTAATTGGCAGTGATAACATAAGACATTTTAAGGAAGGGATTGAATGACTCAACTATTGATTAATGCCATCAGTATGGAAGGAATGCATTGTAAGCAGAATATAATAAATATGGATCTGTGCTGGTAAGAATGTAGAAGGCAGATGAACCTATACAATTTTAAGAATTATTCCACTTTAAACTTATGTGCCTGTGAGGGTACCTAGACAATAGACAGTAAGCAATTATAATGGATGGGAGAGGTGATTACTAGATGGTAAGGGGAGTGATCATACCCAATATCAATGCCATATGAAGGGTCATAAGGGCTCATCTAAAGCATCATACAAGTGTTGCATGGAAACAGATACAGTATTTAATACTCTGGCAATTTTTAACACCCATTTGACGCAGATATGGCTAGATACAACATTCTAAAAAGCATATATATTTTATATATTTAAGAAACGATAGAACTCTCTATACAGATCCAAGTTGTAAATAGGATATTTTTCTTAATTAATAGGAGGATTTTTCGTCTTTTTCTATTTAAGAGTTATTTTTAATAAATTGTATTTTTGTTTTTAATCTCATTTTGCAGGTATGTCCCCAGACATGCCCAAGGCAGGTGTTGGATGTATTAAATATTGACTAAAAACAGGGTTGTATTAGGATATATTCAGATAAGCAATTCACCTATTCATGTATGTCTTGATATCACAGGATGGAAAAGCCCTATTTAGGGTTTCTTGCATGAGAAAAGGCAACGCAACTTAAATGTCCATTATCAGCGGTTTTTTGGCGTTTATGATTGACTGAAAATGTTGACCTTGAAAATAGCTAATAACATGATTCTTTGGGTGCTTTTATCCAACCGTTTTAGGCCACTACTGTGCATATACTCTCTGTGCTCTTTCTCTCAGTGAAAGCTGCGACGGATAGGTATGGAAGTTTTGCACTAATGCAAATCTGTTTCTTATATGCAATCTTTGCTTGGCTCCATTTCTTGTTACGTTGCCGTTGCTGTTACGTTTCATGTTTCTCATTTCTGGCAACATACCTGGATATGATATTCAAGAAGTATTGTATCTCTACACATATCTGATTTATGCATATGCATATCTGAGCCAAAGTGTGGGATACCACAATTTTGCTCAGTACACTCAATGAAGGAAGCCAGACATTCCTAATAGTGACTCTCGGATTTCTCATGAGTTCCCAATTTTCTTAAGAAAAATTCGACTTGCCGAGAAATTGCCAAGAATTTGGTGAAACTCGGCCATGCAGGGGAAAATGCAGAAAACTCAAAACTCACTGAGGTATTTTGTATGTTGTATTTTGTTGGTTTTGATGATCAAGAATTGTAATTGAACTCTTTTTTATGAAAATCTAATAGAAAATCAGTTTTCTGGCTCTCCAATTTATGTTTTAAATGTTTTTTTTAAATTAAATTATTTTCTTCCATGTTTTTTTGGCCTAATTTTCTCGAGTTGTTGAAAAACTCTCCAAAATTGGAGTGCCAGATTTTTGCGGAGTTGCATGTTTTCCAACTATGATTCCTAACATATAGCCTATAGGCAAAAATATAGACCTAGGATTTATGCTGGTAATAATAGAGAAGGCAGAAGAAACTTCATCATTCAAAGTTTAATAGATCATGCACTTCAAAGTTTAATAGATCATGCACGTGAGGATACCTAAACAATAAATAGTGAGCAGTCACAATCAAAGAGGATACCTAAACAATAAATAGAGAGCAGTCGCAATCAAAATCTGGGGAATTGATCGGTAGATGCTAAGCACAGTGATGATACTCATTGCAAGCAACATAGGGAAGATAGGAATGGCTCATATAAGACTCAATTCCATCAACATGGAAGCAAAACATTCTGAGTATACAGACTAAAGGAAAAATTATTAGAACTGACCCAACTAGGTTTATATGGGTCCGTGCTGGTAATAACGCAGACGAACCTCTGCCATCTTGAGGTTCATTCAAAAATCAATCTAAAATTGATGCAAGTATACCTAACCAATAAACAAAAGTAATTACAACGGGAGATGGGGGGAAACGATCATTAGATGTTAAGTAAACCACTGGTGTCCATTACAAAAGGCGTGACAAAGAGTTCAACTAACGCCTAGTTCCATCATCATGGTAGCAAAACATTCAAAGTACTGCCTATTACCCGGGCTTATAGGATCAACTGCATACAATAGGTCGCAAAATCAAACTTTGCGAGCTTGATCCTTCAGACCCTTACAACTGAAATGCACTGAGACAATTATGTAGCTGGGGCTTAATACGGATTTCAGTTATGTTGCCGGGGCTTTACACGGATTGGCAAGACTCCATCTACCATGAGTTTGGTAGAAGAGTTGAAACCCAAGTTGGTACACCATTGAACTAATAGCATGCTGCCATAGCTATGGTTTAAAATTACAAGCAGGATTCTTCTATCATATAATCATTTAAGGTAAAATAGTTTTTAGGTAAAATACAAGCAGGATTTTTCTATCATATAATCTTTTAAGGTAAAATAGTTTTTAGGATTCTTCTATCATTTTAAGGTACTGTTTACCTATGGCTACCAAACCATGTACAACCATGTGCACCTCTATTCAAAGTCTCAAAGTTTCCACCGTTGGCCCACTAGTAAAAGACTCATACCCATACCCAATAGGGGCAAAAAGTTAAAGTTCCAAAAAACATTGACTGGTTGACCACGGTGGAGTCATATTGCCATAAAGATTACCACGGTCCAATCCCTGTTGGGCATGATCCCTGTAGCAAAGCAGCCCTGCTAATAAAGGCTAAAGGTATTCTGAATTTGATGGATCAAGATATATATGACTATCACATAAATTGCATATAAGAAAAGATGCAATGATCAGATACCTAATTTACCAGTTCATGCTATCGGCATACAGCCATAAGAACCAAACTGTTATACCAATAAATTCCAATGTAGTTATAGCATTGATGGGAGATGAAAGACAAGGGCACATAAAATCAATATGGTACCTGTGAGAGAGCTCTGCCTATGGCTCTGCCTGAAGGGCTAGCAATAGTGGATGTCATCTCCTCCTCTGCACTGAGCAGTGGTGGAGCCGTGGGGACAATGCTATCCAAAAACCCAGTGGAAGGAAGTGGGGATGGCACATGGTCCAAAAGCAACCTCAATACCCACACAGACAGCCAGACAACCAACATAATGAGGTACCTGATCAGCTCAAACACATTCCATTTCTCACCCTCCATTCTTCCTCCTCCGACCTTGGCAGTTGACACCAAAATCTTGGCAGCCAAGTTCAACGATGAATCCACAAGGCAATTGGGTATGAAAGGGGAAGCCTTCATTTCCTTTATCTTTTCCTCCAAACCTGCTGCCATCCTCGCTGAAGGACTCAGGCGACAAACGAGGATCTTTTGGCCTCGGCTTTACATAAACCACCTGTCACATCTATCAGCTTCTATTATGTGAATGCCCCCAAAACGTCCCTCCTGCAATCATAAAACTCCAAAACGCTTGTGCCGCCTGTTATGTCTGAAACGGCGGGTGATTACGTAGTGGGTGTTGCATCTGTTCCCACAGCGTGTTTGGCACAGGCGGATGACTAGTGGCGTGGCATTGGGCTTTATATGCGTGTGTGTGCATGCATGGCTGGGGATTCGAGAATCTCGTATGGAATCCACCGCTTCTCGCAGATGCTTGTGGCTCACGTCTATAAAGAGAGTTTCGACAGCTTATTCAAACTTATTTTTTATTCAAAAAGCAACGATAAAAGACTGATCCTCTTGCTTTGGAATTGCTAGAAGATCCTCTTGCTTTGGATATGCTAGAAGATGGGATTTTCTACGAACACGTTGGATCCTTTTTGCTTTAGGTGATGACTTTGGTGTTTTGGGATGTGCTGGAACCCGTGGGCTGTGGCTGCTGATTTGAGTAGGTGTGATTTAACGATATGCTCCTTTTCTATTTATTTTATTATAGCTGTCATTGGAGAGCTATATTTACCAATTTCTAATGATGGCAGCTTGAAATGAAAGATGATAAATTGGATGTTACCGAAGAATAAGACATTTGGCATAATGAAGTTTTGGTGGAGTGGTAAATGGGATAATGAAGTTTTTACTGAAGTGGTAAATGGAAAAGCTAGGCTTGAAAATGGGAAGAATTTGAATTTTCCTAAGATAGTATTTTTAATAAAACATAAAAAGATATTGGTTAAGAAAGCCTGCTAACATAAATATTAAAGCCTGCTATGGGCTAGTAAACAAGTCTTTAGTCTGATATGGTGAAATAAATTATTTAATTTGTTAACGAATTAAATACTTTTAATATTGTAAGTTTTTTAATTGTGAATAAAGTAGTAATAAAAATAAAATGGAAGAATATTACGGTAAGGAAGTGTGATATAGGAAAATAAATTATTATTTTTTTTTATACAGTTTAAATTTATATATACGTTTAGAGCAGTATTAAATAATAAGTTATAGGAAAAGGAAGAACTACATCATAGTAGTAGAGATTACAGTAAGAGTGAATGGTTAATGCAAGTTATTCAAGAAGCTCTAAAAAATGCAAGAGAGCTAAACCTAAAAAGAAAAAAAGGAATAGCTTCCCAACCAACCCATGGTTCGATGAAGATTGCAAAAAAATGTGAAGATTACTAAAGGAACCAACGGGTAAAACAAGAGCAAACAAAAAAGCATATGAGAAACTGGTAAGGGCAAAAAAAGAAGAATACACTAAAACAAGGAGGGAAGAATTGATTTATTTAGGGAAGCATGAACCAAAGAAATTTTGAAAGGAACTAAGCGTGAAAAGGATGCAAACTGAAAATAACATAACAGTTAATCAGTGGTTGGAGTATTCAAAACAACTGTATCAGCGTAGTAACCAGCAGGAGACACCACTTACTATCATTGTCAAGAAAGAACTTTTCACAATTGAAGACATTATTCAAGGGATAAAAAAGTTAGCAACTGGAAAAGCCCGTGACATAAACAATCTTCAAGCAGAGCATATAAAATGGGGGGTAGATATCTTGGCACCGCAAATCAAAGAAATTTTCAATGAGGTCATACAAAATGGCTTCCCTACTGAGTGGACAACTAGCTTGACCATTCCTTTGTTTAAAAGTGGAGATGTAAATAATCCCTCAAACTATCGAACTATCATGATCAACCCTCTCTTTGCAAAGTTGTTTGGGAGTATGATAGAGCGGAGGATCAACAAATAGATCAACAAATAGGCGCAAGAAAAAGGAAAGAGAGCAAAGGGGAAAGCGGGTTTTAGGCCCAAGCACTTAACTATTGATCACCGTATCACGCTCGGACACATAGTGGAAAAAATATGGGAGAAAAAGAGGAGGCTTTTTGCTGTTTTGTAGACTTCAAAAAGGCATTTGACATAGTGCCTAGGAAAAAATTATGGAGCAGAATGGAAGAACTAGAGGTTCCAATTCACTACAGGGCAGCAGTTCACAAACTATATGAGCATGTAAAAGCTAGAATCAGAACATGGGAAGGGTTATCTCGAATGTTTTGGTAGTGACATAGGTGTCAAACAAGGTTGCCCTCTATCTCCGACCTTATTTGGGTTGTACATTGACAAGTTAGAAGAATGGATAAACAAATTTGGGGGAGAGGGTGTGCATTTAGCCAAATATGTGGTAAAACTCCTCATGTATGCAGATGATGTAATTCTTGTGGCCAAAACAACCAAAGATCTAGAAGATCACCTTCAAGCTCTAGAACTCTTTTGTAAAGAAGTTAGGATGCAGGTGAACACGAGCAAAACAAAAATTATGATTTTTTCAACAAAAAAGAAGAAGCAACAACTCAAATTTCAGTTTGCAGGAGAACCGCTTGATGTAGTAGTAGAATACAAATACTTGGGCATAGACTTTCATGACAAACTTAATTGGAATACATGTAGGATGAAAAGAACTCAAAGTGGCTGGAGAGCACTATATGCACTTCAAAACAGGTGTAGGAATGCCGAGTTGTGGGACTGAAAGACCACCAAGGTCTTATTTGGCCTACTTGTTACACCGGTTCCGTTGTATGGTTGCGAGGTGTGGGCTAGTGGCACAACAAATGCAAAATGGAGACAAATAGAAAGGATTCAAAAATATCTAATCACAAACCTTCTCAAAATTAAGGCCACAACCCCTTATGAAATTATTCTAGCTGAAACCGGAATGTTCCCTTTAGAAGCAATTGCTATGACCAAGTCATTATGTTACTTGAAAAAAACAGAAAACATGACAAATGATAGATGGCCTAGAGCAATTAGAGACGAAGAGTTACATAGGCGAAAGAATACGTGGATGAAACAAAATCGAAAATGGATGAAACGTTGGGAAATCAACATAAATGAATGCCCAAATGTCAACAAAGACATTAAAAATTATGTGAATGAAAAGTTCGGAAGTGGAATGTGGAAAAATGCAAGCAGGAAAAGACAATATTATATTGCAAATTTTAACCCAACGTATGACCACAAGGAAAAAGCGTATATAGGCGCTGAAATCAAGTGGAAGGAAAAAATACTCATTGCTCAGATAAGGACTAGCTCTCATAGGCTTAGATGTGAAACAGGGAGATGGACAACGCCCAAAGAACAATGGGAAGAAAGGATATGTACTCTATGCAAAGACAAGGCAGAGAGAGACAGAGGAACACTTAATCTATAAATGTCCGAGTTTTTCAGATATCCGTGAAAAATACAAAGAAACACTTGGGAACGAGTTTATTACGGATTTATTTGAAGACAAGAAAATAAAAAAAGTTGGAGAATTGCTAACACAAATCAACAGGAGAAGGAACAACCTTCTCAAAGATATTAAAGATCATATGATATGATTTGAGTAATTGTACTTCCATATTTGAGGTCCCATAGACCACATTTGGGTCTCGCGGACGTAATTAAAATCTTTCATTCATTCAAAAGCATTTATTATGTCCTTGATTTTGTGGACACGGATTTTTAATGGAGTCGTCATCGGTTATTTTTTAATTTTTAGTCTCCAATGGGACTATCGCACCCACAAATGCTTAATTAGTCGTTGGAGTCGCTTCACACATCAATTGAAACAACCATTTTTTATTTTTAATATATATATTAAAAGTTTGAATTTAATAATAGTTGTTTAAGGTTTAAGATTTTTAAGTTTCTTTTTTAAGAGGTTTAAGGTTCAAACCCCACTCAATATAAGGAGATGGGGACCTCTCATAAAAATTGGTGCAACTCATTGGAAAAAATGTTTGTATCTAATAAGATGTTTAATAGAATCAATTATATTTTTATTACAAGTAAATTTAATGGCATAGTACACTTATAAAAAGGTCTAATATAATTAATTAAATGTTGTTGTTTTTGTTGTGTAAGGAACCTCTACAATCTCTAGCCGGTTGGGTAAAGACAAAGTCAACAAAACTTTTAATCCTCCAGGGAATCGAATCGGGGCAGCTTATCGGCAAGCACTTGGCCGTTGTAGACATGGAAAATTGACCTATCCAAATGAGTCATTTTTTTTAGGTTCTTTTGGGAGGCTCTCCAAACTTGCTAGGGCCCCTTTTACTTGTGTTTTGTCTTGTTCTTTTTAACCTTGACCGAATTCACACCCAATAAATTACAGGATGCAAATTCGACAAATATAAGGTTTTCTTGAAAAAAACCTAAATTTTACCCAGGTGTTGTAGGTGAGTTGGAGAGGAGAGAGCAATCCTCCAAGGGAGGTCCCAGGTTCAAATCTCCACCCTACCAAAAAGTTGAATTGGGTATCCAAAATCCAATTGATAGTGTTGGTACGGGCAGGGTCGGGTGCGACTCCCGGGTGACTTTGACGGTGTAGAACCCCCTGTTCGTGGTCTCTCAGACCAAGGTGGCCCCGCAAGGGGTTTTTCGATTTTAAAAAAAAAAAAAAAACCTAAATTTTAAGTCAACCTTTATAGGACGTCGGCTTAACCAAGGTTAATTTTTGTTTTTCCACCTTTTAGCCCTCCAAACCCTCTATAAATTAAGGGATTGAATCTTTTTTTTTCTCTCTAGCTAGCAATCTAAGAAATTTCATGCGAAATAATAATTCTTTTGGCTTCTTGTGCAATCTTTTGGTGCTCTTGGTGCTTTGGTGTTTTGTTGTTGGTGTGTTCCTTGTGATTTGCAAGTGGAGAAAGCCTTGACGACAACTTATCTTCTTGAAGGAGGAGAGGTCTTCCACCTTTGCTCTTGCTTCTTCCACAAGATCACCAGGTTGTTTCTTTGCATTCATTAGTTTGTTTATTCATCTTATTCTGTATTTTATTGGATATTTGGTCTTTGTTTTGGGCTTTAGAACCCTCTTTGCGAATCTATGTCTCATTTGCTACAAGGTGTGGATTCGACGAAAACTCTATTTTTGCCTTTCGGGCATTTTGCACCTATTTTTCTCTCTATTACCAAATTCGTGCTCAGTAATTTACAAGGCACAAATTTGGTCTAGTTGGATTTTGGAGTGATTATTCGTCTCCAAATCCTAGGGTTTTGATTTGTGTCTTTTGCATATTGTTTCATCTTTATTTGCATCTTGTTCTTATTGTTATCATTTTGTTTTGCTTGCATTTAATGTTACATTATCTTGAGAGCACTCACTTGTTCCCAAACCCTAGGTTTCAAAGTTGCATTCTTGTTCAAGCATTGTGTCCATTATATTTGCATTTTATTTATTGTTTCATGCTATCATATTTTGTTGTGTTTGTTCTAAAGGTCAAAGCTCATTTTATTTTGAATGATCAACTAAAAATACCTATGGGGCTTGACTGTTACACCTCCAAGATCAATCATATAAAAACCTAAGCAGGTCTCGAAACATCGACCATATTTTCTAGGATTTTTGTGAAGCTATTTTACAGATTTGAAGTTATTGGATATTATGGATGCAAGATAAATCTTGGATCAAACACAGGATCAGATAAGTGCCATGAATAAAGCTTTTAGGTTGTATGTTGTTTGCTTTTGTTATTTATGTTTAAAACCTAGGTTTTAAGTAGAAGGGAAAAATATATGATTACTTTATAGGCATTTAAAAGAAAAAGGCATATAGTTTTATATCTAGGGTTTAGTCTTGTTTATGCATTCCCTTGGTCCCTTGCTCAAAGAAAAAGATTTCATTTCTTGCAACCTAGGGTTAGATATCATTGAATCAAATAATCATATTAAGGTTAGTCATTGTCTTTTCATAGTTTAGTTTAGAAAGGCCAAACATAGGTGTTTGGTTAAATCACACATTAAATACTTCCACCTTGAACTTGGAGCGAGTCCTAAAACCGCTTTTAGTGAATCCTTTCCTTATTTCGAGTGTAGAGAATATAACACACCCCCGTAGTCACCTTGGCTCCCAATAGATCCAATTGATAATCTTATGTGATAGGACAATTTTCCCCCTCTACATATTTGGTGAATTCAGCGTGAACACACATCTTAGTGGCCAAGACAGAAGCCTCTTCCTTTGATTTTATCTTAAAAGCTTTAAGTAAAACCACTAGTTGTTTGTTTATAAATAAAAAAATATTAAGAACATCTTAAAAATATTTTTGTGTGTTTCCTTAGTTTTCTTTATCCTTTCATTTCTCCTAATGGCTCTGCTTCTTAAGAGTCAGCGAAGGCATCTGGAATTTGATCAAATTCCTTGAGAAGATGATCATATTGATAGGGAGAATCCTAATCTTGATACAAAAGAGCAAGAACATGTGGAAACTGATACTAACTATGATCCCTATGAGGGGCCTAATGGTGGCTTCACTTTTACATCATTTGAACATGTTTAGGGTTTCATGAAATGCCATAAGGCAATGTGGGTGAAATTTTAAACGCATTCACCCACTCATCCATTTTGTTAGAAAAGATGATGGATAATATAGATGGCTAAGTTTTGGAAGCTTAGCCTTTGAGCATTGGGGGTTGATTGCTAGGCGTAATTCTTACAGGTGCGATGGATGTTGGAGTAAGTTGTAAAGACAACAGTATGGTAGTACCAAGGAGGGTGGAAGAATCGATCAATTTGAGACATCGAGCAAATCCTAGAAGTTCACCCGATGATAGGTGGCCAACGAGGGTGGAGTATGGTTAACCATGAAATGATCCCTATGGCCCTGCTAGTTCAAAATGCTAAATTTAGCTAAGTAGAGCATTGGGTGAAGAAATAGGTAAGCAAACCCTATCGATGGAGCTCAAATCCCTGCCTTGGACATAGGGTAAAGAAACGATATCCTTGATACCCGCCACATGCAAAGGGTAAACAAGCGGGGCAATAGTAGGTCGATGTCAATTCTCGAAATGTTATCCTAGACGTAAGTTAGAGGGTCACCCGAGCTCAAATCGAGCGAGAATATGGGCATTGATTTTTCCTCCAAACAATCCCAAAATCGTGCCCAAGATGGAAATTGAGGTGGAAGCCCAAAAAACTACCCTAACACAACAGGCAAAGTTTTGGGTTGGCAGCAAGAAGTGGGTAGACCCCAAAATTTTATCCATCATGAAATTTGTGCCACATCGAATGATTTTTGCAAGAAAGAAGCAATGCTCTTATTTATGAAAGTGCACAGTGAGTAGCAGGCAATTAAGAGGTTTGGTGCCTAACCAGTTGGCAACAACAAGTTGAATCTCAAATCCATTGAAGTTGTTGAATTCGAGAGGTCTGACAGTGCATTTAATGGTCATATTATTTTGAAATTAGGTGGATAAAATTATGATCCATTAGATCATTTAGGCAGAATAAAATTGATCAAGGGTCTAGATTCAGGTAGTACTCCCTACCTTCCTTTGGTAGTCATCCTCTACCGTAGTCTCATTTGAAGAGATCCACAGCATGGCCACCTTTGTTGGCTTACTCCCATTGTCTTGTCCACCACCCAACATCTTAAATACTCGATCTATTGTATGGTCTGTATATACTAGAATGCAAGGAATTATAGGGCATCGAATCTTTGGCCATTACAACTCATATGTAATATTTTGCTATTCAAGAAATACAAGTTCATTACTATTTGATCTCTAATTAAGCTCTTGAATTTATGAAGTATTGAATGTTTATTTTTGTTAAAGCTAGTCATATGGACATGCTCTAATTTTATAATCTAGATTTTATGCATTTCATCTAGTAGTTTTGGAATTCGCATTCAATCGTGTATGTTAGATGTCGAGTGAGGGTTGGCTGATCTGTTAGGTGATTTATTTGTGTTCCCTGTAATGGTTTAAGTTTGCTCAACATATATTTTGATGTGGCTGAATCCATCCTCTTTTAAGTTCTAGCTTTAGCTCGATTTCCCTTTCTTTCAGGACCCTTTTCCCCTCAAGCATAATTAGCTAGGACTTTCTAGGAACTGGTCTTCTCCGAAGATCAATCACCCAACCTTCTAGATTTGCGATCGTTCAATGTTGGTGCAGTTTGTAGGGCGTGCAAAAATTTTTATTAGGCCAAATTTTGCACCAATAGTTTTTAGTATGCTTGGTGGGACCCTAAAGTCCCACCATATTTGTTGAACAGAGCCTGATGGTACTCTATATTATGATATTTATCCCCAAATTCACCTGGAAAATTTTCTTATGATCAACCAAAGCCCATGATCGATTGTCCTTTTACATTGTTCTAAAATATTATCACCTAGAGGACTCAAGGTTTTATGAGCAACCTTGACCTCACTAGCGGAGAAATTATGCTCATCTGGTGACTCCAAACTCAACCAAAGACTCACGAAGTGTGAAGGACTAGTACCAAAATGGTTCAGTAGTTATATCCTAGTTGGAATGATGTAGGCCCCCTAAATATCTTGAATCTACACAACATCCCCAAGGCAGCCCTAAAAACTTTGTCAAGCTATGATGATACAAAGGTGCTAGATATCAACATTGTCAAGACGTAGCCTCTTTGACTGCCATTCACAACATTACATCTGAGGGTATTATGCTTAGGCTCCTTACTCTCTCTCTCTCTCCCAAAGGAAGAGTGTTGTTATGGTACAAATCTCTAAAGCACGAAGCATTCATATGTAGGCTGACCTAGCGAAAGCCCTCATAAACACATTTGATAGCTCTAGAGATCCCTTCTCATTTCTCACCTAGTTCTCATTTATCAAGTGTACCCCTTATGAGAGTGTTTTGAACTTCAATATTTGATTCGATAGGACTTTTTTAAGGATTTCTCATGAGGTCTGACCATTTCCTATTCAAGCGTATTTGTATTATGTTTGGGCTGTTGATCTTGATATAAGCCTCCTCATTCAACAATCAAGAGAGAGGGAGTTCCCACAAGTCTTCAAGGAGGTATTACAAGCTAAAAGCATGTTAATCCATGCAAGGAAAAATTTTCCCTTGGATGTTTTCCAACCTCTTGTGTCCTTTTTTCCCTCATTCCATAACTCATGACCTCTAGGGTTTATGACTAATCAATGTCAAACCATGTTGGTTAATTCTCCCTCCTATCCCCAAGGGAACGTGCAACAAATGCAACAAGAATTGAGAATGAGAATCCAATGGCTAACCGAATAGGTCAACAACATGAAAAGGGAGCTCTCAATGATAGGTTAAAATCAAGAACTCAGTTATTGGGAATCACACACGTAACAACCCTATGTGCAACCAACCATGAATATGGGGTTTGTTCCAGAGCAAGGAATGCCCCCATACAAAAGCAGAGGGTTGGAAGGAGATCAGGGTGTTGGCCCATGTAGAGAAGATACCTATACATTTCCCATGATGGACATCATCATTGCTTGCAATTCTCTACAGGGATATGAGAGGTAGAAAAGCAAATATTGAGCAATTTCTCTTATTTATCAACAAGCACAAGATAATGTCTTGACCCTGCCTGCACAAAACATAAAGGCTGGAGAGAAAGCATTAGCAGTGATGGTTCCTTAGCAAGGCTCACCTCTTAGCCAACAGAATATGGAACCCATCCAAATGCCCACGTGTGAGCCTGAGATAACTTCAAATGAGGTGGCAACACCATGGCAATCATAGCATGGATTATACTACTCATTTTTTACTTAAATTTTCGACAACCCCAGATCTAAGGAGATCCGAAAGGGTAAGATTGTAAGGATTGAATCACATTTGAGATAGTTATTGTTGCTCAAAAGGATAAGGTATGGGTGATGGTGCAAACTGACCCCTATATAGTACATATTGGTACCCATCCCTAGAGGGGCCACCAATCGAAGTATGGATTGAGGCGGTAAGTGCAATATCTGCATGAATGGTCTATGGTCAAAGTACGGGGGTAATGAGGTCAAGCACGAGATCTAGGTGGGTCTCCAATGTAATTAATGGTGATAGTGGATAGTGCCAAATTGAGCATAAAGATCAGCTCAATTTTGGTGTCATTTGGTCTAAACACTACAGGTTCACTAGATAAGTTATGAAAAGATCTCTAGCTTGGACATGTGAACCATGCCACAATTTTATGTAAATAGGCGATGATTAAATAAGAAGATGCAGCGTATACAAGGCAAATTTCTAGGTGATATCATATTGAGCTAAAGTTACATGAAGTTTATTTCCACCAACTTGTTGCCAGCTGGCTAGATTGCTAGAATCTTCTGAGTCAAAAGCACTTCTCTCTGTTTTCATTTTTGCTTCTTTTCTCATTTGTTGGTTTATTTTTTGTCTTCGTTTCATATTATGACTCCATAGCCCAATAGATAATGTTCTTGAAAATTTAAAAGTACATCAAGACTCATGCATGCATCACCCTAGTATAAGCACAAAATCATAATATCAAAATGGGGACACCCGAAAGGCGAGATTTGGATGTACTATAAAAATGATCCACGACAAGCCAAATATTTCAAGGGTGGCATTGAGGTCATCGTTGTTTAGGAGAATTGCTCTATATATAAGGTGTCTCATATGCAATATTGGTAAATCACCAAAATATGAGTCCACGAGCATAGTTGAAGGTTTTCATGATGGATTTTGATAGGTTGAGCAAGTTCTTGTTGAATTACATGAAGAAGAGAGGCTATAACAAGGTAGAAAAATGTCTTTGGCATTATGTCTATTCTTGAAGTAGCCCTGGGCTATAGCAGAGTATATTAATAGGAATACGGCCTGTGGGGGTGTCCTATGGACCAAGCAATTCATCATTTCGTGCCTTTTGTCACTAATCGAAACTAACTCTTTCGATTAGTAATACTTGTATTTTGTCTTCTGTTGCCTCCTCTCCTCCTACCTTCCTTCTTATGTATTTTTGTTCTTATTTCTTTGGTCTCTCCTTCCTTGTGTCCCTCCTTATTCTCTTTTTCTTTCACTTCTTTTCTCCTTTTTTTTTCCCTATTGTGTATGTAGTTTCCACCCCTTCGCCCATCACCTCTCTTTGTCTTGCAGCCTTCCATGGCTATCTTTTTCTCTAGTTTGATCTTTATATCCTTGTCCCCTTTTTCTTCCAATTATTGTATTTTTTCAAAAGGCTATCTGGGTTCTTGTTCCCACAAAGTGTAAATCCCTTGTGAGCCTCCAAGAGTGTATAATTTTGAATACATTCACCCACTCATCCCTTTTGTTAGAAAAATAATAAATAATATAGATGTCTAAGTTTTGGGAGCAAAGTCTTTTAGCATTGGGGGTTGATTTCTAAGCGTAAGACTTACGAGTGCAATGGATGCTAGAGTAAGTTACAAAGAGGACGATATGGTAGTACCAAGGAGGGTAGAAGAATTGATCAATCTAAGACATCGAGAAAATCCTATAAGTTCACCCGATGATAGGTGACCCATGAGGGTGGAGTATGGTTAACCATGAAATGATCCCTATGGTCCCACCAGTTAAAAATACAAAATTAAGATAAGTAGAGCTTTAAGTGAATAAATGGGTAGGCGAACCCTATTGATGGAGCCCAAATCCCCACCCTAAATATAGGATGGAAAAATGGGATCCCTGATGCCTACCACATACAAAGGGTAAAAAAGCAGGGCAACAATAGGTTAGGATTAGTTCTTGAAATATCGCTCGAGCTCGAGTCAAGCGGGAAGATGGGTATTAGCTAGTCCTTCGAACAATCCCAAAATTGTGCGTAATATGGAAATTGAGGTGAAAGCCCATAAACGTGCCCTGGCACAACAGACAAAGTTTTGGATTGACAATAAGAATTGGGTGAACCCCAAAAATTTACCCATCATGAAATTCATGCCATATAAAATGACTTTTATAGGAAGGAAGTAACACTCTCATTTATGAAGGTGCACGATGAGTAGTGTAGAGACAAAAACAAGACACTAAACAATGTTAAATAAACAGAATTCAAATAACCATATATTGCACAACAAATGAGATTTATATTAAATGCGGGGAGCCTAAAAACTCCATTGTTACAATAGTGGATTTAAGAATCCCTTGTGATACAATTTTTACATAGATTGCTAGGGTTCTTCGAAATCCTAGCTACAATAAATGGTGGTGTCTTTAGTTGTGTTATGCTCCCAATAGGTGTGAGTGGTCTTTTGTGTATCCAATGCCAGACCACTCAAACTTAAACAATTATCCAATGTTGATGAATCTCCAAATCTGCACACAAAAAACGAAATAAGAGAATAATAACTAAGAGGGCTCCACTACGTGAGACCCTCAAACATTAACAAAACCCTAACTATCATATAACACAAATAAGGAAATATTGAAATTAACAAAACAAAGAATGATTTACCTTGCTCATTTTTGGTTGTCTTTTGATAACTAGATTTGTTGTAGGTCAATGGTGAAGGTGTGCCCTAACGACACCCGAAGATCTCGCTTATCATCAGAATAGAACTTTGAAATACGACAAGGCTTTCAAGAAGAGCAACAAAGCACTCGTAGAGAGTGGCAGGGTGCTCAGGGCTATGGCAGAGAGTAGCATAGCACTCACAAAGAGTGTTAGGGTGCTCGGGACTATGGTGGAGAGCAACAGAGCACTTATGAAGAGAATCAGGGTGCTTGAAATGTCAAATTAAATCTCCAAAAGCAAATCTAATGATGGTGAAGGATGCGACGATGGCGACGGTGAGTGAGTGGATGAGGAATATGATGGATGGAGTGGGGCTAAGGCACAAATGTTGGGTTGGAACTCTAAGGCACTTTGGAAGCTTAGGGAACCTTAGGGAACTCAGGGTATTAGGAAAATCAACAAAAGACTTAGGGGTTGAGCCATCAAAATGGCCTCTATTTATAATCCAACTTAGGGCATACTTAGGGTTTCAATGACACTAATCGTGTGGTTGAGATTAAAGCATATCTAAGGGTGGATATTAAATTTAGGGTGTGGCATGGATTGATGTGGATGGATGGTTAAGATTAAATGAAATCGGATGGCTAGGATTAATTTATTTAAATATAGATATATATTTATTAAATATATATAAAATATTATTATATATATATATTGGGCCATTTATATATAATAAACATATATAAATATATATAAATATTGGGCGAAAATGGTGGGAAGGCTAGGATGGAGGACAAGTGGCTATGTTTTGGTGGTGGAAATGATGACAAAGCATTGATGGAGGGAAAATGGCTAAATTTTGGTGTCTACAGATACCCCTTTTGTACCATGTTTTATGAAACACAATATGGTGCAAAAATACAAGACACCTGATCTGGCTAGGGACAGGTGATGAGGCCTAGAAATGCCTCATTTTTACACTATGTTTGACATATAAAAATTGCCATATTACTAAACATGACAAAGTTAATTGCCAAATAGTTGATTAGAATATATATTTGTTAAGTGTTTGCATGATTTTATGTTAGGAACATTATATCTCTGTTTTTGACTATTTTTAGCATTTTATGCACTATTTCAGTTGATTAAGTAGCAAATAAAATATTTTTTTTTCAATTTTTTTTGTGGTGAAAAGGGGGCCCTATGTTTTTTTTCCTTTTTTGTCAACACAATCTAGGTATACTTGTAAAAGGTCAAAAATGAGTATCATGTCAATTATGGTGTCATACTATAGTAAAATTACATTATGATGGCATGAACAGATTCCTCTCATCGAGAACTACAACTTTTATTTTTGAAGCAAGTCAATCCGAGTTGTAGATAAAAAGTTATGAAGGTTACATCATGTTCATGCCTTAGTCTTTTCTGGAGCTGTTAACAGGTGCAAATCTGCGTTAAGGGGAACATTGGTGGATCTACTAGGAATGATCCAAAGTGAGTTAAGGTACCAAATTCATACCAATAGTACTCCATAGTAGATAGAACACATGACCCAAATTTGAGGGCATATGGACAGGTAATATGGAAGTTATGGGGCCTGCAAAATGGCAGTTTCACACTTTTTGATAGCTGGAAATTCTGGTGAAAATCTGTGTTAGAGGCCAACTTGACAGCGATGCTAGGAGCAACTCCTGAAGAGTTAAGAGCTAAAAATTGAACCAAGTGTAGTTCATACAACCAAGAACATGTGGATACAATTTGGTATACATTGGAGTTATGAGGCACAAGTTATGAGCACTCCAAAAGGGCAACTGGGCATGTTTTGACAGTTGGAAAAACAGGTGACAATCCATACAAATTCCAACCACCTATCACTATGAAGGAAGGCATGGAATTTACACATGGAGAAGATTGAAGGCAATTGTAACCACTTCCTGAGAGCTGAAATAGATGATCTACCTGAAGGAAGCAACCAAAATAACCTGAAGAGCACCTACAACTAGTTATTTCGAAGATCTTCGAAATGAGCAGAATTTGCTTATCTTCGAAATGACAGGGGAATTTACTCCATTTGACTTTTTATGGTTTTCTAACGATGGAAAAAGGTGAAAGAAGATTGAGAGGATGTAGGGAAAGTATCCTACAACTGTCCCTACTCGTCCTTGCCAACCAAAAGCTACAGCTCATGGAAAAGATCAATTGAAGCAGTTAATCCTCTCCTAGAATAAACCCATAAATAATTGCAACATAATAGGAGTTGATTTGCAAGAATATTTTTGTATGTAAATGGATTTTAGATGATTATAAAATATAGCTCCCATGTTGGTTGAGCTTAGGGGAGAGAATAAGTAGTAGAAAAATAAGTGCAGTTTTCAGCTTTGTAATAGTCTGCAGCAGCAGAACTGTAATGTTATTTTTAGAGTAATAAAAGTGCAATTCTTTTGTCAGATTCTGTTCTGATTTTTAATTAGTTAAGGAGTGTTTTTCACCTCCTTCTAGATGGGGGGGGGGGGGGGGGTGTGGTTTATATATTTTGGGTAATTGTTTGCTAGATTTCATTTTCTTGTTTTAATTTTGTATTATGTTATTTATGTTTTCTTCATTATGTTTTTGTACAACCAATATGTGTGTCAGCTGACAAATTAGATTAGACATTTATTTTCTTGTTTTCCTTGCTTTCCATGTTTTTATGTTTCAACAACTTTCAATTTCAGCAGATTTCATTTTGTTATCAATTCCTGTAGTAGAAGATTGATGACCTTTTGTGGCAAGACATTGATAGGTGTTTGTAGTATAAGTTTCATTTCCAAGCATCATTTCAATTTTGCAAGAGTAAACTAGATTTCAATTCTGCAAATGTAATTTAGGATTTCATTTTAGCAATATTTCAATTCAGCAATTTCAATTCTACAAAAGTAGATTAGCAATTTCAATTCTTGCACTTGTAGTTAACTTTCAATTTTTGCAAATTAGAATTAGTTTTTATTCCTTGCAAGTTTTCATTCTGCAGATTAGGTTTAGTGTGACACCAAAAGGCTAAACCAAATCTGTCTCACCCAATAAATGCTTGAAATCTGAATGCCTGAATTGTACTCTACCCTAACCTTCTATCGTAGATAGCCTTGGACACCACCCTGGATTGATAAATCATTGAGATTAAATGATGGGATTAATGACACTCATCATTTTGGCACCATTTCTGGGGATCATGGTGTTGTTAGAGGGTAAAAGTAATCAAATAATTATTATTGTGCTAAGTTATGAAGTTCAGAGTAAAATTTGAATGTAATAGCTGGTATAAATAATAATTATTGATAGTTGCATATCAGTCCATTTAGAAAACAAGCAACCATAGGGAGGTGATCTTCACACTTGGGGGTTAAATTGCCTATGTTTGAAATTCTTGATAAAAATTGAAAGAACTCATCATACTCATTATCAGGAAACATAAGATCTCTTGAAAAATTTAGAGGAGCCATCTGCTAGTACTGCCCTTTTTATATCCATATCATCAGGGTAGTATAAACAAATTTGTACTAGGTGTTGGGAAGATATCATGGTAGATATACAAGACTATCCCTTGAACAAAATAACCATATCAGCTACCTATAGCATTTGTTCATAGGGACATATCACTGATGAATGCCATTTACTTCCACAACTCAGAAATGTAAAATTTGTTGCCTAGTCTGAATTCTTCTCAAAGAGAGATCCCAACAACAACAAACCGGGCAAGTAAATCAACCACCACCTCCAGCCCAACCTGTGGCCAATATGAATAATACAGGACATGCAACCCCTGTCTATGTAAGCTGAGTCTGTTAAAAAAAAATTATCACAAAACTTTTGCACAATCAAAATAGAAGTTTACAGCTCAACGGTGATCCTAGAGTTTTGCCATTATTGCTTAAATATTGTTAAGGTTTTACCACACTAAATCACAACCTAGAAATTCTTAGCCTACAAAGACAATAGTTGATCTCATTAGAGGTGATCCTACCTGACAAGTAGTTGATCTGCTAAGTTGTACACTTCCTGTCTTGTTGTGCAAACCAAAAATATGTTTAGTTAAATTGTATTTTTCACTTTTTGAAGTTTGATCAGGATGTATGAATATACCTTATGATAGGAGGTAGATTCATAAGTACCACCAGTAGAGGAAGAACCACCACTTCTAGCCCAACTTGTGGTCAATCTAAATAATACAAGACAGGTAACCCCTGTCTATGTAGCTGAATCTGGTAAAAAAAACTTGCAAGAAATGTTATTGACTGCAATAACATCCAACTATGCTCAAACAAGACCTTACCTGAGCTTGAAGAGATAAAAGTCAATGGAGATACACAAAAACCCTTTAGTCTAGACACACAAAAATCAGCCTTGGATAAAGGAGAAAAACTAGAAAATCTGCACATAGAAAATTTACTTCCATTAAGGGTAAATTCTGTCCTCCTAGGAATGAAACAAATTGAAGTACAACCAAGAAAATTCTTGAACATTATTAGCTGGCTGAAATTGTTTGTTGTTTTGAAATAATATTTCAATCCCTTTGCATGGAATTACAAGGGTATGTCAAGATTTCATCTTGATGTATGCACTTAACATATTTGAGAATTGGTATTGAATTGTTTCAAGTATAGATTGACAATATTTTGTAGACTAGGAGGCCTGAACAACACTTGATTGAAGAAGTTTTTAGATATGGAGCAGTGCTTCTTTCTCCCATTGGTGATTCATGAAGGAAGCTAGTGGTGAATGGACATTGCCTTTGGGTATACCATGCACCATTAACTAAGGAGGGGTTCTTGAAGCAGATTTCATTGGATGTACACATGATGGAAGAGAATTTCTCTTCCATGTCAGATTCAGATTGATGATAAAAAGTTTGACAAAAAGAAAACGAAAAAAATACAAGAAAAGCAAAAGAGAATAATCTTGTTTGTGAACTTCATGGGCACAAGCAAGACAAGAGAAAAATTTGAAAAAAAAAAAGAAAGAAAAGAGGAAAAAGAGAAGGAGAGAAAAAAATTGCAGCAAAAGGCATGTCCCACAAAATGGGGATACATGAGGACAAGCATCAATTTCAGCATGGAGGAGGAACAATGAAGTCAGTACTTCATTTCTAGCAATAAGGAGTTAAATGATGACATAAGCAGATTCTTACTGCTCATCTAGAAAGGAAGGTTGCATCATTGTTGCAGATTTCAACAGAAAAAGATGGTGTTTTCATACAAAGATTGACATGTTTTTGCAGAATAAGGATTGTTCTTATCCAAATAAGAGTGAGAGACATTCTCTCTCATTGTAGCCTCATGAGAGACATTCTCTTTTATTGAGGCACTTGAAAAAAAATGATAGAAGTTGGTTGAAAACCAGAAATGGCAACCTCTTCTGATGAAAAAGATGAAAAAAATGAAAAATAAAGAATAATTCAGTAGTGAAAACCTCCTTGAGGCGCTGCTGAGTTGGTGTGCATGAAAACCGGTTTTTCAATGTGCATTGCCTTGTTGATCCACCCATCATTGCTCCACCATTGTACAAATCTCACACTACACATGTGTATATTTATGTTTTCAGATAGCTTGCTAACAATCATCAAAAGCAACTTGTAAGGTGCATGATCAATTTTCAGGACAACAAGGTATGTGTTTCTTGCATTTAAGTCATAGTAAGCATTTAGCATTTAGTGTATGATAATCGGTATTTGGCATAAACTATTCATACAATATTGGCAAGTTGAAAATGGAACATGTTCAAAATGTCAAGAAACACCCCCTTCTGCCCTTAGTTGCATGAGAACTTCAAAACTGTACAAAAACCTGATTTTGGGACAGACATGGCAACAATTCTATCTCAATTAGTAGGGCAGGTTTCAGAAGGAGAACTGCAAGTTTATATCTCACAATTGTCTCATAAATTTGAGGAAGATAATCTGGAAAATGCACCTAAAGATTTTGTTTTACTACTGTTGCAATAAAATAACAATATACAAAATGAAGAATAACATCTAAAAAAAAGGATAGAGAGGGGATTTTTGATGTTATGGAAGGCTTATACACACTAGATATGGGCCCACAATAGAATCTATAGCTAACTTTTGCATATGAGGTCATTTCTGCATTTTCTGATGCATCTTCGAAATAAGCAGGATATCTTCGAAATAAGCAGAAACTGTACCAAAATTGCTGAAAATGTTGCAGAATAGCAAAAAGAGTAGGGCACATCAAATATTAAGGTTCCTAAAGCTCAAAATCATCCCACCACAAGTAGTACATCCCTCCAAAAAGATTCAAATTCAAATTTTTTGTCAATTTTGTTTCAAAAGTGCAAAAATAGCAAAATAGACATGGAGTAAACAAAAGGATGGAGAAGGAATTTTTGATATTATGGAATGCTTACACACCCTAGATATGGTTCCACAACATAATCTGTAGCAAAATTTTGAAAAATATGCCATTTCTGCATTTTCTGATGCATCTTCGGAATAAACAGGCATATCTTCGGAATAAGCAGGATATCTTTGGAATAAGCAGAAACTATACCAAAATTGTTGAAAATGCTGCAGAATAGCAAAAAGAGTAGGGTACATCAAATATTGAGGTTCCTAAAGCTCTACCACACGTAAGTACATCCCTCAAGCATTTCAAAATCAAAATTTTATCAATTTTGTTCAAAAGGTGCAAACAACAAAAATAGGCATTCAGGCTAAAATGTTGTTAAGAACAAAAAATTCCACCAGTAGTAGTGCATCTGCCAAATATGGTTCCACAATAAGGCTATTGCAAGATGAATCACATGATACCAAGCCCTTAAGAGGTACCTTGCAACACTAAAACTTGTAGAAGGGCAGAAAAAGAGTTAAAACTGCAGGAATTGCAGAAATTGCAATATTGAAGGATGAAAGTGCAGAAGTCAAAGAGTTGCAAGTTGAAAATGAAAAAATATATATACAAGAAAAAAAAAGCAAAAAAAAAAAAAAAAAGAGGAAGAAAAGAAAAATTGCAACTACAAAAATTGAAAAAATTGCAAGGTTGTAGAAATTGCAAAATGCTTGGTATAGTGCAGCAAGGAGAAATTTCTCAGGTAGCAGGTGGAAAAGGATGTTGTTCACAAGGGTAAAACCTGCATATTACTATGGCCTACTAGGATGCATGAGGGCATGCATCAGTTCAAGTTGGGGGGATGATGAGGCCTAGAAATGCCTCATTTTTACACTATGTTTGACATATAAAAACTGCCATATTACTAAACATGACAAAGTTAATTGCCAAATAGTTGATTAGAATATATATTTGTTAAGTGTTTGCATGATTTTATGTTAGGAACATTATATCTCTGTTTTTGACTATTTTCAGCATTTTATGCACTGTTTCAGTTGATTAAATAGCAAATAAAATTGAAAAAAATGAGTCGTCATTTGACTATAGTAAAATTACATTATGATGGCATGAACAGATTCCTCTCATCGAGAACTACAACTTTGATTTTTGAAGCAAGTCAATCCGAGTTGTAGATAAAAAGTTATGAAGGTTACATCATGTTCATGCCTTAGTCTTTTCTAGAGCTGTTAACAGGTGCAAATCTGCGTTAAGGGGAACATTGGCGGATCTACTGGGAATGATCCAAAGTGAGTTAAGGTACCAAATTCATACCAATAGTACTTCATAGTAGATAGAACACATGACCCAAATTTGAGGGCATATGGACAGGTAATATGGAAGTTATGGGGCCTACAAAATGGCAGTTTCACACTTTTTGATAGCTAGAAATTCTGGTGAAAATCTGTGTTAGAGGCCAACTTGACAACGATGCTGGGAGCAACTCCTGAAGAGTTAAGAGCTGAAAATTGAACCAAGTGTAGTTCATACAACCAAGAACATGTGGATACAATTTGGTATACATTGGAGTTATGAGGCACAAGTTATGAGCACTCCAAAAGGGCAACTGGGCATGTTTTGATAGTTGGAAAAATAGGTAATAGTCCATACAAATTCCAACCACTTGTCACTATGAAGGAAGGCATGGAATTTACACATGGAGAATATTGAAGGCAATTGTAACCACTTCCTGAGAGCTGAAATAGATGATCTACCTGAAGGAAGCAACCAAAATAACCTGAAGAGCACCTACAACTAGTTATTCCAAAGATCTTCGGAATGAGCATAATTTGCTTATATTTGGAATGAGCAATTGTATCTTATGAAGGGAAATTTACTCCATTTGAATTTTTACGGTTTTCTAATGGTGGAAAAAGGTGAAAGAAGATTGAGAGGATGTAGGGAAAGTATCCTACAACTGTCCCTACCATCCTTGCCAACCAAAAGCTACAGCTCATGGAAAAGATCAATTGAAGCAGTTAATCCTCTCCTAGAATAAACCTAGAAATAACTGTAGCATAATAGGAGTTGATTTGCAAGAATATTTTTGTGTGTAAATGGGTTTTAGATGATTATAAAATATAGCTCCCATGTCGGTTGAGCTTAGGGAGAGAATAAGTAGTAGAAAAATAAGTGCAGTTTTCAGCTTTGTAACAGTCTACAGTAGCAGAACTGTAATGTTATTTTCAGAGTAATAAAAGTGCAGTTCTTTTGTCAGATTCTGTTCTAATTTTTAATTAGTTAAGGAGTGTTTTTCACCTCCTTCTAGATCAGGAAGTATGGGCCCACTTTCAGATCTAGAAGGAGGGATTTTATGGCAGGTTTTAATCTGTAATTTTGTTGCAACAGAATTAACAGATTGCTTGTCAGATTTCATTTTCTTGTTTTAATTTTGTATTATGTTATTTATGTTTTCTTCATTATGTTTTTGTACAGCCAATATGTGTGTCAGCTGACAAATTATATTAGACATTTATTTTCCCTTGTTTTCCCTACTTTCCATGTTTTTATGTTTCAACAACTTTCAATTTCAGCAGATTTCATTTTGTTGTCAATTCCTGTAGCAGAAGATTGACGACCTTTTGTGGCAAGACATTGACAGGTGTTTGTAGTATAAGTTTCATTTCCAAGCATCATTTCAATTTTGCAAGAGTAAACTAGATTTCAATTCTGCAAATGTAATTTAGGATTTCATTTTAGCAATATTTCAATTCAACAATTTCAATTCTGCAAAAGTAGATTAGCAATTTCAATTCCTGCACTTGTAGTTAACTTTCAATTTTTGCAAATTAGAATTAGTTTTTATTCCTTGCAAGTTTTCATTCTGCAGATTAGGTTTAGTGTGACACCAAAAGGCTAAACCAAATCTGTCTCACCCAATAAATGCTTGAAATTTGAATGCTTGAATTGTACTCTGCCCTAACCTTCTATCGTAGACAACCTTGGACACCACCCCGGATTGATAAATCATTGAGATTAAATGATGGGATTAACGACACTCATCACACAAAAGCAACTTCTCTCTCTTGTTGGAATGTGGAGATAAAATTGAAGGCAAAAGAATAAAGAATTCTGAAGTTATTGCGTAGCTTACCCCCTCAATTGGCGAATGAGTTATGGATGAATCTCATGAGCCAATTGAAAAAGAATGAAATGTTGTGCAAAGAAGGAAATGGGAATGATGGAATGTGCGACCATTTTTGACCCCAACGGTTGAAGGATGATTTATGGAATGGGAAATATGAATGCATCTATTTTTGCCCCAACATATGAAGGGTTTTGGGAGAAATGATGATGATGATTGCATCTATTTTTGCCCCAATAGATGAAGGGTTTTGGGAGAAATGATGATGATGATTGCATCTATTTTTGCCCCAATAGATGAAGGGTTTTGTGCCAGATGTAGATGTCATGATCATGTAAGATGTATCCCATTGTGGGAAAAATCATAATCAAATTTAGTTGCCCCAAATTTTGGGGTGATTCCATGATGTTGAATAAATTTTGTCGTATGGCCTCATTGATATGCAATATGAAGATGCAAAAAGAAAATAAAGAAGTCAACTTTGGAGGGCCTACTAGTGACTGTAGAATAATTCCTCTCAATGGAACCAATCACCCTAGCTAGAGCCAGTCGCTATGATGATTGTCAAGGAAATTGGGAATGATGTGATTTGATGTTGTTCATGTTTTAAGCCCCATGAACTAGGCCATCAATGATAGCTTTTTAGCAAGATTAATCTTGTCAAAGGTTCACTTGAAATGTGAGGAAGTAAATTTGATTGTGCTTTCGAACTAGGAGATATGGAATGATGATGATGACCAAGTGTTCTTATGGTGATTCATTCATCTTACCGAATTGCATGGATGCAAATCATTGCAATCGCCAAGTATATAGAACAAACCACTATATACAAGATTCACTTGAAATGTGGCACATGTGGAAAGAAATGGATGATGGAGTATGATGTTGGTGAAATTTGAAATTTTGATGAAGAAATGTGATGATTTGTGAAAAATAGAACTGATTGGTGAACATTGGATAGCATGTTGGTCAATTTTGCATCTTTGGACACAAAATTCAATTTATTGGGCCAAATCAACTCATATTTTCATATAAATTGGTGGGATGATGGGAATTATGATGCAGATGATGAAGATGGTCGTTTTGTGAAAATTTGGACCAGTTTGATACATTTTGTAATTGGAATTGTGCTTTTTATGACTTTTGGTCGCAAACAAAAATTATGCATCCAAACTGATTTCTGTTTTCACAAAACCTGATGTTATGATGGAATTGATGTGTGGGTGAAATTTGGAGGAGGTAAGCTACCGATTTGATCGATTTTACCTTTTCTGGATTTATGCATCAAATGCCCACGTACGTTTCTGAGATGCAAGAAATGCCCGATTGCGCTTCGTAGCACCTAGAAATACCCTTGTGCACTTCAACATTCTAGCAAGCACCCATGCATGCTTAGGCTTATCTAAAATGCCCCAAGGTGCTTCAATGCACCTGCATTTGCTATAAATAGCCTACAGGTTGGAAAATGTAACTCATTTGTGTGTTTGCAAGTTTGAGAAGCTACGTTCTAAGGAGTGAAGTGGAGTGAGGAGTGAAGTGAGGTAGTTGAAATTTGGTGCGAAAGCTATGGTGGTGGAGGGAATGAGTGTTGTGGCTGGAGTAGAGGCAAGGTTTGCCAAGGTAATGCTTTTGAAGACTTTTTATGTTGTGCAAAATTTTGTTGTTTTGTATTTTTTTTAACTAATGAAATGTGTTGATTGTTGTAGTTGCGAATTTTGGAGCCCCGACATCAATTTTCTCCCCTTGTTCTTGGGATGAGGAAATTATTGTCGGAGGTAGATTGGGGTGTATTGAAGGTAGTGGGGATAGAGGGTGTGGCCCGACTTGATGTGGTGAGGGTGGATGAGGGGTATCTTTTAGCTTTGGCTGAAATATGGGATGCGGATAGGGGGACCTTCCAACTGTCGATCGAGGAGGTGACCATTACCCTTGAGGATGTGTATCACATTCTCAAGGTGCTAGTGGAGGGGGTGAAGGTGGAGGCAGGCTATGATAAGAAGACCCAGATGAGTAGGTGGGGGGGGGGGGGGGGTTGGTTCCCAATAGTATTGGCTGTAGGTTCCCATGGAACCTATTGGGATTGGTGAGTGATTTTCTCACTACATCACAACCATATGCATGGGCTCCTGCTTTGTTGGTGTAGGTGTACTGAGAGTTGTATGAGGTGACACGGTGGAAGAGGAAGGGCTTGGGATGCAACTTTCTTCTCTAGTGTTGGGGATGGGAGCACTTTAGTGTGGCATGACCAGAGGGTCTACCCTATCGTGAGTGGGATGGTGTGCAACCCTATGCTAGGAGATGGGCAATGGTGGAGGAGGTACAACCAAGTCATCCGATGCGCTCGAGCTAGTGGTACCAAGATATGTGGGTTGGACTAACATCCACCCAAGTGATGTGGAGGCCTTGGTGGGGGACTAGGTGGACTGGAGATAGGGAGAAGTTACGGTGGGTGAGGCAATCGAGGTGGATAGTTGGGAGGTAGTAGGGTGAGGTGGAGTACTTCTAGTTCTCGTGGGTGTTGCGGTAGTTTGGCTTACCGTAGGGAGTACTAGATGAGCCGATGCTTTATAGGAGGCACCGAGAGGAGGTGGGGCTTCCATGTGTGGAGCTATGGAGGGTGGTGATTGAGGATGATGAGGAGTTGGAGGTCCTTGATGTGGATGATGCGGGGATGACCCCCAAGTATGTGGTATGGTTTGGTGCCCAACTAGTATGGGTACCTAAGGTGGTGGCTGATGGTGAGGATGATGTTGAGGAGTCTGATGGGACTCCAAAGTGATTGAGACCCCTCTAAGCTAGTAGTCGAAGGAAGAAGTCGAGAGGTGCGAGGTAGTAGACTCCTATGGTTGGTGGAGGGGAGGATGAGGAGGAGGATGATATGGGGGAGATATCCGAGGTGGTGAGGCTGCAGGCTAAGATGGAGTAGCTGTGAGTGGAGTAGGAGGCTTTGGTGCAGTCTCATGATGAGACTGTAGCATAGCTATGGGCGGAGCTTAGTGCATGAGATGCGACTATAGCTCAGATGCAGGTGGAGCAGGTGATTGGAGGAGTTGGTGGGGATGATCGAGAGATGATCACGAGGCTCTAGGCAGAGCTTCTAGGCAAGGAATGTCGACATGGGCTGGACTTATGGTGACTTTGGGCGAGTGAGGCATATGTGCACTCCTTGGAGGATTTATGTATGGCTAATCATATCATGTTGCCAGATCCTCCATCTTTCTCTATGATGCAGTCGACTAGGCCAGCTGAGTCTAGGTAGAGTTCTAGGTCTAGGGCTCCTAGTAGGTCCCAGGGGTCCACTCATGGGCATTAGCTAGTGCTTAGATGCACTTTTTGTATATGAGCCTTGGTGCTCTATTGTATGTAGCCTTTGGGCACTCATTGTACATGTGATATTTATACATATATATACATGGCTTTTACCTTTTGTGTTATATTTTTGTGTGAATGCTTTTTGTGGAATGCTTTTGTGTAATGTATGTTTATGTTTATGATTAATGCATATGCTATGTTATGGATGATTAATGCAAGATGGAATATATGGATGATTAATGCAAGATGGCATGTGCTAATGATCATTTATAGTTTAGATATTTTCTTGACCATTTTCTAGCATTGTTGTTTAATCAGGGGCACTAGACTTGGTGGCATATGGGATGAATGGATTTTTACGTGACATGGATGTTGACATGAAAGAAGATATGGATGTTGATATGGAAGAAGATATGGATGTTGATATGGAAGAAGACATGGATGTTGATATGGAAAATTGCTTGTTTTGTAGAGACTCAAACATCCTAGTGGCATCAAACAAACTCACTAAAACTACCTAATCCCTCTAGGACCAAATGTGTGTGCAGTGGATTCATTTACCGAATCAAGAGCATGGTAATGACTCGAGGCAATCAAGAACCAGTGTGTGTGCAAGTGAGTTCATTAACTCATCTTGAGTAAATTGGGTAAACCTGTTATGGTTGAAACCAAGAGGCTAGCTTGTCCGTATGAGCGGTCAGAGGTCTCTTTTAAAAGAGACATGTCACCATGCATGAGCGTACTCCACTGCCAGTCAAGCATCTATAGCTTTGATGGAGGCTAACTCCATAGTCCATGACTTTTTTTGTTGATCTCTTAAGTTTTTGGGATGACTACCTAACCGTCTGACTGGAAATGTAGTACGATCCTTACAACCCAATTGATCAGTGGTGTGTGATGTAAAATATTTAGAGTTTTTGTTAGGGATTTTCCCTACTCTTTCTTTTATTTTTGGAATTATGATAGTGGTGAGAACCACTATTTTTATGGACTATGTTGCATGATGGGACTAGCAAGGATGACCCTTTTCACTTCGAGGTTCATACCAAGTATGGTGTTATCCCTCTTTGACACAAGATGTTTTTAAGATGTGAAATTGTGTTTGGTTCAAGAATGTTTTGGAGTCAATTCCCAAAACTCAAGATTTTCTTAGTGTATATGTGCAATGGTCCTAAAAAGAACTCGACATGTATTTTGGAGGTTGCTTAAAACACTAGGAGTGGCTGAGTGACCGAAAACACCTAGGAGTTTGTGAATGTGGCTTGTGCTAATGGCAATTTGACTTAGTGGAATTGTGTGGATGACATTGTGAAGGTGCCCCTGATTAAGGCAACATGACTTTTATTGGACCAATTAAGACCTTGAACTTAATAAATGATCCCTAATATGAAATGTGGAATGTGAATGCAATGTATGACATGCAATTTTTGTGAAATGTAATGAAATGTGAATGCAATGTATGACATGCAATTTTGTGAAATGTGAAATGCAATATGAAATGTGGGTGAATGCATTGTTTTTGGAATGTATTGGAATGTAGATTCAAGTGAAATGCAATGTTATGAATGAAGTGTATGCAAATATTTTTGTGTATTAGCCATGTATATATACATATATATAATAATCAAATCATGCATAGAATGCTCTCAAGTGTATAACATTAAGTGGTTCAGATTCTTCCTCTCCCTCTAGACTGGCAAGCCTATAAGTACCATTACCCACTCTTTGTGTAACAATGTATGGACCTAACCAATTAGCCATGAATTTATCATGAAGATGCGATAATGCATTGGTATTTTGTTGGTTCTCTTTAAGGACAAGATCTCCTACTTGGAATTCATGTAGATGGACTTTGGCATTGTAAGCATGTTTGAGGCGGTCTTGATAAACTCGTAAATGCTCTAAAGCATTGACTCACCTCTCATCAAGAAGTGTGAGTTGGTCAAGACGTGCTTGTCTAGCTGTGTCATCATCTATGAATTCTTGCAAAGAAATTTGCAAGGAAGGGATCTCGAGCTCAAGAGGTATGATTGCTTCGGCTCCATAGACCAATGAAAATGGTGTTGCCCCTATAGGCATGCGGATGCTTGTTCGATAAGCCCATAATGCCAAGGGAATTTGTGTATGCCAATCTCTATGATTTTATTTGACAAGTTTCTTGAGAATAGCAACTAAGGTCTTGTTGGAAGCTTCAGCTTGTCCATTTGCTTGTGGGTAATAAGGAGTCAAGAAACTATGTTGAATGTTATATTTCTTGCAAAGTGCTCGAACATCCTTGTTCTTGAAAGACTTGCCATTGTCTAAAATGATTTTCGAGGGGATACCAAAATGACAAATGATATGATGAAGTATAAACTCCACAATTCTAGGTCCTGTCATGCTAGTTAGAGGAATTGCCTCAACCCACTTTGTGAAGTATTCAGTGGTTGTGATGATGAATGTATGTTGTCCCGAGGAAGGAGGTGAAATTTTACCAATTAGATCTAGGCCCCATTGTGAAAAGGGCCAAAGGCTTTGAATGGGCTGTAAGGCTTGTGATGGTACATGAGTTAAATTAGCATGTTCTTGGCACTTTTTGCAATGTTTAACATAGGTGCAACAATCACGTTCCATTGTGGGCCAATAATAACCCATGCATAAAATACGCTTTGCAATGGCCATTCCACTAAAATGACCACCACAAGTACCATCATGGGCTTCAACTATGGCTCTTTGAGCCTCACTAGCCTCGAGACAATGAAGGAGGACTCCATCATAACCACGTTTATACAACACGTCCCCCAAGAGAATGAAATGAGCTACCTTTTGCTTGAAAGTGCATTTGGTAGTTCGAGACATGTCAGATGGGAGTGTTCCAAACTTGAGAAAGGCTACTATTTGGCTCGACCAAGGCTCATATGAATCTGATTGGATAAAGCAAACATCCTTTTCATCTTTAGACTCAGCATGGGTAATTGCAGATTTAGAGACTATTGAAATTATGAGGGGTTGTACCTCTCCAAAGGAGTCTTTTGGAATCAATGATCCAAGGGAGGCCATCACATCTGCAAATCTATTAGTCAAACGTGGAAAGCTATTGATTTCATACCAATCAAACTTAGAGAGCAATTTCATTGCTACTTCATGATAAAGCTTAATGGTAGGTTCTTTGCATTGGTATTCTCCTTTGATTTGCTTTACGACAAGTTGAGAATCACCAAATATCCTAATACACTTAATGCTCATAGCTATAGCTGATTGAAGACCTAAGATTAAGGCTTCATACTCTGCAGTGTTGTTTGTGCATTGGAAGTCTAGTTTGAATGATAAGGGGATAGGTACCCCCTATGGTGTGTGAAATACGACTCTAGCACCTTGACCTTTCGTGCACTTAGAGCCATCAAATAATAGTGTGATATCGACATCTTCCTCCGGAATGACATCTTCTTCTTGCTTAGTGACAACAAATACCGAATCATCTAGGAGCTCAATAATCAAAGGATGATCACTAGGTAGTGGAGCTTCCGCAAGTTGATCAACTATTACCTGACATTTAATGGATTTTTGGCTAATGAATTCCAAGTCGAATTCAGTGAGGAGCATTATCCATTTAGCGGTGCGGGTGTTATTGTAAGTGTGGGACATCATGTAACGCAAAGGATTTTCTCTAGCTATGATATAAGTTGTGTGGCTAAGCATGTAATGTCGAAGTTTCTTAGTGGCAAAAACCATTTCTAAGCATAGTTTTTCTACATAAGCGTATTTAGTTTCATAGCTTACCAATGTTCGACTAATGTAGTAGATAACTTGCTCTCGATTTTGTTCATTCTTTTGTGCAAGCATTGTCCCTAATGCAAAGTTTGTTGTTGAGATATAAAGATAAAATGGGACCCCCGGACGAGGAGGAGCTAAGACTGGTAGAGAAGCTAGGTATTGCTTAATGTCATAGAAGGCTTTTTGACATTCATCTGTCCAAGAGAATGGCACCCCCTTTTGTAGTAGGTGATTGAATGACCTACATTTTTTAGAAAGTTGTGCAATAAAATGATGGATTGATTGGATATTTCCTTGTAAACTATGCAATTCCTTTAAGTTAGTTGGGGGAGGCATCTCCAAGATGGCCTTGACCTTGTTAGGGTCCACCTCAATGCCTCTTTTGGAGATAATGAATCCTAGAAGTTTGCCCGAGGTAACACCAAAGACACATTTCTTGGGATTCAACCTTACATTATGCTCTAGGAGTCGGTCAAAAACTTTCTCCAATACACCAATATGTTCTTGTCGAGTTTTGGATTTAGCCAAGAGATCATCCACATAGTCTTCGATAATATTATGCATGTAATCATGGAAAATGTATGTCATGGCATGTTGATAAGTGGCACCTACATTTTTTAGGCCAAAGGGCATCACCTTGTAACAAAAAGTTCCCCAAGGTGTAGTGAATGCTATTTTGTGTTGGTCATCAGGATTTATTCAAATTTGGTTGTATCCTAAAAAACCATCCATGAGTGAAAGCATTTCATGGCCAGCGTAGGTATCGACAAGAGTATCGATGTTTGGAAGAGGGAAGTCATCCTTAGGATACACTTTGTTAAGATCTTGAAAGTCAGTGCATATGTGTATCGCCCCGTTAGGCTTGCGAATGGGTACCATGTTTGAAAGCCACTCAAGATAGTCGATAGGAACTATGAAGTTCACATCTAAGAGTTTTTGAAGCTCTATTTTTACCATGAGGGCCACGGTAGGATGCATTCTCCTAAGTTTTTGTTTGATCGACTTAGCATTAGGCTATAAGGTGAGATTGTGGACAACCAAACTAGGGTCAAGACCAGTGATGCAGGAGCATCCGATGGCAGCGAGCAATCTTGCATCAACAAAAAAATTTCTAAGTGTTTGCCTTGATGTCGCGATATCGCGACAGAGAAAAGTGTCGCGATATCGCGACATGTCGCGTTTTCACGACTCAGGAAGGAGAGAGAAGGCACGGAGCAAAAATGTCACGATTTCATGACATGTCGCGAAATCACGACCGAAAGAAGACCAAAAAGGCCAGAGAAGAAAATGTCACGATTTCGTGACATGTCACGAAATCGCGACCGACGGAGCAGAAAGAAAGCAAGGAAGGAAACTATCACGATATCGTGACATGTCACGATTTCGCGACCCAAACAGAGAGAGAAAGCAGAGAGCAAAGTTGTCGCGATATCGCGACATGTCACGATTTCGTGACCTGAGAGGCGAGGAGGAGGCAGAAAGGAAAGATGTCGCGATATCGCGACATGTCACGATTTCACGACCAAAAAGGAGAAAGAGGAGCCGAAAAGGAAAGATGTCGCGATATCGTGACATGTCGCATTATCGCGACCAAAGGACGAGAGAAAGCGCAAAGGAGAAAAAGTGTCGCGATATCGCGACATGTCGCATTTTCGTGACCAAAGGACGAGAGAAGGCGCAAAGGAGAAAAAGTGTCGCGATATCGCGACATGTCGCATTTTCGTGACCAAAAGGCGAGGGAAGGCACAAGAGAGAAAAGTGTCGCGATATCGCGACATGTCGCATTATCGCGACCAAAAGGCGAGAGGAGGCGCAGGAGAGAAAAAGTGTCGCGATATCGTGACATGTCGCATTTTTGCGACTCGCAAAGGGTAGGAAGGCCGAAAAGCAAAAGTGTCGCGATATCGCGACATGTCGCATTTTTGTGACTCAAAAGGGGCAGGAAGGTAGTGAAGCAAAAATGTCACGATATCGCGACATGTCGCATTTTTGCGACCAAACAAAAGGAAAGAAAAGGCAGGCGGTTACAGGGGCCGTTACAGAGGAAATTATCGAGCGATGGGTATACCGAACGTCATCATTGGTTGACAAGCGGACAGAGTCTACAGTGGCAGCACTGGACAAGCACGTGGCACCAAGGTGCGATGAAAGCAGACGAAGATCAAGAGTCGGAGAGAAAGACGTTTCGAAAGCCAAGACAACGAAGAGGCACGGGAAATGAAATGAAGGGTCAGAAAAGGAAAATGGAGAGTCACGCCAGAGGTTTTAAAATGGGAAGCGAAGGCATGCACAAGGGTCAGAAAACTATGGAGACAAAGTTGCAGACGTGAAGGCAAGAGGGCCATTCTAGACCTGTTTAGGCTATTTTTCTTCCAGGGTGGAAGATGTTGTAATATAAACTATCTTTCGGGATAAAGGAGTTTATTTGGCAGACTGCTGCCATTATTGTAATCTTTTTCCAAATTGTTGAATGAGAATTGAGAATTTGGCGTGAGCGATTTTGGCTCCCCATCAAGTGGTATCAGAGCGGGAGTTCCTGAGTGTGTGAGCAGATCGTCGAAAGTGAGGCAGTTTGCACCAGGATCTGTGGAAGGGTTGTGAGAAGAGAGTGAGGAAGAATGCCTCCATGAAGAAACCATGGTGGTGGGAGAAATGTGGTACCTGAAGAAGATTTCAGAGCTTTGCAGAGGCAAGTGCAAGCCCTGCAAGAGGAGTTGCGAAGAGGGGTTGAACCAAGAAGAGAAGATCATAGTGAAGATGAAGCTTGGGAGGTTGATAATCCATCGATTGAAGAAGAAGCAATGGATCCTACAGAAGCCAGATTGGTTAAGGCCATATCTCGGATCGGGAAGAAGACAAAGTTTGATGTCTCCACGTATTCTAGGAATCTCAATCCGGAGGAGTTGATTGATTGGATCAATGATATGGAGGAGTATTTTGAGTATGAGGAGGTTGTAGATCCAGATCGGATCAAGTTTGCAAAAACGAAGTTGAAAGGCCATGCTTGCATATGGTGGAAAGAAGTGCAGCTAGAAAGAAATAGAAGCGGAAAGGAAAAGATAACCAGATGGGATCGAATGGTAGAGAAGTTGAAGAGACAGTTTATTCCTGTAGATTACGAATTGGACCTATTGAGAAAAATGCGAGTTTGAGACAGTCAAACAAATCTGTCAAAGAATATACGAGAGGAGTTTTACCAGATCTCAATCGGAAGCGGCCATTCAGAGGCTAACAGGGAGAAGGTGGCCCGTTACATCAATGGGTTGAGAACCAGTATTCAAGAAGAGTTGAGTCTAGTTAGGATGAGCACCATTGAGGATGCTTACCAGTTTGCCCTCAAAGTCGAAGAGAAGCTGAACAGACGGTTTGAGGGTAAGCAAAGAGGAAGAGGTCATGGTGGAAGAAGCTGGTGGAAGGACCGGTGGAGAAAAATATAAGGATCAGATGAAGGCTGGTGAAACCAGTAATACCCAGGATCGAGAAGAGGGGAACACCTACCAACCCCGTAATCAGAACAATGGTTACCCAAGAGGGAGAGGTAGATCTGGACGTGGATTTGGAAGGGGAGGATTTCGTGGAACCTGTTTCCACTGTGGCGAAGAAGGACATCGAGCATACGAGTGTCCACAACATCGAGAAAGGATGAATAAGAGACCTGAGGGTCCTGCCAGAGCTACTGTAGCAGATGAAGGTGCTGAATCAGAACATTCTGAGGAGGCAGAGGGAGGAGAAGTTATGGTCACAAGGAGGACCCTGTTGAATGAGGAGAAAGGATCAGACCAGAGGAGGAGCCTGTTTCGCACAAGGTGCAGAAGTTTGGGTAAGGTCTGTAATATCATTATAGATAATGGTAGTACTGATAACTTGGTCTCAGAAGAAATGGTTACTAAGTTACAGTTAAAGAGGAGAAGCCACCCGCATCCATATCGGATTGCGTGGTTACAGAAGGACCATAGGGCTTTGGTCAGTGAGCAATGCTCGATGAAATTTAATATTGGGAATTACTGTGATGAGGTCCTGTGTGACATCCTGCCTATGGATGCTTGTCATTTGTTGTTGGGAAGGCCATGGCAGTTTGATCGGTGTGCGAGTGCATGATGGTCGTGCCAACACTTACTCAGTGACAAAGAATGGAGTGCGCCATAAGGTGAAGCCCTTGAAGGAGGCGGGCGAAAGGGTATGTAGCCAGCGCTAGAATCTGTTTAGTTGAAGGGGGAAGATTTTTGGATAGTTTAAAGCATGAGCATATGTGCTATGCATTAATTCCTAGAGTTAGGAAGGAAGAATGCAAGGATACCCCTGTAGAAGTCTTAGGACTATTAGAAGAATTTCTAGACATTATATCTGATAATGTGCCTGAGGGTTTACCACCAGTGAGGAAGATCAGTCACCATATAGATTTGGTACCAGGATCTAGTTTACCCAATAAGGCAGCACATAGAATGACTCCTACAGAAAGCTGAAGAGCTGAACAGGCAAGTCCAAGAGTTGTTTGGAGAAGGGACCGATTCGGGAGAGCTTGAGTCCATGTGCGGTACCTGCAGTACTAGCACCAAAGAAATATGGAGAGTGGAGAATGTGTACCAGACTCTCGAGCCATTAACAAGATCACCATAAAGTACAGATTTCCATTGCCAAGGATGGATGACATTATGGACTGTTTGAGTGGAGCCAAGTACTTCACAAAGATTGATCTGAAGAGTGGTTATCATCAGATTCATGTCGAGAGAAGGAGATGAGTGGAAGACAACCTTCAAGACCGAGAGAGGGTTTGTATGAATGGTTGGTCATGCCATTTGGGCTAACCAATGCACCAAGCACATTCATGCGGTCGATGAATGAGGTATTGAAAGAATTTTTAGGCAAATTCATCATTGTCTATTTGGATGATATTTTAATATTTAGCGAGAACCCTGGAAGAGCATCGATGCATATCGGAAGGGTTTTTGAGAAGGCTGCAGGAGGAGCAGTTGTTAATTAATCTGAAGAAGTGTAATTTCGTGAAGAAGGAGTTAGTGTACCTGGGATTTGTCATCTCAGTCGAAGGTCTAAAAATGGACCCAAAAAAAGTGAGAGCTATCATTGAATGGCCTACTCCGAGAAGCACGACTGAGGTAAGATCATTTCATGGTCTAGCAAGTTTTTATAGGAAATTCATTAGGAATTTCAGCGCTATTTGTGCACCCCTTACGAAACAATGAGAGGGGATAAGAAAGAATTTAAGTGGACCTTAGGAGCAGATAAGAGCTTTGATATGTTGAAGAAGAAGGTTACAGAGCAACCTATTTTGGCACTTCCAGATTTTAATAAGGTATTTCAGGTAGATTGTGATGCTAGTGGTAGTGCCATAGGAGCTGTTTTGAGTCAAGAAGGTAAACCTGTTGCTTACTTTAGTGAGAAACTCAATGATGCTAGGAAGAAGTATTCGGTTTATGATCAAGAGTTTTATGCTATAGTTCAGGCTCTAAAGAAGTGGTGACATTACTTTTTTCCAAAAGAGTTTGTTCTATTTATCGATCATCAGGCCTTATGGTATATTAATAGCCCAGGGAAGCTAAATCAGAGGCACCTGAAGTGGGTTGAGTTTCTACAGAGTTATACATTTGTGTTGAAGCACAAGAGCGGAAGGTCCAATAGAGTTGCGAGATGCCTTAAGTAGAAGGCAATGTTTGCTGACAAAAATGAAGGTGGAAGTGGTAGGATTTGATGAATTGAAGGGTTTGTACCTTGAAGATCCTGATTTTGCAGAAGCCTGGAAGGCTTGCTTGGCACTTGTCACTTTGGACAGGACCAAGTGGTTGGATTTTCTGATCCAAGATGGAATGTTGTTTAGAGGAAGTCAATTATGCATTCCAAGGAGTTCAATGAGGGAAAATATGGTCAAGGAGAAACACAGTGGAGGGTTGGCTGGACATTTTGGTCGGGATAAGACCATTGCCCTGGTTAGTGAGAACTACTATTGGCCGCAACTACGGCAAGATGTGAAGAGGTTTGTGCAAAGCTGTAGAGTATGCCAGATGGCGAAAGGTGTGAACCAGAACATTGGATTATATCAGCCATTACCTGTACCGAGAGAGACCATGGGAGGACGTCGGCATGGATTTCGTTCTTGGTCTACCAAGGACACAATGGGGAAATGACTCCATATTTGTGGTGGTTGACAGATTTTCAAAGATGGCACATTTTATTCCCTGCCAGAAAACTAGTGACGCAGTTCACATTGTAGGTTTATTTTTCAAAGAGGTGGTACGACTTCATGGTCTACCAAAGAGTATCGTTTCTGACAGAGATACCAAGTTTGTGGGGTATTTTTGGAGGACCTTGTGGAAGAAATTGAAGACAGATTTGAAATTCAGTTCTGCATACCACCCACAGACTGATGGCCAAACGGAGGTGGTGAATAGAAGTATGGGAAATCTATTGAGATGCTTGATAGGAGATAAGCCCACGGGATGGGATTTGGTTTTGCCACAGGCAGAATTTGCATACAACAATTCTGTCAACAGGAGTACTAACAAATCTCCATTCCAGATAGTGTATGGGAGCAGTCCAAGGAATGCTTCTGAGTTGAGGAAGATGGATACAGGGGAAAAGTGCAGTGCCGAGGCTGAGGACTTTGCAGAGCATCTGAAGAGCGTGCATGAAGAAGTGAAGAAGCACATTACTAACATGAATAACCAATATAAGACAAGGGCAGACCAGAAGCGACGGTTCAAGGAATTCGTTGTGGGAGATGAAGTCATGGTCCATCTGAGAAAAGAAATATTTCTTGCTAAAACCTATAACAAGTTGAAGATGAAGAAGTTTGGACCATGCCGAATTATAGGAAAATGGGATTCAAGCAATGCGTATGAAGTGGAATTGCCAAGTGGCCTTAACATATCACCTATTTTTAACATTGCAGATTTGGTAGAATATCATGAAGGAGGCAGTAGCGAGACACCAAGTGCAGAATTGTGGAGTATTCCAACATCTACTCCGACAATAGGCAAGATCGAGGAAATACTAGACACTCGAGCATGAAGAAGTACCGGGGAACAGGCAGTATTCTGAATATCTGGTCAAGTGGAAGGGTAGGCCTATCGAAGATGCAACTTGGTTGTCAAAAATAGAGGTCGACCACCTGGGTCTTCCTCCAATAGTACGAAGTGAAGGACACTTCTCAATCCACCCCGGTTGTCTGATGCAGGAGCATCCGGTGGCAGCGAGCAATCTTGCATCAACAAAAAAATTTCTAAGTGTTTGCCTTGATGTCGCGATATCGCGACAGAGAAAAGTGTCGCGATATCGTGACATGTCGCATTTTCGCGACTCAGGAAGGAGAGAGAAGGCACGGAGCAAAAATGTCACGATTTCGTGACATGTCACGAAATCACGACCGAAAGAAGACAGGAAAGGCCAAAGAAGAAAATGTCACGATTTCGTGACATGTCACGAAATCGCGATCGACGAAGCAGAAAGAAAGGAAGGAAAGCTATCACGATATCGCGACATGTCACGATTTCGTGACCCAAAATAGAGAGAGAAAGCAGAGAGCAAAGCTGTCACGATATCGTGACATGTCACGATTTCGTGACCCGAGAGGCGAGGAGGAGGCAGAAAGGAAAGATGTCACGATATCGCGACATGTCACGATTTCATGACCGAAAAGGAGAAAGAGGAGCCAAAAGGAAAGATGTCGCGATATCGCGACATGTCGCATTATCGCGACCAAAGGACGAGAGAAAGCGCAAAGGAGAAAAAGTGTCGCGATATCGCGACATGTCGCATTTTCGCGACCAAAGGACGAGAGAAAGCGCAAAGGAGAAAAAGTGTCGCGATATCGTGACATGTCGCATTTTCGCGACCAAAAGGCGAGGGAAGGCGCAGGAGAGAAAAGTGTCACGATATCGCGACATGTCGCATTATCGCGACCAAAAGGCGAGAGGAGGCGCAGGAGAGAAAAAGTGTCGCGATATCGCGACATGTCGCATTTTCGCGACTCGCAAAGGGCAGGAAGGCCGAAAAGCAAAAGTGTCGCGATATCGCGACATGTCGCATTTTCGCGACTCAAAAAGGGGCAGGAAGGCAGTGAAGCAAAAATGTCGCGATATCGCGACATGTCGCGTTTTCGCGACCAAACAAAAGGAAAGAAAAGGCAGGCGGTTACAGGGGCCGTTACAGAGGAAATTATCGAGCGATGGGTATACCGAACGTCATCATTGGTTGACAGGCGGACAGAGTCTACAGTGGCAGCACTAGACAAGCACGTGGCACCAAGGTGCGATGAAAGCAGACGAAGATCAAGAGTCGGAGAGAAAGACGTTTTGAAAGCCAAGACAACGAAGAGGCACGGGAAATGAAATGAAGGGTCAGAAAAGGAAAACGAAGAGTCACGCCAGAGGTTTTAAAAGGGGAAGCGAAGGCATGCACAAGGGTCAGAAAACTATGGAGACAGAGTTGCAGACGTGAAGGCAAGAGGGCCATTCTGGACCTGTTTAGGCTATTTTTCTTCCAGGGCGGAAGATGTTGTAATATAAACTATCTTTCGGGATAAAGGAGTTTATTTGGCAGACTATTGCCATTATTGTAATATTTTTCCGAATTGTTGAATGAGAATTGAGAATTTGGCGTGAGCGATTTTGGCTCCCCATCAACCAGGCATGTCCTTGTATGACCATGTGAATATGTCCTCTTTCCTCTTGAGGAGAGTAATTAATTGCTCTTTTTTGTTGGGTGATAAAATTTTACCAAGCTTGAAAATTTGGGGATTGTCCTTGTCTAAACTAAGGTCCACATCGATAGTATATTCAATAGACATGTAGAAACCTTTCTCAAGCTGGTGGGGTATAAGGATTAGATGAATGTCACCCAAGATGTCATCAAATTCTTTTGGGTTATCCTCATCTATTTTTGCCTAGAAAACCTCGAGATCTGAAGGTGACGATGAAGGTGAAGGTGGAGGGGATGGAGGAATGTAGTTGGTGAAATCTCTTAAAAATTCCTCAGACAAGACAAATTTGGCAAAATATGGAGGTGAGGAAATCTGATCCATATCTATGAGACTTATGTCAATTGGAATTGTCTTAGTCAGATCATATGGATTAGGAAGTGGGTGAATAAATCAATAGGATTCATGTTGACTTATGGTTGAGGTGAATGAGGTTAGATGTAATGGGTGGAACCTAAGAATCGGTGCTAGAGGCTGGTTAACCTTAATAACAAAAATTAACACAAAATATATTTTACTAAATGATATATTTACATATGCAATGCTAAGAAATAAAATGTTTTTGTTGATTTTTAATTGATTTTTGATTTTTTTTGGTAGTGGTGAAAACCACTATTTTTGTGCTATGTACATATGTTACAAGTTTGGATTATGGAATGGCTTAATGGAATGGAGGTGGTGGTTCACTGGTAGGGGCGACTCGCTCTTGTGGAAGAAGCAAGCAAAATATGGGCTCATGGATGGGGAACATGTTGAGATAAAACTCATATTGTTTGGAATGGGGAATGATGGGCATCGATTCTTCTTCAGATTCATCCACAATTATCGACATAAGCTTGAATTCTTCATAGATATCATTATCATAATTATCAGGATAGAGGGCTTCTTCTCCTAAATTGAGGTTAAGCCTTTGTAAGGCTCATTTAAGAGAAGAGGTGGTGGAAAGTGGGTGGTAACCTAGACCTGAGTCGTGTGCCTCTTGATATGGAACATTGATAGGTTGATGCACTCCCTATTCATGCAATCCTAGGCCATGGCCTTACCAATTGACTATGTGGAAATATCTATGTGGAAATCCCATCATGTTTGGAATGTTGGCAAGTTTTTGTTCTTTGGGTTCCTCTATGGGAGCTGGACTTGATGAAGAATCAGGGGTATACAAAATTTATGCTATTTGGAGTTGAACCCATATTATAGACTGCTCCTATTGCTAAAGGTTGGTCACATGGGCGATCGAAATCCTTAGCACGAGGGATGGTTAGGGGTGTAATGGTTATGTCTTTGAACACATATTCACCAATACCAAGATCGGTGAGGTGGACCTCAACTTGGGATGACATAGGAGGATCATGGTCAGGCGATGGATAAGGAAATGGTGGAAATTAGGATATCTCACAATCTGTCAATTCGACTTGTGAAACGTTAGGTGAAGAAGATGGATTGGATTGGGCAGGCTGCTAAGTGGATGATGATGATGTGGATGGAAATGATGTTGATGATGTGGATTGAATATGACAACATATGCATAGGGGCATGTATTTTTGATGAGGGATGGGGAGCTCTTCAGGAATGGGATCCTTTGATGAAGAGATTGGTGAAGTGGTGGATGGATTGAATGATGGTGATAGGAAAATATGGGTGGAAGGAAGCATGGACTCATAAGGATTTGAGATGAAATTGTAATACTTAAACGGATCAACATATGTCGGTATGTAATGTACCTGTCCCTCATGAACGTATTTCAAACATTGATGTAGTATTGAAGAAACACATCTCATTTCCCTCATCCAAGGTCTTCCAATGAGTACATTGTACGCCATGGATCCTACCAAGATGTGTAACATTGTGTGCAACATTTTAACCCCTACTTCGATGGGCAAAAAAATAGTATCAACTTTGGAACACAAAGCATCGTTGAATGCTTTGAGGGTGAATGATGACTTGGTGATATGATATGGAGGAGGATTCAAACGATGAAGAACGAATGTGGTGATGATGTCGATAGAGGAATCGATATCAATTATGAATCTTTTAAAATATTTTTATACATTAGAGTTATGATATGCAATGGAGGATCTACTGATTCCAATGAGATTGGCTTAATATCAAAGTTATAGAATGTTATGGAAGTCTCCATGTATGTTTGGATTCTCCCACAAATTTGTTGAAGGCATTAGGATCTTGCGATTACAATTTTATGGATTTCAAAATATCCATTAATGATTCACGACGTGGGGAAGATTGTTGGATTAGCTCATAAATTGACAATTTAGAAAAATCTATTTTCAGACTTATAGTTAATTGGCTACTCAATGAGATCACTAGTCGAGGTAGACAATTGATGGATAGATTTGGGGGATTCAATTGACTAGGGATATGGATGGGTGATGAAGGATTGGGAAAAACTTGGATGGGTGGCAATATAGAAGGTTGTGACACACTTGATTGAGGTGGTTACCTTTGTTGGTTGTTCCTTTGACCTCTAGTGACCATGTGAATGGACCCTACAAACCCTTGGTATTGTTGAATGTGATTGACTTGATTAGGAGGAGTTTTGGTGTTAGCTCCCCCTAAATTTGGTTGTAATTCCTCATGATGAGGAAGTGGTGTTTGAAATATACCAAGGTTTTGGTTTTTTTGAGCGAGGGGATTATCAAGCTTGATCACCCCCAAGTCAATGAGGTCTTGAACTATGTCCTTAAATACATGGTAGTTGTTAATGTCATGCCTATTTTGCCTATGATAAGGATAAATAGATGTTCTCGATAATGTTTCTCACATTTGGTGGGATCATCCAATCTAATATCGGGTAAAGAAAGTTTATTTGTCTCATACAACCTTCTAAATAGAGAAGTGTATGACTCGACTAAAGGGGTATATTGGCAAGTTTGTCAGACAGACTATCGTTGGGGATGGTTTTCCATAGCTGTCACTGTGTTTTGCACTGGTGTTGTTGAGGGGACCACATGATATGAAATTTGTTGCAGTGTTTGTTGAACAATTTGTTGTTGTTGAGCCATTACTGGCTGGCTCATGACCAATTAATTAAATTGATTGGATTGGGTGGTTGGGGTAGCCCATGTTAATTTTTGTTGGCCGGAATAGTTACTTTTGTATTGACTCTTGTTTTGTCATTATTTCTTTTTAGGCTTTAATATACCTTCTTGGATTTTTATATCCTCAAAGACACTAGTCTGAGCTAAAGCCTCTTCAAATGATTGATAAGTTCATAGTTGGAGCATCCAAGAGATAGGTTTTAAACAACTCTTGGTAAATAGCTTAATTAGCTCATCCATTGGTAGGGTGAATGGCAATTTAGTGATGATAACCCTCCAACAGTTTTTGAAATCGTAGATAGATTTGTCATCTTGCTGTCTTAAAGCATAGACAAAGGATAATGAGATCTTCTTTTTAACATTTAGCATGAAATAATAAAAAAATTTATTGATTAATTGCTCAAAAGTATAGATACTATGGCTTGGCAATTGATTGTACCATTCTATAGCATCCCCTCCTAATGTTTGGGGAAAAGTTTGAAGCATGAGAGCATTATCGTCTTGAATTCGAAAGCATGCATGAACAAAGGTGATCACATGTTCTTTGGGATCCTCAGTTCCCTTAAATTTGTCAAACTTAGGTATCATAAAATTTATCGGATATGGCAGAGATGGTACCGAAGGATGAATTTGTTGATTGATCAATTGGCGTAAGGTTGGTTTCTGGTTTGAAAAACCAAGAGTAAATTGCATCAATTGATCTATCTATTTTTGCATGGCCTTAATTTGAGGGTCTTCCTCAAGAATGTGGAAGCCCTAAATTACTTGATGATTTTGTGGTAGCATGGAGAAATGTTGTGGAGTGATTAAATGATGAGGATATTGGGGATTGGATGGAATATGATAAATTGGGGATTGTTGATGAAAATATGGAGAATTATGAAATGATGTTGATTGATGAATATTATGGCTAGGTTGTCCAATGGGAATAGGATGGGTAATGGTATGGCTTGATGGGAGAACAGGGATAGAAATCATAGAAGACTGTGGTGCCCATGATGGACCCTGGTTTACAAGGACAGTTTGAGTAGAGTTATGTAAGGGCTTAGGGTTTGCCTGTACTTTTTGTTGAGAATTTTGATGTTTTTTTTTTTGAAAAAATTGAAAAGCTTGTATTAAAACAAGGGGTAAATACAACAGGGAGATAACTCATCCCAAAAAAATAGCAGAGAACTGAACAGCAAGCAAGGAGCACAAAGGAAACTCCCACAAAGCAAAGAAGGCAGCAAGGAGCGAAACCGCGACATGTCGCGAAATCGTGACATGTCGCGGAATCGCTGGCAACAACCCAGTCACGGCCGCAGCAGCGCCCTCAGCCGCGATAGCGTGACATGTCGCGATATCGCGACAAACCAAGGTCTCCACGCCCGGTCGGCAAGAAAGTCGCAAAATCGTGACCAAAACTCCAAGAAGCATCAAGTCTTCGAAAAGGTCGCGACATCGCGACGAGATTCCTCCAAAGCTCCCAACCTGCTAAAATGTCGCGAAATCGCGACCAGTTTCGAGTGAGGGCAGCAGCAGCAAAACCGGTCGCGATATCGCGATAGTTCTCAACCTCGACTCCCTTGCGCCAAAAGTGTCGCAATTTCGCGACATGTCACGAAATCGCGGCACATCGAGAAATCGCGATGAAATTCCTCCGAAGCTCCCAGCCAGCAAAAGTGTCGCGATATCGCGACCATTTCCAAGTGAAGGCAGCGGCAGCAAAACAGGTCGCGATATCGCGACAATTTTCAACCTTGACTCCCCTGCGCCAAAAACGTCGTGAAATCGCGACGACTTCCATCCCCAGACCGCGAAAGCTCAGCAGGTCACGAAATCGCGACAATTTCTCAAAGAAGACCTCATCAGCCAAAAAGGTAGCGAAATCGCTACAACTTTGCATCAAAGACAACGGCAGCGCGCCAGGTCACAATTTCGTGACCTATTTTTTGCGGAGGCTGGGAAGGCAAAACCTGTCGCGATATCGCGACAACTTCCCGCCAGAGGCCACGGAGTCATTACAAGTCGTGAAATCGCTACGAAAACCATCCTTAGCAAAAAAATCTTTACACATGATCATAAATGGCATTCAAGGCCTTGTCTAATCACAACGTCCTCGACAGGCATATCACTATGCATCTGCACTCCAACTTCCTTCTCGGCACCCAACTTAGCAAGAAAATCAACCGCCTTGTTGAAGTCTCTACGCACATAGATGGGAACCACATCATCCAATTCTTTCCAGAGATCCTTTATTTGGGAGACAAGGGACCGCAGCCTCCAGGCCTGCAAATTGAAGTTCCTCATGCTATCAAGAGCACCCACCAGAATTTGAGAGTCGAACTCAAGAATTATCTTTCTATGGCCCTGCTTTACAGCCCAGATAGAGGCAAATTTAACGACCAAGGCCTCCGCTTCATTGTTTGTGGCATGACCCAGACCTTGTAGCTCCCAATAGAGCACAGACCCAAGATGATCGCGATAAACAACACCAATTCCCGCACTACCCGAGTTTCCCTTAGCAGCACCATCAGTGTTAATTTTGATCCAGCCTGCAGGGGGAGGGTGCCATATATCAAAAGCCTGTATTTCAAGATCAATAGCTCCCTCAGCCGATGGTGCAGAGACAACCTATTTTTCCTCCTCCACGTAGATAGCAATCGTTTCCTCTACTTTGCTCCAGATGACCTACCAAATTCCTTCAAGAGAAGAAAAAGTTTCACGAAGATGCGGGAATTTCTCTCCAACCACACCTGCCACCAAATAAAAAGAAAGCCGAGCTCCCAGCCAATGCAAAGAGCCTTGGATTTAAATCTGCCTCTCTTCCATCTGTTCCAAATATTGGTCCGAGTCACATCACTGTTGGCTTGGATTTTAAAGGTGGAGAACCAGCGCATCCAAATCTGCCGAGTGAAAGTGCATTCAAACAGCAAATGATCAGCAGTTTCCTCTTGCTTGCGACATAACACACACTGAGAAGGACCGATGATACCTCTATGTCTGAGATTGTCAAAGGTGAGGATTCCATTATGCATAAATTGCCATGCAAAGAAGTTCACCTTTGGCCAGCCTTTGGGGTGCCAAATCTTCTTCCAGACATGGACCGAAAAAGAGTGAGGTGGAGGCTCTGGAAGAATCTGATTGAATCCCGCTTTCACAGTATAAACCCCAAGGTTCCCAAAGCCCCAGGCAAGTTCATCCTCCTCATCTCGTCCAGTAAGAAACCTAGCTGTCAAAATTTTTTCCAAGATGGGTGCCAGCTCCGGGGGAATTGGAATTGGCCATTCTTCCAGCCTCTTGAACTTTTTGAACTTGTATTCCCCAATTTGACTGGTATTGAAATAACTCTCAATAAGAATCCAGCCCTTGTCTTCTATGGCTGATTTAATGGGTTGCAGTTCAGGAAACACAGTAATAATAGGAGGGTGCTGATCCCAGGAATCAGTCCAGAAGCGGGCCTTCTCCCCTCTCCCCACTTTCCAAAACAATTGATCTTTGATGACTTGAGCTCCAAGCTTGAGAGTCTGCCACACTAAGGATCCGTTACCTTCCAAAGGGAAACATCCCAAATCATTGGGGTGAGCATGGTCTAGGTATTTACTAGATAGAATTATGCTAAAAGGGGAAGTTGGCTGTGAAATCCACCTCCAGTATAATTTTCCAGCCAAAGCTTGATTATTAAGCTTGGAGCTTCTCAGTCCCAGCCCGCATTTATCCTTGGGCTGGGTGACCTTATCCCAACCGACCAAGGCCCATTTCTTCTTCCATTTAGCACCCTCCCATAAGAAGCTTCGAGCCATTTTTTCAAGCTCTTTCCAGATAGAATGTGGGGCAGCCAGGATGGAGAATTTATAAATTGGCATAGCCTGAATAACGGATTGTAAGAACGTTAGTCGGCCTCCATAGCTTAACCATTTAAGAGCCCAATGATTCATTTTCTCTTTGATGCCATCCAAAAGATCCTTCCAGAAATTAATTTTTAGTTTTTTGAAGTGCAGAGGAACCCCCAGGTAAGTAAGAGGTAGAGAGGTCCTAGTAAATCCTAGAACCTCAGTGATTCTGTCCTGTAACCTTCGATCGAGGTTGAAGAAGACCACCTTGGACTTTTTATCATTAATGACTTGATTTGATGCCCGAAGGTAGATGTTAAGAGTATCTCTGATTCCTCTGGCTTCCCTGAAGCTGGCCACTCCCACCAATCCTGTGTCATCCACAAACTATAAGTGGGTCAAGACTTCTGTCCCCACTTTGATACCTGTTATCAAATCGAGCTGACGTCTTCTCAGGAAGAGTCTGCCTAATCCTTCAACTAAAATGAGGAAGAGGTAAGGGGAGCAAGGGTCTCCTTGATGAAGACCCCGAGAGGCACCAAAAGGAGTCGAGGGGAGCCCTTTGATTAGAACAGAGAAAGAGGGAGTGGAGATGCAACTCAAGACCCAGTCAATCCAATCCTGAGAAAAGCCAAAGGCAGCCAACATCTTAGCCAGGAAGCCCCACTCCACCCGGTCATAAGCCTTAGACATATCCGACTTTATAAACATTCCTTTGTTACCTGAAGTTTGCATTGTGTGGATTGCCTCCTGAGCAAGGACCACTTCATCCAGGATCTGTCGACCTTCCACAAAACCCCCTTGCTCCGAGGAAATTATTTTTTGTAAAAGAGGTTTTAGCCGCTCAGCCATAATCTTCGTGATTATTTTATAAATAACATTACATAAGGCAATCGGTCTGAAATCAGAGATATGAACCCCCCCTCCCCTTTAGGAATTAAAGTGATGAAGGTATGGTTGAGAGCTTTAAGCATTCTTTTGTTAGTTCTGGACTCCTCAGCAATGACCAAAACATCCTTCTCCAGAGTATCCCAGAAGGCCTGGAAAAATTCAATAGGAAAGCCATCTGGACTTGGCGATTTTCCAGTGCTCATCCCAAATACCACTTTCTTTAGTTCATCACTGTCAATGGGTCTAAGGAGGATCCGATTCTCTTCTTGAGAGATGAGAGAAGGGATGACATTGATAACTGCATTCTGAGCAACCACATCTTGGTCCATACTATTCTTAAAAAGGTTTGAGAAATAATCCATTGAGTGGGAATGCATTCCAGGGAGAGTATCAAAAGAGTGGCCATTCTCATCTTGAAGGACTTCCATGTTATGCATTTGTTTCCTAGCACAAGTCGAGCGGTGGAAAAATTTTGTATTTCTATCACCTTCTAATAACCAGGAGGTTCTAGCTCTCTATTTCCAGTAAATTTCCTCTTGGTTATCAATGTCTTTAACCGCTTTGCGTAGAGCATCATCCTCCGCCTTAAGGTGCTCAAAAATGGAGCCATCCCTGAAGTGTTTTTGCACCTCCTCCCATCTTGCCATCAGGGGAGCCCTCTGGAGCTGGAAGTCCGACTTATTGGTTTGTCTCCACTGTTTCAGTTTACACTTGACGAAATGAAGCTGTTTATGGAATTTGAACATAGCTGTCCCATAGGGTAGGCGGCCTTCCTCCCACCACTGGGGGATTTTCCTACGGAGATCCTCCTTTTGCAACCAGAAGTTTTCAAATTTAAATGGCTTGTGGTGTTGACCTATCATCATCCCTCCTTCAAGCAAAATGGGAAAGTGATCTGAGACAGGCATTATTTCTAAACAGATAAGTTAGAACACCCCTCCAAGCTATGTGTTCTAAAGCTGTCCAAACTTGAGAGTTCTAGAAAGTGACAATCTCCCCCGAGGCACCCTGAGCAGCCACATCCATATAACCAGCACCCCGCCATATTCTGTTGGCAGTATTGCACATAAGATCTACTGACATTTTGGTCTCCTGAAGGAGCAAAAAGTCTGTTCTACATTTTCCTAAAAGTCTTTGAACAACAGATTGATGGGTTCTGCTGTTTAAACCCCTAACATTCCAGGATTGAATAATCATTGAGAACCTTGAGAGCAGTAGGACTCAATGGACCTCACCATTCTTCCATTGATCAGCTTATCTCCTTGCACTGCCAGTAGATCCTTATTGGATTTTCTGCCTGCTCCTTGGGAAGTACTATTTTTAGACCTCTTCTCCACCTGGGTAATCCCAAGAACCAGCCTTTCCCTGTTCTTTTTAGAGCTTCCCATAGTAACATCCTCGATAACCGGCTGTGCTAAGGAGTGGATGACCAGTGCCCCTGAATTCTCTGGCAGCAAAGTCCCAGGGGATTCCATTACCTGTTCTAAGACAGGGGTAAATGATGGAGAAGCCGGGGAGTGAATGTTAGTATCCTCAACATTCCCATCCACTCCCTCCATAACTTGGTCCTCTTGATCCACTAGGGATTTAAAGATTTCATACCGATTGGTTGACTTAAGTTGTGCATGCTCCTTAGAATTTTTCTTCTTATTTTTCCTTTGCTTCGGAAGTTCAAAACCATCTTTCTGGAGACCAGAATCCTGAGGAATACTAGATGGTTCTTGGATAGGGGTAAACTTACCCACTCTGGAGCGGTTTGGATTTCCAAGCGGAGCCTCCACTTTTGTGTTCAGGGTATTTGGACAGAACCTCGCCAGATGGCCGTGCTGATGGCAGGCTCTGCATCTAAAAGGAAGGGCCTCATAATCTAACTGTTGTATCCAGGTAAGCCCTGTCAACTCGAGTTCCACCTCGACTGGTAAAGGCTGGCTAATATCCATTTCAACATAGATCCTAGCGAAGACAGTTGTGTTTCCCTCTATAGTATCTCTGGAGACTCCTATAAACCTGCCTAATGAATTACCAATCATTTCTAGAACCTGTTCCCCCTAGAACTCCATAGGAAGAGCATACAGCCGGATCCAGACCGAGACTGTCGTAGGTTCAATACGAGGGTCAAAACCCACTCTCCAAGGTTGAACAAATAACCCAACTGGGCCATGGTTCCTTTTCTCAGATTCAAAAGCTCTGTTTCTATCTGCTAAAGAAGAGAAACTAATAATGAAATATCCATTACTAATAGGCCATAAGGAGTACTCACCTAGTGGCTCCCAATTTTGTCTAACCCAGGTGTGTAGAAAGTTCAGAGTGGGACGGATACCCATGAATTTGCAAATCAGGTCGTGATGAGCACGATAGGAGATTGTGTCTTCGACCAGTTTCGGTTCTATAATAATCTTTGGTCTGGAAGTTGATTGCGAAAGGCAACCGTTAACTCGGTGTGTGGAAGCACCCTTGCTAGCGTTCTTGAGTAACATCTGAAAAGCAGTCTTCTGCGCTTCACCAGTGGAGGGCGAGGGGTTTTCTTTCAGCATATCAGCGTATGAACTATTTTTTCCAGCAGAAAAGACTGGAGGAGACCCCATCGGGCCCTCCCGAAACAGCTTACAAGTCTTCAGAGTAGTGCAGAAACAATCAAACAAAGGCTCTGGGAAGATCTCATGAAAAGTTGAGAATTTTGATGTTATAATTTTTTTAGGTTCTCCCATGCATCACTAATCTCTCTATCAAAGGCTAAGGGTATGGAGGTAGATGGTATGGAATATATGGCTTGAATACAAGTTACACTAGGTATAACAACTTGTGATGCTGGAACTTGTAAAGTAGCATTGACATGTGCTTCATACAAGGGGTTGGTGTAAGTGGAGGTATATGAAGTGCTATGAGTACATGAAGGTTGGGGAATGGACATATGGGAGAAGGTGCAACTGATGCCTCAAAAAGAGGATTGGTATACACCTGGGTAAAGGTGGATGGGGGCTGGGAGTAAACATGCTCTTGCTGTAAAGTAGAATCATGTCTGGGTGAATTGGAAATGGACTCTAAGACATAACTATAAGACTTAATGAAACATTCTACTCTTGCCATGTCTATATGGGTAATGTGGTTGTCAATGGTAGGGGAGGTTGAATCCTCTTGGGTCATGGCCATATGATAGGCTATGTATGGTAAGGAATGTGAGGGACCTGCAAATAAATCTACCTATGTCACATTCAGGGAATCTACCACAGAAGTGGTGGGGAAGGTGGATGAAGGTTCCATTAAGTTATCTTGACCTATAGCTTTATTTTAGTTTCTAGTTAATACCATAAGCATATAAATCAAAATATATATTAAACTACCAAATGTAACACAAAGCTAAAATATTTTAAGAGTAAAAAGGAAACAAACAACCAATGTTAAGTTTCAACCAGCGTGGCTTACCTTGTTCATTGATTATATTCTTTTTAATGTGTATTCATTTTAGGTGCCAATCTTGTGTGTTTTGATGTTCTAATCGTGCTTAATGAAACAAAGGTAAAAACTATGGCGAAGATAGGGCAACAAGATTCTTGATGGTGATGAAATCCAACAAGTTCACTTGGGGGTATCCTATGGTTTCTATGGGCAAAGATTGATGGATGGAGATGAATTCCACCGTCACCAAATCTCAAGCAATGGTTGGTGATGAAATCCAACCACTATTATTTTGAGTGAAACATGTGTGTGTGAATTCCTTTTAAATTTTCTATTTACTAATGTGTACAAACAATGTTAGAAACAACTAATTTCATAGATCTAAGTTAGAAGCCAACAAGAGAATGCCAATTTCTCCAAAGGGTGTGAAGTACACCGCTTAAGACCCCCTATCAAAGACAACCGAAGGGTTCGTCCATCCCTCTTCTTGGAATCACCCAATGGAAGGGATAATTTTGGCACCATAATGATGTTCCTACTTAGATAAATAAAATAAGGTGCTCTAACCCTAAAATGTAATACTATGTTATGCATATTCTCAATTTAGATGCAAACAAAATGCAACATTTTGTATTTGGGAATACATTAAAACAAAAACCGTAACTGGAATGTATGAATGGATGCAGACCTAAAATGCAAACTAAAATGAATTATTTTCCATATTACTTAGTGATTGTTCATTTTATGCTTAGAATATGAAAAATATAGCAAAGAACCCAAAATACGTAAAAACAAAAAACTTGGATTTTAGATAGTGGACTTATTGAACAATCTACGTTTTTGCTCCAAATAATCGTAAAACATATCAGGGTGCTTTTGGAACACCCTAGGGTGTTTATGGAATGCATATAGGTGTTTTTGGATGATCCTTGAGTGCCACAGAGTGTTCATGCACTTCCTGCAACCTTCTGCAACTCCTCAGAAATCCTAAAAGGCGAAAAACACCTAATTTTTGCTCCTAAAAATCTATAAAATAAGACAAAAAATAGCAAGTTAGAATTCAAGATAAATCAAAAAATGAAACCCTTAGGGGGTCCCACCATGATCACCATTTGTAGAGATAAAAACATGACACCAAACAATGCTAAATAAATAGAATTCAAATAACCATATATTGCACAACAAATGAGATTTATATTAAATGGGGGAGCCTAAAAACTCCATTGTTACAATAGTGGATTTAAGAATCCATTGTGATACAATTTTTACATAGATTGATAGGGTTATACGAAACCCTAGCTACAAAAAATGGTGGTGTCTTCAGTTGTGTTATGATCCCAACAGGTGTGAGTGGGCTTCTGCGTATCCGATGCTGGACCACTTCAGCTTAAACAACTGTCCAATGTTGATGAATCTCCAAATATGCACATAGAAGATGAAAGAAGAGAGTTAGTAATAACTGAGAGGGCTCCACTGCATGAGACCCTCAAACATTAATAAAACCCTAACTATCATGTAACACTACTACAAGAAAAACAAAGAATTTTTTACCTTGCTCCTTGTTGGTTGTCTTTTTATAATTGGATTTGTTGCAGGTCGATGGTGAAGGTGTGCCCTAATGACACTCGAAGATCTCGCTTGTCATTAGAATAGGGCTATGAAATATGGTAGGGCTTTTAGGAAGAGTAGTAGAGCACTCATGGAGAGTGGTAGGGCGCTTAAGGGTATGACGGAGAGTAATAGAGTGCTCACGAAGAGTAGCATGGCACTCAAAAGGTTAGACCATATATGCAAAAGTAGATCTGATGGTGGGAAAGGATGCGACGATGGCGGCGATAAGTGAGTGGACAGTGAATATGATGGATGGAGTGGGGCTAAGGCAAAAATGCTAGGTTGGAACTCTAAGGCACTTTGGAAGCTTAAGGAACCTTAGGGAACTCAGGGTATTAGGAAAATCAGCAAAAGACTTAGGGGTTGAGCCATCAAAATGGCCTCTATTTATAATCCAACTTAGGGCATACTTAGGGTTTCAATGACACTAATCATGTGGCTGATATTAAAGCATATCTAAGGGTGGATATTAAATTTAGGGTGTGGCATGGATTGATGTGGATGGATGGCTAAGATTAAATGAAATCGGATGGCTAGGATTAATTTATTTATATATAAATATATATTTATTAAATATATATAAAATAATATTATTTAAATATATCATAAACATATATAAATATTGGGCAAAAATGGCGGGAAGGCTAGGATGGAGGACAAATGGCTATGTTTTGATGGTGGAAATGGTGGGAAAGCATGGATGGAGGACAAATGGCTAGATTTTGGTGTCTACAAGTAGTTAGAAATTAAGAGGTTTGGTGCATAACCAGTGGGTGACAATAAGTTGAATCTCGGATCCATTGAATTTGTTGGCTTTGGGAGGTCTTACAATGCATTTAATGGTAATATTATTTTGAAATTAGGTGGATAAAATTATGATCCATCAGATCAGTTAGGCAAAATAAAATTGATCAAGGGTCTAGATTCAGGTTGTACTCCTTGCCTCCTTCTGGTAGTCATCCTTTATCACAATATGATTTGAAGAGATCCTCAGCATGGTCACCTATACTGGCCCATTCCCATTGTATTTTCCACCACCTACCATAGTAAATGCTCAATCTATTATAAGGTCTTTATATACTGGAATGCAGGGCATTCTAAGGTGTCGACTCTTTGGCCATTACAACTCATATGTAATATTTTCTATTTAAGAAATACAAGTTCATTACTGTTTGGTCTCCAATTAAGCTCTTGAATTTATGAAGTATTGAATGTCTATTTCTGTTAAAGCTAGTCAGATGGACATGCTCTAATTTTGCAATCTTGATTTCATGCATTTCATATGGTAGTTTTAGAATTCACATTCAATTATGTATGTTACACTCTAAGCGAGAGTAAGGGTTGGATGATATGTTAGATGATTTGCTTGTGTTCCCTGCAATAGTTTAAGTTTGCTCAACAAATATTTTGATGCGGCTAAATACATCCCCTGTTAAGTTCTAGATTCAATTTTATTTCCCTTTCTTTCATCACCCTTTTCCCCTTAGGCATAACTAGCTAAGACTTACCAAGAACCAACCTTCTCCAAAGATCGATCGCCCAACCTTTTAGCTTTGAAATCATTAAATGTTGATGCGGTTCACAGGGCACACAAAAATTTTCATTAGGCCAAATTTTGCACCAACAGGCGATTTTTCTCAAAGCTGGGGAAGAGGAAGCTCAAATCAAAAGAGGTAAGACTTCCCCTCCTCCAGCCATATCTCCTAGAATTGTTCATGACAACCCTTTGTTTGAATATTTACATCATGATAATCCATCCACCAACATTGGAAGAATTTCACAAGTTCCTCCAAATAGTAGCACATATCAAGATTATGTTCAATTTCCTCCCTATTTGGCTCATCTCAACATTCATGCTTCTGTTCCATCAAATGTTAGTTATCCTCCATTGCAAGATACCACATATCATAACCCATACCATAACAATATCAATACCTCCAAAATTAGCCAAGTTCCTTTTCAATAGCCTACCTATATCCCTCCCTTAGGGAGCTTAGGGGCATTGCACAACAACAATATCGATATGCAAAGTTTAACAAATATGGTGAAACAATTAGTTTCAAGAGTGGGTATGATTCAGCCTCTTAGTTTCGCCTATAACTATAGATAAATATGCAATCAACCTTAGACCTTATTGTTACCTCTAGGCCCTACCTTAAGCATTTTCCAATGTTGTTTTTGTTAGCATAGACTATAGTTATATAGTTTATTACATTATTTTATGACTATAGTGAGCGCATTTTCACAAGCGCTTCACTTAGGGCATATTATAGTTAGGGCATATTAAAGTTGGTTCATTCCGTTCTCAACTTCCCGAACTACCATGTTGTACTATATATATTTTCCAACATTGTGAATAAAGACTAATGTTCATTTTGGCTATATGGTATGAAAGTGTTTATTTTCTTGGGAAATGTGATTGGTTATTTTTTTGGGTAATGTGGTTTTATCCATCCTCTAGATGGTGGGTGTAAGCTTCAACCACTCCAAAAATTAACCTGCACTCCAAGATCGAATCATTCTACTATGCGCATGGGGAGATTATTGCACCTGACATATCCTCTTTGGCATGGATCTTGAAACTAGACAACTGCATGAACACTAGAACACCTGAATTGACTTGTGATCCTGTTGAGTGAATTTTTGTCCCATTACAAAATGAACACACAACTGGAGTCTCAAACCAGAAGACTCTTTCTTGCAAAGAAATATGTTATTATTATTTTTTTTTCTCCAAGATTCTTGTGAACAGATCTCTATATGCATAAAACCAATTTCAACTTAATGCAAATAAATGAATATCTCCCAGAATAGTTCAGATCCTACAAGTAACTGTTAACAAGGGGCCTTTGTTGATTCACAGCAAACTTTGTAACCCTAATTTGTTAAAGTAACCAATCATGTAACAAAAGAAAGAAAAATCCTTTTATGTTCCGACATTAATGAAATTAACATGCGGTTTATTTTAGTGTTAATTGGTTCATTTTATCTTTTATTTTAATTGTTCTGCTATTTTAACATTAGCTTCTAAATGAGATTAAAATATATCAGAAACTGAATCAGAAATGTTCTTATTCGAATGAGCTGGAAAACCAAAGAAGGATGTTAATCTGGTTAGCAATCTCCTCCCTGCAAAACCCCAAGTTATGATATGAAGCTCTAAAACAACCTGACCTAACAGACCTGTAATAAACACAGTCGAATCAAATCAGATGCTAGACTCTAAGGAAATAAATGATTTGCATTGTTTTGTCATTCACCTATCGCAACCCACATTACGGTGTAAACAAATAGATACAAAACAAAATAATGCAAAGGAAAGATATACAGTAAAACAGTAGTCTTAGCCTTCAATCTCCTTTTGGTTTCACGCACAAAAGTTACTCCCGCCAAATAACTCCTTTATTCGATAAAATAATGCTTTTCTGTTTACAATTTCCAGCCTCGTATCTATCTACATTTTTGCTATTTAAACTTTCGCTTACTGCTCTCGGTTGCTCTCGGTTGCTCTGTGACGCTTCGTTTCAGTTCCCAAGATGCTTCGTTTTAGTTTCCCACCTTTTGGTGTTTTTTACCCCTTCGCTTGAATCTGCAACGCTTGATCTTCTCTGCGGCCAGTAACTGTCGATCTGAAGCATTACTCTGATCCTCATGCATTTCTGCCATGTGTTCAGCGCTCTCTGCATGTTCAGTAATGGTCCCATGAAAATCGCAACTAAAAATAGCCCACGGCCTTGCTCCTTCGCTTTCACAGTGAAAACGCGACATGTCGTGAAATCGTGACATGTCGCGATATCGCGATGCCTTTGTTCTCCGTACGCTCCGACCGAAACCTGTCGCGAAATCATGACCATTTTCTCCTTTAGGCCATCTCGTCGCAACCTGTCACAAAATCGCTACCATTTTCATCGTCCGTACACTTTGCCAAAACACGTTGCGAAATCGTGACCATTTTCATCATTCGTACACTTTGCCAAAACACGTCACGAAATCGCGACCATTTTCTCCTTCGGACCATCTCTCCGCAACCTGTCGCGAAATTGCTACCATTTTCATCATCCGTACACTTTGCCAAAACACGTCACGAAATCGTGACCATTTTCATCGTCCGTACACTTTGCCAAAACACGTCGCAAAATCGTGACCATTTTCATCGTTCGTACACTTTGCCAAAACACGTCGCGAAATCGCGACCATTTTCTCCTTCGGACCATCTCTCCGCAACCTATCGCGAAATCGCTACCATTTTCATCATCCGTACACTTTGCCAAAACACATCGCGAAATCGCGACCATTTTCTCCTTTGGACCATCTCTCCTCTCTGGGCCACGACGGAGCAACATGTCACGATTTCGCTACAATTTTTCATTCTTCATCAGCGACGGAGCGACATGTCCCAATATCGCGACACTTTTCTTTTTTCAGCACTGACGGAGCGACATGTCGCGATATCGCGACACTTTTCTTTTTTCAGCAGCGACGGAGCGACATGTCGCGATATCGCGACACTTTTCTTTTTTCAGCAGCGACGGAGCGACATGTCGCGATATCACGACACTTTTCTTTTTTCAGCAGCGACGAAGCGACGTGTCACGATTTCGCGACGTGTCACGATTTCACGACACTTTCTATACTTGTGCATTTTGCCCCTTTTCTTCATTTTTAGCATCTGGGTCACTGAGATTTTTTTTTGAAAACCTGCAAAAAAAGGTGGGTCCCCAATTTTGGGGTGTGTTGTGGATTAACCACAACAAATGGCGACTCTGCTGTCAAATGCTCCAGAGCATTTTTGTGAGAACCCAACCTGAAATATATGATCTTAGAAACAGACGTTAGCACATAAAAGATAAACAAATACCGATAAATCAGAAGTACATGAAACATCAAAATCATTAGTATTAGCTCGATGTGTGCTATTTGTTTTCATTCCTTATCGCTTGGACTTGATCAACATTCCATTGTCAGTTTTACATGCATGCATGTGTGAGATTGTAAATGATTTGTGAAACCTAACGAATATGCTTAGAGATTTTGCTTTTACAAATGCATAGACCTTCTAATATCATATACAAATATTCAAGATTGTCAAACCCTCTTAGGATCAACCATGTGTATAATGAATTGTTTTATTAGATCCCAAAGTTGGTTATGAGTCACTATTATCTTGAACCCATGTGTAAGTGAAAGTGAAATCAGAGCTTTGGGAAATCAGACTCCCAACTTAATCTAGATGGGAGTTTAACCCTATTCTTACTACTCTGATTTGAAATTCATTACCTCACTTTGAGCAAAATGATTTAACCAATTATGGAAGAAATGGTCATGCTAGTCTAACCCTTTGAACAGTCAGTGGTCTTATTTTTTAGACAAGACATGCTGTCATGCATGGGCATACCTAACCCCATAATCCATGACTTAAATTCATTTCTTTGGACTTTGGGGATGACTACCCATCCTTTGCAGAGGAAAAGTAGTACGATCCTTTCAATCCAATATAAAGATGAGATGGGAAAAAGTTAATTTTACTTCTTGGATCTTAGGGATGACTACCCATCCTTGCCAAGGACATGTAGTATGATCCTTCCAATCCAAGTCTTAGATGAAAATGAAGAATATTATTTTTATTACTTAGACCTTGGGGATGACTACCCATCCTTTGCAGAGGACAAGTAGTACGATCCTTCCAATCCAAGTTTTATCTTGATATGAGACATAGGAGCTTTGGGGAATCAGATTCTCAACCTAGGCGAGATGAGAATTATGCCCTATCCTTACTACTCCATGTAGGTCAAATCAAAGCTTTGGGGAGTTGGATCCTCAACCTAAGTTCGATGAGGACTTAACCCTATCCTTACTACTTTGATTTTAGGCTTTAAGCTTAATGGAAGTGGTGAAAACCACTGTTTTAAGGATCATGTTGCATAATAGGATAGACATGAAATATTCCTTTCGCTTGACCCATTTCCTCCAAGCAAGGTTCTGATCATTTTGCCCAAGATCTTTTTTAATGTGTACAAACTGTGCTTGGTTCTAGATATCTTGGGGCTCAGTTTCCAACCTTAGGATTTTCTTTATTTATGTTATAGTATAACCCTAAGAGGATTTAACACACTTTAATGATTTGTATCTGAAATGCATATGTAACTAAGATGGCATGAATATGCAAAGTGAGATGTACTATGAATGCATTGCCCTTTGAATTGCAGATGAAGTATTACCATAATTTGTAAAACTAACTACTTCATGCATCACAAGCCCCAAACGACATTATTTAACTGTTTGTGTTATATGTGGAGCTTTTACAACATAATTCCAATGCTTCATCTTCTCCCGATCTTAGGCATGTGTTACCATTTCAAACTTTTATTCCATTTTTTTTTATTCTGTATAAGACAATGAAAACATGTCAAACAAACACACCACCTAAACGTCCAACCTGCACACACAAAAGAAACAAAGCACAACATTAATACAAACCTAAACATGTCAAGAACACAACTTAAGTATCAAATCTGCACACAAAAGAAACAAAGCACAACATTATTACATATAATACAAAACCCAGCTGCCTCAAGCCTGGAAGTAGTGTTTCAAGTGTAACCCATTGACAGGTAATGCCAAATCCTTTCCATCCAAGGTTCTTAGTCTAAAACTATTTTCCCCTAGGACTTCTGAAACTTGGTACGGACCCAACCATAAGTAGTCAAACTTATCATGATCCCCTTTCTTCTCATGTATTTTGTCCCATAACAACACTAGATCTGATATTTTAAAGGCCTTGGCCCTAGACTTTTTGTCAAACCATATCTTTACTACATCCTGGTGTTTACTAAAATGAAGCATAGCCTCATCCCTTTTTTCATCTAGATGCATTAATTGTGTTAGTCTAGACTCAAGTTTATCATCAGTTCCGCAATAATCTTTCATGAAATGCAGCGTTTGTAACCTGAGATTTGTAGGAAAAATGGGATCTTGTCCATAAACCAGATGGTAAGGAGATGTTCCTATTGCTTCTTTGACTCTAATTCTGTCAGCCCAAAGAGGCAACTTAAGCTTGTTATGCCAGTCCCTTGAATTTCTTTCCAACAATTTTTTTATGACATTTAACAAATTCTTGTTAGATGATTCGGCCAATCCATTACCTTGCGGATAATAATTGGAAGAGAATTTTAAACTCACACCGCTATCAAATGCCCAATTAGAAAATTCCAAAGAAGAAAAAGCTGAACCATTATCACTTACAATTGAGTTAGGCATCCCAAACCGATTGACAATATTATTGATGCAGGAGCATCCGGAGACAGTAAAGCAATCTTGCATCTTACAAATTTCTTTTCTAAGTTATTTGCACTTTGATCGATTTATTTCAGTATTGAGGAAGGTTCTGTGGAGCAATTCTCGATTTGAGGAAGTTTTAAGGCAAAAGGGAGAGGGGTCGCAAAATCACGACCCCAAAAGCTGCAGTGTATCTTTGGCGGGTTCCGTCGCGATATCGCGACCATTTTGCAAGGCAGTGGAGAGGAGTGTAAGTCGTCGCGATATCGCGACGTCGCGATATCGCGACCGTTTTGCAATGCAGTGTAGGGGAGCTTCAGACGTCGCGATATCGCGACGGTCTTCAGAACAAAGACGGAGGAGAGGAGCCCTATCGCGATATCGTGACAGGTCACGATTTCGTGACCTGTCGCGATATCGTGGCCAGTCAGAAGCTGCCACGTGGCATATTTCTTAGGCAGCACTAAAGACTATGGCAAGGTGAAGACAAGGTGGAGGGTTTGATCACGGTCGGGCAAGACTAAATTCGACACGTGGACAGCCACGTGTATCCTACCAAAGTGAAGGGCACGTGTGACAAAAGTGTTGAGACAAGAAGAATGCATGGACAGGTGTACACGCAGACTGTTACGCGTATGCAAACCAAGTGGAAGGTCACGTAAATTGTTAAGGGAGGTGTCGACCGTGAATTCTTCCTTATTATTATTCGGGTTTAATAGCATTTACAGGTGATGGTTTAATGGAGGAGACACAGTGCAGAGGACGGTCAGAACAGTGCGGCCGGTGCAGGGGAGCCATCAATGCTAGTACCATGGTAGATCGGGCAGATTACCATTAAGACTGAAATTTCGAAAAACCCAGGAAGGGGGAAATTTGAATTTGAAATTTTTGTTAGGTGGAGACATTGATTGCCTGGAGGATCGAGGCCTCGTTAAAAACTCGGGAAAATCTTTGTAAGGGGGATGGTGAGTTCGGGATTGGGGAAGAAGGTGTGTGTCTGGAATTTAGTAACAGAAGACTGTATTAAATTATTTTACTACAATTTTATGAGAAGTTTGTGTTCGAATCTCGAGCTTGCCATCAAGTGGTATCAGAGCGGGAGCTCCTGAGCATGTAACCGATCGCCGGAGAGAGGCAGTTACACCAGGATCTGCGGAAGGATTTATAAAAAAATATATATATATAATGCCTCCACGAAGAAACCGTGGCGGAGTAGGAAATGTGGTGCCGACCGAAGACTTTCGAGCCTTGCAGAGACAAGTTCAGGCTCTGCAAGCAGAGTTACGCAGAAGGCACGAGCCCGGAAGGGATGAGGAAAGTGAAGACGAAGTCGAAGAAGAAGACCAATCTGAGGAAGAGGAAGAGGCTGTGGATCCCGCACAAGCCCGGTTGTACAAAGCCATCTCTCAGATTGGAAAACAACCAAAAATGGAAGTTTCTACATACTCGGGAAACCTAAATCCAGAAGAAGTGATTGACTGGATAAATGACTTAGAAGAATATTTCGAGTACGAGGAGGTTGAAGACCCTAATCGGGTCAGATTTGCTAAGACCAAGTTGAAGGGTCATGCCAGCATTTGGTGGAGGGGAATACAGTTGGAGAGGAACAGAAGAGGAAAGGAGAGAATAACAAGATGGGATAGAATGGTGGAGAAACTAAAAAGACAGTTCATCCCGACAGATTACGAGTTGGATCTGTTAAGAAAGATGCAGAGTTTGAGACAGACGAACAGAACTGTCCAAGAGTACACCGAAGAGTTTTACAAGATTTCCATTAGAACTGGACATTTGGAGGCAAACAAAGAAAAGGTAGCCCGTTATATCAATGGGTTGAGACTCGGCATCCAGGAAGAGCTGAGCCTAGTTCGGGTAAGCACCATTGAGGATGCTTACCAGTTTGCCTTAAAGGTAGAAGAAAAACTGAATAGGCGGTTTGAAGGCAAGCAAAGAGGAAGGGGCCGTGGTGGAAGAACTGGTGGGAGAACCAGTGGAGAAAAATATAAAGACCCGAAGAAGACTGGTGAAGCCAGTAGTAACCAGGATCAAAGGGAGGAGGATGTTTATCAGCCCCGAGACCAGAACAGCTACCCAAGAGGACGGGGTGGATCTGGACGAGGATTTGGAAGAGGAGTATTTCGTGGAACCTGTTTCCACTGTGGTGAAGAAGGGCATCGTGCATTCGAGTGTCCACAACACCGGGAAAGAACGAACAAGAGGCCTGAGGGTCCGGCCAGAGCTGCTGTGGCAGAGGAAGATGCTGAGTCTGAACATTCAGAAGAAGCAGAGAGAGGGGAAGCAATGATCGTAAGAAGAGTCTTATTGAATGAGGAGAGGGACACAGATTAAAGAAGAAGTTTGTTCCGCACAAGATGTAAATGTGCGGGCAAGGTGTGCAATATAATTATTGATAATGGTAGCACGGACAACCTGGTTTCAGAAGAGATGGTTACAAAACTACAGTTAGAAAGGAAGAAGCACCCGCACCCATACCGGGTCGCATGGTTGCAGAAGGACCATAAAGCTTTGGTCAATGAGCAGTGCTCCGTTAATTTTAAAATTGGAAATTATTGTGATGAGGTCCTGTGCGACATTCTACCCATGGATGCTTGCCATATGTTGCTGGGGAGGCCCTGGCAGTTTGACCGGAGTGCCGTGCATGATGGCCGTGCCAACACCTACTCATTGACAAAGAATGGTGTACGACACAAATTAAAACCCTTAAAGGAAGCGGGTGAAAAGGTATGTAACAATTCCAGAATTTGTTTAGTTGAAGGGAGAAAGTTCCTAGATGGGTTGAAGCATGAAAATTTATGTTATGCAATGATCCCGAGAGTCAGAGAGAAGGAATGCCAGGATACCCCAGCAGAAGTCCTGGATCTGCTGGAGGAATTTCCAGATATTGTGTCTGACAATGTGCCTGAGGGTTTACCCCCAGTAAGGAAAATTAGCCACCATATAGATTTGGTACCGGGATCAAGCTTGCCAAATAAAGCTGCACACAGAATGACACCTGTAGAAACTAAGGAGTTAAATAGACAGGTCCAAGAATTGTTAGAGAAGGGATTGATTCGGGAAAGTTTGAGCCCATGCGCAGTACCTGCAGTGCTGGCGCCAAAGAAGGATGGAGAATGGAGGATGTGTACAGATTCACGGGCCATCAACAAAATCACTATTAAATACAGATTCCCGTTGCCAAGGATGGATGATATCATGGACTGTTTAAGTGGAGCTAAATACTTCACAAAGATCGACTTAAAAAGTGGCTATCATCAGATCCGTATCCGGGAGGGAGATGAGTGGAAGACAACCTTCAAGACAAGAGAGGGCTTGTATGAGTGGTTGGTCATGCCATTTGGGCTGTCCAATGCACCAAGTACTTTCATGCGGCTGATGAATGAAGTACTGAAGGAATTCTTGGGAAAGTTTGTTATTGTTTATTTAGATGATATATTGATATTCAGCAGGACCCTGGAGGAACACCTGATGCATATCAGGAGGGTTTTTGAAAAACTGCGAGAAGAGCAGTTATTAATAAATCTGAAAAAGTGTAATTTTGTCAAGAAAGAATTGGTATACCTGGGGTTTGTAATCTCAGCAGAAGGTCTGAAAATGGACCCCGAGAAGGTGAGAGCCATCATTGAATGGCCTACCCCAAAAAGCACAACAGAAGTAAGATCATTTCATGGTTTGGCCAGCTTTTATAGGAAGTTCATAAAGAACTTCAGCAGCATTTGTGCACCTCTCACATAAACAATGAGGGGAGATAAAAAGGAGTTCAAGTGGACATCAGGGGCTGAAAGGAGCTTTGAAGCATTGAAGAAAAAGGTCACAGAATAGCCTGTCTTGGCACTCCCAGACTTTGACAAAGTGTTTCAAGTGGACTGTGATGCCAGTGGCAGTGCAATAGGGGCTGTACTGAGTCAAGGAGGCAAGCCAGTTGCTTATTTCAGTGAGAAGTTAAATGATGCTCGAAAAAAGTATTCAGTTTATGACCAAGAATTTTATGCTATAGTTCAGGCTCTGAAGAAGTGGAGACACTATTTATTGCCAAAGGAGTTTGTTCTATTTACTGATCATCAGGCTTTACAATACATTAACAGTCAGACAAAACTGAACCAAAGGCACATGAAGTGGGTAGAATTCCTTCAAAGTTATACCTTTGTGCTGAAGCACAGAAGTGGGAAATCAAACAAGGTTGCGGATGCCTTGAGCAGAAGACAGACTTTACTGATTAAATTGACAGTGGAAGTAGTGGGATTTGAAGAACTGAAGGGTTTGTACCCTGCAGATCCGGATTTTGCAGAAGCCTGGAAGGCTTGCTTAACACCTGTTACGGTGGACCGAACAAAATGGTTGGATTTCCTAATCCAAGATGGAATGTTGTTCAAGGGAAGTAAATTATGCATTCCAAGGAGCTCCATGCGGGAGAACTTGATCAAGGAAAAGCACAGCGGAGGGCTGGTTGGGCATTTTGGTAGGGATAAGACTGTTGCCCTAGTGGATGAAAATTATTACTGGCCACAACTTCAGCAAGATGTGAGGAAGTTTGTGCAAGGTTGCAGAATATGTCAGATGGCAAAGGGTGTAAGGCAAAACACAGGATTATACCAGCCATTACCTGTACCTGAGAGGCCATGGGAGGATATAAGCATGGATTTTGTCCTCGGGTTGCCAAGAACACAGAGGGGAAATGACTCTGTATTTGTGGTGGTTGACCGGTTCTCCAAAATGGCACATTTTATTCCCTGCCAGAAGACGAGTGATGCAGTTCATATTGCGGGGTTGTTCTTCAAGGAGGTGGTACGACTCCACGGTCTACCAAGAAGCATAGTTTCTGACAGAGATACAAAGTTTGTTGGGTATTTCTGGAGAACTCTGTGGAAGAAGTTGAAGACAGACCTGAAATTCAGTTCAGCATACCACCCACAGACTGATGGGCAGACGAAGGTGGTAAATAGAAGCCTGGGTAATTTACTGAGATGTTTGATAGTGGATCAACCCAAGGGATGGGATTTGGTCTTACCACAGGCAGAATTTGCGTATAACAGTTCAGTCAATAAAAGCACCAATAAGTCTCCATTCCAGATAGTATATGGGAACAACCCGAGAAATGTGTCTGAACTGAGAAGGTTGGACAAGGGAGAAAAGTGTAGTGCCGAGGCAGAAGAATTTGCAGAACATATGAAAAGTCTGCATGAAGAAGTGAGGAAACAAATTATAAAGATGAATACTCAATATAAGGCAAGGGCGGACCAGAAGCGGCGGTTCAAGGAGTTCGAAGTGGGAGATGAGGTCATGGTACATCTCAGGAAGGAGAGATTTCCTGCCAAAACTTATAATAAATTGAAGATGAAAAAGTTTGGGCCATGCAGAATACTGGGAAAGCGGGAGTCAGGAAATGCATATGAAGTAGAATTACCAAATTGGCTTGACATTTCACCTATTTTTAACATTTTAGATTTGGTGGAATATCATGAAGGGGACAGTACAGAGGTACCAAGTACAGAATTGTGGCAAGTTTCAGCATCTACTCCAACAGCCAACGAGATTGAGGAGATATTAGACTCTCGTGAGGGCAGAAGCACCAGAAATAGACAGTATTCTGAATACTTGGTAAAGTGGAAGGGCAGGCCTGTTGAAGATGCGACTTGGCTGTCGAAAGTGGAGGTTGACCGCCTGGGCCTTTCCCCAACAAAACAGAAGTGAGGATCACTTCTAATCTACCCCGGGTGTCTGATGCAGGAGCATCCGGAGACAGTAAAGCAATCTTGCATCTTACAAATTTCTTTTCTAAGTTATTTGCACTTTGATCGATTTATTTCAGTATTGAGGAAGGTTCTGTGGAGCAATTCTCGGTTTGAGGAAGTTTTAAGGCAAAAGGGAGAGGGGTCGCGAAATCGTGACATGTCGCAAAATCGTGACCCCAAAAGCTGCAGTGTATCTTTGGCGGGTTTCGTCGCGATATCGCGACCGTTTTGCAAGGCAGTGGAGAGGAGCGTAAGTCATCGCGATATCGCGACGTCGCGATATCGTGACCGTTTTGCAATGCAGTGTAGGGGAGCTTCAGACGTCGCGATATCGCGACGTCGCGATATCGTGACGGTCTTCAGAACAAAGACGGAGGAGAGGAGCCCTATCGCGATATCGCGGCCAGTCAAAAGCTGCCACGTGGCATATTTCTTAGGCAGCACTAAAGACTACGGCAAGGTGAAGACAAGGTGGAGGGTTCGATCGCGACCGGGCAAGACTAAATTCGACACGTGGACAGCCACGTGTATCCTACCAAAGTGAAGGGCACGTGTGACAAAAGTGTTGAGACAAGAAGAATGCATGGACAGGTGTACACGTAGACTGTTACGCGTATGCAAACCAAGTGGAAGGTCACGTAAATTGTTAAGGGAGGTGTCGGCCGCGAATTCTTCCTTATTATTATTCGGGTTTAATAGCATTTACAGGTGATGGTTTAATGGAGGAGACACGGTGCGAGAGGACGGTCGAAACAGTGCGGCCGGTGCAGGGGAGCCATCAATGCTAGTACCATGGTAGATCGGGCAGATTACCATTAAGACTGAAATTTCGAAAAACCCAGGAAGGGGGAAATTTGAATTTGAAATTTTTGTTAGGTGGAGACATTGATTGCCTGGAGGATCGAGGCCTCGTTAAAAACTCGAGAAAATCTTTGTAAGCGGGATGGTGAGTTCGGGATTGGGGAAGAAGGTGTGTGTCTGGAATTTAGTAACAGAAGACTGTATTAAATTATTTTACTACAATTTTATGAGAAGTTTGTGTTCGAATCTCGAGCTTGCCATCAATTATCCTCTAGGAATTTAATAACAACCTCCGACATAGCATTCTTTGTGGGGATAGCTTCAGTCCACCTTGTGCAATAATCCGTAGCTGTCAAATTATATTTGTGGGAAGCGGATGAATTGAGACTGATAATCCCAACAAAATCCAGGCCCCATTGCGCAAAAGGTCTAGACTCAATTATGGATTTTAAAGGCATGGAAGCGTTCCTGTCTCTATTGGCTGTAGTATGACATGTATGACATGACCTCACATGAATATGGGCATCTTTGAACAGTCGAGGCCAATAAAAATTGGCTCTAAGGATTTGGTGGGCTGTGGAATTAGCGGACCCGTGTCCTGTCCCATGTTTACCATGAAATTCCTCGAGGATTCGCACTGCTTCTTTCTGATCAACACAACGAAGGTAAATACCTTCATGATTTCTCTTGTATAACGTGCCAGATCTAATTAGGAAATTAGCAGACTTCAAGCGCAAGGCTCTTCATTGAGTAGAATTCAAATGCGTTGGACATTTACCGTTTAAAAGAAAATACACCACATCTGTATACCACTCATCTTTTGTAATATCCACGACTTTGTAATGTTGACATGAAATCACGAGATCCTTTTCTGCTATTGCCTTAACCAACCCTTGTCCCCGCACTATCTTCATCGACTGAATCTCAAGATCAAATTCCTACAAAGTTGAAACCCACTTACCACGTCTTTCACCTAATTCATTCTGTATGAACATGGCTTTGACTGCAGGATCCGGGATGATAGCAAAGACCCTACTGTGGACTATGTAATGCCTGAATTTTTTCATAGTTTTAACCAGAGCATACATTTGCTTGTCCAAGATAGAGTATCTTAGTTTCACATCTTTGAGAGGACTACTCAAGAAGGCAATAGGATTTTCAATGCTGCCTTCACTCTTCTGAGTTAAAACACTCGCAAAGGAGTGATCTGAAGCAAATGTGTAGATATAGAAAGGCTTCGTATAATCGGGACTCACTAAAACTGAGGCTTTAGAAATCGCGTCCTTGATGTTTTTAAAAGCATCTCTATTTTCATCCGTCCACTTGATCTGGACCTCTTTCTTTAACATGTCGTTCAAAGGTTTTGCTATCTCTGCAAAATCTGCAATAAATTTTTTGACGAAATTGATCTTCCCGAAAAATGATCTCAACCCCTTCTTGCTGTTGGGACAAGGAATCTGTTGTATGGCTTCTATTCTCTCAGGGTCAATGGAGATTCCATCCTTAGATATTATATGCCCCAATAACTTCCCTTCTGTCACCCCAAAAATGCACTTCTTTGGGTTGAGAGAAATGCCATGCTCCCTGCATCTTTGAAAAACTTTCTTAAGATCCCTGATGTGGTTTTCCCTGTTCTTAGAAAAGACGGGAATGTCATCTACATAGACGATGATGCACTTACCTATGAGTCCCTTAAAAGCAAAGTCCATAGCTCGTTGGAAGGTGGCACCTGCGTTCAATAGTCCGAAAGGCATTCTCATGTATGCAAAGGTGCCCCACTTTGTGGTGAAAGCATTTTTCATCCTATCACTAGGATGGATAAGGACCTGATTATATCCCGAATAACCATCCAGGAATGACATCATCTCCGACCCATTTACCTTTTGGAGTATTTCATCAATGGTGGGTAACGGGTAGTTGTCTTTTTGGGAGGCTTTATTAAGATTTCTAAAATCGATACACAACCTTATTTCTCCACTCTTTTTCCTCACGGGGACCAGGTTAGCAACCCATGTGGAATGCCTAACAGGAAAGATGATCTTAGCTTCTAACAGTCGCTTCACCTCTTTCTCTATCAAGGGTTCTAATAATGGATTAACTCACCTTTGTCTTTGCCTGAAGGGTTTGAAATCCGGCTTCAATGGAATCGTGTGCATTATGACATTCTGATCATAGGTTTTCAACTCCTTATAACTCCAAGCTATGCAGTCTATGTATTCTTTTAATGCATTGGCGATGGAATCCTTCTCCTGCCTGGTACATGCTTTTGCTATAAATACTTCTCGAGGGCTTTCTGCACTTCCAATGTTAACCAAATCATAGGCTTCTCTGGGAGGTGGAACCTTTTTACCCTCTCTTGGTTGATATCCGATATCGAAAGTTTTTTCTAATGAAGCCATCTCATCTGGCATCTTATTGCATTTTCCAATAGCTTTTTCTTCCAAATATTCCTCCTCTAGATCCCTTTCATCTTCATCTATAACCTACTTTTCAAATATACCGAATTAGTGACAAAATTGAATATGTTCCTGTCACTATCAAACACTTGGAAATTCGTGACATTATTTGGTATCGAGGTGCAAGGGACCAGTTCTATGAAGAATTTCTTGCATTTCTTATGGTCCACTGGTTTCAACATAGTCGCAGCTACGGCTAGAGAATCTGCCAGATGATTGCCCTTTCTAGAGATCAAAGATATGTTAAAGGCGTCAAACTCATCCATTAAATCTCTAACCATGGTTCTGTAAAGTCTGAGCCGTTTATATTTGCATACGTATTGTCCCTTCACTTGTTTTACCACCAGTTCCAAATCACCAAGGACCTTGATACACTTAACTTTCTTTCGAAGGGCCAATTGAAGTCCGAGAATCAAGGCCTCGTATTCTGCCATGTTGTTGGTGGCAGGAAACTGCAATCTGTATGCAGCGAACATAGGCTCCTTATCCAAAAATGACAATTCAACACCGGCTCCTGCTCCTTGTCTGGACCTGGATCCATAAAATCTTAAAGTCCAAATGTCCTGATGTCCTTTAGTATCGTTGCACCCAATATTTTCATTTTGGGAACTTTCAGGTGTTTCTATGTCCAAACAATATGCTCCCAGCTCTGCCTCAATGTATTGGATCTCATTCGATTTGTTGTACTCCATGATCATCTCCTTGAGCCTAGGCTCACTATCAATCCGAATTTGGTTGGCCACTCCCCTCCACGGCAACCACATATGTGAAGAATCTATCACAATGTAACCATTCAGGTTTTTACTCCAATCTCTTCCCAAAACCATGCCATACTTGGTAGGAATGTCGAGGACCAATATGTCTATGTGATGTTGAACCCCGGGTTCCGAATTGACTTGAATAAGAACATCACCCAATTCTCCCACTACCTCCATGGTTGATCTATCCAGTTGCACCACCCTGCTTCTAGAAGGTTTTGGTGTAAATCCCAAATTTTTATAGATTTCTAAGGGCATGATGGTAGCCGAGGCCCCCGAATCTATTAAACAATTATGCAGGTTTTTACCTGCAATTCTAATGGTTATTAGAAAAGGAGGTATATCTCATTTTTCCTTTTGTAAAACCAATCGGGACTCAGCACTTTTAGCTTCATGAACTTGGGCAGATGGATCTAATAATTTTGGTGGACTTACTTCTTGGCCTAATAATAGGGACATGTCATACATTGAGACATTGGCCTTAGTTTTCTTCATGTCTTCCACCAAGTCATAAGTGGGTTTTTCTGAATTTGACATATTTTGCACCATCTTAGACTTTTCCACCATAGATGGAGGAGGGGGATTGACATCTCCTTCGAAATCAGGAGGAAGTAATTGGTTGTTTGGAGGAGTAGAGGAAGTTTTGGGCTCCTTAGAACTCCTAGTGTAATACTTGTGATTTCCTTTCCCAAAACGTTTGTTGGCATGAACGTTAAATGTTTCTTCATCTTCGTTTCCAAAAAATTCCACATCCTCCTCTTCTTCACTTTCTTGGGAATGTATAACCTCAGTCAATATAGACTCATGCTTCCCGTGGCCACAGTGCACACAATCGTTGTCACAAGGTCCTGATTCTCCAAAATCTTTTGAGACATCTGCCTGATTGGCTACGGGGTTGGGTACTCGCCCATTATTCGGCTGCGTGTTGTATGTTCCTTTTCCTCTATGGTTATGAGGCCGGCTATGACCCATGGCTTGGTCCACTTTTTTATTGACATTTCCCATCGTGACCAAAACTTTGGCCAAGGTTTCCTTCATGTTTTCTATGGCGGATTCAGACCCTTGTGGTTGAGGCACTATAATTTTGGGTCCAGTTGTGTTTGCTGCATTAGCCACCTCTGGAATAGGTACAATGGCTTGGGTATGGGCAGGAGGATTCCATATTGGACTCACACTTTGAATGGCTTGGGTATGGGTAGGAGGATTCCACCCTGGATTCACACTTTGAATAGGAGTGATTGTTGGATAGGTCATTGGGCTTGGCGTGCTAATCGGAGCAAACCTCGGCAAGGTCAACAAATTACTACCCATGCCGAACCCAGGCAAACCCATCGGGATATTTTGAATTAATCCCTGTGTTTGCACGGAGGCATTCGGATAACTTGGAAATGGTGCCACTTGGGTGGGTGTTTGGAAATTGTTCATCATAGGAACCTGTGGTGCCATTAATTGGTTCATCATGGCAAATTGACTATATGGGCCATATTGTCCCATCTGAGTCAACTGAGACAATCCTGCTCCTGGCAAGTTCATCTGCTACTCAAGAGTCATTGTCTCTGCATAGGCCAAAGGAAGCGTCGTAACCTGAGGATTCCTTCTAGTCAACAAAGATGTTAAAGGATCTAAGGCTCCGAAATATAATTGCAAAGCGACCGTAGGATCTACCGCAAAGTGACGAGTCAGATTCGTGTATAGTTTTTGGAACCTCTGGTTGAATGTTCGTATGGGTTCATTGGGTAATATTTTGCATGATACGAACAAATTGTAGATTATGGAGGGATCCAATAACATTCTAAATTGGCTTATGAATGCGGTTTCTAATTGGGCCCATGAAGTGATGGACCCTGCTGGAAGATTTCAATACCATTCATTGGCCATGGGGTCTAGACTAGCAGGGAAAACTCGAAAAGCAACATCCTCGTGAGTAACCCCTTGCCTAAACATGTAATATTTGTAGATTTGGACATGATCTTCTGCTGTTGTGGGACCATCGTGCAAGAATTTGGGTAATCCCCTTTCAATGTTTCTAGGCAAGTCATGGACTGCCCCTGGAATATCTAAAGGGGAACTTTGTGCACCGTACCAGAGGGCAGGTGGCTGTTGTTGTTGTTGTTGTTGTTGGGCCATATTATTCAAAGGTGTTAACCCTATTGGAATAATTGGAACTCTTGGAACTATGGAGACAGATATCACGGGTGTTACTATCGCACTTGAACTTAAAGGTTCAGGCCCGCTGGATGTACTTGAGTCTAAAGAAATCCCTAACTCAAGTATACTGGGTGGTATTTCAATTTCTAATGTTTTGTTTTTCAGCCTCCTAGCAGTGGGAGAAAGGCTTTGAAAAAATAGTTTCCCCTATGGTTTTAGACCTAGTAGCAATGTACTCAGGTTGGGCCAGCTTGGAAACTCTAAAATCCAAAAGACTTCTCTCAACTTGCTTGCAAAATATAGTATCCAAATGTTATACCTGCAAGCACAATAAGTGGAAACAAAACTACCCACATTAATTGTTAGAACAAATCAAAAATCACAAAGCAATAAAGAAGGCCCTCCTTCTAGCACCAAAATGTTGAGTGAATTTTTGTCCCATTACAAAATGAACACACAACTGGAGTCTCAAACTAGAAGACTCTTTCTTGCAAAGAAATATGTTATTATTATTTTTTATTTCTCCAAGCTTCTTGTGAACAGATCTCTATATGCATAAAACCAATTTCAACTTAATGCAAATAAATGAATATCTCCCAGAATAGTTTAGATCCTGCAAGTAACTGTTAACAAGGGGCCTTTGTTGATTCACAACAAACTTTGTAACCCTAATTTGTTAAAGTAACCAATCATGTAACAAAAGAAAGAAAAATCCTTTTATGTTCTACATTAATGAAATTAACATGCGATTTATTTTAGTGTTAATTGGTTCATTTTATCTTTTATTTTAATTGTTCTGCTATTTTAACATTAGCTTCTAAATGAGATTAAAATATATCAGAAACTGAATCAGAAATGTTCTTATTCGAATTAGCTGGAAAACCAAAGAAGGATGTTAATATGGTTAGCAATCTCCTCCCTGCAAAACCCCAAGTTATGAGATGAAGCTCTAAAACAACTCGATCTGACAGACCTATCATAAACACAGTCGAATCAAATCAGATGCTAGACTCTAAGGAAATAAATGATTTGCATTGTTTTGTCATTCACCTATCGCAACCCACATTACGGTGTAAACAAATAGATACAAAACAAAATAATGCAAAGGAAAGATATACAGTAAAACAGTAGTCTTAGCCTTCAATATCCTTTTGGTTTCACACACAAAAGTTACTCCCGCCAAATAACTCCTTTATTCGATAAAATAATGCTTTTCTGTTTACAATTTCCAGCCTCGTATCTATCTACATTTTTGCTATTTAAACTTTCGCTTGCTGTTCTTGGCTGTTCTGTGATGCTTCATTTCAGTTCCCAGGACGCTTCATTTTAGTTTCCCGCCTTTTGGCGTTTTTTACCCCTTCACTTGAATCTGCAATGCTTGATCTTCTCTGCGGCCAGTAACTGTCGATCTGAAGCGTTACTCTGATCCTCATGCATTTATGCCATGTGTTCAACGTTGTCTGCATGTTTAGTAATGGTCCCATGAAAATTGTGACTAAAAATAGCCCGCGGCCTTGCTCCTTCGCTTTCACAACGAAAACGTGACATGTCGCGATATCGCGACGCCTTTGTTCTCCGTACGCTCCGGCCGAAACCTGTCGCGAAATCGCGACCATTTTCTCCTTTGGGCCATCTCTCCGCAACCTGTCACGAAATCGCTACCATTTTCATCATCCGTACACTTTGCCAAAACACGTCACGAAATCGCGACCATTTTCATCGTCCGTACACTTTGCCAAAACACGTCGCGAAATCGCGACCATTTTCATCGTCCGTACACTTTGCCAAAACACGTCGCGAAATTGCGACCATTTTCTCCTTCGGACCATCTCTCCGCAACCTGTCGCGAAATCGCTACCATTTTCATCATCCGTACACTTTGCCAAAACACGTCGCGAAATCGTGACCATTTTCTCCTTTGGACCATCTCTCCTCTCTGGGCCGCGACGGAGCAACATGTCGCGATTTCGCTACAATTTTTCATTCTTCATCAGCGACGGAGCGACATGTCGCGATATCGCGACACTTTTCTTTTTTTAGCAGCGACGGAGCGACATGTCGCGATATCGCGACACTTTTCTTTTTTTCAGCAGCGACGGAGCGACGTGTCGCGATTTCGTGACATGTCACGATTTCGCGACACTTTCTATACTTGTGCATTTTGCCCCTTTTCTTCATTTTTAGCATCTGGGTCACTGAGATTTTTTTTGAAAACTTGCAAAAAATGGTGGGTCCCCAATTTTGGGGTGTGTTGTGGATTAACCACAACAGATCCAAGGCACCCATGTGGTAGAATATCGAGGTTGAGTTGGCAAACATGAACTTGTTAGGATCCCATCCTAACCCTTAATGTAATAACTTCCCTTTTGTAATAATTCCTAGTGAACGTGGGTAGTACCCATGATTAATATTTTGTAATGTTCTAAGTTTTAGCTTAGGTAGTGCCTATGACAAATGGCACCCTTTTTATGTAACACATGGTAGATAGGTGGCATTGTGCATGTAATTTGTGTGGCATTGTGCATGTAATTCGAGTGGCATTGTGCATGTAATTCAAAGTGGCACTATGCATGTAATTCGGGTGGCATTATGCATGTAATCCAGGTGGCATTTTGCATGTAAGACAACCTTGGAAGGAAACTCCTTAAATACCCGAAAGGGCACCAATGTAACCATCTTTTGCAAAATTAATGAAGTATTGAAGGAGATTGCCCCCTCGAAGAGGCCTGCGATTCAGTTCTATTGTGAGATTGTTCTTTATGCAAATTTATGTTATATTAATGTGATGTTTATGTGAGTTATTTCCAAGCAATTGTGTGAGAGTGTGTTATTTGAGTTTATTTTATAGCAGGATCTTAACAAGTGGTATCAGAGCGCTTTCCGGGGCCAAGTTCTCGCTGCAATCGCAACGATTCTTGCCATCCAATCCGCCCGTTAGGTATAAATTCCGTGTGTTTTTTCCATTCTGTTTTTCCTTATTAAAAAAATCCAAAAAAAATACAGTGTTTTTTTTTTCAGACCAAAAACAAAAAAATATATTATTAGTTGAGTAGGTAGAAACCCTGTATCGGGGGTTTTAAAATATCGCGAAGGATCTGTCGTTATTGGCTAAGCTAGATAGCCCATAAAGCGTCTAGTGAAGTGAGGGGCGATCAGGCTCCAATACCCAGGCCTCAGATAGAACTCGCGCACGGACTTGAGCTCCCACGTATCTTCGGGTATATCGGGAGACCATCTAGGATTAAACAAACTTTTAGCCATTAGGAAGCTCTTCGGCCTTGTATTACTCATAGTCTACGGGACACAACATCCCGGACGATTACCCTCCCGTATTGTCGAGAGGCGAGGTAGTGTGCTCAAGGGTATGTGTGGAATCCTCCTTGAGTAGTGGCCTGAAATATTGGTCCGAGCACTATTGTTCGTCACTTTCGGTATATTAGAGGGCCTATGGGTGGTACATACTCCTATACTTAGCATTCCCTGGTTCTGTTAAAATTGCAACCTGTAAAAAATGCAAAAATAAAAATCAAAATAAGAATCCAAACACCCCCGTTCGTAAACCTGCATTTCAAAAGTGAGCATATGAGAAAGGAGTCCTCTACCAAAAAAAATAACATAAGGGACATGCATTCGGGATAAGCCATGAGGGTGACACTTAAGTTGAAATTCTGGAGAGTAACAGTCAAATTTACAGTGGCAGTCACAATCAGGTCAGTCATGTCAGAGAGGTCAGCACAGTCAGGGCAGAATTCACAGTCTTCAGTCGAACGAACTGTCATATCAGTCACCTGCAAAATACAGAGAATCTTGAGTGTGAAACACGACCAATTTTAGATAGTGCTCCAGTACCCAACTTTTGCTCAGTAGCTCAGAATCAGAATCTGTAAACACCGTTAGACTCAGCAAAACAGGAGATAAAAAAAAAAAAAAAAGTCTGGGGTGCCAAAAAGTAGTGTTAAGAGATATAGCTCATTGTGACCACCTCCTCCTGCTGATCATTTTGATATATAGCACCCAAGTTGGGCACTTACTAAAAATAGTAAGTCAAAAAAATTCAATTCTATTTTTAGTAACTGGTCACAAAAGGTCAAAAAATGGCCCAGGGTACCCGTGGACACTAGAAAGAACTAGAACACTTGGATTCCCTAACAAAAGCCATTGAGAACTTGAACTCGGCTTTTCACTCCATAAGGGAAGAAGTCCAAGGTCTTCGCCTAGAGCATGAGGCCACTAGCTATCGCTTAGAAGAAGCATTGACTGAAGTGGACAGCAAACTGAGAAGAGATCCACCCAAATTAGAATACCAAGCTGAGAGTTCTACAAGGAATCGTGACCATGATACACCCTTCAAAATGCCCAAGTTGGACTTTCCCAAATTCAGTGGGAAGGATGTTGATGGGTGGCTATGTCGGGTTGACCAATTCTTTCGACTTCATAATGTACCAATATTTCATCGAGTCCAGATGGCTTCCTTTAACTTGGAATCTGAGGCTCTACACTGGTTTCAATGGTTGCGTCTTACCTACCCAAATCTCTCTTGGGAGGATTTTGAATCCCAAATACTCACTCGATTTGGTCCTAGTGAGTTTGAGGACTTCACAGGAGCCTTATCCAAACTACAACAAACAGGGTCAGTTCGAAAGTACCAAGCTCAATTTGAAAAATTGGCCAATCGAACAAGAGGATTGAGTGAAGGGTTCTTCCAGAGTTGTTATATCAATGGGTTGAAGATGGAACTCCAAGTAGAAGTCAAAATGTTGAAACCACGAACTATGATGGAAGCTATCAGTTTGGCCCGTACGGCCGAATCTAAACTCTCTGCCCAAAAACGCCCATCAAAGTTTCTGCAAAATAGACCTTCATTTCCTCCTAGAGCCCAAAACCCAGTTGATAATAAACCTGCTACACCAAAGCGCCTCACCACCGAAGAGATGGATGCACGTCGTGCCCAAGGATTATGCTATAATTATGATGAAATTTTTTTCAAAGGGCATAAGTGTGCACACAAAAAATTGTTCCTGATCGATGTTGAAGAACCTGATACCTCTGATGAGAGTGATAAGGATGAGGACCCTCCAGAAACACCTCCTCCACAAGAAGAAGTGAAACAAGAACCTGAAACAGCAATTACAGTCCATGCCCTTGCAGGCATTACTACCCCTCAAACCATGAAGGTTACAGGATTTTTCAAGGGCCAACGTCTTTCCATCCTTTTGGACTCGGGAAGCACACACAACTTTATTGACCCTAGAGTTGCTCAGCGGGAAAATTGCTATATCCACACTTGTAACTCCTTTGAGGTCATGGTAGCCAACGGGGGAACCTTACCTTGTAAGGGAAAGTGTCGCAATGTTAAAATCCAGATAGGGGACTATGCACTCAAGCAGGACATGTTTGCCCTCCAGTTGGGTGGATGTGATATTGTTTTGGGATCTCAATGGTTGAGTACACTGGGCACTATCAGTTGGAACTTTGCTGAACTTTGGATGCAGTTCTCCCAGAATGGCCAAACACACATCATCAAGGGCTCCCCAGCAGGAACACCTCAAATTATCAGTTCAAACGGCATGGAGAAATTGCTAAAGAAATCATCACGTGGGGTCATTGCACAACTATTCTCCATCCAACCATCCACATCCCCAATGGGTGAAATTCCACCAGACATGCAACAGGTTCTCCACAAACATGAGGCCATATTTTCAGAACCAATCACACTACCACCGCATCGCTCTCATGACCATGCCATTCCATTATTGCCAGATAGTACACCTCCCAATATCCACCCGTACAGATACCCCCATGCCATGAAGTCAGAGATTGAGAAGATGATACAAGAATTACTCAAGGCGGGTGTCATTCGGCCTAGTACTAGTCCCTACTCTGCACTCGGTCTATCTGGGTCCTCAAGAAGGATGGCTCTTGGCAATTGTGTATTGACTACCGAGAGCTCAACAAGATAACGGTCAAGGATAAATTTCCTATCCCTGTGGTTGATGAATTACTAGATGAATTACATGGGACCATGTACTTCACCAAGCTAGACCTTCGCTCTGGGTACCATCAGATCCGGCTAAGGGATGAAGATATTCCTAAAACCGCTTTTCGCACTCATGAAGGTCATTATGAATTCTTGGTAATGCCATTTGGTCTCACAAATGCTCCTTCCACATTCCAAAGCCTGATGAACAAAATCTTTCGCCCCTTCTTGCGGAAGTTCATCCTTGTGTTCTTCGATGACATCTTGATTTACAATCACACATGGGAAGAGCATCTCAATCATGTAGATCAAACTCTCCAACTACTGGCCGACCATAAATTGTTTGCAAAAAGGTCCAAGTGCTCCTTTGGTTTGACCGAAGTAGAATATCTGGGACACATTGTCTCAAAGGATGGTGTCAAGGTTGACCCTAAGAAGATCCAAGCAGTCCAAGAATGGCCAAAACCTCGCACACTCAAGGGACTTCGAGGATTTTTAGGGCTTACAAGATATTACCGTAAATTTGTCTACAATTATGGAAAGATAGCTGCCCCCCTCACCTCCATGTTGAAGAAGGATTCTTTTATGTGGACAAGGCCGACTGAGCAAGCATTCCTGGACCTCAAACATGCCATGACCACCACTCCGGTTTTAGCCATGCCAGACTTCTCAAAAAAATTTGTTATTGAAAGTGACGCTTCTGGTCGTGGTATTGGGGCAGTATTGATGCAAGAAGGACGCCCTTTGGCTTTTACCAGCAAAGCCCTATCTGATCGCAATCTGGGAAAATCCACATATGCTAAGGAAATGTTGGCAATATTGCATGCAGTCCTACATTGGCGGCCTTACCTCATTGGGCACCATTTCTCCATCAAAACTGACCACCAGAGCCTTAAATACTTTCTAGAACAATGAGTTGCCACTCCCGAGCAACAAAAGTGGGTATCAAAACTCATGGGCTATGATTATGACATCACGTACAAAAAAGGGAAGGAAAATCTTATGGCATATGCTCTCTCTCGCCAATTTGAGGCCCTTAGTATGCTGTGTGCCATCTCTGCACCATTGCCCAAATGGATTGAGCCCTTACGTCAGGAAATACTTCAGGATGCAGATTTGAAAGACCTGGTTGCTTCACTTAGGGATGATCCAGAGTCTACACCAGGATATAGTTGGGATGGCCAAGATCTGCGTTACCATCAACGTCTGGTTCTTCCTCCTAAGTCCCCACTTCGAGAACTCCTCATGAAGGAATCACATGCTACTCCATCTGCTGGCCATTCAGGGTTCCTAAAAACTTATGAACGACTCAAGCGCACCTTCTTTTGGAAAGGCATGAAACAGGACATTCGCTCTTTTGTAGAAAATTGCGACACTTGTCAACGGATGAAAGGAGAAACAATGCGCTCCCCAGGCACTCTTCAACCATTGTCGATACCAGATCAGGTGTGGACTGACATCTCCATGGACTTCATAGAAGGGCTACCTAAATCTGGAGGCAAGTCTATTATTTTTGTGGTAGTGGACCGCCTTTCAAAGTATGCTCACTTTTGTGCCCTAACCCATCCTTACACAACATCCACTATTGCCCAAACTTTTCTTGACTCCATATTTCGCCTTCATGGCATGCCCGCCTCCATTGTATCTGATCGTGATCCCACCTTTACTAGCAATTTTTGGCAAGAGTTGTTTAGTTGCAGGGGACTTAGCTCAAAATGAGTTCAGCCTACCATCCGCAAACGAATGGTCAAACAGAGGTTGTTAATAAATGCTTGGAAACCTACCTTCGCTGCTTTGCCTCTGATCATCCTACTCATTGGGCAAAATGGCTTTCTTTGGCTGAATGGTGGTACAACACTTCCTATCATACCGCAACCAAACTCACACCATTTGAGGCAGTTTACTGGGCACCCTCCACTCATGCCTTCCTCCTACATTCCGGCAGTTCCAAGGTCCAGGCCGTCGATAATGCTCTGAGTCAACACACCGAGGTCCTCTGCCAACTCAAGCAAAATTTGAACATGGCCCTGAATCAGATGCACCAACAAGCTGATCAACATCATTCTGAGCGTAGTTTTGATGTGGGTGATATGGTCTTCCTTCGCTTGCGACCATACAAACAATCATCCCTACAACTCGTAGGTGTCGAAGCTTGCTCCAAAATTCTATGGTCCTTATCGGGTTCACGAACGGATTGGTCCAACGACTTACAAATTGGCTCTTCCCCCCACTTCCAAGATCCACCCCGTTTTTCATGTTTCCCTTCTCAAGAAAGTTGTGGGCACACGTGCACGGGTTCAATCAACACTCCCCGAATTGGATGAAGAAGGCTCCATATTACTTGCATCGAAACAATTCTGGATCATCGAACTCGCACTCTGCGCAACCGTACCATCACAGAGGTCCTGGTTCAGTGGCGTGGACTACAACCTGAGGATGCTACATGGGAGTCTCTCCATCAACTCCAGCAACAGTTTCCTCATTTTCAACTTTGAGGACAAAGCTCCTTTAAGGAGAAGGGCATGTTAGGATCCCATCCTAACCCTTAATGTAATAACTTCCCTTTTGTAATAATTCCTAGTGAACGTGGGTAGTACCCATGATTAATATTTTGTAATGTTCTAAGTTTTAGCTTAGGTAGTGCCTATGACAAATGGCACCCTTTTTATGTAACACATGGTAGATAGGTGGCATTGTGCATGTAATTCGTGTGGCATTGTGCATGTAATTCGAGTGGCATTGTGCATGTAATTCGAGTGGCATTGTGCATGTAATTCAAAGTGGCACTATGCATGTAATTCGGGTGGCATTATGCATGTAATCTAGGTGGCATTTTGCATGTAAGCCAACCTTGGAAGGAAACTCCTTAAATACCCGAAATGGCACCAATGTAACCATCTTTTGCAAAATTAATGAAGTATTGAAGGAGGTTGCCCCCTCGAAGAGGCCTGCGATTCAGTTCTATTGTGAGATTGTTCTTTATGCAAATTTTTGTTATATTAATGTGATGTTTATGTGAGTTATTTCCAAGCAATTGTGTGAGAGTGTGTTATTTGAGTTTATTTTATAGCAGGATCTTAACAGAACTCTAAGGCTGGTGAACACGTGACGTAGATCTAGAGACTAAGCTAACAGGCATGAACCCTAAGGTGGACATGTGGTACTCTTACTAACGTGGCATGTATTGATTGGATCTGACATGGCCATCTTTGATTCATTGGAACGTTGCAACATGGCGGCCTCTCACACGAACACGTGGCTATTCATTTTCCCCTCTGGGCAGTAAAACATTGGTTTTCGATGCTGATTTCTTGAAGGCAATCAAAGCACGTAGTGTGCTCTCTAGTTTTTAAAGTGCGACAACATCGTCGCATAGACGATGTGAGACTAAAAGTCCCAAAAAGTTTTTTTACCATCGATCGACAAGTAAAAAAAAGGGACATCTTGTCCCTTTGTTCTCAACCAATGCAACAATTGGATTGGTCGTAGCCTTGCCATAAGGGTACTGACTCATGCCAGGTCCAGGGATCGATCCCCGTGTGCGCCTCACCAAAAGAACTTTTGCAAGCAGTTTTTTAACACAAAAGGTATTTTTTTTCTACCTTAGGTTTCTCTATTGCAACCTCATTTTTTGCAATTTAAACCTACCTCCATAAGAAAGTGTCAGAACAAGTGATTTTTTTTAGAGAGATAAGATAATATTTTTTTCACAATAACACATTTTGTTTTGTTGCTACTCAAACCAAGAAAGGACCTTAGTGCATTTTTAAATGGAGGGATAAATTTACACTTAATTTTCTTTTGAAAATTAAAAGGATATATCAAAAGTTTTCATCCTTGTTTATTTTGCAACAAAACGGGGGGATAAAAGCATTGCATTATTTTTATTGCAAAATTCTAAAACAAAGGGTGAAAATTTGTGGATTTGAATATCATTTTTGAAAATCAAATCCTCACATAATTTGCAAAAATCTTTGTAACAAAGATGCATTTTCGATGGATATTGACATCTTAAACAAAAGCTATTATTATAAATAGGTGCATTTTCGATGGAAATCGACACCTATAGTTAAAATTTGTGGGCACTTGTGATTTTTTAATGCATTTAATTTCTAGTTTTTTGCATTTCAATCATAAGTTCAAATTAAAATCAAAATAAAGACCCCAAATTTTAAATCTATTTGTGCAATTTATTGCACCGTAGTTTTCGGTATATACGGTACCTCTGGCCCACACTTATAGGTAATGTTGTCATGCTTTGGGATACTATATATAATGACTAACATAGCTGCAACAATGACATATGAGCTATTGTTATCTATAAATTGTTGGGGAGAAATAATGAAAGCTATTTTTGATATTCACTCCATTTTATACCCTAATTCTTTTTGATTGTTTGGCTTAAACTCCTCCAACTCATCATCCTTTTTTGGAAGAGTTTTGAGGTAGGTTCCATGAATTTTATTGAACTCCATTTCACGTACTCTTTGTAAGTATAAATAAATGGGGACCATTTGGTGTTATAAGGAACCTTCACAATGGTCACTGTTCACAAATATCTGTCAAATTATCAGTTGCTCAAAGGTTCTAATTTTACACCATGGAAGACAAAGACAAGAGCTATCTTTCATGTTGAAGATTTATGGGATGTAGTGACTGGCACTACAAAATGTCCTACAGTAGTAGGACCAGATCAAGAGGTATTTTATAAGGATAGAAGGTGTATCATGTTTATTATGCTTGCTACTACAAATGAGGTACAACCTCATATTTGTGATGCAAAAACTAGTAAAGAATCTTGGGATGCTTTGATTACCATTTTTAAAGGGAATAACCAGTCCACTATTCTTATCCTTCAATCTCAACTACATATACTCAGTATGAAATCTGGTGAGATAGTTGAACTGTTCCTATGTAGAGTTGCAGAATTGAAAGCCAAATGGAATGCTATGGTAGAAGTAGTGGCATATACTCTCTTGACTTCAATCATTTTGAGAGCTTTGCTAGAATCCTACAAGGTGTTGATCACATCTCTACAAGTGTCTAGTAGACAAGTTACTTTTGTGGAGTTGGTAAATTTACTTCAAACTGAGAAGGCAAATCAGCTTCAAAGAGATGAAGTGCCAGATAATGTACTTTACTCAAAACAAGTGGGAAAGAAGCAAGGTAAATTTCAGAAGGGAGGATCTTCATCCAAAGGAAAAGGGAAACAATCTAAATAGAAAGAATAGAAATATTGCAAAATTTGTGATATGAATAACCATGACACCAACAGGTATTGGTTTAAGAATAAACAACCCAATGACCAAGATCACAAGAAAAAGATAAAGGGGAAATACAAACCACATAAGAAGAATAAGAAACCCAAGGGACATGTTGATTATGAGGAATCAGACTCAGAATTTGAGAGAGCACACAAGGTGCTCATGACCCACACGTCTTCTCGGTAGAAGGATCCTATGTGGTATATTGAATCTGGTGCCAGTAAACACATGACTGGTGATAGATCGTGGTTTGAGATATTTGAGGCAAAAGAAGACAAGCTAGTGACAATCATTGATGATAGGACCTACTGAGTCTAGGGTGAAGGAGATGTTTTCATAACTCTTCTAGTTGGAAAATATCAAATTGAGAAGGTTCTCTATGTTCCCGAATTGGCAAATAATTTTTTATCAGTCCCTCAGATCTTGGATAGAAACATGGATATTTTTAGAGTTGAGTATGGTAAAAAGAGATTCTTCATCAACAAAAAGAGAAAGCATGTAGCAACAGGTTCATACAAGCATGGATTGTTTATCTTAGATGTCATTTCTATGCCTCATGTTACCCTGGCAACAAACACAAAGGAGGCCACTTCTCTTTGGCATAAGAGATATGAACATCTGAGTTTAGGATATCTGCTCGAGTTGAGCAAATATGATATGGTGAAAGGTCTTCCCAACATTTCATCCACATTACCATTATGCTCAGATTGCTTGGTAGGGAAGCAACATTGAGTACCATTTGAGGTGAGATCTTCACGAGCTAAGAAACCTTTGGAGTTGGTACACATCGATCTATGCAGTCATATGACAAACAATTATGGTGGAAAGAGGTATTTTTAATTTTATTTTGATGATTACTCATGGAATATGTGGGTTTAATTTTTACAATTGAAATATGAGGCACTTATGTACTTTTAGCAGTTCAAGAAGGGTGTTGAGAAGGAGTCAGGATGTTCCATCAAGACCCTCCACTCAGATTGAGGGGGGAATATACCTCCAAAGAATTTTCATCTTTGCTGAATACACATGGGGTTAAGAGACAACTGGAAACAACCTATACTCCATAGAAAAATGGAGTTGTTGAGAGGAGGAACCATTCCATCATGGAAATGGTTCACTGTATGCTTAAAGGGGTACATCTTGAGCTTGAGTATTGGGTAGAAGCAGTGAATACAACAACGTACCTCCTGAATAGATCACCCATAAAATATCTACAGAGGATGACTCGACAAGAAGCATGGAGTGGTAGGAAACCCTAAATTTCTCATCTAAGGGTTTTTGGGTGTAAGGTATTCATAAAAATTCCAAAATAGAAGAGAAAAAAGTTAGATGAGAAAGCCTTGTAGTGTATTTTTCTTGGTTATGATGAGCATTAAAAGGGATATCAATTGATAGATTCTAATATAAAGAAAAAATACACCAGTAGAGATGTGGTATTTTATGAAGCTTTCACATCATATAACACATATACAATTGTATACCTAGATGAATAGGAGCCTATGAAAGAGACTCCAACCCCACATAAAAAGGTTCCAAAATGGTATACTAGCAAATTGAGAGATTCAAAGTTGACTTCACTTCCAAATCTATCTCTAGATCGACCTTGTACTCATAGCATGACTTAGTAGATGAGAGCCAAGACATATACTTCAGAGGTTGATGAGATTTACCAATAATTTGATGAACTATATAGATGCAGAGGAAGACAAAGAAGCATATATGGATGATGAAAGGGTTTATATGTCTGCATTGGATGATAATGAACCCACAACAGTTCAATATGCCCTTAGTGAGCCATAGTGGAAGGCTGGTATGGATGTTAAACATACATATATCATGAAAAATCACACATGGAAGGTAGTTGATCTATCTTCAGGAAAGAATCCCATTGGCTGCAAATGGGTGTTCAAAGTGAAGTATAAGACAGATGGAACTATTGATAAGCATAAGGTCTATCTTGTTGCAAAGGGCTATGCTTAGAAAGAAGGCATAGATTATGAAGAAAATTTTGCACCCACAACAAGAATGACTACCATTCAAGTAATTTGTGCCATGGCAACTCAGTTTGGGTGGAAGTTACATAAGATGGATGTCAAAAGTGCCTTCTTAAATGGTAACCCTGCAAGAAGTGTACATGATGCAACCAGAAGAATTTTTGGTTGAAGGGTAAGAACATAAAGTTTACAAGTTGGTCAAATTATTGTATGAGTTAAAACAAGCTCCATGAGCTTGGTACATCAAAATAGACAGTCACCTACTGTAGCATGGACTCAAAAGAAGTCCTTCATATGCTAATATCTATATCAAGAACAATGGTTATGACATAGTGATTTTAGTACTCTATGTGGATGATCTGATCATCACTAGAAGTTTAGAGAAAATGATGGATACAATGAAAGATGACTTGAAAAATTCATTTGAGATGAAAGATCTAGGAATTCTTCACTATTGTCTTGGTTTAGAAGTGACTAAAAAAAATAATTTTATCAGAGTGACACAAAACAAGTATGCCAAGATATTGATTGAAAAATATCGCATGACTTATTGTAAGCTAAAAGCAAATCCAATGGAACCAATGCTTCAATTATCATGATATGATACCTCTCCACAGGTAGATGGTACTCTCTATCATTAGCTGATTGAGAGTATCATATATCTAACAAACACCAGGCTAGATCTTAGTTTTTCTATGGGTTATCTTTCAATGTTCATGCAGGACCCTAAGGTGAGTCATTGGAAAGAAAAAAAATAGGTTCTCCATTATGTTTTGTTGGACATTTTGAGCTCATTTAGTTTTCATTGATGTCAAGATGAAAAGTTGTCATTGATGCCAAAGTGAACATATGAAGCTATCATTAATACCATGGAGTACACCATTACTACCACCAGGAACAATGCGAAGAGTTGAAGAAAAGTTGTCAAAATATTATTTTATAAGGGTTTGTGTTAAAACCATGGTGGAAAATTAAAAGGTTTTTATTATTATATGGATATAAAGGCTTCTAACTTATATTTGAACCTTTTTGCCTTAGCCTTTGAATTTTATAAATCCTCTATTTCTCTCTTCATTACTCGTAGACACCAAAACAACACCAATCCGATTATGTGACTACAAACACTGATCGCTTTGACACACATAGCCCCCAAGGCAGCCCTTAGAGGTCAAATAGTGGTCCTAACCACTTTTACAACAATTTTGGAAGGTCAGAAAGTAGTTTGGCACCTTTAGACACCCTGCTCCAAATCCGTCCCACCCTAGGACGAATTAAAAATGGGATTCGTCCCATCCAGGGATGAATTATGAATTTGCTCTGGGGTAGGAAAAATTCCAGGTTCAACGGGAAAAAAGAGAAATTGTGCCAAATGGTAGCCGAGGACAGTCAATTAATGCCTCCTGCCTTGCATGCGCATGTAGGTGGGCAGATTGGACATTAGAGGACTGTCACAAGGGTAGTCATGGAAGCCCAAGTCAGGGAGGACTTTCCTCCCTCATGGGAAGGCATGACTGCCACATGGCGCTCATGCATGCCCCTCCAAAGAGACCCCCTGGGTCTATAAAATGGTGAAATTTCTCACACAAAAAGGAAGGAGGTTGGAAGCATTTTCAAGCAACGAAGTGCTGCCAAATTGATACCACGTTTTTGCCTTTTGATTCACCTCTTCCACATCCTTGATCTCTTTCGCAAGGGAGGTCATTGGGTCGTCATTGGAATAAAAAATGCACCAGTTATAAGCATTTGTTTTCCAAATGAAGCTCTAATCCTTGCACCCAAATTTCTAGTATTACTAGCCCTGATATTACTAAAACAACTTTCCATACCTACCTTACCAACTTATGAGCCTCAAAAAACCAACATGAAGGATATTATGATAGCTTTAAAAAATATGACAAGTGATATCACCACCATGAAAAGGATAGAAGCTAAGAGAAATTTTTAGCCTAGCAGATTTCTATACATGACAACCTGCCCAAATTCGTGGCGGCTACCGATTCCACCATGTTAAAAAAATAATAATAATAATAGTCCTTATACACAAGAAGTGATTATAAAGGATAAGATGATTGAGCATGATATAATGGTTATTAAAATCAAGGGGTAATATGTTAATTTAATAAGTACCAGCTAGGCTTTTGAGAGGTTCAAAATTTGATTAAATCAAAGTGAAGATTGGATTCAAACTGTTCAATGACTTTCCTTTCAAAAATATTCTTTTCATCATCTTTTATAGTTCAAAAATTAGGGATATAATAGTGGGTGATAGCCCAAGGTTTAGAGGGAGATCTAAGTTGCATTTAAGGCCTTGGAGTGAGGATTTTTCTATGGAAAGGAAAACTTTTAAAAGGATTATAGTATGTATTAGGCCTTTTGGACTACTGTATTAACTATGGTGTAACACCGTAAAGGGGTAAATTTAACAATAACCTACCTTAGCAACAACGATTCACAGTTCCCTCTTACCATAGTATATGATTTGATTTACATGCTCCAGATGGTGTATTCGAACGTCAATCCTCAATCGACAAGGTTCATAGATGAGAAAATGCACCACAGTCTTTAGTTAGCGTATCCTTGACGACAATATCCAAGCTTTATGATTGTACCTTCACAATGATGTCCTCTTACTTTGATGGCACAAGATGGTGGGGTATCAAATACAAGACGACACACTACTCCTTTATGATGACCTTCATTTGTGTTGGCAATAAGATAACAATTATTGATAATAAATTTATGATGACAATTGCACTCCATGATGACAACCCTTTATGATGGTGATAATTTGCACTCCTTCATAACAACAATCCTTATATTGGAATATATTATATTATTTGGTTCCTTGCTAATGTACCATCATGGGTACATATTTAGATTAGGAGTCTATTAGGAGTTAAGTACTTTATTAAAGCAATGTAATAAATGCACAAGTGTTAGAATGTGCAATGATGTAAATGTGCATGTAGTCCACATGTACATGAGTCCTTAGAATAGAATAGTGAGGTGTCATAGGAATATTGAAGGCAAAGATTTGCATCTCATTATAAATAGGCCTTCATAGAATAGAAGAGAGAAAATTTTGGAGTGTATAGGTAGAGTAGTTGTAGTTACAATGTAGATCCATTTTGCAAATATGGAGAGGTTGTGACCTCCATTGGAGAGCATTGTATAATTTCGTGAGCTTTCATATATGAGCATTTCTTGAGCATTGTTTCGAGTTTTCTATCATATTTTAATGCATATTAGTTAGCTATTATCATAGTTATAACATTGCATGCTTATTTTCATACTTGTGATTGCGTTTCCTTTAAGTTTAAAGCTTCAAAAGCTAACAATGGTATCTGAGCACACGGTAGATCAATAGGAAATAGAGAGAAGCCATAAGAAATATTGAGAGGAGATTGTAAATCTCATTTTTTAGATTTAAAAATTTTACTATTGGCTAGAGTTTTTTCATAGAGTTGTAGAAAAACTTGTGAAGACTAGAAAACAACATTGAATCCACTAGATTTCCAACTAGTGACGATTGTTTTTATAGATTTACAAAAAAATCTTTTTTTAATATTTTGTTGTAGAAATTAACTCCTAGAAGTTGAGAAACTTCCTACAATAGATAGATAAGAATTTCACCTTTGTTGCTTGAAAGTCTATGTGCTTTCCTCACATGGGGATCAGTTTTTTATTGCAAAAAAAAATAGAGATTGAAGATTTGGAGGCCTAAGGAGAAAGGTCCCATTGAAAGATTTGCATATTGAAGACTCTAAGTTGGAGATTGAGAAGAGATCTAGTGGCCAAGAAATCCACATTGAAGACTACAAATCAAGAAAGAGATCCTAGAAAGAAGACCCCATTGAAGGAAAAAGATACTCAAAGAGAAGAGTCCTAGTGAAGATTGGAGATTGGTGGTCTCCATTGAAGATTGCAAACTTCACATTGAAGAAGAGGTCCATAGAAGGCCCTATTGAAGACCTTACATTTTGGAATATTGAGAATAGAGAAGGACTAACATGTTAGGATTCTCCATCCTAACATTAATAGTTAATATTATTAATTCATTAATTATTATATTATTAATTACTAATGTGAATAGTCACGTCCTTTCATAATAACCTTTAGATAGATATAAAATAGGGTAGGTATCGTTGTAGGAAAGCATCCATGAAAAATAATATATAATTGTTTATTGAATACATTGGAGGGACCTTCCTACTAGTGAAATCGTGATCCTTTTAAAAAAATGATTCATTTTATCTAAATTCTAACATCATCCATTATTTTTATTATAAAACCACAAGTTAGGATCAAGGATCCTAACATCTAGTATCAGAGGGGTTCTTCTTGGAAAAGCTACACAAAGGTTTTCAATTCAAATCAATCAAGGATACAAGAAACATAAAATCCTGTAAACTATTGTTCCACCGTCCATATCATAGAACACATCACCCCAACAATCACAAGATGCATATCGTAACATCAGATCATCGTCGCAAATTGGATATCCAATTTCTTGGTAATATATAACACAACAAACATTTGGTATCTTTTGCAGATCATTAGCCTTCATGAGCACAATAATTACAATATGCGTAGATATTATATATATATATGTGGTCTCTAGCAATTAATACATGAAGGTGTGCGGTTAATACACAAGAACTACTGCCAATTCAGAAGCACATGGATAATATGATATCGTGGGTGCTCAGAGTGATAGTCCACTAGGAACTAAGATACTATCTACCATCGAATACATGATTAGCCACATTTTTTCTTGACCCTTATAAGAAGAAGAGCATATCATCAATTTAAAAGGTCAATTCTCAGCGGTGATTGCTACTACCAATGAAAATTCACATTCCAACGAAGATAACTATGATTACAAACTAGCCACCAACACCTCTGCAAAATAATAAATCTTGAATTACATCAAAAAATTGATAGTTAAGCATGGCTTTGGGATTACATCATGCATAGACAAAATTTAAAAAAATACCCAGAACCAAATACTTACAAGCAAAAAAATTTAAATTATTCCAAAGGTTTTAAATAAATCGATTGGAACGTGTTCTACCTGCATAACCATAGAGCACTTGACTCGTGTCTCCTTCTAGCATTTAGAGAATTCTTGCTCAAACCCTAAACAAAAAAAATTCTAACTTTAAGGTGATCCTCGTTTTTTGTTGTTCTATGATTTTTCGGTCACTGCAGGTTTTTGACGTCCTTGTTGCACATTTTACAAACTCTGGCAACGTTTTTTTGTGCGTTTGGTGAATATATCGAGATTATAGACACTTTCCATGCATAAGATAAGCATATAACTTTTGTATTTAGAACGTTCACACAAAATAATTTTTTTTTGTAGGTGCATGGCAATAAGAAGTCGTAACTAAAGCTAAAAATCAATCCGACACATTTCAGGTAGAAAAAACAATTCATGATGTTCTTACTTCTCGTACATTGACATTGATTAAACTATAGATTAACCCTAAATTTTCCTCTAATTGGTGATCTCCACGTGCGTTAATTTGATACGTTCGTAGTGGAGTAATTTTTGACACCGTTCACATTTTAAGATGGTGAAAACAAGCATTTATCGAGACTTTTATCCCACATATTTTGTGTAGGGACTTCCTTCTAGTTTATAAATATTTTAATGCAATATGGAGATAACCACCCTTTGGTGGTCACCCCTTCCCATTAACACACGTACACATAAGCCGAGTCATCATTGTGTTATCGAGTTCATTGTCAAGTCACTACCATTGTCTTCCCAGTCATGTTTGTCCTGCCTCGTTGTGCTACCGAAGTCATGAATTGCTTTGACCCCTCCATGTCATCGAATCCTTCATTTTTTCACTCATCATTCCCTGCCCAGTCATCACATCATTTGCGTTATCCCCCATCCCTCGCTCCTATGATATTTCCCACGCCTACAGTCCCTCCTATTCTTGCTGTCAACCATTGTACCATTCTCTTTGTCCTTTGTGCTACATCAACCGTTCCTATTGTCAACCATTGTACCATTATTTTCATCCTTTGTGCTGCATCAACCGTCTGTGCATCCTGAATGACACTTATTTTCATTGAAGGACATAAAATTTTAAGTGACACTTATTTTCGTTGAAAAACACAAATTTTTTAATTTTTGACGAATTTTTTTTCTCAAAAATTGCAACAATTGTTTTGCAACAAGTTGATGCAATTTGTGAACTTTTGCAATTTTTGCTGACAACTCTTTTTGTAAATCTTGTTGATTATTTTTATGCAAAATTTTACCTCCAACTCTTAAAACAAATTTTGTCAACTTTTTTGCTACACAATTTTGACAATGACTTTTTGTGACGATTTTTGTGATAACTTCCAATGACGACTATGAAAATGGTCAACGGTGGAATATCTCATGACCCCAAGCTACTTTTGCTACTTAATCTCACCCACCTACATCAAATCACATTAGTGCACATATAAAATTTAGTTCAAGGATATTGCCAATCACATCACAGGTTTGGATGGCTCATTTCTCATGAGTAGCTTCATCAGTGGATTGAAAAACATTATAGTGGAGGTCATGATATACACTCCTTACATCCTACATCAAGCCATTAGATTAAATTTGTTAGCTGAAGATAAATTTAATATTTAAAATTGACATAGGGAGCAACCTATTGACAAATCACCATTCATGCACACTATCCCAAAACATAAACCCTTACTAGTTAAGTACCTTAGCCTACAAAAAATGGAGGAGCGATGAGCGTAAGACCTCTTCTATACTTGTAATGAGAAATTTGGGCTCCATCATCATTGTGCTACACAAACATTATATTTATTAAATATAGTTGATACCTATCACTCCATAGAGGAATAAGGTGAGTACGATGTGCAAGATGTGACCAATGCACCTGATTACAACAATGAAGGCAATGAGGTCGATGTATAAGAAGTGATCGATAGCCCAAAAATATGAGGTAGAAATACAAGAAGTGACCAATTATGACCAGACATACACTCTAAAAATCCTACACACAAGTTCTTCACAAATAGTGAGTTCTCACCACATGGTAAAACCTATCCAAAAACAAGGTATAAAAGTGACTACACAGTCATTTTTTGTTTACTATCCCAAGGAACAACAAAAATATGTCGAAGTGTTATCACCACTTTTGATGCATCATTTTGAAGTATTTGAGGAACCCTAAGGGTTGCCCTCCCATCGTTATCACGATCCTACTATTCTTCTTGGTAACCCCCCACTAACGCTTCGACCTTCAAGATATCCCTGCCTCCAAAAAGTGATATTAAACTTGTGCAAGAACTTGTGCAAATACTACTTGGAAAGCACCTCATCAATTTCAACAACAATTTCCTTAGTCCCAGCTTTGAGGACAAAGCTTCTTTCGAGAGGGGTGGCATGTTAGGATCCTCCATCCTAACATTAATAGTTAATATTATGTTGAGTGGTATTTTCACCCGATTGTGAAAACACACTCTCCGATAGGATTTGGGTTCTAAATCCTCTGCTTGCAAAGAAATTAAACAAGTAATTTCTCCAAGGTTCCTGTTATGTTAGCATTCTGCATCTGTGTATTAATAATCTCAAATAAAGATATTTAATTAAAATGCTTGGAACACCTTAGTGGTTGCAAGTAACTGAAAACAAGGGGCACTGTGGTTTATTTTACTATGAAATTTAATGATTGTTCATTGAACCCTGATAAAGTAAATGTGATTTGATCCTTATATGACCATGCTGTAACTTCAAAATGAAAGTTTAATGAAATGCCATAAATGAAGGAATTATTTATGGATTTTGAAGTTTTTTAATTTTTTTATTTTATTTTAAAGCTTGAAAATAAAATTGGAGCTTCTGAAAATAAAATACAGCAAAAAGAAAAATAAAATGTAAAAGAAAAGAAATTAAAAATTGCATTCAGTTTGATGCTATCCCGTCCTGGCAAAACCGAAGATGTGAGGTTTCCATGCATGCAACCTAACCTATTGAACCTGCAAAATCCGCACAATCCAGATAAGTTAAGTGCTTGGTCTCTGGGGTTTACTGTTATTTTTCAGATTTAGACATTCGCATGAAGCAACCAAGAGAACTTGCATTAAACTTCATCTATAAGCCTAGAAATCTGAAAAAGGGAATGATAAATATTAAAACATGCATGCAGAAAATAACTCCTTCTTTCTTGCCAACAAGATGCAAATTTTTGAACACTCTGCATTAATAATATGTCAAGTTACAATGGCAGCATCTCTGGTTTTCTCAAAACCAGAAAAAGGAAGGAAAACAGCCTCAAAGCAGGCCCAGAATGACCCTCTGGCCTCTAGCACTGCAACTCTGCTCCAGCGGTTTTCGACCCCCGTATCTGTCCTGTGCTTCTGCTTTTAAAGCCTGGCAATGCTCTCTGTTTCGGCCTGTGACGCTTCGTTTCCCCTTCCAGATCGCTTCGTTTCATATTCCCGATTACTTCGTTTCTTTGAATTCATGCTCGATGCCGAAACGTTTGATAATATTCTATGAATGTAACGTTTCTGTAACCCTTATGCATGTATGCCACGTGTTCTGCACCTTTCTGTATCTTCCGTAACGGCCCCATGAAAATCGTGACCAAAAATAGCATGCAGCTTTGTCCGTCTTCCTGGCCACGAAAACGCGACATGTCACGAAATCGCGACATGTCGCGATATCATGACGTTTTCTGTCGAGCCTTTCTTGCCATCTGCCCGTCTGTCATGAAATCGTCGACGCTTTTCTCGTTTCGTACCATTGCTGCATCGTGCGATATCGTGACGTTTTTCACTTGGCGCCTTTGACTGTCGTGATTTCACGATGTTTTTCACTCTCGTTCTTGCATCTGTCGCGATTTCGTGACGCTTTTTCGCTCGCTTCTGTCGCGATTTCGCGACTTTTTGTTCATGCCTTTTGTCGCGATTTCGTGACCATTTTCCTTCATGCCCTTTGCTTTTGTCGTGATATCGACGCTTTTTTTTCTCCTGTGACATGTCACGATTTCGACGCTTTTTTCTTTTCTCTCTCCTCTTCTAACATGTCGCGATTTCGCGACACTTTTCTTTTTGCATGTGGCGACATGTCGCGATTTCGTGACGCTTTCTATTTTTCGCCGTGCTATGTCGCGATTTCGCGACTTCCTTTTCCTTTTTGACCGTGATTTTGCGACATGTCACGATTTCGTGACACTTTTTCATTTTCGATCGCGATTTGCGACATGTCGCGATTTCGCGACATGTCACGATTTCGTGACACCCTTTCATCCTTGTGCAATTTTGCCTTTTTCTTGATTTTTAGCATCTGGGTCACTGAGATCTTCTTTGAAAGCATGCAAAAAATGTGGGTCCCCAATTTTGGGGTGTGTTGTGGATCAGCCACAACAAATGGCGACTCTGCTGTCAAATGCTCTTGAGCATTTGGTGAGAACCCAACCTGGAAACATATATAAACTCGAAAACATGCATTAGCACATAAGCAATATAAACAAATGCCCAAAGATCAAAAGTACATGAATCATCAGAATCATCAAGTATTAGCTCGGTGTGTGCAATGTGTTTTCATTCCCTATCGTTTGAAATTGATCAACATTCCATTGTCAGTTTTACATGAATGCATATGTGAGATTGTGAATGATTTGTGTAACCTAATGAATATGCTAGGAGATTTTGCTTTTATAAAAGGCATAGACTTTCTAGTATCATGCACAAACCTTCAAGATTGCCAAACCCTCTTAGGATCCACTAATTAATTGCCTTATTATATCCCCAAAGTTGGTTATGAGTCCCTACTATCTTGAACCCATGTGCAAGTGAATGTGAAATCAGAACTTTGGGGAATCGGACTCCCAACCTAACCGAGATGGGAGTTTAACCCTATCCTTACTATTCTGATTTAGAATTCATTACCTCACTTTGAGCAAAATAATTTAACCAATTATGGAAGAAATGGTCATGCTAGTCTAACCCTTTGAACAATCAGTGGTCTTGTTTTTTAGACAAGACATGTTGCCATGCATGGGCATACTTAACCCCACAATCCAAAACTTATCTTCATTTCTTTGGACCTTGGGGATGACTACCCATCCTTTGCAGGAGGACAAGTAGTACGATCCTTCCAATCCAATATAAATATGAGATGGGAAGAATTTATTTTTTACTTCTTGGACCTTAGGGATGACTACCCATCCTTGCTAGGGACATGTAGTACGATCCTTCCAATCCAAACTTTAGATGTAAATGGAAAATATTAATTTTATTGCTTAGACCTTGGGGATGACTACCCATCCTTTGTAGAGGACAAGTAGTACGATCCTTCCAATCCAAGATTTATTATGAAATGAGACATAGGAGCTTTGGGGAATCAGATTCTCAACCTAAGCGAGATGAGAATTTATGCCCTATCCTTACTACTCCATGTAGGTCAAATCAAAGCTTTGGGGAATTGGATCCTCAACCTAAGTTCGATGAGGATTTAGCCCTATCCTTACTACTCCGATTTTAGGCTTTAAGCTTTATGGAAATGGTCAAAACCACTTGTTTTAAGGATCATGTTGCATAATAGGATAGACATGAAATACTTCTTTCGCCCAACCTTTTCTTCCAAGTTAGGTTTTGATCATTTTGCTCAAGATCCTTTTTAATGTATAAGACGTGCTTGGTTCTAGATATCTCAAGACTCAGTTTCCAACCTTAGGATTTTCTTCTTATTTATGTGATAGCATAACCCTAAGAGGATTTGACACACTTTAATGATTTGTATTTGAAATGCATTTGCAACTAAGATGGCATGTATGTGCAAAGTGAGATGTAATATGAATGCATTGTCTTTTGAATTGCAGATGAAATATTGCTATATAAAACTGACTACTTCATGCATCACAAGTTTCAAACGATATTATTAAATTGTTTGTGTTACTTGTGGAGCTTTTACAAGACAATTCCAATGTTTCATATTCTCCCGATCTAGAACATAAGTTAGCATCTCAAGGCAACTTTTTCATCATCATTTTTTTTTTTTTATAGACAAACAAAACATGTCAAATAAACACACAACTTTAAATCCAAATCCAAATAGCAATCCCAAAATGAAACTTGAAAACACAAACCCAAAACCAAAAAACCAAAATCTATATACAAATGTACACTATAATACAAAATGATGCAAAGCTTGGATTATCACTTTCCTGGATCCCACACATGATTAGAACATTTCAACAAAAATATGACATGATATGCATGCCAAATGTTGTGGGAATCCAACACAAACAAGACTAGACCAAACAATGCAACAAATTTCCACTTGCCATGCTCACCATACCAATTTGATTTAGTTCCAATAATACTCCCATAGGTGAGCATCAAATTACTAAAATGATTAGACAATAAATGATTTTCAATTTTATCATGTCTATTCTTTAAAATGTAAACTTCATAATTCCCTCCTTGATTTAGAATTAGGCTATCCTTTTCAAATATGCAATTTTGTAAGTAGGAGCCTATTTCTACAAATTTCAAAGCCAAATCATTTTCCAAATTTGTAGGCCAATCAAATTTGTGTAACAATTTACAAGCATCTAGGATATTTACTAAATTAGGATCATTAAAAGTTTTTATCCTAGATTCAATTAATAATTGTTGATGAATTTTGTTTAACAATTCAAGTGCATCAACTTCTTTTCCATTCATTGAAACAATGTTATTAAAGGTGTGATTAAAAATTATACCTTGTTTTTCATTTACCTTTAATGACATTTCACCATAAACATTATTTAAATTCAAAATATGGTCATCCTTTTCAATCCTCAAACATTCTTGGTCAAAGTGTATGTCCAGTAATATCTTTTGATGATCACTTATTTGAGTTGCTTCCAATTGATCCATCTCTTTATCATTTGGTTCTAATTCTTTGTTCACTATCCATGGTATCTCTTCATTTGAATCCTCCAAATCATCATGCAAACTTGCATCCACACTTTCAATGAATTTATATTCAACATGATCAAATTTTGTCCCCTTTTCAAATCTTGTGAATATGAGATCTTCGTATGATGTAGAAGGTTCAACATCCTGCATATCAAGTAAAATATGAGTTTTATCTATAGGGATGTGAGAAAAGAATGCATCATCATATCTCCCCCAACCATTGTAAAAATCGTCATCCAAATCCATAGAATGAAAATCCATGATGTTTGTGACATGATCTCTTGATTCATTCATAAATTCTTTTTCTTCTTTGTCCTTGGCAATAAGATGGTTATAATCTTCCAAAATTTGATGAGATTTGAAACCCTCTTCCAAAACATCCTCAAATTGTACAGGAGTTGTAATATCTTCCTTTGAGTAGGCAATTATGTTGTCCTGTATATCAATTGGCACAAAAGTTTCATTAGTAGTTTTGGAATGAGTGAAGTCTTCCCACTTCTTCCAAGCATCATAATAATCATCTTTCAAAATCAAGTGGTGACGTTCAACTATTTCTTCAACATCTTCCAATTCATCAATGTGCTTCTCATCAAATTCATCTTCACCTTCCTTAGATGGTTCAATTATTTCCAAAAGTGGGTTATTTCTTGAATTCAAATTTATAAGGCTATCATTGTCCAAATTAGTAACCCATGATTCATTATCATAATTTGGAGGGTGAAGAATTTCTTGATCTTTAATTTTACACGTCTCATCAATAGTATCTTCCAAGAACAAGTGGTGAAATTCTATCATATCTTCAAATTTATTTATTGATTTTCTTTCCATTTCACTTTCAACCACTTCATTCAATTCTATGGTGGGTTCCATCCATTCACATATATCAAACATTGTTGAATTTAGAACCCCTTCATCTAGATAATCATGTATCTCTACATGATCCTCACTAGTGGATGTTGTCTTAGCAATTTGCACCTCCTCTTGGACTACATCTAAGGTGGTCGTAACATTTGGGTATTCAAATTCATCCCCTTGATCATTTACCTTAGGTATCATTGGAGTGGAGGGTGCTATGTTTGATGGTTGGTGTAGGTTGGCATCAAAAGAACAATCTCTCATGTGAACATGTTGTGCCTTTTCTTCTTCAAGACCTTGTCGTTCTATCTCTTCTAAGACCTCATGGATTTTCTCTAGGGACAAACCACTCAGTTTTTCCTCAATGAGTGAAGCAAGTGTGGGGTGTATGGCTCCTAGGTATACTTCCATGGCTTCTTCTTCCAATGTGTTAAAATTTTCCCACATTTGGGAGTGCAATTCACGAAATCTTCCATTGAATTGACTCAAGGATTCATTAGACTCTTTACATATGGAGGTAAACTGATTTTTCAATATTTCTAAGTCAGCCTGATTACCAAAATGATTAAGATAGGCTGCTTCTAGTTGTATCCAAGAAGTCCTAACCTCCATGGGTAGTTGGCTATACCAAAAGAATGGTCTATCATCCAAAATGTATGCAAATAACTTACAAGCTACCTCCTCATAAAAAATCTGGAATTTACATAATGCATCCTTGTAAACATGCGGTTTTTGCAAGTATCCTAGTGGCACCTCTTGATTAAAACACCGTAAAAAATCCAATAACATTGTAGGAATATGATAGGGTATCACATGTAAACCCTCATAATAATCCTCTATCATTGATACCATTCTCTCTCTTAGAGACATTATTTCAGCTCTCAGGGATACCATTTGTTCCTCAAGTGTTGCCATTAGTGAAACTGTAAAATGTAATTTCAGAACCAAATCTGTTGAATATTCAACCTGCAATTTAAAAAAAAATCAAGTTAGCATCAACCAAGAGATGTATTCATTAAAATCAAATGAAAAGTAATTGCATGAGACCAAAATTTTCAAAATTAAATCAAATCACATATTTTTGTATGAACAATCAGAAAAGTATTACAGCATACCTGAATTAAAATAGAACAAGTAAATAAATTCAGGCCATCCTTTTTACAATCTCTCGAGTGTTAGAGGACTAATGCATACAAAAATTTAAATTTATATTACACTAAAAATAAACCCGTACGGCCCTCCTAGCACCAATCCGTTGAGTGGTGTTAGAGGCCGTATATGCTAATAAAATGGACTTGAAATATTTAGCAATGTAAAGTTCTTAAACAATTAAAAACCCGTAGCATCTAAAATCATGATAAAATAAACCCTTTCCTGCCCTCCTTCTAGCGCCAATCTGTTGAGTGGTATTTTCACCCGATTGTGAAAACACACTCTCCGATAGGATTTGGGTTCTAAATCCTCTGCTTGCAAAGAAACAATTTCTCCAAGGTTCCTGTTATGTGAGCATTTTGCATCTGTGTATTAATAATCTCAAATAAAGATATTTAATTAAAATGCTTGGAACACCTTAGTGGTTGCAAGTAACTGAAAACAAGGGGCATCGTGGTTTATTTTACTATGAAATTTAATGATTGTTCATTGAACCCTGATAAAGTAAATGTGATTTGATCCTCAAATGACCATGTTGTAACTTCAAAATAAAGTTTAATGAAATGCCATAAATGAAGGAATTATTTATGGATTTTGAAGTTTTTTAATTTTTATTTTATTTTAATTTAAAGCTTGAAAAATTAAAGTTGGAGCTTCGAAAAATAAAATACAACAAAAAGAAAATAAAATGTAAAAGAAAAGAAATTAAAATTGCATCCAGTATGATGCTATCCCGTCTTGGCAAAACCGAAGATGTGAGGTTTCCATGCATGCAACCTAACCTATTGAACCTGCAAACATGCACAATCCAGATAAGTTAAGTGCTGGTCTCTGGGGTTTATTGTTATTTTTCAGATTTAGACATTCGCATGAAGCAACCAAGAGAACTTGCATTAAACTTCATCTATAAGCCTAGAAATCTGAAAAAGGGAATGATAAATATTAAAACATGCATGCAGAAAATAACTCCTTCTTTCTTGCCAACAAGATGCAAATTTTTGAACACTCTGCATTAATAATATATCAAGTTACAATGGCAGCATCTCTGGTTTTCTCAAAACCAGAAAAAGGAAGGAAAACAGCCTCAAAGCAGGCCCAGAATGACCCTCTGGCCTCTAGCACTGCAACTCTGCTCCAGCGGTTTCTGACCCCCGTATCTGTCCTGTGCTTCTACTTTTAAAGCATGGCAATGCTCTCTGTTTCGGCCTGTGATGCTTCGTTTCCCCTTCCCGATCGCTTCGTTTCATATTCTCGATTACTTCGTTTCTTTGAATTCATGCTCGATGCCGAAACGTTTGATAATATTCTATGAATGTAACGTTTCTGTAACCCTTATGCATGTATGCCATGTGTTCTGCACCTTTCTGTATCTTCCGTAATGGCCCCATGAAAATCATGACCAAAAATAGCATGCAGCTTTGTCCGTCTTCCTGGCCGCGAAAACGCGACATGTCGCGATATCGCGACGTTTTCCTGTCAGCAGCCTTTCTTGCCATCGCGCCCAATGAAAACGTGACATGTCACGAAATCGTGACGCTTTTCTCGTTCCGTACCATTTGCCCGCAACCTGTCGTGAAATCGTGACGCTTTTCCACTTCGGGCACCTTTCGTTGCAACCTGTCGCGATATCGCGACGTTTTTTCATCCGTACTGCTTTAGCTGCAACCTGTCGCGATTTTGCGACCATTTTTCTCACTCCTTTCGCATATTCGATCACGATTTCGTGACCATTTTGCTCTTCATGCCTTTCGATCGATTCATGTCGCGATTTCGCGACCATATTTGCGCTTCATGCTCCTTTGCCATTTCTTGTCGCGATATCGCTACGCCTTTCTGCTTCTTCTGTTTGACTGGTTTGACCCACAATTTTGCGACATGTCACGATTTCGCGATGCTTTTTCATCTTTCTCTCTCCTCTCTCGGCCGTGACGAGTCAAACACGTCACGATTTCGCGACCCTTTTAATTGCTCGCGGCTCAACATGTCACGATTTCGTGACACTTTTCATTTTTTAGTAGTGATGGAGCGACATGTCGCGATTTCGTGACACCTTTTCTATTTTTCGGCAGCGATGGTGCGACATGTCACGATTTCGTGACATGTCGTGATTTCACGACCATTTTTTGATCGCGATTTTGCGACATGTCATGATTTCGTGACACCTTTTCATGTCGCGATTTCGCGACACCCTTTCATCCTTGTGCAATTTTGCCTTTTTCTTGATTTTTAGCATCTGGGTCACTGAGATCTTCTTTGAAAGCATGCAAAAAAGGTGGGTCCCCAATTTTGGGGTGTGTTGTGGATCAGCCACAACACATTATTAATTCATTAATTATTATATTATTAATTAATAGTCATGTCCTTTCATAATAGCCTTTAGATAGATATAAAATAGGGTAGGTATCATTGTAGGAAAGCATCCATGAAAAATAATATAAAATTATTTATTGAATACATTGGAGGGACCTTCCTATGAGTGAAACCATGATATTTTTAAAATAGTGATTCATTTTATGTAAATTCTAACATCGTCCATTTTTTATTGTAAAATCATAAGTTAGGATCAAGGATCCTAACATAACAAAAGTCCTAATACATATTTTAGTAGCAACAAATTTAGGAGATCCAAGGAGAAGATCTCATTGTAAAACCTCCATAGTTGAATATTGAAGAGATCAAAGAATATCTCATTGAAGGTTTTGAGAAACTGCAATATTGAAGGCCCTAGGAGAGGTCTCAAGGAAAAACAAGGAGAAGGCTTGGTGAGCCTCATTGGAAGAGTTCCTAGAAGAACTCATTGGAGAAACTTACTACCAAGGAGAAGTTTCTAATAAAGAACTTGGGATAATTATTGCCATCCGACAACAAGCCCAAGAGAGAAGGATTTGACAAGAAGCTTACCAAATTTTAGAGAAGAATAGCAAGATATCTCAAGACAATCAAAATATTGAGAAGAAGGCCATTAGATAGGCCAATATTGAAGTTAGAATTTGATAAGATAAAGGAGATAGAGAAACCACCAAATTTGAGATATTTGGGGATTATCATTGAAGGGTTATTGAGTGAATATCTTAGCTGCAATTTGGAGGAGTGTCCTACCAAATTTTTGAGATTCAAGGATAACATTTAGTGAAGGTTTTGACTGCTTTATGGTTTGAATTTTTTTAGATTTGAGGACAGTGAAAAAGCAAAAATTTGGGTAGCATTGGTAGTTTCTAAGGTTAATATTTGAAAGGTACATCTTGAAGGAGTATTGGAGTCACCAAATCACAGTTTCAAAAAGCAGACTAGTGAAGTGTTAAAGTTCAAAAATGTGAGCCAAAGAGTTTTTTTGGACAACCTAGAAGAGCTGCAATATCATCTACAAAAGGTAGCAATTTAGGTGACTTAAATCACCATCATTATCATCATCTATGAAGATAGAAAGGTATGCAACAAGGGTGCAAAAAGGTTCATTAACTGAACTATTATATTTGGTTTCTTATTAAGTTTATTAAGCATTAGTTTCAATATTAAAGGTTGCATAAATAGGTTTACATTTGAAGTCTTCAAGGTAGTGCAAAAGTTATTGTCTTCAAGGTTAAAACCTGCACATAGAAATATAAGTTAGATATATTTCAAGAGAGAAAAATATCAACATTCTATTGACTATTCTAAACAAAAGAAGACTCTACATATTTGCATATACTATAGTGCAAAAGCTTGGATTAGTAAGTGTAAAAGTAACCAAGCAAGAAAGGTATTGCCAAGAGTTTGAAGGTAATATTGACTTCAGTTTATCTTAGCTTGCAAAGTAAGTTGAAGCCAACATTTCGAGAAGTCAAGAGTTGATTTAAAAGTATAGGGAGGAAACATCTACATCATCACATTCTACATTTACAAAATACCTCATTAGAGCCATTCAATAGAGCTCTAAGGTGAGTATCCCCAAGGTGAAAAATGAGATATCCTGCATAACATCTAATTGCACATTTACAGGTAGGTCACATATCACTTAAATAAAGAATTCATTAATGAAAAGGTAAAAATAAAAGGTTATTATTAGACTTCTCACTATTGAGCTAACACAATATAAATCAATAGCAATACTAAGAGATATCAAAGCAAGTACGAACAACATTTAGAGGCCTTTGGTGAAGGTAAGGTAAGGTTCATCTACAAGTATACAATGAACACAAATCAAAGAGGTACAATAAAATATACCTTTAACATACACAAAAGATGTTAGCATCATTGGAATAGGTTTTGTTCTACCCACATACCAATGTTGATATGTTAGAAAAGAGTGTCGTTGGCACTAAAGCATTGACTTGCACGAAGGCAAGCAACATCATTCAAGTTGAGTAAACAAAGTTGGGAAAAACCTTTGCAAATTGAAATGAAATTATAGTAGGCATACACTACCATAATGAGAAGAAGATACATCAAAATGCAATGTTGAGTCATCAAGTTTTGAACCAGATTCATAAGGAATTGAAAAGGAGTCATCAATTGAATGAATACTCCTTACAAGCCACTGCATACATATGGTTGGCACTCTTTAGAGCGTTGGAAGGATAATCATCTCTACCAGAGAAGCATTGAGAAAATCACCATCATTTCTCTCCATTAGAAGCATTAGGAGAATATCAATTAAGTGAAGCGCTTAACCATTTTTCAAAACCTACATGAACACACAATAAGATAGTAAGGTGAGAGCGTTTTTGAATAATAGTAAAGTAAAAACACCATGTGGAAGAATATTCATGCAAACTATAGCAAGTAGTGACCATGTTGTTGAGAACAACTCAGGTGAACAATGAGCATAATATTTTAGTTACATAACATTTTCAGAGAAGCATAATTTACGCGCCTACCATCGAGTCATTATAGAAAAAGATTAAGACTATTATTTCCACTTGTTATAAGCATTGGAATATGGTGTAATAGGATCATTTCAAGGAAAGTGAAGAACTCAAGTGCCACTTGGCACTATTCACCCTATACAACATTCGAATACAGTGAAGACAATCATAAAGAGGCACATATATATAGTGCATTGAGTAAAGGGAGCATTGGAGAAAATAATTGTGAGTCCAAGGTACACGTAGGAGATCTTAAGGTGCATTAAATAAGTGAAGCAACTCAGAGACCAAAGAAGAATAACCAAGTAATTCATCAACTAAATAGAAATTCTCAGACTAGCACACATAGTAGAAGCTAGAAGCTTGCAGACCAAGCCAATTGAAATTGTAGAAGAATACGTCTACTAGGAGAAATAAAAGTTAGAAGGTCAAGCGAAATGATGATTGAAGAAGATCTTGAAGAACATGGACTTATACTGAGAGGGCGGGGTGAACAGTATAAGACTTAACCAGTTAATAATTTTAACTTTAGATAACAGTGGCATCAACACAACATTAATCAAGACAGAAAGCATCACACATTGAAGACCCATTTTTAATGTGGTTCACCCAAAATGGTTGGGCTACATCCACAAAAACTTTTCTCTAAAAGTTATCTCAAAGTTCTTTGGTAATCCTTCCTAATTACAATGTTTATGAGCCTCGGCCCAAAGGAGATACCTTCCCCTCTGCTCTAGAAATGATCCCTCAGAAGATCAACTGCCTCTACCTCTTGCCAACACGTGGAACTCCTTTCCACCGAAGACCTCCTCGTCCTCAATGCTTAGCCTAAGAGACCTCCGCCTTCTATGATCACGTCCACAGCAGCTCGAAAACCTATACCAAACATAGTCGATCGATCTAGTACAAGTCTTCCTATGTCCGTCGGATCTGTCCAACTCTTGAACAAATCAATCCTCTCGCATACAAGCCTTCTCAAAGACTTGCCAAATCTATCCTCAGGTTCTTCTCATAGAACCAATGCACCTCTATCCTCAAGTTCTCCGATAGAACTATCAAACTCAGCTCACAAGTCCTCTGCTAGGACCTGTCCAAATCTGCTCACAAGTCCCCATCGGAACCTGTCCAAAAACTGCTCACAAGTCCCCACCGAAACCTGTCCAAAAACTGCTCACAAGAAAAACTTTCTTAGTAGGAAATCACAAAGTGAATTGTTAGAGACCCAATGTGATTTGTCAAACTCATAGAAGCATAAAGGGAATTTTTAGAGACTCAATATGTTCTATACTCAAATCCCAATCTCAAAACTCAACTCAAATCAACTCAGCTCAATCTCAATCTCAAATATGAAAACTCAACTCAATATCTAAAATGGATAGGATAGAATGTTTTCTTTCAAGAACATGAAACCCCAACAATTGCCAACTATGCAAAGAATCACATAACAATGATACTCATGTTATTTTCACCATCAATTAGGGTTTCAACAACAATGCTCATCAAACAAGATTTAGTCAACCAACACCATTCAACTCAACATCAACCTTGAAGCATTCAACCAATCATCACAAGAAAAGGAAACAAGTAGAAATCCTTTTCCCTCCAAAGATATTTGAACAAAACAGCCACCAACACAATATCACCAAATGCAAAGAAAAACTTGCTCAAATCAACTCAATGGAGTAAGCCCAATATCATGAATCAAGTAAAGCAATAACTTGATCAAACAACCTCTATGGAAGCAACTCAACCATCAAACTCAAAACAGCCAACCAAGGGTTCCACCAACTCAATGCAAGTAGCTAGACTCACAAATATAAACCCTAGTGCACAAAGCTTCCACTATCTCAAACCAGAAATTATGCATTCACCAAAAACTCTCCTTAAGGATAACAATGCATAAGTAGTCTTCAACAAACCAGAAAATAGGATTTACACCTAGCCAAAGGATACCTAGTAGAATACCTTTTCACTCCAACCTTATTTCAGAAAACATACACCAATCATACTCATAAGAAGAATGTGCCCATACCTTATTGGAGTAGAAGATAATTGAACCTTCAAGTTGTCACCACACACAACTCTCAAACTTCCAACCAAGTTAGGGTTAGAATAAAAAGAAATGAGGAATAATATAAACTTCCTTTATTACACCTTTTAGCTCCACTTCTTTAAACACAACCACCATAACATGCCAATAAATCAACAATCACAGACTCACACCTTATACCTCCATTTTTAATTTTAGCATAACAAAGAATAATCTTAAAAATACATCCAAAGAAATATGCCCTTATTTCTCCTAAGCTTTTATTCAATGCTAATCACAAAAGCCAAAACTCATAAAATTTAATCACACCTTATAAATCGCTGTCCAAGAAACTCCGAATTTCGCGGCATAAAGACGTTTTAATAAAAATGTGTGTTACTCTAGCAAAGCACCCCCGCGAGGCTCGAAACGGCGACCTCCGCTAATGCAGCACCCAACAGCAGCCTTCGCTGCCACTAGTCCACGCGGGCTACAAAGTTCACAAGTGAACTTCCCTCCACTTCACCCTCAAAAAAACTCCCGAAGACTTTTCAACCGCACGTGCTTCTAAGTCTTCCTTCGATCGCAGCGAATACAAAGCACAAACACCGCAAATTGCATTTGGGGAATTTTGAATTCATTAGCCTTCCAACCTTAGGAGTTGGAGAATAAATAGTCTCTTCGAAGACACCTTGACATCGACAAAAATAAAGACCATTTCGAAATTAATCAAAAGTCTTTTCAAAAAGGGTTTTAAAAACCCTTAAATAATTTTAATAAATTAAGAATAAAAAATGTTTAAAAACCTTTAAGTATTTTTAATAAATTAAAAATAATTTCTCCCTTAATTAATTAAATAATTAATTAATTAAAACCTTGAAGGGTTTTAAATAATAATTAAATAAATAATAAAGAGAACCTCCATTGGTTTTAATAAAAACCATTTAACTTGGTTTTAATAAAAGCCCTATCCAACTTGGTTTTAATAAAAACCGGTTTGGTTTTAATGAAAAACCCTTGCCAAGGAATCTCTCCGGATTCTCTTAAAAATATTCTCTTGGAATATTCCACCTTTGAAGCCAACACATCCTCTTAACATTAATGCCATTTCATTTTGACATCAATGACAACTCAAAGACAAGAAGCTAGGATCTCAAACCCAAAATTGCCAACAGATCTCAGTTGCCACCTTGGATAGAAATGTGAAGGTCATGGTATCAATATTGAAGGAGAGCACATTCACTAAGTAGATTAGACGCGCACAAGCCTGAATATTGATTTCAAAGAGAAGCTCACAAGTGAAGCGAAAGATCTAGAAGAGCATTTCAAAGTTGATATGAAGGAGTCAACCGCATTCAATACACAACAAACAGAGTTGGTTTTAGTCAACTTGCAAACTTGAATCAAGCATTCGAAAGGTGAGAATTATTCATAGTCATATTGCAAGTTTATTAAGGTTGAAATCAACTAAACTTTATACTCTAGAGATATTGAATTATAGGAGTAATAAGATGTTAATCTCTAGCAAGCACATTGATTACCTTGAGAAGGAAGTAGGAAAATAGAAGCATTAAAATATTTATTATTATTGCTTCAACTATTTGTAAATTTTAACAAGGAGATATAAGGTTAGTCAAACTAATTTGCAAATACATATTTATTCTAAATTTCTAACTTGGGAGATACAAGGAATCCTACATCAAATTGAATTCATAAGAAATTTAGAAACTTAATTATATAAAGGTAGAGGAAAATCAAACACTAGATTTTTTTAAAAAGGTTGGAAGATTGATTTTATTAGTCACATACTTGAGTTGAAGAGACATAGAAAATCCAACTTAATTATCTTGAAGATATTGAGAATTATTATCATTAAGTTTTCTACAAGGAGTGATAAAAAAATTGTTTTAAAAGGAGTTGAACATTATACTAAACTAGGGAGATAAAAGGAATTCCACTAAAATTATTGAAAGCCAAAAATTTTATCAAATCCATAGTTCATTTATTTTTCAAGGAAGAAATATCTTTTATAAAACTTGAAAATTATGGAAAGTTATTTTTTAAGATTTGATTCTACAAATTGAAAATATTAATTAGTCATATTACCAACCATTAGGGAGTCAAAAGGTTGACAACATCAATGGTTATAAAACTTGAATCAAAATTATTCTTCAGAGATAAAAGGAATTCTAATCAAAGGTTGGTCATATTGATAAAGGAAATACTACAATTTGTGAGAATATGGATAGATTTGAAAAAATGGAAATTTCATCACAATACTCACTTCAAGGAAAAAACCCATCCAATATACCATATAAAAGATGTAAAATCATTTCAAACCCAAACAATTTCACAAGTCAAAATGAAAAGGACATTTGGTATATTGATTCTAGTGCAAGTCATCATATGATAGGAAATCTACAATGGTTTGATTGCCTTGAAGTCACTAACAATTATAGATTAAAAATTGTAGATGGAAAATTCTATCACATACATGGATATGGATGTGTAACTCCCAGTAAATCATTTCCTAACTTCTTGCTACATAATGTAATGTATGTTCTTGGATTATCATCTAATCTTATTTCAGTAGCAAAACTAGTAGAGAGCAAAAGGATAATTGATTTCAGATACTCAAATGGAGTCAATAGATGTCTCATCATAAATCAAGATGAGATAGAAGCAACTGGATCAATCCACAAAAACATATATGCACTAGATACAATTGGAACTTCACAAGATGTTGTATTCCAAAATAATACTAATATATTTTTCAAGAAACAAATTGCAGAAAATGAAGAACCAATCTATCATAAAAACAGAAAAAGAACTAGAAGATACAAAATTAGGAGGATACAAAATTAGGAGGATGCGAGGTCAACAAAACTACGCTCTACTTGGTCATTTACAAACTAAATAAGAATAAGGACCTGATCAAGATAAAGAATATCCGAAAGATGAAGATCCATATTGAAGACTAAAGTATTCAAAACTAAATAATGTAATACAGGGGGTGTTGGAATATATTACATTATTTGGTTCCTTACTAATGTACCATCATGGGTACATATTTATATTAGGATTTAAGTACTTTATTAAAGCAATGCAATAAATACACAAGTGTTAGAATGTGCAATGATGTAGATGTGCATGCATTCCACATGTACATTAGTCCTTAGAATAGAATAGTGACGTGCCATAAGAATATTGAAGGCAAAGAGTTACATCTCATTATAAATAGGCCTTCATAGAATAGAAGAGAGTGAATTTTAGAGTGTATAGGTAGAGTATTTGTAGTTACAATGTAGATCCATTTTGTAAATATGGAAAGGTTGTGACCTCCATTGGAGAGCATTGTATAATTTCATATATTAGCATTTCTTGAACATTGTTTTAATTTTTCTATTATATTTGCATGAAAATTAGTTAGCCATTATCATGGTTATAACATTGCATGCTTATTTCCATACTTGTGGTTGTATTTACTTTAAGTTTAAAGCCTCAAAATCTAACACCTTAATGATGATAATCTTGCCATGACAACACTTTCTAGATGATACATGCTGCACTACAAAAATTCCATAATGACACACCAAGTCAACATGATGATATGCACTTACTTGATTATAACCTTAAGATAACAATTTATTATGATGATATTTTTGAGATATTATTCTTTCCTTGCATGAAACAATGATGTTCAAGATGATAAATTACAAGATGACCACTTTCAAGTAGGTAATTAACTAGAAGGTAATTTTCATGATGAAACTCCCCATGACATCGTGCCCCAATAAATCATAAACTATGTCATGCTTCCAAGATGACAATAATGCAGCTATTACTTTGCTTAGACATTTTCCAGAGATGACCCTTGATTTGGTGGTGATAATTAGATGATTATTTTTGCAATGGATTTTAGATGATAACTTGATCAGGGTAAAATTGATGAAGATAATTTTACCTTTTCTAGAATGAATCTCACTTCTTCCCTCAAATAGAGTCTTCACTTGGAATTTGGAAACCTACATACACTAGACATGCAATATATAGCATATAGTTCAAATAACACAAAGTAAAAAAAAAAATTATGAGGTAAATCAACTTGGTGTCCTATCCCATACATTTTATTTACCCTTTTCCTCACTTTTCCATCTCCTTTATCCTCTTTTTTGTTGTCCTTTGCTATATTATGCTTATACCCTTTTATGCTTGCTGGTCTCTGTCGGTTCCTCTTTCTCTTACCCTTTCTTTTTCTATTATTTTTGCTTTTGCATGCCATTTATTTTATGCTAAATCCCTTCTCTCCTACATGAAGGGTTTTTATATGTGGCAGTGATAGTTACAAGACGATTGATAGTTACTTGCCTTTAGATGGTTGGCCTTCCAGTTTCCCATGTGGATGCTCCTACATCATACTAAATGAATAAGAAGAAATGTTCCATGACCTCTAGCTCATGAATTGCTCTTCCAATCTATTTCCAATTTAGCTTGGATACCTCCACAAGGTCAACTTCACTCCCGCATATTGACCTTGCTTTAAGAACAAAATATCCTCTTATTGAATGCACTCAATATTCGTTTCATCTTATCCAATTTCATCACTTTCATCCAACCACAATCAAAATGTATCATGTTAGCTACCATCTCTTGGTGCCAACACCTTCTTTTGGAGTGATTGTTTCCTCCATAACTCTCACAAATATGTAGGTTTCAACACCTAGTTATAACATGTCCAAATATTCCACACTGACTGCAACAACCCATTCTAGGACCTTCATCCCATATATTTCTTCCTATTCTCACAGGCTTGGTCATATTACTTCTTGTTTGACCTATATATCCAAAACCTTCATTCATTGGTATAATTTATGATATTATGGGTGTTTTCACACCTTTCCCATACCTTCCCAATTATTTACCATTATACCCCTTCTTCTCATCAACTTCGAGCTAATGCCTTTTGTGTGCTTTTTAAATCACCCAAAATATTCATTTCCACTTTGATATTTATCATCGCTATCACAATATCCTTCACAATTATTTGAAGTATCATTGTTACTATCAAATATAGAAATATAGCCTTTGTCATGGTCAACAAAATACTCAATGTCATTACGACATTCATCTCTCTCTCTCTTTATCTAAAACAAGATTAATGCACTGTCATCCTCATCATCACTACTATTGGTGACTTGGGTCAATTAGTTCTTTCCCATGCTTATTATCTTTTATGTGTCCACCTCTTCCTCCACTTATTTCACAAATTCTATCATCACTACCCTTTATCCCTTCAACTTTACCTCATAGCCTTGCAAGAATTTTTTTTTATACTCAAACACATTGTAGGATTGTTGTACACCTTTTCTATTTTATCATTAAATGGACTTAATGTGTATTTTTTACCATCCTTATAAATAGTGTCAGTGTTATCCCTACCATAATGTACTACTTTTTTATCAAATTGCCATGGTCTTCCCAATAAGATATGACAATCATCCATAGGCATAATATCATACATGACCTCATTCTCATAAGATCCAGTTTGAAATTTCACCTGACACTATTCACTAACTAGAATTTTGTGTCCCCTTTACAATGAACAAGCATTGTATGGTTTGGGGTGTTCTATACTCTTCAAATATAGTTTCTCTACCATTTTAGTGGATACTATATTATAAATACCCATGTTGTCCACAATCACATTGCATAGTTTTCCTCTAGATTTACAAATCATTCTAAATAGGCTCCTTCTTTTCTTAGGCTCAAGAATATCCTTTGCTAGTTTCAACAACACCCTTTCTATCATAAGGGATTCTCCTTGTTCTAGTTCCTCCATTTACTTCAATGAAGCAATACCATATTCATTTGTTTCTACAATATGATTACAAGCTTCTCTTCCACTCATGTTGATCTACTATGATTTAGGACATTCAAATTCTCAATGAAAAACTTCTCCATATCTATAACACTTTACACTAGAACCACATCCTCTTACTCTACCAAATGTACCTCATCCTATTGATGATTCGTCCTTTTCTTGGGTACTTTAGAGAAAATAACTTTGAGAACTACTAGTTTCTCCTTCTTGTATATGTTTCCCTCTACTATTATTTGTTTTTTCCCTTCCATAAGAGGATCGTCCTCTTCCTCTCTAGGACTGTCGAGCAACCTTTGCTAAAATTAAGCAATACCTGGCGATGCCTCTAGTGCTAGCTCCACCAAGGCCAGATGAGCCTTTTTTGTTATATATATCGGCAATCGACTTTGCATTGGGAACCATGCTAGCCCAAAAGAATGTGCAAAGCAAAGAACAAGCCATATATTACATTAGCAGAACCTTGGTGAGCTATGAGCTTGGATATGCATATGTGGAGAAGCTATGTTTAGCAGTAGTGTTCACTACCAAGAAATTGTGACACTATATGTTGAGTCATACGACATATGTTATATCCAAACAAAATCCTTTGTAGTATATGATGAGCAAGACATATCATAATACACGTACTGCAAAGTGGATCATGCTACTGATAGAATTTGATCTGGAATTCATAAGCCAAAATTCCATTAAGGGACAAGTCATAGCAGATCAACTGGTTGAGGCACCTCTCAAAAATAGTAGGCCCCTCACCATAGAGCTTCCTGATGATGTAGTCTTTGCCTTATCAGAAGCACCCAAACCCGAAGAACCGGATAACAAAGCCGATATGACCTTGTTCTTCGATGGTTCAAAGTGTGAGCAAGGGGGTGGTGCAGGAATAGTGTTGTTCACGCCACAAGGAGCTCCAATGCCCTTGTCATTCAAGTTAGACTTTCCTTGCACTAATAATAATGCTGAATATGAAGCCCTAATTTTGGGTCTCCAAACAACCATCACCATGAAGATAAAAAGGCTAAATATCTTTGGTGATTCCCTTCTCATTGTGAACCAAGTTAAGGGATTATTTCAATGCCGATGTCCAGTATTGAAAGCTTACAAGGATCTTGTTGACATTTATCTAGCTCGATTGGAATGGTATGACATCGAGGCAATCCCTCGTTCATCCAATAGATTTGTAGACACAATGGCATCTTTGGGATCTCTAATCCCTTAGAATCCATCTGCCAATTTCATGACCATCCATGTAAAAATATTGTCACACTCTACTGTGCAGCGTGAAGCATTGGATAACAAAGAGTCAATCAACATGATTCATGTAGAACCAAATCATGAATGGTTCTATAGAGCTAGAGACTTTCTCAAGAGAGCATCCTGGGGGTCTTTGATCTCACAGGATCAGACGGGGAGTGGTATTACCATTCACCATAATATTATTTCCTAGTCTGCATTTGCCAATGTAGAACCATAGGGGGAACATGTTGTCTTGTTGATCAAAGCCGAAGCTTATCATAATTGGACGTCATAGATATATGACTTCCTTAGACTTGGTGTAATCCCTCAGGGATTGTCACATGCTATGAAGCGCACATTTAAAAAGAAAGTGACAAAGTATGTCTTGTTAGTAGACATCCTATACCAAAGAAGCTATGATGGAGTTCTCCTTCATTGTCTTGAGCCCCAAGAGTCATCTTGGGCAATTTTGCAAGCTCACGATGGTACGTGCGATGGCCATTTTAGTGGCATGGCTATCGTCAAGCGCATCCTTTGAATGGGTTATTATTGGCCCACTATGGAGAAGGATTGCAATGTGTATGTCAAGAAATGCGTTAAATGTCAGCATCATGCTAATCTTACGCACCTACCATCATAGGCCTTACAACCCATTCAAGTGGCTTGGCCATTTTCTCAGTGGGGATTTGATCTCATTGGTAAGATCTCTCCTCCATCATCGGGTCGACATACCTTTATTATCATGGCTACTGAGTATTTCACTAAATGGGTGGAAGCCATCCCCTTAACAATGACAACTAGAGCACGTATTGTTGAGTTTATACTCACCAATATCATAAGTCATTTTGGGATACCATCCAAGATAGTGTCGGATAATGGAACATCATTTAAGAACAAAACTATGAGAGCTTTGATGTCTAAGTATAGAATCAAACACAGTTTTGTGACTCCATATTATCCACAAGCAAACGGACAAGCTGAAGCTTCAAATAAGATAGTGGTCTCCATCTTGAAAAATACGGTACAAGAGCACCACAAAGATTGGCACATCCAACTACCCCTTGCTTTATGGGCTTACAGGACTAGTATTCGGACTCCCATTGGGGCAACTCCATTTTCACTGGTATATGGCGCTGAGGCCATTATGCCCTTAGAGTTGGAAATTCCAACGTTGTGCATCACATTGAAAGAGTTCATTGATGATGACACCGCGTGACAAGCTCACCTAGATCAATTGATGCTACTTGATGAACGTCGCATGAATGCCCTTGAGCACCTCCACATTTATCAAGAGTGCTTAAAATGAGCTTACAATAGCAAAGTCCATCTGAGAGACTTTGAGGTTGGTGATCTTGTGCTGAAAGAGAACCAACAGAACTCAAATTTACCGCCAAAAATGTGAGACAAATTCGTGGCTAACTGGTTAGGTCCTTATATGATCTCAGAGAAGATTGGACCTGGGACATATCACTTGACATCGCTTGGAGGAGTTGAAGAGCCTGAACCTCTCAATATCCTTCATCTTAAAGCATTTTATGCCTAAATCCTAAAAAGCTCCAAGGGCTTCTTTAAGTCGCTTGGTCAATCCTAAAAGGCTCCAAGGGTTTCTTAAAGCCCCTTGGTCAATCCTAAAAGGCTCCAAGGGTTTTCTCAAAGCCCTTTGGTCAATCCTAAAAGGCTCCAAGGGTTTCTTAAACACCACTTGGTCAATCCTAAAAGGCTCCAAGGGTTTCTTAACATCTTGGTCAATCCTAAAAGGCTCCAAGGGTTTCTTAAAATCGCTTGGTCAATCCTAAAAAGCTCCAAGGGTTTCTCAAAATTGCTTGGTCAAATCTCAAAAGGCTCCAAAGGCATCTGTAAGCTCTTTGGTCAAACCAAATGTTAAAATCCATAAAAATTGGAAAAATATCAAAAATAAAAAACATTTGCATTTCATTTGCATCATTGCATTACATTTTGCATCATGCATCTCATTTTCCACATGCATTTTCATCTTTGCATTACATTAGGCATATTCATCCGCCGCTCTTGCATTAGAATGAATTATGTTTACAATCTTACAAATGACACCACATTTGTGTTTCAATCATGCATTTATGCACTATCATTATCATCCATTTATCACCCTTGTGAGTAATTGTGTTTTTCAACACAACCCAAATTGTTGCTATGAAGAATATACTAGGGTTTTTCAATCATTCAACCATACCTAGAGGTCTTCTCAAGAGTTGATAGAAAGCTTGCTTTGCTTTTGTAGTTGAGGTCTAGTTAGTATAGCCCTTAGCATATCAGAATTCTATCACTAATCAACAAATTAAACAATCCTAATAAGGACTAGGGGAATATGAAAGCCACGAAGCAGGACCAGGTATCCTGAGGTGAAAAGAGTTATTCTTGCTTATCCCCCTGTGTGGATGGTACGGGAAATGTTGGTAATTGGCAAAAGGACAAGTTCATTCCCTACCTAGAATCCCTTGCTTACGTTAAAATGAGCAATATCCTAGAGTGATATCCCAGATCAATCCTCCAGATTGATACCCTAGATCGATATCATAGATCGACATCCTAGATTGATATCCCACATTGATATCATAAGATCGATATCCTAGATCGATATCCCAAAAATAGTTCCCCAAAGTAAAATCCCCAAAGGAAGTTTCTGAAGCAAATTATCAAATGTAAATTCCAGAAAGTCAAGTCAAATGAAGATAAAATTGTACAAAGAAAGAAAAATCAGTATCAAATCCCTTGCTCAAGAAAGAAAGAAAGAAAAAGAAAGGAAAGTACAAAATAAATAGTGATTATTGTCACTAAAGTACAAAAATAAACAGTGATTTTTATCACTTTATATGAGCAAGTATCCCAAAAAATTGAAGAAAAGAAGGGAGTGAACTTGAATCCATGGAATTTCCAGCACTACTATACCTTACGCATGATGATATGTCTGATGCATTAGCATTTCACTCTTGTGCAGACCAATGTTTGAATGTGGAAGAGCTAGCTTCAGGTGTCCTGTATCGCCTAGTGGTCTAGTCCAACTAAAATCTAAACCTAGGATTGGATAAACATTTGTGGACCCCCAATCTTAGCAATGGGCTGAAAGAATCCCGCCTGACATCGGGGTATGCTTATGCCTTATCTTAATATATTCATTTGCACACATAGGGATAATGAACAGTTAGGGCCTATCCTAGCGAAAGCCTTATGTTTCAGAAGTCTAGTATGGTTAGTATACAACTTTTGATCAGTCAACTAGGGTGTTTGAGTCTCATGGAAAACCTCAAAAATTCCCAAATAGCAACAATCAAATTTTCAAATGCAATCATCAAATATAAAATCTCGTTTATGAGAGTTTGTTTATTAGAACTATTTGTGATATATGTTAGATACTGGATGGATTTCAGAAATGATATTTAAATGACCACTGACTATGTTATGCATATATTTTAATTTACAAAAGCTTATAAATAGAAATAGTGCATTGCAACTCACATATGAGTGTCAAATCAATAAATATTCATAATCAAATATAGCAATTATCATGCATGATTGTTATACATTCTATGGTGTCATCCATTAGATTGTTAAAACCTCATATCATATTGCATACATTGTGTTTTAAGTGATTAAAACATACATGTCCATTTACAATAAATCAATATCATAAAAAATACATGCAATACAAACATGGCATGAATCATGTCATAAACAACATAAAGTAAATGCATACAAGTGAAGCAGATCAAAACTGCATTAAACATCAAATATTGCATTCGTATACATAGCATCATAAAGTAGTCCATCTACACATGTATATCACTGCATCCACATCATATAGCTAGTGCATGTCATCCATACATCACATCATATAACAATAAATCAAATATCTGCATTACATCCATGTGCATAACATAAACATAAAATACCAAAAATAAAATACACATATAATGAGATTTTGTTGTGTGTGTGTGTGTGTGTATTTATATATTTATATGTGTGTGTGTCAAGAGTACATAGTATCAAGGTATATCAAAATACCCATAGGCTACAACTATGTAGGTCCTCGACCTTACACTCAAAATTGGTACAAAAATCATCTCTGAATATCTATACTAAATAGGGCCTACACCCCCAGTCTGTGAGGCACCTCTGTCACCTCTACCATCCCTGTGAGTCCTCTGTGAGCTAGCACCATGAGTGCTTGAAGACCTATGAGTCCTCTCAGTCCTGTGCATCCTATGGCTCGAGCTAGCAGAAGACTACCCTATCTCCCTAGTCCTAGACCTAGTCCTCTGAGTCCCTGTAGTGTGGGTATCCTCTGGTACCTCCCCACCTATCAGCCTGATGTAGCCCTCTAGCTGGGAGATGTGAGCTACACTCATTGTCTATCACTCATTACCCTCCTCCATGAGGGAATGTAGGCACCGGATCTCTACCATGGGATCATGACCTCCTGGTAGCAAAGTAGAGGGTACTATTGGAGGTGGCATGATAGCCTATGAATATGAGGGATCTCCCCTCACCACCTTAAGTAGGTCCCTCTTAGTAGTCATGGCACTCAGTTATGCCTGTGCCAGATCTCGCTCGCCTATGAGTTGTGTGATCTGAGTATCTATAGTGGTAACCTATGCATGGAGAGTTATCCTCTCCTCCTCATATCCCTACCACCACCTCTCCCCATGAGTGAGCTTCACCTCTATCATGGTGATGGTAGTATCCTTATGTAGAATCTATGTCTATAGTCTCCCAACCTAGCTCTAGAGGTCAGAAATCTAGGCTCTCAACTACCCAATCTCATTGTTCGGAGGTGCCTCACCCTCCTCTAATACCTCCTCCTCTACCTCCACCTATGGGCCCTCCTCTATAGTGGCCCCTATGCCCCATGCACCCTCTATCCACTGGTGGGTCCTATGCCCCTAAGGATCCACCTCTGCGCCCTCTACTATGAATCCACCAGTTGGTCGGCCTAGAGGACCCTCTCCATGCCACTAGAAATCTGCCCACCATCCATCATAGTCCAGAGTAGTGCCTGCATCTGTCTGGCCTGACTCTTGAAAGTCATCATCCTCATCCCCTAGTGGAGTCACCTAGGGCCATGTCAGGTCCCTCTCGAGGACTAGGCATCTGTAGATGAGTGGCATCTCTGGGACATCCTATCGGATCCCAAACTACCTCAAGATGCGAGAGTAGAAGTGGTACTCATGTATGTCGACCTTTCGATCGAAGATCCATCTATCTCTATGCGCTTGGTGTAGGTACCTATCCACCTCTGTCCAGGTTGGGTAGTCCATGTATGGTCACCATCGTATGTGCTGAGGGTGGAGCTATGCAAATCTAGAAATGTAATGCTCTAGGTCTCCTGCATGAGACCTACTCTTGAAGCCCTCTCGCTCCCAGGGCCAGCAGGTGGCATAGCACTGACTCTCATCATCGATGTTAGTGATCAGCATAGGAAAATCAATAGGGTGCTCGATCAAGATGTGCTACCAGCCCCAAACCTAGAGGAGGATGCTGCAGATGATGCCGACTCTACTCTAGTGTGTGATCTGATACAACTCATGGTAGAGCTGTGCTAGTAGGGTGCTCCCCCATGATAGAATGAGAGGATCTCGGGTCGAGCTCACCATCACCTCTCTGGTCCGAGCCAGGAGGTTCCAAGGGAACCTCACACCTAAAGAGTCTGGGAGGACTACCTGGATAATCAAGTGCATAAATACAACCTCCCGCTATGAGAAGAATCGGGCCTCGAACCACTCCTCGACATGGATGCCTCCATGGGCATTACGGTCCTGCACCTCAATGCTCCATCTCCCAAAGATGGCATCAAATACGACCTTCCTGGCCATGGTAGGAGAAGAGGTGATAGGCTCACCATCAATCGGTAGATGGAAGATGCGGTACACATCCTCTAAAGTAACAGTCATCTCACCCATCGGTAGGTGAAATGTGTTGGTCCACGCATCCCAACGATGGGCCAAGGCAGTCAGATATGCCTGATCAATCCGGATGGTGGGGAGGTCCAAGATGTAACCAAACCCCACAATAGTGAACCACTCTCACTCCCCGTCAGTGAGATCACCGTGGAGGTCATGAAGGAGATCGGTCTCCCTCGCTCTGTTGGTCAAAGTCTGAGTGACAACAAAAATAATAAACAAGAAAAACAATAAAAAAATAATTCTAAAATATCAAAACAAATCAAAAAACGCATAAAAATACAAAAACATGTAAAAACATGATCACCAATTTCAAAAACATCAAAAAAGCCTTCCAAAAATGCAATAAATGGCATTAAGTGCCTAGAAAAATTCAAAAAAATTAAAAATTTTTGAAAATTTTTCTAAAAATTGGGCACCGCGGGTCGGAACTGCGGTCGGCCCAATGGTCAAAAATTTGACCATTGGGATTTGAATCCCATCGTGGCTGACAACCGTGGCCCCCAATCTACCAATTGGGGCCCATGGCTGCCACTCGAAGCTAGGGAATGAAACCCTAAATGGGTCCGCCCTTCCCAGAAAAACCCCAAAAAATAAAAAATAAACCCCCCATCTAACTAACCTATGCTAAACCCTAACTACAGTGAAGTTCGTTACCAACGGTTTAGTGTAGTTCATTTACCGATTAATTAATGAGGTTAATTTTACATCCGATAATGACATGCGAGGTCTCGGTTTGTGAGTTACCTTAGAAGCATCGGCTCCTCCACTGGTCGAAGCTTCCGGTTGATCGGCCATCGATGTGGAAAATTGGAAGTGTGTCAGGTTTTCGACAGCGTTCCATGTCAGAATTCAGTTTTTACCTCCCAGAGCTCTCAGTTTTACTATCACTGTCAGGTGAATAATGAAAATTTAACAAAGCAAAAAATATTATATAATTTTTTATTTTGATGCGGCCCGTGGTTGACATCCGCGGTCCCCGGATTAGGGTTTTCCGCCCATGGTTGACATCCGTGGTTAAGGAATTGGCCCACGTTTGATAGATGCAGTTAGAAAACTGCATTAATTGCTCCAAATTCCCACCATGGAGAGCCTTAAAAGGTCAAATCAAGGATATTAATCAGACCAGATAAGTCAAAAAATTCAAAATTAACAAAAAAATCAAATAAATCAAAAGCCAAATGCACCTCGTATTCAGTTATTTACCCTATACACTTGGCGGTTGCAACGACTTGCGATCCATGCAATCCGACAAGATGAGTAAATTACCATAAGGACATTTGGGGCAAATTCATCATCTTAGAATTGCTATGCTTCATTTCAATCCCTAAGAAGGCCTACACAATCGGACTGCTCCACGGGAATGAGATATTCATCGTAATTCTCCTATGATATTTTTAGCATATCATCGACATTATGATTCACTACAAGCCTAATAGATATTGCTATCATTTCGATTCCCTAAGAAGGCCTTCATGGCTGGACCGCTCCATGGGATAGAAATAGGCAATTACTCTAAATGGTGTAATCATAGCTGATTAGGCCTTGCCAAGTATTCAAATGCTAAATCTTAATTTGTGCAAAGATCATTCATAGTGGTCAAGCGACCTCGTCGCTTCATTTAATTGTCATTACCCTCATCGACTCGTCGCTTGAGGGGGTAGTCATAATATCAAATCATAATCAAAGTCAATAGAAGATCCCTTGATCTTGTCAAAATTGCGTTCGTCCTTGCGAATCATTGCTAAAGACTATCATAAGCTTACCCCTTTGCTTGGGGAAAATAGCAAATATGATAGTTAGTTTGTAACTCTCTTCCTTTCGGATTGACAGGCATGAAAGCCTACTTGGCATTGATGCTATCCGAATGTCTGATGATGAGTGCAAAATTTTTCAAATTTAAGCCTTCTATCGAGTTAGAAGCAATGATTCGAGGATGCACATCCTTTTGCTAGACTCGGGGCATCTAATGTTGATCAGATCAATGATCATCATCCAACCTACGACATCATTTTAGGAGGTCTAGTTTTGCTCAACATTGTTCAATCTCACAATGCATCTCAAAAGGGGCATCTGTAGACACCTAAAATGCATCATGCCGAGGCGACTACTCATATGGGACATGCTAGAAGACCATATGGAAGACCTTTGGATAGATCCAAGGTATAGCAGTGGTTTTTACCACTCAATTGGGCACCTTTGCCTAGTCAGTGCTAGCCACTGCTGACACCCACGGTTAGCAATGCTCACCGCACCTGTCATCCACGATCAGCACTCAGAATCAGTTGGCCTTCATCCGAACCCAAAGTTGGTTGCAATGGCCAATTGGTTGCAGATTGGAGCGGTTTGAGTGAGGAAGGTTCTGGATCCTTCCATCCAACAAGCTCAACTGCCCAATCTTGATCTTGGCTTCATGAGGAAGCCACCCCTAGCCCCTTGGAAATTGCTATAAGATCCCCCTCTGAATTGGGGATAAGTCTGGAGAAACATTTATCAATTGAGTAGCGAAGCCCTATCGAATTGCATAAGCCAACTACATGCATTGAGAGGGATACTTTTGCTACCCAATTGGAGATCAAATTGCCATGGAAGCCCTAGGAGCCTAGGAGAGCCAAGAAACGTCAATTCATGCAATCCGTGCACCATCAGATCAATTCAACCACCAAACCTATCAGAGGACACAGAGGCAACCCTTGGACATCAATTTGACAAGGTGGATCAGAGAGAAAGCCCTGATTTGGAGGGCAAACCTACTCAGAGCTCCATCGTGGCTCTCAGCCATGGTTAATAGTGCCACCCATGCATCAGACCCATGGTGAGAAAATTAGGGTAGATTCCCTTGTTTTTCCTTTTGCAGACTATTTAGCTAGGTTAGATTAGCCTTATTAGCGGTTCAATTAGCAATTTTAGAGATTCTGACCGATAGATTTAGAATGTTTGATAAATGTTGTTCATTGTAGCAATTAACACTTTAATGAATCTTTTTCATGCCTCCATGCTTTCAATCTTGTAATTAGGCCACTAGATAGTTAGATGTGATTTAGCTTACATGTTTTATGACAATATTTTCATGTTTTGCATAGTTTTAGCATCTTTCTTGCATTTTCTTGATTATTGATAGTCATGACATCCTTTTATGTTAATACCCTTTAAAGGCCTCATCAAGAGAGGCTACCTTTGCTTTTAACATGCTTCTTGTTGTTTCTTGAATGCAGGATTAACAGGGTCATGCCATTCAATGCAACAAATACCTCTAATCATGGAGAAGAGGGTCATCGACACCCTAGAGCAGTTCGTGTCACCCTAGAAGGCATTTGATTCACATCTACCCAAAAAGGGAATTAGATCTATTGTAATTGAAGTATCAAAATGGGTATCCCTAAGAGGGATGAATATGTAACTTGACTCAATTTGGAATTAATAAAGGATTCTTGTATTTTCGTTTCCTTCTTGTTGTCAATTGGTGCATGTTTAGTTGTTATCTTTCTTTAATTGCAATAGACCATATCGGGTGTGAGCCTTTTTGGTGGTTACAGTATAAATATGATATATATATATATATATATATATATATTTTAAATAAAGGGGTAAAAATTTATTGATAAAAAGTCTAGATTACACAGTACAACTGAGCTTCCAACCTGGACTTAAATAAACAGCCAAACAGGCTAAAGCCACTAGACTAGAATGACACCTAGAAAAGACAACAAGAATAAACCACATTAAGTCTATACATCCTTGTGGATCAACTCCCATAGGCGTTGAGAGTCCCTATATGGGAGACTCTCCCAATTATCGATACTCCAAGGATCCAGTAGCTCAGAAGCCCTTTTGGCCAAGTAATCAGCAACCACATTCCATTCCCTTGGAATGTGCACAAAGGATATAAATTCAAACTCTTCACTCATTCTAAGAATATGAATGACTACAAAGGCCAACTGCCAATTAAATTCCTCCACCCTTTTACTATTTAAAATATTAACCACAATTTGAGAGTTAGACTCATAGATAATCCTATTCCAGCCAAGAGAAAACCCCCTCTGCAAGTCCTCAAGAATTGCAAGAGCTTCCATAAAATTGTTGAAGTGAACACCTTTATAAATGGAAAATAAAAAACTGACATCACCAATAGAATCTCTCCCAACACCTCCAATGCCAGCATGTCCAGGATTACCCCTAAACGATCCATCAATATTAATTTTTAAAACTCCTCTAGGGGGTGGCCTCCACCTACCATCTCTCCTAACCTTCTTGCTGAGTTGAGGAACCCTACTAGGGCTAGAAGAGTTCACACCATCTCCAAAGAGACCAAGGGCTTGCTGTACCTTCTCCTCCCTAGAATACAAAAGAGGGTCCACATCACATTTGCTATGGATGGTTTCCTGAACCATATTCAGGATCCTTTGCTATATATTTTGAACAACCAAATAAATGCCCTGAAATATACGTCAGTTTTATTCGAGCCAAATTTTCCAGATGATGCACGAAGGGCCCATATTCCAAGCCACCCGAAGGAAGGGGGCCTTGGCCGGAGGTCTACCTAGACTACTCCAAAACTCCACCAGGAACAACACATGAAAACATGGATGGTTCCAAGCGCTCCACCAATAGTGCCAAATTTCTCTGGCAAAGGAGCATTAGAAAAATAAATGAGATGATTCATCCTCATTCTTAATGCAAAGGACACAAAAATAGGGACCCTGAAATCCCCTCTTCATCACATTATTCCAAGTGAGGAATTTATTACGAGCTACCAACCAGAGAAAGAAGTTACATTTTGGCTAGGCAAATTTGTTCCACACCTTTTTCCACCAAGTGACAGGAAGACTCCCATACTTTTGCTTATCAAGAACTTGATAACCATAGGCTACCGAGTAGGTTCCCTTAGGATCAGGGTTCCAAGCCATAATATATTTACCCCTCAATGAAGAACAAGGCCTCCCCATAAGAATAAGAGCAAGCACCTCTCTATCCTTGGCCAGTCCCCCCTAGGGCCATTCTTGCGGATCTTTCCACCTGTACATCTCCATATTTCCAAAAGACTTGATTTTTTTAAAGTCCTCCACACGAGACCAACCTGATTCCAAGAAAAAAATACTTAGGGAACGTAACCTAGGATATTGATTCAATATAGGAGGGTGGCCATCCCAAGAATCCTCCCAAAAAAGAGCATTTGATCCTTGATTGCAAATCTAGAACAAACCCTGCTTGATTAAATTAGCTCCTCTTTTCAGAGTGTCCCAGATATCTGAACCTTTCCCAACCAAGCTGAATCTAGGTATTTCAGCCTTAGAAATACCTCTCAAGTATTTACAAGATAATATTTTTGCCCAAATATTATCTTGAGAGGTACACCATATCCAATAAAGTTTTGCAGCCAAAGCATGCCCAAAAAGAGTTGTCTGTCACAACCCAAGGCCTCCCTCTTGCATCGGACTACATATAGAATCCCACCTAACCAAACTCCATTTAGATTGATCAAGATTTCCAGACCATAAAAACTGTCTTGACAAAGCATCCATGTCCTTTATGAAGTGAGAGGGAGCTATTTGTACAAAACATCTATAAATGGGTAAAGCTTGAACAACAGATTTTAAAAGCAACACTCTACCTGTAGTGGATAGCCATTTGAAATTCCAGTGATTCACCTTCCTTCTAAACTTATCAAGCATATACTACTAAGAAGATATAGGTAGAAGGTGAGATGAAATTGGAATACCAAGATAAATGAAGGGGGAGTCCCAACCTGGAATCTTAGAATGCAAGCAATCCTAGCTTGAATAAGAGGAGGGGTATTGAAGAAGAAAATAGAAGACTTGTCCTCATTAATCAACTATCCAGAAGCACAAAGATATATGTCAAGAGACTGTCTAATATTGCCAACTTCCCTGATAGTGAAAAATCCCAACAAAGTAGTATCATCAATAAATTGAAGGTGGGAAAGAGGTGGCAAACTACTATCCCACTTCCACCCCTGAATGAGACCATGTATGACTTGAGACTTGAGCAATCTTCCCAACCCTTTCACCATAATGATAAACAAATAAAGAGATAAAAGGATCTCCTTGACTCAATCCCCTTGAGGCCTCAAACAACTCTGATATCTCATTATTAACAAGAACAGAGAATGAGGAAGAAGAAACACAGCTCATCACCCATCTAATCCATTCCTCCTCAAATCAAAAAGCAACAAGAAATTTCTAAAGAAAGGACCATCTGACCCGATCATAGGCTTTGGCCATGTCCAACTTAATGAACATATTTTTCTCCTTAGAAGTTTCCATCGAGTGAATAGCTTCGATAGCAATAACAACCCCATCCAATATTTGTCGACCAGCAACAAACCCTCCTTGCTCCTTAGAGATGATTTTTCTCAACCATATATTCAGCCTCTCAACAATAATTTTTGTGATGATCTTATACACAACATTGCAGAGAGCAATAGTCCTGAACATATCCAAGGAATTTGCTCCCTCTTTTTTTGGTATAAGCACCACAAAGGTAGCATTTAGATCCCTTAGCATCTGTTTATTCTTTTGGGACTCCTGGACCACCTCCAAAAGATCAAATTTGATTAAATCCTAAAACTCCTGATAAAACTCAATCGAGAATCCATCTAGGCCTAGGGCTTTTCCTTTTTTCATCTTGAATAAAACATTTTCCAACTCCTCAAGGGAAATTGGACCCATCAAGTGCTCATTCATATCTCTAGAAACAATCGTTGGAATACAATTTAGAATAAGCTTTTCATTCTCATCATCTAATAGGGAGTCCTCCTTGAAGAGAGGAAAAATACCTCTTAGTATCTTCTAAAATATCCCTTAAAGAAGAGAGCAGGGCACCCTGAGAATTCACAATAGAGGTAATCAGGTTACCATTATGGTGAGCCTTAATTGAGTTATAAAAGAATGCTGTGTTCCTATCCCCTTCCTGAAGCTAATCTACTCAAGATTTTTGTTTCCAAAACATTTCTTCTTTCAGTTCCCATTCAACAAGGTATTTCGTAGCCTCAGATTCCTCAATAAGAAGCTCCTTCTTGAATACCTATTCTCTAATCTTCCTTGAAGCTTCTTCCATCCTCCTAAGAGCTGCTAGATTAGGCAAGGAAAGGTTCCCAAAATTTAGTCTATTCCATCTCTTCAATTTATGTTTTACAAATTATAGTCGCTTCATAAAGGAATACATAGTGGTGCCATGAGGAGGTTTGCCAGTGGTCCACCAGCCTTGCATGAAATCATGAAGCTTAGGATCACGAAGCCACATAAGTTGAAACTTAAAGGAGAGATTATTTTTTAGCCCTAACTCCAAAGCAGAGAGTTTTATAGGCCAATGATTAGATCCCCTACCCTCCAGAATCACAGAACTAGCACTTCTGTTATTACCCATCCACTAACTGGATATCAAAAACCTATCCAGTATCTCTATTATGGAAGCTTCCCCACACCTTCTATTGTGCCAAGTAAATATCCCATTATCTGGCTTGATGTCAACCAAGTTTAGGGCCTGGATATGAGCACTGAAAACAGAAGAAAAAGGCTCAAGACGATCCACCCCACCATGTTTCTCCTCTAGACAAGTGATAGAGTTGAAGTCTCCAGCCAAAATCCATTGGTACAGGGGAACCAAACTTCTCACAAAGCAAATGTGCTTCCACAAATTCACTTTACCATTGTAATCAATAGGAGCATACACATTTGTAAGTAGGATGATTTCACCAGATTCATTATCATGCCCGACCATTGAAATAGACCATCTGTTGGAAATCCAAGTAAGAGGGGATATCTTAACCGGATCCCATAAACAAGCGATGCCACCAGCATATCCACATGCACCAATACACTGGCATTGCCCCCTTATCCACAACTTGGGAGCAATATTGAATATACTATCAATAGAAAATTTAGTCTCCTGAATAAACACCACATCTGAAGAATGCACACGAACCAAATCATGAACAACTTTTTGTCTGGGGATGCTATTCAACCCCCTTACATTCCATGAGAGGAGAATAATTTTTGGGGGGTTATAAAAATGGGATTCCAATGTTCTCACCAAGCCTGAATCCACCAAAGTCTCCCCCATTAACTTAATTTTATCCTGGTCCTTCTTCCGACCCACCTTCATATTCTTATCCAAATTTTTTTTTTAATTATTGTTTGCTGCAATCCCAACACCGTAGGAGTTTTGAAGTCCAAGGATGACTGCATCAGTACCTGAGTAGGAGAGGATATAACTAAATATATTCCACTTTCCAAAATAGTTTCCCTTATAGGGCTAGACCCAACCATGTCCCCTATACTTAGATCCAAAGCCCTTTGTTATTCATTTAAACCCCCTAGATCTGATTCCTTAAGTTCCCCCTCAAGAAGAGACATATGATTCGGCCTTGTTATATTTGCATTAGGTAGCAACATTTTAGGTATCTCCATGCATTGATCAATATCATCTAATATTTCAAAACGGTTGAGTAGAGCATCTGGCTAGCTATCCTTAAGGTCTTTGTTTGCCCTTCGTCCATTATTTCAGGATTTTACCAGAACAAAACCTTCCTTATCCCGTTCCCATTCCTTTATTAGGGATTTTCCTTTATCCAAAATTTGTCCAGATCGAGAGGGCCCAGGATTTGAAGCCATGTGCAAGATAAACTTAGGGCATTTTATTTGCAGGTGGTCATATTCACGGTAAATCCGGCAACGAAATGGAAGAGCTTCATAGTCAAGTTTTTGAACCCATGTAGTTGATCCAGATTGTATTTCAATAGGATATGGAATAGGATTATTTAGGTCAATTTCAACACAAATACGAGCAACAGAGATTACCTTTTTATCCATTGTCTGTTGTGACGGTCCAACTGTCTTCCCAAGCATAAGGGCAATCTTATGCAAGATATCAGTTCTCCAAAATTCCAATGGAAGCCAAGGAAGCCGCACCTATACTGGAACCCATGACGACCGCTCCTCTGATGGGTTGAAACCCACATGCCAAGGTTTAAGAAAGAGTCCCACTTGGTTATAGAAATAAGGACCCCATTCAAATGCTTTGTTACGATATGCAATACAAGAGAAAACCACCATAAAATAGTTGTTCGCACTCAACATCACCTCCACATCACCTTCAGGATTCCAAGTCTTCTTGACCCAAGCCTCCACAAAGGGGAGAGAAATTCGGATGCCCAAAAATTTGCCAATAAGGGCATGTTTGGTTAGATACTCCACATCTTCCGCCACCGAGTCTGGTTGAACCACTAGAAGTGGCCTAGCTTCACATCATTCCAAACATCCATTGTTCTTTAACAAACGGTTCTCAACATGCACTGGAAAATCCTGTTCCTTCCATTCATTTTTAGATAAAAAATATCACGAGCATGCACTCTCTGTGCCGGACCCGATGCCATCACGACATTCCTCCAATTTTTCAAACCTCCTCCAGAAGTTACTGCCATCCCTGCAGAGCACTTTTTCTTCATCAAACCCTAGTAGAGTAGTTTTTTCTCATCAAACCCTAGCCTATATATATTTTTTAATTATTTCGGGGAAGTTTTTCTCATATCCAGGGCATGTCATGTGCTTGAAATTTGATGGGAGAGTTTGACAGAGAGAATTTAAAGGGCATCTACTGAGTTTAGCATAGAAATTATTTTTAAAATAACCGTACACATAATTAACGAAAAACTTAGTACATACTTGGGTGAATTTCATAGATTCTGATCTGTAGCATGTCGGTGGTGTAAAAACGTTTCCATGCTACCCGTAACCAAGGTGTTCCAAAAAAAATGAGATTGTTGTGACATTGATGCTCCTGGAGAATTTTTATTTTATTATATATATATATATATATATTTTTTTTTTTTTCTCTGGCTGCCTTCTTCATCCACACTACTAATCATCGATGTTCTTCCTTTGAGTGTTGCTGCTCCAGTAGTGAAACCAGTAATTTAAACACATCATGATCAATCATCAATAACCCTCGACAATCAATGAAGACGTCATTTTCCTGAGCATGAAAATCTAGAAAATGATGCATTTTAAATTTTCACTGACCGATCCTTCCTACATGACTTCTGTATTCTTCTATAAGTGTGGAATTTTTAAAAGTTCCCACAACGCAGCCATAATTTACCACTATTGTTTTTCAACCTAAACTCTCTTCTATTGGTGTTGCCGTGCAATGACAGTTCTCCATTTGAGAGTGAGTGTGTTATCATAAAATATGGACACTAGCTCATGCTCTTCCCCTATTTTATTTGTAGGAGATTCAGGTTCACCCATATCCTCCCCCACTTAAATTGGTGACGCCCTTGTCACCAGTAACAGGTCCCTCTGTGCAACAGGTCTACATACCTCTAAACATCAAGTCCCATACTGTTTGACAAGAACCCCCAATATAGGAAGAAAAAATTTGAGCATTGTTGGGTATAAAGTGGATCTGCAGTTCTCTTCTCTAGAAAGAGCTGCAAATTCTTTTTAGCACTCTTTGCTTTCCCAACCATCTAATTTTTTTAAAAGGCTTCTCACAAAAGTTACATGTTTCTAGAAATGAGCATCAGGGCGCCATCTTACTATTGAAAAGTCAACAGTCACTGATTTATCTACTTTTGCAGAGTTGATCAGGCTCCCCAAAAACTTTTGTCATGTCACATCAGCGTCTGCTTAGTCCAAGAACAAAGGTGGGTACCTTTTCCTTTGTGGGGAATTAATGTCCACATCCATGCCTAGATGGGGACTATCTCCTCTGGATGGAAATAGTCAAGTTTCTACCTTCTAAAAAAAAACGTGCAGGTTCATGGATGCTGAGCCGATTTAGGCCTTGCCTGCAAAGATGCCTATTTTTCGTACAATTAGGCCACTTACCCTACGAAATAAAAATTATTGCAACACATGAAACAAGGAAAAGTTTATGCTAAGCAGGAAAGATTATATGTGGTTTTTTTTTTCTTTTGGGGTGTGGTGTCTTACTTCGAAATTTTTGGAGTAAGGCACCTTACTATGGGAGTAAGGTGCCTCCCAATTTTTTTTTTTGAATAGTGATCATGTGCCTCCACTGATGGACATTTAGCGGTGCATACCTCCACTGATGGAGCAAGGTTCTTGCTTGGCACCTACCTCGATAAGGCACCTACCTCAGTAAATCACCTGAGTAAGGTGCCTAGCTAAGTAAGGCATCTACCTCAGTAAGGCACCTACCTTAGTAAGGAGCCTACCTCAGTAAGGCACCACTAGAGTAAGGCATCACACCACCATAGTAAGGCACCGTGCCACTAGAGTAAGGCATCACACCACCAGAGTAAGGCGTCGTACCACCAGAGTAAGGCACCTACTTATATATTAAGGCACTTCTAAAAATTGTTGGTATTGCATCTCTGCACTTCATGGTCCTGCACCTAAAGGTATTAATAAAATTCTAACTATGTTTTTTCATCTGTTCCGCCATGACCAGAACAGATCTTGGCTCATTTTATTTTATTTATATTTTTTATCGTCTGCGACAGAGAACAAAATGTCAACTACAATAATGTGAGCCGGTGATTTTAGGTGGCCAAGCTGGAGGTCTGTCAATTGAGCCGTCTTGGAAATTTTTCGTGCTGTGTACTGGAATGTCTTCTCCACCCACTTGTTTGTGGGAATTTGCATTATGACAACATATTTCTTCCATGATTTCAAATCCTCACCATATTTTTGCAAAGTTGGTGTTCTCCTCCACCATAGTGAGACTATGTCTCCTCTCTGTGACAACTGCAAATCCCACATTTTTTAACAAAATATAATGCTGCTGTAACAACTACAATATTGGCACTGTGCATTAGGAAGTGGATGCTGCGTATAATTGAGCCAGGAACTACGTAACTTGGTATGCAAAAATTATGTTCCATGTACCACTATGAAGGATTTATGATAGCCAATAGCTCCAAACTTTTGCAATACCCAGCTCCTCATTAACAACACGTATACAAATATTTTAATCCAAATTTTGATATATCTCAAGAGTGCTAACTCTTTCGATGTATTGCAGGGATCACCGTAATTAAAAATAGCTTTGTGCATCATTAATTTCTCATGGTGTGCTCCTGAACATGTCACATTTTTTAAATTGATTTGAACTTTATACTATCCTAACACGCATGTGCCCAAATCAAATGATCTTTCACTCTAAATTATTTCTTTCGTAGGAAAAATTAGAGCAACACTACGATCCTCTATTTCTAGGAGTGAGGATAAATAAATCCATCATCATCCATGGCATGTGTCGGGTGTTCAGGTGTGACGCTTTCATGAGACACCTCGTTGAGATTTATGTGCTATTTTTTCTGGCCACTATGAGCTCCATTCATATTTTTTTTATCGTGCTCAAGCACCATGTGGACCAAGCTTCTCCCCTATTTTTTAGCTATTGGTTGGAGATTTCTCATTTCCCTTATGGACCAAGTTGGTACTCGGGAAAGAGGATACTCTCTTCCAACAGGTAGCAAAAAAAAATTATTTTTGAATTGCTCTTAATCTTGGAGCCTTTTTAGTAGATGATTATATATATATTTTTTATGAACACTGCAACTAGCGTTCATTGTGTTGTTGGTGGTATTGATGAAGGTGGGATCTCCCCCATGCCTACATCTGAACTAGTATTTTGAAATCATCTCCTTCTTGATCAACCAATTTGATACGCCGTAGCATGAGAAGAGTATTTTCCTTCATGGCCTCACATCCAAACTCTTTCAACATTATGACAAAATGTGCAAATCGGCAAATGACTATTTGTAGGCTAGAAACTTGAAGAAAATAGGGCATAGCAGTATTTTAAAAACATGTGCTAATTTATGATTCACTAGGTTGCATTAAGAGTAAGTGAAGAGCATACTCCATAGCAAGATGTTCTTTTAAATTCAACTCTATCATTTTTCCTACATCATTAAAATATTTTGCTAATATGTTGCAAAGCGTTAAGCTTGTAAAATTTTTTAATTATTAAAACCAAGCTTCTAGAGGTATAATTTTCCAATGGTTTTTGTATAAAAACACATCCCTAAAAATTTTCAATTAGACCTTGGTTGTGCTATTTATTTTATTTCTTGAAACCATTCAAAACATGATGGAAATCCTTCATCGCCTAATTTTTTTAAATTTTTTTCAACAACATAATTTATTCCTACTTCTACACTTAATTATGGTACATCAGGTTCATTCTCGTATTTACCTAAGGAGTTGTAAATTTAAACTGTTGCTTATGGGATTTGGCTTTGACTGTATCGACAACTATTTTTGGCCTTGTGAAAAGGCTCTTGGTGAACTCATGCTTCTCAGACAACATATCTATAGGTGATTTTGAATGGGATTTTTATCTGACCTGTAAATCATAACACTATAGTTTTGATACTCCCCAACAACGGCGCAAAAATGGTGGGCAAAAATTATATCTAAAAAAAAAATCATTTATCTTCCATAAATTATCAATACAGTAAGTCTGTAAACTTACGAGTGTCACACATTGTATATGCTTGCAGTTTTGGGGAATGAATATGCCTGTACTTTATTTAGTTTGGTGGGGGATGTTCATGCATTTGAAATTTAGCCAAAATAAATAAACTAAGTGTAGAAAATTAAATAAATAAATTACAAACTAAAACTAAAGTGCTGGAAATAAAAGTACGGACATAAAATGCAAGAAAATGAAACACACTGCTAAATTAATTAAATATGGAAATAAAAAAATAAATCTAATCTATAGAAAATAAATACAAAAATGAAATAGGGGAGGACTACTGTAGGGAGTGGGCCCAAGCTCCTGCAGATAGTTCACCCGACTAGCTATGTAGAGCTTGCTCGAATAAGAGGAGTTGCACTCTTAATAATTTAGACAAAGAATAAAATGAAATAATGTCTATGTAAAATTAATCATTGATCATCCTTTCATCTGGATTGCATCTTTATATAAAGCACAACCAGATCTCATTACAATAACAAATAATCTATTTTAATCACATGACGTGATTAGATACAATTGGTTTCTACACATATTTTATTCCTCTATTTTAAAGCATGTTCGTTCACTAGAAGGATAAATATAAAAAATCCTTAGGTGTACGTAGCAAAAAAATCCTAAAATATTGTAGCCTAAAAATAATGCTTTAATAGCCTTACAAGGTCAACCAACCAATCAGTTGATAATAATAAAAAATAATTTATTCTATTTAACAAATGCAATGATTAAAATAGTTCTTTGTCTTCACGTGCAACCTCCTCCTTAGCCTCTTGGTCAACCTGGTCAATGTTGACTTAGTCTCCAATGCAAGTGCTTCCAATGTGTGGGAGTAAGGCACCAATAAGGTGCCTACTTGAGTAAGGCATCGGCTTGGCGCCTACTTGATTAAGGCACCTGCTTGGTGCCTACTTGAGTAAGGCGCCTGCTTAGTGCCTACTTGAATAAGGTGCCTGCCTGGTGCCTACTTGAGTAAGGTGCCAGAGTAAGGCATTATAGTAAGGTGTTGGAGTAAGGTGCCACTTTAGTAAGGCTCTTTCTTGCACACTGCCAGGTCCAAGTGGGGTGTAGACTGGAAAACACTAGATTAGTAGTAAATCCTGCACTTATACACAATTTCCACTAAAAACACCAGTCAAGCATAATATCGGATTTTCTATCAATTATATGCATAAGTTAAATAAAAATATATCTCACATGCTAATTAAACCAGTAATGATGCCCCTTAAGAATGTATATAAACAAAGCATTTTTGGTGCTCATCATTCACCCCAACCAAAGGGCGAACGGATGCATCGCCCCCTCTTTGGGGTGAACGCGACTTGCAAATATTGTGTTTCCTTGTGCTCTTTCACTCTGAAAGGGATGTGACATCACCAATGACTTCACCTTGGTCAAAGATCAAATGGTCGATGCACCCATATCCTAGGGGTGAACGCGTCTTTAAATATATACTTTGCTTTATTTTCATTCACTCCAAGGAAGCACCTGTGGTTTCATATTCTGGTCTTGTGTGAAGATGCTTGTGAGTGCTTCTTGTTTTGCTTTGTTGCAATGCTTTGAGAGAGAATGAAAATTTACTTTTTAATGCCCAATTTAACTCTCAAAAGGGGTGCTTACTATGAATCATACAACATTATCTTTAGATATATATATATATATATATGGAAATAACATCAACAATTAAATATATATCATACAAAAGAGTATTTACATATGTACAAAATGGTACCTCCTTAGAACCTCATCACTAAATATAGGCCTTCAAATGAAGACCATTTACCAGGATAGGAAGGTCGCAACCCTCTAGATCATGAAGGTGATAGGCATTTCTCGAATTTACCGTAGAAATTTGAAAAGGGCCTTCCCAGATAGCATCAAAATTGTGGTGTTTTCTTGGCTTAGCCTTCTTCTCGTTCCATTTTAAAACTAAGTCTCCCACATAGAAACTACGTTCAGTTGTTTTCTTCTTGAACCACTTTTGTATTTATTTTGTGTGCTCAGTAAATACTTGATAACACTACTCTCTATCTTCCTTTAACTGCAATAATTTTGCCAACCTTGCACTCATAGGATCATATTATTTATCTTCATCTTGAAATAGTTGCAATGTTTGGAGTAATGAAAGCTCAATATGAGCGGAGAGAATGGCTTCTTTCCCATACACTAAGGTGTATGAAGAGGTTTTAATAGATTTCTTCACAGATATGCAGTCTGCCCAAAGAGTCTGGTTCAACAACAAGTACCAACTTCTCTTATTACTACCCAACGTCCTCTTTAAAATTCATAGCAAATTTTTATTGGTAGATTTGGCCAACCCATTCCCTTGCGGAGAATAATTGGATGATGTCTTAAGATAAATGCCATATTTACTAGTGAAATCTATGATTTTGATCCCAATGAATGAAGTTCTATTATCAGTTACAATTGAATCTAGGACATCAAAATGAGTAATGATCCCTTATAGAAAAGAGATAACAGTTGCTTGATCAACCTTCTTGGAAAGGATAGACTCTGCCCATCTAGTGAAATAGTCAATATTTGTTAATATGTACTTGTGCTCTGTAGAATAATGTGGATCAATAACTCTAATGAAGTCAAGACCCCACTACTGAAAAGGAACTTCCACTTGAATTGGGCATAGAGGCAAAACTCCTTTTCTGATTCTGCCAACGAATCACTGACAACTATCACAATGCTGACTCATTTTATGAGCATATGCAAATAGAGTAGGCTAGAAATAGCCCACTCAGATAATTTTGAAGGCCATGGGCCTTCTTGCGTAGTGACCACCAGATAGCCCAGAATGAAATTCCTTCAAAATTTTCTCCTTCTCTGACTTCTTCATGCACTTGAGAAGAACTCCATCAATGTTTTTGTGAAATAGTCCATTCAGTAGTAGAACATACTTGAGTGCTTGCAGTCTGAATCTCTGATGCTATGAAGCATCAAGATGAGGTGGACATTTCCAGAAAGTAAAATAGTCAACCGGATGTTCTATCCAATCCTAATTTCTTACAGTATGGTTTGCGCAAATTCTTTCACCAATATCTCCTTCATGCATCACATTCAATGATTCAGAGGCAACATTTTTAGCTAACTCCTACATAAAGCTCTCCCATAAACTAGCTTTGTTGGTCAGATCTCCACGTCATATTATTGAATATTTGAGACCCAAACCTGCCCTTTTGTCACCTAGTTCTTCTTGGAGTATGAAGTTTCGAACATTAGGATGTATAACATAAACCATAATTTTACTCTGGGAAACAAAGTGTTGTAACTTCTTCAATGATTTCATTACCACGTACACTTGTTTCTCGATGAAATTATACTTCTCCTAATGTGGCGCAATAACTTGGCTCAAGAAGACAATTGGTTTCTCTTCTCCATCCTCTTGCTTATGTGTTAATACTGCAACATAACTCTCTTGCTCGCCACTGCATAGAGAATGAAAATTTTTAAATAATCGAGATTAATTAAAACTAGAGCTTGTGTTATCCTTTCTTTTATTTCCTAAAAATCTCGTCTTCTGGCTTCTGTACACTTAAAACCAGTATTCTTCTTCAAGAGCTCTATCATGGGCTTCACAATATGAGCAAATTCAACAATAAACTTATGGATGAAATTTATTTGACCAAAGAAATATTGGAGGTCCTTTTTGTTAGTAGGCAATGGTAACTTCATTAGGGCTTTAGCTCTTGCAAAGTCAACTGTCAATCCTTCTTGCGAGATCACATGACCCAACAATTTTCCTTCTATTAACAACAAATATTGAGTTCTTCAGATTAATAGAAATATTGAATTCATGACACTTATTGAACACCTACCTAAAATGAGCTATGTGGTATTCTCTGTGATGTAAAAACACAGTCATATCTTCAAGATATATCACAATAATTATATTCAATAATTCACCGAAAGCAATATCTATGGCTCTTTGAAAAGTAGCGTAAGCATTTGAGAGTCCAAATGGCATCCGTTGGTAGGCGAATGTGCCCCATTTGGTGGTGAAGGTTGTTTTATGTTGATCCTCGTCATTCACCCATATTTGATTATATCTAGAGAAACCATCTAGCAATGAGAATCTCTGCACATCGGCTACCACATGAAGGATTTGATCAATCTACGGTAGAGGGTAATGATATTTTAATGATGTCTGGTTCAGGTTGCAAAAAATAAACACAACCAAATGTCTCCATTATTCTTCCACACTAGGACCAGGTTTGCCACCCATGTTAAGTGCTTGATTGGATAAATTATCTTTTCCTCTAATATCTTCAACAATTCTGCCTTCATGAGTACTTCGATTTTGGGATTGACAGGGTGCTAATTTTGCCAAAAAGGTTTCACCCCCTCCTACAACTCAATGGTATGTTGGATCATTTTCTTGTCATATCCATTTAAATATTGACAGCTCCATGCCATGATGTTGGGGTACTCATAACACAAGTTCTTAATATCTTCCAACTCCTCAGACACGCAGTTAGTTCTAAATTTAATGATCTTTTCAAATTCTAGCTATAATTCCTTATACTCATTTGCATACACTTTGATCCTATGATTTTAAAACCTATCATTCTAGTCAAACAAGCTCTCTAGTGAAATCAAACCTCTAGGAATATGATTGTTTTTCAATTGGATCATTCCGTATTTCTCTTCTTCAGCATGCACCCTATCATCTGTACTAGCAGCTGCTCTAAGAAAAAAATTGACTATTTGTTCATCATTGTTGAATTCTTGCCAATAAATATTATTATTCAGAACTGAAGGTCTATATATTACCCTAACAATCTTGGGCCTTTTGACTACTATCTCCATGGGAGGTAATGTTGCTTTGATACACACTTATTAGTATTTTGATTAACAATAAGCTCAGAGTCACCAAAAATTTACAACTGCTTGATTCCCAAATTTTTAGCCTTCTTCAATCCAAGGCACAATGCTTCATATTTAGCTACATTATTTGTATAACTCCACGTCAACCTATAAGAATAAGTCTTCTATAACCCTATGGGGGAGATCAAAACAACACCATATCCTACACCATTCTTACATCTGGCACCATCAAAATATAGCTTCCATAACTGATATGTGTTAGGATCTACGAAATTTTTCTTCAATTTGCTTCGGCTTGGTTATTGTATAACAACCAATGTCTATTCCAATTATTGCATTAAAAATCTATGAGCGAAAACTCATCTTCAAGGTGAATTTCACCAAGCACTTCCTCCATCAAGTCAACCTCTTCTAGCTCTTTAGTCATCATGTTAAATACACCTGGAGATTCTTCTTCCTCTTCTAACTTTTCAATGTGAAAATTTGATGGCTTTTCATTGTGAATGTGAATCCTCTTCCCTTTAAATGGTATCTCCAAATTTTAGTAGTCTAAGGAAATATATATCCCAATCTTATCTATGAAATCCCTTGAGAGGCACATGCTAAATTATGTCTCCAGGTTAACCACTACCACTTCTTGGATGACTGTGATTTAAAGCATACTGTGAAGGACAATGGAAATGTCTTTGATTAATCCCACTATCTTGACTGAGTCCCATCCATATGCAACACTCCTAGGCTACTTCTTTTATATTCCATCCCCATCACTTCACATACTACCTTTGGCATGACAATAGTCACAGCACCAAAATCAATCATACAATTGTGTACAATCCACCCCTCCATTCTAAGTGACAAATAAAATGAGGAAGGTCTATTATTTCCCATTGCCAAAGTTGGTAGCGCTTATACCAAGAATACTTGAGAAGGATTTTTCTTTTGATCTTTAGCATTCTTTAAGGAATCTTGCAATAAGTCAACTTACCCCAACAATTGTAGTGCATCGTACAAGCTCATTTTTATGGGTATCTTCTTCATTTCTTCCACAATATTATAATTTGAGATAGTTGAAGCCTTATCTTCTATAGCCCATTCGTACTTGTCCCAGTACTACTGAGTAGCTTCTACTCTTTGTCTCTTTGTCAATGATGGGTACTTGAGTTGCTCCTTGACCTGCTCTTTCATTTCATTTTGTGTTTGAGCAGCTGTTGTGGGTTATGAATTTGATGCCTTAGTTTATACCTTTTCTTGAGATTGCTTAGGCAGTAAAAATTTTAACTTGATAGGAATCCTGCTCCTTAGTCCTTATGCTAGGCACTTTTTCTAGGGGTTGCCCTTTTTAATCTTGCACTTTTGGCTTTGTAAGCACCTTAAAAGGTTCAAGCTCAGTTGGATCTATAGTTACTATATTTTTCCTAAATATCGTAAGAACTAAAACTTGCTCCAAATATGGAATCATAAAATTATGATCAACTTCCCTGATCATATTGACTTGTCCACCGACCAATATTTTTGCTAGTGTTTGCACATAATTCATATGCACCATGCAATTTTATTCTTCATGAGGATCATTGCATGTTGAACACCAGTATGCATTTTTTGTTACATTGGTCTCCTCATTTGATAGCATCGTTGTAATATTCTTAGGGATTCTATTGGTAGATGCTTGTTCTCGAGTAATCGATGGTGTTTGGAATCTCCTCGACCAAAACTCGGACTCAACTTGTTTATTTCTCACCGTCGTAAGCTCGTTTCATATCGTACTTAAGGATAAATTATTATACTTCAATTCTTGCAATAATACCATGAAAGGATTAGGATTAGATGATGCAGGAGGTGCTGGCAAAGGTAGAGGTGTTGGTAGCATGAGCAATGATAATGGAATCGGTGGCACCGACAATGCTAAAAAAGGAAAATATAATGACAATTGGGGTGCTGATTGAGCAGAAAACTATGGAAAACTTGGAGCTAGATGTTGTGGGACAGGTATCAGAGCGATATGATATGAGCTTGAAATCCATGAGAAAACTAGGTACATGGAAGGCATGGGCTACGAAAATACACTGGAATATAAATATTGAGGGAGATCAAGAAGAATGGGCATAGTCATTTTTGGGAAAGCCTGCCTATGGCAATTAAGTTAGACTCATCCTTATGTGCCTGAGTGTATAGGTCTAGGAATGTAGTCACATTGGCTTTTTGCACAAACATACCAATTTCAGTGCTAAATGCCTTAAGATAGTAGAATGCAGCTTGTTCATGCATGGACTGCAAACCATCTAGAACCCTTTGCCAACTTCGAGCGAAACTAGTGTTGAAATAAACTATCTCCTCCTATAGATGTCTTTGAATCATTGTAAATTGATGCAGTAAGGAGTATGAGTCATCTTTCTCATGAAAATTTTTAATCAACAACTCCACCAACTGATCCCATGAGGTAATAGTTCCAGGTTGCAGTGATCGGTGCCAATACAACAATTTCCATCTCAATGATAATACCAACAACATTACCATCACATCTTCATTTGTTATTCCATGGATCGTATCCAAAGAAGCTACATATTGAATATGCTCATAGGCCATTTTACCAGTACCATCATAGGTCGACAAAGCCTTCAAAGCTGCTTAGGACACTGGATTTTGTGCTTGTAAGTTCAAGGTCCTTGAGCTATTCCATGGTAAGAACTACCTGGATGGTTGTGGCTATTGTGGTGGAGGATTTTAAGCCATGTGGGTTGGTGTGTGAGGTGGGGCTTAGTAGCAGTGCTAACTAGACTTGTGGGAGCAAAAAATACACCAGTTAGTTGTGATGATGTGACAGATGATATAAGGGATGTATGAGGTAATGAAGATGTACAATATAAAGTGGATAATTGAGGATGTTCCACTAGCCTTTGAATATCAAGTTTGTATAAATCAATTTGATGATCTGGATTTTTGGCCTTCGATCTTGTATTCATGAGACACAACTTTCGCTGTACTCACATTTGGATATTTCTTGGTGTAATAAAATCGCTATATGTTCCAATTTTATAGCACGAAGGTGAACATCAAAATTTAATATTGTCAAAAGTGGAACTTTTGAGGTCCCACTAGGCATTCCAAAAACTGTTGGTCAAATATCTACCTAATAAAAAAATACGATTGTGCACCCTAGATACGACCAACACTGAAAGGCTGGAGGAAAGAAATGTCCTCCATGCCAATATCCAGAGAGGGATGGCTCCCAAAATAAATCCTACACTAGTCGAAGACTAGGGATGAAAGAATGAAATTAGAAAATGTGGAAAGAGATGGAAAATATGACCACAGGTTGAAAGCATAGGATTTGGGGCAGAATAACAGTAGGAAATTCACCCAAGCATGAAATAGCATGTAATAAAATAAAAGCAGCAAAATTTACTTATGAACTTTCAAGAATAACCTTAAAAATAACACACCAAAACTCACACTCTCATCAACAATATTTAAATTCAGATGCAGAATTTAAATTCAACAGCAAATAAAGAGCATAAACATAAAATAGAAGTGTATAAAACACAGAAGGAAATCACACACAATATCACTTACAAATTCAGAAGCCTAGTGTCTTCTATTGATCCAGAGAACTTGGAGAGTTTTTTTGAAAAGCGTCTAACCTCATTACAATGGAAATTTGATTAGTATTTATAGAGGATTTCACCTCTTTCATTAAATGTACATGAAGACAAAATGATCGCAGATCAGGAACCAGAGTGAGGGAATTCCTCCTTGGAAATATTAAAACCCATCCTTTTGGAACAACGATCCATATTTCAAGGAAACATTCCTAGGAAATTAGTATTTTGGGCATCGGTGCACATAAAATTAAGAGATGTTCAATGCCTTGAAAATGCACCCCCACATTGGAAATCATGAAAATATTCTTGTGCTTTTAACATGGCTTATTTTCACTTGGGATTCGTCACCTAAGTTACTCATTGCCACCAATATTTAATACTTGCAAAAATTTGCTTTGGGTACTTTTGAAATCTTGACTATGTTCCTCGTGGACTGTGGCGAAACTCATAATTGGAAAATTTTATCTTTGTAATTTTATTCGCCATTTTTGCTAAAATATGAATTCACCCTTCAACAAAAATCATGTTCACCAAATCTTCTTCTACTTAGCATGTTCGTACAATTTCAATTTGGGAACGTGTTCGCCCATGGGAGGGGCGAACGGGATGTTCACCCCTCGACTAGGGTGAATGTGATTGTGTTTCATTTTTGGGGTGCGTTCGCCCATGGGAGGGGCAAATGGGATGTTTGCCCCTCAACCAGGGCAAATGCAATATTATTTTGTCACGCCCTTTTATTACCATGATTCCCTTTTGTCACCTATTAATTTTGCCCCAAGGAGGGGCAAACAGAGCTTTCACTCCATCCTTGGGGTGAATGCACATCATCACCGAAATGATTTAAAAATGTGGATACATGTATAATTTTTATATGTTTTATAAATACGTTCACCCCAAGGAGGGGCAAACAGAGCTTTCACCCCATCCTTGGGGCAAACACACATTTCACATTCATTTTTTGGGTGCTTTCAGATATTTCAGTCTTTCATGTTTTTCACCTTAATTTTCATTTCTTCCTTTACAGAATGTTCAAGTACAAAGCCATATCTTATTCATAGTGCCTTTTAAATACCAAATGAAGTACAAAATTCATTTGTCCTTTTAAACATTCATCACTTCTATGCTAAAATAATACATATGGAAACATAAAAGAAATCGTTCCATAATAATATTTCAAAATAAATATTGCCGCATTACAATCAAAATGCTCCAACAAAATTTCCAAGGTGGCAAAGTGTAAAACTGCAAACACGTAGCAGTGGATGATAGGTAGGAGGAAGTGTTGGAGTGTGTGTTTGGTGCATGGTGGAGGGAGGTAGATACCAAAAAGATAGATTATGAGTATCTATGGTATAAAAGCATGTTGTCTAATCGCCAGTGTGTGATGATGATGATGATCTCTACATATATGCTTCCAAATAGTTTCAAGGTATTGTTTACCTAGAATATGCTGGATGTGATGTGTGATATGGTAAAGTGTAATGTTTTATTTGCATGGGTTCCCACACTGTTGGCCTAGGTGTATAGGTATTTACATGATGTGGTGCACGTAGGGCAAAAGGGATTGAGTTGGACTCATTTTCTATAGGTGTGGGCATGTAAGCATATATTGATAGATCGATAAATGTTGTTTTCCTATGATGCACATGCAGAGGAGAAGACTGATCAGCTCTATACACTAAGGTGGCAGATCGATGAGGATAAGGGGATGAAGAGGCCACATGAGGATGATCATTTGTTTTAGAGGGTGAAGTTTGGATCATTGGAGGCTAAGGATATTAAGTGGAGGTCCTAGAGGGGTGGGGTGGTATGGGAGAGTGATGAGGAGCAATTGGGAGCTATTTGCTAGGGGCGATGGATAGTGGAATGGTATACTTTCCAAGAAGATTACTTCCAATTTAGAAGGATTATGTGGTATTTTGGTTTGTGATAGGATGTTATAAAGGTGCCTATCATGGTTTATAGGTGATAGGAAAATAGAGGGAGTTACCCTGTAGTATTATCATGGACTGGTGAGAGGGATACACCAATGGTTATTCTAGATGTGGAGGATGCAAGTATGACACTAGATTGTGATACTTGGTGGGTGACTCAGAGTTAGGAGTCAAGTACTAGTGTGGTTAATCGATGGGTACAACTAGATGGTGGTGTTTCTACGCCATAAGGGCAAACATCGAGAGTGTAACAAACCCATTTGTTACCATAATTATATATATATATATATATATATATATATATATATATATATATATAATATTCATATTTCATAATACAAGGGTCATAATCATGGACTAAGATAGAATAATTCCATTTGGATTGTAAGCTATCAAGTGAAATAACATCAAGAGTTATTAAGACTTTATCAAATTCACTCTTGAGTAGAAATTATCAACTTCTACAAAAGCCTCATACCACTCGAATATGGGAATGTTGACCAAGTGTTAGAATTCATCCCTCTTAAAAGGGAAAATCACCCTTAACCATACTGTCCACTAGGACTGGTACATAGGTGAATACCTTGAAGATGGAAACCTATCATAATGAAATAACCTCAAAAATGATTATTCATATATCTTAGATCCCTACCCACATCTTCTCTATGGGATAAAAAAACCACTACATGTGATTAAAATTACATAATCCTTGGAATGCCATGATTATATTACATTATATTTCTTAAGGCTTATTTGTACACCCTTTTTATTTAGGCAAACTTTTTGTTATGAATCTATTAAGTTCATTATCAAAGGACATTATTTTTCCATTATGGGAGTGCCCACTTCGAGTTTTCACTCGGATTAATCTACAATTTGTTATCATAATGTTTTAGGTTATACCAACCATGAATGTTTATGAGGTGGACATAATTCGATTAATCCTTGAGGAATATAATCCATTACATTATGATTCTACACATGAGATATTCAATTGAGCAAGATTTACATTCCATTACATTCTACTTTTTGCATCCATACAACCATTGAATACATCAGGTGTTAGTTGTTGAAAGGTAAAGCTAGCTATGATGTTCACACAATGACACTGAGAGGGGGGGTGAATCAGTGTAGTTATTTAACTTCAAAACAGTAGCATTCAAAGACTGAAGCACATAAAACTTATAAAACCAGAAGAACAAAATGAGAGCACACCACAACACACAATATAACGAGGTTCACCAATTTGGCTACTCCTCAAAAATTAACTGTTTGGACTTCAATCCAAATCCAGCTCTTTGCAAAATTTCAATTTTACAACTTCTTTACCAAAGATCCACCGGAAGGAGCACCAACCCCCGTAATTTTCTCGCTGCAACGTATGGAGCACCAACCCCTAGTACCAAGCACCAACTTGGACCGCAATTCTAATCAAATCAAAATGACATAAAAATGTCTTCACTACTAACTCGACCCCGACCGGTCTCGTAATTTTAACAACCTCTGCACAATCTCATGTCTCTGCTTATTTCTCTATACAGACCCTCTTTTCACAAAGAATTCCCTTCTTACTGCAACAACTTCTATCTTTCTTCAACAATTTCTCTTTACAGCTATTCATTTATATACATCCAATCCGACACGCAGTCGAATCATATACCCAACTGTTCGAATTCTTTTCTCCTGCAAATAAGTGGTTGTTGAAAACGACTGTTCGAAACCCTGCAATACGACGTTTCGATTTCTTGTGGTATGGCTGTTTTGAATGCTGCAAACATATCTTCTCGAAAAGCATATCTCGATCCTTCATATTCGGCTCTTTGAATACAAGCAAAATGTCTGTTCGATTCCATGAGTGCGACCGTTCGAAAGCTGAAAAAAAACTTTTCGAAAACCTTTCGATAATTTATATTTGATTCTTCGAATACATGCAAACGACTGTTCGAATGCATGACTAACACTTGTCAATCTGTAACTGCAGATCTGACATCAGTTACATTTTATGTAACCGGCTGCATGATGTCTTTTATGACACGTGTCACCATGCCTCGCTTTTTGGCTTTTACCCGCCAACTGTCGCTCGTCGCGATATCGCGACATTTTTAACTTATGCTGACGTCACCTTGAAGGTTGTCGCGAAATCACGACGTTTTCGGCTTCCAGTGGCTTTTCTTTCATCCCGTCGCAAAATCGCGACACTTTTCAACTTTGTTGACGTCATCATCCTTCTTGTCGCGAAATCGCGACGTTTCGACTCTTGCCGACGTCATCATCCCCGCTTGTCACGAAATCGTGACACTTTCGCTTCAGTACACTCTTCTTTGCCAAGAATAAAAGGAACATGTCACGAAATCGCGACACTTTGCTCTTCCGTACAACTCTCCTTGCCAACTCCAGCAAAAATGGAACATGTCGCGAAATCGCGACACTATGCTTCATGCAATGGCAAAATTTTTACATCTTTGTGCCTTGTGTTTTCACCTTGCCTCTTTTCATGAAATTTTGACTTGTAATATCATTGCTGCATCTTTAGTTCTACACTTTTGACTAGTAGCGAAATCGCTACTCCTTAGTTTCCCTTTGTTTCAACATGTAGCGCCATCGCTACACCTTAGTTTCTCTTTGTTTCAACATGTAGCGAAATCGCTACACCTTCTTCTTGTGAATTTTTACTTGTGTCGAAATCGCTGCATCTCAGTTTTCTTAACTTCCGATTTGTAGCGAAATCGCTACACCTTTGTTTCCATACATTTCCAACTGTGCTTTGAAATGCGAAACTTTAACATGCATGGAAATCGCTACTCTCTTCATTGCAAGCTCCTTTCCTCCATTTATGTCATGAAATCGCGACACATTTTCTCTCTCCTCAGTGAAACTCGACATGTCGCGACATCGCGACATTTTGGCATGCATTTTCTCTCTCCTACTTTTTGTCACGAAATCGCGACACATTTTCTCTCTCCTCAATGAAAACTCGACATGTCGCGACATCGCGACATTTTGGCGTGCATTTTCTCTCTCCTACTTTTTGTCACGAAATCGCGACACATTTTCTCTCTCCTCAATGAAAACTCGACATGTCGCGACATCGCGACATTTTGGCGTGCATTTTCTCTCTCCTACTTTTTGTCGCGAAATCGCGACAAAAAACATGTCGCGATATCGCGACGCTTTCTTCCTTGTCTCTTTCTCGCCAATTTCTCGAATCTGGGTCACCTCTCGTTTTGCTTGAAACTTTCTCGCACTTGATCCGATCGACCTCCGAACCGCATCAATCGCATCAACTGCTCCGTGTTGACAACAATGACAATACTTTCTCAATGCTTTTGCTGCACCTTGCTCAACAATCTCCTCTGGAATTGTTGGCAACACACAACAACCTTGCTCAACTTCTTCTCCCCCTTTGCCAATAATACCAAAGGGCTGCTGCAGACTCCCCCTGAGTCTCTGTACACCATTCTCAGGAAAATATCGTTATAGTTAGCAAAAATCATAAATATAAGCAAAACTATAAGTATATGCATGCATGCACCCATTGAGAATGTGATCCCTAATTATAGTCAGTTCTTGGGAATTGTGACCACTCCCAACTTATTCCTAAGGTACTCAAAAACATCCTTGGGCAATGGTTTTGTGAATATATCAGCTACTTGCTCTGTAGTTGGAACAAAATCCAACTTGACCTCTCCTTCCGCAACTTTATCCTTCAAGAAATGATATCGGATTGCAATGTGTTTGGTTCTTGAATGCATATCTGGATTCTTGGATATGTTGATAGCACTAGTGTTATCACATTTTATTGATATTGGCTCTTTGAAGTGGATACCAAGATCTTTCAAAGTTTGTCTCATCCATAATATCTCGTGTACAGCAAGTTGTGGCCGCAATGTATTCTCGCCTCTGCAGTGGATAGAGAGACTGATTCTTGTTTCTTGCCGTGCCATGCTACCAGCATGTCTCCAAGATAAAATGCTCCTCCACTTGTACTCTTCCGGTCATCAATGCACCCTGCCCAATCTGCATCAGAATATGCAATCAAAGTGAAGTCTTTGCCTTTTGGGTACCACAACCCATAATCCATGGTACCTTTGAGGTACCTGAAGATCCTTTTTACAGCTGTGACATGAGTTTCTTTGGGACTTGCCTGAAATCTAGCAACCATGCATACTTCCTGTAGTATATCCGGTCTAGTAGTCGTTAAATACAGCAGGCTTCCAATCATAGACCTGTACATTGTTTGATCCACATCTGGAGATTTATCATCCTTGCTCAACTTGGCACTCGTTGTCATGGGAGTGCCGACCGGTTTATCGTCTTCCATTGTGAACTTTTTCAGCATTTCTTTTACATATTTAACTTGAGAAATAAAAATGCCTTTTTCATTTTGATTGACCTCGTAGTCCTAAGAAATAAGAAAGTTCACCAATCATTGACATCTCAAATTCTTTTTTCATTTTAATTGATATGTCTTTGCAAGATTCATCCATGTCGCCGCCAAATATTATGTCATCTACATAAACAACAAGAACAATAAGATGACCCTTCTCTGTTTTGACATATAAGTTGCTATCCACCAAACCTTTCTTAAACCCTTGTTTAATTAGATAATTATCCAGCCTTGCATACCATGCTCTGGGTGCCTGTTTTAATCCATATAAAGCTTTCTTTAACCTGCAAACAAAATCTGGATTGTCACCAAGTTGGAAGCCATCTGGTTGTTCAATGTAAACCTCTTCTTCCAGTTTTCCATTCAAAAATGCTGATTTTACATCCATTTGATATACTTTGAAGTTTTTATGAACTCGCTAATGCCGTAAACATTCTCGATTGCCTCTAGTCTGGCTACCGATGCAAAAGTTTCTTCAAAATCAATGCCTTCAACCTGAGCATAGCCTTTACATACCAATATTGCCTTATTTCTGACAACCTGCCCATCTTCATTCAATTTATTTCTAAAAACCCATTTAGTGCCAATTATGTTTTTATTTGTTGGTCTAGGTACTAATTCCCGTGTATTGTTTTTCTCTATCTCGATCTAGTTCTTCATTGATTGCCTTCATCCAACTTTCATCACTGCTTGCTTCAAGCAACATTTTTAGGTTCAATACTAGATAACAGAGAATAGTTCCTCACTCGTCGTTCTTCTTGTCTGAATACCATCCGTGGGATCCCCAATAATCTGCTCACTTGGATGATTTTTCTCGCCAGTCTGCCTCGTTTTAAATTTCCTGTTTTCTTCTTCTTCGTATTCGGCTTTTACACCATCTCGGATCAATTTTCTCGATTCTTCTCTCGTTCTTTTTCATCATCACCTTCAATGACTTCTTCATACATAGGGTAGTTTTCTTGATAAGTAGTTTCTTGTTCTCTACCTTCATCAACTTTCACATAAGCACTTTCAACAATTTTCTTCAACCTCTTGTTGTAACATGTGTAGGCCTTGCTTTTTGTTGAGTAACCAAGAAAGATACCTTCATCAGCTCTATCTTCAAATTTACCGAGGTTATCTTCAATCCGTTTTATGTAGCACTTGCTGCCAAATACTTTGAAATGTCTTGTTGTTGCCTTTCTGCCAAACCACAACTCATAAGGTGTTTTGCTTTCATGTGGTCTCAAAGATGCACTGCTTTTGAATGTAAACTGCAGTATGAACCGCCTCTTTCCAAAATCTGTCAGCTATTTTGTTTTCTCGCAGCATTGTCCTTGCCATTTCCTGCACTGTTCTATTCTTCCTTTCTACAACACCATTCTACTGAGGTGTCCTAGCTGCTGAAAACTGTCTTCTTATCCCATGTTTTTGACAAGTATTCTCGCAAATTCTTCGGAGATAAACTCTCCTCCCCCGTCTGATCTTAGGCATTTAATTCTTTTTCCTGATTGATTCTCAACAAGATTTTTGAAGGTTTTAAACATCTCAAAGGCTTCTGACTTGAGTTTCATAAATAGTACCCATGTCATTCTTGAGTAGTCATCTATACACAACATAAAATATTTGTGTCCATTTATGCTTTCAGCTCTCATGGGTCCACATAGATCAGTGTGAATTAGTTCTAATGGCTTGCTAGTGAAGTATTCTTTTGCTTTGAAAGTGGCTCTGGTTTGTTTTCCCTTTTGGCATGACTCACGGATGCTATTTACAGGTTTGCCAATGTTTGGTATATCTCTAATCGCTTCTTTTGAACTGATTTTTGCCGCATTGTCAAAACTAATATGCCCAAGCCTCTTGTGCCATAGCCGCTTTTCATCTTCCCGTCCAATCAAGCATGTTCCTTCTGCAGCTTCTGAAAGTGTATACAGATTTCCAGAAGTTCTCACCCAGTGGCTATTAACTTTCCATTTTTTGTCTTTCTTACTTCACAACCCTCCTTCTTGAAGATTACATCATGACCTCCGTCACATATTTGACTTACACTTAGCAAGTTATGCTTCATGCCAATTACAAACAAGACTTCTTTTGATTTTATATTGCCATCACTGATCTTGACTGATCCCTTTCCAACAATCTTTGCTCCATCATTATTTCCAAATTTCACATAACCACCTTCATAATTCTGTAAATTCTCAAACTTTTGCTTGTCACCTGTCATGTGACCGGAACAACCACCGTCAAGTATCCAAGGTGCTGATTTGTTCTGGAGCTTTAAAAGCAGTCTGGACAATCAAAGATTCCTTTTCTTTCCATTCTCGGTTTGATAGCAGATTTTGCTACTTGTTTTGCCTTTGTCCTTTCATTAGCATGTGCCTATTTTTCAAGAAATTTCTGGTTTTGTTTCAACCCACTTGGCTGAGATTTTCTACCCCGATATTTATTTGATGCAAAAGTGCTTCTGTACTTTCTAGCAATATGTCCAAAATTATGACAATTATAACATTCAACCGCATAATTCATTAAAGGAGAAAAACATTTCTCCTGGTAAAATTCCTTTGAGATACATTATGCCCGCAATCTGAAATCTTATGGCCATAAGCATTGCATTTAAAACAATAACCATAAAATGCATGATTAAACCTGGGTGCCGGTCTTTGCCAGTTTGAAGTAGGAGCCATGACTCTTCTCCTCCTTGGATGTGTGACTTTTGTGAATCCATCTTTGTCAGTATTCTTCTTGAATCTGGCATTATTGTTTTCTTTTGCATGATTTGGTTTTTCTGGTTCAACCCCCTATCTTTTCTTCTTTCTTTATGGGTTCTATATTAAAGTTCTTTGAATCCTTTGAAGATTCTCCTTCATCAAAGCCTAAACCAAATTTTATGCCATAAGGCCTTTGGTTATTTAACATTTTATCCAACTTTACAAGACTTTCTTCAAACTTATGAAAACAGCTTCAATTTTCTATTCATCTCCTCTAACTCGCATCCTTAACTTAACAATGTCTTCCTCTAGCTTGCCGCATTCAACCTGTCTTTACAGCTTAATTGTTCATCAAGAACTTCAGACATTTTCTTGAATTCCTCTCGTCTCGTATTTTCAGATTGTTTATTATGTCCGTGGCATTCTCTAATTTCTTTGAAAATTTCTTATTCTTCTTCCTTTCTCGCACTCAACTCTTCAAGTGCAAGGAACCAATTCTCCTTCCAAATACACTTCAACTTCATCCTTGGAATTTTCATCACCTTCCCGATTTTTCTCTCGTTCTTTCTTCTTCAAGTGCCATGAACAGAGCTTCACCTCCTTCTTCTTCGACTCCTCATCCGTGCTTTCTTCGAACTCGCTGACATTCTTGGTTATGAAGCTTTTCTTCTTGAAGTTGTTCTTTCTAAAATTTTGTTTCTTCTTCCACTCACCTTTTTCTTGGTGTGAACCTTCACCATTTTTTGTTCTCTCCCGCATTGGACATTTGGCTGCAAAATGACCGACTCCTCCACAATTGAAGCATTTAAAAGGTAGCTTCCCTCTATATTTTCCTTTTCCTTTTGTGAGTTTTCGAACAAAATTGGCTTCTGTTTCATCCAGTTGTTCCTTCATCCTCGTATTCATGTTCAGCTTTTACATTCTTGTGTGCTTTAAAAGTCGCTTCTCTGTCTCGTAGACTTGGTTTGTCCTATTCTCATTTCATATGCTCGTCAGGGAACCATGCAACTCATCCATGCCGAAGTTGTTTAGATCTTTTGCCTCTTCTATTGCAGAGACTTTGGAATTAAATCTTTTGTGAAGTGTTTCGAGAACCTTTTTCACAACAACTCGCATCATCAATTTCTTCACCGAGTCCTCTCGATTGCATTAATAATTCCGTTGACTCTCAAGGATATAAGTCTCTATGTTTTCATCTTCATTCATTTGCAGTGCTTCGAACCGTGCTCGATGAGTTTGCAGCTTTGCTTCCTTAATCTTACCTGTCTCCTTCATGGATGCTCTTCGCTTTATCCCACATGTCTTTTGCTGATTTACAACTCATGACTCTTATCAGTTCACCGTCAACAAGCCCACACATTATGGCATTCTTAGCTTTGGAGTTGTTCTCAAATTTCTTTTTCTCAAGCAGTATCTCGTTGGAGGAGTAGTGGGTGCCGTGTATCCACTATCTACGTAATCCCAAATATCATATCCCAATGCACTCGGATATGTTTGCATTCCGAGTTTCCGTAAGGTGTAATTTGTTCCATCAAATAAGGGAGCTTTGTTGGATGAAAATCCTTCACCGCCTCGCCATTGTTTCTTCCAAGATCTCCTTAGCCGATTAAGCTTGTACAAGGAACCTTGCTCTGATACCAATTGATGTTCACACAATGACACTGAGAGGGGGGGGTGAATCAAGTGTAGTTATTTAACTTCAAAACAACAACATTCAAAGACTGAAGCACATAAAACTTATAAAACCAGAAGAACAAAATGAGAGCACACCACAACACACAATATAACGAGGTTCACCAATTTGGCTACTCCTCAAAAATTAACTGCTTGGACTTCAATCCAAATCCAGCTCTTTGCAAAATTTCAATTTTACAACTTCTTTACCAAAGATCCACCGGAAGGAGCACCAACCCCCGTAATTTTCTCGCCGCAATGGATGGAGCACCAACCCCTAATGCGAAGCACCAACTTGGACTGCAATTCTAATCAAATCAAAATGACATAAAAATGTCTTCACTACTAACTCGACCCTGACTGGTCTGTAATTTTAACAACCTCTGCACAATCTCATGTCTCTGCTTATTTCTCTATATAGACCCTCTTTTCATAGCAATTCCCTTCTTACTGCAACAACTTCTATCTTTCTTCAACAATTTCTCTTTACAGCTATTCATTTATATACATCCAATCCGGCACGCAGTCGAATCATATACCCAACTGTTCGAATTCTTTTCTCCTGCAAATAAGTGGCTGTTCGAAAATGACTGTTCGAAACCCTGCAATACGGCATTTCGATTTCTTGTGGTATGGCTGTTTTGAATGCTGCAAACATATCTTCTCGAAAAGCATATCTCGATCCTTCATATTCGGCTCTTTGAATACAAGCAAAATGTCTGTTCGATTCCATGAGTGCGACCGTTCGAAAGCTGAAAAAAACTTTTCGAAAACCTTTCGATAATTTATATTTGATTCTTCGAATACATGCAAACGGCTGTTCGAATGCATGACTAACACTTGTCAATCTGTAACTGTAGATCTGACATCAGTTACATTTTATGTAATCGGCTGCATGATGTCTTTTATGACACGTGTCACCATGCCTCGCTTTTTGGCTTTTACCTCGCTAACTCGTCGCTCGTCGTGATATCGCGACATTTTTAACTTATGCTGACGTCACCCTGAAGGTTGTCACGAAATCGTGACGTTTTCGGCTTCCAATGGCTTTTCTTTCATCCTGTCATGAAATCGTGACACTTTTCAACTTTGCTGACGTCATCATCCTTCTTGTCACAAAATCATGACGTTTTCGACTCTTGCTGACGTCATCATCCTGATTGTCATGAAATCGTGACACTTTCGACTTCCGTACACTCTTCTTTGCCAGAGCAAAAAAGGAACATGTCACGAAATCGCGACACTTTGCTCTTCCGTACAACTCTCCTTGCCAACTCCAAATAAAATGGAACATGTCACGAAATCGCGACACTATGCTTCATGCAATGGCAAAATTTTTACATCTTTGTGCCTTGTGTTTTCACCTTGCCTCTTTTCATGAAATTTTGACTTGTAATATCATTGCTGCATCTTTCAATTCTACACTTTTGACTAGTAGCGAAATCGCTACTCCTTAGTTTCCCTTTGTTTCAACATGTAGCGCCATCGCTACACCTTAGTTTCTCTTTGTTTCAACATGTAGCGAAATCGCTACACCTTCTTCTTGTGAATTTTTACTTGTGTCGAAATCGCTGCATCTCAGGTTTTCTTAACTTTCGATTTGTAGCGAAATCGCTACACCTTTGTTTCCATACATTTCCAACTGTGCTTTGAAATGCGAAACTTTAACATGCATGGAAATCGCTACTCTCTTCATTGCAAGCTCCTTTCCTCCATTTATGTCACGAAATCGCGACACATTTTCTCTCTCCTCAATGAAAACTCGACATGTCGCGACATCGCGACATTTTGGCGTGCATTTTCTCTCTCCTACTTTTTGTCGCGAAATCGCGACACATTTTCTCTCTCCTCGCTGAAAACTCGACATGTCGCGACATCGCGACATTTTGGCGTGCATTTTCTCTCTCCTACTTTTTGTCGCGAAATCGCGACACATTTTCTCTCTCCTCAGCAAAAACTCGACATGTCGCGACATCGCGACATTTTGGCGTGCATTTTCTCTCTCCTGCTTTTTGTCGCGAAATCGCGATAGAAAACATGTCGCGATATCGCGACAGTTTTCTTCCTTGTCTCTTTCTGCCAATTTCTGAATCTGGGTCACCTCTGTTTTGCTTGAAACTTTCTCGCACTTGATCCGATCGACCTCCGAATCGCATCAACTGCATCAATCTGTCTGTGTTGACAACAATGACAATACTTTCTCAATGCTTTTGCTGCACCTTGCTCAAAAATCTAACTATATCATTCATAATTACCCAATACATTTCAAAAAATAATTGGCATAATCGAATATCATTAAATTATCAACATATTAAAGCTAAGCATACATTCGTTGCATCATAGTACACATTAACATAATTTAAGAATTGCGTAACTGTTTCATCATGTTTTTAACCATCTCATCTACTTAAATTATTTTCATTTTGAATTAAAACAACATGCACAAGAATTAAGACATCAAACCACAAATAGAGAAACACATTGTTTTATCCTGGGAATCCTCATGGAGAATAAACCCAGCTTCCAAAATATGTACTTTTCTCATATTCATAAACTTATGATGTCAAATATTACAATTATAGAAGGGCCACTATGGGTCCCTTTCCATTCATTATACATGTCAAGGAATACAATTTTTCCTTATCAAATTCATGATGCAAATAGGGAATTTTCCTAATTCCCTTCTCTAAGTCATCATTGTATCATTAAGGTATTTCTCATACCAATAAGGAGTCCAACTGCCCCTTTAAACTCATGATGCAATTAAGGAATTTTCCTAATTCCTTTCTCTAAGTCATCATTATATCATTAAGGTATTTACCATACCAATAAGGAGTCCAACTGCCCCTTTAAACTCATGATGCAATTAAATAATCTATGGATTCTAAGCCATCCTAAGAATTTTCATATGTTTATGATAATCATCAGAATCTTATTTTGGAGAAGTCGTATCGATGTTAGAGAGAACCATATAAGTTCCCTCAAGAATGAATTCCAAATTCATTCTACATAATTGATACAAAGTCAATCCATGAATTAATATCCCATACCATTAATTCATTAATAAACCATTCTTTATAACTTAATAATTTAAGCTAATAACTTAAATTATCTATCATTTCACAATTGTATCCTGTTGTAACAACCCATGTCAGCCATATTTCTCCTTAATATTAGGTTAATAAGAGGAAACCCTTACAGGTTTAGCATGGGTAATATAAATCTCATTATACTAAAGATATTTCCTTTGATCATATACAAACCAATAGGGATCCAATTCCCCATTGAATACAACAAATTAATCTATTCAATTGATTCTCAGTTATTATCAAATTTGATTCCTTAATTTGATCTAATATTCATTTCATTACTCTCCAAATCCTATCAATTTTCTTCCCAAATGTGAGCTAAAAATGCATCAAATATCCTACACAATTTTTATATTTCAATCCAAGGTTAGCTCTCAAATCAATTCATTTCCATCACTGGATCCCAATATGCATTTAATTATTTCATCCTCTATCATATATTTTTCAAGAATACATTTGTAAACTGTTATTAAGTTTTTTTCCAAAATTTGATCCAACATAATCTCTAATTATCTTGCTAATTTGGCTATCAAATTCAATCCAAATATTATTTATCTTATCTCCAAACGATACCACATTTTCCTCCAATATTTGATTTAATACTATTCAATTAATCTCTCAAAAGAGGAAATCCCCATCATCCATCTAAATAATTTACTTTTCTAATCCCAATCAACATGAATGTCATTCCTTTGATTGTCAGGGATTTTTGGAAGAGTCCCATACCTCTTCCTGGATGGACATCAAGATCATCCATTCTTCTAATAGATTCCATTCATTGAAGATTTCATTATAAATTATAGTATGTATTTTACATATAAAATCTATAAGTACATTAAAATCCTTATTTCCATTTACTTCCCACATTTAACATGGAAATTCACTATGCATGAATAAACAATTTATTTATCATAACAAGGATTAATTCTTAATCCCATTCATCATTTATATGCAAACATGCATCATATATTTGTATATAACATACGAACAAATCACCAATCATGAATAGATGATTCATCCATCCTTAATATTTTCATAAATAAGGATTGATTCATAATTCCAACCATCATTTTTTTGGAATATCACCAAACTTAGGGAAGAGTCCCATACCTCTTCCCAAGGAATGGACACCAATCCAATCCTTCCAAGAACTAGAATGCATGTTTCCAAACTTCTAGTTGATTATATTCATTCAACATAAAACATAAGATAGTTTATGTACTATCTCTATTCATTAAACATAAATCTTTGCATTCAAAGTATGCTAAAACTTATGTTCAATTTAATCACTTTTAATTGATTTCTAGGAATTACCAATAATCAATTTAACTATGAAAGGTTATCATATTAGAATTATATTCTATTCATAAATCAAATTATTTAATCCCATTGAATACATAGATCTGAATACACATCATCAATATACATATGAAAAAGTATACTTATTATAATACATACCTGAATCATTCGATTTTTGTGAAGACAGATCTAATATTTAAAAGAATCTTAATTTTAATCATACCATAAGATGATACTTCCATAACATAGCATCGAATATTAAAATATTAATACAATATCCTATGAGAGTTCTCATCTCTACAACATATAACATTAACTGGTGTAGTGGTGCTATTTATGATTTGTCCAAGTTCTATATCCTTAAGAGAACTTAAGCACATCTCAATGTGATGGAATTTTATACTCTCATTACCTCTAACCTATCGATAATATTAATACAATATCCATGGTTGTGTCAAAAGGAGTGCCTTGGTTAGGATTCGACATTAAACTAAACCATGTACTTTAGCTATGGGATAGCTTATTATGGGAGGATAAAATATCTATGCACCACTAAGGAAAATGCTTGACCAAAGTAAACATAAAATGATTCCACATATTTAGATCATATCGTGTGCATTCCAATCAGGTAGAGGAGATGATTATTGTATTGATCGGCTATGATTAGATGTGATAAGAGGAGATAGAGTTCATCTTGGCTACTTTTTTAGTGGAGTTTAGACAACCTTAGGGACATATTAGCTCCCGGTTTACATCATACCTAGCTCAATAGGTCATAGATTCATTGAGCTAAATTTATCAATTTAGGGTTTATATCTCAATCGAACATCCACATAGAATGCTACAAATTATCTAGCGGTAATACATCATAACACAATTAGTTGATTTAGCCAAAATGAAGGTATCACAACAATATACATAAATTTTAGTCGTTACATCTCATTAAAGCTTCAATGAGGCACACGAGATTTTAGTTTGATGTTTGTGGCACTGACATCACAAGTGATAAGTTTTGCAAAGGCACAAGCAGAGGTCCACTATTGGTGATAGAACAAGGGTCTTATACTACCATCTATAGATGCGAGAAAGAATTTAATAACTATCTTATATAGCTTCCCATAGGTAGAAAATAATCTATTGGTACTCAAAAGAATATCAAATCATGGTTACCCATTGACACTGTGCAATCTAGGAACTAGACAAGTGCATGCAATGACTTTTATTATCAATGTTGGTAACGCTCGATTAGAAAAAAAATTTCTTTGTAATATAGGTACCCAAAACACGAGTATTACCTCTTCATTTCATGGTATGGAAGCAGATAAACTATAACATCTGCTCAAAGAAATCACTAGGAATGGTATAGTGAAATTAAATAGCCTTGTAACCAAAGGCAATGTTTATAGAGAATGGTTAACATCACAGTGAAATTTAATCTCACCCTTCGAGGTCCAAGTTGCAATACAAAAGTAGACCCTATATAATATAATCCTTTATATAAATTAGAAATAACATCAGTACTGTTAACAACAAGATAGCACTAAGAAGTTGGTTTATTTTATACAGGATGATACACAAATCATAATCATAATCTAATTATATTCCTAATTAGACTATCATAATTCGATGAATAAAGGAATACCTTCACATTATAATATAACAATAATGATTTTTAATATCAAAGCAAAGAGAACTATATTCATCATTTAGTATTCTACTTCTAAAGCAGAGTATAAAAAATCCAAGACTTATCCAAAATGAAACATTAACAGAGTAAGAGTGGAAAGTTCCTACCTGGAACTCCAACAGTGGAAAGCTTCACTTATGTTTCCTTAAGCTCTTCTTCTTCTCCAGCCTTCACCTTCCCTCCTAACATAGACTCCCATTTTTCTCAACCTCCATGGCCATTTATAGCTTTGTTTCTTCTTAGACAAGAAAGAGGTTTCTAAATATATGTATATTTTATTTATTTTGTTTTCTTTCTTTCAGAAAAGATGCTTCTAATTATATATATATATATATATATATATATATATATATATATATATATATATATATATTATATATATATATATATATATTAATGGAATCCATAGAGATAAGAGCATAATCTTATCCACTATTTCAGCCCTCCCACAGTAGCCATATGAAGGAAATATTTATTATTTAAATCTATAAGGTGTTTTTTATTTTGTTTTCTGTTTTAATCCAATTTAAAATTGAATAAGCTCATAAAAATCAAACTATCTAATTTCCTTCTAAAATAGGATCAACTAGATCCAATCCGTATACTCAACAAAGCATATCCTTTACTTTAGAAATTGCTCAAATTAAAATTTCACTAAATCATGATAAATTGCATGATATATATATATATATATATATAATATTATTATATATTTTTTAAGGTAATTTGAAAAATGCAAAATATTATTTAATGTGCATTTTCAAGTAAAATTTAATTAAACTAATCTCATGCAAATTAATCATGAAATCAAATATAAAACACACACAAATCACAAATGGCATAAAAGCACTCAATGCATGTGATCAGTAATCCCCATCACCATTTTTACTTTGATTGTGTAGGACTTTTAGAGTAATTCTACAAGTAACACCACCATCAGGGAGGTAACTAGTGATGATAGGAATATGAGCTTTACCTTTTGAGATGTCATACTCATCATTTCCCTTTGGTGGTCAGTCTTCCACATATGAAAATAACTGTTCCTGCAATAAAGCAATGCAACATCATTTTCTTTTGACAAAAACAATGCAACTATATTAAGCATTCAAAACCAGCTATCATTCCACAAATAGTAACTTAAAAATAGTCCTCCAAGGTGGGATGTGACAAAGAGGTACCAGGTCTAGGCCATAAGGAGGGGTGAGAGATGAGGTAGAGGTGCCTCTTCACTGGTCAAGGCGATGACTAGGTGGTGCATCTAGTGCATCTATGGAGAGGGTAGCAGAGGCACCATGAGTGATAGGGTGCAACCTATGGAGGAGACCATGACCATGGAGGAGGTGGTTGAGGATGTTGGGGTTGGCATGGGTACTGATGATATGATTGATCTAGGTGGTTTAGGTGACATGGGGGATATGGGAGATATACCCTTTGAGGACTAGGAGAGGAGGGATGCGGATGAGGAGCTACTGATGTTGTGAGAGAGGGTACATCAGTTGGAGGGGTAGCTTCAAGAGAGCGAGAGAGGTTGGGTGACTGACTTGGAGACATGGAGAGGAGAGCACCATGATTTGGAGGAGATATTGATAGGTGTGGAGATGGTGAGTGATATTGAATAGAGATATTTGATAGATAGTGGAGTAGAGTAGGTGCTTATCAGAGTAAAGGACGTTGGAGTTGTAGTGCATGGAGCTACATGGGTGGCTCATAGTGGTGGAGATGAGGCATACAAAGATGGAGGAGAGTATGCACCATTTGATCAAAGAGACTATGGAGGTAGGGGAGAAGTTAAAGGTAGAGGTGCATAAGATGCAACATGTGATAGTGACCAGGGATGTTGAGTGAGAGGCTCATTTGGTAGAGATAGCTGAGTTGCATGTTGAGGTAGAGTGGTAGCAGCAAGTGTGAGAGGATGGGGAGTAGGCGAGGGTAGTGGAGCAGGTCCCTATAGATGTGGCTACTTTGAGAGTAGAGATAGAGTAGTTATGGAAGGGTAGTGAGGATGTGGTAGAGTGGATGAGGGAGGAGGCAGCTATGCAGAGTGAGTGTGAGGTTATTTTACTGATGCATGGGATTCCACTTTCAGATTATGGTAGGGCACGTTCGAGATCGAGATCACGATCACGAGCACAGATGCATTCTTAGTAGAGTCATCAAAGCATGACTTTGATAGGGTAGAGGGAGGTGAGGATAGATGCACCCATAGTGTCATAGATAGGAGATGTTGTCCCAGAGTTGGATAGAGTGGTAGTGCCTGTGGGTACTCAGACATCGAGGGTAGTTGCTGAGTCGAGTGGGGCAGTAGTGGTGCATGGGGTAGAGTAGGTGAGGGTGGCTCATGAGGGGAGTGGAGAGACTCTTGGTGATCAGTAGGGTTGAGATTGGTTTGTGATGGTGTATTGTTGGTTTTGTAGCCTATGGGCATGTGTGATGATGGGTGGAGGACTTGTTCCCATTTTGTAGCCTGATGGTATTTTTTATTATGATATATATAGATACCTATTTTGTTGTGGCTCTTATATATGTGTGTTGTGATTTGATTTGAATGTGTTTGTGATCTTTTGATGTTTTTGTAATGTGAAGTATTGGTAAGTAAATGTATGATAAATTAATATACGTGCATGTGGTAGCATGTAAGAAAAAAATACCGTTGTAGTGTAGATGTAATGGAATTGAATGTAAATAGATGTGATGATGTATGATCTAAGATAGATGTGATAATGGATAATGTACTGTAAATAAATGCATGTAAGATAGATGCAATGATGCATGATGTGATGTAAATAGATGCATGTAAAATAGATGCAATGATGCATGTATGTGGAAGCTGAAATACGTAGAGGAAGCACTTGTATCATGACATAACTAATGGTAATGTGATCCATTCCGTAATCTCAGGGATGTAGGATAGTATAGGGTGTATGTAATAATTTTGATAATCATAGTTGTAGCAATCAAACCTCATGAAAAACTAAACGAGATTTGTTGACAACTCATAACTAACCTGGCTAGGTCAAAGTCTATCAAGGACTAGTGTGTGCAAATAAGTGATGTTCATTTATCCATTTTGAGGGAGGTAGGACTAACCCATTGTAAACATAGCCAAAGTAGCTAGCTCATCCACAAGCACGTAGTGATCTGTACAAAAGAAGGTTTCTAATGTGATAGATGTGTCACCACTTGTAAGACTATTCCATTGGCAAGCAGGCGCTTAGGGCCTATAGCTGGTGATGGAAATCATCCCATGATGTTATGTTAAACCTAAGGACCAAAGGTGATGAAGCATAACAATTGTGTTTCTTGGAGGCTTTTCCTTTTGTTTTCTACCCCTCGTTTATTGCTTTTATTTTTGTGGTGCTCTTTTCCTATTTTTTTTATGGGCGTTTGCTTTTGTTTTCTACCCATTTTTTTATGTTTGCTTATGCTTATCCCTTTGTTTATCCCTAGGTTGTATGTTGACCATGCAAATGATAGGATGAGCAGGGGAAACCGTTCGCTAGATGGTGATATCTACGCAAGGTGTTATCTTCCCTAGACTCAAAATTTATTTAAAATGTGACCTGTGTGAGTGGTCCTTGAAAGAAGTTAAACCAACCAAAGGAAACTATGAGGAGTGTAATAACCTGTCAGCTAGAGGTGACATTTGATTGACTAAACTAGTAAATGGTCAAGAAAATACAAGACACCATCTACTCTGTAATCTTGAGAAAGGGAGTGGACATCCAAGTGGTAATGCTAACAAGTGCATATGTTATTCCTGCTAAGGGCGCATTTCTAGAGATGGAATATACAAACATGAATGAAATCATAGAAGAAATATGGGTATATGCAATGAATGTAGTGTGCGATCTAGTATGAAAAACCAATATCTACAAGAGGAAGTATGTGAGATGTAACTAGGTGAAAATAAAAATAAACATGTCTAAATATGGATGTGTGGAGTGAGGATGATAAAAATAGAGAGTCATGATAATGGTTGCCCTAGCGTGTGGGGAGATGTAGCAAATAGGAGAAAAGCATATAAGTGGGAGAATACATGTGATAATGATGAACGAGGATAGAGAATCATGATAAGGGATGTAGAATAACATGAAAGTGATGAAGTGCAACAAATATGAGAAGCTAAAACAATGATGTAAAGAGAAGGAAAATAAAAGGGAGAAGAAGAGGGGAGAATCAACATAGGAATGTAGCCACTCAAAGCATGACCATTCAATGATGCTAATGAAGAAGGAGAAGAGGATATGGAGTGGAAGAAAACTAACAATAAGGAATCAAGCAAAATCTAGGTGAAATGATGTGAATCAGGTCATGAGTGACTGGGTGAAGTGACAAGGTGACTAGGATTTTTGTAGTTGGTGTAATTGGATAGCTGTTGAAAGTAACAAGGTGTGGATATGAATGAATCCCATGATGGGGTGGAGTGAGGTACTAGCTAATGTGGAGGGCTCTAGAGTCGAGTAGGTGAGGGAGCTTGTTCAAGATGTGAAAGAGGGTCATCAAAAAGCATGTCCTGAACAATGGTCTCAAATGTATGACATACATTGATGTCATGCCTTAGTTGTTGATGATAGACACAAAATTGGTTTTCTTTGTAATATCATAGCTTAGGGTGCAAGGGGTCGATAGGGTAGATCTCGAGTAGTACAAGGAGGCCTTGGTGAAGTAGCTAGTGAAATGTTTGAGATAGTGGTGTTGATCGGACTGGCATAGGATAGACATATGGGTCGGGTGGTGATGAGCATGAAGAAGGTGGGGTAGGGATGAGTGGTCAGGTTAAAATATAAGAATCAGGTGTAGGTCATATCTAAGAGTGAAGGGTAGGCCTAGAAGAAGGTGATGTAGGTCGGGCCATGGTAGAATGGTGTGAAGGGGATTGGTAGTGATAATGGCTCAAGTGTAACTCAAGGTTGTCGAGGTGGGAGAGGATATGTTGGATGTCGATGGGAGGGGGTGATGGAATCGAGGAAGGTGGGGATCAAGATTCAGGTGGGTAAATGGAATGGAGATATGGGTGTGGAGTAGGAAGTGAATGGGATGAAGAAGGGGGAGAGTGGAACTATTATGCTGATGGTGTGATAGGCTAAAATGAGAGGTCATAGAGTGGGGATGGTGGTGTCTAAATAATAGGTGGTGCAAGTGATGGTTGTAGATAGTGATATGGGTGGGATGGGGGAATGCGAGCAGAAGTGGTATGGGTGGCATGCTGGCATAGGGATAAGTCATAGGGTGACATCCCAATTGGTAGGGGTGGAGGTAGTCCTACAGAAGATGCATGAATAGGTGTAGCTCCCCTGTTAGGGGGATAGTATGTTGGTGAAGGTCAATGAACTAAGGAGGGTGGTAGATATGGATCTCTCGGGTCACCTATGGGAGGTGGGGATGATCTACATGCATGAGGGTCTATCGTATGGGAATGTTCCTCCTTATCTATGAAGGAGGATAAGGAGACCTAGCTATCTCTTAAGCGGGGTGAATAGGATGAGTCCCTATGGTGAGGTGATCGAAGGTGGGGTGAGTTATGGTGGTTAGAATGTGATGATGTGGAATGCTAATGTACATGGACCATGTCGGGTGGCCTAGCTAGATCAGCTAGGGTGACTAGTATTGGAGGTAGTATCGGGAGATCCTACATGATGAAGGTGAGTGGTATGTTGAATATGTATGTCTGAGATGAGGTATTGCCACTGAAGATGTCACTATTGGTGATGAGAGACCTACAAAAACCAAAATACCCACAACATATAAATGACATAAAAAGTACAAATATTTCTGTTGTGTAATAAAAAGTGAAAACCATGTGTGTAGTATGATGTGGATTGTGGGTGATGTGAATGAGGACCATGTTGTGATGACACTATGTACAATCTATGGTGGTGCATACCTAGGTGATCTAGGCATTGAATGTGTGAAGGTGAATGATGTTGATAGGCTCAGGTTTAGTGAATCCTTCGAGAGTTGCCAATCGATAGGTACTAAAACTATATTTTTGTGTGATGATGTATGGACCTAACTAGTTAGGAGTGAACTTGTCATGTTGTTGATGGGGTTGGCTTGTGATCTATTGGTTTTCCTTGAGAACCAGGTCACCAATTTGAAATTCATGTTGATGTACCTTACTATTGTAGGCATGGTGAAGGTGGTCTTGGTAGACACATGTGTGCTCGATGGCATGGATGTGATACTCATCCAAGAGCATTAATTGGTCAAGATGGGCTTGACGAGTAGTGTCATCATCGATGAAGTCTTTCATGGAGACTCATAATGAAGGTATCTCAAGCTCAAGAGGCATAATGGCTTCAACACCATAGACCAATGAGAAGGGAGTTGCCCTAGTGGGAGTATGGATGCTTGTATGATAGGCCCACAAGGCAAGAGGTATCTGATTATGCCAATCATGATGGGATTCTACAACTATTTTATGAAGGATGGAGCAAATGGTTTTGTTAGTGGCCTCGACTTAGCCGTTACCCTATGGGTAGTATGGGGTCGAGAAGCTATGGTGGATATTGAATTTGGTGTAGAGGGTATGGATAGTTTTGTTTTTGAAGGGTGTACCATTGTCAAATATGATTTGGGAAGGAATGCCAAAGTGACATATGATGTGATCGATGATAAATGTCATGATTTTGGCTCTCATGGTTTGGACAAGTGGGATGGCTTCGACCCACTTTGTGAAGTACTCTATGGTAGTGATGATGAATTTGTGATTGCTTGATGAAGTAGGTGTGATCTATCCGATGAGATCTAGGCCCCATTGTGAGAAAGGCCACATGGATTGAATTGGTTGGAGAGCTTGTGAAGGAAGGTGTGTGAGGTTAGCATGTTGCTAGCATTTGATACATCACTTGACATATTCATAGTAATCATGCTCCATTTTGGGCCAGTAGTAGCCCATGCGTAGGATACATTTTGTGATAGCCATGCCACTGAAGTGGCCACCATAGGTACCATCATGGGTTTCTTGTACTACCCATTGAGATTCATGTGGTTCGAGGCAACGTAGAAGGATACCATCATAACTATGGTGATACAAGATGTCCCCTAGTAGTGTGTAGTGAATGGCACATTGTTTGAATGCTTGATGCTGAGCATGTGGTAGATCATAAGGTAGGAAACCTAATTTTATATAATCCTTGATTTGTGAAAACTAAGGATCATGTAGCTCGATGTTGACAACATGAATGCCATCATCATCTATAGGGGGTGAAGATGAGATAGCTGATTGTGTAAGCATATGAATGGACACATGTGTCATGTTTGAGAGGGGATTTTGTGGTATTAATGATCCTAAGGAGGCCATTGTATCGATAAAATGATTGGAGGAGCATGGGGTGGCTTTGATAGCATACCACTCAAATTGGGTGAGGAGTTGTTGAGCGATTTGTTTATATTGTTGGAGGATGAGATAATGACATTGCCATATCTCTTGGACTTGATTCATGATAAGGAGAGAATCTCCAATGATGTGAAGGCATCAAATGTGCATCGAATGCACCTACTTTAGGCCAAGAATGAGAGCTTCGTATTTCGCATTGTTGTTTGTGTAGGGGAATCCTAGTTTGAATGAAAATGGGAGAGGCTCTCTATCTGGTGTGAAAAATATAATGCTTGCACCCCTAGCATGTGTGCAATGGGAACCATCAAAGAAAAGTGTTAAGTCAATAGTTATCTCTGGTTCAACATACTCTTCGGGTTCTATAATATTGAATATGGAATCATCAGGGAGTTGGATGATGAGAGGCTGATTATCGGGTAATGGGGCCTCAGCGAGCTGGTCTGCGATGACCTACCCTTTGATGGATTTTTGTGAAATGAATTCTAGGTCAAATTTAGTAAGGAGCATGATCCATTTAGTAGTACGAGAGTTATGATAACTCTTGTTCATCATGTATCAAAGTGGATTGTCATGAGTGATGACAAATGTAGTGTGATTAAGCATGTAATGACGTAGTTTTTGGGTGGCAAAGACTACAACCAAGCATAAATTTTCCATGTATACGTAGTGGGTTTCATAGCTAACTAGCGTACGACTGATGTAGTATATAGCTCGCTCATGATTGAGTTCATTATTTTGGGCTAAGAGTGTGCCAAGTGCGAAGTCCATGGCAGAAATGTATAGGGTAAATGGCCTCTATGGATGTGGAGGAGATAAAATTGGTGAAGAGGTAAGGTAGGCTTTGATTGAATCAAAGGCTTTTTGATAGTTTTCATCCCATTTGAAGGTGACCCCCTTTTGCAAGAGGTGATTAAATGGCTTGCATTTATCTAAAAGTTATGCGATAAAATGATGTATGGACTGAATTTTGCCTTGTAGACTACGTAATTGTTTGAGGTTTGTGGGTGGAGGCATCTCGATGATGGCTCTAACTTTGTTAGGATCCACTTCAATGCCTCATTGAGAGATGATGAACCCTAGGATTTTTCCTGAAGTGACACCAAAGATACATTTCTTTGGGTTAAGGTGAACGTTGTGTTCCAAAAGGTGATCAAAGATTTTATGTAGATCAATGAGGTGCTATGAATACTCTTTTGATTTTATGATGAGATCATCGATGTAGTCTTCCATGATTTTATGCATGTAATCATGGAAAATGTAAGTCATTGCATGTTGATAGGTTGCCCCAACATTTTTAAGGCCAAAAGGCATGACCTTATAGCAAAAGGTCCCCCAAGGGGTTGTGAAGGAAGTCTTGTGTTGGTCAGTAGGGTTGATTTTGATTTGATTATAGCCAAAAAATCCATCCATGAGAGATATCATTTCATGGCCCATGATGGAATCGACTAGTGAGTCGATGTTTGGTAGGGGGAAGTTGTCCTTGGGACAAGCTTTGTTCAAGTCATGAAAGTCAGTGCATACACGAACCTCACCTGAAGGCTTAGGTACTGGTACCATGTTGGAGACCCATTCAGGGTAATCAATAGGTTGAATGAAATCTACGTTGAGGAGATTTTGGAGCTCAAATTTCACTAGTAACACAATTGTAGGATGCATGCATCACAATTTTTGCCTAATAGGTTTGGCATCTTTGTCGAGAGTGAGGTTGTGCACTACTAGAGAAGGATCGAGTCCAGGCATGTCTTTGTAGGACCAGGTGAAGACTCTGATATATTCCTTGAGAAAGGTGGTAAATAGGATACGCTCTTCTGGAGAGAGGCTAGCGATGAGTTTGACAATGTGTGGATTTGTGGGATCATCACCAATATCGACATCAATGGTTTCTTCTATGAGCATGTGGGAGCCATCTTGGAGCTATTCTAAAATTGGGATAAGGTGGAGGTCATCGATAGCCTCTAGGTAATTCAAACTCATCATCTAGATATACATCGATGTGATGGACCCATAGAACGTGAGGTGGGGTGGATGGTGAAGGTGTGTTTATCGTGCATAAGATAGAAGGTGATAGCAAAAAGTCTTGCGGTGAGGGTGTTGGTGAAATGTGGGTGAAATCGATGAAATTAGGATTGGGTGTGTTGTTACGATGCATGGGAGATGAATATCAAAGTGGGGAGAATAAATCCATGTCGACCATGTTGATGGAAGTCATAGAGGTCATGGAAGATGATGAATCTGATGATAAAAATTGAGAGGCATTGGATCATCATGGGAGGTTTAATGGTGGGCGTAAGACCATGGGTGGAGAATGAGATCACCTGATGGATCGATGAAGTTGTCGATGGATGGGTAGTGGTGTGGTCAAATGTGGAGGTGGTGAAGAAGGAGGTGAAATGGGCTACTTTGGATGAGGAGGCATGAGAGATAGGGCAAAAATTGATCAACTAGTGCATCGATACAATAAGCAAAAGTTGTGTCATTAAGAGATATGTCTTGGAAGAAAGTGCATGGAATGGTAACTATGGAATGGGGAGATAGGCTCTCATCCAAGATGTCCATGTCAATGTAGTCTTCTAGTGTGTGTGTAGGTGTTGGTATGGGATGCAAAGAAAGGTCTTGAAGCTCATCCTCAAGCATGTGTACGATGGAGGGGTGATAGCCTAGACTAGACTTATCTATTGGTAATTGAACATGGGGGTTGATAGGTGTTTGTAATCCTTGTTCATAGCATCCTAACCCAAATCCATGCCAATGGAAATATTGAAGGTAATGTAGGGTGAATTGGGGGTTTGACATGTGGTCTAGAGTGCCACAAAAACTAGATTGTGGTGGTGGAGGTATAGCGGTCGGGAGCGAGGAGTCAAGGCTAGCGTAAACAAAGTTGGTATAGTTATTGGGGGACCTAGTCACACAATGGTATCGATGGTTAAGATCAAAGCTGAAGGATGACTAAAATCCTGTGTGGATTGGATCATCTAGGATCACACATGAGCATCCCAAATATTGTAGTCATTGGGTCCAAATTTTATCATAAAAATTGACACTCGAGGTGTCGTGTGTGTTGGGGATTGAGGTGGTGAATCAGAATCTAAAGAGGATGATGCCATCTAGGAATCATGAATTATGGGAGGAGAATAATGGAGCAATTCATCATCTAAGTGGGAAGCTCATTGTTCCCAATCATGGCATTCAGCTATGGTAGATGGAATGGGGTGGTTCATATGTGGGAATTATGTGGTTATGGTATGAGGAGTGGGTGTCGAGCTACATAAAGATGTGAAAGATCATGGTCATGGATGAAAAGGAAGTGGTGGTATTTGAGGAGTGGGAAGGAGAGGAGGTTCAATGGAGGAATATGGGTGAGATTGGATAGGAGGTGATGATGATGGTGGTGAAAAATGTGGAAGTATAGGAAGAGGATTTGTGGAAGAAGATGGTTGAGAAGGAGGGGGAGACCATGAGGAAGGTGGTGAGAAAGGAATGGTAGTAGCATGAAGTGTCATGCTAGGTGATGATTTTTGTGGGGATGATATTGGTATTGAAGGAGGTGTAGATGCTCCTGATGAATGAGTAGAATGGATGGGGAGGATCTGAGTGGAGGATGATGAGGGTCCTAGGGGAAGGTCTACGATGTTGCAAAATTTGAAGGGATCCCCATCGGTAGGAACACAATGGATGAGACCATCATAGATATACTTAAGATAGTGGTGTAAGGTAGAAGGGACACACTGCATGTCTCTGATCCATGGGTATCTGAGCAAGATGTTGTACTACATCTCACCTTGAATGACATGAAATAGGATGGAGATGGTTCAAACACCAATGCGAATGGGTAGGATAATAGAGCCTACCATGGGTCACATGGAATCATCAAATGCTCTAAGGTCGAGTGATGGTGTGGTAAAATGAGTAGGTGGGATGTGCAAATGATGTAGTGCAGTTGTAGAGATGATGCTTATGGAAGAGCCAGTATCAATGAGAACATGCTTGTAGGTGATGTCATTGATGGTTGCTTGGATGTGAAGAGGTGGATCTACTCCTTCCCCTATGAGTTCTGTGATCTCATGGTCATGGAAGCTAATGGAGGGTTGGAGGCAATGAGGTATGTTTCCCATGAAGTTAACAAATGCATTTGTGTCATGCATTTCAAGATTGATGGATCGGAGGATGTCATTCAACACCTCATGATGGGGTTGAGATTGTTGTAAGAGGTCAAATATGGATAGTCTAGTTGGGGCATTGCATAATTGATGTGTAATACTACCATGTATGGTAATAATATTTTATGGGAGGTGTGGTGAGGCTTGTGCTATTGGAGTAGGTTGTGGAGAAGTGAATGGTGTTGGGGGTGAAACCACTGGTGCATCCTAGTGGGGTGGATAGCGTTGGGCCCGCATGGTAAGGTTTATCATGCCAATGACACCACATGAGGGTGGATCTCATTGGACATTGTTAACCTATCTAGATTGTCCTTGGGGATTTATCCTGTGGTGTTTGGGTAATAGGTTTTGGTAAATACCCAAGTTTTGATTTTGAGGTGCAAGGGGGTTTGAGAAATGAATGGTACCCTGGTCAATGAGGTCTTGAACAAGACCATGGAAGGAATGACAAGAGTCTATATCATGGCCATGCTATCGATGGTATGTGCAAAAGGCCTGCTCGATATATCCTTAAGGTTTGGGTTGATTGGGATCAAGAGGTCAAATATTAGGTAAGGTAATGTGGCCTACATCATACAATCACTGAAATAGAGTTGGCAAGGGCTCAGATAGTGGGGTCAAATTTCATTGTGGAAGCTATGGATGAAGACCATGAGGTTGTGTCGATTGGGGTGTAGGAGGTGCGCTAGTCTAAAACAACTACTATAGTGGAGGAGGAGGTCGTGAGATGGATGAAGAGGTGGGAGAAGCTGCTGCCACCTGGTTGGTTTGTGGTGGTCTAGTATAGGGTTGATTTGGTATATTCTTGTTGAATCAAAAGTTGGAATTGTAAGAGGGTTTTTGTCTAAGCTTGATCTTTCTAGATTGGACCTTGATGTCCTCAATGACCTTAGCTTGCATGATAGCTTCCTCAAAGGTGCAACTTTGATGAAGTTGTAAAGAGGTGGAGATGTGCTTGTGACAACTCTTTGAGAAGAGCATCACCAACTCGGTGGATGGGAGGCTATGAGCGAGGTCATGTATAATCGATCTCCATCTAGCAACAAACTCAGTAATTGTATCACCCAAATTTTTTGCACCCTTACCTTCAGGCTAAAGGATCCGTACCCGAAGGGGGTGAGAAAAGGATGGAACAATACCTCGGACGGAGAGGCCCTTTGAAGGTCGTGCCTCTCGGGGGAGGGGTATAAAGGTGAATTTTTGATGGATGGTGGGGTTCACCAGGAAACTTTGAGTGGCGGTTTCCACGCCTAGGTTGAGAATGGGTTTGATTTGTTCATTTTATGTTCAATCATTCAGATTCCTAGGTTGGCCAAAATGAAGCTAAGCTATTCTATATGAAGATTCTGATTTATATGAAGACAACAGACATAAATGAATCCTAATGTGATTGAATATAAGAGAATATATAAAATGGAGAAGAGTACACCTGATTTCGATGTCTGATGAAGATTCTGAAGCTTGTAGGAGTCCAGATCATCCCGGATATGACAGGATCATCTGTAATTGTACAGAATCATCCCAAATCATAGGAGATCATCCGAGATCACCCAAGATCATCAACGACCTGACGAATTCATCAGGCGAATTCATCGAAACCTACAATCAAGAAAATAGACACCAAAAACCAAAAATACAATTGCAAGAATGATGCAAAATGATAGAAATAAGAGTATAGATGTTTGAATGATAAATCCAGATATCAAATTAAATGAGATGCACTATTTTGGAAACTTATTTTGAATTTTATCATGCAATTATGCTAAATGAGGTGAACTCCAAGATGCAAAATAGAAGTAAATTAATCTAATGCACCAATAAATAAGGAAAATGAGATAGAGAATGCAAACTCAGGGCTCTGATTGCCCCCAAGCTGAATTGTAGACCAGATCATCTGTAATCGTACAAGATCATCGCCGATCTTGATAGGATCATCTAAAATTGTAGTTGAATCACCTACGATGATCCGAGCTACCTCCGGTTGAAACATAGTGAAATCCTGCAACAAAACTTGAAAACACAAGTGCAAATGATGGGAGATCATAACAAAAACTAAAATTGTAGGGAAATAATCAGCCAGGCAACCAGGTAGGGAGTCAGGGGGATAAACTAGGAAAATCCTAGTTTATATAGGATTAGGGGGAGGTTAGGAGGTTGGGGATCATCCCAATCTGGGAGATCCCCAATGTGGGAATCTCCAACCGTGCAGACACGCTTCTGCCCAAGTTGGAGAGGTCGTTGGAACAGAAGCTAATTGCAAAAATTTGGTTTTGGGACGAAATCGTCTGGACGTTCTGTTCTAGACGAATTCATCCGATTTGGGACGATATCGTCAGATCGACGACGATATCGTCCAACGGTCACAACAACCTCTAAAAATGGCATGAAAAATGAGGTAAGCGGTTAACGAGCGGTTTGGGGTTAAAATTCAAATTTCTACTTTTTACTGATGGTTTAACTATGCCAATTTTAGGGTGCTACATTTTGCCCCCTCTTTAGCAAATTTTCTAAAAAAATGCGTTAAAGACGAGTTCTTCATGCTTTACGAGAAAGCAAAAATTTATTCCATTTTTTAGATGACGATTCTAGGTCGAATCGTATGACTGTTTGCTATGGTGCCCCCTCCGAGTTTTTACCCAAATCGAACGTTTGAGGTAAAAGCATGAAAAAGCAAAAATTAAAAAAATGTCATTTTGAATAAAAATAAGAAAAATAGGGTAAAACCCTAATTCATTTTTATTGTTCACTTTCGTTGTTTCAGAGCTCTACAGGTGAAATGGTGGAAATGATGCACAGATCGACAGAGATCCGACGTGGGTTGCGGGTAAGGATCTAAACCTAGTTTACTGTGTTTTTAACTTGATTTACTTGATTTTTGACTTGAATTTTAAGTGTTTTTGGGCGTCGCGACCATTTTTAGGCCATCGACGAAATCGTCTCTATATTGTCGATTTCGTCTAGGGACGAAATCGAAGAAATAGGGGCGATCCCGTCCAATAAGGGGTGATCCCCAAATTGAAGAACGAAGATGATTTCATCCTATTAAGGATGATTTTATCTAAATTTGGTACGATATCGTCCAATAATGGGCGATATCAACTTTTATGGGATGATTTGATTTTAATTGATTTTTTTAATGATTATGTACTAATGATTTTTGTTGTTTTATTGCTTATTTTGTAGAGGGGATTGCTAAAGAGTCGGGAGTGGAAATACGGAGGTCTAAGAGACGATTTGGCCATGCTCGATCAAGGCGAGCGAGATAGATTGGTAGAGGTAGGACTGCAGCATGTGGCAGAGATGCCACAAATTCCTATAGACATGGGGCTACTGACAGCCCTAGCAGAGAGATGGTATCCAGAGTCATCCTGCTTTTAGCTACCGATAGGGGAGATGACTCCCACTCTAGAGGATGTATGGAGGATCTTGAGGATCCCCATACATGGTCGATTCATGACCCCTTCGGCCAATCAGGGCCACGCTATGATGAGATTGTGCGAGGACCCGAGCTTCATCCTAGAGAAGGGCAGAGTGAACATCGAGGCTTTGAGGCGGATGCCTAGGGCATCTCGGTTGACCTAAGTTTTGGTAGGGGTGGTGGGTGGCCTTCTTCTATGCCACCAGAGTGGATGCAGATTATCGTGGCTACTTTCAGATGTGGTCTATGACATGAGAGACCATGGATACAGGTTTGCTTGGGGCAGCTTTGTACTGTGCCGCTTGTATAGGATCCTTTACGGGGTCGTATACAAGGGGGGTCGATGTCTGGTGCTGACATCGCTTCTACAGGTTTGGTGCTGGGAGCACATTGTGGTGCAGAGGTCGGTAGGGCTTCCATTGATAGGAGTTGATCGGGAGAGACCTCAAGTTTTCTATTGGTGGCTCTAGAGAGGGTCATAGTGGTGGATAGATCTGTCGATGTCTCGGAGGTTGTTGGATGACCTCACCCTAGATCGGATCACCTGGAGACCATGGAGAGAGCATCCAGGGTGGGTAGAGGATGGACAGGAGTTGGCTCGCATCAAGCGAGTCATATGGTTGAGGACAGAGTGGGGAGAGGTAGAGCTCCACCGCTACGACCGAGTTTTGAGGTAGTTCGGTCTATAGTAGGGGATCCCTACTCTTAGGGATTATGAGTACTCTCGGACTATGCGGGATAGTACCACACTGAGTGGGGCTCCAGACATGCAGTGGTTCTAGAGTCAGGATGCTGATGATGCCCCCATTCAGCTAGTGGATGGGGATGATGCGGGGATAGCAGATGGATATGATGCCTGGTATGCAGGCATCCGCCCTCCTCGGATGATGAGGGCATAGGGTCTGATGCACGTTGTAGTGCAATGGATGGAGAGGCGGTGCCAGGCTACCATCGATGCAGTGAGGGGTCATGGAGGGAGGGATCAACGATGGCCTCCTCAGGAGAGACATCAGAGAGTACCACAGGCTCTGGAGAGACAACAACAGTCAGAGAGGAGGGAGGAGAGGAGAGAGGAGAGGAGAGAAAGACTCCCTCCTCAGTAGAGGGATAGGCCACCATCACCCGATAGGGGCAAGGGTGTCGAGGTGGGGGAGAGCAGCGAGATGGCAGCTCTTCGAGGTGGAGAATGCCCACCTACGAGCTCAAGTGCAGACTCTACAGGATGAGGCTACATGGCTCAGGGCTCGGAGCGGAGGGGCGAGCATTCTAGAGCTGGCACGGTCGGTTGCTCAGACCATGTTCTATCAGGGAGTGTACTACCAGTTGGTTCTAGAGGGCCAGAGGATACAGTTGCCAGTCGACATTGCGGAGCCGATCAGGATGGGGTCATCGAGGACATCATCATGATCGACGTCGAGGACCCATGATACAGTATGGGCTTCGATGGGACCACCTCCTCCACCTCAGGGTGGGAGAGGAGATGAGGTTGAGAGCTCGAGGTCTTCTCGAGACTAGATGCACATTGTACATAGACTATTTTTGAGATGATTGAGTATGCCAGGGTATAGATTGTGGCATACCAATCCGTTTTGATATGATGTATATACTTCTTGATATATATATGATGTTCTTTTTGTGATATGACTTGTGCATATGTTTTATGATGCTTTAATATTTTAATTGTTGATTGACTATTCATGTAATTATGTCATTGAAAATATTATAATTTTATGTCATGCTATAAAATTAAATGAAATAATCTGATGTAAACAAAACTGGTTGTTGTGGTGTGTTTTGATGAAAATAAAGTGACTTCTAACAATAATTTCAAAGGACATTGTCGTTGTTACATGACCATTTCATGGAGTCGCCGCTCGCTAGGTCATCAAGCTAATCCCGGTATGAGAGAAATATTGCTAAAAGTAAAAGGGTGCTTAAGAGACTTTCTTAAGACTTTGTGTTGTGATGATGAAAAATGATGATAGTGATGATTTGTTTTCAGATTTCCATGAAAATATTATGCATGAAATATTAAAAATATGATTTTTTCTAGGCATAAAATTCCTAAGTATGATAGAAATTTGAACAATTCCCTAGGAATTATACCATCGTCGCAAAAAAAAATGAATGTTGACATAATGAAATGAAATAGGAAAGTTTTCATTCTTTTTAAAGCACAATTGTGTAACATAATGATTTAAGCCATATGCTTTTATGGATTAAATAAATGGGAAATAAAATTAGAACGATGGTTTGCGCTAGGCATAGAATTTTAGGTATAGACTTATACCATCATCGCGAAATCCAAAGAAGAAATTGATATAATAGTTTTATTGCATAGTTGATTTTTGATTTTGAGATAAACAAAAAATATAAAAATGAGGACTTGCACTAGGCATAAAATTCCAATTTAGGTTTAGGAACTATACCATCGTCGCGAAAGTCGAAAATATATAAATGTGACTTTATTGCTAGATTTTTGAACATGTTTTGCAAGAAAATTTTGGATTTTTGAAAAAAATGTATTTAATTGATTTTACGCTAAGCAGATATTCTCAAGTAAGAAAGTCAAATTATTCCAGAAGATTTGAATAAATATTTTAAATTATCTCAAAGACAAAATTTAGATTTATAAGGAACCCCGTGTGCATACGTGAGTTCATTGCCGATCTTGATCTATCATAATGATACAAAATCTCTCAAACACAAATGTGTGTGCAATTGTAATGTTCATTTACCGATTTTGAGCAAGATAATTTGATACAAGTAATTTGAATTAACCAAATGAGTGTTCGTTGACCATGATTTATATGCATGTAACCGTACCAGACTACTATGTAAGTCGGGTCATCAAGAGCTAGCTGATCCATAAGCGGACATAGGTCTGTACAAAATAAGGTCGCTAATGTGACAGACATATCACCACGCTAGGAGTTACCCAATGTCAAGCAAGTTGGGCACAAATCACCTGTTATGGGGTTTACCTCACAGTTTTCGAATAATTGAGAATTCCAAGGATTCAAGCTTCACACTTCCTTCTTTCAAAGGGGGGAAGGATTTATTGCTTTTTGCTTTTTCTTTTCTTTTCTTTTTCTATTTTTTTTTGTATTTTTTTTTCTTGACACTGAGATAATGCTGAAATATTGTTGAGATGGTACAAAATGATACTGAAATAATGCTTCTGAATAATTTCTCTTTTTCTCATGATTTTTCTTGATTTTCTTTTTCTTTTTCTTTTTCTTCCTATACTAGGGATACTTGCTCGGATTGGCTGTAGAGCAAGGGATTTTTATTCTGGGCAGGGGTGAGCTTGTCCTTTTGTCAATTCTCAAAGATTCTAGACCATGTGCATGATAGGATAGCAGGGGAAACTTTTCGCTCAAGAGACCACTTCTACTGTGTAGCATCATTTTGAATTTGCAATGAAATCATTTTAATGTGAAAAGGTGTACTTGGTTCAAGTAAATAACAAGATCAGTTCTCTATGCTCAAAACTTTATTTAATTCAACTGTGGACTTCGATATAAGAGAGATTAATAATCATACCAAATAAGATCAAGATATTTATTCATGTGAGTGTGAAAGTGAGGGATTCCAGATAAATGCTAATTTATCCAAAATAACTGAAAATATAACTGCAATACTTCAAGAATTGACAGGTGCAAAATAGAAGATGTTTTTGAGGATTTTGATGATTTTGATTTTTTTATATTTTGATTTTAATTTATGAATTGAGAGAATACATAATATTACTATTTTTGAAATTTTTATATGAATTACTAATATGAGACAATATGTATAATATATACAGTGATGAAATTACCAGATTTATGCATAATAGCGCTTAAGATGCATAATGTTCATAGGTTCTTTAAGATCTTTACCATCTAAGGTAGCTAATCTGTATGCTCCCGATCCAAATTTAGCAGTGATAATATATGGCCCAAGCCAGTTAGGCTCGAATTTGCCTTTAAGGTCTTTAGTTGCATTAGTATTTTTTTATTTTCTTTTAAGACGAGGTCACCGATCTCAAAGGATCGATTATGAACTTTCTTGAGATATGCTCGTTTGAGCTTGTTCTGGTAGGCACGAAGATGCTCCAAAGCATTAATGCGCTTCTCATCTAGGAGTTCTAGTTGACTAAATCTGCCAGCACGATATTCATCTCCTACTTCAGTATCTTGAAGTAGCAGAGCCAAAGAAGGAACTTCTAGTTCAAAGGGAAAAACAACTTCAGCGCCATAAACCAAAACAAAAGGTGAAGTGCCCATGGGAGTACGAATGCTAGTTCGATAAGCCCACAAAGCAGGATATAATTGAATGTGCCAATCACGGCCAGATTTATTGACCAGTCTCTTGAGGATTTTAATTAATGTTTTATTAGATGCTTCTGCTTGGCCATTACCCTGAGGATAATAGGGAGTGGACCAACGATGTTGAATTTTATATTTTTGACATAGTTTCTTTACATATTTGTTTTTGAAACAAGTTCCATTATCCGAGATGAGATTTGCAGGAATTTCGAACCTACAAATAATTTGATTAAGAATAAACTTGGAAACTTGCGTTCCAGTGCAAGAAGCTAAGGGCATAGCTTCGACCCACTTCGTAAAATACTCGGTGGTGGTTATGATGAATTTGTGTCCATCAGATGACACAGGATTGATTTTTTTGATGATGTCTAAGCCCCATTTTGAAAAGGGCCAAGGAGATGAAATAGCCTGCAGTTCTTGTGCAGGCGCATGGACAAGGTCAGCGTGTTTCTGGCACTTGTCGCAATGGCGCACGTAATCATGTGCATCATTCTCCATGGTAGGCCAAAAATATCCTATCCTAAGGAGCTTCTTAGCAATGGCGCTACCACTAAAGTGTCCCCCACAAGATCCATCGTGGGCTTCACTCAAAGCTGATCTAGACTCTTCTAGATTCAAACATCTCAATAGGATACCTTCAAAAGATCTCCTATATAACGTATTGCCAATTATTACGAAGCGACTTGCTCGTCTACGTAATAACCGAGCATTGGTTTCTATTAAAACCTTCAGGGAAGGTCCCATTTTGAAGAAAATTGAGGATGTCAGTGTACCAAAGTTCAGGAATAGTTTCATTGATTAGAAACACGTCCAAAGGTTCCAAGCATGATTTAGTTGAAGCGGGTTCCTGGAGTCGACGAATAATGATGGTAGCATATTCATCATCTAACTCCAAGGGTAAAAGAGATGCAGCTGCGGCCATAGCGTCAGCCGCACGATTGCTAGTTCTAGGAATAGCTTCCAAGGTAACTTGATCAAATAAAGATATTAATTGTAATACATATGCTTTATATGGGCACAATTTATCATCTCTGGTCTGATAAACATCATTAATTTGATTTATAACAAGTTGAGAATCATCAAAAACTAATAGATTTTTAATTTTTAGTGCCAGGGCAGCTCGTAATCCAAGGATTAGAGCCTCATATTCAACAGTGTTATTAGTACAGGCAAACATTAATTTAAAGGATAGAGGTATGAGATGTTTCTATGGAGATATCAAAATAATACCTACACCAGCCCCACTCATGCATCGGGCTCCATCAAAGTATAGGGACCATTGCTCTGAATGATCCGCCTCTAGGTTAAGGCATTCATCAGGAAACTCAATGACGAGGGGATGGGTGGACTCTAAGGGTGCAACAACTAATTGATCTGCTATGATTTGACCCTTAATAGACTTCTGTCCTATAAACATGAGTTCAAACTCGCTTAGAGCAAGAACCCACTTCGTTGTGCGACCAGATAAATAAGGTCGACTCATGAGATACTGCAAGGGATCGGATTTAGCAATAACGTATGTTTTTTGACTGAGCATATAATGGCATAGTTTCTGTGTAGAAAATATGACTGCTAGACATAACTTCTCTAATGTTGTGTAGCGGGTTTCATAACTAATTAATGTTCTGCTAATGTAATAATTAGCACGCTCTCTTTTCTCATCATCAAGTTGAGCTAACATAGCTCCTAAAGCAAAATCTGAAGCAGAAATATACAAGATAAATGGGCGATCAGGTTTAGGTGGTGAAAGTACAGGTGGGTTAAGAAGATATTGTTTGAGGAGTTCAAATGCTTCCTTACATTCGTCGTCCCAATGGAAAGAGACATCCTTCTTAAGAAGCTTAAGAAAGGGTCCAGTTTTATCCGCCAGCTTATCGATGAAGCGACGGATAGCTTGAAGCTTACCTTGTAGACTCCGTAATTCAGATATATTTGTAGGTGCGGGCATATCAGTGATAGCCGTAATCTTGAGAGGGTCAATTTTGATGCCACGTAAAGAAACTATAACCCCCAATAATTTACCTGACTTAACTCCGAATATACATTTGGTTGGATTCAATCGGATAAGATATTCCCTTAACCGATCAAATACTTTTCTCAAGTCATCTAAATGGTCATCTTCTTCAGTAGAACGAGCTATAATGTCATCTACATAATCATGTAGTATATCATGCATCATATCATGAAAGATATAAGTCATGGCTCGTTGATAGGTTGCACCTGCATTCTTCAAACCGAATGGCATCACTTTCCAATAGAAAGTCCCCCAAGGGGTAATAAAGGTTGTTTTAGCCTGATCTTCAGGAGCTATCCTGATCTGATTATAACCAGAAAATCCATCCATTAAGGATATCATTCCACTCCCAGTAGTAAAATCAATGATCTGATCCATATTGGGAAGGGGAAAATCATCTTTAGGGCATGCAACATTAATATCTCTAAAGTCTGTACAAACCCTAATCTTAGTAGCTTCTTTCTTAGTTACTGGAACTACATTCGAGATCCATTCAGCATAATCAATGGCTTGTATAAAAATAACATTCAGGAGTTTTTCTAACTCCCCTTTGACTAGTAAGGCCACTTTAGGATGCATTTTTCTAAGCTTCTGCTTAACAGGTTTAGCATCCGGATGCACTACTAGGTGATGCATAACTACAGAAGGGTCTAAACCTGGCATATCTTCATATGTCCAAGCAAAAACATCTTCATATTCTTTAAGAAATGCAATGTATTTATCCTATTTTTCTTGACTCAATTCTGATCCAATGTTGATTATGTGAGGGTTATCGTCGGTTCCAATGTTAATTTTTATGACATTTTCTACTTCCATGTGTAGATCTCTCTCAAAATTAGGTGGGGTGGGTGAAACGCCCAATTCTTGTAATTCTTCCAAGGTTAGCTTGGATAATTCGTCTTGAGGAGTCGTGGCCTCAAGTTGGGCTATACTAGGTATAGAGCCATCAAAATAAAATCCATTATGTAATAATTCCTCAATGGAGACATCGTGAAAGATATCTCCCTCCAACTCATCATCGGATTCAGCGATCATCTCAGGATAAGCTATAGATAGCATATTACATGTGAATGTCTTATTCGTTAAACGCAAAGCATCGCGTTCATCTAAATAATCTTGGTAACATATAAGATGGTCATCATCCTCAAATGGGAATGGCTGACCCTTACTAGAAAATAGGCCCACACCACATCGGGCGGGCCACGCTTCTACCTCAAAAGGTTCTTTCATACCATTATGGAAAGGTCCCAAACCTTTCCCTTTATATCCCAATTTAAGCATTATAGGTTTGGCTTTAATATACTCATTAGTAAAATAACATCGAGCATATCCATCATAATGAGTTCTGATGTTTCTGGGTATTCTACCCCAGTCATATCCCTTATAAATAAAGGCACAGCTCCCGACTTGGTAAATACTTCCCATAGGCTGTGGGAGGCCCAAGGTACGAGGAGATGGTGGCAAATTATTTAAAATAAGGGAATCTTGCATAGAAGCATTCGTTTCTTCTGATATAAGAATTTTAGATAGATCGGGTAAGAGCTCGTCAGTAAGAGCATAAGAGGTAGAAGGAACATTCCCTACGTCTTTCGATGCAGAAAATATGAATTTGGTGGATGTAGACGGTGTAGAGGTGTCGATAGATGGGTCTATTATAGGTATGGAAGTTATAGGAGTAGAACAAGAGACATTGGTTGTGGGATTAGGATCTTTCTTAGGTCCTAATGCGGTTTGTTCAGAAGATGGTTGAGCTATATGTGGAGGTGCAACTGATGGAGAAGAAGTAGATGACGTTGTGGGTGTGAGTTTCACACGTTTAGATGGATAATGAGAATTAGGATGTGTGGATGACAGAGCGGGGCAAAATTGAACTCCAATAGGTTCTGCCAAAGCACACATATCAAAGGGTCTTGGATCACCATGAATGGTAACCAACTGATTCTTAAATTCGAACTTAACACATTGATGTAAAGTTGAGGGAACAGCTCGCATCGCGTTGATCCAAGGATGACCCAAGAGTATATTGTACGATGCGGGGCAATGTACAATAAACACGGTCGTATCCAAGGTTCTTGGACCAACCTGCAATGGAATGGTAATAACTCCACACGTTTCTTGTGTTTCGTCATTGAAAGCTTTTATGATCATATCGGTTCTTTTCATTTCATCACTTCTAAACCCAAATATTTGGTAGAAGTCAAAAGTGCAGATATTTAAAGATGAACCATTATCAATCAAAACTCGTTTGATTGCTACATCTCCAATTAAGGCGGTAATATACAAGGGGTTATCTTTATGTAAACTATGTTGCGGTATGTCTCTATCCCGAAAGTCAATACAATCAACTTCACGAGTTATTATAGTATCGGCCATGGCTTCAGGTTGAATGTCTTGTGGTACCATCATCTGACTTAATGTGAGCATTAATTCATCTCTATGTGTAGGAGAAGATCTTAAAAGGTCCAAGAGAGAAATTCTAGCTGTAATATTTGATAATTGTTCATTAATATTATAAGGAGGTTTAGGTTGAACATTAGGTGAATGATTCCCTTTATTAGGAACCTTCAAAACAAATGGAGCTGATCCACCATTCTGAATTTGATCTTGTTGAGAATTTTGAGCCTGTTGTCTAGTAACAGCTCCGATGGTACCCACAATATTATTCTACGGATGATGAATGGGTCTTGGTCTAGCGTTTATAGCTAGCTCATTAGAAAGTAATCGGTGAGACGATGGTCTAGTAGTGACTCTTCTTGGAAATGGCTCTTCTGGAACCATATAACTTGTGATAGGGTGAATAGGATCTGATTCATCTTTAGAACTATTCGATTGATTTGATGTGATTTCCATATCACTCTCAGTCTCGTATTCTGTATCACTAAGATCAGGTATCTGAATATTATATAGAGGCCTGGTTGTAACCACGGATAAAGTTGTGTCAAATATTTCCAGATCATGAACAGGTAAATGCCCACTAATAGTTCCTACATATCGGGCAGGAGGAGGGACATTATGATGTTCAACTTGATTAGCCACCTCCTTACCATGTTTTGGTAAGGGATGTTGAAAGATGTCCAATGACTGATTGGCATTCTGATTCTGGTTTTGTGGGGTGTTCTTTTGAACATTATTAGGAGGATTTTGCTTAGGTTGAAAGGCTTGCACCTCCATCTCATTGTTATCAATCAAGTCCTGTATTTTATGTTTTAATATTTTACAAGAGTTGGTAGTGTGTCCAGGTCCTCTATGGAAGTCACGAGTGTAAATCTGCTCTGTATCCGGGTATAGTTGGATCAGGTTCCCGAATATTTGGTAATTGAATCAAACCTCGTTCTAATAATTGTGGTAGAATAGTTGATAAAGGTTGATTTAACCTAGTAAATTCTCGAGGAGGTCTATCAGGAGGTTTCAGTACAAACTTCTTCGTTGTCTTCGCAGCATTAACATTAGCAGTATTTCTGCTATCGGTGACTCCATCACCCACAACTTGTTTATTCTTATATTGATTTTTGGATGTTTTCTCATCGTCTCTCTTTTTAAGCTGGCCTCTCCTAATGAGAGCATCTTCCACTCTTCGGGCTAAGTCTATAGCTCTGATCGAAGGTGGTCAAGGTAGCAGTTGATAATTCGTAAGATAGTTGCTCTTGCAAATTATTAATAAAGATGTCCAACATCTCCCTATAAGGTAACACAAAGTGCAATTTTCCTATCAACTGTCTCCACCTAGCTAGGAAATCAGCAAAGCATTCATCTTTGCCCTGTTTTAAGTTATACAAATCTTTAATGGTCACATATCTTTCGATGTAGGCACTAAATTGATGAACAAAAGACTCGGCAGTTTCTTCGAAATTCCTCAAAGAATTAGTGGGTAATTGATAATACCACTCTAATGCCATTCCTCCCAAGATTTTCGGGAACATTTTTAGTAATAACAAGTCATCATGTGATATATCATGACATGCTATCCTAAACATATGAAGATGCTCTATGGGATCTTCGGTTCCTTTATATATGGGAAGAACAGGCATAGGAAAATGTTTAGGATACGGTTGTGCTACGACTATAGGATCTAAAGGCTGACTACACATCTCTCGATAATTGTACGAGGGATGGTAGGGATCTATCTGGTCCATGCGGGAAACTAACTATTTCACCACGGCTTCAAGATTGCTAGTTTGTCCACCATATTGGTTCGGTGGCACATAGGTATGGGATCTATGAGTGTATGATGGTGTGACATAAGGATTAGATGTTATATTGCTATTATGCAAAGTGTTGGTAGGAAGAGTATTATGAAGGGGATTTGTAATAGTATTATGTTGTACCTTAGATTGTTGGTAATTGGTGTTCGGTTTTGTTTTGGGTTTTTGTTGATTTGAGGTATGTTGATCAAGAGCTTGGCGAAATAGAGCAGTAAATGATGGTTTCTTTTGTGCGGGAATGACCCTAGGCTTGTTAACAGGCACTTTAGATTGTTGGGTAACTTGTTGTTGTTGCATGCTCCTGGGTAATGTCCATATGGGTTGCTCTATTAAAAACACCAATATTAGTGTTAATGAACTTCCAGAATTGTTCCATGTTCTCAAAAGTGATAGCTCCTCCCGGAGACATTTTAGGGGATGAGGATCCTTCCTCTCTAATAGTTTCTTCTTGTTCATTTCCTACAACAAGCTCTTCTTCTTGCTTGGTCTAGGGTTTCTTCTTCCTGAACTTGGTCCTCAGGAGGGACATTTTGGTCAATTAATGGTCTTCCTAACCAATCTTCATCTTCTTCGGTTTGTTTTCCATTCCTAAGTCTAGGCATTGTGCTAAACTTAGGTTTTAGCAAATATATATATATATATATATATATATATATATATATATATATATATATATATATATATATATATATATATATATATATATATATATATATATATGCGATAGGGTTGAGAGGTATATATTTTAACTATATACCTACTATAATACTTTAAAAGGAAATGTTTTGTTGTTTTTTTTTGTGTGATTTTATTATATTATTATTTTACGAGAATAAAAATAACAAACAACATGCTAGTTGTAAGAAACAATAGTAGAAAGAATCACTTAGCTTTCTATGAATAGTTTATGGATATCATTGATAGGGTCAAGTTCATCAGGAGTCATGAAATGCTCCTCTTCAAATTGGAAGTTGTTTTTCAAGAACTTGACAAAGTGTGCTATGGTAATATGATCTATTTTAGACTCTGACATGTAAAAATAAAGTTCATGGCAATACTCTCGATACAACACAGCTCTAGGAACTCTATTCCATCTCTTTCTATCCGTAAGAACGACTTCTTGATCCTCTACACGAGATAGAAATTTATGTACTACAACTGCGTTCTCAAGGTATTCCTCAAAGGTGTATAATTCAGAAGACACAAGTGCTCTTTTATCGGCTAACCACCTATGGCAAGCTCTCTGAAGTTCATGATACAAAGTCACCTGATCAGGATCCAGGATTCTATCTAGGACAAACCTCTTAATTTGCCTAAGTTCTGCAGATCTAGATTCAATAATACCCAATCTCCTATCAAGTTCATCCCACAAAGGTTGGGCTCTATATGTTTGAGGTACTCTAAGCACAGAAGTAATCTCTATGGCCGTTAATTGATTTTCAACATTTATGGAGACAACTCGTCTTCTATTATAATCTACCATCTAAGTATGATATGCAAATTTAACGAGTTTTCTAATGATTCTAGATGTTCTTAATAATGTGTTTTTTTTTTGATTGTTTTCAAAAGGTGTTTTTAGTTTCACGTCGGGTTCACCAAAATGTATCGCCCAAATTTTTTGCACCCTTACCTTTAGGCTAAAGGATCCGTACCCGAAAGGGGGTGAGAAAAGGATGGAACAATACCTCGGACGGAGAGGCCCTTTGAAGGTCGCGCCTCTCGGGGGAGGGGTATAAAGGTGAATTTTTGATGGATGGTGGGGTTCACCAAGGAAACTTTGAGTGGCAGTTTCCACGCCTAGGTTGAGAATGGGTTTGATTTGTTCGTTTTATGTTCAATCATTCAGATTCCTAGGTTGGCCAAAATGAAGCTAAGCTATTCTATATGAAGATTCTGATTTATATGAAGACAACAGACATAAATGAATCCTAATGTGATTGAATATAGAGAATATATAAAATGGAGAAGAGTACACCTGATTTCTGATGTCTGATGAAGATTCTGAAGCTTGTAGGAGTCCAGATCATCTCGGATATGACAGGATCATCTGTAATTGTACAGAATCATCCCAAATCATAGGAGATCATCCGAGATCACCCAAGATCATCAACGACCTGACGAATTCGTCAGGCGAATTCGTCAGAAACCTGCAATCAAGAAAACAGACACCAAAAACCAAAAATACAATTGCAAGAATGATGCAAAATGATAGAAATAAGAGTATAGATGTTTGAATGATAAATCCAGATATCAAATTAAATGAGATGCACTATTTTGGAAACTTATTTTGAATTTTATCATGCAATTATGCTAAATGAGGTGAACTCCAAGATGCAAAATAGAAGTAAATTAATCTAATGCACCAATAAATAAGGAAAATGAGATAGAGAATGCAAACTCGGGGCTCTGATTGCCCCCAAGCTGAATTGCAGACCAGATCATCTGTAATCGTACAAGATCATCGCCGATCTTGACAGGATCGTCTAAAATTGTAGTTGAATCGCCTCGCACGATCCGAGCTACCTCCGAGCTGAAACACAGTGAAATCCTGCAACAAAACTTGAAAACACAAGTGCAAATGATGGGAGATCACAACAAAAACTAAAATTGCAGGGAAATAATCAGCCAGGCAACCAGGTAGGGAGTCAGGGGGATAAACTGGGAAAATCCCAGTTTATATAGGATTAGGGGGAGGTTAGGAGGTTGGGGATCATCCCAATCTAGGAGATCCCCAATGTGGGAATCTCCAACCATGCAGACACGCTTCTGCCCAAGTTGGAGAGGTCGTTGGAACAGAAGCTAATTGCAAAAATTTGGTTTTGGGACGAAATCGTCTGGACGTTCTGTTCCAGACGAATTCGTCCGATTTGGGACGATATCGTCAGATCGACGACGATATCGTCCAACGGTCACAACAACCTCTAAAAATGGCATGAAAAATGAGGTGAGCGGTTAACGGGCGGTTTCGGGGTTAAAATTCAAATTTCTACTTTTTACTGATGGTTTAACTGCGCCAATTTTAGGGTGCTACAGTAATAGGTTCATCGTCTCTCTAACGTAGGGCGTAGACATCAGAGAAGTTAGTTTTTTTCTTGATATTGATGGAAAAGTGTTCTAAGAATGAGTTGGATAATTGTTCGAAGGTGTACAGGCTATGGCATGGGAGCATGTACCAATCTAGGGCTTTTCCCCCAAGTTAGAGGGAGAAGGTACGTTACATGATGGGGTTGCTACTATGAAGCTCATAGCAAGCTAAGCGGTAATTGCTAACATGTTTGCAGGGATCCTCTTTTCCTTTGTACTTATCAAAATTTGGGATATCTAAGTGATAAGGGTAGGGAGGGATGGGGACTAACTGGTAAATTGGATTGTTACAGAGCTCACTGTATGTGGGATTTTATGGTCCATGGTTGAGCATCTTAACTTTATCTTGTAGAAGTTGAAGCTCGGGTGTTAAGGGTATAGATGATTGTGTAGGAGTAGGTGGAGCCTGAGAATATGGACGATACTGGAGTTGTTGTTCCTCTCAATGTGGTGGTGGAACATATGGTGATTGTACCTCTAAGTGAGGCTACTGAATAGCGTAGGATGATAAATTTTATGGGACACCTTTTTGTGGAACATGAATCTACTAGGGTTAGTAATATTATGGTTGTACAATTTGTGGTTGCTAAACTGGGATCTATTGGAGAGGATCCTATTGTAATATTTGGATCGTGGAAGGTGACGACCAAGCAGGAGGTATTGTAAATAATTTAGGAGTAGGAGGTTGCGATATAGGAAGTGGTGTCTGGACAAATGATGCTAGTGGTGGGTAAGATGAGGTGTCCAAAGATGGTACCTGCATCTGGCTAGGAGCATGATGAGTAGAAAAGCTAGGAAAATTTGGATAGCTTGGAGGATTAGTAAGATAAGACATAATTCATGTGTCATAGGTAGGGAAGAAACTAGGAGCTAGAGCTTAAAATGGAGGCAACGAATGGATTCCGAATATGGACACAGATGAATATGAAAGTGGAATGGAGGGTCACACACCATACATCCTAGGAAGGGGAAATGTAGGTGGAGAAAATGAAGAGGAGGGAATTGGGGTTTCCATGGTGGGAGCTTGAGGAGACTGTGTGGTGAAAATGGTATCACCAGATGAGAGTGACGGTGTGCATTAATGTGTCTGATATGAGAATTATTGTAAGTGGAAAGTTGGTTGTGATGTAGCATCGAAGGATGTAAAGGAAGGTTGTTGGAAAGATGGTGGTTGTAGCACTTAGAAAGAATTTTGATATGATGATGTGAGGGGTTTGTACTATGGCTCCAAAGGAGGCTGTAGTAGAGGGATTTGTGATGAGGGTGACTACTTGCTCATAGTGGAAGATGAGGGATCGGATATCATACCAATGCTAGGGGCAAATGAGGCAACCTCAGGGTGAGTACAATTAAGAAAGAAATATTCATTCTCAAAAAGTGATTGAGATAGACTCTGGAAGAAAGGATGTACGAAGGTAGGTGAGGTAGGAGTGATATCCTCATCAAATGGTAAAGAGAGAAGATGGATGTCCTAGAGTGGTGTAAATTATGTGATCACAAAGCATGGAAGGCAGGTTAGGTGAATATGAATGGAGAAGAAGTGTATCATCTTCACCAGATGAAGTGGGAGTCTCATTATGAGATATAGTGTATGTGTGAGGTAAGTCTAAATCTATGGGGAGGTCTACTGTGAGTGTGGCATCTTATCCTATAGATGTAGGGGAACAAGTAGATGGGCTGGAAGGAACAAAAAATACCTCCTCCTCGAGGTGCACTTGCTCACATGCTTGGCTATGTGTAATAATAGGCATGTTGTCATGTGTGGTGAATTTGTGCTCATAACTATTCAAAAATAGAAATATAAGGTTTTGTGTGTGATCTGTGTGGGGTTTTGAGTAACCCTGTAAGGTTTGACTAGTTTTTGAACTTGGAGGTAGGATTCTTAGGTCACTATACAAATTGGGACCTGATTCATAGGTTGACCTACGAATTGGACTTAGACTGTGAATTTAACTACAAAATTAGAATGATAGGATATACATAGCCAATGGATGTGCTGCTAATGTGTAAATGTGTTGAAACCCATTTTGTAAGGATGCAAACAACGTGTAACTAGAGTCAGTTCTAAATGCAAAAAATAAATTATTTATTTATTTTGTGTGTTTTAATGTTGGAAATTATTGCTAGAAAATAAGTATGTGAAGTGGGGTGGAATTCTAAATAGAATAGGAATGTTGTAGGCATGAAACCTCCTACAACATCCAAAGGTGCAAATAATATAATGATGTATCAATAGTCAAGTGACGACCTGTATGGAAGATGCAATAAAATGATAACCAATATGGGGGATTCAAAGTGTGCTAATGAGTCCAAAGTCCTCTTACAAGAAGAGGTGGTATTTTCTAAGACCTGCTACTAACCCAGCCGAGCATTTGCTTCACTCTCAGGTGAGCTTAGTTAAGAATGACAGTTACCATACTCACTAATTATGTAAGCCTTGTGAACAAAGGTGTCTAATCCTCTCCCACTCCAAAGGTCCCTTTTGGTGATGAATTATGGAAATCCAAACTCAAAAATAGGGGATTTTATAGTGATGAAGTCCATAAAACCACTCCTAGGGGTTTGCTAAGGTGTCTAGGGGGATGAGCTAGTGGAGCATAGAACTCCTTACTAGTCTTGAGTGGGAAATTGGTGATGAAATCCAATCCTTACACTTTTTTTTTTGGTACGTGAGTGTGTGTAGGTGTGTTTGTTACCACTGAGAGAAAGCAAAGATGACTATCTACATGCCTTTTATGAAATGAAAGCCAAACCTAGATTCATTTTCAAAATGAAACTAGATTTAGATGCACTTTTAAAATGAAAACTAGTCCTATGTGCTTTTTGTAAAAGAAACAAGGATCTATTCTATGCAGTAAGTAAACAAGCAAAGTGAAGGATGTGATAAGACGGATTTTGGAACCCTAATATTGAAACATGAAAGAAGTTTGAGACTAATTGTGCAAAAAGAAATTGAAATCCTAATCTAATGACATGAAAAGAAATATGCAAGTTACCCAGAGGATTTGTGAAAGATATAGAAATTTTCTAATCTAAATGATGTAACAAAATTTGAAACCTTAATCTGATGACATGAAAATAAATATGCAAGTTACCCACGGGATTTGTGAAAGAGAGGAAATTTCTAATCTAATTAATTTGAAATAAATTTGAAACCCTAATCTAATGAAATGAAAAGAAATATGCAAGTTACATAGGTGATTTGTGAAAGAGATAAGAAATTTCTAATCTAAATGATTTTAAGAGATTTGAAATCCTAATTTGATGACATAAAAATAAATATGCAAGTTACCCAGGGAATTTGTGAAAGAGATAGAAAATTTCTAATCTAAATGATTTGAAATCCTAATCTGATGACATGAAAATAAATATGTGATTTACCCAAAAGATTTGTGAAAGAGATAGGAAATTTATAATCTAAATTATTTGAAAGAGATTTGAAACCCTAATCTAATGACATGAAAGAGATCTGAAATTTGATTTTGCAAAAAAGGAATTTAAATCTTTGACAGAAAAGGGATTCTAAAAACCTAGTCTAAATGTGATTTTTGAGAGATAAAATTGAAATTATTTTGAAACATAAGAGACACTAATAAATTATGATATAAATTCAAGTTTTGTAAAGGAATTAGAAATTCCTATAAAATATACATGAAGGAATGAAATGCAACTTAAAAAAAAAGGAATGAAGAACTAGTTTGACGATTGGAAATAACAAAATGAAAAGAGGAATGCAAGTTTGAATTAGATAAAATTAAAATACTCTAAAACAAAATGGAAGGAACTCTAAAACATTATGATAAACCTAACTATTGTCACAAAAAGGAACAACGGTACCAAATAGCACAATGTATTTTGAATGTGAAATTGCTTATGCAATAAGAAATACAGAAATAGCAAATTCCAAGGGGAATACCTGACTGGCTGAGATTTCTGATAAATGTTTTGAATTTTCTATTGTGATACCCTATTGTGTTAGGGTTTTGCAAAGAAGTATGATAGAATTTGCAAGGTGACCTATGAATTGGGTTCTGATTCGTAGGCTAGGAGGCTAATCAAGTTTAGGAGCTTCAAACTCCTCAGGAATGTTGCTTTTATTTCATAAATGAATGTTTTATAGGTTACAAATATTAATATCCCTATTTTATTTACAAAATACACAACATCCTGATGATGTATTTAAGAGTTCCTCAATAAAGGTGGGCTTCTATGTGTGCAGTCCACCAGCATATTTTTGCTGGTGTGGTTTTCCTTCTGCACCTGGTTTTTAGGCATGCAAAATATGATTAGTAAGTTTGAGGGCCTGCCTCAGTCAAGCCCCATTATGATAAAATATAAAATCGATATACAAATAGCATGAAATAATGATAAAAACTATAAATAAATGTTTCTTAAACATAAAGGAATTGATACCTGCTAATTTTGTTGGTGTAGACCCACTACAAGGTCAATTCACAGGTCAGGGAGCAAATTGGAGCCTAGAATCGTAGGTCAGGGGACGAATTGGACTGTGACTATTTTTTTATGGAGATACTTCATCTGGATGGGCTCTCAAGGTGCTTTGATGTTTTTTGCATGATATAGAATTATTAGATGTGATTTTGATATGATTTTAGTAGAGTTCTGTAAGGTGACTGAAAGGGGAGAGAGAGGTCAAATGAGAGGGGGGATCCTTTATTTATAGGAGATGCTGAATTCAGGAGAGGGGGTTAGATAAACCAACCCTTAGAGTTACTCCATGTTGGAGTTAAGTTAGGGTTTGAGGAGGTCTCAATCCCACATGCCTTAGATAAATATCTCCTCCTCACACATGTGTGAGGAAGAGTTAGGGTTAGCTAGGGTTAGCTAAGTCTTAGGTTAGGTTAGGTTTTAGTTAGAGAATTTAGAAATATCCAAACTAATCTCATGGTACACACATGTGTGGGAATGTGCTTAGGGCTAATTTTGGTTTATAACCTTAAATAAACTCATTTAAGAGAAAAATTGCATTTAAGTGAAAGTCAATGATTAATTAGAATGTTAATTAGGCTAATTAGGATTTTTAGTGGAGTAATGGTCCCATGGGATCCTAATTAGGTGTAGGGAAGGGGTTAGGTGGCCTTAGGGGACTAGTAGGTAGATTCCTAGTGGTTAGGAGGCATCTTGAGTACTTTTTGCCTAGTTTTGTAGTTTTTGGAGCTTACGAATGACCAGGGTAGCCTACAAATGACTAAAGTGGTCTACGATGGTCTATGTGAACCTACAAGTGTCTATGTAGATGTGCATGTATACAAAAATGAGCATGTATAAATTTTGGGTGCCTACACATAATTTAAAAAGAGGGTAGTCATTTTTATGGTACTAAAAATAGCTTACATGCTAGTGCAAAAGGATTCTAAAAATGACTGCTAAAAATTTAATATGATTTTTTTTCTTTTGAAAAAAGAATTTGTGTGGCAAAAAATAACACAAATATCTCAAATTAAAAGAGTTGTAACTCTTTCAATAGTTATCATAATTTCATAAGTAAGCAATTGTTTTTATAGTACTCAAAATAATCTACATGTTGTTGCAAATATATTTTGAAAATAATGGCTACAAATTTAATATGATTTTTTTCTTTTGAAACAAAATTGTGCAACCAAAAAATAACACAAATATCACAAATTCAAGCTACCATAACTTCCTCAAAACTTATTAGAATTTAAAAAATTAGTAGTCATTTTTGTAGTAATTAGAACAATCTACATGATACAATAAATATATTTTGAAAATGATTGCTAAAATAAAAAATATGGCCTTCACAAAATGTGACATTGTTTTGGAAAACAATGTGCCTTAGCTCTGCAAAAATAACCTCACTTTGCTAGAATCACTGCTCTAACAATAAATGTTATGAACCTCTATTATCATTAGCAATAAAACATTTACCAACATGTAATAATATACAACATGCATCCACAAATAAATTCCACAATAATAATACATACAATAAAATAGGTATTGATAATATCCTTGAGGTAGGGCAACACTATACAATGCTCCTTATTGGAAGGAAGCCACTCCACAATATATCTAGCTCCACGAGCCAAGAATTCTACAAATAGTACTTAATATGACTTCCTTTACAATTGGGGATACCTATTTCTTTATACAAGAATGTGTTGATTCATCTTCTATGAGTTACAAGGTCATTCATGTGGTGGTTCACCCTCCATGAGTTACAAAGTGCATAATATTATAATATGACATAATTTTATGTGGCATCCATGCCATAATATAATATTATATTATATCCCCACATTCATATACTTAGGTACCTAACCTAGAGCCTCTAAGATAAATTTTTTTTACTTTCATTATACTCAACTCCTAATCAAACTTCTCTCTTGCCTTTGTACATGTTGTCAGTGCTAGCTGGCACGTGCATGGTTGGAAAATTCCTCTCAAATATTTACTTTCAACACTCATCCATTGTGAGAGATATACCATACTTGTCCTATGGATTTTACTTGATATGTATTGGTAACTCCTTGCTACATGCTATTGGTTGTGGATCCTGATTCTTTCTCTCTAATTTGGAGGTCTTGTTTTCAGTCGCACTTGGACCCACTCCACAAAATGGGGGTGTAGAGGGGGAAATGCCCCTCGACTTGTGTCATCGACCCCTCCTAGTGAGGATTCAGGGGCAGTGCCCCCAAAGTAAAAAATAGATGTGTTTTTATCTATGTAAATCTGAACCATTTATTATTAGGTCATAGATCAGATGACATATTTTATGTAGGTCTTTTCACCCTAAATTGTAATGCTCTTTCATAAGAGGATAATGTATGGAAGCTGTAATGTATGGTAATGTGCAATGTGAGTAATTGTAATTGATGGTAATAGAGCGAAGAGGAAGATAGAGTGGATTTGTTGTAGGTTGTATCCATTTGATTTTTCTATATGGAATAAAAATGCTTGGTTATTTTATCCATGGATGTAGCCCATATTGGGTGAACCATGTAAATTTGTCTTTTATTGTGCTTTATTTTGTACATTATATTTCCATATTTATTTTTTGCTCGTATTTTGTTATTTAATCCTAACACATGTGAAGTATTTTTAGAAAGTCTATAAAAATGTACTCTAGCTTAAAGAGCATTATCAATAGTTTTTACCCTCTTTTCTTATTCTTGCCTTGACTCTTTTGACTGTGCAAGACTAATTCAAATGATATACTAGAATATGATGGCAATGCATCTCCATTACTCAAGATTTCATAGGGATACCAATTGCATACCATATTATCACCATCTACTCAATATGACATAAAAATTTGAGTCAAAGGTGGGATGTGGCATTTAGTGCATTAGAGAACTTCTATTGGGTTGTCTCCTTCTATACATTTTTGGCATGAAAGATCATCTACACAGTTTAAAATTATATGACTTCATAGGATAAGTTTTGCTTGAAGTTTTTCCTTACCTACATGATATTTGCACCTTGTTTGGCCATGCTTGAATGAGGTATGATCTCATGCATTTGAGGGATCCTTATCCAAGGCCCATCATACAAATTCTTTATGATAAAATATCTTTGTTTTTATAGATATGTGTGTATGCAAAAGATCCTTTTAAACCCATACTTGTTGGCTTGAAGACCTTACTAAGACTAAAATCATAGGCTTCAACAATATACTATTCCTTTCTATCATTGGGCATGGAGATATGTGCCCCTTATTTGGGTATTTTTTGCATGAACCACTCCTCCTCTACTATGAAATATTGATTAATGCTTGTACCTACTATAGGAAGATATTCAATATGACGTGCATGAAGTGGTTCAAATGGAATTGTTATTTTGGTACCATATTGAACTCTTAATATCATTAGATATTAGTACATCTATAAATAGCATCCAATTTTAGCAGTAAAATCCCTCAATACAAAATTTTTTAATGATGCAGGGAGATCAACTACTGCTATATTTTAAGACACTGTGAAATCTAGACAAGCATGCAAAGTAGGATAAAGTCTTTCAATAACTTCCAATATTTGCATCACACTCCCATCTAGTTGCACCACCCTCTTATTCATAGGCTGATAGTTCAGATCTAACACATTTGCCACACCTTTTGGCATAAATAATGTGCTTACCATAGAATCTATCATACGATTATGAATCAACTTATCTTTATAGATTAGAAATAAATATAAAGGAGTGGGTTTGGGCCCATTTAATCCTATGCCAAATATTTTCAAAACTGCATAAAGTTTTACCTTCCTAGTTCCTTTTCTTTCTCTAGTGATTTCTTTATATGTTATTTCTATCCAAGAATGAACAATATATCCCATACAAGTATCACCATTGTGCATTTATTTAGATGACCCATGTAGAGAAAAAAACACAACACCAAATAATAAGATATAGATTGAACTCAAAAAGATAATATTGCACAATGAATGATTTTTTTATTAATGGGGGGAGCCTCAAAACTCCATTGTTACAATAAATAATATTTTAACTCTTTCATAAAAATATACACAATGTTGGGGTTTTTCAAAACCCTAGCTACAATGCTAGTGGTGTCTTCAGAATGCATCCTTACTCCCAAAAAATATGAGTGGGCTTTTGGTTATCCGATGTCGGGCCACTCCAACTTAAACAGTTGTTTAATTCTAGTGTATGAAGAACACAAGCTTATACTAAGAGGGGGGGTGAACAGTATAAGACCACTTTTACTTTTCTTCTCAAATCAATATTATGTAGTGTATAGATAGTAGTATCAATAGCAATAATCAAAGCAATATATAAAACACCATACACAATAGAGACAAATTTTAATGTGGTTCACCCAGTGTGGGCTACCTCCACAGAGAAAATATTTCTTCTAAATATTTCTCAAATAATATCTTGGGAATATTTCCCAAATTATAATGTTTATGGACTTCTGTCCAAAGGTGATGCTGATCCCCTAATCTCAAGTTTTTGGATATCTTCCACAGGAGAACTCTTTCCCCTTCTGCTCTGGCTAGTGATCTTCTAGAAGACTCTATCTCTATGCTGCACTGACTGGTGGATCTCTTTCGAATTGAATACTCCTCACTCAGACCTGTCTTCAATTATCCTGGTTGCTGGATATCTATCCACTGAGACTCTATCCTCTATAATTTGTCACCTTGAAAGCTCTATCTCAATACTATACCAAACATAGTTTAGTCAGTCTAGCACAGTTTTGCTCAATCTCTTATACTAAATTTAGTACAATCGATCTTAGTACAATTCTGCTCAATAGGTTCACAAAAAACCTACTCAAATCTACTCAATAGGTTCACACAAAGCCTGTTGAAATCTGCTCAATAGGTCCACACAGTCTCTGCTCAAATCTTCTCAACAGGTCCACATAGAACCTGCTCAAATAGGTCCACACAGAACCTGCTCAAATTTGCTCAATAGGTCCACACATAACCTGCTCAAATCTGCTCAATAGGTCCACATAGAACCTATCCAAATCTGCTCAATAAGTCCTCTCTAGGAATTGCTCAAATCAACTCAATAAGTCCTCTCTAGGACTTGCTCAAATATTCTCAATAAGTCCTCTCTAGGACTTGCTCAAATATGCATAGTAAGCTTTCACAAAAGCTTAACTCAAATCAGTCCACAAGCCTTCTCAAATACTTGTCTCAAATCACATAGAATCATAAAGAGAATTTTTAGAGACTCAATATGTTCTAAGCTCAATGTTCAATCAATATCTCAATTCAATCTCATAGAAGCATAAAGAGAATTGTTAGAGACTCAATATGTTCTATACTCAAATCCTAATCTCAACTCAAATCAATCTCATAGAAGCATAAAGAGAATTGTTAGAGACTCTATATGTTCTATACTCAAATCCCAATCTCAACTCAATAGAAGCATAAAGAGAATTGTTAGAGACTCAATATGTTCTATACTCAAATCCTAATCTCAACTCAACTCAATCTCATCTCAAATAAGAATATGAAATATTTCATTTTTAGGAACTTGAACAACCACATGCATCCACTTGACTAGGCTTAAATCAAATCAACTCAACCAATCACCTCAAGGAACAATCCTTTCTCACAAACCCTAGGCCAATCATGTATTTAACCAACTCAAAATGTTTCCATCAATGTTCAATCACAAATATCACATAACAATTATACTCATGTTATTTTCTAACTCAAGTTCAAGTTCATTTCACAATCAATGGGCTTCAACAACAATGCTTCTAAAACAAGGTTTAATTACAACTCACAAACTAGAAAACCTTGAAGCATTAAACCAAAAACTCTCAAAAATAGAAACCACAATCAATCCTTTTCTCTCCAAATATATTTCAGAAATCAACCACCATAAACAATCAATAGGAGAATGTGCCCATACCTTTTTGATGCCAAGGAGTTGTCCACAAAATCTGCCACACTTAAACACAACTTTCCTTTCCAATCTCAATAAGGGTTAGTGGACTTCAAATAATCACAATATAAAGCATAACTCAATTTACACCCTTCCAACTAAATAAACACATCCACCAAAGTCCCTTTTTAATAAAACCCTTATCAAAATAACAATCAATAAGCCTTTCAAAAATACTTTAAAACAACTCCTTATTTCTCCTAAATTCAATTCTTAATAACCATCCAATAAATCATTAAACCCCTCAAGTTTTGCAATAATCAACATAGCCCAAATAAACAAAGTTTAATTAAAACTTTAATTTCCACTAACCACCTTATAACTCCAACTTAGGGCTAAATAAAATAAAATTAATGCAAAACATAATTACCTCCTCAAGGGGATTCGAACCCCTGACTTGCACATGTCATGAGTGTCTTAGCCACGGCTAAGATTTCAACTGAGCTAGCCACTCATTGGAAAGGGAAAGGCACAACATGCCTAATCCCCTTATCCACCTTTCGTAAAATTAAAAGCGTTGAAGCGCCTTTCTCACGCCTTCCAAAACACCGTCAAGGAGATTCAATCCTTGGCATTTTTATTTGTCCTACACCTTAGCCAAAACCGATTGCCAATGCACCACATTGCCCATGACGTTTGTTTCTTCGAACGTAGTCTGTGTTATTTTCTGCCACAATTTTCAAGAATTTCGCACGAGGTCATAAACAATTTGATAGCCAACACTTTTATTACACGAGCAAGGATGAAAAATAATCAATTGAAGCCCCATTTATATAGTCCTTTAATCATATCGAAGACATCTATGGAAATATAAATTTTTATTTGCTTGATGACATCGATGGAAATATTGCGTATTGAGTTTTAAATTTGAATTCAAATTTTAAATAATTAAAATTAAACCAAATATTAAAACTTAAATATCTCCATCACTGGGGCACCGTTTTTGATGAAACGAAAGCCCAACTTGGGTTTTAAGATAAACCCAGATCAAATATGTTGTCCATGGTTTTAAATAAAACCTTTTATTTTTCCTATCTTGGTTTTCACAAAAACCCTTCATTGATACTTTTGACATTAAATGATCTTTTGACATGGATGACAACATATTAGCTTAGGGACTCAAAATGTCCAATAGTGTAATGTTACCAGATCTACACATAAGAAAATAGCAAATGAGTTAGTAATAACAATGAGGGCTCCATAGTGTGAGACCCTTAGAAATCAAAACTAAACCCTAGATATGCAATAAAATAATGTGAACAGATTCTAATAACATAATAGAATATAAAAAATGATTTGGATTTACCTTGATTATTTTTCATTTTTAATCTGGTGTGATTTATTGCAATAAGTGGTGCGGTGATACCCTAACATTGCCTAAGTGCTAGGAGGACTGTAGAACTTTGGTGTAAGACACCTGCGGGTGCTCGATGGCAGTGAAAAACATCCGTGGATGCTAAGGAATGGTGTAGGATGCCCATAGGTGCTTGGCAGTGGAGGAGAAGCACCCAAAGGTGCTCAGTAATGATAGGGAGCATCCGAAGGTGTTTGACAATTGAAGCGAAAGTTTACATAAGCATATCTAGTTGAGCAAAAGGGGCGACGATGAATGCGGGATCTATGGTGAACGAGGACGAATGAAGAATGCAGGGATACTTGGATTGCTTAGGAAGTTTCAAGAAAACTTCAACTCAGGGAAAACTCAGGGCTTAGGACTTAGGTATTGAGCCCTCAAAATGGCTCCTATTAATAATCCATAGTAGGGTATGTTAGGGTTTGAGCGACACGAATTGTGTGGCCCAAATTAAAGCATAAGAGATGGTAGATATTAATTTCAGGTGTGTGGCATGGGTTGATATAGATGGATGGCTAGTATTTATTTATATAATATTAAAATATTAATATTAAACATATATTTAACAAGTATACCTAAATATATAAATAAATGGGTAAAATGGTAGGAAGACCAGGATGGATGACAAGTGGCTAGGTTTTGGTGTCTACAGATGTCCCTTTTTGTATTGTGTTGCATGAAACACAATACAATATAAAAACATAAGACACCTATTTTGGCTAGGTGTGGAAGTAGCTTTCTCTTGAGATGTGCAACATGAGCTTGAAGATAAAATAATGAAATAATTTGGATTTTGCGTAGATTACCCCCTCAATTGGTGAGTGAGTTTGCGGATGAATCTCACAAGCCAATTGAAAAATTTGTACAAATGATGGAAATATAATACCATTTTTTCCCCAATGGTATGAAGGAGATTGGTGAAAAATGTGAAATGATGCATCTGTTTTTGCCCCAACAGATGAAGGATTTTGTGGAAAATGTGATGAAAAATATGTCTATTTTTTCCTCAAAAGATGAAGGGATTTTTTCCAAGTATATATGACATGATCATGTAAGATGTATCCCATTGTGGGAAATTCAAAACCAAATGTGGTTGCTCCAAATTTGGCATGATTCGATGTTGTTGAAGAATGTGCCTTCCGACATCATTGATATGCAAAGAAAAATAAAAGAGTCAACTTTGGAGGACCTACCAAGGATCATTGAATAATTACCTCAATTGGAACCAATAATCCTAGATAGTGCCTATCTCTATGATGACTGTCAGAGAATTGTGAAATGATGAAATATGATTTTTGTCCATGTGTTAAGATCCACAAACTAGGCCATCAATGATAGTTTTTCTACAAATCATTCTTGACAATGTTTCACACAAAATGTGAAGTACCAAATGTGATTGTGATTTTGAACAAGGAGATATGAAATGATGAAAATGACCAAGTTTCCTTATGGTAGGTTATTCATATTACCGAATTGCATTGATGCAAACCGCTGCAATCACCATGTATATAGAATAACCCACTAGATACAAGGTTCACTTGAATGTTGTTTGAACTTGGCAAATATGCAAATGATGATATGGAATGATTTTGATGATGTGAAATTATGTATTAATGATGATTATGGTCATTTTGTGAATATTTGGACCATTTTGGAGTGCTTTTGTAACTTGTTAAGAGGATTTGCAATTTGTGGTTGCAAATGAAAATTATGTATCCAAATCAGTTGGAACCTTCATAAAACATATTAATATGATGAAATAGATGTAGGAATTCAATATGAAGTGATTTGGTGGAGATAAGCCACTATTTTGTAAAAAATTATTCTTTTGTCAAAATTTATGCCAAACATCGGCTGGTGCTTTTGGCATGCACAAACACCCATAAGTGTTAAGGTATTTTGCAAATATCTCTGTGTGCTTCAGTGCACCAAGAAATGCACCTAGGCATCTCAAGATGTTTGAAGCAACTATTAATAGCTTTATGGATAATATTTGAGCTCATTTGTGCATTTGTGAGTTTGAGAATTTGTGTTTGGAAGAGTTGGGTGGATTGGAGTGGAGTGAGGTGAAGTTAATTGGGCATGAAAGCTATGGCAGCAGAAGGAGCAGTGGCAAGGATCAGAGCTTGAGTGCGAGTGGCTAAGGTAATGTCCTTTTTATGCAAAAATTTTATGTTTTTGTATTTTTTTTGAACATGTGTAAATGATAAATGTTTTGTGTTGTGATGTAGTTTAGGATTTTTGAGGCTCGACAATGGTTCTTATCATACATTCCTAAGATAAGTAAGGTACTAGCGGATCAGGAGTGGGAGTTACTAGAGGCTGTAGGGCTAGCGAAGGTAGCCCGAGTTGACGTGATTAGGGTGGATGAGGGGTATCTCTCTGCCTTGGAAGAGAGGTAATATCCAGATTGGGGAACTTTTTAGCTCCTTAGGGAGAGGTGACTCTAATACTTGAGGATGTATACTGCATCCTCAAGTTTCTAGTGGAGGGGATTCACATTGAAGTTGGATGTGATCAGGGTGCAAAGATGAAGAAGATGTTCGATTATGGTTGGAAAAGTGTGAGGGTGGAGAGTGGGGGTATTCTCTACTTGTCCATGTATGTGGACAAGGAGTTGGATGCCCTCTATACTTTGGTGATGTTCATGTTGGCCAACATCATGGTCCCAAATAGTACAAGGTTCAGGTTCCCTTGGAACTTGATAGGGTTAGTGAACGATATGCTCACTATGCAATAGGTTTATGTGTGGGCTCCTATCGTATTGGTGCAGGTATACCTAAGCTCTATGAGATGAGGAGGCAGGGAAGGAAGGGGTTAGGATGCAAATTTTTACTACAGTGTTAGGTATGGGAGTACTATGCAAGGAGATGGATAGTGGCTGAGGAGGTGCAGTCAAGTTGGCCTATGTGGATGATCCAATGGTACCAGGATTTGTGGGTTGGATTGACATCCACCCAAGTGATATGGAGGTCATGACGGGGTAGCCAGTGGACCAAATATGGAGAGTATCTATAACAGGTGTGGTAGGCTAGGTGGATAGTTGGGGGATATCAAAGTGAGGCTGAGTATTTTAGTTCTCACAGGTACTCTGATAGTTTAGCTTGAGGCAGGGGATTTTAGAGGAGCTGATGCTCTATAGGAGGCATTAAGAGGAGATAGGCCTACCATGTACATAACCATGGAGGGAGGTGTATGAATATGATGAGGAGATGGATCTCCTTGATATAGATGACTCGAGGACTACTCCTAAGTATGATGTATGGTTTGCTACATAGCCACCATAGGTACTGACTCTAGTAGCAGTTGGTGTATATGGGTATGAGGCTAAGGATGAGGGGACCCATGACACCCCTAAGCAGCAGTGATGCCTTCAATTAGATAGTCAAAGGAGGAGGACTAAAGGTATGGCTAGGTAGGCTTTCAAGAGTGGAGGATATGGAAAATATGGGGATGATGTGGAGGAGACTCTAGATGGACCTCAAAATTAGAGCGAGGAGGATTGGGTGAGGTTGGAGCAGCAGGTGGCAAAGTGGGATGTGAGGATCACAAGGCTCTAGGTAAAGCTTCTAGAGAGGGAGAATCAGCATAATATTGACATAACACACCTTTAGTATCAACATATGTATGTTAAGGTATTGGAGGATAAGTTGATGGAGCATCATATTCCACTTCCTGATCCTCCAACGTAATATGTATCTGAGGCTACAAGGCATAGCGAGTCTAGGCATAGCTCTAGGTCTAGGGCTCCTTCTAGGTCACAAGGGTCCTCTTGGAGGGTGTAGCTAGTGCTTAGATGCACTTTTTGTATATGAGCCTTGGTGCTTCATTGTATGTGACCTTTTTGGCACTCATTGTATACACGATATTTATACATATATATACATGGCTTTTACATTTTGTGTTATATGTTTGTATGAATGCTTTTGTGAAATGCATGTTTATATGGATGATGAATGCATATGATATGTTATGGATGATTAATGTAAGGTAGAATATATATGTTCTCGTGATCATTCATAGTTTATATATTGTTTGGTCATATTTCTAGTATTGTTGTTTAATTAGGGGCACCAAACTTGGTTTTATATGGGGTGAATGAATCATGAAGTAACATGGAAGAAAATGTAGATGTTGATATGAAAGAAGATATGGATGTTGATATGGAAGAATATATGGATGTTGATATGGGAAAATGACTATTTTACAGAGACTCAGACATACTAGTCGTATAAAAAAAACCTCTAAAACTGCCTAATTCTTATAGGACCAAAAGTGTGTTCAGTGAATTTATTTACCAAATCAAGAGTATGGTAATGACTCAAGGTAATCAAGAACCAGTGTGTGTGCAAGTGATTTCATTAACTCATCTTGAGTAAATTGGGTGAACCTATTATGGATGAAACCAATAAGCTAGCTTGTTGTTAAGATCTTATTATAAAATATACTAAACAACACACTCTCACACATTTTCTTGGAAATAAACTCACAGAAATATTATAACAGTATTTAGAATTAAATGTATATGATAATATAAATTACTTAAAAGGAACAATCTCACAATAGATAGAATCGTAGGCCTCTTTGAGGGGGAAACCTCCTTCAACACTTCATTAATTTGCAAAAATATGATTACATTGGTGCCTTTTTGGGTATTTAAAGAGTTTCCTTCCAAGGTTGGCTTACATGCAAAATGCCACCCGAATTACATGCATAGTGCCACTTTGAATTACATGCACAATGCCACTCGAATTACATGCACAAGGCCACCTTACCTAACCTATCTACCATGTGTTACATAGAAAAGGGTACCATTTGTCATAGGCACTACCTAAGCTAAAACTTAGAACATTACAAAATATTAATCATGGGTACTACCCACATTCACTAGAAATTATTACATCAAGGAAGTTATTACATTAAGGGTTAGGATGAGATCCTAACATGCCCTTCTCCTTGAAGAATATTTGTCCTCAAAGCTGAAAATGAGGAAACTGTTGTTGGAGTTGATGGAGACTCCCATGTAGCATCCTCAGGTTGAAGCCCATGCCACTAGAAAATGACCTCTATAATGGTACGGTTGCGCAGAGTGCGAGTTCAACGATCCAACAGCTGCTCAGGTGCAAGTAAGATGGAGCCTTCTTCATCCAATTCGAGGAGTGTTGATTGAACCTGTACCTTTGTGCCCAAAAAATTCTTGAGAAGGGAAACATAAAAAATAGGGTGGAGTTTGGAAGTGGGGGGAAGAGCCAATTTGTAATATGTAGGGCCAATCCGTTGTAGAACCTGAAAAGGACCATAGAATTTTGGAGCGAGCTTCTGACACCTACGAAGTTGTAGGGAAGCTTGTTTGTATGGCTGAAAGCGAAGGAAGACCATATCACCCACATTAAAATTGTGCTCAGAATGATGCTGATCAACTTATTGGTGCATTCGATTCTGGGCCATGTTCAAATTTTTCTTGAGTTGGCAGAGGACCTTGGTGTGTTGACTCAGAGCATTGTCAACGGCCTAGACCTTGGAGCTACCCGAAATGTAGGAGGAAGGTGTGAGTGGAGGGCACCCATAAACTACCTCAAATGGTGTGAGTTTGGTGGCGGTATGATAGGAAGTGTTGTACCACCATTTGGCCAAGGGAAGCCATTTTTCCCAATGAGTAGGATGATCGAAGGCAAAGCAACAAAGGTAGGTTTCCAAGCATTTATTAACAACCTCTGTTTGACCATCCATTTGCGGATGGTAGGCTAAACTCATTTTGAGTTGAGTCCCATGCAACTTAAACAACTCTTGCCAAAAATTGCTTGTAAAGGTGGGATCACGATCTGATACAATGGAGGATGGCATGCCATGAAGGCGAAAGATGGAGTCAAGAAAAATATGGGCAATAGTGGATGTTGTGTAAGGATGGGTTAGGGCACAAAAGTGAGCATACTTTGAAAGGCGGTCCACTACCACAAAAATAACTGACTTGCCTCTAGATTTAGGTAGCCCTTCTATGAAGTCCATGGAGATGTCAGTCCACACCTACTCTGGGATCGACAATGGTTGAAGAGTTCCCGAAGAGCACATTGTTTCCCCTTTCATCCTTCGACATGTGTCGCAGTCAGCTACAAAAGAGCGAATGTCCTATTTCATACCTTTCCAAAAGAAGGTGCGCTTGAGTCATTCATAAGTTTTTAGAAACCTTGAATGGCCAGCAGATGGAGTACCATGTGATTCCCTCATGAGGAGCTCTCGAAGTGGGGACTTAGGAGGAAGAACCAAGAATTGATGGTAATGCAAATCCTAGCCATCCCAACTATATCCTGGTGTAGTCTCTGGATCATCCATAAGTGAAGCAACCAAGTCTTTAAAATCTGCATCCTAAAGTATTTCTTGACGTAAGGGCTCAATCCATTGGGGCAATGGTGCATAAATGACACACAACATACTAAGGGTCTCAAATTGGTGAGAGAGAGCATCCGCCATAAGATTCTCCTTTCCTTTTTTGTATGTGATATCATAATCATAGCCCATGAGTTTTGATACCCACTTTTGTTGCTCGAGGGTGGCAACTCGTTGTTCTAGAAAGTATTTCAGACTTTGGTGGTCAATTTTGATGGAGAAATGGTGCCTAATGAGGTAAGGTCGCCAATGCAAGACTGCATGCAATATTGCCAACATTTCCTTGGCATATGTGGATTTCCCTAAATTGTGATTAGATAGGGCTTTGCTGGTGAAAGCCAAAGGGTGTCCTTGCATCAATACCACCCCAATACCACGACTAGAAGCATCACTTTCAATGATAATTTTTTTAGAGAAGTCTGGCATGGCTAAAATTGGAGTGGTGGTCATGGCATGCTTGAGTTCTAGGAATGCTTGCTCAGCCGGCCCTATCCAAGTAAAAGAATCCTTCTTCAACATGGAGGTGAGGGGGCGGCTATCTTTCCATAATTATAGACAAATTTACGGTAATAGCCTGTAAGCCCTAAAAATACTTGAAGTCCCTTGAGAGTGAAAGGTTTCGACCATTCTTGGACTGCTTGGATCTTCTTAGGGTCAACCTTGACACCATCCTTTGAGACAATGTGTCCTAGATACTCCACTTCAGTCAAACCAAAAGAACACTTGAACCTTTTTGCAAACAGTTGATGGTCGACCAATAGTTGTAGGGTTTGATCTACATGCTTGAGATGCTCTTCCCATGTGTGACTGTAAATCAAGATGTCATAGAAGAACACAATGATGAACTTCCGCAAAAAAGGGTGAAATATTTTGTTCATCAGGCTTTGAAATGTGGAAGGAGCATTGTTGAGACCAAATGGCATTACCAAGAATTCATAATGACGTCCATGAGTGCGGAAAGTAGTTTTAGGAATATCTTCATCCTTGAGCCGGATCTGATGGTACCCAGAGCGAAGGTATAGCTTGGTGAAGTACATGGTCCCATGTAATTCATATAGTAATTCATCAACCATAGGGATAGGAAATTTATCCTTGATAGTTATCTTGTTGAGTTCCCGATAGTCAATACATAGTCGCTAGGAGCCATCCTTCTTGAGGACTAGTAAGACTGGTGCAGAGTAGGGAGTAGTACTAGGCTGAATGATACCCGCCTTGAGTAATTCCTGTATTATTGTCTCAATCTCTGACTTCATGGCATGAGGGTACCTGTATGGTCTGATATTGGGAGGTGCACTATCCAACAATAATGGAATGGCATGGTCGTGAGAGCGATGCGGTGGTAGTGTAGTTGGTTCCGCAAATATGGCCTCATGTTTGTGGAGAATCTATTGCAGGTCTAATGGGGTTTCACCCATTTGAGAGGTGGATGGTTGGATGGAGAATAGTTGTGCAATGACCCCACGTGATGATTTCTTTAGTAATTTCTCCATGCCATTTGAACTAATAATTTGAGGTGTTCCTGCTAGGGAGCCCTTGATGATGTGTGTTTGTCCGTTTTGGGAGAACTGCATCCAAAGTTCGAAAAAGTTCCAATTGATAGTGCCCAACGTACTCAACCATTGAGATCCCAAAACAATATCACATCCACCCAACTGGAGGGTAAACATGTCCTACTTGAGTTCATAGTCCCCTATCTTGATTTTAACATTGTAACATTTTCCTTTACAAGGTAAGGTTCCCCCATTGGCTACCATGACCTCAAAGGAATTACAAGTGTGGATATAGCAATTTTCCTGCTGAGCAACTCTAGGGTCAATGAAGTTGTGCATGCTTTTCGAATCCATAAGGATGGAAAGACGTTGGCCCTTGAAAAATCCTGCAACCTTCATGGTTTGTGGAGTATTAATGCTGGCAAGAGATGGAATGTAATTGCTGTCTCAGGTTCCTATTTCACTTCTTCTTGTAGAGAAGGTGTTTTCGGAGGGTCCTCATCCTCATCACTTTGGTCAGAGTTATCAGGTTCTTCAAAATCTATCAAGAATAATTTTTTGTGTGCACACTTATGCCCTTTAAAAAACTTTTCATCACAATTGTAGCATAATCCTTGGGCACGACGTGCATCCATCTCTTATGTGGTTAGGCGCTTGGGTGTAGCAGGTTTATTATCAACTGGGTGTTGGGATCGAGAAGGAATTGAAGGTCTATTTTGAGGAAACTTTGATGGGCACCTTTGGGCAAAGATTTTAGATTCGACCAAACGGGCCAAATTGAGTGAGTAGTTGGGATTCAAAATTCTCCCAAGAGAGATTTGGGTTGGCAATACGTAACCATTGAAACTAGTGTAGATCCTAAGATTCCAAGTTAAAGGAATCCATCCGGACTCTATGAAATATGGGGACATTATGAAGTCTAAAGAATTGATCAACCCTACATAGCCACCCATCAACATCCTTACCACTAAATTTGGAAGTCCAATTTGGGAATTTTAAAGGATGGATCATGGTCATGATTCCTTGTAGAACCCTCAGCTTGGTGTTCTATTTTGGGTGGTCCTCTTTTTAGTTTATTGTCTACTTATGTCAGTGCTTCTTCTAAGCGGTTACTAGTGGCCTCATGCTCTAGGCGAAGACCTTGGAATTCTTCCCTTATGGAATGAAAAGCCGAGTGTAATTTCTCAATGGCTTTTGTTAAGGATTCCAAGTGGTCTAGTTCTTTTTGATGTCCACGGGTACCCTGGGCCATTTTGAAATCTTTTGTGACTAGTTACTAAAAATAGAATTGAGTTTTTAGGACTTACTATTTTTAGTAAGTGCCCAAAAAAGTGCTTGGGTGCTATATATCAAAAAAATCAGCTCGAAGAGGTGGTCACAATGAGCTATATCTCTCAACACTACTTTTTGGCACCCCAAATTTTTTTATCTCCTATTTTGATGAGTATAACAGTGTTTACAGTTTTTGATTCTGAGCTACATAGCAAAAGTTGGGTACTGGAGCACTATCTATAACTGGCCTCGTGTCATGCTCTCACAGGTTGGCCCAGTCCTGAAAGTCTCTAACACTACTGACCTCACTAGCCCTGAGATTCTCTATATTTTGTAGGTGACTGTTATGACAGTTCTGTTCTGACCCTAAAAGCTATAAATTCTGACCTCACTGACCTGATTGTGACTGCCACTATAAATTTAATTATTATTCTCCAGACTATTAGCTTAAGTGTCACCCTCATGGTCTATCCTGAATGCATGCATTTTCAATTATTTTTTTAGTATAGGAATCCTTTCTCATATGCTCACTTTTGGGGATTTGAAATGCAGATTTATGAATAGGGAGGTTTGGTTTTTTTTTTTTTTTTTTTCATTTTTTATAGGTTGAAGTTTTAACAGAACCAGGGAATGCTAGGTAGAGGATTATGTACCACCCATAGGCCCTCTATTATACCAACAGTGATGAAAAATAATGCTCGTACCAATATCTTATGCCACTACTCAAGGAGGATTCCACACATACCCTTGAGCACACTACCTGCCTCTCTGACAATACGAGAGGGTAATCGTACAGGATGCTGTGTCCCATAGACTATGAGTAATACAAGTCCAAAAAGCTTCCTAATGGCTAAAAGTTTGTTTAAACCTAGATGGTCTCCCGATATACCCAAAGATACGTGGGAGCTCAAGTTCATACGCGAGTTCTATCTGAGGCCTGGGTATTGGAGCCTGATCACCCCTCACTTCACTAGATGCTTTATGGGCTATCTAGCTTAGCCAATAACGACATATCCTTCACGATATTTTAAAACCCTTGACACAGGGTTTCTACCTACTCAACTAAAAAGATTTTTATTTTTTATTTTTTTTGGTCTTGAAAAAAATGCACTGTATTTTTTGGATTTTTTTTTAATAAAGAAAAACAAGAATGGAAAAAACACATATAATTTATACCTAATAGGTGGATTGGATGGCAAGAATCATTGCAGTTGCAGTAGAACTTGGCCTTGGAAAGCGCTCTGATACCACTTGTTAAGATCCTACTATAAAATATACTAAACAACACACTCACACATTTGCTTGGAAATAAACTCACAGAAACATTATAACAGTATTCAAAATTAAATGCATATGATAACATAAATTACTTAAAAGGAACAATATCACAATAGATAGAATCGCAGGCCTCTTCGAGGGGGAAACCTCCTTCAACACTTCATTAATTTGCAAAAATATGATTACATTGGTGCCTTTTCGGGTATTTAAAGAGTTTCCTTCCAAGGTTGGCTTGCATGCAAAATGCCACCTGGATTACATGCATAATGCCACCCGAATTACATGCATAGTGCCACTTTGAATTACATGCACAATGCCACTCGAATTACATGCACAAGGCCACCTTACCTAACCTATATACCATGTGTTACATAGAAAAGGGTGCCATTTGTCATAGGCACTACCTAAGCTAAAAATTAGAACATTACAAAATATTAATCATGGGTACTACCCACGTTCACTAGGAATTATTACATCAAGGAAGTTATTACATTAAGGTTTAGTATGAGATCCTAACACTTGTCTGTATGTGCGGTCAGAGATCTATTTTAAAATAGACATGTCGCCATGCATGAGCCTACTCCATTGCTAGTCAAGCATCTATAGCTCCAATGGAGGCTAACTCCATAGTCCATGATTTGTGTTTTGATATTTTAAGTTTTGGGGATGAGTACTTAATAATTTGAATGGAAATGTAGTATGATCCTTTCAATTCAATGATTAGTGGTGTATGATGTAAAATATTTAGAGCTTTGGGGAATCAAATTCTTAACCTAAGTGTGATGATAATTGTACCCTATCCTTACTACTCTAACTTTTTAATTTAGAAGCAACTGTGATAGTGGTGAAAACCACTATGTTTTTGTGGACTATGTTGCATGATGGGACTAGCAAGGATGACCCTTTTCACTTCGAGGTTCAAACCAAGTATGGTGTTAGCCCTATTTGACACAAGATGTTTTTAATATGTGAAATTGTGTTTGATTCAAGAATATTTTGGAGTCAATTTCCAAAACTCAATATTTTATTAGTGTATATGTGTGATGGTCCTAAAAGGAACTCGACATGTATTTTAGAGGTTGCTTAATACACTAGGAGTGGTTGAGTGACCAAAAACACCTAGGACTTTATGGAAATGTGGCTTTGCAAATGATAATTTTGGCTTGGTGGAATGGTGTGGATAATGTTTTGAAGGTGCCCCTGATTAAGGCAACATGACTTTATTGGACCAATTAATATCTTGAACTGAATAAATGATCCCTAATATGAAATGTGGATGAAATGTATGAAGTGCAATTTGTGAAATGGAATGTGTATAATGCAATGTGAAATGTAAGGTGTAAAATACAATATGTAAAATAAAATGTAATATTTTTGTGTATTAGCCATGTATATATACATATATATAAATCTCATTATGCATAGAATGCTCTCAAGTGTATAACATTAAAATGGAACCCCTAGACGAAGAGAAGCTAATACTGGAAGAGAATCTAGGTATTTCTTAATGTCATCAAAGATTTTTTGACACTCATTTATCCAAGAAAATGGCACCCCATTTATAGTAGGTGATTGAATGGCCTACATTTATCAAAATGTTGTGCAATGAAATGATGGATTGATTGGATATTTCCTTGTAAACTATGCAATTCCTTTAAGTTAGTTGGAGGCATCTCTATGATGGCCTTAACCTTGTTTGGGTCCACCTCAATACCTCTTTTAGAGATAATGAATCCTAGAAGTTTGCTTGAGGTAACACCAAAGACATATCTTGGGATTCAACCTTACATTATGTTCTAGAAGTCAACCAAAAACTTTCTCCAATACACCAATGTGCTCTTGTCGAGTTTTAGATTTAGTCAAGAGACCATCCACATAATATTCGATAATATTATGCATGTAGTCATGGAAAATGTATGTCATGGCACGTTGATAAGTGGCACCTACATTTTTAAGGCCAAAGGGCATCACCTTGTAACAAAAATTTTTCCAAGGTATAGTGAATGATGTTTTGTGTTGGTCATCAGGATTTATTTGAATTTGGTTGTATCCTGAAAACCGTCCATGAGTAGAAGCATTTCATGTCCAACACAAGTGTCAACAAGAGTATCAATATTTGGGAGAGGAAAGTCATCCTTAGGAAACACTTTGTTAATATCTCAAAAGTCAATGCAAACACGTATTGCCCCGTTAGGCTTATGAAAGGGTACCATATTTGAGAGCCACTCAACATAATCAATGGGTACAATGAAACCCACATATAGAATATTTTGGAGCTCTTCTTTGACCAAGAGGGCAATGGTAGGATGTATCCTTATAATTTTTTTTGACCAGTTTAGCATCAGTATGTAAGGTGAGATTATGGAAAACCAAGCTAGAGTCAAGACCAGGCATATATTTATAGTACCATACAAAAATATCCTTTTTCCTATTGAGGAGAGCAATTAATTGCTCTTGTTCATCATTGGTTAAGCTTTTGCCAAGCTTGACAATTTAGGGATTGTATTTGTCTGAACTAAGATCCACAACGATGGTATCTTCAATAGATATATGAGAACCTTCCTCAAGTTGATGGGGTGTATGGATCATATGAATATCATCTAGGATGTCGTAAAACTTTTGACTTATCCTCATATATGTCTACCTAGAAAACCTTTGGATTTGAAGGTGAAGGTGAAGGTGAAGGCAGAAGGGATGGAGGAATGTAGTTGGTTGAAGCCCTTTATAATTCATTGGATAAGACAAATTTGAAAAAGGATGGAGGTGAGGAAATTTTGTCCATATCGATAAGGCTTATGTCAATTAGAATTTGTTTAACTGAATCATATGAATTACAAAGTGGGGTGAATAAATCAACAGGATTCATGTTGGTTTATGGGAAAAGTGGATAAGGTCTGATGGCATGGATGGAACATAAGAACTGATGCTAGGATCTTGGTAAACCTGGATAGCAGCAAGCAACATAAATGAATACATTTAACTAAATGATATATACATATAATATTGAACAAATAAAACATGTTTTTGTTTGATTTTTTATTTTTTTGGTAGTGGTGAAAACCACTATTTTTGTTTTTATGTACATATGTTACAAGTTGGGCTTATGAGATGGATTAATGAAGTAGGGGTGGTGGTTAACTGGTATGGTTGGCTTGCTATTGTGGAAGAAGTAAGTGAAATATGGGCTCATGGATGGAGAATATTCTAAGATAAAACTCATATTTTTTTGTATGGGAAATAATGGGATCTGATTCTTCTTTAGATTCATCTAAAATTATCGATATAAGTTTGAATTCTTCATAGATTTCATCATCAAAATCATCGAGATGGAGGGCTTATTCTCCTAAATTTATATTAAGCCTTTGGAAGGCTTGTTCAAGAGAAGAGGTGGTGGAAAGTGGGTGATAACCTAGACCTGAACGGTTGTGCACTTCTTGATATGGAACATCAATAGGCTGAAGCACTCCCTATTCATGCAATCCTAGGCCATGACCTTGCCAATTAACTATGTGAAAATAGTGGTATGGAAATCCCGACATGTTTGGAATGTTGACAAGTGTTGGTTCCTTGGGTTCCTCTAGGGGAGCTAGATTTTATGAAGAAGCAATCCCCCTATATATATAATTTATGCTATTGGGATCTAAACCCATGTAATATATTGCTCCTATGGATAAAGGTGGGTCACGTGGGTGATCAAAATCCTTAGCATTAGGAATTCTGAGCGATGTGACAGTGATGTATTGGACCATGTATTCATCAATACCAGGATTAGTGAGGTGGACTTTGACTTGGGATGATGTGGAAGGATCATGATTGGATATTGGCTTGGGGAATGATGAAGATGAAGGTGTCTCACAATCTATCAACTCAACTTGTAAGACATTAGGAGATGGATATGGATTGGATTGGTAAGGTGGCTAGATGGATGATGATGATGAAGTGGAAGAAAAGGATGTGGATTAACTTTGACCACATGTGCATGTAGTCAATGATGAAGATGATTAAGGATTGGTGATAAGGGAGTCCTCAAGAATGGGATACTTTGATGAAGAAATGGGTGGTGTGGTAGATGGATTGGATAACGATTATAGGAAAAGGTGGGTGGAAGGAAGAATGGATTCATAAGGATTTGAAATGAAATTGCAATAATTGAACGATTCAAAATTCGTTGGTATGCAATGTACTTGTCCCTTGTGAACATACTTCAAACATTGATGAAAAATGGAAGGGACACATCTAATTTCCCTCATCCAAGTTCTTCCAAGGAGTACATTGTATATCATGGATCCTTCCAATATGTGGAACATAGCATGCAATGTTTTAACCCCTACTTCAATGGGTAAAACAACAGTGTCAATTGTGGAACACAAAACATCGTTGAATGCTTTTAGGGTAAAGGATGACTTGGTAATATGAGATGAAGAAATATTCAAATAATGAAGAGTAGATGTGGTGATGATATTTATGGAGGAACTGATATTAATTAGAACTCTTTTAAATGACTTTTTGTCAATTAGAGCCATGATGTGCAATGGAGGATCTACTTATTTCAATGATATTGGCTTAATCTCAAAGTCATAAAATGTAATTGAAGGCTCCATGCATGTTTGAATTCTCTCTACAAATTTGTTGAAGGCATTAGAATATTTAGATTGTAATTCAATGGATTTTAGAATGTCCATTAATTCCTCACGATGTGGGGGATATTGTTGAGTTAACTCAAAAATTAACAATTTGGTGGAAGCTATCTTTAAACTTGTGGTTAATTGACTACAATGAGATGACTAGTCGTAGTGGATGATTGATGGGTGGAATTATTGGAAATTTGAGGTAATTTGAGGTAGTTTATGTTGTCATTTATGTCACATGGATCACATTGAGTTTTAGTGGCCAAAATATTTCATAAATAAGCATTTATGATATTTTGGAAAGCATGGCTATTTACATGGTTTTTGTGATAAGGTTGCCCTAGGAGAGATAAGGTTTGTGGTGCATGTTGTGAAAAAGAAATATTTATGGTGATTTTCCTTTTAGAAGTATATCATATTATATATCGTTGGAAAGCTTATTTCGAGGGATATTTTATTATTTTTTTTAGAAGGAGAAATAAGGTGTACATAAAGAAATATTTTTGTTTTTGTAAAAGGGTTCAAGTGAATATTATTTTATTCTTTTCAAAGTGTGTTGAGTGTGGCAGATTTTCCAAAGGGGTTTCTTCATCTTCATAAAAGGTATGGGCACATTCTCCTATTGATTGTCTATGGTGGTTTATTTCTAAAATATCATTGGAGGGAAAAGGATTGTTTGTGGTTTCCTTTTCGAAAGTGGTTGGTTGAATGCTTCAAGGTTTTCTGAATTGAGAGTTGTGTTTAAACCTTGTTTTATAAGCATAGTTGTTGAAGCTCATTGGTTGTGAAAGAGCATGAGTTAAAAAAGAACATGAGTATCATTGTTATGTGAGATGTGTGGTTGAGCATTGTTGGAAACATTTGAGTTGGTTGATACATACTTGGACTAGGGTTGTGTGAGGAAGAATTGTTCCTTGTGGTGATTAGTTGAGATTGAGTTTAGAACATATTGAGTCTCTAACAATTCTCTTTATGCTTCTATGAGTTTAGTTGAGTTGATATGAGATTAAGCCTAGAACATATTTAGTCTCTAAAAATTCTCTTTATGCTTCTATGAGTTGATTTGAGTTGAGTTGAGTTGAGATCATTGTTGTCATCCATTGAATAGTACATTTCCATTCATTGTTGAGTTCATCTTTGAGCTTTGCCTTGATAGATTTATGGATGAGATTTGAGTGCTACTTGAGCGTGATTGATTGAGCCTTTGAGAAGACATTTGTGGACAGTTTTGAGAAAGCTTTGCGGACAGTTTTGGGGCAGATTTGTGGGCAGATTTGTGGATAGATTTGGGATAGTTTTGGGCAAGTTCTTGGTGAGCTTGCTAGAGCATATTTGGACAAGTTCTTAGTGAGCTTTTTGGAGAAGTTTTGGTCAAGTTCTTGGTGAGCTTGCTAGAGAATATTTGAACAAGTTCTATGTGAGCTTGTTATTTAGTTTTGGACGAGTTCTGTGTAAGCTTATTATTAAAATTTGGACAAGTTTTTTGTAAGCTTGTTATTCAACTTTGGACAATTTTTGTGTGAGCTTGTTATTAAGATTTGGACAAGTTTTGTGTGAGCTTGTTATTCATATTTGGACAAGTTATGTGTGAACTTGTTATTGCCTAGATTTTAGAAGATCAAATAAATCATTGTATTGGATATTTCTATGTGAAATAATATAAGGAGATTAGCTTGTGGAGTACCCCACATTGAGGGAACCACGTTAAATATTGTGTCTCAATTGTGTGTGGTGACTTGTTCTCTTACTTACTATTGTTATCTAAGTTATTAATGCACACTGCTATATTTGGTTATTGCAATTAAGTACATTAATTGATATTGATTTGGAAAGAAAGTAAAAAGTGGTATTATACTGTTCACCCCCCTCTTAGTATAAGCTTGTGTTCTTCAATTGGTATCAGAGTGGGTTCCTTCTAAAAGGATAACAACTTGAGGGCAGATTCTATAAGAACACAAATGGCTTCATAGAATGGATCATCTACAAATAAGGCTCCATTATTTTATGGTAACAATTATGTTTTTTGGAGCATGAGGATGAATAACTACTTGATATCACAAGGATATGAGGTATGGCAAATGGTTGAAAAAGATTATAGGGTTGAAGGTGATCCCAAGGTAGATAAGACTATCAAGAAATTAGTTGAGATCAATGCTAGAGCAATGAATTGTATTTTGAGTGGGCTTCGTGAGACAAATTTTGCAAAAGTCATGGTATGTACTTCACCTAATGATATGTGGACCAAGTTGCAGAATAATTATAAAGGATATTCCAAGGTAAAGTTGGCAAAACTACAAACTCATAGAATAAGATTTGAGGAATTGAAAATGGGATATTATAAAGATATTGGAAATTTATTACTTCGATTTGATGAGATTACTAACACCATGAGAGGCCTAGTTTTGAGATGAAAGAATCAGAAGTTACTCAAAATGTTTTGAGATCACTTCCCATGAAATATTATTCTAAGGTTTCAACAATAGAAGAGACAATGGATATCAACAAGTTAACAATGGAAGAATTGCAAGGTACTCTCATAGCTTATGAGATGAGGGTAAGTAAGCATCAGGTTCCAATAAAAGAGATTGCATTCAAGGCTTTAGAAAAAGAGAAAGGGAAAGTTTCAGATATGGATAGAGTTTTAGATAATGACGAGGAAGCTAACTTCATCAAATGGAATAAGGACTCAAGGAATTTCAGGGATATAAGGAAAGTCAGATGCTACAAGTGTGGTGATCGTGGTCACTATGCATACAAGTGTCCACATGAAGAAAATAGTGATGATGAAAAACATGGTCATAGAAGAAAAGAATATAGAAAGAATAAGTATGAAAAAGATGATAGATTCAAGCAAAACAACTATGAGAAGAAGAAAATTTTTCCTAAGGAAAAGAAATCTTACTACATTGTAGATGCAAGTGATAGTTCAAATTACAATGATAGAAACCAGTCAAATGAAGAAGAATGTAGATTATTTGGAATAAGTGAAGAAAGACAAGAACACCTATTCCTAGGTATTGAAGTTAAAGAAGAGGAAATATCTATTGAAGAAAGACATGAAGAGCTTGCCATAGCCATTGAGCAATCAAATAGGTACAATAAAGATCTAAGGATACTAAAATGCTTCATATATGGAGATTTTGGGAATATAGATGATGATTGCACATACTACAACAATTGCAACAAGGAAAGTTTATTTGTTGAAAAAGAAAGTAACATTTTTAGTAATAGTTCTAGCAGCAGTTGTAGTGACAATTCCAACAACAATGATGATGAAGAATAGAATTCCACAAAACAAGAAAATAAAATCAGGAGGTTGGAAAAGAATTTCAAGAGGCTTGAAAATAAGGTTCATGAAAATGAAAAGGTCAATATGATGCTTAATCAACACATTCAAGATTTGGAAAAAGAGCTTCAAGAATCAAAAGAGCTTGGCATCACTATTTCTAAGAAACTAATGTTGGCAATTTTGGGTACCTTGGGTACATTGCCTTTGCTCTAAGTGTAGATGTTGTCATTGATGTCAAAGAGTTCTTGAAGCAATTTGATTTGATGTCAAAGAATGTGTTTTGATGAAGGTTTCAGCTGTGTTTGACGAAGTTTGAGTTTCCAAGAAGATCAGAGTAGCCCAGTTGCAAAAGATCAAGAAAAAGACAAGTAAGAAAAAGTATGCAAGCGGCTAGAAAAACTGTCATGATTTCGCGACATGTTTCAGGAGAGAGAAAATGCTGGCAAAACTATCACGATTTCACGACATGTTTGAGGAGAGAGAAATTTCGGGAAAAACTGTCGTGATTTCGTGACATGCTGGAAGAAAGAGAAGAAGCTGGCAAAACTATCACGATTTCGTGACATGTTGGCAGAGAAGGAGAGCAAGTTGGAAAGTGTCACGATTTCACGACATGTCGCATTTTCGTGACTCAGACAGGTGTAGGAAGGCAGAGAAAGAAAAGTGTTGAGATTTCACGACATTCTGCAAAGGAGGCTGTACGAACGAAAAAGTGTCATGATTTCGTGACATGATGCAAAGTTCCAAGTGAAGACTGTCACGTTTTTGTGACATGCTGAAATGCTTGAAATGAGAACTATCATGATTTCATGACATGCAGCAGAGGGAAGAGTCTAAAAGGAGAAGCATCGCGATTTCGCGACAAGCTGCAAAGAAAGTTTTTGGAAGCCAGAAGTGTCGTGATTTTGCGACAGGCAGTAGGGAAAGCGTACGAAAGCTAAAAGTGTCGCGATTTTGCGACAGGTTGTAAGAAAAGCTTTCGAAAGTTGAAAGCATCACGATTTCATGACAGACTGCTAAGATAGCATTCGAATGCTGAAAGCGTCACGATTTCACAACAGGCAGAAGTGAAGAAGCCAACAGATGAAGATGTAGCGATTTCATGATAGGATGAAAGAAAAGCATACGAATGGAGAAAGCGTCATGTTTTTGTGATAGAAACTGGAAGTAGGTCTTCTATAGGAGAAGTGTCATGATTTCATGACAGAAGCAGAGAGGAAGGCTATGAAGACAAAAGCGTCATGATTTCGTGACATGTTCCAGTTTCGTGGGCGTAAGGCAGAAAAGAGCTTAAGGCAGCGTAAGTGTCGCGATTTCGTGACATGTTCCAGTTTTGTAGGTGTAAGGCAGAAAGAAGCCCAAGGCAGCGAAAGTGTCATGATTTTGCGACAGAAGCTGAGAGGAAGGGCATGAAGATAGAAGGGTCACGATTTCATGACAGAAGAGAAGATGACGTTAGTAGAAGCGAAAAGTGTTGTGATTTCACGACAGAAGCTGAGAGGAAGGGTATGAAGATAGGAAGTGTCACGATTTTGTGACATAAGCAAAAAGGAGGTCGACAAAGGCTGTAGTGTCACGATTTTGTGACAACAGGCAAAAGAAGGCGTATGGCAGGAAAAGGTGTCACGATATCGTGACATGTTGTAGTTTCGCAGGGATAGCTACAGAACCAGAGGCGATTGAAGGACAGAGTTAACTTTGAAGCTAACAGAGTTAAATCTGGGCCGACGCAGCGTAGGGTCTTGCAGCCGACGTAGTTGAAGAGTAGCAATCGACTAAGTTTGAGATCTTTGATCATGAATTTTATTCTATAAAAGGAGGGCTATTTCGAGTTTGAATGTTTTGAATGTGTGAATCAAACTTGCACAAGCGAAGTCCACGGTGCGTAGAGATCGAGTCGAGTCGATTCGAGTGAGGTGTGCGAGATGCAGCCATAACAGCATAGATAGCACAAAAGTGGCGAGTTGATGCACAGAATGAGGAGTCCGATCGCAGAGTGTTGAAATGCTACTATATTTACGAAGACAGTGCAAAGGTTGGATTTCAATAAAGGGCAATTGTGATTGCGACTGTGTTTGCATAGACAAATTTGTGTTTCATGTTCTTAAGAAAAGCATATTACATCTATCTTATTCTTTTGAGACTTAAGATTGAGATTGGGAGTTAAGTATAGAACATATTGAGTCTCTAACAATTCTCTTTATGCTTCTATGAGGTTAATGAATCACATTGGGTCTCTAACAATTCTCTTTGTGAGTTCATTCTAAGCAAGTTATCTTTGTGAGCTTGCTGAGGTTTTGGATAGGCTTCGGTGGGGATGTGTGAGCAGGTTTTGGACAAGTCATTGAGAGGGCTTGTTGGACAATATTGAGCAAGTTTTTTGTTGAAGCTTGTGGAGCAGTTTGGGTAGGTTCTAAGTGAGAACTTGCAAAGCAGATCTGAAACTAGTCTTGAAGACTTGGGTGAAGATCAAGCCAGCATTAGTGCAAGCTGGTGAACCATTTCTATGAACCAGATTTGAGGACCAGTTGAGGAATAGAGATTGATGCAGAGTTGAGGATAGATTTGTGCCAGACCGAAGGACTGTGTTTGGTGCAGATCTGAGAAAGAGGAAGAGGACATTTGTGCCAGACCGAAGGATTATGTTTTGGTGCAAATTCGAGGACCAGTGTTGAGGTGATAGAGTGAGGACAGAGGTATCTAGTTAGAGCAAGGAAGATAGGTGTCTTCTATGGATAGAGTTCCACTTGCTAAGGGTAGAAGAGGCAGAGGTCTTCTAGAGGATCACCAGCCAGAGCAGAGTTAGGGGAAGGTATCTCCTTTGAGCAGAGGCTCATAAACATTGTAATTGGGAAGGTTTTCCAAAGAAATGTGATATAACTTTTAGAGAAAAGTTTTATCCATGGAGTAGCCCACCTTGGGTGAACCACGTAAATTGTTGTGTCACTTTGTGGATGATGTTTTGTGCATTGCTTGATTACTGCTGTTAATACTGTTTTCTATATTCTGCATAATATTGTATTGAAACCTGAGTTGACAGAAAAAGTTAAAAGTGGTCTTATACTATTCACCCCCCTCTCAGTATAAGCTTGTGTTCTTCAATTGGTATCAGAGCAGGATCCTTCGAAAAGTTTAACAAATTGAAGGAAGATCTTACAAGAACACAATGGATCATTCATGTAGTAATGCAACACCTATTATTGATGAGTCTTCTAGTGATGATGAGACTTATTACAGCAAGAAGGGCAAGTTCTCAAGAAATCACAAAGTGATGAAGACAAACAAGATTGTAAGAGCAAGGATTCTGAAAGGCATAGGCATCACAAAAAGAATAAATATGAGCAAAGCAATCAAGGAAAGAGGTATTCTCACAAGCACAAGAAGAGCTTCTACCTAGACAAAGCAAGTAAGTGGTCTAGTAATGATAGTGAAAGTTCTTCTAGTGATGTTGAAAATGAGATGTTGTTCACTTCAGAAAAGGAGGAAGAACCGAAACATAGATTCATTATCATGAAATGTTTTAGATGTGGAAATTTTGGGCACCTTGAGGATAATTGCACAAATAATGATTTGGCTATTAGTATGTATGAGGATGCTTCAAAAAACTATCAGGAAGATGCATGTATGGTTTTTGAGAAGGGTAGCACCTCTAGTGATAAGAAATCTGAAAAAGGTTTTTCTGAATGCAAACAAATAAAGGATCTTGAAAGGGAACTTGTTAATGCTCTTAGTGCTTTGAAAAAGGAAAGAAAGAAGAATGCTGAACTCAAGGATGAATTAGAGTATAAAGCTCTTGAGTATAATGAGTTAGAGCAGAAAATGGCTTCTTTGAAAGAAGAAAATAAAGAGTACAAGGATAAGCTCTACAGATTTTAGGATAGCTCCAAGAAGGTTAAATCTCTCATCAAAGGACAAAGAAAGATAACAGATAAAATAGGTATTGGTTTTGTTAAACCACACAAGGAACAGGTTGGGGAATTCAGTAAGAAATTTCAAAAAGAAGAGAGTTCTGATGAGGAGAGTATTTCTAAGAAAGAATCCATGGATGACGGATGCGCAGAAACAAAAAATAGAATTCAGAATGTGAAGAAGTTTTCGGGACCCAAGAGGTCGAATAAAAGAAAATTTCACGGCAGATGTTTTGCGTGTCACAGGTTTGGTCACATGGCTATACATTGCATGACTCAAGTAAGGAAGATAAATGACAGTTTCAGGGGCCGTAATTTATTTCAAGGGTATTGCTACTCTTGTAATCAGTTCGGGCATAAGGCAATGTTCTGCAAAACTAATAACAGGAACACAATTACTCATAACAGATGGATTCAAAGAAGAAATATGCCAAACAAAAATAACTTTGTTACGTGTTATAAGTGCAACAATGAAGGTCACACAACTAGACAGTTTAAAGCTAATATTTCGAGGTACAAAAATAGGAACAGTGGTATGAACAGGTCCGAGGATCAAAACAGTAACAAGAACAGGAATGTGGAAAAAGAATTCAAAAGAAAGCCCGACAAGGAAATTGTTGACATTGATGATGATGAGTGCCTGATGGGAGTTTTACTCCCACCCTTGTTTTAATCACCTCATCAGGAGGTGGGGGAGGGACTAAGCTAAGAAGCTCATTCTTAGTCCTGAGCCCCAAAGGTGACCCTTTGCCATTGATGACAAAGGGGGAGAAATTTGAGTAAAGGGGAGAGATATGAGTAAGGGAGAGAGCTTCAATGTGAAGAGGAAAGCTTCAAGTCAGGGGGAGCAAAAACTTCAAAGACAGATTCTCAGTTGTTGGATCAGTTGGTTTTAGTTTTTGGCTCTTAAAGATGTGTTTCAGTAAAGGTTTGCCATCAATGACAAAGGGGGAGATTGTTGGCAATTTTGGGTACCTTGGGTACATTGCCTTTGCTCTAAGTGTAGATGTTGTCATTGATGTCAAAGAGTTCTTGAAGCAATTTGATTTGATGTCAAAGAATGTGTTTTGATGAAGGTTTCAGTTTGATGTGTTTTGATGAAGGTTTCAGTTTGGACAGTGAGTTTCCAAGAAGATCAGAGTAGCCCAGTTGCAAAAGATCAAGAAAAAGACAAGTAAGAAAAAATATGCAGGCAACTGGAAAAACTGTCGCGATTTCATGACATGTTTCAGGAGAGAGAAAATGCTGGCAAAACTGTCGTGATTTCACGACATGTTTGAGGAGAGAGAAAGTTTAGGCAAAACTGTCGTGATTTCACGACATGCTGGAAGAAAGAGAAGAAGCTGGCAAAATTGTCGCGATTTCGCGACATGTTGGCAGAGAAGGAGATCAAGTTGGAAAGTGTCACGATTTCACGACATGTCACATTTTTGCGACTCGAAAAGGTGCAGGAAGGCAGAGAAAGAAAAGTGTCACGATTTCATGACATTCTGCAAAGGAGGCTGTACGGACAAAAAAGTGTCACGATTTCGCAACATGATGTAAAGTTCCAAGTGAAGACTGTCGCGTTTTCGTGACATGCTGAAATGCTTGAAATGAGAACTGTCGCGATTTCGTGACATGCAGCAGAGGGAAGAGTCTGAAAGGAGAAGCATCATGATTTTGCAACAAGCTACAAAGAAAGTGTTCGAAAGCCAGAAGTGTCACAATTTTGTGACAAGCAGTAGGGAAAGCGTATGAAAGCTGAAAGCGTCATGATTTCGCGATAGGTTGCAAGGAAAGCTTTCAAAAGTTGAAAGCATCATGATTTTGTGACAGAATGCTAAGATAGCGTTCGGATGCTGAAAGCATCATGATTTCACAATAGGCAGAAGTGAAGAAGCCAGCGAATGAAGATGTAGCGATTTCATGATAGGATGAAAGAAAAGCGTACGAATGGAGAAAGCATCACGTTTTCACAACAAAAACTGGAAGCAAGTCTTCTGTAGGAGAAGTGTCATGATTTCGTGATAGAAGCAGAGAAGAAGGCTATGAAGACAAAAGCGTTGCGATTTCATGACATGTTCCAGTTTAGCGAGCGTAAGGCAGAAAAGAGCTTAAGGCAGCGTAGTGTCGTGATTTCGCGACATGTTCCAGTTTCGCAGGTGTAAGGCAGAAAGAAGCTCAAGGCAACGAAAGTGTCACAATTTCATGATAGAAGCTAAGAGGAAGGGCATGAAGATAGAAGGGTCGTGATTTCACAATAGAAGAGAAGATGACATCAGCAGAAGCAGAAAGTGTCGCAATTTCATGACAGAAGCCGAGAGGAAGGGCATGAAGACAGAAGTGTCGCGATTTCATGACATAAGCAGAAAGGAGGTTGACAAAGGTTGTAGTGTCACGATTTCATGACAACAGGCAAAATAAGGTGTACGACAGGCAAAGGTGTCACGATATCATGACATGTTGTAGTTTTGTAGGGATAGCTATAGAACCAGAGGCGGTTGAAGGACAGAGTTAACTTTGAAGCTGACAGAGTTAAATCTGGGCTGACGCAGCGTAGGGTCTTGCAGCCGACGTAGTTGAAGAGTAACAGTCGACTAAGTTTGAGATCTTTGATCGTGAATTTTATTCTATAAAATGAGGGCTGTTTCAAGTTTGAAGGTTTCAAATGTGTGAATCGAACTTGCACAAGGGAAGTCCACGGTGCTCAGAGATCGAGTCAAGTCGATTCGAGTGAGGTGTGCGAGATGCAGCCATAACAGGGCAGATAGCATAGAAGTGGTGAGTTGATGTGCAGAATGAGGAGTCCAATCACAGAGTGTTGAAATGCTGCTATATTTACGAAGACAGTGCAAAGGTTGGATTTCGATAAAGGGCGGCTATGATTGCGGCTATGTTTGCGTAGACAGATTTGTGTTTCATGTTCTTAAGAAAAGCATATTACATCTATCTTATTCTTTTGAGACTTGAGATTGAGATTGGGAGTTAAGTATAGAACATATTGAGTCTCTAACAATTCTCTTTATGCTTCTATGAGGTTAATGAATCACATTGGGTCTCTAACAATTCTCTTTGTGAGTTCATGCTAAGCAAGTTATCTTTGTGAGCTTGCTGAGGTTTTGGACAGGCTTCGGTGGGGATGTGTGAGCAGGTTTTGGACAAGTCATTGAGAGGGCTTGTTGGACAACATTGAGCAAGTTTTTTATTAAAGCTTGTGGAGCAGTTTGGGCAGGTTCTAAGTGAGAACTTGCAAAGTAGATCTAAAACTAGTCTTGAAGACTTGGGTGAAGATCAAGCCAACATTAGTGCAAGCTGGTGAACCATTTCTGTGAACCAGATTTGAGGACTAGTTGAGGAACAAAGATTGATGCAGAGTTGAGGACAGATTTGTGCCAGACCGAAGGACTGTGTTTGGTGCAGACCTAAGAAAGAGGAAGAGGACATTTGTGCCAGACCGAAGGATTATGTTTTGGTGCAAATTCGAGGACCAGTGTTGAGGTGATAGAGTGAGGACAGAGGTCTCCAGCCAGAGTAGGGAAGACAGGTGTCTTCTGTGGATAGAGTTCCACTTGCTAAGGGTAGAAGAGGCAGAGGTCTTCTAGAGGATCACCAGCCAGAGTAGAGTAAGGGAAGGTATCTCCTTTGAGCAGAGGCTCATAAACATTGTAATTGGGAAGGTTTACCAAAGAAATGTGATATAACTTTTAGAGAAAAGTTTTATCCATGGAGTAGCCCACCTTGGGTGAACCACGTAAATTGTTGTGTCACTTTGTGGATGATGTTTTGTGCATTGCTTGATTATTGCTATTAATACTGCTTTCTATATTCTGCATAATATTGTATTGAAACCTGAGTTGACAGAAAAAGTTAAAAGTGGTCTTATACTGTTCACCCCCCCTCTCAGTATAAGCTTGTGTTCTTCAACTAAAGGAGAGGAAAGAAAGATGTGATCAGTTAAAAGAAGAAGATCAAAAAAGTTTGGGGACCTACATAAATGAGTTAGCACGATTTCAAAGGAATTCAAAAACTCTGGATAATATTTTGGATTTACATCGAGATCCATTTATAAAGACAGGGATTGGTTATGAAGAAGGGAAATAAAAAATAAGTACACAAGGTCCTATATTTGTATCAGGAGATTTTGTTTCAAAAATCTATAAGGAAGAACCATTTCCCAAAGAAAAAGAAGTAGCAGAAATGGATACTTGCATTTCAAAGACTATAGAGATGTGTGCCAATTTGCTACTTGACATAAATAAAGAGAAAGAAGAGGAAGTTTCCAAAGCACCAAAGGTCTCATATTTTAGGTTTGGGGAATCACACTCAAAAAGAAAGGAAGTGCTAAAATATGAAAGCAAGGAAGCACCTAATATTTTTGAGGAAAGTTCCAAAGTTCCTATGGCTCTAAATATTCAGTTTGTTTCTTGTTTTGAGATAGGTGAATCAAGTTCAAAAGGAAAAGAAATTCTTGAAGAGAAAAGCAAGGAAGAAACTAAGGAAGAAGTTTTAGATACTACAAAGAAGGTTCAAAGATGCAATGCACAAGTTGAAAATGATCATAAGGATAATGGTCAAGAAATATATGAATAACCAAGGCATGAACAAAGGGCTTTTCAAGGACATTGTTTTTCTTGTAATAGATTTGGACACATGGCTATACATTGCAGGATCCATGGATCAAAGAAGTTTGATTTTGCTAGAAGGAACTTCAAAGGAAGAAGGCATGGTTTTTAGGGACATTGCTTCTCACGTAACAGGATTGGTCATAGAGATTTTTAGTGCAAAGAAAATGAGCAACATGGTTTTTGTTTTAGAGCTACACAATTTAGAAGTCATAATGGTCATGAAAACAAAGCTTCATAATACACGGTTCATGAAAGGAATGGATATGGAAATTATTTTAATAATGAATTCAGGATATGGACACCATCAAAAGGCTACAATATCAAGTGTTTCAATTGCAATAACTTTGGGCATATTGCAAAATAATGTAGGACTCAATTCCAAATAGGTTCAAGGCAATAAGGTCAAAAGCAAGAAGGTCAAACAGGTTCTAGACAAGAAGATCAATTAATTCATCAAGAGAATGATATCATAAAAACATAGAAGGAAGTTGATAGAGGAAAGAATCAATGTAATATGGGAGTAAAAGTACTCCCACCCCAAAATTAATCACCTCAAGAGAGAAGGGGGGTGAGGGGGCTAAGCTTAAGAGTCATATTTTAGCCACATAAGTGTCCCTTTTGCCATTGATGTCAAAGGGAGAGATATTTGAGTAAAGGGGAGAGCATTGAGTTAGGGGGAGAAGCCTCCAAAGAGATAATTGAGTTAGGGGGAGAAGCCTCCATAAAGAGTATTGAGTCATGGGGAGCAGCTTTGATTCTCAGAGTTGGTTTTTTCAGTGACTATGGTGATTTGCATTAGAGGTGTTGCCATCAATGACAAAGGGGGAGATTTTTGGAAATTTGAGATAATTTGAGGTATTTTATGTTGTCATTGATGTCACATGGATCACATTGAGTTTTTGTGGCCAACTCTTTTTATAAATAAGCATTTATGATATTTTGGAAAGCATGGCTATTTATAGGGTTTTTGTGAAAACCAAGGCAGGCAAAATAAAAGGTTTTATTTAAAACCATGGATGGCAAATTTGAAATATTTTTCTTAAAACCTAGGTTGGCTTTTCGTTTCGTTGAAAAAGGTGCCTCGGTGAGGGAGATAATTAATTTTAAATATTTAAGTTTAAATTTTAATCATTTAAAATTTAAATTTAAATTAATATTTTAATATTGTCGACATCAAAAAAGAGGAGGAAAATAATATTAAGTCATAGCCGACGTAAAAATAAAAAGGTGGTCATATATAAATATGCCACTAAAATTTTTATTTTCTTTAAGTCCTCGATGAAGATAATCCGTTCGAAGCGCCAAGGGAGCAAAAGTGTCGTATTCGTTGGAAAAACAATGAAGAGAAGAGGGAACAAAGGTAAGGGAGGTTCCTTACCTATCACCGTAGGTGCTTGTGGCCTAGCGGCAAGAGGAAGGCACATAAGGTGTTTAAGTGCCAGCAGATCCGAAGTGTTGAGCAAGGTGCAACAACAATATTGTCATTGTTGTCAACACAATTAGATAGATCTGTTGATGCAATGGATAGGAAGTTCAAAAGCTATTCAGATGCAGAAGACAGGAGTTCAAAGGTTATTCATAGTATGTACAGTGATTTTCCAAGAAGACCGAAGTGGCCCATATGCAAAAGATCAAAGAAAAAGACAAGTAAGAAAAGTGTCGCGATATCGCGACATATACAGCAGGCAAGAAAACTGTCACGATTTCGTGACATGTTGGAAGAGAGAAAAATAGGAAAAATGTCGTGATTTCGTGACATGTTGGAAGAGAGAGAAAAGTAGGAAAAACTATCACGATTTCGTGACATGTTGGAAGAGAGAGAAAAGTAGGAAAACTGTCATGATTTCGTGACATGTTGGAAGAGAGAAAAAGCAGGAAAAACTGTCACGATTTCGTGACATGTTGGAAGAGAGAGAAAAAGTAGAAAAACTGTCATGATTTTGTGACATGTTGGAAGAGAAAAAGGCAAGTGGAAAAACTGTCATGATTTCGCGACATGTTGGAAGAGAAAGAGAAAGTAGAAAAAGTGTCACGATTTCGCGACAAGTTCGAAGAAAGAGAACAAGTAAGAAAAGTGTCACGATTTCGTGACATGTCGCATTTTCGTGACTAAAATAGGAGAGAGAAAGTAAGTTTGAAAAGTGTCACGATTTCGCGACATGTCGCATTTTCGTGACTAAAATAGGAGAGAGAAAGTAAGAGAATTTGAGAAAGAGTTGAAGAAGTGTCACGATTTCGTGACATGTCGCATTTTTGTGACTAAAATAGGAGAGAGAAAGTAAGTTTGAAAAGTGTCACGATATCGCGACATGTCGCATTTTCATGACAAAAGAAAGAGAGGAAGCGTACGGAAGCATAACTGTCATGATTTCATGACAAAAGCAGAAAGCAAGACTTCAAAGCATAAGTGTCATGATTTCATGACAAAAGCAAAGAAGTAAAGTATGAAAGCATAAGTGTCACGATTTCATGACAAAAGTAGAGAAGAAGACTTCGAAGGTAGAAGTGTCACGATTTCATGACAAAAGCAAAGAAGCTAAGTACGAAAGTAGAAGTGTCACGATTTCATGACAAAAGCTAAGTTGAAGACTACGGAGGCAGAAGTGTCACGATATCACGACAAAAGCAAAGTCAAAGTCTATGGAAGTAGAAGTGTCGCGATATCATGACAAAAGCAAAGATGAAGTATATGGAGGCGAAAATGTCATGATATCATGACAAAAGAATAGAGAAAGCGTATGGAGGTAAAAGTGTCATGATATCGCGACATGTATTTTCATGGCAACAACAACAAAAGAAGCTACAGAGGTAAAAATGTCATGATTTCATGATAGGTCATAAATGCGCAAGTCAAGAAGGAGAACCCGATTGAAATGAGAAGTATGATAGTGGACCGACATCACTACGACATTTACAGGGGTAGTTATAGAGTGATTTCATACTTCTAAAATATGAAGAGTGATCAAAAGTCAGTATGGCGGTTATAGGGTCTGTCTAGAATGAAATCATCAAGCGATGGATAAACCGAACATCTTCTTGAGTTGAAGCCGACGAAGACCGATGACAACCGACTAAAATTAGGGTTTATAGTTGTTATGAAAGCCGACTAAGATTAGGATTTACAACCAACTAAGATTAGGGTTTTCATCATAAAAAATATTGTTATAAAAGGAGGGTTGTTTGGAGAATTGAAGATATGGTCGAATGTGTGTGAAATATGGTCATTGTGCATAGAGAGCAAGTCATGTCGAATCATGCTAAGTGCAAAATTTGCAAAGAGAGTAGAGTGCACAAAAGGGAGAAGATGATCATGAAGTTTGACTGTAACAAAGCAGAGTGTGCGAAGTGATTGCGTAGAGAGAGTAGAGTGCATAGAGAATGCAAAGGTGAAGAAGACCAGTCAGGGTCTTGCAAAAGCAAAGGTATCTTACTGTCAAACTTATAGATTCAAATTGAAGTCCAGGTTGTAGCTTGGCATCGTGGGTTGGTGCTCCTTTTGGTGTCGATAAATTAGGGGTTGGTGCTCCTTCTGTTGGTGGGTAAAGGGTGGTGTTTTTGGTGTAAATTAGGGGTTGGTGCTCCTTGTTGGTTTAAATCGGGGTTGGTGCTCCTTTTGGTGTAGATAAATAGGGGTTGGTGCTCCTTCCAGTGGGTGCTGGTAAATTGATTGTAAAGTTGGTGCTTTGCAAAGGCTGGATTTGGATGGTAGTCCAAGCAATCAATTTTTGAGGAGTAGCCACATTGGTGAACCTCGTTAAATCTTGTGTTGTGTGATGCTCTTTTGTTATACTTGTTGTATCTAGTAATAAGTTTTAATTGTTGCGGTATTAAGAGCTATAAATTTAAGTTTATAGAGCTACACCGATTCACCCCCCTCTCAGTGTCATTGTAAGACTAACAATTGGTATCAGAGCTAAGTTCCTGTACAAGCTTAACCGGCTAGGGTGATCTTGGAAGTAACACAATGGCATTTGAAGAAGTAAAATCAGAAAAGGAAGAAGGAGTGAACTCTGAAGTATGTGGTGAAAACCCTGAGGCTGAAGTAGATCTAGAAGGTGAGTTGATCTCTGCACTTGAAGAGTGGAAAATAGAGAGGAAAAAGAATAAGAAAATTTCAAAAAATCTTGAGGATGCAAATGAAATCATAACCAGTCTGAAAGTACAGATAGAAGAATACAAGAAAATATCTGAAGATCTCGAAGTACAAATTACCATGAAAATAGATTATTGCTGCAAACTAGAAGAAGAGAATGTTGGTTTACGGATGCAGATAGAAGAGATGAATCACAAAATTAGTTGCTATCACAAACGCGAAGAAAGTTCTATGAAGTTGGATAAGATTATAAATGACCAAAGGCCTGCAGGCATCAAATTTGGTCTGGGTTTCGTCGAAGGAGAATCATCAAATGGATCAAAGGCCAGAAATGTAGAATCCATAAAGAATGAAGATAAGAAACAGGTTGATCAAGGAAAAATGTCTCATGCAAAAGAAAGCAATAATGCCAGGCACGAAAGGAGAATTGACAATGATGGATTCACCAATGTCACACATCAAAGAAGAAGAAGACCTATGGCTCCTACGACAACATGGCAAAGACCATCACCCAGGTTCAATTATCCCTTTTCTCGATTTCTATTTTAAATGCAATGGCTATGGACATAAAATCTCAGATCGCAAATATAATGTAAGACCAAGGAATTTCACCAAGTAGAAATGTTTTTTCTCCTCTGATGAATTATACAATAGAATGTTATAACTGTCATAATTTTGGGCACATTGCAAGAAACTGTAGAAGTACATTTGCATCAAATCAGTTTTAGGGAAGAAAATTTCAACCAAATAGGATGAGACAAAATAGAAAACTTCTCGAAAAACATGCACAAGCTATTGATAAGGGAAAGGCAAAACAAGAGCCCAAAACTACTATCAAAATGGAGTGGAAAGAAAAAGAGCGACTTAAGGAAGAAAAGGAATCCTTAATCGTACAAACAACATTTAAAGCATAGAATAAATATGTACCATGGATACTTGATAGTGGATGCTCCAGCCATATGACAGGTGACAAACAAAAATTTGAGAAGTTACAGAAATATGAAGGTGGTTCAATAAAGTTTGGAAATAATGATGGAGCTAAGATAGTTGGCAAAGGTTCAGTTAAAATTAGTGACGAAAAAATTAAGTCAAAAGAAGTCTTGTTTGTGGATGGTTTGAAACATAACTTGTTGAGCGTAAGTCAGATTTGTGATAAAGGTCATGAAGTAGTTTTTAAGAAGCAGTGGTTGTGAAGTCGAAAAACAAACAAGTGGAAAATTGATAGCAACTGGATCAAGGACATCCGGCAACCTGTACACGCTCTCGGAGACTTCAGAAGGAGCTTGTTTTATTATATAGGAAGAAGAAAATTGGTTGTGGCACAAGAGACTCTGTCATATCAGTTTTGATAATCTAGTAAAAATTAACTCAAAAATGGTAGTGAGAGATATTTCCACCATCAACAAACCTGTAAACAACATTTGTGCTTCATGCCAAAAGGGGAAGCAAACTAGAGTCACATTCAAAACAAAAGAGTACTACACAAGCAAACCTTTGGAACTAATACACACCGATTTATGTGGACCCATGAGAACACAAAGCATAAATGGTGACAAATATTTTATGTTGTGCATTGATGACTATTCCAGAATGACATGGATATTTTTCTTGAAGCATAAATCGAAGCTTTTAAAATGTTCAAGATTTTCAAAAACCATGTTGAGAATGAAACAGGAAAGAGGATCAAATGTTTAAGATCGGATAGAGGAGGAGAATTCATTTCAGAGGAGTTTACAGAGTACTATGAAAAATACGGTATTAGGAGACAGTTTTCAGCAGCCAGGACACCTCAGCAGAATGGAGTGGTAGAAAGAAAGAATAGGACAGTGCAGGAAATGGCACGGACTATGTTGGCTGAAAGCAGAGTAGCAGATAGATTTTGGAAAGAAGCAGTCCATACTGCGGTGTATATCCAAAATAGGTACATGCTGAGAACACATGAAAGCAAAACTCCTTATGAGTTGTGGTTCGGTAAAAGGGCAACAACAAAATACCTCAAAGTTTTTGGCAGCAAGTGCTACATCAAAAGAACTCTAAGATAATCTTGGTAAGTTTGAAGATAGAGCGGATGAAGGTATTTTTGTTGGTTATTCATCAAAAAGCAAAGCTTACAAATGCTACAACAAGAGGCTAAAGAAAATTGTGGACAAGTGTCGATGTTAAATTTGATGAAGGTAGAGAACGAGTAATTAGCTATGAAAAGAACTACCCAATTTATGAAGAGGTTATTGAAGGAGATGAGGAAAATGAAATGAAAAAGATACAAAAAATTGACTCGGATGATTTAAGTTGTGATTCAGAAGTGGAAGAAAATAAGAAATTCAAAACAGGCAAATTGGTAGAAAAATCATCCTAGAGAGCAAATAATTGGAGACCCCAAAGTTGGTGTTCAGACAAGAAGAAGAGTAGTAAGTAACTACTCTCTATTATCCAAAATTGAGCCCAAAAATGTTGTTGACGCAAGCAAAGATGAAAGTTGGATGAAGGCAATAAATGAAGAATTAGATCAGATCGAGAAAAATGAAACTTGGGAGTTAGTACCTAGACCTGCAAATAAAAATATAATCGGGACTAAATGGATTTTTTGAAACAAATTGAATGAAGACGGACAGGTAGTCAGAAATAAAGCAAGATTGGTATGTAAGGGTTATGCACAAGTTGAAGGCATTGACTTTGAGGAAACTTTTGCACCAGTAGCTAGACTAGAGGCAATTAGAATGTTTCTGGCTTTAGCAAGTCTACAAGAATTTCAAAGTTTATCAAATGGATGTGAAATCAACATTTTTGAATGGGAAACTTGAAGAAGAGGTTTATATTGAGCAACCAGATGGTTTCCAACTTGGTGATGATCCCAACTTGGTTTGCAAGTTGAAGAAAGCATTATATGGCTTAAAACAGGCACCCCGAGCATGGTATGCAAGGCTAGACAACTATCTCACTCAACAAGGGTTTAAGAAAGGTATGGTGGATAGTAATTTGTATGTCAAAATAGAAAATGGGCATCTTATTGTTCTTGTTGTATACGTAGATGATATCATATTTGGCAGTAGCAAAGATGAGTCGTGTAAAGATTTAGCAAATAAGATGCAGAAAGAATTTGAAATGTCAATGATTGGTGAACTTTCGTATTTCCTCGGGTTGCAAGTTAATCAAAATAAGAAGGGCATATTTATTTCTCAAGTTAAATATGTGAAAGAGATGTTAAAAAAGTTCACAATGGAGGATTGTAAGCCAGTTAGCACTCCCATGACGACAGGTTGCAAGTTGAGCAAGGATGACAAATCTCCACCTGTTGATCAAACCATGTACAGATCTATGATTGGGAGCTTATTGTACCTGACAGCTACCAGACTAGATATTTTGTAGGCAGTATGCATGGTAGCATGATTTCAGGCTAATCCCAAGGAGACTCATGTGACAGCAATGAAGAGGATTCTTCGGTACCTCAAGGGTACTATGGAGTATGGGTTATGGTATCCGAAAGGTAAAGACTTCACCCTTATTTCGTATTCAGATGCAGATTGGGCAGGATGTGTCGATGATAGAAAGAGTACCAGTGGAGGTGCATTCTATCTTGGAGACAGATTGGTCGCATGGCACAGTAAGAAACAAGAGTCAGTTTCTTTATCGACAGTAGAGGCAGAATATATTGCAGCGACAACATGTTGTACGCAGGTATTGTGGATGAAACAAACCTTGAAAGATCTTGGTATTAGCTTCAGTGAGCCAATATCAGTTAAGTGTGATAACACCAAGTGCCATTAACATCTCCAAGAATCCGGTTATGCATTCACGCACAAAACACATTGCTATCAGGTATCACTTTTTGAAGGAGAAAGTTGCGAAAGGTGAGGTTAAGTTGGATTTTGTTCCAACTACAGAGCAAGTAGCAGATATCTTCACAAAACCATTGCCCAAGGAAGTTTTTGAGTACCTTCGCAATAAATTGGGAGTGGTCACACTTCCCAAGAATTGACTAGCTACAGGGATCACATTCTCAGGGGGAGCATTTAAGTATTTGATTATCTTTTTGCTCATGTTCATGATTTTTGCTAAGTGTAATAAATTTTGCCTGAGAATGTTGTGCATGGACTCAGGGGGAGTCTGCAGTAGCCCTTTGGTATTATTGTCAAAGGGGGAGAAGAGTTACAGGAAATTGCACATGTGTTGCCAACAATTCCAAAGGGGGAGATTGTTGAGCAAGGTGCAACAATAATATTGTCATTGTTGTCAACACAGTCAAATAGATCTGTTGATGCAGTGGATAGGAAGTTCAAAAGCTATTCAGATGCATAAGACAGGAGTTCAAAGGTTATTCGTAGTATGTACAGTGATTTTCCAAGAAGACCGAAGTGGCCCATATGCAAAAGATCAAAGAAAAAGACAAGTAAGAAAAGTGTCACGATATCGCGACATATACAACAGGCAAGAAAAATTGTCACGATTTCGTGACATGTTGGAAGAGAGAGAAAAAGTAAGAAAAACTATCACGATTTCGCGACATGTTGGAAGAGAGAAAAAGTAGGAAAAACTGTCACGATTTCGTGACATGTTGGAAGAGAGAGAAAAAGTAGGAAAAATTGTCACGATTTCGTGACATGTTGGAAGAGAAAAAGGCAAGTGGAAAAACTGTCACGATTTCGCGACATGTTGGAAGAGAGAGAAAAAGTAGGAAAAACTGTCACGATTTCGTGACATGTTGGAAGAGAAAAAGGCAAGTGGAAAAACTGTCACGATTTCGCGACATGTTGGAAGAGAAAGAGAAAGTAGGAAAAAGTGTCACGATTTCATGACAAGTTCGAAGAAAGAGAACAAGTAAGAAAAGTGTCACGATTTCGTGACATGTCGCATTTTCGCGACTAAAATAGGAGAGAGAAAGTAAGTTTGAAAAGTGTCACGATTTCGTGACATGTCGCATTTTCGTGACTAAAATAAGAGAGAGAAAGGTTGGAAGGAATGTCATGATTTGTGAGAGAGAAAGTAAGTTTGAAAAGTGTCACGATTTCGTGACATGTCGCATTTTCGTGACTAAAATAGGAGAGAGAAAGTAAGTTTGAAAAGTGTCGCGATATCGCGACATGTCGCATTTTCATGACAAAAGAAAGAGAGGAAGCGTACGGAAGTAGAACTGTCACGATTTCATGACAAAAGCAGAAAGCAAGACTTCAGAAGTAGAAGTGTCATGATTTCATGACAAAAGCAAAGAAGTAAAGTACGAAAGTAGAAGTGTCACGATTTCATGACAAAAGCAGAGAAGAAGACTTCGAAGGCAGAAGTGTCACGATTTCATGACAAAAGCAAAGAAGCTAAGTATGAAAGTAGAAGTGTCACGATTTCATGACAAAAGCTAAGTTGAAGACTACGGAGGCAGAAGTGTCACGATATCGCGACAAAAGCAAAGTCAAAGTCTATGGAAGCAGAAGTGTCGCGATATCGCGACAAAAGCAAAGACGAAGTATATGGAGGCAAAAATGTCACGATATCACGACAAAAGAAAAGATGAAGTCTATGGAGGCAAAAATGTCATGATATCATGACAAAAGAATAGAGAAAGCGTACGGAGGTGAAAGTGTCACGATATCGCGACATGTATTTTCGTGGCAACAACAACAAAAGAAGCTATAGAGGCAAAAATGTCATGATTTCATGATAGGTCATAAATGCGCAAGTCAAGAAGGAGAACCCGATTGAAATGAGAAGTATGATAGTGGACCGACATCACTACGACATTTACAAGGGCAATTATAGAGTGATTTCATACTGCTAAAATATGAAGAGTGATCAAAAGTCAGTATGGCGGTTACAGGGTCTATCCAAAATGAAATCATCAAGCGATGGATAAACCGAACATCTTCTTGAGTTGAAGCCGACGAAGACCGATGACAACCGACTAAAATTAGGGTTTACAGTTGTTATGAAAGCCGACTAAGATTAGGATTTACAACCGACTAAGATTAGGGTTTTCATCATAAAAAATATTGTTATAAAAGGAGGGTTGTTTGGAGAATTGAAAAGATGGTCGAATGTGTGTGAAATACGGTCATTGTGCATAGAGAGCAAGTCATGTCGAATCATGCTAAGTGCAAAATTTGCAAAGAGAGTAGAGTGCACAAAAGGGAGAAGACGATCATGAAGTTCGACTATAATGAAGCAGAGTGTGCGAAGTGATTGTGCAGAGAGAGCAGAGTGCATAGAGAATGCAAAGGTGAAGAAGACTAGTCAGGGTCTTGCAAAAGCAAAGGTATCTTACTGTCAAACTTATAGATTCAAATTGAAGTCCAGGTTGTAGCTTGGCATCAGGGGTTGGTGCTCCTTTTTGTTGGTTGATAAATAGGGGTTGGTGCTCCTTCTAGTTGGTGGGTAAATCAGGGGTTGGTGCTCCTTTCTTTGGTGTAGATAAATCAGGGGTTGGTGCTCCTTCCAGTTGGTGCTGGTAAATCAGGGGTTGGTGCTCCTTTTTGTTGGTGCAGATAAATTAGGGGTTGGTGCTCCTTCCAGTGGGTGCTGGTAAATTGATTGTAAAGTTGGTGCTTTGCAAAGGCTGGATTTGGATGGTAGTCCAAGCAGTCAATTTTTGAGGAGTAGCCACATTGGTGAACCTCGTTAAATCTTGTGTTGTGTGATGCTCTTTTGTTATACTTGTTGTATCTAGTAATAAGTTTTAATTGTTGCGGTATTAAGAGCTATAAATTTAAGTTTAAAGAGCTACACTGATTCACCCCCCCTCTCAGTGTCATTGTAAGACTAACATGAAGTTCAAATCCCACTGGCACTGGTTTTTGCAAGGTAAGAAGGGAGAACCTTTTGCGCACGTGGTTTTTGAGGGCAAGTTCGGAGGAACCAAGAAGGAGGTCTTTCGCTCTTGGTTTCTATGTGAGAATTTGGCTCACATGGTTTTTGGTACCATAGTTTGAGTGGTGCAGGGGTAGTGACAAAGGATCGAATCCCACTGAGGTTAAAGGCAAGTTATTAATTTTTCCAAATATTTTATTTTTCTAAGGTTGCCCTAGGAGAGATAAGGTTTGTGGTGCATGTTGTGAAAAAGAAATATTTCTGGTGATTTTCCTTTTAGAAGTATATCATATTATATATCATTGGAAAGATTATTTCAAGGGCTATTTGATTATTTTGTCTAAAAGTAGAAATAAGGTGTACATAAAGAAATATTTCTATTTTTGTAAAAGGGTTCAAGTGAAGATTGTTTTGTTCTTTTCAAAGTGTGTTGAGTGTTGTAGATTTTTCAAAGGGGTTTCTTCATCTTCATAAAAGGTATGGGCACATTCTCCTATTGATTGTATATGGTGGTTGATTTATGAAATATCATTGGAGGGAAAAGGATTGTTTTTTATTTCCTTTTCGAAAGTGGTTAGTTGAATGCTTCAAGGTTTTCTGAATTGAGAGTTGTGTTTAAACCTTGATTTATAAGCATTGTTGTAAAAGCCCATTGGTTGTGAAAGAACATGAGTTAGAAAATAACATGAGTATCATTGTTATGTGAGATGTGTGGTTGAGCATTATTGGAAACATTTGAGTTGGTTGATACATACTTGGACTAGGGTTGTGTGAGGAAGAATTGTCCCTTGTGGTGATTAGTTGAGATTGAGTTTAGAACATATTGAGTCTCTAACAATTCTCTTTATGCTTCTATGAGTTGATTTGAGTTGAGTTGAGATTGAGCCTAGAACATATTGAGTCTCTAACAATTCTCTTTATGCTTCTATGAGTTTATTTGAGTTGAGTTGAGTTGAGATCATTGTGGATTATTGTTGTCATCCATTGAAGAGTACATTGCCATTCATTGTTGAGTTCATCTTTGAGATTTGCCTTGATAGATCTGTGGATGATATTTGAGTGCTACTTGATCATGATTGATTGAGCCTTTGAGAATGCATTTATGGACAGTTTTGAGAAAGCTTTGTGGACAGTTTTGGGGCAGATTTATGGGCATATTTGTGGACCGATTTGGGATAATTTTGGGCAAGTTCTTGGTGAGCTTGCTAGAGCAGATTTGGACAAGTTCTTAGTGAGCTTGTTGGAGCAATTTTGGGCAAGTTATTGGTGAGCTTGCTAGAGCATATTTGGACAAGTTCTTAGTGATCTTGTTGGAGCAATTTTGGGCAAGTTCTTGGTGAGCTTGCTAGAGCAGTTTTGGACAAGTTCTATGTGAGCTTGTTATTCAGTTTTGGAGGAGTTCTGTGTGAGCTTATTATTCAGGTTTGGACAAGTTTTGTGTGAGCTTGTTATTCAGCTTTGGACAAGTTTTGTGTGAGCTTGTTATTCAGCTTTGGAAAAGTTCTATGTGAGCTTGTTATTCAGATTTGGACAAGTTATGTGTGAACTTGTTATTGCCTAGCTTTGAGCAGATCAAAGAAATCATTGTATTGGATATTTCTGTGTGAAATATTATAAGGAGATCAACTTGTGGACTACCCCACATTAGGAGAACCACATTAAATCTTGTGTCTCAATTGTGTGTGGTGACTTGTGCTCTTGCTTACTACTGCTATCTGAGTTATTAATACACACTGCTATATTTTGTTATTGCAATTAAGGAAATTAATTGATATTGATTTAGAAAGAAAGTAAAAAGTGGTCTTATATTTTTCACCCCCATATCATTATAAGCTTGTGTTATTCAGGAATTGGGGGATTTTATTGGCTCATAATATGGATTATAAATGAAGGATTGGAGAAAATTTGGATAGGAGGTGATGTGGGAGGTTGTGACATACTTGCTTGAGGTTGTTGCATTGCATTTTGCTAATTGGTTTGTTGGCCTCTAGTGACCACATGAATGGAACCTACAAATCCTTGGTATTTTTGGACGTGATTAACTTGGTTAGGAGGAGTTTTGGTATTAGATCCTCCCATATTTGGTTGCACCTCCTCATGGTGAGGAAGTGGTGTTTGAAAAATACCAAGGTTTTGGTTTTGTTGAGCAAGGGGATTGTCAATATTGATGGCTCCCAAGTCAATTAGGTCTTGAATGATGTCTTTGAATACATGGCAATTATTAATATCATGCCCATTTTGCCTATGGTAAGGACAAAATAAATGTTACCGATAGTTTTTTTGACGTTTAGCATGATCATTTAGTCTGATTTTGGGTAAAGAAAGTTTATTTGTGTCATACAACCTTCAGAAAAGAGAAGCATATGAATCAGCCAAGGGGGTGTATTGGTAATTTTGTCAGACAGACTATCACTGGGGATGATTTTCTATAGTTGACACTGTGTTTTGCATGGCTTGAGTTATCGAGGGTACCGAATGATAAGAAATTTGTTGCGGTGACTATTGTACTGATTGTTGTTGAGCCATTATCGACTGGCTCATGAACACTTGATTAACATGATTAGATTGGTTGGTTGGAGTGGCCTGTGTTGATTTTGACTAGCTAGAATAATTGCTTTTATATTGGTCCTTATTTTGCCATTATTTTTTCTTAGGGATTAAGTATGCCCTCTTGGATTTTTATTTACTCGATGACACTAGCTTGTGCTAGAGCTTATTCAAATGAATGATATGTCTATAATTGAAGCATCCAATATATAGGTTTTAAATAACTCCTGGTGAATAGTTTGATAAGCTCTTCCATTGGTAGGATGAATGGCAACTCGGTAATGACAACCCTCAAATGGTTTATAAATCATAGATAGACTCATCATCATGTTGTCTTAAAGCATAGACATCAAACAATGAGACTTTATTTCTAATATTTAGGATAAAACACTCAAAGAATTGGTCAACCAATTGTTCAAAAGTATAAATACTATGACTAGGCAATTGATTGTACCACTCTATGACATATCCTCCTAATGTTTGAGGAAATGTTTGAGAATGAGAAAAGTATCATTTTGGATTCTAAAACATGAGTTTACAAACGTGGTTACATGCTCTTTGAGATCCTCATTTTCCTTGAATTTGTTAAACTTAGGTACTATGAAATTTATCAAATATGGTGGTGATGGTACTGAAGGATGAATGGGTTGGTTGATCAGCTTACGTAAGGTTGGATTTTGGTTTATCAAACCCAGAGTATGTTGTATCAACTGGTCTATTTGTTATTGCATGACCTTAATTTGAGTTTCTTCCCTAGGGATGTTGAAGCCCTAAATTACCTGATGATTTTGAGGTGAGGTGGAAAAATGTTGTGGGGTGACCAAATGATGATGAGATTGATGATGATGACTAGGTGAATTTGATGGAAATTGATGAAGAGGAGATTGGTGATGAAGATATGGAGAATTTTGAAATGGGGTCAATGCATGAGGGTTATGGTTGGGTTTGCCAATGGGAATAGGATGGGTATTGGTATGACTTGGTGGAGGAATAGGGATAGAAACCATAGAAGACTATGGTGTCCATGATGGACCCTGATTAATGAGGATAGTCTAAGTAGAGTTTGGTAGAGGCTTAGGATTCACTTGCACTTGTTGTTGAGCATTTTGATGTTGCTTAAGCAATTTTTTCAAATGTTCCCATGCTTCATTAATCTCTCTATCAGAAATGGAGGGTATGGAAGTAGGTGGTATTGAATATATGGCTAGAGAATAAGTTACACTTGGTATGGTAACTTGGGAAGCTGGAAATTATGAAGCAACATTTACATGTGCTTCATACAAGGGGTTAGCGTATGTGGATATGTATGAAGTGCTAGGAGTACATGAGTGTTGGGGAATGGACACATGAGAGGAAGGTGCAACTGATACCTTGAAAAGAGGGTTAGTGTACACCTAGGTAAAGCTAGATGGTGGCTTGGAATAAACAAGTTCCTACGGTAAAGTAGGATATTTTCTAGGTGAGGTTGGGAATGATTCTAAGATATAGTTAGAATACTTCATAAGATATTCTACTCATGCCATATCTATGTGGGTAATGTGGTTATCAATGGTTGGTGAGGTTGACTCTACTTGGGATACAACCATATGAAAGGTTGTGGATGATAAGGAATTTGAGGGACCTACAGATAACTATACCTATGTCACATTTAGGGAATCTACCACATAAGTGGGGGGAAGGTGGATGAAGGTTCCATTGAATTGTCTTGATTTAATGCTTTATTTTGTTTTCTTGTTAATACTATAAGCAATTAAACCAAAATATAGATTATGCACTAAAATGAAACACAAATAAAATTTCACAACAAAAATAAATAATCAATGCCAAGTTGTTTTTTCCAACAAGTGTGTCTTACCTCATTCATTGATTATCTCCTTTTAATATGAATTCATTTTCTTAGATTTTGATCTTGTATGTTTCAATGTGCTAATCTGAATTAAATGGGTGAATCCTATGGCTTGGATGGGGCAACAAGATTCTTGATAGTTATGAAATCCAACAAGTTTTCTCGGGGGTAATCTAAGATGTCTAAGGGCAGAGATTGGTGGATGGATATGAAAGCCACTGCCACCTAATCTATAGCAAAGGTTGGTGATGAAATCCAACCAATACTATTTAATGTGAAGCGTGAATTGTGTGATATTTTTTAAAGTTTCTAATTATCTATTGTGTTCAATATTAGAAGAATAACTAATTTCGACATTCTAAATCAGAATCCACTACTTAGAATACCAATTTTTCTAAAGGATGTAAAGTACACCGCTTAAGACCTACTCTAGACAACTACGGGGTCCATATACTCCTCTGTATGGAATCACCCAAGTATATGGATAATTTTGGTATCTAAACAATGTTCCTATTTAGACCTACAAAAATAGAAATCTCTAACCCTAGGATGCAAACTAATGAATGCACTTAACAGTTCAAATGTAAGCAATAATGTAGCACACCAAAAAATTGAGAAATCTCTAAACAGAAAGTGTGTGGATGAATGCAATTATTAATATAATATCTAAAATGCAACTAACATGATTTTTTTTTACCATATTTATTAATGATGTTCATTTTAATCTAAAATCTAAAAAAAAACATAAAAGTGCCAGAAAATGTAAAAACGAAAAGTTAGGGTTTGACAATAAAATTACCCAAAAGCATAATTTTTTGCTCTAACTCTCTGCAAAACACCCTTGGGTGATTTTGAAACACACTTGGGCATTTATGGATGTCCCTCGAGCACCGTCGGGTGTTCTTGCACCTTCTGCAAATCTCTAGAAACTCTTATCCCATGAAAAACTGCTAATTATGCGCTTTTGGAAACCCTATGAGATAACATAGAAAATAGCAAATTAGTAAACAAGTTAAATAAAAGTAAGAAACCCTTAAGGGTTCCCACCATGATCACCATTTGTAGAGACAAAAATGCAACACCAAATAACAAGATATAGATTGAACTCAAAAATACAATATTGCATAATAAATGATTTTTATTAATGGGGGAGCCTCAAAACTCCATTGTTACAATAAATAATATTTGAACTCTTTGATATAAATATACACAATGCTAGGGTTCTTTGAAATCCTAGATATAATGCTTGTGGTATCTTCATAACATATCCTTGCTCCTAACAAAAATTAGTGGATTCTGGTTATCCAATATCGGGCCACTCTGGCTTAAACAATTATCCACTGCTAGTGTAATGCTACCAGATCTACACACAATAAAATAGCAAATGAGTCAGTAATAACAATGAGGGCTCCATAGTGTAAGACCCTCAAAAATAAAAACTAAACCCTAACTATGCAATAAAATGATGTTGGTAGAACCCTGAAGGTTCTAGCTTAGTATTTAATAAATAAAGAAATAAATAATATTTAAAAAGAATCACTTTTGAATAAGAATCGTTGTTGCATTGGTTTGGGGGATCCCTCCAATGGTTTCAATATATTCATGGATACCTTAGAATGAATGATTGGATAATAATATATACCTATCCTAACCCTAACCCTACGTCTCGTCATCATGACTATTCATAATAATTAATATAATTAATTATTATGACTATGCTAAGCCTAAACCCTAATATTATAATATAATAATTAATGAATAATTAATTATTATATTATCAATTATACTAACCTTAGTATATGAAATATATTATATTATTATTAATATGAGGGTTAGGATATAGGATCCTAACATGCCACCCCTCCTAAGAACAACTTTGTACTCAAGCGAGAATGAAGGAGTTTTTTATTTTGCAAAAATTCATTGCAAAAGTCAATCCAAGAATTTGTTGCAAAAATCGTCACCGAAAGTCATTGCAACAAGTTGCTGAAAAGTTATCATCAAGAAATGGGACAAAAATCATCATAGAAATTGGCACCAAAAATCTACTCACATTAATGACTATAAAATTTGACAATAAGTGTGGTGCAAAACATTATTGTGGATTCAAACACCAGTTTTAAAAAGTTGTAGCAACAATTAGTCCAACGGTATCAAGGATAAGATTTTTCAATAGTTTTTCTATGCATTCATTTCTTGCATACTCACATCATACATTGTACCATAACTGGTTGTGGAAGCCCACAATAGAAGAGGTTTCTCTTCATTGAGGAAACGAGGAAATAGCAGGATATCAGTCTTTGGTGTGCATGTAATTGGAGGCTTTCCTTTGATCGAATAAATGTCTCCATTTCACTTTGATATTCCAATATATGGCTTTGAAAGTGATAGGTATCAACATATTTTTCAAAAGCCCTTGATTATTGCAATGCAACAATGTTTGGTCATGACTTGAAATGGATAGTAGCTCTGATAATTTTCGCTTTATTGCTCAATGGTTCAAATCACTAGGCCTCACTTTTTTTGTTGCTAAGGTTTATCATAAAATAACCTTATGTTCTCTCTAGATACTTCATGGCCTATGCTACTAGCAGTGAATGAAGGGTAATTGAAAAATACACAATCAATAAAAGTTTATGTCTATGTTGGTGGTAGTGCTTGACAATCTCCACGTGTAGACTCCAACGACTAGCTGCGTCCTTTAAACCTCAATGTGTGTATTGTTTGCCAAAATCTCCTAATTGTTTTTTCCCTCTCAATAATGCTATAATTTGATCATATGGGTCCTACATTGGTTATTTTCCATGGATCCTTGATGCTGCATGGCTCTAGTGGGATCAATGAGCCTTTTTGGTTGTGCGTTGATTTTTGCAATGTGTGCTATTGTATGCCTAAATTTATTTGATCAAGGATGTGCTTTCCAATGGATAGTCAATGTTAGTCATCTCAATAGCTAGTGGCTCATCTACTGAAGTATTTATTTGGAAATATATTTCTAAATTGATTATTGTAGATTGAGTGTCTACTCAATCGATTATGAATACTATGAATAGTAAGGTTTTCACAATGATGTGAAATTTTTTTAAATTATAGGTATGATACGGTAATTTAAAGAATTTATTTTAGTGAAGCATATGATTATATTGGAGGCATGATACAGTTTACCCTTTACCTCACTATTATTAGCGGATGTATATATTGGTGTTGAATTATTAAATTTTGATCAATCATTTACCGCCAAGTAATGGACAATAATATTTAACCACAAATAAGTAATTATACTATTGCATATTTATTTCATGGAAATTATTTTGTTGTTTCTAAGTGAATACTAAATATTGATTTACAAGCAACTTATTTTTTTTGGCTTTCCTCTAAATCCATTTTTCTTGGAGTACAAGGAGCTACTCTTTTGGTTTAAGATTAACCTTTTGCTCGTATATGAGTATTAGGATATAGGATCCTAACAAATGTGAATAGACTCTAATAACATAATAGAATATAACAAAGTTATTGGGATTTACCTTGATTATCTATCATTTTTTTATTTGGTGTGATTTGTTGTAGGAAGTGGTGTGACAATACCCTAACATCGCCTGAGGACTAGGAGGACTGTATAACTCTAGTGTAAGATGCCCATGGGTGCTCGGTGGTAGCAAAAAATTCCCATGGGCACTTGGGAATGGTGGAGGGCACCCAAGGGTGCTTGGCGACAAAGGAGAAGCACCCGAAGGCACTCAACAATGATAGGGAGCATCCAAAGGTATTCGATGACTGAAGGGGTGGTGAAAGGGCTGGTGATGAATGCGGGGGCTATGGTGAGTGAGGACATATGGAGAATGTAGGGATACTTGGATTGCTTAAGAAGCTTCAGGAAAACTTCAACTCAGAGAAAAATTAGGGCTTAGGACTTAGGGGTTGAGCCCTCAAAATGGCTCCTATTAATAATCCACACTAGGGTATGTTAGGGTTTGACCGCCACGAATTATGTGGCCCAGATTAAAACATAACAGAGGGTAGATTTTAATTTTGGGTGTGTGGCAGGGATTGATGTAGATGGATGGCTAGGATTAAGTTAAATCGGATGGCTAGGGTTTAATTATATATAATATTTATATTTATTATATATATATATATATATATATATATATATAATATAATATTGAAATATTAATATTAAACATATTTTTAACAAATATGCCTTAATGTATATAAATAAATGGTTAAAATTATGGGAAGACTAGGATGGATGACAAGTGGTTAGGTTTTGGTTTCTACAATCCACTACACTGGAGGACTCTAGGAAGTAACCTTTTGAGTGGCATGTGAAGGTAATGGAGGCTTGGTCTTCTCTATAGTTGGTTGAAAAGACTCCAACTAGGGTATAAATTGCTTTGGTATATTTTAAATGTTCTATTTGATACTCATTAGATATTCTAGTGTGTTGAGCTTTGCTAGTATCATGGTGAGAGGATCTTGTCTAGGATCAACTAGATTGACAACCTGATGGCTACTGCATTGTTTGTTTTATCAAATACCACATACACTTCCTCCTCATCCCAAGTTAGTAGGATTTTCTCTAAAGGTGAATCTCTTGATCCAAGTAAGAATGGGATAAGGGTGGGTTAGTTTTCTATCCTAGCTTCAACCCCTAGATAATATGTATATTCCCAAGGAAAAATTATTTTATTTGTCATAGCTATAAATGGTTGGGAGCTTTATCCAATATAGAGTTAGATAGGGTAGGCATTTGTAGGTGGCCACCACAAAGCAACATATTCTTCCATTTAATTATTTTATATGGAAGCTATCTCCTTTGAAGGATTAGGAGGTATCTATTGCAATGGGGTTGGGACAAGCACCACTTGTTGATTTTGTCTATGTCTAATCAATATCCCTATTAGCCTAAAATTGGGACCTTGGATAACCATTATAAGGAGGTTTATTGCCCTGGTTACTTTACTAGAAGGAATATCTTGGGGACTAAAACCTCTAAGCATTGTATTGCCTCCTCATAGACAATACTTCATTTGTGACTATCTTAAAAAATGTTTCTATTTCTTCAAACTCAAAGTTATCTAAAGCTGAGAAAATTGGAGTAAAAAGGGGAGTAGGGACTATAGGTATGACAAATGTTTGTTGAAAGGTAGTTGGTTGAATGAATTGAGAAGGCTAATATGGATATTAAAAACTTGGAAACAAAGGCATTGGCGGCCTAGGAGCTAGCCTTCCAATATAGATTGGGTTATTTTTAGCCTAGATGGATATGCCATAGTCATTTGACAAAGAATGTCCTCCCTTGGCCTTAATCATCATAGGCATATAAAAATCTAAGGCCTTTAAATAATATATAAATGTCATACCTAGGAGGGGACAAATATCATTAGGTATTCTATACCATGCATTATGATAGGTTCCTTACCTATCTTGGAATTTCAATGAAATAAATGGAGATATTTATCAAAATATGCAAATAAAAAGAAAGGAATCACTATTTTAATGAATCACTTTTGCACTGGAGGAATCCCTACCAATGGATAAAATATATTTATTGTAACAACCCAGATCTACTCATATGGTTGTCAAAAACACAAACTCAAAATTTTTGATTCATTTTTAAATAAATGTCACAAATTGACGTATGCACACCCAAATTTGCATTAGTACTATAGGCATAAATGTTCACACTCCATGATATTATACCACTGTAGATAAAATCATGAGTGCTTGGGGTCAACCAACTTCCCACAACATATTGCCATTTATGAGACCCACCTTCTCCTAGCTCAAGTTCTAGGTTCTTGGTAAGGAGTTACCCTTCTAGGGCCCATATCACCTAGAAGGATGGACACATATTTTCCTTGTCTTGTAGCATGAAGGAAATTTGTCTACGACCCTTAGTCCTAATGGTCCACTAACCTTATCTTTATTTTGATCAAGATTTTAAGCCCATGCTAGAGCTAGCGTATTATGCTTGTGCATGTTAGTTGTTAATGTTTTATATGAACACTTACAGGGCCCACCAACACCTTGTATACTAGATCTAGATATCTTAGATCAAATCTTGGTTGATGATAATGATTCCCATACCATCTATCACTGGACCTTCCAACCTCAAGGACTAACTCCCTAGTCTTGAGTAGTCATTGGCTAATATGCAATCGAGACATAGATCATGAGAATCCTCATGTACTACCTTGTACGACAACCTAGAATAGCATCCCATACCACCATTCATTAATTTACATAACAGAAGGTCCTCTAACCCATATAAATCTACTAGAGAACGGTTATCCTCGATTCACAATAGCCACCACTGCAAACTATCAAATTTGGGTGGATGCTATCCTTCTCAATAGGAATCAAAATATTAATAATCCATTACAACCACCACCTGAAAGTTATTGGTGGATGTATGCTTTATCCCTCCTTGAAAATATTTAATTTATGTTGCTCTTTCTTGGTATTTTATCCCTATTGTCCTTCTCAGATTTTCAAGTAGGATAGGCATAGGTATGGCTGTGTGGTATGATGAAACCTTATTTATTTTGTAAAATAATACCATTGTTTTTGGTGTTTACCACTTTTATAACCAGGAATACTTAATATAAAATTGAAATCTACAAAGAGCATATATAAGCATATAATTCTATCATTGATTTTAAATAAAAATTAAACGGCTAACATTAAAGTATAACTTTTCATATTTAATGCAAATAATATCATAAGATAGCTCTACTTGTATTTCAACATATATATATATATTTTTTTTTTAAATAAAGGGGTAAAAATTTATTGATAAAAGTTTGGATTACAGAGTACAACTGAGCTTCCAACCAGGACTCAAATAAATAGCCAAATAGGTCAAAACCACTAGACTAGATTGACACCCGAAGAAAACAACAAGAAAAAACCACATTAAGTCTGAACATCCTTGTGGATCAACTCCCACAGGCGTTGAGAGTCCCTAGACATAAGTCTCTCCCAATGATCGATAATCCAAGGATCCAACAACTTAGAAGCTCTTTTGCCCAGGTAATTAGCAACCACATTCCATTCCCTTGGAATTTGCACAAAAGATATAAATTCAAACTCTTCACTCATTGTGAGAATCTGAACGGCTACAGAGGCCAATTGCCAATTAACTTCCTCCATCATTTTACTTTTTGAAAATATTAACCACAATTTGAGATTTAGACTCATAGATAATCCTATGCCAGCCAAGATAAAACCCCCTTTGTAAGGCCTCAATAATTGCAAGACCTTCCATAAAATTTTTGGAGTGGATACCTTTATAAATGGAGAAGAAAAAATTGACACCACTAGCTGAATCTCTCCCAACACATTCAATGCCAGTATGTCCAGGATTACCCCTAGACAATCCATTAGTATTAATTCTTAAAACTCCTCTAGGGGGTGGTATCCACCTACCATCTCTCCTAACCTTCTTGTTGAGCTGAGGAACACTGCTAGGGCTAGAAGAGTTCACACCATCCCTAAAGAGACCAAGGGCCTGTTGTACCTTCTCCTCCCTAGACTCCAAAAGAGGGTCCACATCACATTTTATATGGGTGGTTTCCTGAACCATACACATGATGACTGCCCTAAAATATGCGATGGTTTCGTTCAAGCCAAATCTTCCAGATGATGTAAGAAGGGCCCAAATTCCAAGCCACCCGAAGGAAGGGGGCCTTGGTCAGAGGTCTGCCTAGACTACTCCAAAACTCCACTAGGGATAGCACATGAAAACATGAATGGTTCCAAGCACTCCACCAATGGTGCCAAATGTCTCTGGCAAAGGAGCATTGGAAAAATAAATGAGAAGAGTCATCCTCATTCTTACTACAAAGGACACAAAAAGAGGGACCCTGAAATCCCTTATTCCTCATGTTATCCCAAGTGAGGCATTTATTATGAGCTACCAACCAGAGAAAGAAGTTACATTTCAGCCAAGTAAATTTATTCCACAGCTTTTTCCACCATGTGATAGGAAGACTCCCGTAATTTTGCTTATCAAGAACCTGATAACCATAGGCTATCGAGTAGGTTACCTTGGGATCAGGTTTCCAAGCTAGAATATCTTTACCCCTCAACGAAGAATAGGGCCTCCCCATAATAATAAGAGCAAGCTCCTTTCTATCCTTGGCCAGTACCCGCTTGGGCCATTCTTGCAGATATTTCCACCTGTACATCTCCATATTTTCAAAATACTGGATTTATTTAAAGTCCTCCACATGAGACCAACCCGCTTCCAAGAAAAAAATGCTTAGGGAACGTAACCTAGGATATTGATTCAAGATAGGAGGGTGGCCATCCCAAGAATCCTCCCAAAAAAGTGCATTTGATCCTCGATTACAAATCCAAAACAAACCCTGCTTGATTAAATTAGCTCCTCTTTTTAGAGTATCCCAGATAATTGAACCTTTCTCAACCAAGCTGATTCTAGGGATATCAACCTCAGAAATACCTCTCAAGTATTTACAAGATAATATTTTAGCCCAAATATGATATTGAGAGGTACACCATCTCCAATAAATATTTGCAGCTAAAGCCTATCCAAAACGAGTTGTCTATCACAACCCAAGGCCTCCCTCTTGCACAGGCCTACATATAGAATCCCATATAACCAAAATATATTTAGATTGATTAAGTTTTCCAAGCCATAAAAATTGTCTTAACAAATATTCCATGTCCTTGATGAAATGAGAGGGAGCTATTTGTACAAAATATCTATAAATGGGTAAAAGCTTGAACAATAGATTTTAAAAGCAACACTCTACCTGTAGTGGATAGCCATCTGAAAGTCCAGTGATTCACCTTCCTTATAAAATTATCAAGCATAGAATGCCAAGAAGATCTAGGTAGAGGATGATATGAAATTGGAATACCAAGATAAATGAAGGAGGGAGTCCCAACCTAGAATCTTAGAATACGAGCAATCCTGGCTTGAATAAGAGAAGGGTTATTAAAGAAGAAAATAGAAGACTTGTCCTCATTAATAAACTATACAAAAGCACAAATATATATATATCAAGAGACTATATAATATTACTAGTTTCCATGATAGTGGCAACTCCCAACAAAGTAGTATCATCAACAAATTGAAGGTGGGAAAGAGGTGGCAAACTACTATCCCACTTCCACCCTTGAATAAGAACCCAGCTAACTTGAGACTTGAGAAGTCTTCCCAACCCTTCCGCCATAATGATAAACAAATAAGGAGATAACGGATCTCCTTTACTCAATCTCCTTGATGCCTCAAATAGATCTGATGTCTCATTATTAAAAATAATAGAGAATGAGGAAGAAGAAACACAACTCATCACCCATCTAATACATTCCTCCTCAAATCCAAAAGCTACAAGAACTTTCTGAAGAAAGGACCATCTGACCCGATCATAAGCTTTGGCCATGTCCAAATTAATGAACACATTTTTCTCCTTATAAATTTCCATTGAGTGAATAGCTTCTGTAGCAATAAAAACCCCATCTAGGACTTATCGGCCAGCAACAAACCCTCCTTGCTCCTCATAAATGATTTTGCTCAACCATATCTTCAGCCTCTCAGCAATAATTTTTGTGATGATCTTATACACAACTTTGCATAGAGCAATAGGCCTATACATATCCAAGGAATTTGCTCCCTCTTTTTTGGGAGTAAGCACCACAAAGGTAGCATTTAGAGCCATTAGCATCTGTTTGTTCTTTTGGGACTCACATACCACCTCTAGTAGATCAAATTTGATTAAATCCCAAAAATACTAATAAAAATCAATCGAGAATCCATCTGGACCTGGGGCTTTTCCTTTTTTCATCCTGAATACAACATTTTCCAACTCAATGGAAATTGGACCCATAAAGTGCTCATTCATCTCTCTAGAAATAATCGATGGAATACAGTTTAGAATAAGCTTTTTATTATCATCATCTGAGAGGGAGTCCTCCTTGAAGAGAGAGGAAAAATACGTATTAGTCTCTTCTAAAATATCCCTAAAATAAGAGAGCAGGGCACCCTAAGAATTTACAAGAGAGGTAATCAGGTTACCATTATGGCGAGCCTTAACTGAGTTATAAAAGAAGGTTGTGTTCCTATCCCCTTCCTGAAGCCAATCTACTCAAGATTTTTGTTTCCAAAAAGTTTCTTCCCTTAGTTCCCATTCAGCAAGATCTTTCGCAGTCTCATATTCCTCAACGAGAAGCTCCTTCATGAGTCCTTAATCTCTAATATTCCTTGAAGCTTCTTGCACCCTCCTAAGACCTACCAGCTTAGCCAAGGAAAGGTTCCCAAAATTTAGTCTATTCCATCTCTTCAATTTATGCTTAACAAATTGTAGTTGCTTCATAAAGGAATACATAGCGATGCCATGAGGAGGTTTACCAGTGGTCCACCAACCTCACATGAAATCATGAAGCTTAGGATAATGAAGCCACATAAGTTGAAACTTAAAGGAAGGATTCTTATTTAGCCCTAACTCTAGAGCAGAGAGTTTGATAGGCCAATGATAAGATCCCCTATCCTCCAGAATCACATAACTAGCACTTCTATTATTATCCATTCAATAACTGGAGATTAGAAACCTATCCAGTCTCTCTAATATGGAAACTTCTCCACACCTTATATTGTGCCAAGTAAATATCCCATTATTTGGCTTGATGTCAACCAAGTTCAGGGCCTGGATATGAGCACTGAAGACAAAATAAAAAGGCTCAAGACAGTCAACCCCACCACGTTTCTCCTCTAGACAAGTGATAGAGTTGAAGTATCCAACAAAAATGCATGGGTACAGGGGAGCCAAAATTCTCACAAATCAAATTTTTGAGCAAGGTGCAGCAACAGTATTGTCATTGTTGGCAACACAGTCAGATAGATTTGTTGATGCAGTGGACAGGAAGTTCAAAAGCTATTCAGATGCAGAAGACAGGAGTTCAAAGGTTATTCAGAGTATGTACAGTGATTTTCCAAGAAGACCGAAGTGGCCCATATGCAAAAGATAAAAGAAAAAATACAAGTAAGAAAAGTGTCATGATATCATGACATATACAGCAGTAAGAAAAACTGTCGCGATTTCGCGACATGTTGGAAGAGAGAAAAATTAGGAAAAACTGTCACGATTTTGTGACATGTTGGAAGAGAGAAAAAGCAGGAAAAACTGTCGCGATTTCGCGACATGTTGGAAGAGAGAGAAAAAGTAGGAAAAACTGTCGTGATTTCGCGACATGTTGGAAGAGAAAAAGGCAAGTGGAAAAACTGTCGCGATTTTGCGACAGGTTGGAAGAGAAAGAGAAAGCAGGAAAAAGTGTCGCTATTTCATGACATGTTGGAAGAGAAAGAGAAAGCAGGAAAAAGTTTCACGATTTCGCAACAAGTTCGAAGAAAGGGAACAAGTAAGAAAAGTGTCCCGATTTCACAACATGTCGTATTTTCACGACTAAACAGGAGAGAGAAAGTAAGTTTGAAAAGTATCACGATTTTGTGAATTGTCGCATTTTCATGACTAAAATAGGAGAGAGAAAGTAAGTTGGAAAAGTGTCACGATTTCGTGACATGTCACATTTTTGTGACTAAAATAGGAGAGAGAAAGTAAGTTTGAAAAGTGTCGCGATATCGCGACATGTCGCATTTTCGTGACAAAAGAAAGAGAGGAAGTGTACGGAAGCAGAACTGTCACGATTTCGTGACAAAAGCAAAAAGCAAGACTTCGAAAGCAGAAGTGTCACGATTTTGCGACAAAAGCAAAGAAGTAAAGTATGGAAGCAAAAGTGTCGCGATTTCACGACAAAAGCAGAGAAGAAGACTTCGAAGGCAGAAGTGTTGCGATTTCATGACAAAAGCAAAAAAGTAAAGTATGAAAGCAGAAGGGTCGTGATTTTGCGACAAAAGCAGAGAAGAAGACTTCAAAGGCAGAAGTGTCGCGATTTTATTACAAAAGCAAAGAAGCTAAGTACGAAAGCAGAAGTGTCGCGATTTCGCGACAAAAGCTAAGTTGAAGACTATGGAGGCAGAAGTGTCACGATATCATGACAAAAGCAAAGTCGAAGTCTATGGAAGCAAAAGTGTCGCGATATCATGACAAAAGCAAAGTCAAAGTCTTTGTAAGCAGAAGTGTCGCAATATCATGATAAAAGCAAAGATGAAGTATACAGAGGCGAAAATGTCACGATATCACGACAAAAGAAAATATGAAGCCTGCGAAGGCAGAAATGTCATAATATCATGACAAAAGAATAGAGAAAGCGTACGGAGGTGAAAGTGTTGCAATATCATGACATGTATTTTCGCAGCGACAGCAACAAAAGAAGTTACAAAGGCAAAAATGTCATGATTTCGTGACAGGTCGTAAATGCACAAGTCAAGAAGGAGAACCCAACTGAAATGAGAAGTATGACAGTGGAACGACATCAGTACGACATTTTACAGAGTGATTTCATATTGCTGAAATACGAAGAGTGATCAAAAGTCAATATGGCGGTTACAGGGTCTGTCCAGAATGAAATCATCAAGCGATGGATAAATTGAACATCTTATTGAGTTGAAGCCGACGAAGACCGATGATAGCCGACTAAAATTAGGGTTTATAGTTGTTATGAAAGCCGACTAATATTAGGATTTACAACCAACTAAGATTAGGGTTTTCATCATAAAAAACATTGTTATAAAAGGAGGGTTGTTTGGAGAATTAAAAAGTGCATCGAAGGTGTGTGAAATACAGTCGGTGTGTGCAGAGAGCAAGTCATGTCGAATCGTGCTAAGTGTAAAATTCACAAAGAGAGCAGAGTGCACAAAAGGGAGAAGATGATCATGAAGTTTGACTGTAACAAAGCAAAGTGTGCGAAGTGATTGCGTAGAGAGAGCAGAGTGCACAAAGAACGCAAAGGTGAAGAAGACCAGTTAGGGTCTAGCAAAAGTAAAGGTATCTTACTGTCAAAATTATAGATTCAAATCGAAGTCCAAGTTGGTGCTTGGCATCAGGGGTTGGTGCTCCTTCCAATTGGTGCTGGTAAATCAGGGGTTGGTGCTCCTTTCTATTGGTGCAGATAAATCATGGGTTGGTGCTCCTTTCTATTGGTGTAGATAAATCATGGGTTGGTGCTCCTTCTAGTTGGTGCTGGTAAATCAAGGGTTGGTGCTCCTTTCTGTTAGTGTAGATAAATTAGGGGTTGGTGCTCCTTCCAGTGGGTGCTGGTAAATTGATTGTAAATTTGTTGCTTTGCAAAGGATGGATTTGGATGGTAGTCCAAGCAGTCAATTTTTTAGGAGTAGCCACATTGGTGAACCTCATTAAATCTTGTGTTGTGTGATGCTATTTTGTTATACTTGTTGTATCTAGTAATAAGTTTTAATTACTATGGTATTATGAGCTATAAATTTAAGTTTATAGAGCTACACTGATTCACCCCCCTCTCAATGGCATTGTAAGACTAACAATTGGTATCAGAGCCAAGTTCTTGTATAAGCTTAACCGACTAGGGTGATCTTGGAAGTAACACAATGGCAGGTGGTGAAGGCTTCTCATCAAACAAAGCACCATTGTTTGATGGATCTAATTACGCATTCTAGAGAATCAAGATGCAGACATATCTCTGTGCTTTGGGATACATCTGGGATTTAGTAGTTAGTGGATACACAATACCCATCACTCCTCCAAAAGAGGCTGACAAAAAGAAACTGTTTGAAAATAACTCAAAAGAAAAGAATGCTATCATGTGCGGATTAGCAGACAGTGAACTAGTAAATATCACGAGCTATAAAACGGCAAAAGAAATATGGGACAAACTGAGGAGTATTCATGAAGGAGACGATAAGATCAAGGAGGCCAAGTTACAGACACATCGAGCTTAATTCTAAGCATTAAAGATGAATGAAAATGAAAACATTGAGGCATATATGTTGTGAGTTAATGGAATCATTAATGCGATCAGAGGACTCGGTGAGGATATCGAAGACTCTACCATCGTGAAAAAGGTATTAAGATCTCTTTCTCAAAGGTTTGATTCTAAAGTCTCAACGATAGAAGAAGCTAAAAATCTAAATTATTTTAGTATAGATGAGATGTATGGTTCTTTGATTGCATATGAGATGAGGATAGGAAGATCTAAACCCATAGACAGAGAAGCGACTTTTAAAGCCCTTAAAAATAAAAATGAAAAAACAAGAGTCCGAGGAAGAAGAGACATCAGATGAAATGGAAGCAAACTTTTTTAGAAAACTAAAAAGGGGAAAAGTAAAATACAGAGGAAAGCTATCGTTTAAATTTTTTAACTGTGGAGGCGTTGGGCATGTTGCGACTAAATGTCCACTTAATGAGAAGAACAAAAACGATGAAGGATCACACCAAGAAATAAGTGACTGGAAGAAGAAAACGAATTTCAGAAAAGGCAACTTCAAGAAGAAAAGTTTCATCTCCAGGAATGCCAGTTCAACAGAAGACAACTTCGGTGAGGATTCTGAAGAGGAAACAGGTGAAGCTCTTTTCATGGCATTTGAAGAAGTAAAATCAGAAAAGTAAGTGTTGGCAATTTTTGGTACTTTGGGTACATTGCATTTGCTCAAGTGTATAAGTTGTCATTGATGTCAAGAAGCTCTTGAACGAATTTGATTTGATGTCAAACAACTTGTTTTGATGAAGGTTACGACATGACAGTTTCAAAGGTCTTTTGTAAACCTCAAGTTGGCAGGTTTAAAGATTACAGGTGGATGCATTAGTTTAATGCATTTGGGTCCAGGAGGAAGTATTTATTTAAATAATTAAAAACCTTGTTAAGGTTCCTTTTAATTATTTTTAAATAAATATTAATTTATTGTTTGCATTGGGTTCTCCTAACCCATGGCGCAAATGTCTTAGCTTTTATGGCGCTATGTTCTAAGATTGTGGGCGCTAGCCAAGACCTCCGTCGACGTGTTAAACTCCTCCGTCGACGTGTTAAACTCCTCACCGATGTCAAGAGTTTATGGGAAATATGCATATAAATCTCCCACGATGAAGATCAAAGATGATCCCATCTGCATTTTTGAAAAGTGTTGCTCGCTGTGATTTAGCAATCTGATGTTCGATTTCTTCTTCGTTGAGATTTCGTGATCCGCTGTTCGAATATCCACCGTTCATTTTTTGTATCTGTCGTAAGGTTTCATCGTCGTCGTTCGTGTCAAAAGATAGGGAGGCCTGCTATTTATTTTAGCCTTGGCATAGAAGGTACAAGGGAAACAGAGTGAGGTTTAAACCTCACCGGACGCCATTGGTGCACTGGTAGTGACTAGGCTGTTGGCGCACTACTCGAACGGGAGGTTCCACATTCGAATAACGTGAAAGGTTTTTCTTCATTGAAGTGGACGCAACGGGTGGTGTTAGAGTTTGTGCACAATTTCTCCATAGCGCGATTTTTGGTGTTGGCCAAGGTATTTTCGAAATTAATTTTTGCTAGTGTATTTTGCGGATGGAGGAAGTTTATTAGAGAGAAAAACAACTTAGGAGTTATAAGGATTTTGAAGCTTGCTTTATTTTGATAAAATATTCTTTTGAAGGTGTTGTTTGCATTATCTTATTGCATTCTTATGAGAGAAAGTTTATTGTTGATAAGACTATAAGGGAGAAATAAGGTGTATAAGGGATAAATATTTCTTGTAATGTTGAGAGTGCTTTTGGTTGATTATGGAAATGAAAGCATGATGTTTTAAGGTTAGAATTGCTTCTTGTGTGAAGTTGTGAAACCATAAGTGGGCAGCTTTGAGATTGACATTAGCTTTCATTAAATTGGTTATAATCAAGCTATTCTTTACTTGGTTAAAGTGTTGGGCTTACTTCTTTGTTGATGATTTGAAAAGTTGTTTTGTGCTTGGTGATTTGAGTTGGTGGATGCTTTTTGTTCAAATAATGTTGGAGAGAAAAGGAGTTCTACTTGTTTCCTTTTCTAATGTTGATTGTGAAATGCTTCAAGGTTGTGTTTTGAGTTAAATGGTGTTGATTGAACCTTGGTTGATGAGCATTGTTGTTGAAGCCCTAATTGATGGTGAAAAGAACATGAGTATCATTGTTATGTGATTCTTTGCATAGTTGGCAATTGTTGGGGTTTCATGTTCTTGAAAGAAAGCATTCTATCCTATCCATTTCAAATATTGAGTTGAGTTTTTAGATTTGAGATTGAGATTGAGCTGAGTTGATTTGAGTTGAGTTTTGAGATTGGGATTTGAGTATAGAACATATTGAGTCTCTAACAATTCTCTTTATGCTTCTATGAGTTTGACAAATCACATTGGGTCTCTAACAATTCACTTTGTGATTTCCTACTAAGAAAGTTTTCTTGGTGAGTTTGCTGAGTTTTTGGACAGGTTCCGGTGGGGACTTGTGAGCAGTTTTTGGACAGGTTCCAGTGGGGACTTGTGAGCAGTTTTTGGATAGGTTTCGGTGGGGACTTGTGAGCATTTTTGGATAGGTTCCGATGGGGACTTGTGAGCAAATTTGGACAGGTCCTAGCAGAGGACTTGTGAGCTGAGTTTGATGGTTCTATCAGAGAACTTGAGGACAGAGGTGCACTGGTTCTATGAAAAGAACCTGAGGACATATTTGGCAAGTCTTTGAGAAGGCTTGTATGCAGAGGATTGATTTGTTCAAGAGTTGGAAAGATCTGAAGACTGTGTTTGGTATAGGTTGCTGAGCTACTGTGGACGTGATCATAGAAGGCATAGGTCTCTTAGGCTAAGCATTAAGGACAGGAGGTCTTCGATGGAAAGGAGTTCCACATGCTGGAAAGAGGTAGAGGTAGTTGATCTTCTGAGGGATCATTTCTAGAGCAGAGGGGAAGGTATCTCCTTTGAGCAGAGGCTCATAAATTCTGATTGGGGGAAGGTATCTCCTTTGAGCAGAGGCTCATAAATTATGATTGGGGGAAGGTATATCCTTTGGGCCGAGGCTCATAAACATTGTAATTGGGAAGGATTCCCAAAGAACTTTGAGATAACTTTTAGAGAAAATTTTTGTGGACGTAGCCCAACCATTCTGGGTGAACCACGTTAAAATTGGTGTCACTTTATGGATGATATTGTGCATTGCTTTGATATTGCTTTGGGTATATTGCTTTATTGTTTTGAAGTATAATGGAAAAAGTAAAAAGAGGTCTTATACTGTTCACCCCCCCTCTCAGTATAAGCTTGTGTTCTTCAATTGGTATCAGAGCAGGTGCCTTCGAAAAGTTTAACAACTTGAAGGAAAAGCTAGTAAAGAACACAATGGATCATTCAAGTGGCAATGCAGCACCTATTCTTGATGGGTCAGATTTTGGTCTTTGGAGTGCAAGGATGAAGGTTCATCTAATGGCACTTGGGAATGAGGTTTGGGAAGTGATTGAAGATGAGTACACTATTTCTGAACATGGTCCTACTACTAAAGAAGAAAGGCTCCTACATCACAACAATTCAAAAGCAATGAATGCAATCCTAAAAGGCTTACATAAAGCAAATCTCACCAAAGTGATTCACCGCAAGACAGACTAGTGAAATGTGGAATCAGTTGAAGGTGGTTCATACAGGTGATACAAATGTCAGAAAGGCCAAGTTGAGACACTTCAAAGGTATGTTTGAACAACTCAAGATGAATTATGATGAAAATATTAGTGACTACATGCTTCGTATGGATGAGGTTGTTAACTCCATGAAAGACTTAGGTCTTGAGCTTGCTGAAAATGATGTTTGTGATAAGATTTTAAGATCCCTTCCTAATAGATTTAGTGAAAATATTTCTGCTATTGAGGAAGCTAAAGATTTGGATAAGTTGAAAAAGGATGAGCTCCATAGTATACTTGCAGCATTTGAGTTAAGAACTCAAGTGAAGGTTTATGTCAAGAAAGAGGCAGCTTTCAAAGCTACCAAGAAATCCAAGGATAAACAACTTCAAGATAGTGATGAGTCTGTTACTGATGAAGAGGCATATTACAACAAGAAAGGCAAGTTCTCTAGAAAGCACAAAAGTATGAAAAATATAAGATGTTCAATTGTGGAAAGTTTGGTCATTATGCTACTGACTGTACTATTCCCAAGAATGAAAGTGATGAAGATAAATAGGATTCTAAGATCAAGGATTATAAAAAGCATAAGCATCACAGGAAGAACAAAGATGAGCACAGCAATCAAGGAAAGAGGTATTCTCACAAGCACAAGAAGAGTTTCTACCTAGACAAAGCAAGTAAGTGTTCTAGTAGTGATAGTGAAAGTTCTTCAAGTGATGATGAAAATGAGATGTTCATATCAGAAAAAGAGGAAGAACCAAAACATAGATTCATTATCATGAAATGTCTTAGATGTGGAAACTTTGGTCACCTTGAGGATGATTGCACAAATAATGATTTGGTTTCTAGTATGTACGAGGATGCTTCAGAAAACTATAAGGAAGATGCATGTATGATTGGAGGAAGAATAGTAAGACCAGAATAACGGTTGGGGTGCAACCATCTAGAGTGGCGTATTAGAAGTTGTTGAAATTTTGGTACCTCTTTTTGTGTCTCCTTGGTGGCTTGGATAGAAAATAGGTGGGCAACCATTCCCTTGCCTCCTTTGCAAATAATTTTCTCCATGTGGTGAGAACTTACGATTTGGGGAGGGTCGGATTGTAATCCTTTAAGAGTATACATTTGATTATTTATTGTGAATTTTATCTATAATTCCTAAAAATCCCATTGGATTATCTCGAGTTTTCGTACACATTGCACTCCTAAGACAATATCACATCCTCCTAATGGAATTGATATTCTCACAATGACACTGAGAGGGGGGGTGAATCAGTGTAGCTATTAAAATTCAAATCTACAACACTTAATGCTGAAGCAAAGAGAACTTAAAAATAGGTAAAGCAATTTTCACAAGAGAGCACACCACAACACACAATGTAACGAGGTTCACCAATTTGGCTACTCCTCAAAAATGACTGCTTGGACTCCAATCCAAATCCAACCTTTGCAAAACACCAATTTTACAAACACTTTACCAACACCCACTGGAAGGAGCACCAACCCCTTATTTTTCTGCTGCAATAGATAGGAGCACCAACCCCTAATGCCAAGCACCAACTTGGACTGCAATTCTAAATTATCTTAATGACATAAAAATGCCTTCACTGTTTACACGACCCTGACTGGTCTGCAATTAATAAAACTCTGCACTCTCTCACAACTCTGCTTATCTCTCTCTCGGCCCTCTTCTAACCCTCTTTACACAAGCAATTTCTCACATACAAGAAGCCTTATTCTTCACGTAGACTCGCTTTTATATCATATTAGTCTCTATTTTTAACTTCCATATTTACGTATGCAACTCGTGAATCGTTCCTTTAATATTCTCTTCTGCCACTTGTCAACTGTAACTTCTTCTTTATGTAACTCCATTTGTATTTATAGAGTGGGCATTTCGTTAAACACGTTACATGCAACATTTACCTCTACCATGACTGTTCGTCTTCTTTTCTATGCATGCATGTATTTTTTGATTCTATTTATGCGACTGTTCAATTTCTTCTTCTTCGATTGTTCTTAAAATAGTTGCATGCTTTTATTTTGTAATTGCTCCTGTAACTGTCGCATTGACTCCAGTTAACTCTTCTTATTTCAGATGCATGCTTTTCCTCTACAACTGCCCCTTTAACAGTTGTTCTGCTTCAGTTAACTATCAGTGATTGTGTTGTTGCGACCTGTCACGAAATCGTGACACTTCTGTCTCTTTATGCTCTTCTCGCCCTTTATCCGCAAAAACTCAACATGTCACGAAATCATGACATTTTTCGCCTCCTTGTTCACCTCTTGTATTGCACCCGCAAAAAACAGACATGTCGCAAAATTGCGACACTTTTCGCTTCCTTGCACTCTCTAACTTTCGCCTGCGAAAACGAAACATGTCACGAAATTGTGACACTTTTGCTGCCTTGCGCCTTTTCTGTCTTTGGCCCGCGAAAACACATGTCACGAAATCATGACACATTCGTTGCCTTGTGCCTTTTCTGTCTTTGGCCCGCAAAAACACATGTCACGAAATCGCGACACATTCACTGCCTTGTGCCTTTTTTGTCTTTGGCCCACGAAAACACATGTCATGAAATCATGACACATTCGCTGCCTTGCACCTTTTCTGTCTTTGGCCCACGAAAAAACATGTCATAAAATTGCGACACATTCGCTATCTTTTGCCTTTTCTGTCTTTGGCCCGCGAAAACGAAACATGTTGCGAAATCGTGACACTTTTCCTCCTTGGCACTTTCTCTTTGAACCTGTCGCGAAATCGTGACACTTTTTCTCCTTAGAGATTTCTCTTCGAACCTGTCATGAAATCGTGACACTTTCTCTCCTTGGCGCTTTCTCTTCGAACCTGTCGCAAAATCGTGACACTTTCTCTCCTTGGCGCTTTCTCTTCGAACCTGTCGCAAAATCATGACAGTTTTCTTTGCCTATGTCTTCTCTCCAAACATGTCGCAAAATCATGATAGTTTTCTTTGCCTATGTCTTCTCTCCAAACATGTCGCAAAATCATGATAGTTTTCTTTGCTTGCGCCTTCTTTCCAAACATGTCGCGAAATTCTTTCCAAACATGTCGCGAAATCACGACAATTTTCTTACTTGCCTTCTTTGCTTCCAACATGTTGCGAAATCGTGACAGTTTTTCTACTTGCCTTCTTCTCTGACAACATGTCGCGAAATCACGACAGTTTTTCCACTTGGCTTCTTTGCCTCCAACATGTCATGAAATCATGACAGTTTTGCCAGCATTTTCTCTCTCCTTCGATATGTCGTGAAATCGCGACAATTTTGACCGCATTTTCTCTCTCCTTCGAGATGTTGCAAAATCATGACGATTTTGACCGCATTTTCTCTCTCCTCCGAGATGTCGTGAAATCACGACAGAAAACATATCGCGATATCGTGACAGTTTTCTTACTTGTCTTTTTCTTTGATTTTTTGAATCTAGGCCACTTCTGTCTTCTTGGAAATTCACTGTACATGTTCTGACTGACCTCTGAACTCCTATCCACTACATCAATTGCATCAATCTGTCTGTGTTGACAACAATGACAATACTTTTGTTGCACCTTGCTCAACAATCTCCCCCTTTGGAATTGTTGGCAACACTCATGCACTCTCCTGTAATTCTTCTCCTCCTTTGACAATAATACCAAAGGGCTGCTGCAGACTCCCCCTGATTCTATGTACAACATTCTCAGATACACATTGTTATAGTTAGCAAAAATCATGAATATGAGCAAAACTATAAACATAGGCATAAATGCTCCCCATGAGAATGTGATCCCAATTGATAGTCAGTTCTTGTGAAATGTGACTACTCCCAACTTACTCCGAAGGTACTCAAAAACTTCCTTTGGCAATGGTTTTGTGAATATATCTGCTACTTGCTCTGTAGTCGGAACAAAATCCAATTTGACCTCACCTTCTGCAACTTTATCCTTCAATAAGTGATACCGGATTGCAATATGTTTGGTTCGAGAATGCATAAACGAATTCTTTGATATGTTTATAGCACTGGTGTTGTAACATTTAACTAAATTTGGCTCTTTGAAGTGAATACCAAGATCTTTCATGGCTATCACATGAGTCTCTTTGGGACTAGCCTGAAATCTTGCCGCCATGCATACTGTCTGTAAGATATCTGGTCTGGTAGCTGTCAAATATAGCAGGCTTCCAATCATAGACCTGTACATGGTTTGGTCTACATCTAGAGATTTGTCATCCTTGCTTAACTTGCAACCTGTTGTCATGGGAGTGCTAACAGGTTTACTATCCTCCATTGTGAACTTTTTCAACATTTCTTTCACATATTTAACTTGAGAAATAAAAATGTCCTTTTCACTTTGATTGACTTGCAGTCCGAGAAAATAAGAAAGTTCACCAATCATAGACATCTCAAATTTTTTCTTCATTTTATTTGCTATGTCACTACAGTACTTATCATTGCTGCTACCAAAAATGATATCATCTACATAAACAACAAGGACAATAAGATGGCCATTCTCTATTTTGACATACAAATTGCTGTCCACCAAACCTTTCTTGAACCCCTATTGAATCAGATAGTTATCCAGCCTTGCATACCATGCTCTGGGTGCCTGTTTCAAGCCATACAAAGCTTTTTTCAACTTGCAAACAAATTTGGGATTATCACTGAGTTGGAACCCATCTGGCTGCTTGATGTAAACCTCTTCTTTCAGTTTTCCATTTAGAAATGCTGATTTTACGTCCATTTGATATACTTTAAAAATTTTATGAACTGCTAAGGCCAGAAACATTCTGATTGCCTCTAGTCTAGCTACTGGTGCAAAGGTTTCCTCAAAATCAATACCTTCAACCTGTGCATAGCCTCTACAGACCAGTCTTGCTCTATTCCTTACAACCTATCCATATTCGTTCAATTTATTTCAAAAAATCCATTTAGTACCGATTACATTTTTATTTGCCGACCTTGGTACTAACTCCCAGGTTTTGTTTTTCTCAATCTGATCTAGTTCTTCATTAATTGCCTTCATCCAACTTTCATATGTGCTTGCTTTAGCAACATTTTTGGGCTCAATGCTAGATAATAGAGAGTAGTTCCGTACTACTGCTCTTCTTGTCTGAATACCAACTGTTGGGTCCCCAATAATCTGTTCTCTGGGATAATTTTTTTTCTAGCTGCCTGTTTTGAATTTCTTGTTTTATTCTTCTTCTGAGTCAATTCTTAAATCAGTCGGGTCAATTTTTTGATTCTCTTTTTTTTCCATTTCTTCATCTCCTTCAATGACTTCTTCATAAATAGGGTAGTTTTCTTGATAAGTAGTTTCTCGATCTCTACCTTCATCAACTTTAACATCTGCACTCTCCACAATTTTATTTAGCCTCTTGTTGTAACATGTGTAGGCTTTGCTTTTTGTTGAGTAACCAAGAAAAATACCTTCGTCGACTCTATCTTCAAATTTACCAAGATTATCTTCAGTTCGTTTGATGTAGCACTTGCTGTCGAACACTTTGAAATATCTTGTTGTTGCCTTTCTGTCGAACCACAACTCATACGGTGTTTTGCTTTCATGCGTTCTTAGCATGCACCTGTTTTGGATGTAAACCACAGTATGGACTGCCTCTTTCCAAAATCTGTCAGCTATTTTGTTCTCAGCCAACATTGTCTGTGCCATTTCCTGCACTGTCATGTTCTTACTTTCTACAACACCATTCTGCTAAGGTGTTCTTATTGCTGAAAACTGTCTTCTGATCCCATATTTTTGACAATATTCTGCAAATTCTTCTGAGATAAATTCTCCTCCTCTGTCTGATCTTAGGCATTTAATTCTTTTTCCAGTTTGATTCTCAACCTATTTTTTAAAAATCTTGAACATCTCAAAGGCATCTGATTTAAGCTTTAAAAATAGTACCCATGTCATCCTAGAGTAGTCATCTATGAACAGCATAAAGTATTTGTCACCATTTATGCTTTGTGTTCTCATGGGTCCACACAAATTAGTATGTATTAGATCTAAAGGCTTACTGGTGAAGTATTCCTTTGATTTGAATGTGGCTCTAGTTTGCTTCCCTTTTTGGCATGAAGCACAGATGCTATTTACTGGTTTGCCAATGGTGGGTATATCTCTTACCGCCCTTTTTGAACTTATTTTTACCAGATTGTCAAAGCTAATATGATCGAGCCTCTTGTGCCACAGCCAATTTTCATCTTCTTGTCCAATCAAGCACACTCCTTCTGAAGTTTCTGAGAGAGTATATAGATTTCCAAAAGTCCTTAATCCAGTAGCTATCAGCTTCCCACTGTGTGATTTTCTGACTTCACAGCCCTACTTCTTAAAGATGACTTCATGACCTTTGTCACAGATTTGACTTATGCTCAGTAAGTTGTGCTTCAAACCAATCACAAATAGAACTTCTTTGGAATTGATCTGTCCATCACTTATCTTGACTGATCCTTTGCCAACTATCTTGGCTTCATCATTATTTCCAAACTTTACAGATCCCCCTTCATATTTTTGTAATTTTTCAAATTTTTGTTTATCTCCTGTCATGTGACTGGAGCATCCACTATCCAATATCCATGGTGCAGATTTATTCTGTGCTTTGAAAGCTATCTAAACAATCAAGAATTCCTTTTCTTCCTTGGGTCGCTCCTTTTATTTCCACTCTGGTTTGGCTACAGTTTTGGTCACTTGTTTAGACTTTTCTTTGTCAGTGCTTTGTGCATGTTTTTTTGGGAATTTTCTATTTTGCCTTAAACTGTTTGGTTGAGATCTTCTTCCCTGATATCTATTTTCTGCATATGTGCTTCTATATTTTCTTGCAATGTGTCCAAAGTTATGACAGTTATAGCATTCTACTCGCATAATCCATCAAGGGTGAAAAGACATTTCTATCGGTGAAATTTCTTTGTCCTATATTATGAATGCAGTCTGAAATCTTATGACTGTAAGCATTGCATTTAAAATAATAACTAGAAAATGAATGATTGAACCTGGGAATTGGTCTTTGCCATTTTGTAGTAGGAGCCACAAATTTTCTTCTCCTTTTATGTGTGACTTTTATGAATCCCTCATTATCAGCACTCTTCTCATGCCTAGCACTGTTGCTTTCTTTTGCCTGATTTTTTTTTCCTTGATCAACCTTGATCTTATCTTCTTTCTTTACTTGTTCTACAGTTATGGCCTTTGATCCACTTGACGATTCTCCTTCGACAAATCCCAAGCCAAATTTGATGCCCGTAGTCCTCTGACTATTTATAATCTTTTCAAGCTTTGCAGAACTTCCTTCAAGTTTGTGATAGCAACTTAATTTTTGATTCTTTTCTTCTAGCCGCATTCTTAAGACAACAATATCTTCTTCAAGTTTGCAGCACTCATCTATTTTCATGGTTAATTGAACTTTGAGTTCTTCAGACATTTTCTTAAATTCTTCTGTCTGTACTTTCAAACTGCTTATTATGTCATTTGCATCCTCTAGTTTTCTTGAGACCTTTTTATTCTTTTTCCTTTCTATACTCAACTCTTTAAGTGCAACAACCAACTCTCCTTCCAGATATACTTTAGCCTCATCCTTACTTTTTGTGTCACCTTCCTATTTTTCTTCTCGTTTTTGCTTCTTCAAATGCCATGAACAAAGCTTCATCTGTTTCTTCTTCGGAATCTTCACCTGAGCTATCTTCAGAAGAGCTGACATTCTTTGACATGAAACTTTTCTTTTTGAAGTTGTTTTTCCTAAAATTTGGTTTCTTCTTTCAGTCACTTCTTTCTTGGTGTGACCCTTCATCACTTTTGATTTTCTCATTCATTGGACACTTAGCTGCAAAGTGACCGACCCCTCCACAATTGAAACACTTAAATGGTAACTTTCCTCTATGCTTTCCTTTTTTATTTGTAAGTTTCTGAACAAAGTTGGCTTCCGTTTCATCCGATGTCTCTTCATCCTCAGATTCTTGTTCAGCTTTTGTATTCTTGTGTGCTTTAAAAGCAGCTTCTCTGTCTATGGGCTTAGTTTGTCCTATTCTTATTTCGTATGCAGTCAAAGAACCATGCATCTTGTCCATGCTAAAATTATTTAGATCTTTAGCCTCTTCTATTGCAAAAACTTTAGAATTAAATCTTTTGTGAAGAGTTCTAAGTACCTTTTTCACGACAACCGCATCTTTGATTTCTTCGCTGAGTCCTCTGATTGCATTAATGATTCCATTGACTCCCAACATATAGGCCTCTATGTTCTCATCGTCCTTCATTTGTAATGCTTCGAACTAAGCTCGATGAGTTTGCAGTTTGGCTTCCTTGATCTTGTTGTCTCCTTCATGGATGCTCTTCAGTTTGTCCCACATGTCTTTTGCTGATTTACGACTCATGATCCTTATCAGTTCACCTGTCTACTAGCCCACACATTATGGAATTCTTTGCTTTGGAGTTATTCTCAAACTTCTTCTTCTCAACAGTATCTGTTGGAGGAGTAGCAGGTACTATCCACTTTCTACTGACTCTCAAATGTCGTATCCTAATGCACTTAGATATGTTTGCATCTCGAGTCTCCAGAATGAGTAATTAGTTCCATTGAAAAAATGAGCTTTGTTTGATGAGAATCCTTCATTACCTGCCATTGTGTTCCTTCCAAGATCACCTTAGCTGATTAATCTTATTCAGGAACTTTGCTTTGATACCAATTGATATTCTCACAATGACACTGAGAGGGGGGGGTGAATCAGTGTAGCTATTAAAATTCAAATCTACAACACTTAATGTTGAAGCAAAGAGAACTTAAAAATAGGTAAAGCAATTTTCACAAGAGAGCACACCACAACACACAATGTAACGAGGTTCACCAATTTGGCTACTCCTCAAAAATGACTGCTTGGACTCCAATCCAAATCTAGCCTTTGCAAAACACCAATTTTACAAACACTTTATCAACACCCACTAGAAGGAGCACCAACCCCTTATTTTTCTGCTACAACAGATAGGAGCACCAACCCCTAATGCCAAGCACCAACTTGGACTGCAATTCTGAATTATCTTAATGACATAAAAATGCCTTCGTTGTTTACACAACCCTGACTGGTCTATAATTAATCAAACTCTGTAGTCTCTCACGGCTCTGCTTATCTCTCTCTCGGCCCTCTTCTAACCCTCTTTACACAATAATTTCTCACCTACAGCAGCAACCTTATTCTTCATGCAGACCTGCTTTTATATCATATTAGTCTCTATTTTTAACTTCCATATTTACGCATGCAACCCGTAACTGTTCCTTTAATATTCTCTTCTACCACTTGTCAACTGTAACTTCTTATTTATGTAACTCCTTTTGTATTTATAGAGTGGGCATTTTGTTAAACATGTTACATGCAACATTTACCTCTACCATGACTGTTCGTCTTGTTTTCTGTGCATGCATGCATTTTTTGATTCTATTTATGCGATTGTTCGATTTCTTCTTCTTCGATTGTTCTTAAAATAGCTGCATGCTTTTCTTTTGTAATTGCTCTTGTAACTGTCGCATTGACTCCAGTTAACTCTTCTTATTTTGACTGCATGCTTTTCCTCTACAACTGCCCCTTTAACTATTGTTCTGCTTTAGTTAACTGTCAGTGATCGTGTTGTTGCGACCTGTCACAAAATCACGACACATCTATCTCTTTATGCTCTTCTCGCCCTTTATTCGTGAAAACTCAACATTTCACAAAATCGTGATGTTTTTTGCCTCCTTGTTCACCTCTTGTCTTGCACCCACGAAAAATAGACATGTTGCAAAATCATGACACTTTTCGCTTCCTTGCACTTCTCTACCTTTTGCCCGTGAAAACAGAACATGTCGCGAAATTGCGACACTTTCGCTGCCTTGTGCATTTTCTGTCTTTGGCCTGCAAAAACACATGTCACGAAATCGCGACACATTCGCTGCCTTGTGCCTTTTCTGTCTTTGGCCCGCAAAAACACATGTCACGAAATCGTGACACATTCGCTGCCTTGTGCCTTTTCTGTCTTTGGCCCGCAAAAACACAACATGTCGTGAAATCGCGACACATTCGCTGCCTTGCACCTTTTCTGTCTTTGGCCCATGAAAACACATGTCGTGAAATCGTGACACATTCACTACCTTTTGCCTTTTCTATCTTTGGCCCGCAAAAATGAAACATGTCATGAAATCGTGACACTTTTCCTCCTTGGTGCTTTCTCTTCGAACCTGTCACGAAATCGTGACACTTTTTCTCCTTGGAGCTTTCTCTTCGAACCTGTCATGAAATCGTGACACTTTCTCTCCTTGGCGCTTTGCTTTCTCTTCGAACCTGTCGCAAAATCATGACACTTTCTCTCCTTGGCGCTTTCTCTTCGAACCTATCACGAAATCGTGACACTTTCTCTCCTTGGCGCTTTCTCTTTGAACCTGTCACAAAATCATGACAGTTTTCTTTGCCTGTGCCTTCTCTCCAAACATGTCATGAAATCATGACAGTTTTCTTTGCTTGCGCCTTCTTTCCAAACATGTCGCGAAATCGTGACAGTTTTCTTACTTGCCTTCTTTGCTTCCAACATGTCACAAAATCGTGACAGTTTTTCTACTTGCCTTCTTCTCTGACAACATGTCGCGAAATTGCGATAGTTTTTCCACTTGGATTCTTTGCCTCCAACATGTCGTGAAATCATGACAGTTTTGCCAGCATTTTCTCTCTCCTTCGATATGTCGCGAAATTGTGACAATTTTGACAGCATTTTCTCTCTCTTTCGAGATGTCACAAAATCACGACAATTTTGACCGCATTTTCTCTCTCCTCTGAGATATCATGAAATCGCGACAGAAAACATGTCGCGATATCGCGACAGTTTTCTTACTTGTCTTTTTCTTTGATTTTCTGAATCTGGGTCACTTTTGTCTTCTTGCCAGTGGGTGTCCTTATCAGGCACAGAAGGCCTGTAGATAGTGCGAACCGGCTTCGGTTTCTGGACAACGTCGTCAGCCGGAACGTACCTGGCTCCAACAGACGCCAGAATATCAGCGTGCTTGTTTTTCTCACGCGATATTGCCTTGACATTCAATGAGTCGAATGACTCCATCAGGTCCCACACCCGGTTGCGGTACGCTCTAAGATAGTGCTGTTTGGATGCGCACTTCGTAACTTGGTGACACACCAGCTCTGAATCTCCGAAAATCTGTAGGTGTTTGATTCCGAGCCTCTCTGCCTTTCGCAAACCCAAGCACAGGGCTTCGTATTCCGCCGAGTTGTTAGTGCAGCTCCAGGCCAACCTGTAGGTATAGTCCTTCTGGATTCCGGTTGGAGAAACCAGAAGTACTCCTGCACCGGCGCCATTCTTGCATCGCGCGCCGTCAAAGAAAAGCTTCCACAGCTTTTCAGGTGCAGGTCCTACTTCTTTCGCAGCTGACATGTCAAGCCTTTCGGGCTGTACAATGGAGTAACAGCCCTGCTCTGTCCCAATTACGGCATTGAAGTCCCGCAACGAGAACTCATCTTCAAGCTGTAGCACTTCGAAGGCTTGCTCAGTCAGCTCTACTGTCACTAGCTCCTCCTCTGACAACTGGACCATACAGTCCGTCTCTCCTCCGGGTATCTTCTCTACAAGGAAGGTGGAAGGCTTCTCATTGAAAATTTTCAGTCTCCTTCCTTTGAAGGGCACTTCCATGTGTGAGTAGTCTAGAGACAGGTACCCGCCCAACTTCGCAGTGAACTCCCGAGAGAGACACATGCCGAAGTAAGGTTCCAGGTCAACAACCACGACCTCTTGGATGACCACGATGTCGAGGGCCTTGTGCAGTCGGATAGGGATGTCCTTTATGACACCAACTGTCTTGACAGGGGTGCCGTCTAATTGCAGCACGCCTTGGCTGCTCCGTGTGTATTCCATCTCGATCTTATCGCAGACGGCCTTCGGCATCACAGTCGAGGAGGCACCAGAATCCACCATGCAGTTGTGAACTATGTGCCCTTGCATCCGTAAAGACAGATAAAAGGGTGGCGGTCTGTTCTTCCCAGTGGCTGAGACTGTCAAAGGTTGAACCAGGACAGCGGGCTGTATCTGCTTGCCGCTCTTCATGTTCTTCAGTGACTCTTGCAGCAGATCCACCTGGCCTGGGAGCAGAAGAGCATCATACATGCTGATTCTAGCAGGAGTTCTTTTCAACTCATCTACAATGCTGTAGCCCGAGGTACTAGCTCTTTCTGCTTGTTTAGCCGGCTCATACTTTGTCCGGTACTGTTGGGTAGCCTCAACTCGCTGTCTCTTGGTCAGAGACGGGTACTTCAGCTTCTCCTGGGCTTGTTCTTTGGTTTCAGCTGGAGGTTGAGGTACCGGAGCTTTAGCCGGAGTTGGGGCCTTTGCTGGAGGTTTGGCTGGAACAGCGGCAGCCTTTGCCGGAGAAGGTTTGACTGGAGCTTTATCTTTGGATGCCTTCTCCTGGGCTGTGTAGGGCCACAGCCGCTTGTATGGTGGCAGCCCACCGGGCTGCGGTTTTTCTCTTCTTGTGTAAACTTGCAAAGGTTTGGCCGCATCTGTAGCTTTCTTTTCTTCCTTGGCGGGCGGCACTAGATTCTCTTCTGGGAGGGCAAAGTTGGCTTCGCCGTCCAAGATCATGTACAGTTCATCGTCCTCTATGGCGCTGCCGGCCAAGGTCTGGATGTAGTGCTGGTGCAAAGTGCAGTCTTCCTCCGAATGCGGGTCATTGCACGTAGTGCACCAGTTAACCTGGTCGGGAGGACCAGGCGGGTCTTCTATAGCAGCATTTCTCGGAGGTGGACGCCTCTGCGGCTGGTGTTCTGGGGCTTTGTCTTTCGTCAGCGCGGGTGGCGCATATGGCCTCCTAGGAGCAAGGTCCATTTGAGCCTGCTTCTTCTTCAGAGCGGTCATGTCATTGGACATGGCATGATATCCTGAGGCCAAAGCCCGCACCTCCTGGAGAATCGTGTTCTGAATGCTACTGTCAGGAGGCGGCAACTGTGCCGGTGGAGGCAATGCGGCTAATGGAGGAGGGTTAGAATAAGGTGCGTATTGTGGGGGAGCAGGAAGTGCTGGAAAATGCGGAGCAGGAGGAGGCGGGTGAGGATAATGCAATTGAGGCGGGCCGTAAGAAGTTACGACCGGCGCTGGATTCCACTGTTGCTGGGGTTGCTGCCCTGATGTGGACGGCGCACCACCAGAAGCAGAGGGGTACTGGGATCTGGGTAAGTCGGGATGAATGGGTTCCTGCACCCTGGACGGGAGTTTGCCGATGGAAATAATGTCAGCTTCAGCTTGCTGGGCAGCCTCGTACAGCGCAGGAAACTCATCAATCCTGGCGATCTTCAGCAACAGGCATATGTCTGAGTTGAAGGATCTTAGATAGTAGTGAGCAGCCATGCCGGCTGAAGGCCGAAGTTCGCGAGGTACCCGTTTCCAGGATCTCGCAAACCTAATGTTAAAATCAGACACCTCCTCTTGAGGATGTCTCTGGATAGCTTGGAACTGATGCAGTAGAGAAGTAGGGTCAGCAGACTCGTTGCATCCTTTCACGAGCCTTCTGGCAAGCTGGGGCCACCCCGTGATGGATCCCTCTGGCAGCGATCTCCACCAGTAGAGAAGCTTTCCCCTCAGGGAAAGGGCCAGCAGACGGGTCTTCACACTTTCATCGGTAATAGTATGCAATGTGGCCAGGGCAAGGATGTCCCGGATGTGCTCGTACGCCGTCTTATCGTAGCCGTCGTATGTAGGGATAGACTTTAAAGCAGCAGGGGGCACAGCTTGCTGTCCGACCAGGGCCAAGGGCCCCGTAGAGTCCACCGTCGGGAAGAGATCATCGTCATTCTGCTGTTGAGCAGCCATTTCTTCTTCTTCTCCTCCGTCGGTTGTGTACTCAGTGTCGGTACTTTCCGAGGATGCAGGATCTTCTTCCTCGGCCTCTTCTACTTCGTACTCAGCTCCGCCGACTTTAGCTTCGACTTCTTCTTGGATTTCAGCCTCGGCTTCGTCGACACGAGCTCGCGGATCAGCCAGCCTGGGAATCTCGCCTCGAGCGTTGATGTCCAGTTCGTAGAACTCAGGCGGGCTTCTCGGATCCCTTGCTTGCCACCTTCTTGTGTGCATGAAGGTGTTGGGACCGGTCTTTCGGACTCAGAAGATTTGTTCGTGCAGAGTCGCCAAGTGTTCAGATTTGGAACAGCAATGAAGCGAACACCGGTGCTTCAATTCTGTCGGGGGTGAGAAACTTCCTTGTCTCACCAAGAGCTCAGGAACCACTGTCAGCGCCAGGTGGAGACTGATCAGAAAATCTCTCGTCAAGTGTGGGACCCGGGTCCCACCGGGCGTGCCAGAGAAACTTACCTGTTGGTTACGAATTTGCCATGAGGAAAGGATTTCGGGTTAATGCGCCCAGATTCGCCCACCAGCATGAAAGGCCGGAAGGAAGAGATGCCTTCCGTGCCAATCTCCGGAGAAGGCCGGCTCCTTTTGGGGGGGTTTTATGTTCAAGCTAAGAGTGCAGGAAAGAGATAAATAAACAGAAAGAATATACAAATATACTTGGAGTTGGTGGGGGGGGAACTAACAGTACGGCAACCAGCAATCACCAATACTTACTGCATTATAAATACAAAGCATGACTGAGAACTGCAAAATCTAAGTGTACTTTCGATACCTAAGCAGTGTACGCACAACTACAATGGTCCCCTAGCAAACATTCTCCCTACAAGGAGAACTAACAGCACGACAATGCATCAATCACCAGATACGGACACTAACATGAGTAGAAAGCAACCTAGAGATATCAGAGCCAGGTATATGTGATATGCAGTGATTTTAACCGCACAGCTACAATGGTCCCCTAGCAAACATTCTCCCTACAAGGAGAACTAACAACACGGCAACGCATCAATCACCAGATACGGACAGCAACGTAACACACAACTGATGGAACTGCTACCACATCTATTATATGAAATTTAAAAGTACACAAACAATGCTAAAGGCCCCTGATCACCAAATGCTGAAACGAATCAACGAGCCATGACACAGGGAAGCGTAAAGCATAAACATAAAGAAATAAAAGCAACAGAACAGAACCAGGCATACAAATTGTATTTATAAGCAGAAGCACGGTTACATTGGTTCCCTAACAAACATTCCCCTTCCACCCTTTACAATGAAATCATGGTGGGTTTTTATAGCCCGAGTCCCTCCCGTTACATTAATGGGCACAAGGTCCCAGTCAAACATAAGCTGACAAAAGCGGCGAAGGAGCTGCAAATGCTGACCTTTTGTCGGACCGGACTGTACCCGCAGCATGGTCTTCCTGGAAGCTGGACAGCTACGTGGCAGTGTGTTGGGCAGAACTTCTTCTCGACAGGTATGCGGGTAGCTGGAGCAGGCAGAACCTTTAATCAGCTTTGAATGAGGCTACTGGCAAAGGTAGTGCAGCCCATGCTCGTCCTTTTGCTCGGCACGTCTTGGCTCAAATCCCGAAGCTGGACACTTGTCAGATGATGGATGATGCTGTGTGACACGTGTCGGCCTTGAAAGGCAGTTTGTCCAACTTCGCTGGGGATCAGAGCGTCTCGGGTTGCGCGGGCAGAAAACAGCGCAGTCGGGAAGGCCTCCATGCCTTAGGAGTATTTCCGAGTTGTTCCCCTACTGCGCACCTGTCAAGGGCGCACTTCGACTTCGCTGCGAAGTCGGACTGCGCACAGGTGAAATCTGGTATCTGCCGCCGTACGGACTTTGCTCCAGCATTAATCACTTTTGTGTCAGCCTGCCAACCTGCCAGTTACAAGGTGCGCCCAGAAGAGGGGCGAAGTGCGAACTTCGCACCGAAACTGGGCGAAGTGCGTACTTCGCACCGAAACTGGGCGAAGTGCGAACTTCGCACCAACACTTAGCCATTTTTCAGGTAACTTGCTGGGAAGTTTAAAATTCAACTGAGGGGCTCCGAGAAAGGGGGGAAGAAAGAGAATATGGGAAAGAAAGAGGAAGGGAGAGCAGAAGAAAGGAAAATAGAGGAAGAGGGAAAAAGAAGAGCAGCACTGTTACAAAATTGAAAACATTGCACCCCGTGCAAAATGTGACAACAATTCCTGCTTTCAGTTTTTTCGTTTTAGAAGAGCCCAAGTCGGACAGAAGGAGAAAACACTGACTTCGCGGCGAAGTCAGGTATCGCCTTTGAGAAAGAGTGAAGTTCGTAGAAGGGACTGACCAAGAAAACAGTAAAATCTGCTGTCTGGGTGCGCAACCCGACTTCGCAGCGAAGTCGGGCTGCGCACCACCCGAAGGGCGCAGTTGGAGAAGGAGCAGAAGGGACTAAGCGAAAAGTCGGACTGCGCCCAGCTTTCGGGCGAAGTCCGACTGCGCCCCGTTTTCCGGGCGCAGCTTGGATGATTTTAAACAAAAAATTTAATACTCCCAAGTGTGGGCCCAGGGCGCGCAACGGCTATAAAGGTTGGGTTTCCGAACCAAAAGGGTCTTTCCTTGAGCAGTGCGCCCAGATTGTGGCAGTGACGTCAGCCATGGCGCAACAATCAAAGTCAAATTTAATGATTGCGCAACCTTCAAGGAAAACGCAATCAAGGAGGCATGGCGCGGTAACCAAGGTACATCTTTCAAGACGTTCTCCTGCGCAGACACCAAAAAACATAACGTCTTCACTAGCCGGCCGACCTACCCCCTCCTGCGCACCATTAATGATGCTGTCATTATCTAGAAAAGGAGGTCTGGTGCGCCCAGACATGCCAAATCGTGCAGATTATTCCTGTGACTGCGAAATCTTGTGTAGACATCCAGAGGTCATAATTATTGTTGTTTCGAAGGAATGGACAAAGGAAAGTTGCCAATGCCAGCGCTATCCAGCGAAGAGCGCGAAAGTGGAGATTTCCCGCAGTCAAATGTTTTCAAGAGTGAGACGCCGCAGGATCAAAAGTCAAAATCCCGGACAAAGAAAGTACAGCGTGGGCAAGCCCCACCACCACCGGTTAATTACCTGTCTGGGTACAAGGACGGCTTGTTTTCCATGAGCCTTACTAAACTGCGGATAAATGTGGAAAATTGGGCTGATAAAGTTTCACCCTCTCACCATTTCGGGGCTGCGTACAAGTCGAACCTTCATTGGTTCTTGTGCCCTCCTGTCCACCTATGCCCGGAGCTGGTCGACATCATTGTCAGACATTACAGGCCAGCTACCCCGCAAATTTGCAACTGCAGCAGAAAACCCTTGTTCGCACTCCGCAGAGAGACCGTCCAGCCGGCCTTCGCCCCGGGGTTGCAATATGACTCCAGCGCGATTGTTAAAAGGATAAATCTTAGAAAGCAAGCGGGGCGCTTTACGCATACAAAAAGGATGAGGGATTTCCTCAACTCAGAGCTGAACGCCCCGCTCGCAACTGGACAATGGCCAACCGGCCCCATACCCCTGGAAATGTTTCAAAATAAATACATATACACCATCCTGGCGTGGGTCCTCGGCTGCGACTTTGACAAGCTGGTACAGCCATACCAGCTAGCGCTGGCAGAATGTCTCCTATGCGGGGAATCTTATGAACCAGCGGCGCAGAAAAGTGGGAAGCGCCCGATCTTCTTCGATCAAGTGATCGGCTTGCATACGCCATTCACTCCAGCCTGGTGAAGCTACAAAAAAAGCATTCAACTGAGTTTCGATTCAGTTCTTTCTTGGCTTGGCTATGTTTGTATCACTTGCACTCCCGTATGCCGATCCCTAACCTGAAGAAGGTAAATGAGAAGGGAGAGCCACAACCCGTCTATGAATGGACAGATGACCTATACCGGAAAGGGTCCTATTACAAGTTCAACTTCAACTTTCTGGGCTTGGTCATGTCAGTCTTCAACGATGGTGAGATCCCTCACCCCCCGCAGGAAATGACAAACTATTTTTTGAATCACAAGCTCGGGGATGTTTTTAGACTGACGCAGGGGATTGTGGTTAGAATCTACGGATTCAAGGGCAAGCCTCATATGCTGCCCTACTGGTGCACGGATCATCAGTTTGGGATGGAGGTTGCGCGGTAGATGGATTAAGTTGAAGAGGAGTTCGGCCAGGGAAAAAGAAAGGGCCATATCTTTCAATATCCTCTTTCCTGGGCGAACGTCGAGATTTCAGAGGTAGGACATGTCTATCTCGAGCGGGAGCTTTTTGACATTGGTCTGATTCTGCTGCCGCAGCGCTGGAAGTATGACCCACACGAGATAAGGGGAAAATTTGCCCATATCTGCCCCCGGGCGGACATAATCGAAGATAGATGCGATGTGGTCCATGTTGACCTCGACTGGGAGATTGACTCGATGGAAGCATGGCCTCCGTGGCAGGAGTTTTACTGCGAGGAGGTAGCATATGACCCCGAGCGAAACCCGGACCACAAGTTCACTTCTCCGGGATTTAAGAAACTCATCACCAAGCTGGCAGGCCTTAACTGGCCAAGAGAAAAAGTTGTTGAATGTTGGAAGATGAGGTGCCGCACGCAACACGATAAATCCGTCAGAAGGAATCTGGTCGTTGATGATGATTTTTCAGCTCTATATGACCAGCACATTGGCAGCTGGCGGTCTTTCGCATTCCGAGATTACGTTCCCCGAGGTCCCTTCGAGGGTTATAAAGGGGGGTCTTCCTCCTAGCAGTTGTACACTTTTACAATCGCCGCGGGCCCAACAGATATCCAAGTGGACCCAATGCAGCCTGTTGCTTCCAAGGTGGTGCCCGAAAAGGCGCAAAGATCAGCCAAGTCAACACCCGAGGTGGCTCCTCAGGCACAAAAGACGCTAGCGCCGCCAGCGAGTGGACCGGCCGCGGCAGGTCTTCTGCAAGTCAAACCCCGGTACAAGTTTACTGTGGGAACATCAGCGCCCGCTGCACCTACTTCATCTCCTTCTTCCGAACTAGCCATTGCTCCAGAAGAGAAAAAGAGGAAGAGAGTTGAGAGGGTCAGGCGACCTAGCCTGACGGTGCAACAGTCAGTCGCAGAGCCGCAGCCGCGTCCAGCCGCCCCAAAGGTTGTTTCTCTGGATAGTCCTGAGCCAGCCGTCGAAACCAGAATCGCAGACATTCATCCAAAGATCGGCTCAGGCGGAGCCCGCAGGTACGTCCGTCGCCCCGCTCCCTCAGATCTCATCTGGCCCTACTCCGACTCCATCTCCCGCTCGATCCGAGCAAGCCGTGGCCGCATCTTCCTCCCCATCTCCACAGCCTTCTAGCGGCCACCATTCTTTCGACCAGTTTGCTCAGGACCCCAACGCCTTCCTATCCCTGAGTCAAACCCCAAACCCTTCACCCGTGGTTAGTGCTGAAGCTGCGCGTTCACCGCTGCATCCATCGCCTCAGCCGCTTGAAACCCTTCCAGCATCAACCGCTCCGCTCTCCGCTCCCCGGCCGCCCTCAAAAGCGGCCGCTCCTTCCGAAGTCCTCCCGGTTTCTCCTATTTCCCTGTTCGTACGAGAGATGTCACAGTAGAACCCTAGGCTGGGGGAACCGGACTTCATGGACGATCTCCAGAACACGGACGATTTTCCTCTGGCAACAAGAGCCGTAGAATATCCTCTCTTTTCTCCAAAACTTGAAGCGGAGGAGACCTGAGGAGATTGCCGCCCCGATAAAGCGCACCAAGTTTGACTTCGAGAGGAGAGTGCTCACGACAGAAAAGATAACTCCAAAGGTGAAGAAGCCTCTCCGGGAAATGACCAGGGCGGACTACGAGCTTCAGAGAAAGGAGGAGCTTTGACGATATCCACCAGCAATACGAGATTCATGGAATCCTTCGTAAAGCGGATAATCTCCTTGTGAAAAATCTGGACGAACAAGAAGAACTTTTTCGGTTGCAGGACAAAACAAGACAGCTTGAAGAGGACCTGTCTAGGTCCACTGAGCAGCTGGAATCGGCGCAGACGAGAAATAGATGAATTAAAAGCCCGACTAGCCGCTTCTCAGCAAGAAGCCGCAACGGAAAAGCAGGCAGCCCTGGAGCAGATTTCTCAGCTCCAGGAGTCTTTGAAGCAGGCGCAGTCGCAATCTGCAGAGAAAGCATCTCAAGCGACGGTCTTTTCAAAGAGCAAAGTTAAGGAGATGTGGGCTGATCTGCTGCAGGGATGCAAGCCCCACATGTATAAAGCCATGTCGGTCCTGGATTTTGCATCCAGGATCCAAGAAGTTTCTGCCCAGGGAAAGCCTTGGTAGAGGAGGCCGAACGCCAGGCGAAGCAATGGCTGGACCTAACGATAAAACTTCAAGAACATGAGCGCGATGGCCTCCAATTCTCCCCCATGTCCTCATTCGCTGCAGAATGGGCAGATGCAAGGGTAACCTTGCATAAGTATTTTAAGAAAATAGAAGAGGTGAGAGTTGCCAGACGAATGCTGGATGCATTCGAACATGAAAGAGACATTTGTCTGGCTCCCCTTCACGCTCTCTATGAACTAGGGTGCCCGGGCTATGTTGAGAATGGTGAGTTTCTCACCCTTAAGCAGGTGAGAAATAATTGGCTGTCCTTTGAGGCAGATACAGCTGAAATCGATAGCTGGACGGAGCAAATTCAAGAAAGTCAGGTCACCCAGGTGGTGTCCAAGTGCTCCAAGATCAGCTCCTACTTCCAGGAGCTGGGAAAGAGATTCCTCACCATCGACTTGCACACGGTCGTTGCATTCCACGCAGCGTTAGAAGAAGTTGCTGACCGCCGACCCTTCGAAGCAGAAGCCTGGGGCCAAGCCCAGGCCGCATACAAGCGCATTTGCGAGGCAGAAGCCGACGTTGGAGAGCATTCGCAAGACGAATCCGAGGAGGCAGCTGTCGGAAGTGGATCTGAAGAACATTTGCCGCGAGAGGAACGGCCAGAGCAGCAGAAGGCAGGGGAAGTAAGTTCCTCTGCACCCAATGGATGAAGGCATGGATTCTTTGCACCGAGGCGAGCTCGACACCCCGCGAGCCGCCAGAAATGTTGCCACATTTTGCACGGGGTGCAATGTTTTCAATTTTTGTAAGAGAGCTGCTCTTCCCTTTCCCTCTTCCTCTCTTCCCCCTTCCTCTTCTCCCCCTTTCTCTCTCTTCCCTACATTCTCATTCTTCCCTCTTTCTCTTGAGCCCCTCACTCAAATCTCAAAAATGACAGCATTTGCCCTGAAAAATGGTTAAGTGTCAGGGCACAATCCGACTTCGCAGCGAAGTCGGAGTGCGCCCTCCAGTTGGAGCGCAGCAGGAGTGCAAAGTGCGCAGTGCGACATAATCAACCAGAAGAACAAGCGTTCTGGGCGCAACCCGACTTCGCAGCGAAGTCGGAGTGCGCCCTGCTTTCTGGGCGCACTTGGTAGCAGGCTGGTAGGAAAAATGACTAAGTGTTGGGGTGCTACCCGACTTCGCAGCGAAGTCGGAGTGCGCCCCCTTTCCAGGGCGAAGTCCGTACGACGGTAGAAATCAGCTTTCACCTGTGCGCAACCCGACTTCGCAGCGAAGTCGGAGTGCGCCCTTTGACAGGTGCGCAGTAGGGGAATAAACTCAGAAAAGTACCCAAGGCATGAAGGCCTTCCCGACTGCGCTGTTTTCTACCTGTGCAACCCGACAGCGCTCTGATCCTAGGCGAAGTTGGATAAACTGCCTTTCAAGGCAAGCACGTGTCAAGCAGCATCATCCGACAAGTGTCCAACTTTGGGATCTGAGCCAAGACGTGCCGAGCAAAAGGACAAGCATGGGCCGCACTACTTATGCCAGCTGCCTCATTTAAGGCCGATTGGAGGTTCTACCTGCTTCAGCTACCCGCCTTCCCGTCGATGTAAAGTTCTACCCAACGCGCTGCCACGTATCTGTACAGCCTTCAGGGAGACCATGCCGAGAGTACGATCCCGCTCGAAAAGGTCGACATCGCTAGCTCCGCGGCCGCTTTTGTCGCCTAATGTTTGACTGGGACTTTGTGCCCATAAATGTAATCGGGGGGTTCTCAGGCTATAAATAGCCACCACGTTTTCATTGTAAAGTGGTGGAAGGGGAATGTCTGTTAGGAAACCATTCTAGCTGTGCTTCTGCCTTCTAATTAAATACATACACTTGGTGCTGTCCTATTGTTTTTATTTTGTATGCTGCCTCTCCTTGACATTTCTGCCTTACGTTTTCCTGTATCATTGCTCGTTGATTTACTTCAGCATTTGGTGGTCAGGTATTCCTAAGGTGCATAAATTAAAGGATACATAGGGTAAACGCTAGTGGCAGTTTTTTGGTTATGTTCTGTGTTATAGTGTTGTTAGTAGTGGTGATTGATGCGTTGTCGTCATCGTTAGTTCCTTGGAGGGAATGTCCGTTAGGGAACCATTGTAGCCGTGCTTCCGGCTCTTAATACAAAACGTATACCGACTGCTTCTACTGGTTAGGGACAGACATCCATAGTGGTGTGTTATGGTTATATTGGTGTTAGTAGTGGTGATTGATGCGTTGTCGCATCGTTAGTTCCCCCCACCCAACTCCAATCTAATTTGGAATCCCTTTCGCATTTTTATCTCTTTCCCTGCACTCTTATCTTGAACCTCAAAACCCCACAGGAAGCCGGCCTTCTCCGGAGATTGGCACAGAAGGCATTCCTTCCTTCCGGCCTTTCAATCTGGTGGGCGAATCTGGACGCGTTAACACAAAATCCTTTCCTCATGGCAGATTCGTAACCAACAGGAGGTATGGTAGAAAAGTAAATGTAATAATCTATGTAATGTAATGCAATACACTACCTATTTTACCCTAACATCCCCCCTTTATTACATTACTTTGATATGCAAAGTTTACTCCGGAACAGTTGAAATTTGACATGTCCAAGTGCCTTTGTAAAAATGTCAGCAACCTGTTCATCGGTGGGAATGTGTTGGAGCTTGATTATGTGCTTAGGAACTTCATCACGAATAAAATGACAATCTGTGTCAATATGCTTTGTTCTTTCATGATGTACTGGATTCTTGACCAAGTTCAAAACACCTGAGTTGTCGCAAAACATGTGAATAGGAAGTTTCTTTGGTAGGCCCATGGTAGTCAAGATGCGACTTGGCCATATCGTTTCACACACAGCTCCACGTGCAGCGCGATATTCTACCTCAGTTGAAGATAAAGCAACTACCTGTTGCTTTTTACTATGCCATGAGACAGGGCCGGATCCAAGATGAAATACATACCCTGATGTTGATTTTCTGTCATCTATGGATCCAGCGTAATCAGAGTCAGTGTAACTCTGTAAGAAGAATGAGTTATTCTTCTTATACTCTAGACCATAATCTACACTACCCTGAATGTAGTGAAGAACCCTCTTAGCTGCTTTCCAATGAGAGAGCTTTCGTTCTTGAATGAACCATGAAAGATAGTTTACAGCATAAGTAATATCTGGTCTAGTATTAGTCAGATAGATGAGGCTTCCAATCATCTCGTCTATATAGTGTGCCATCTACCTGTGGTGAGTCATCATATCGTGAAGACCGAAGCTCTGATTCCATTGGTGTTGCTTTGGGCTTACAATCAGTCATACGATATTTTTCTACTAAAGTCTTGGCATATTTTTTTTGAGTCACCCTAAGATGATTCTTCTTCTGTTCTATCTCAAGGCCAAGACAGTAGTGGAGAAGTCCTAGATCTGTCATATCAAATGACTCTTTCAAGTCATCTTTCACGGTGTTAATCAAGTTCTCTGAATTGCCATTGATGATCAGATCATCTACATATAGCACAAGAATCACTATTTCAGAACCTGTATTCTTGATATAGAGATTTGCGTCAGATGGACTTCTCTTAAATCCATGCTGCAGTAGGTGACTATCCATTTTTATTTACCATGCTCTTGGGGCTTGTTTTAGCCCGTATAATGATTTGACCAATTTGCAAACTTGTTGCTCATGGCCTTCCTCAGCATATCGAGGAGGTTGAGTCATGTACACCTCTTCTTTTAAGTCACCGTTTAGAAAGGCGCTTTTTACATCCATCTGATGTAATTTCCATCCGAACTGTGCTGCCATGGCACAAAGCACTCGAATGGTGGTCATCCTTGCTGTAGGAGCAAAGGTTTCCTCATAATCAAGCCCTTCCTTTTGAGCATAGCGCTTCGCCACAAGACGGGCCTTATGCTTATCTATGGTGCCATCTGCCTTATATTTTACTTTGTAAACCCATTTGCAGCCTATGGTTTTCTTTCCTTTAGGCAATTCCACCAGCTTCCATGTTTTATTCTTTATGAGGGAGTTATGTTCTGCATCCATAGTTGCCTTCCATTGAGGCAGTCTAAGTGCTTCATCAATTGTAGAAAGTTCATTTTCATCATATGTTGATAGGTAAACCCTCTCCTCATCTATTTCCATATCATCTTCCCTTGGTAACTCTCTATCAACAGAAAGCTCTTGAAAATCTGCACAAAGATCATCAACTGAAGTGGATGCTTCATTATTTTCTTTCTGAGTCATGCTTCGTGTCTTTGGACGATTGAGAGTAAGATCAGGTGGTGAAGTGAGTTTGGAATCTTTCATTGTGCTTGTAAACCATTTGGGAGGCTTTTTCTGTTGTGGAGGAGGAAGTGGTTGTTGCTCCTCATCATCTAGGTATACTGATGTAGTGGTGGGTGTGCAAGCTTCATCAAACACTACATCTCTGCTGACATGTATTTTCTTGGTAAGTGGGTCTATCAATCGATAGCCTTTTGAGAATTCATCATATCCAAGAAAAACACATGGTAGGGACTTCTCATCTAATTTATTTCTTTTCTCCTTGGGTATATGCATAAAAGCCTTACACCCAAATACCCATAGATGAGATATGGAGGGTTTCCTTCCACTCCATGATTCCTGAGGAGTCATACCTTCAAGAGCCCTTGTGGGTGCCGTATTCAGAAGATATACTGTAGTTTGAACAGCTTCAGCCCAATAAATTTGCTCAAGATTGGCTCTCTTAAGCATACATCGAACCATTTCCATAATGGACCAATTCCTTCTCTCAGCAACTCCATTTGACTGAGGAGAGTAGGCTGTTGTCAACTGTCTCTTTATCCCATGTGTCTGTAAAAATGAGGAAAATTCCTTTGATGTGTATTCCCCCTCTTGATCTGAACGAAGGGTCTTGATGAAGCATCCTGATTCTTTCTCAACTAGCTTTTTGAACTGTTGAAAATAGGTAAATGCTTCAGACTTCAACTGTAAGAAGAAGACCCACATCTTGCGTGAGTGATCGTTGACAAACAATTGAAAATACCTTTTCCCTCCACAACTAGTAGACATGGGACCACACAAATCTGTGTGAACCAAATCCAAAGGTACCTTAGCTCGAAAGGAGCTAGGCTCAAAGGGTACTCTATGTTGCTTTCCTGACAAGCAATCAGAGCACACTGGCAAAGTAGATGAAAGAGTAGGCAATCCTTTCACCATTTGATATTTACTCAATTCTAGTAAATATCTTGAACTTAAATGCCCAAATCTCTTATGCCATAGAGAAGTGGCCTCTTTTGTGGTTACTGCCATTGCAGTATGTGTTGAGGTAATTGCATCTAAGACAAACAAACCATGTTGGTATGAACCTATTGCTATCTGTTTTCCCTTTTGAGTGATAAAGCAACGTTTCTTTTCTTTGTCCACTTTGAAATTGACATTCATGTTATTGTCCAGGATTTGTGGAACTGACAAGAGATTATTTTTCAATCTTGGTACATAAAGAACTTTTTGAATTTTACATTCTCCATCTGGAAGGGAGACAAAAACACTTCCTTCTCCCTGAACTCGATAGGTTTGATCATCAGCAATGGTGACCGGTCTACCTTATCGAGCCTCAAATGTTGCAAACCAGGACTTATCGCCGATCATATGCTTACTAGCGCTTGAATCTATATACCACACAGAGTCCTTGTGAGGGGAATCAGTATGTGTCATGAGCACCTTGTGTGCTCTTTCGGAGTCCGAACTAGAATCTTCAACTGCAATGTGTCCCTGTTGTTGTTTATTCTTGTTCTTTGGTTTGCCTTTGCCCTTCTTGTTTCCTTGCTCATTGGGTGGTTTGTTCTTAAACCAACATCGTTTGGTTTCATGAGTGTCCTTGTCTCAAATCTTACAATACTGCTTCTTCTTCTTAATCTCTTGGCCTTTACCCTTGTCTTTATTAGGAGAAGAACATTTTTGTTGATTCCACTTTTTCTTACCACCTTGTCTGTTTGAAAAAAGAGCATTGTTGGATGCCTCATCTCTTTGGAGTTGATTAGCTTCTTCTGTTTGAAGCATATTTACCAACTCGACAAAAGTTACTGTCCTACCAGAAACTTGTAGTGAAGTGATCAACATTCCGGTAGGAGTCGGGAAGAGCCCTCAAAATGATAGAGGTCAAGACTTGGTCTTCCACTTTTTCTCCTAAGGATTGCAGTTTTGTTTTCAATTCTGCCACTCTGCAGAGGAAAAACTCTATTGTTTCTCCTGATTTCATATGAAGAGTATGAAGCTGTGTTTGGAGGTTAAGAATCGTTGATTGATTCTTGCCCTCAAAGATGGTGCTCAAGGCATCCCAAACCTCCTTACCATTCTTAGCTTCACTGATATGAGGTTGGATATCATCAATAATAGCTAGCAAGATCATTAAGGATAGTTTCTTATCCTTCTTATCAAAAGTTGTTTGATCTGCTCTAGGTGATGTAGGTCTAGTTTCACTTCCATTCACTATAGACCACAAATCCTCTACAGTTAAGATAACTTTCATCTTAGTCTTCCATGTTGAATAATTTGAACCTTTGAGCAATTGGCTCTCAGTGAGATACTTGTGTATCATGGCCATGGTTAAGGTTTAAATTTGATAGGACTAAGATGGTTGTATCTTGCACTATACCCTCAAAAGAGTATATGGAAGATGTTTAATTTGCCTCTATAAGATATTTAATGGCACCTGCCTTAACACCCTTAACAAGGGATGAGAAGTTTGAGGAAATTAAGCCAAACAAGATAGAGCAAATTAAAGGGGTTTGGTTGACAGACTTCTGATTGTGCTCTCTAGGATATTTAATGGCACTTACCTTAACACCCTTCAAGAAGGATGAGAAGTTGGAGGAAATTAAGCCAAACAAAGAGAGGTAATCAAGGTGTTTTGGATTTTGACCTTTTGAGGGGGTAAAAAAAAAATTGACTTCTGTTCAACTTGTGCAAAGTGTAGCACGTTTTGGAGTGAAATATGGGTTTTGTGAAATGCTTCTGCCAATGTTGTATCTGATTGTTTAATTGCACACAAAAACATGAGAGCAATCCACATTATTATCACTCTAGGCATCGGGTTCAACCGAAAATGCACCTAGTATTAGTCAATTTTTTTTTTTTAGAAAGGTGTCGAGTACAATCGAGATTGCACCTTTCTTGCTTTTGGAAAATCCCCCCTTTTTCTTTACAATTTTGCAAATAATAGAATTAAAAAAAAATGATTTCTATCCCCCCTTAATGTTTACAAAATTGAGAAATTTTCGAGCACTCCTTTCAAGACAAGTCGACACACAACCTGCGTTTGAAAGGCTTCCAGACCAGTCGACACACGACTTTAGTTTTTTATTTTTTATTTTTTTGTCTTCAACAGTTTAGCATGAGGAGCAAAAAATTTGGTTTTATGGATCTCAAGTTTACAACAAAAAATTTTGCTATTTTATGTTTTTATGTCTCCTTTCTTGAAGGAGAGAACAAAAGCAAAATTTATGGTTTTGGGAAAAATTGAGCTGACCTTTTATGCTTCCTGAATCATGGCATGCTATGTGTTTTGCAACAGAAATTTTGAGTTTCTATGTCTTATATCTCCAAAAATGAATGAAGAAAACTATAGAACTTCTGAGGAGTTTATTGCAAAAAAAATTGTTGAAGCAGGTTTTTAAAATTTGCCAAAAAGAGGTTCCTATGTTCCTTTTGTCTTCAGTTGAGAGAAAAACATATTTTGATTTTGGAACTTTGAGGGCTAAATTTTGTTTGGATTTCCAGTTTTCTAAGTTTGAGAAAGCATACAAATATATGTTTAAGATTAAAATTTTATAATTTTGGAAAAAATTGGAAAAAAAATCGTCCAAATTGACTAAAAAATGAACATTTTATGCCAATTTTAAAGAAAATTATAAAAAAAATCAAAAAAATAATATTTAATATGCTTAAAAACTTTAGAATAATTGAAAAATTCGAAAAAAAATGGTATTCCGAATAAAACCTGTTTTGTTTGGATGCGCGGGGGTTCGATCCGGGGTCTGTGCTGGCCTAAGGCGTCCGCCTTGGCCAACTAACCAAGCGCAAGGCTTGGTTCTCAAGTTGCAGGGCCTAAATCTTAAAGAAGCCTGCGGGCTTCTTTTGGGATGTTGTGGGAATTATCCCACATGCATCCTATTTTGGATGCAAAGGCTTGTAAAGGCCCTTACGAGCTGGGTAGCTCGTGATTGCCCTCGGGAAATCGAGTCTGGGCCCTCCTTTTTGCCGACATCCACGTGGCGCGGCAAGGGGGTCCATGTCAGGTCCAGTCGGTCAGTGGTTGTCCGCCACGTCAGGTCTAGTCGGTCCAGTGGCTGTCCCCCACGTCAGGTCCAGTCGGTCCAGTGGTTGTCCCCCACGTCAGGTCCAGTCGGTCCAGTGGCTGTCCAGTCAACGTCCAGGTGGCGCGTGACCTTTGTCCCACATGTCGCCTCGTGATTGGTCCATGTGGCACCTTAGGGTGCGTGCTAAGGGCAACAGATCGCGACAGGTGTCAGGTCCTGTTTCTGAGGTCGTCCGCGTGTCATATCGTCCGCATGTCAGGCTGGGAGGGGGAGGGCGGTCCTGCCCTCTCTACTCTCCCGAGCGTGGGCCACGTGGCTCCTGGGCCGACATGGCTCTGGTCTGCGCGGGAGCCAAGGCGTCGACGCGTCAAGGCATCGACCGCGGGCCGGTCGATAGCGATCTGCTGTCGATTGCTGGCCTTAGCCGGCGGATTGCGTCGGCCCTGGTCAGTCGATCGTGTTGGCGTGGTCGGCTGACCGCGTCGCGCCAGACAGGTCGGCTGACCGCGTCGCGTCGGCCAGGTCGGCGCTGGTTGGCCGATCGGTCGGCTCGCGTCGGTCAGGTCGGCTGACAGTGTGGTCGGCCAGTGGTTGAGCGCATCGGCCGATTGGCTGAGTCCGTGGGCCAGTCGGCTGAGTCCATGGGCCAGTCGGCTGCGCTTCAGGCGATCCTTCCATGGGCCAGTCGGCTGTGCTTCAGGCCTTCCAATTCAACAACCAGAGCACAATCAACAAATAGGAAAAATGCATGACCAAGTCTGCAGTCCAGGGGAACGAGCGTTGCTCGCATTACCCACCTAGCGAATGATACCAATGTAAGCAATAGTTTACTCCAATATGAAAAATCAAATAATATTGCTATGCAGACATTAGGTTCGAAAATGAATAATCAAACCTAATATACAGGTTACAAAATAGTAAACCTAACAAGGTTAGCGTAGTATGTGCTAACAACCTAGTAAATAGAATATGCCAAATAACCAACTAAAATATCTCAGGATATTTTAGCTATTAACATAAGTTAATCTGGGAGGTAATTTATACAATGGTAAATATCTCCTATGGTAGAAAAGTAAATGTAATAATCTATGTAGTGTAATGCAATACACTACCTATTTTACCCTAACATCAACTTTACTTCTGTCCTCTTTTGCACTTGGCTGCCTTAAGTCATTCTCTTTATCGTCTTTGCAATTGTGACCAAGTGACCATTCCCTTTTGCAAGTGAAACATCACCCTTCTCTCCTCAACTGATTTTTGCTTCCGTGAGGAAGTCCTGTAACCTGCAAATCACTCGGTTTCCTTTCCTTTCCTGTTAACTGTTGTTTACCCTTGTCAATCTTCTTTGGGACAGCAAACTCAACTTTATTAGCCGCAATATTAGCTGCAGTTTTAGGATCTTGTAAAGTATTTTGTTCAACTTCTTTCTTCGGCAACTTTATGAATGAAAAATCAACCTTATCCTGAGGAAAAACGAAGGTAGAGAAATTTGCATCATTGCAGTTAATTAACCGATGGATTTTTGTATCTCACTCTGAGTCCTATCCCAATCACGTTGTCTCCTAGACCAATCATTATAAGACTCCATGAATCTGAAAATTTAATTAGGCTTCCACAGGATGGCAGAATAAGTTGAGCTCTGAATTAACAATACCCAAAACTCTTAAAGCCCAAATCAACCAAATGGGTATTCAAATCACCAATACCCAGAAACTGGAAACCCTAGATTTGAAAACGACAACCAAACCCTAACATCCAAGTCTAAAAATACTCACGGCTGCTGAATTTTTTATTTTTTTCACACAATACTAAAATCATTTTTGAAATTTTCAGCAAACCCTGAACAGGCTAGCAGGAAAAACCAGCTCTGATACCACCTGTAATGTCCCCCTTGGTTGGGACTGTTAAAAAATTTCTGATCTAAATCTTATTGCGGATATAAAACTTGAAGAACAAGAACAAATTCCAACAATATAACCCAAATTGCAAAATATACAAAATGCATTGATTGAGAAATAACTTGCAATTTTATTTTCAGATTGGGCACAAATTACAATGTTTTCAAGATCAACAATCTTTCCACAAATTCTTATGCAATCTGATTTTAAAACCCTTGAAATAACTTTATCAGCAAACACCAAAGTACCTCCGAAATCGTGATGAAGCACCAAGTGTGAATCCTGTGTGAATTCACCAACGAGAGAACTGGGGTTTCGTCCAGCTCCAAAAATCCGAGGGGTTTCGTCCTCAGCCACACCGTTGGGGTTTCCGTCCCTTCGGAGAAGAAGTCTCGGCCACTGGCCTCAAACTCTAGAGAAAATAACTAAAATCCAGAATGACATGAAATGAGACCAAGCCACCGAATAAATAGACTCCTCCACAACAAACTCCTTTTGCACGCTCAATGTGGGATAAATCATGAAACATAACTCTTTTTTAAAGTCCCACGTCCCCTTTTAATAAAATAAGGTTTTAAACTATATAAAGTATTTAAATAATTTTACTTTATATAATTAAACCTTCGCACATTAAAAACTTGGCCTTCTGATTATCCGATCCGCAAACTAAGGATAGATACGGACACCCATTTCGGTGAAGAATATCATTGCACCGTCCGTTTTGCTTGAAACCCTAAAAACTAACTTACTAAAAATAGTAAGTCAAGGCTTTGTCCATCCGATTCAACATCTGAGAGTGGATTCGAATACCCATTTCGCTCAATTATCCGCTCCCAGAACTCCAGTTAGGCTCCCCTGCAATCTGCCCTAGCCTACGGGAACCCGTGAGTAGGCTAAACCACTGCATCTAACTAACTGCTCGTAAAGGGGACATTACAGTCCGCCCTTCCCAAAGATTGCTTGTCCTCAAGCAATGCTCATGAATATCCCAATCAACTGAAAATTCCTGGTTGTCGTCAATGAAAATTCCAATATCCCAAACAAACCCGATGAATGTCCCATGACAAGTGACACAGCCACCAACCGCCACCACAAGAACTGACAAAGCTGGTAACCCCTGTCATCCATCTGAATCTGCTAAAGCTGACAACTCTCTCAGACTCCGTCACTAAACTGAAAAATGATCCATCGTTGAAATCAAGTAGATTCTCGGGGTCCCAAACCAGTATCATGTCAGCATCACCATGCTGACGCTGCGTCACTCTGATCATAACTGTAGAGTCCATGTGCCTCAGCTGAACTAGCCTCACCAATAACTCGGTAATGAATCCATCATAACCATCCAAGCTGCAATCCCTGTGAGAACCGGAATTTGAAACATGAAAATTCCCCTGCCATGGCACCACTGTACAATCGACATCTGTAATCTCTCCTGGATCCCATATCCATATTCTATCACCAGTACTGCTCCTTGGGCCAACGAGTGTCTTCCACTCCCTCATAGACACTCCTAGATAACCAGGACCAATAGGGAATCTGACATTCCCACTACCTGAAGAATACCGTTGGGCTAACCTGCACATAGGTGGAATACTGTTCGGCCACAATTCCTTTCCTGCATAAAATCCACTGCTATCTCTGCAAAAATCCAATTTTCCTTCTGACGAAGGGGGTAACCCATAGCCAAGTGAAGTATGAAGTCTATCAAAACAGTCTTCCGGCTCACTACTATGCATCATCAAAAACATGGTCCACTCATCTATAAGAGGGCTGAAATCAAAATGATGTACATACCTCACAATACCGTCCATATGAACTTCACCAACTAAAACCCTGTGAAGCTCTGAACAATCCTCTTTCTCTTTGAGTTCTTGGAAGGCCTTATCTGCAAACTGTAAGGCTTGATCCCTATCGGATAGCAACCTCAAATAATCAGATTTTATCACCTCTAATGCCTGCTTGATAGCCTGCAAATCGGTAACAGTAGCTCCAACTGTCAACTTCTGTCTCTCCCCAAGCTGGGCTGCTTGAAAGAGGCACTCGACAAACTCGTGTGTCCTATCCAAGTGAGTTAATGTCTGAACAATATGCTCCTCTGTGACCTGTAATTGGTCCTTCCAACCTTGCAATGGATTGGAATCAACATCACACAACAAACTTTCAGATTTGCTATCCCACGCACAATGATCAAAATCAGCCTCCTTCACAATACTGCACTCCCCAATTACATGCTCCGAAGTTATGACAGACCTGTCCTCATCCTCAGAATCAACAATTGCATGAATACTATCATTTATTGTTGATTTGACAATATCAAAATCAGCATGCTCACCATCTTTTTGATGACCAATGCCTAATTCTCCATTCGTCGAAGCACAGGATGAATTAACTTCATCTTCATTATTTTTGTCCTTCTGTTCTTCCCTGCAAGTTTCTTGACTAGAAGGCATGATCATAATCTGATTTTTACTCATCTCATCGACTAGGTCAGTCTCATGCTCAAGTGGAAATTCATCAACAATCGCATCTTCTTCTAAATCTGCCATAGTCTCCAACTCCTCGGAGAAATCACCATCCAACAATCTGTTAATTCTTTCCATTTCGGTTTTCAGCGAAGAATCCTCTTCATTCGTAATCATTTCCTCATCAAATATGGGATCTACGGACACTTCATTATGAAAGATGCCATCATGCATTAATGAATTGATGATAGGAAAATCACAAGATTCATCATACCTTATATTAAAGATTTCACAATCCACACTAGATTGTTCTAAGTGCATATCCAAAACTGTTGTGTTGTCTTCCTCATCATCACCAACATCATTCCAGTTCCCTCTTATGCATGATTCTTGATATGAAGCATCTTTCCCAAACTCTAAGATTTCAACTTTACTGCTGTCCTCTTCTGCACTTGGCTGCCTTAAGTCATTCTCTTTATCGTCTTCGCAATTGTGACCAAGTGACCATTCCCTTTTGCAAGTGAAACATCGCCCTTCTCTCCTCAACTGATTTTTGCTTCCGTGAAGAAGTCCTGTAACCTGCAGATCACTCGGTTTCCTTTCCTTTCCTGTTAACTCGTTGTTTACCCTTGTCAATCTTCTTTGGGACAGCAAACTCAACTTTATTAGCCGCAATATTAGCTGCAGTTTTAGGATCTTGTAAAGTATTTTGTTCAACTTCTTTCTTCGGCAACTTTATGAATGACAAATCAACCTTATCCTGAGGAAAAACTGAAGGTAGAGAAATTTGCATCATTGCAGTTAATTAACCGATGGATTTTTGTATCTCACTCTGAGTCCTATCCCAATCACGTTGTCTCCTAGACCAATCATTATAAGACTCCATGAATCTGAAATTTAATTAGGCTTCCACGAGCTGGCAGAATAAGCTGAGCTCTGAATTAACAATACCCAGAACTCTTAAAGCCCAAATCAACCAAATGGGTATTCAAATCACCAATACCCAGAAACTGGAAACCCTAGATTTGAAAACGGCAACCAAACCCTAACTTCCAAGTCTGAAAAATACTCACGGCTGCTGAATTTTTTTTTTTTCACACAATACTGAAATCATTTCTGAAATTTTCAGCAAACCCTGAACAGGCTAGCAGGAAAAACCAGCTCTGATACCACTGTAATGTCCCCCTTGGTTGGGACTGTTAAAAATTTCTGATCTAAATCTTATTGCGGATATAAAACTTGAAGAACAGGAACAAATTCCAACAATATAACCCAAATTGCAAAATATACAAAATGCATTGATTGAGAAATAACTTGCAATTTTATTTTCAGATTTCTTTCAATCTAGGGCACAAATTACAATGTTTTCAAGATCAACAATCTTTCCACAAATTCTTATGCAATCTGATTTTAAAACCCTTGAAATATCTTTATCAGCAAACACCAAAGTACCTCTGAAATCGTTGAAGCACCAAAGTGTGAATCCTGTGTGAATTCACCAACAGAGAACTGGGGTTTCGTCCAGCTCCAAAAATCTGAGGGGTTTCGTCCTCAGCCACACCGTTGGGGTTTCCGTCCCTTCGGAGAAGAAGTCTCAGCCACTGGCCTCAAACTCTAGAGAAAATAACTAAAATCCAGAATGACATGAAATGAGACCAAGCCACCGAATAAATAGACTCCTCCACAACAAACTCCTTTTGCACGCTCAATGTGGGATAAATCATGAAACATAACTCTTTTTTAAGTCCCACGTCCCCTTTTAATAAAATAAGGTTTTAAACTATATAAAGTATTTAAATAATTTTACTTTATATAATTAAACCTTCGCACATTAAAAACTTGGCCTTCTGATTATCCGATCCGCAAACTGAGGATAGATACGGACACCCATTTCGGTGAAGAATATCACTGCACCGTCCGTTTTGCCCGAAACCCTAAAAACTAACTTACTAAAAATAGTAAGTCAAGGCTTTGTCCATCCGATTCAACATCTGAGAGTGGATTCGAATACCCATTTCGCTCAATTATCCGCTCCCAGAACTCCAGTTAGGCTCCCCTGCAATCTGCCCTAGCCTACGGGAACCCGTGAGTAGGCTAAACCACTGCATCTAACTAATTGCTCAGAAAGGGGACATTACAAGATCAAATCCTATAACAAAATATTGAAGGAACTTATCGATAATATGGAAGTTGCACTAGTAGATGGACTACAAAGACGATGGTTCCTAGATGGGTTGTTGCCGAAATACAAGAAGAAAATGAAGGTAGTCCCACCAACTACCGATAGAAAGGCATGTAACAAAGCAATCTCATTGGAGAGTGAAGCTAAGCAAATTGCAGCAGGCTTAAGTCACTAAAAGGAATTTGATTCAGATAGTGACCGTGATGATTTACACGTGGCAATCTAAGCCATGAGGAAGGAACTGGAATGGATGGCTCGAGATGCAAAGGAGGAAAAGGAGAGACAAGATATTTGGTGTTTTAATTGTAAGAGAAAGGACACACATATTACTTGTCCATCAAATGCATAGTGCAATATTTGCAAAGTCGAGACACCAAACATTGTCGGTGCAACAGGATTCAAAAGATGAAAAACCTAGTACGTCGAAGAATGGACAAGCAACAATGAGTGGCAGATATAGAAACTGTAGACAGTGGTTCCAAGAAGAAATAATATCGGCAAGATGTCTACATTGTATCACACAATTTTGTAATAATATCCCAATTTTTGGTATATGTATTCAGTCGTCATGAGATAAATGCGGACTGAAAGATTGTAATAAGCTAGATGTGTAAGTTAGACGTCTAAGTTGTGTGTTAGACGTCTAGATTGTGTATTAGACGTCTAAGTTGTGTGTTAGACGTCTAGACTGTGTGTTAGACGTCTAAGCTGTGTGTTAGACGTCTAGACTGTGTATTAGACGTCTAGGTTGTGTGTTAGATGTCTGGACGGAGTGTTAGACGTCCAGACTGATTAGTTACATGCTCCGACTGATTAGTTAGTGCCCCAGACTAGTTAATGACGTTTGGCTAATGGTTGATTAGTTAGATGGCGCTCAAGTTGTAACTGGCAGGTAGTTGGGGAAGTTGGAGCCTGGTTAGTTTCAGTAACCGCCAAGGCTACCTATAAATAAGCCCTCCCCTCATTCATTCAGTAGTAGTTCAGTCATGCAGGTTGATGAATTGATGCAGTCCAGTCTTGTATACAGCCATGAAGGGCATTCTGCATAGGGTTTGCAGACTGAAGATTGTAATGCAAAAACTGTAATGTTGTACTGTAAATGCCATTGTTAATATAAAAGTGATGAGTGGATGAGTTGAATTACCTTAACAATATGATGAAGTGATATGGTTTAGGGAATCTATTTATCCACAGTTTGATTCACTTTTGTGATGATGGTATAAGGTCCATAATGCTTGTCATGTTGCTACTTGTGTCAATGTTGTCTTTCTACAAATTATCATGAACTTCTTGTTTGATGTGCTAATTGCATTCAATGAACTTTGTTGCCTTAGTTGTTTCCTTTGGGGCCTAAAGAGAGTCATCTATTAGAGCAACTGGAAGAGCTACATCTATAGGTGCCATTGGTTGAAATCCAAGACATGGTTAGAATGGGATATGTCTAATAAAGACATACCAAACTTTGTTGTAGCTATGTTGGACAAAATACAAGATCTCATCATACATGCATGGATGTTTTGAGTTTTAGAATAAGAGAAAATGGGCTATTATCTGTTTTATTATCTTTGTTTGCCTGTTTGTCTTTGGATAGATGGAAGTCAATGTGATCAACATTGTATCCATCAATATTGAAAGATTAGACTAGAATATACTCAAGAATGAACTCTCTATCTAAGACAATTTATTTTGTTAGACTGAAATGAACCCACACATAACTCAAATAAAGCTTTGCAACATGCTCTATTGTAATGATCCTTTACATGATGCTAATATAACCATCTTTGAGAATCTACCAACCACCACAAAAGCATAGTCATTACCGTCTTTAGTGGTGGGTAAACTTGATTAGAAAAAGGAAACCAATTTCCAAAGGCTTGGCTAGCATTGGTGGTGGAGTATAATCCCTTGCTTCTTCTTTGCAGGCTTGGCAATGACAAAATTAGTGCATGATCTGATGTACTTAGTGATGCATTTCAAATCTTATGGCAGGCAAGGGTCATCTATACAACAAATCGCCTTGTAACTTTGCTATTTTCTACTTCCTAGGTCATATTTTGGCACTTGCTTGTTGTATGCAAAGATGTCCCAAGTGATAGAGCAATCCCTTTTACAAATAGAAATGAGGAACTTGCATACTTCATTGAAGAGCTGTATATGTGTTTACAAAATTGGGGACATCTTCATACAGTTATGGCCAAGTTGAAGTCTTATGTCCACATGCATCAAGAGTGCTAGTAAGTTTTATGATTGGAAGTTGACACAAGCAATCAACAACTGAGTTATAGAATTAGCTTTCTTCTGTTTAATGTTCAAATGGATTTGCACTTTTGACGAGGCTCATTTTGCAAGTTGCTTTGTGTCCAAAACAATTGTAAAAGTTTCTGATCAGTGAAGATGACCATTTTCTTGGCCATAATATAATGTTTTCACAATCATGTTTGGGGAATGGCATGGAACTCCCTGCAATATGTTCCATACCTGCAGATTGCATCATTGACACACTTCGGTAGGTGACAAGGTGCGTAGTTTGAGTGAGGAACACTCCAAGTGCGTACTTCGAAACATCAACTTCAATTTTCAATGGTTATTGCAAGCATAGTAGTGAAAATCGGCAAAAAATTGGCAAAATCGCAATTCCGAGGCGATTCAATGATTTGCTGACTCAAATTGCATCGAATCGCCGAGCCAGCGATTATTACCAAATTTTTGAAAAAATTGGCAAAAAATTGCCAAAAAATCAACCACAGCTGCATAGGTAGAGGCTATGACCAATTAAGTGAAAAAGTTCAGTTTTTCACTCATTTTTTCAACGTAAGCTCTTCCAAACAAGAAAAAAACACTGCCTACCTACTACCACCTCGACCCAAACATGCTAGGGCATCCTAGGAGCGAGTGGATTGCAGTTTGAAGGAATCTGGCAGCCAACAACAGCCACCAATGACAATGCTATACATTATTGACTAATGAAATTCTCAAAGTTAGAACAATCCTAAGAGCAAGCGGATTGCTCAATATGCTTGTATTAATATTTTCTGCCCCTTGACCCCCGACATAGATGGTGACTGGATGTTAGCAGCCAAGGCACAAAAAGAGGCATGGACACAATGACAAAGAGAGATTAGAACTTCTGTTAGGGCAAAGGGCGAAGGCATTCAAAGATCTTGAGACATTGTATTTGTCATGACTCATGACACATTTTGTAATTTGCACCTTTTTTATATTATAAGCAATACAAGAATATTTGAATTTTGGAAGCATTAAAATTTCTTTATCTAAGATGTGTTTTGTCACTTTCATGTGTAGTTTAAGCTTACAGTCTTACATCATTAATATTTGATTTGCATAATGTTAATTCATTGTGATATGCATGAAAAAATCTTTTTTTCAATAAAAATTTACTTTTTCTTCCTTTTTTTGTCTTTTTTTTCCCGATTCCTGATTTTTCCGAGTCAATCATTTGCCAATTCCGTGCCGATTCCGAGTTTCTCCACTATGGTTGCAGGTTTGGCAGAGCAAGAATTGACATTGAACAAAGACAATGACTCAACTTTTAAAATGCTTTCTGCTGTGTCCTAGTGTAGACAAAATTTGCTTTGATGCCTCGTTTAGTCACCTAGCTTAGAGGTCATGCAAGGTGAGAGAATCCCAAAAGGAATCAACAATTGAATTTGGAAAGACCTAGGAATATGGGAAGCTTCATTATAATGTGGAATCAGGGCATTTTGTTTTGCTTAAATCATTTTGGACTCCCTTTCATCCTAACATTATCAATGATCTAGCCAAGGTACTAAATCATCCTTGTGCTAGATGAAGATTTCTCCAAATGGACATAGAACTATAACGTGTTCTTTGGAGCACTTGTTGAACATGCTTGAGGTGCTATTTTCATGTTTGTTGTATATGAGAATGGTTGAAGCAGACTATGAAAGAATTTGTCACGGGGCAGAAAATATTATTAATCATCTTCATGAATATTGTAGGTGCATCATTTTGCGCGAAGAGCATAATTGGCCATTAAAACAACCCTTAGATTTGAATGCACTCTTCTCTATATCAACTAACTTAATGGAAACTTGGTAGTATCATGACTTGAGTTTGATTTTATTGAATTACTTTGCACCTTAGAGCTAGTCCCTCAGGTCATCGATTTGAGGATATGGTTTGTCTTCTTTAAAATTATATTGTTTAATGCCCTATAGTTAATACAAATAGCCATATTCTTTCATTCTTGGGGGACTATGGCAAGTTGAGGCATAAGTTATGGATGGCCTTTCTGTATCAACTCTTGAATCTGGCACTTAATTTCATCATTCTTCAAAATAGTGTTTTGATATGAAAGAGCAGTGGGCAAAGGAGACCTAGGGATTAGGTCCATGCTATTCCTTGATAATGGAGGGGCACTCTTGTTGGTGTCTTGAAGATGTCATCATGCCTTAGTGTCATACAACTGTTCCACTTTAGTGTAGTTCTTTACTCTAGTTTAGCTTATTTTTCTAGCACGTTTTGGTTAGTATAGTGCATTATAACAGTTCTTTTCGACAAGTCCCATTGGCCTACTTTGGGCATCCGTGGACATTCATAAAATTATCATTTCTTATCTGCTACAATTTGGCCCAATTGATTTTGTTTTGTTAGTTAGATGACTACAACAATTTGGATGGCAACTGTTGGTTACGAATCTGCCATGAGGAAAGGATTTCGGGTTAATGCGCCCAGATTCGCCCACCAGCATGAAAGGCCGGAAGGAAGAGATGCCTTCCGTGCCAATCTCCGGAGAAGGCCGGCTCCTTTTGGGGGGGTTTTATGTTCAAGCTAAGAGTGCAGGAAAGGGATAAATAAACAGAAAGAATATACAAATATACTTGGAGTTGGTGGGGGGAACTAACAGTACGGCAACCAAAGAATCACCAATACTTACTGCATTATAAATACAAAGACTGAGAACTGCAAAATCTAAGTGTACTTCCGAAACCTAAGCAAGTAGTACGCACAGACTACAATGGTCCCCTAGCAAACATTCTCCCTACAAGGAGAACTAACAAAGACGGCAATGCATCAATCACCGTGATACGGACACTAACATGAGTAGAAAGCAACCTAGAGATATCAGATCCAGGTATATGTGATATGCAGTGATTTTAACCGCACAGCTACAATGGTCCCCTAGCAAACATTCTCCCTACAAGGAGAACTAACAGCACGACAACGCATCAATCACCAGATACGGACAGCAACGTAACACAACTAATGGAACTGCTACCACATCTATTATATGAAATTTAAAAGTACACAAACAATGCTAAAGGCCCCTGATCACCAAATGCTGAAACGAATCAACGAGCCATGACACAGGGAAGCGTAAAGCATAAACATAAAGAAAAAAAAGCAGCAGAACAGAACCAGGCATACAAATTATATTTATAAGCAGAAGCACGGTTACATTGGTTCCCTAACGTACATTCCCCTTCCACCCTTTACAATGAAATCATGGTGGGTTTTTATAGCCCGAGTCCCTCCCGTTACATTAATGGGCACAAGGTCCCAGTCAAACATAAGCTGACAAAAGCGGCGAAGGAGCTGCAAGTGCTGACCTTTTGTCGGACCGGACTGTACTCCGCAAGCATGGTCTTCCCGGAAGCCGGACAGCTACGTGGCAGTGTGTTGGGCAGAACTTCTTCTCAGCAGGTATGCGGGTAGCTGGAGCAGGTAGAACCTCTAATCAGCTTTGAATGAGGCTACTGGCACAGGTAGTGCAGCCCATGCTCGTCCTTTTGCTCGGCACGTCTTGGCTCAAATCTCGAAGCTGGACACTTGTCAGATGATGAATGATGCTGTGTGACACGTGTCGGCCTTGAAAGGCAGTTTGTCCAACTTCGTTGGGGATCAGAGCGTCTCGGGTTGCGCGGGCAGAAAACAACGTAGTCGGGAAGGCCTCCATGCCTTAGGAGTATTTCCGAGTTGTTCCCCTACTGCGCACCTGTCAAGGGCGCACTTCGACTTCGCTACGAAGTCGGACTGCGCATAGGTGAAATCTGGTATCTGCCGCCGTACGGACTTTACTCCAGCATTAATCACTTTTGTGTCAGCCTGCCAACCTGCCAGTTACAAGGTGCGCCCAGAAACTGGGCGAAGTGCGAACTTCGCACCGAAACTGGGCGAAGTGCGTACTTCGCACCAACACTTAGCCATTTTTCAGGTAACTTGCTGGGAAGTTTAAAATTCAACTGAGGGGCTCCGAGAAAGGGGGGAAGAAAGAGAATATGGGAAAGAAAGAGGAAGGGAGAGCAGAAGAAAGGAAAATAGAGGAAGAGGGAAAAAGAAGAGCAGCACTGTTACAAAATTGAAAACATTGCACCCCGTGCAAAATGTGACAACAGACAACAACTACCCTCTTTGCTCTGTTGGGGCTTGATCATTAGGAGGAAAGATTTTGTGATTTAAGCAATCAGTGTTCTACATTGATTAGTGGTAAGGAACCTTTGTTAGCAAGGGTTACTTCTAGTGTCTGATAGCAATGTTTTACAGGGGTAATGATGACACTTCAAGGTCTTGAGTCATAGACCCAATGGTCTCCCACATGAAAAGTTACCCTATATCACATAGTGCCTTGTCCTTGAAGGGCTTGATGGCATATAAGAAGTGGCATTGCTATTTGATTTAGGTATCTCTATCCTGATGCAACCATCCAACTGTATATGGTTGAGAATGAAGTGTCATTGGTACATTCAACCTTTTAACAAGATCTACAGAAATTTTTTTTGTGACTACCATTGTCTATAGTTAAATTTAAAGCCTTCCCTTGCACCCATAGCTATGAGTGGAATAGGCATTCTTTCTCCTTAAGGGATGGTGGTGTTATTTTTGTTGTCACAATAATTACATTGGGGTCTGCTTCCATGATTTGTTTCCCTTTCCTAGCATTGGTGTAGATGTTAGTATTGTGGATGGTCTCAATGTTAGTGCTTGTACTCAATCAATGTATTGGATAGCACAACGCTCATCTTGTGAGTGTCTATCACTTTTATGATTGTCACACCACTTACCTGTGATTTATTTTCTGGAGGGATTTTCTTTGGCTCTGATTTTTCTAGTGGCTTATTATTAGTCGTGGTGACACCTTAGTCTAGTTGGGCCACTTTCTTTTTTGCGTTTATGTTTGGACTGCTATTCATTCTTGTTTGCATATGTGTAAGCTTCTTCCATAGTCCTGATTTCTAATAAGCCCATTTCAGTTTGGATGTATCAATACGAGTCATTATAATATTTAAGGATTTGTCTTCCATAGAGTCATGTACAATGATTTGCAACCAAGGCATGGAATGCCTTGGTCTATTCCTGCACTAGCTGTTCTCATTCATGTTGCAGTTGTTGCCACTTTATGTATTGGTTATCGTAATTTCCCATAACATTATAATCACCTTTGATGGCTTCTAAATACTCTGTTCATGTCATCTCCATGTTGTACTTGATTGAGTTATCCATCTCTTCCTTAGCTTGGTAAGAATATATTTTTCACCAATTTCAATCAGGAGTAGCAGCTTTTCAAAATGCGAATGATTTTTTTCTACATCAGTTTTTTCTTTTTTGGTTCAAGAGAGAAATATGATCATAACTAATGCCAATAATTCTTTATTGCATTTGTATCGATTTTTCTTTAGGAAAGAGGAACTTTAAAATTTGCTCATACTTTGAAGGGTGTTGCGCCTTCAAAGGATCAACCTTTTAGAAGAAGGGGCTGAGTCATGGTGATGAATAGTTTTGTGTCTTGAGACCATACTTTCTCTAGCTAGACTTCATTCCACATCACATAGAAATACAGAATCAGCTATTTTGATATCACAAATCTGGTTTTTAGGAGTAAATCAGGTAACAATGCATCAATTTGTGGAATCTGATTTGTTACAACATACATGAAATCATGAAAGAATAGAAAATGAGAGAGCAACAAAGGAACATGGAACCATTTAACATGCAGAAAAATATAATATCAAATTATAAGAATTGAATCAAAATATTTCCAAATATTCGGACTTTAAAAAATCAAATCGACATAAACCATCGACAACTACGGGATGACTTCGAACCAGCCTACTCCTTTCACATGTTAAAACATCTTTAAATATTTTAACATATTTTTCTTCAAATGTATAATCTTTTTTTCTGTTGACCTTAAAATCTAATTTACGCTAACACGTTTCAAGACACGTGAGGCGACCTATTGGAGAAGCAAGGGGGCACAAAAGGGCTAGATCTAGGGTCTAGCAACTTATGAGCAGTATCCTGAGATCATACTAACCTTGGTATGACTCACAATCAAGCACAAGGTGTATAGTGTTTCGGAGAAAATATATGGTCAGTACTTTTACTGGTGATGGTTCATAGCAAATCCTTGTTAGATACAGGATTTTAAGAGCCTCACACATCACAAGTATGCAATGTCCTTTCAGAATTTAGTGATGTAATTTATGGGCAAAGATGTTATAGAATCTGTGCTGCATGACCTTAAAGTGAATTTGCCAAGCCTAGTAGTTTCATGCTGGATGATTGCATTGGGAATATAAAGGTCCTTATGATTCTTGGGGCTTGGTGGTAAAACCTCTTTGAAATTTTCTCACTCTGCTGCTAGAGGCAATAAATGGTCATCCAAGGATATGTCTTCCTAAAATGATAATATTTGATCTGTACACCTTTGTCTGTATACAAAAGTTTTTTTTTGAAAAGGTTAAAAACTTTATTGACAGGGCAACAATCAAATGACATTCATAGGTCTGCCACTTTTGTCAAACCCTAAAATCTGAATAAAACTCAGATTAACATGTCCAAAAATAACAAAAAAATGAGTACCATCTAAAGAGCAGAGACTCTTAGCCTGATCCCCCTTCTGTGTTATGCTGATTCGAAGTAACCTAGCAGGCTTGACAGTCCTGCAAATGCTACCAATGCTGTCCCAAAAGGGGCCAAAGAGTGCTGCAAGAGGCAGCAAAAAACCCAACCAATAACTATTCATCCTCCATTGACCCACAAGGCTCAGTGGACTCTAGACCTGTCCTCATCCTTACATAAGTCTTTGCTGGCCAAACAAAGAACCATTTGGTTCACCTCCAGCCATTCAAAAGTGTCCCTATCCTGATTAGAATTCAGCATGCATCCAACCGGACTTTCACTATTGTGTTTAGCCAAAAAGTCCGCTGCTGCATTATTTTGTATATCAACATAGACCGGAATGGCATCCTTGAACTGCTGCCATATGGACTTAATTTGGCTCACAAATATTCTTATCCTCCAGGCTTTTGTTCTGAAATTTCTAATAACATCTAGAAGCCCCACCATAATTTATGAGTTGGACTCAACTATGATCTTTCTAACCCCATTCTCCCAAGCATTGAGAGAACCTTGTTTGATAGCCATCCCTTTAGCTTCATTGTTAGTAGCCCTTCCAAGACCCTCTAGTTCCCAATGAAGGATCTTCCCCTTGAAATATCTTCCGAGGAAACCAATGCCTGCAGCCCTTGAGTTATCCTTAACTGCACCATCAAAATTGATCTTTTCCCAGTTCGGGGGAGGGGGTTGCCATGATCCCAACTTCTGCGACTTGGGAGTCAACTCATTCTCCTGGGTTTTCTGGTCCCTTAGGGGAGCTGTAATAGTTTCAGAAACCTTGGTAACAATTTTATGCCAAACCAACTCCATTGGACTAAACTCCTCTCTAAAAATTTTGGAATTTATTTCCAGCCAAATGTGCCACCAGATGAAACTCAGGCCTAGGGACCAGCCCAACTGAATGAAGATATTCTTGAACTTTCTTCGTTTCCAAATCTCCCAGATATTAGCAAGAGTCACCTGAAAGTTTAGGTGAGCCTTAAAGAGGTCTAACCACCTTTTCCACAACTCTCTGGCGAATTCACATTGGAAAAGCAGATGATCAAGCGTCTCCTCAATTACACATGATGCAATTGGAGGGGCCATAAAAACCTCTCTTTATAAGGTTATCATAGGTGAGACAGCTCCTATGCATCACTTCCCAAGCAAATAAATTTATTTTAGGCCAGCCCTTAGCCACCCAAACTCTATCCCAAGGGGCATCTCGTAGGATCAGCAGAGGAGGGAGCAAAGCATTATAACCATCATGGATAGTGAAGACACCTAGACTTCCAAGGCCCCAGGCAATCCTATCCTCTTCCTCTTTCCCCGTAAGGCACCTTTGCTTGAGGATCTTATCAATAAGAAGCTTTTGATGAAGAGGGACAAGAACAGGTCATTCTTCCAACCTCTTCCAATGAAAGAAAGAGAAATGTCCAATCTGCTTGGAAGTAATGTAGGAAGCCATCTTAATCCATCCTCTACCTTTGACGCTTTGTTGCAAGGGTTGCAACTCAGGGAAGTCATAAATTAAGGGGGGATGCTGGTCCCAAGAATATGTCTCCTTTACCAGCTTTTTAGAAAAGTTCAGATTTAACAAATTGTTCTCCAGCTTTTAGGACCTTCCAAATAACGGAGCCAGGTCCCCTCAAAAGAGTGCAGCCAACTTCTTGATGGGGGATAGAACCTAAATACTTACTAGTGATGACTTTGCTGAAGAAAGCCTCCTGGTTGGAGATCCATCTCCAATAGAGCTTCTCGGCAAGAGCTTGATTGTTTAAAGCTGCTTTACAAAAACCAAGACCCCCTCGAGCTTTAGGCTGACATATTTTATCCCAACTAACAAGAGCCCACTTCTTACCCATCCTTGGGCCATCCCACAAAATTTTTCTCATAAGCGAATCCAACTCTTTAAGGACTCTCATAGGGGCAGCTAGGACGGACAATTTATAAACAGGCTTCTCTTGGATCACCGATTGGATCAGAGCCATTCTTCCTCCAAAAGTAAGCCAGCGATGAGTCCAATGACTTTAGCAGTGGCTCTATCCATTAAAGCTTTCCAATCAGCCACCCTTAGACTCTTGAAATGAAGGGGAATCTCCAGGTAATCAAGCGGAAGGGCGCCCTAGGCAAAGATCAAAATGGATAGAATATGATCCTGGATTCTTCTGTCCGTATTGAAGAAAACAACCTTGGATTTGGCCGCATTCACCTGCTGGCCAGTAGCGTCCATGTAGGTTTTTAAGATGGCTTTGAGCGTTCTAGCCTCCCGAATGCTAGCTTCCCCAAAGAGACCTTTATCATCAACAAATTGAAGGTGAGTTAGCGTCTCCTCACCCAGTTGCACACTTGCCAAAAGTCCTTGTTGCTTATTTCTCCGGAGGAATTTGCCCTACAAAAGTTATTGTTGGTTACGAATCTGCCACTAGGATAGGATTTTAATCTAATTGCGCCCTAGATTCGCCCAGCAGATTGAAAGGCCGGGAGGAAGGAATGCCTTCCGAGCCAATCTTCGGAGGAGGCCGACACCTTTGGTTTCTCAACTTGGGTGGTTTAGTTTAGAGTGCAGGAAAGGGATTTAGCAAATACGAAAAGAGACATAAATATGCTTGTTTCGGGTGGGGAAGTTAAGCAGCACAGTAACAAACCAATCACTACTACTAGCAGCAATCCAAAACAATACGTAAAGCAGAAACTAATGGTGCTATTCTATCTTATGTATCCTTTACTTTAGTCCCCAACAAAGTTACTTAATTGCCAATATTGATATCCAGATGCAGAATAACAATAATCAGAAATATAAGTGACATAAAGCAGAAACACTTAGCAAAGGCAGCATACAAGATAAAGACAACCAATAGAGCCAAGAATACTTTATATTTTGGAAGCAAATGCATAGCTACAGAAGTTTTTTAGCAGTATACCTTCCTTCCACCCTTATACAATGAAAAGAGACAGCTATATATAGTGTAAAATCCCCCCCCGATTACATTATGGTCCCAGTGTTCCAGGCCTGACAAAGCATACAGAAGCTGACAAAAGCGGCAAGCGGCTGATGCTTGACCCCTGCAGGTAAGAAAGTAATGGCAGTAAGGTGCACTTGGAAACGTGTCAGCTCTGCGATGATACGGTGGGTGGGAAGCCAAATTTGGCTTGAATGGGAGTAGATGTAATAGAACTTGTCAGTTCATACCCATCCAAATAGTACTTGAGCAACACAACTTCTGTCACACCCTGATCTGAATCCCGAGGTAGGGCACCTGTCAGCATCTGAAGCCCGCTGGTGAATGATGGGGGAGGGAAGACACAGTCTTTTTCTTTGGATTCTGATTCCGCCCAGCAGCGCGCAAAAATGAAGCGCAGTCAGACGGCCCGACTTGGAAATGGCGCAGTAGGGCGGTCCCTGCCTTAGCCACTTCTTGGCTTTCTTTGTTTCTTCCGTCCGAGGGCGCATGAAGACGAGCGCGCAGTCGGACGGCGCAGCACACTTGGGCGGGTCCATGCCTTAGACGTTCTTCAACATCACTCTCTTCTGGCCTTTCGATTGTGCACTTATGGGTCAGCGCCGCCCGACTTCGCAGCGAAGTTGGGCGGCCTCAACACTTGATGGATTTTAGGCGCCTTTTTCACAAATGACGCCCGAGTGCGCACTTCTCCCTTGGGCGCCGTCCGACTTCGCGCGAACTCGGGCGGCCCCGGTATTTAGAAATTTTTTGGGCTTTGTTCACTCTCAATGCCGCCCGAGTGCGCGCTAGAATATGCGCGCCGTCCGACTTCGCGCGAAGTCGGGCGGCTCACACTTAGAATTTTTTCGGACGGCTCTCTCGCTCTTCTGCCCAGGTGCGCAAGTTGAAGCGTGCGCAGCCCGACTGCACAGTCGGGCGGGAACCAACACTTAGAACTTTTTTGGGCCAATTTTGCCCACTTGACAGAGACACTTTCAAACATGAATTTAAGAGATGAAAGAGATGGAATGGAAGAATAGGGAGCAAAAATGGAAAGAAGAAGAAAGGGAAAGAAGAAAGGAGGGAGGCAAAGCAACAACCTTACAGTTTTTTCAAAAATTAGCACCCCCTGCAAAATGTGGCAACATTCCTGGCAGCTCGCGGGGTGTCGAGCTCGCCTCGGCGCAATGAACCTTTAGCCTTTATCCCTTGGGCACAGAGTCACTCCCGGATCCTGTACTTGTCTGTTGTTGTTGCTGCTGCTGCCGCACTTGTTTGGGAAGCTGCTCTTCTTCTTCACCCTCAGTAGTGTCCTCTCCAGATTGTGAGCTTGACAACTTAGCTTCCTTATCTTCTTCCTGCCTGGCAGGTACGACCCGTTCGCGGACGTGCAGGTTCGGCCCAGGCTGCCTCTTGGAAGGGCTCTAAGTTGCTGATATCCTTCAGCGCTTTCCGAAATGCCGCAACCATGTGCTCATCAATAGTATTGCACCTCTCTCCGATTTCTAGGAAACAGGCATTGATCTTGCCGAGCCTAGACATTAACTGGGTCACCTGTTCTTCTTGAATGGGCTCGACGCAACCGTCAATCTCCGAGGTATCTGCCTCGTATGTCTGCCAATCCTGCTTGATCTGCTCCAGAGGCGGGAATCCTTCATTTTTTACAAAGCTCGGGGATCCGAGCACAAAAAGGGAATGGAATGGGGCCAGGCAGATGTTCTTTTCATGTAGCAAGGCATCTAAACTTTTCCTGGTCACCTTGAGTTTCTCTGATTTTTCAAAATAATCCTGCAAGGTGATCCTTGCATCTGCCCAGTCTAGGGCAATCTCTGACATTGGTGAAAATTGGAAGCCCTTGTGCTCATATTCTTCAAGTTTCATCGCCAAGTCCAGCCATTGCCGTGCTTGACGTTCGGCTTCCTCTACCATAGGCTTTCCCTGGGCAGAAAGTTCATGTATCGCGAAGACAAAGCTGAGGATAGGTAAACATCTGACAACATTAGCCCTGCACCCCTCTAGCAGGCCGGCCCTTATCTCCCTTATTTTGTTCTTCGAAAACGTCGCGGCCTGGGATGAATTTTCCTCTAGCAGCGCCTGAGTTTGCTGTAGTTGTTCTTGCAGCTGAGTAACATGGTTTAGGGCTGCCTTCTTTTCCTCCTCCAATCGGGCGGCTACCGTCTTTTGGGCTGCTGTCTCCTGTCGAGATACTGCAAGCTGGTCCCTTAAATTTTTTACTTCTTCCCAGGCAGATTCTAGCTGTACTTTCGTTTTGGCCATGTCATCCTCAAGGTCTCTTCTCTCAATTTGAAGCTGGAACAACTTCTCCTTGTCTTTGAGCCGCTTGACTAGGAGCTTGTTTGTTTTTTGCTGAATCCCACCTATCTCATACTCTTCACTAATGTCATCGAAGCTCTTCTCCCTGACCTCGTGCTCATAGTCAGCGTCGGTCATTTTGTAATGTCCTAGCCCTTTCGAAGGCAAATAAATTTACCACCCAAAGAGCCAGGTTCCGATCTTGGGTTCCAAAATGAAAACTTGAATGTCTTGTTTTATGATTGCTTTGATATCACGTGATTTATGCAAATATGATTTTTTAATACTTTTTGCAATAATACAAATTATGGAAATTAAAATAGCAGCAAACTAGACATGCTTGTATCTTAAAAACTACTCCACCAATGACTACGAAATTGAAGCACAAACTTCTTCTAATGATATTGAGCAAACCCAAATGAAGGAAATTGTACAAGGATAAGTGTACCCGGAGATATAAAGGCCTGATATCATTCTGGAAGTTAACACCAGCAACACCAAACTTATATATTCATTAAATATGCTTGTAATACAATTTCTCCAGCATACTAATTGTTGTTTGGCTGTCCAAAAAAGAGAAGACCTCATACAACACAATGAATACTCCAAATAGGAGGCATTTGGCCTCAATAAGTGCACGCCCTTCATTGCAACTGGTACAACCTGTTAAAACCCTTCACAAATGACATAGATCCCTTCCAAACTACTGAAGTGTACGGCTGATAAGCTGATAAAAAACTATGAATAATCAACAATACAAGCTTCTTCAAAAACCCAAGCAATCTAATTCAAAATAGCCTCTAATGGTTTGGCCTCACTGGAAAAATCTGCAATCTGAAGTAACTCTAAAAATGGCACCAAGTGCACCCCAAAACTCATCAATAACCTGCAACTTTGAAGCCTAAATCATTCCCCGTCACAGAAATGCCACAATCACTCCAAGGATATCTTGCAATCCCAAAAGTGATGTTCCTGTTGGAGGGTTTCGTCTCCAAACAAGCCAAATCTGCCCTTGCCTGTGGTTTTTCGTCACAAACAAGCTGGATATCTTCCTGCAAACTCTGCTGCAAGCAAGCTCCTTTCTCCAAACATGAAATGTAATAACCAAAGATGTTTTCAAATGCTCTCACAACCTCTATTTATTCTTTTCTTGAGCTAGTCGACCCAATGTGGGTAGAATGTGGGATTAAACTTCTTTCTTTTTTACTTGCTTTATGTCAATAATTCATTTACTAATGAGCACATATAATGACTTAACTCCACAATATCACTTAATCATATTATAATCTCCAAAAGTGGCGTCCAAGCTAGGCATTAATAAAACCACATTAAAATATACATTATTTCCTTCAAAATGAGTACTCATAAGCCCCCTAACAAATCATAAAGTCATACTTAAGAGAATAATATAATAATTTAATGACTTTATAATAATTATAACTTCGATGATTAAAAACTCCATGACCGCTCATCCAAACTCACATACGAAGATAGAAATGAGTACCCATTTGGCCGAAGATGCCAGCCGTACTTTCCGTTTCCCGAGAATCCAACCCTAACTGACTTACTAAAAATAGCAAGTCTCTCGAAAATACCGCCGTAAACGGTCCCGAAAGCTAACAACTGTGAATGCAGATCGTCCAACAATATCTCCATAACACCTAGTGGTTCCTAAACACTCGACATTACCTACGAAACCTTATGAATAGGCAAGTCCATATTACGCTCTATTAGCTGACTAGGATGGGGACATTATAGTCCTCCCTCCTTGAGATTGCTTGTCCTCAAGCAATCCAATCTCAGAACATGACAATATCAAAAATAATTGCCATGTAATCCCTGGATCCTAGCTGAATCGATGAGATTCATATCTCCAAATGAGATAAATCCTACACCGCTGACCCTCTCGCAAGTGTCATCTCGTGTAGTCCTCTATCCGTAAGTGCAATCGCTCTTTGAAATAGTTCAACCAACTCACAAGTAAACTGCTCTCCACAATCCCGGTCAAGCTCTGTCACCACACTGAAACCGAGCATATCCTCTAAGTCCCAAATCAACATCATGTTAGAACTAACACGCCGACGCTGCGCCACTCGATCAAAACCAGAAGCTCATAGTAACACAACCGCACACACCTCATCTCGTATTCCCGTAATGACAACACCCTAAACTAGACTGAAAACCCAGTGTGAGAGGATAAGTAAATCAAGGACGATAAGTTGAGAAGATGTTGGAATCAATCCTCCAACAACTCTCAACAACCAAAGTAACCGATCCCTGACTAAAAAATCTCTCCAATCTTTCTATTGACATAAGATTGGAGTTAATCGGTTGCTAATCCACAACCGAACAATAATGACCCATATGGGAGTCTGAACTAACTCCCGCCACCAAATAGCCAACGAAAGTGACATCAAGGCACAATCTCCACAGATCACTGACCTCCATGGGCACACACCTCCCGGATCCCATGGGCCAAAGAATATCCTAGTAGTCATGTCAACTGCCAACTCGGTGAAACAACAACTAAACCATTGACAACTACCTAGATCCCAAATCCATATGTGGTCCCCTACCATATTGCCTGAACCAAGGAAAAATCCAAGATCCAAGATCGAAATATCATAATCGCATACAAGCGAAGAGTTGTTCAGCCATAACTCTGTCTCTGCACTACATCCATCATGCTGAACCAAACAATCATCCAAGCAATGACTCACCTTACCCTCTAATGAAGAAGGCATCTCATACCCCAGTGTTGTATACAACCCGCTATAACCATTTTTCAACCCACCACTATGTGTCATCCGAAAAAAGGTCCACTCATCTACATGTGGGCTGAAATCAAAATGACTAGCATACCTCACTACACAATCCATATGAACCTCACCAACTGAACCCCCGTGAAGCTCCAAAGAATCCCCGAAGTATGGCTCGCATCATCATCCTCAGGATCGGAATCAGGTAATGTACCATCATCTACTGCACCAAATGAGGAAGTAGCATCCATTAAAGAAAGCATATCACCACTTCGCTTATGCACATACTGATCGACTTGAGTGAATGCGGAATCATTATTACTAATCAATCCTTCCTCGCGTCCAATCTCATGTATCCCCTCAATCAACTGCTTAACCACCATAGTATCCGAATTAGTCTCTGAATCATGTGAAGTGGATGCAACAGATGACTTATCAACACTCAGACTTATTTTGGAGATTTTTCTTTTGCTTACCATGGCTCATTTCTCCCGAAAGTGCTAAAACCAACGGGCGAAGCCCGACTTTGGGACCATTTTCTACGCCCTTGGGAGGAGACCTTGTGCCTTAGTCAAAATTTTGGGCTCTCGTGCATTTTACTTTTTCAAAACGTTGGCTCTCCTTTTGAACTTAAAGCAGGAAACTATGGACTGAAAACAATATTTACATGCAGAAATAAAACTGACTGCAGAAAACAAACATATGTACAAGGGGAAAACCTTGGGTATCTTCAGCTGTAGTATGCTTTCGGGTGAAAGCCATTGACGGGAATTGGGAGGACCTGGCCCTCCATGTCCTTCAGTACAAACGCATTGAACTGATTCATCCAAACAACTTGGAAGGGACCATCCCAGAAGGCATCTAGTTTGTCATGATTGCCTGGTTTGGCTTTGTTGGAGTCCCATTTTAGCATGAAATCCCCGATCCTGAAGATTCGGGCAGTGGTTCCTTTTGAAAACCAGTTTTGCGTTGTCTCGGCGTGCTTGGTGAAGGCCTGATACGCCTTCTCTCTCTCTTCCTCCAGTTGCAGTAGCTGAGCCAATCAGGTATCAATGGAGTCTCCGGGACCTTTCTCATCCTCTAACAGCCAGAGTGCAGGTATATCTATGTGTGTGGGCAGGACAGCTTCCTTGTCGTATACAAGCGCATATGGGAACGTTTTGATAGACTTCTTGAAAGAAATACGGTCTGCCCAAAGCGCACGGTCCAACAGTAGATGCCATGTCCTTTTATTCTTTTCCACAGTCTTCTTTATAATCTTCAACAGATTCTTGTTAGTAGACTCAGCTAGGCCGTTTCCCTGTGGATAGTAGTTTGAAGACGTCTTGTGATAAATGCCATACTTACCAGTGAATTCTGTGAGCACGACACCTGCAAACCCTGGACCATTGTCCGTGATGATTGCCTCTGGTATCTTGAAACGGGTAATAAGGCCTTCTAGAAATCCAATGACTGTTTCTTGGTCTGCATGCTTTGTAGGCACTGCCTCGGCCCATCGGGTGAAATAGTCTGTGGCCGTTAGGATAAAATTTTGCCTTGCCGAAGAGATGGGTGTGATTACTCCGACAAAATCAAGGCCCCATTGCTGAAATGGAGTCTTAGCTTGAATCGGATGGAGGGGCATGGGAGCCTTACGATTTCTGCTAGCGAACTTCTGACATTTCTCACACTTTTGGCAGACTGCGTGCGTATTTGCAAAGAGGGTGGGCCAATAGTAGCCCGCTTTAATAATTTTCAAGGCCGTTGGCCTTCCCGAATGATGTCCTCCTGGCATCCCTGAATGGAATTCGCCAAGGAACTTCGGTTGGTCTGATTCTCTGTCGCATCGCAACAGGATGCCGTCAATATTACTGAAATATAGCCCATCGGGGCGTAGAACGTACCTCAAGGCGTTAAGCCTGAACCTCCTTCTTTGTGAGGCATTGAGATGATCTGGACATCTCCCTGTGTTGAAATACCACACTAGATCATTTGTCCAATCATTCTCCTCGGATAAGGAGTTAGCAAGGTAAATTTTCTGTCTCTGGATTCTCCCACTGACAAGCAGAGACTTCGGCTGCGGCGCTTTGGGCCAACTCTTGGCATAGAGCCCCTCCCTCGAACCAACTTCGTGGGTCGAACCTCTATGTCAAATTCCTGGATCTTGGCAATCCATCCTGCTCTCCTGTGACCGGGTTCACCCCGGATCATGAAATTTCTGACATCCGGGTGTATCATGAAGACAGTGGTCCGGCTTTGAGAGACAAAATGCTTGAATTTTTGAAGGGACCTCATAACTGCATGGACTTGTCTCTCAATAAAATTATACCTTTCTTCATGCGGTTGGATTACTTGACTTAGGAATGCTATTGGACGCTCTTCTCCATCGTCTCTCTTCTGGGTCAGGACTGCAGCGCAGCTTTTGGGCTCTCCTACTGCATAAAGTATGAAGTCTTTTGAGTAGTCTGGATTTATCAATACCGGCGCCTGAGCAATTCTGGCCTTGATTTCTTCGAAGGTTTTCTTCCTTTCATCGGTCCAGACGAATTCTACTTCCTTCTTTAGGAGTTCGGCCATAGGCTTGATTACTTGGGCAAAGTCAGGTACAAACTTCCTCACGAAGTTAATCTGGCCGAAAAATGACTGCAGCCCTTTCTTGTTGACTGGGATGGGTAAAAGAAGGAGAGCTTCCGTCCTGTCTGGATCAACTGCAAGGCCCTTTTCAGAAATAACATGGCCAAGCAGTTTGCCCTCCTTCACCGCAAAGACTGATTTCTTTGGGTTGATGGATATGCCAAACTTGCGACATCTGTCGAATATTTGCCTCAAATGGGAGGCGTGGTCTTCTCTTTTGTATGAAAACACAGTCATGTCATCCAGATAAATGACAATGATCTTATTCAGCAATTCACGGAACGCCAAGTCCATGGCTATTTGGAATGTAGCTTCGGCATTTGAAAGACCGAAGGGCATGCGTTGGTAGGCGAACGTCCCCCATTTAGTAGTGAACGCCGTCTTGTGCCCGTCTTCGTTCTTTACCCAAATCTGGTTGTAGCCGAAAAACCCATCTAACAGAGAATATCTGAGCTCCCGCAACTACGTGCAGGATCTGATCAATTTGAGGGAGTGGGTAATGATCCTTTAATGAGGCCTGGTTAAGGTTTCTGAAATCTATGCAGAGACGGATGTCTCCATTCTTTTTTCTCATGGGGACCAGATTTGCGACCTAAGAAGAATGCTTGATGGGGTAGATGATCTTTGCCTCTAGCATTTTCAAGAGCTCTGTCTTCATCATGGCTTCAATCTTAGGATTTACGACCCTCTGCTTCGCCTCGAAGGGCTTAGCGTTGTCTTCCAGCTCTATGGTGTGCTGAATCATCTCCCCGTCATACCCCTTCAAGTCTTGGTAGCACCAGGCTACAATATCCGGGTACTCTTCACACAAAGCTCGTATCTGTCTTAACTCTTCATCGGTGCAGTCTCTCCCGACCTTGATCACCTTTCCAGGTTCTAACTCTAGGTCAGTGTACTACTTAGGGTCTACTTTGATCCTGTGGGATATGGCCCTGTCATTTTGATCAAAGAGACTTTCCAAGGTAATCAGTCCTTTCGGGACGTGATTATTCTTCAACTGTATCAACCCCTCATACCGCTCGTCATCAGGGTCTCTACTTTCGATTGAACTAGCTTCATGTATCATAAAGGTGACGATATCATCGTCACAATCGAACACCTGCCAGTGGGTGTCCTTATCAGGCACAAAAGGCCTGTAGATAGTCCGAACCGGCTTCGGCTTCTGCATAGTGTCATCAGCCGGGACGTACTGGCTCCAACGGACGCCGTGAATGTCAGCGTGCTTATTTTTCTCTCACGAGAGATAGGTTTGACATTCAAGGAGTCGAATGACTCCATTAGATCCCATACACGGTTGCGATATGCCTTGAGATAGTGCTTCTTGGAGGCGCACTTGTTGGTAATTTGGTGGCACACCAACTCTGAGTCGCCAAAAAATTGTAAATGCTTGATCCCGAGCTTTCTGCCTTCTTCAAACGTAAGCATAGGGCTTCGTACTCTGCCGCATTATTGGTGCAACTCCAGGCCAGCCTATAACAGCAGTCCTTCTGAATGCCAGATGACGAGACCAGGAGGACACCTGCCCCAACGCTGTTCTTGCATCAGGCGCCATCAAAATAGAGCTTTCAGAGTTTACCAGGGGTAGGTCCTTTGTTCTTTTTAGCAGTCTGGTCGTGTCTTCCCGGCTGAGTGACAGTATAGCAACCGAGTTTTGTTTCAACCATGGCGTTGAAATCCAGCAAGGAGAATTCGTCCTCCATCCGCAATTGCTCTAGGGTTTCCTCTGCTAAGTCCACCTCTATTAGTTCTTCAGTCGTTAGTTGGACCACGTCATTTTGCTCTTCCCCTGGTATCTTTTCAACCAGGAAAGTGGAAGGTTTCTCATTATAGATTTTCAATCTCCTTCCCTTGAAGGGCACCTCCATATGCGAGTAATCCAGCGACAGATATCCGCCCAGCTTCGCAGTGAACTCCCTAGAGAGACATGCCAAAGTAAGGTTCCAAGTCAACCACCACGACCTCTTGGATGACCACTATGTCAAGCGCTTTATGCAGTCGGATTGGGATGTCCTTGACGACACCAACTGTCTTGACAGGAGTGCCATCCAATTGTAGCACACCTTGGCTGCTTCTTGTGTATTCCATGCCAATCTCTTTGCAAACAGCCCTCGGCATGACAGTAGTGGAGGCATCAGAGTCAACCATGCAATTATGACTATATGACCCTCCATGCGCAAAGATAGATAGAAAGGTGGCGGCCTGTTTTTTCCGATAGCAGAAACTGTCAAGGGTTGAGCTAACACAGCGGGCTGCGTTGGTTTTCCATATTTCGCACTCTTCAACGATTCCTGCAACAGGTCTACTTGTCCTGGGAGCAGAAGGGCGTCGTACATGCTTATTTTCGTCGGAGTCTTCTTGAGCTCATCGACTATATTGTAAGTCGAAGTGCCGGCCCCTTTTGCTTCCTTCGCTGGTTCATACCTGGTTCGGTACTGTTGCGTGGCTTCAACCCTTTGTATTTTCGTCAGGGACGGGTACCTCAGCTTTTCTTGAGCTTGTTATTTTGTCTCAGCTAGAGGTTGGACCGCTGGAGCCTTTACCACGGGAGTCTTGAGCGTTGGGAACTTTTCTTTGGCTGTAGGAGGTAAAGGCGGCTTGTCAGGAGCTGGCGCAGCAGGCGGTGTCCTCTCCCTTCTTGCATATACCTTTAGCGGCTTTATCTGGGCTAGGGTGGCCTCAATCGGCCTTTTTCCCTCCTTGGTCAAGAGAGACACGGGATCTTCTTCTGGGACTGCAAGGTTACCTTCATCTTCAAGGATCATGTATGCTTCATCTTCCACGACACTACCCGCAAGGGTCTGGATATAATGCCGATGCAACGGGCAACCCTCCTCTCCATGTGGATATAATGCCGATGCAACGGGCAACCCTCCTCTCCTCGGTTGAGCATTGTTGGCCGCATTCCTCGCCGGAGGCCTTGGTGCTTGAGCAGCTTGATCTTTTGTCAGCGTAGGAGGATATGGCCTCCTAGGAAGAAAATCCATCTGAGCTTGCTTCTTTTTCATGATTGTCATGTCATTGGAAATTGTATGATAACCGGACGCAAGGGCCCGTACTTCTTGAAGGATTTTATTCTGGATATCATTATCCGCCTGCGCAGGCCGGGCTGGCGGAGGAAGTATGGCTAATGGCGGAGGAGCAAGCAACGCTGCGTACTGAGGTGGAGCTGGGAGTGCTGGATATTGCGGAGGTGGCGGATTAGGATAATGGATCTGAGGCTGGCCGTACGGGTTTATGGCCGGCGCCGGGTTCCATGGCTGCTGGGGGGACTGATTAGATGATGATGACGTTCCACCAGACGTGGGCGGATACTGTGACTGAGGAAAATCGGGATAAATGGGAGGCTGCATTCTATGAGGAAGTCTGCCTATAGAAATTATGTCTAATTCTGCTTGCTGGGCAGCCTCATATAAGGCGGGAAAAGTGTTGACCCGGGCTATCTTGAGAAGTAGAAAAATGTTTGAATTAAAAGATCTCAAGTAATAGTGAGCAGCTTGTCCCGCAGGAGGACACAGCTCAGGAGGTATTCTTTTCCAGGACCTTGCAAACTTCATGTTGAAGTTCGATATCTCTTCTTGCGGATGGCGCTGGATGCTTTGAAACTGGTGCAGTAGTGAGGAGGGATCAGCGGACTCATTGCATCCTTTCACTAGTCTGCCGGCTAGCTGAGGCCATCCTGTGATAACTCCCTCTGGTAAGGATCTCCACCAATACTGGAGCTTCCCTCTCAGAGAAAGAGCTAACAGTCGGGTCTTAACACTCTCACTAGTGATAGAGTGCAGTGCAGCCAAGGCCAGGATGTCTTGGATATGCTCGTATGCTGTCTTCCCGGAGCCATCATACGTGGGAATGGATTTCAAGGCAGCAGGAGGAACAACTTCTGTTTCGGGTTCCTTGCTCTCCACCTTCTTGTATGCATGGAGGTGCTTTTGATATTGGATCAGTCTCACGGACTCAGAAAATATTGAGGTTCAGTAGAGTCGCCAGGTGTTTTGATTTGACAGCGATGAAGCGAACACTGATGCTTCGATTCTGTTTTGGGGTGGGAAACCTCCGTGTCCCACCGGGCGTGCCAGAGAAACTGTTGGTTACGAATCTGCCACTAGGATAGGATTTTAATCTAATTGCGCCCTAGATTCGCCTAACAGATTGAATGGCTGGGAGGAAGGAATGCCTTCCGAGCCAATCTTTGGAGGAGGCCGGCACCTTTGGTTTCTCAACTTGGGTGGTTTAGCTTAGAGTGCAGGAAAGGGATTTAGCAAATACGAAAAGAGACATAAATATGCTTGTTTCGGGTGGGGAAGATAAGCAGCACAATAACAAACCAATCACTACTACTAGCAGCAATCCAAAACAATACGTAAAGCAGAAACTAACGGTGCTATTCTATCTTATGTATCCTTTACTTTAGTCCCCAACAAAGTTACTTAATTGCCAATATTGATATCCAGATGCAGAATAACAATAATCAGAAATATAAGTGACATAAAGCAGAAACACTTAGCAAAGGCAGCATACAAGATAAAGACAACCAATAGAGCCAAGTATACTTTATATTTTGGAAGCAAATGCATAGCTACAAAAGTTTCTTAGTAGTATACCTTCCTTCCACCCTTATACAATGAAAAGAGACTGCTATATATAGTGTAAAATTCCCCCCCGATTATATTATGGTCCTAGTGTCCCAGGCCTGACAAAGCATACAGAATTGACAAAAGCGGCAAGAAGCGGCTGATGCTTGACCCCTGCAGGTAAGAAAGTAATGGCAGTAAGGTGCACTTGGAAACGTGTCAGCTCTGCGATGATACGGTGGGTGGGAAGCCAAATTTGGCTTGAATGGGAGTAGATGTAATAGAACTTGTCAGTTCATACGCATCCAAATAGTACTTGAGCAGCACAACTTTTGTCACACCCTGATCCGAATCCCGAGGTAGGGCACCTGTCAGCATTTGAAGCCCGCTGGTGAATGATGGGGGAGGGAAGACACAGTCTTTTTCTTTGGATTCTGATTCCGCCCGGCAACGCGCAAAAATGAAGCGCAGTCAGACGACGCAGCTTGGAAATGGCGCAGTCAGGCGGTCCCTGCCTTAGCCATTTCTTGGCTTTCTTTGTTTCTTCCGTTCGAGGGTGCATGAAGACGAGCGCGCAGTCGGACGACGCAGCGCACTTGGGCGGGTCCATGCCTTAGACGTTCTTCAACATCACTCTCTTCTGGCCTTCCGATTGCGCACTTATGGGTCAGCGCCGCCCGACTTCGCAGCGAAGTCGGGCGGCGTCAACACTTGATGGATTTTAGGCGCCCTTTTCACAATCGACGCCCGAGTGCGCACTTCTCCCTTGGGCACCGTCCGACTTCGTGCGAACTCGGGCGGCCCGGTACTTACAATCTTTTTTGGGCTTTGTTCACTCTCAATGCCGCCCGAGTGCGCGCTAGAATATGCGCGCCGTCTGACTTCGCGCGAAGTCGGGCGGCTCACACTTAGAATTTTTCCGAACGAATCTCTCGCTCTTCTATCCAGGTGCGCAAGTTGGGCGGGAACCAACACTTAGAATTGTTTTTGGTCCAATTTTGCCCACTTGACAGAGACACTTTCAAACATGAATTTAAAAGATGAAAGAGATGGAATGGAAGAATAGGGAGCAGAAATGGAAAGAAGAAGAAAGGAGGGAGGCAAAGCAGCAACCTTACAGTTTTTTCAAAACTTAGCACCCCGTGCAAAATGTGGCAATAGTTACTACCAGGGTTCTGGTGCCTTTGTCTTCCGTGCAACAAGACAGGACTATGGCTGACCAATGTAGGGTATTGGCCATACCTCACATACTCAGGATATGCTGACAAATGCAGCCTACCAGTTTCTTATCTTCTTCTATTCGTTCCTGGGCTATGGGTGCTAGGAGAGTTTTGAGGGGTCAGGCTCTATGCCCTTCCAGGATTATCCAACCAAGACCTCTCAGTATTGGCCATTCCCATGTGAACATCATTAGATCTTGTATTGGCTCCCTTGGGACAGTTTGTGATGACGACAGTTTTATTTCTACTCTGCATTCCACTGCTGATTAAGTCAATGCGTGGATCCATTTAAGCTCATCTCTTTTCTGTCTCTCTTTTCTTCTGTTGTTTCCCTCATTTCTTCACTGTCTACAACATGTTTAGGGTTTACCCATTTTGGGTCGACCCTGTGACATTGTGCAATAATTTTACTTCAGTTTATTTAATCTAGTTAGTTTCTTTTGTTAGCACGTTTTTGGCTGTTAAGTTCATTGTAACAGTTTAGTTCTGGTGAGTCCCATTGGCCTACTTTGATCATCTGTGGACATTAATGAAATTATCTCATCTCATCTCACTTAAGATGAATGAGGTCAACTTCTTTCTTTAACCTATAAGTGACTAGAACAAAAGGGGATGTTAAAGTAGGAAGTCTAAAGGATATAGAACACGCGACTTGTAAAATTTGCAGAGCATTGAATTGCAGCCAAATGTTTACCACAGCTGATATAACTTTTTACCTGAAACTGTACAAAGCTCTTCATTAAACTTTCATTTGTAATCTGTAATTAGAGGTTCAAGGCCTGTTTGGAGAGACGGGAGACAAAATAGTAGAAGGCTATTTAATTGCAATGTAACTAAAGATCTTTCTGATAAGGTTAAACAAGAGTTTTCTATTTCCCCTAGACTAAATAAAAATGGGGGGCTCACAATTATGAAGAATGATGGCTATTAAAGTCTTGAATCATTTTGACAATTAGAATTGCTCCCAAGTAGAATGTACGGGGGTGAATACTTCTCCATCAGACCTTGCTGGTCAGTACATGTTTGTTTAAGATAGCTTATGGTGTTGCTTCATGTGTTTTATATGAACAATGAGAAATAATGTTATATGTCTTTTGGGAACGCAGTGAGTCCAAGCATAATATGGCAAGCTTTTCATGAGACCCTTGCATTTGAAAAGGTCACTTTTAATAGACATGTGGATGATTAAAGAGAATGAGAAAGAATTATGGAGAATTGTTCACTTCGGTGCCATTCCATCTTATGGTAAAGAGAATGTAAATTAACCTTCTGTGGAGATCACCCCCCTTCTCCACCTGGAAGAATTGACACTTTTAAAAACGATTTCTTTCTAAATTAAACGTAATTAACTAAGATGTCAATTATTTGCCTGTAAGTGCAGGATGAGATTTGTTTGTTTTCTTCACTTTTGTAGTTAGGGGATCTATCAATTGTAATATTTTATAATGTAGTTTATGTAATATTTTAATTACTATGACATGCGTATTTCCCAAAAAGTAAAATCTTACCTTTGTAAAGAACGAGCTGAGGTTCATTGTGACAATATTTGTAGCGTGTTCATGTTTAACATATTTTGGGACAATCATAATTGCATTTTGAGAATCTGGTTTGCGTTTCAAAGCTCTGAATAAACTTTAATCTATATTTGTGATTAACGTATTATTATATTTTGAGGTTAGCAATCTCAAATCACATATAATTTGTGTGAATGCAATCAGGTTGGATTAACGTATGAGGTTAGCAATCTCAAATCACATATAATTTGTGTGAATGCAATCAGGTTGGAATATACATGCCTTGCTATGATATCTTCCGAGATTGGCTTGAAGGAATTTCACATAATAGTGCTCCTCAATTCACACCATATGCACCATTGGTAGCAGGAGCAATGGCTCGTTCTTTGGCATGTATTACTTGTTCTCCCATTGAGCTAGCAAGGACAAGGATGCAGGTTTGTCATCACATAATTTTCTCCTTGAATTGCCAACTTTGTTATTAGGAGTTTATGATGTAGAAGTTTCCTTATGCATTGATGGGCAATTAGAACTTGTAAATTGTCAGATTTAGCAACGGTTGACATTTTTGTCACATTGCTTTGAGGGGCAGAAAATTTTGAGATATAAGTTAATTTTTGTAAAGTATTTTCTTGTTTTTCATGAATTTGTTCCCTTGCTTTCCTTGTATTTTATAGCACTACAGCAATTTTGGGTCCCTATTTTGACCCCCCTTGTATATAAAAAGCTTCGCCAGCAAAGAACAGAGAAGAATAGGAAGCTTCGTTGAAAGCAGAAGAATGGAAGAAGCTTCGCAGAAAAAGAAATCAGAAAAGTCCAGTTTTGGCTTGAAAATCTCTAAGGCATGGAAGGCACTTCGCACGCGAAGCTCCTGAAGTAGCCATTGTTGGTCACAAATCTGCCACAGGAAAGGATTTTGCATGTATGCGCGCCCTAGACCTGGACCAACATTGAAAGGCCGGAGGGAAGAGATGCCCTCCGTGCCAATCTCCGGAGAAAGGCCGACTCCTATACTAAACTACTTGATGTTTTAAGATAAGAGTGCAGGAAAGAAATAAAAGGGATAGGGTAAGAAGTGTGAACAATTTGGTGGGAAAGAACCAACAGCACGATTATCAACTAATAACTTGGAACAGCAGCAATAAATACCAAGAATAATGCGTAAATGCACATCATGCAAAGTTCCCTATGTATCCTCTGGAAGAGTTCCAGAATTCAACTATCCTCCCACGCCTAAATCCAGATTTCAGAATTATAGCAATTAGGAAAATATGTGAATGTAACAGAAACCACTAACCACAGGTGGCATAAAAGGAGTTTAACGCAATATTGTCTCCCCTATGTATCCTTCAGGAGAATTCTAGGGTTTTGTCCCCAATTACACACCTAAATTCAGGATTCAGAATTACAGTATACAAATGAAGACAAAATAGCAGAAATAATCACAGAAGGCAGCATACAAGAGAGAAATGAGCCCAAAGTCTTTAATATCAATTGCAGGAATCAAGTTACAGCAATTTTCTAGCAAAAGTTCCCCCCCTTTCTCATTACAATTCATGGGTTTTTATAGAGGACCCGACCCTCTGAGCCATCAATGCACAAAATCTGGAAGTACGCCCTCGAAAACCTGAGAAATCTGCTCTCGCTTCTCCCGTGACCGAGCTCTCACATCCTTTTCTACAATTAGCAGCTACGGCCGCATTAGCCGGGGAAATTTGCATTTATGGGCTGCTTGAATCGTCCTGAATTTCTCCGGGTGCGGTGCTCGAGTGGCTGCTAGGTCCGTCGGGCTCTCCTCCTGCGGCTGATATCTCTTTTCTGATTGCCAAAAATGAGCCCCGGGTCTTTCGGGCAAGTAAAAATTCATTTATGAAACACTCGATTGCCTCGAAAAGATACCCAGCCTTGGTGTGTGTGCCCTTGAAGAGGGCGCCCTTGAAGAGCTTTGCCGAATTCCAGTTCGGGACCTTACTTTGCAACGGATGTGAGCTGAAGCGGGTCTGACCTCCTTGGATGGGTACTTCGCGCGAAGGGACTTCCAAAAACAGCTTCGTGAAGACTTAGTGCCGAAGCAGATATTCCTTCTCAAAACATGGCTCTCAATCTTTCATTGCTTCACCGGAAAAATGGGTTGAAGGCTGCTTCGCAAGAGTCTTTGCCCGAAGTGGATGCTTCGCTGATGGGCTGCAAAAATGCTTCGCTGCGAACCTTCTTCAAAATGGCCGTTCGAGGGGTTTTCGGCCGAAGTACAATTTTGCCTTAGAATATTTCTCCGATTTTCAAAGGACAACTAGGCTTCTAGTGAGGGAGCTTCGCACAAAAGTTGGCCGAAGCGGGTACTTCGCAGCGTTTCGGGGCGAAGCAAATCTTGCTGGGAGAAGCGGTTCGCCAGGGAAAGGGGCCGAAGCGGATGCTTCGCTTAGGTTTCGGCGAAGCATTTTTCACACTTAGAAATTTCTTCATCGCTGCTCTGCCGCTTCGCAAAAACTGGGCCCGAAGCGAGTCTCCTAGAAGCTTCGCTTGCGAAGCTCTTTCTATACCTTAGAAACTTTTGGGCATGCATTTTCATGTTCTTGTTTTCTCCTTGCGAAGCCTATAACTCTTGCTGATGCTGTGGGCGAAGCTTCTACATATGTAGCTTATTTACAAAGGGGGCAAAAATGATAGCCAAAATTGCTAAAATGCTGTTTACAACAATAAAAAGAAAGAAAACAAACCAAGAAACCATTACAGAATTTTCAATTTTACTACCCCTCCAAGCAATGTGACAAAATTGTCAACTGCCACTTCGGGCAAGAGAATCGCGAAGCTACCGTTGCGGGTTAAGGAATAATGCACCAAGTCTGAGGGCCACTTCGCAAAACTCTTCGCCGAAGTGCCGCTTCGGCCCATCCTCCCCGTGAACCATTTGGTAGGCAAGCGCCACTTCGGGCTCCATCATGGCGAAGCAGCCACTTCGGCTGATCCTTCAGCGAACCGCCCACCCCGACCATAGTTTTGCCGAAGCACTGAAAGAAAGTTGAGAAAATATTTAAGGCATGTTATCAACTTCGGGCGATGCTTCTCCCGAACCCATACCTTGCAAGTAGACCGCTGCGAAGCGCCAGCCAGGACAAAAAGAAGAAGATTCTACAACGTGTTGTTAGCCGCTTTGGGCAATTTCCTTGCCGAAGCAGTATTTTGACTTCTCCCTCGGCGAAGTAATGTAGCTAGAAACTAATCATGCCTTTCATAAGTAAACTAGCTACTTCGGGTCATTTGAGCTGCGAAGCTATCTTCGAGGCAATCTTCCAGCGAACCACCAATACCCGCCTCCCACCACGACCTCGGCTTCGGCACAATTTCATTGCGAAGCTACGCTTCAGCCGGAAATCCAGCGAAGCTTCACCCAGGGTAAGTCTGACGACGGTGCTTCCCTCGAGGGGCACACATTCCGAGGCTGGGTATTTGTTCAAAGCATTTGAGTGCCACATAAATGCAGTTTTTCTCGCCCGAAAGACCCGACATCCAGTTATAGCAATAGGATGGGAAGTATCAGTTGCAGAAGATGAGCGGCGCAACTTGCGGAGCCACTCAAGCATCCCCCAGAGTAACCTAGGACAGGCCTGCGGCTCATAAATGCAAATTTCCCCGCTTAATGCGGCCCTGCATCTAGTAATAGAAATTGGATAAGAAGGCTCAATTGTAAAAAGTAGGCTAGTATCATTATCAAATCCGTCCTAGCATTTTTGTAAATCGGGTTCATTAATGGCACAGAGGGTTGGGTCCTCTATAAAAACCCATGCATTGTAATGAAAAAAGGGGGGGAACATATTGCTAAAGAAGTTGTTGTAGCTAGACATTCTGCATCAATACAAGGAGATCTTTGGCTCTGAATCTGTGCTTTCTTTTATGCTGCCTCTGGCAAGTATTTCTGCTTTCATTTAGTTTTCTGGTTGCTATAATTCTGAAATCTGGATTCTAGCATTGGAAGATAAATGTGTCTGGAATTCTGTTAGAGGATACATAGGGAAGCATATGCAGTTTCAGTTTCTGTTACATCTTCTGTATTATTTGCTGCTGGTTTAGGTATAAGTTAGTTATTGTGCTGCTTGTTCTTTCCCCACATCTTCTGTATTATTTGCTGCTGGTTTAGGTATAAGTTAGTTATTGTGCTGCTTGTTCTTTCCCCACTACTATGATAAGTTATTTACATTTCTTTCCTGCACTCTTGCTCTTTATCTCTTTCCTGCACTCTTAGCTTAAAACCCCGAGTAGTTTAGTAAAGGAGCCGGCCTTTCTCCGGAGATTGGCACGGAGGGCATCTCTTCCACCCGACCTTTCAATGTTGGTCCAGGTCTAGGGCGCGTATACATACAAAATCCTTTCCGGTGGCAGATTTGTGACCAACAGTTTCTGGCACGCCCGGTGGGACCTGGTCAGTCTCACCTTGTGAGTGGTATTGAGAGTTGACGCTCATCTCAGTACTGTAAGACTCGAGCATCTGGCGACTCTGTTTAACGTAAAAATCTTCAAAGCCTTAGAGACCGGTACTAAACATCCGTGCCTTCATGCGTACAAGATGGAGAGTTAGGAATAGTGGAGAAGAGACCGAGTTCTTTGAACTCGACATTAACGCCTTCGGGGAACATCCTAGGTTAGTCACACCCGAATCACTCCTACGCGAAGGGTCATCGCAAGAGGCTGTCTTTGATGAACAAGGTCCAACCTCGGACAACACTGCGACCAGTCTCCCCCCTAATCCCCCGAACTCCCCAGACCACCAAGGCACCCCTGTCCCATTTAGCAGTCAGTTGGGTACTTCGGGAACTTCGGTTTTGCCGAACCAACTATTGCTTACTCCAAATCAGCTAAATCAAAGCGCAAACATGGCGCAACAACAACAACAACAGCAGCAGCAACAACAACAACCGCTGCCGCAGCCGCCACCTAGGTTGTTCCCAGCCTGGAATTCTGCTGGGCCATTGAATATAGCAGGACGAGGACAAATCTCGCCTGCTGCTCTGAAGTCGATCCCCACGTTCGATGGCACGGGGAAAACTGCGTTAGAGCACATCCAAGACATTGCCTCCCTGGCCACGATTCACAACATTGCAGAAGAAGAAATTATGGTTAAGCTCTTGATCTTGTCCCTCCGAGGGAAGCTCCTTTACTGGTATAGATCCCTGCCACCTGGCACTATAACAGGATGGGACCAGTTAGCCGGACAACTAATGAGGGGGTTCAACGAATTTGCTGATCCGTCTTCCCTCCTGCACCAGTTCACATCAATCCAAAGGCACCCTCAAGAGGAGATAGCCGATTTCAATGTGAGGTTTGCTCGAACCTGGCAGAGGGTACCCGCCGGACTACGACCGACTAGCGAAGCTGCAACCTATTATTACCTTAGGGCCTTCAACGCTAACATTAGCATGATGATAAGGTTTTCAAATGTTAATACCTTCCCCGAATTATATGAGTTAGCCCAAAAGGCAGAAATGGACTTAATCGCTATTGGTAAACTCCCCCCAAGGATGCCGATGCCAATATTCCCCGAGTTCCCCCAATCGCAATACCCCAGTGCCACTGCTTCGCAGACTTCGACTACTTCGGCATATCCGATCCCACCATGGAATCCGAACCCGATAGTGTCCCCGTTTTCTACTCCGCAGGTTCATTTCCCCACAACTTCGGCGCCACAACCTACCATTCCTTCACTGTTCCTAGCCTTACCAGCGCCACCACAATATCCTGCCCTGCCCCTAGTGCCAACAGTGGCCCCATTACCGACTTCGGTGACATCGAATCCTGCAGCCGTGGACGTCCAAGTTAAGTTGTTACAAGAGGTTCAGTCCCTGAACTATACTATGCGAACCCTATCTAATGACATGGCTGTCATGAAAAAGAAACAAGCTCAGCAAGAATTTCTGCCGAGAAGATCTTACCCACCGCCGACACTGACAAAGGAACAGGCAGCACAAGCAGGCAGACCTCCAGTGAGGAACGCTGCCATCAATGAGGAACCGAGCGCTTCTGATTATGTGCATTGGTGTTCCACTTGTAATGATCCACATGAAGAGAACACCTGTATGCTACACCAACACTATGTCCAAACACTGGCGAGCAGCAGTTCCAGTGGCCAAGTCAATATAATCATGGAGGCAGACCATAATCTGGCGATCGTTGAGGAAGAGCAGGTTTCAATCCTCACCAAGGGTGGGAAGAAACCGATTGAAGTAGATGCCGCTCAAATGGGCCCCTTGAAAGTGTACAACTGCCGCGAGAAGGAGCAGCCTCCCGTCATAGCTCCTGATAAAGCTCCTCAGCCACCCCCGGCGAAGGAAAAGCCTCTACCAATAACTTCAGCTCCGCCGCAGGTCGAAACCAAGGAGCAGGCTCGAGAAAAGCTAAAGTATCCCTCGCTTACAAAACAACAAAGGGTTGAGGCCACGCAGCAATATCGTACTAAGTACGAGACAGCGAAGGAGTCAGAGATACTTGCTGCCGCAGCATACAACATCGTGGACGAGCTAAAGAAGACTCCCGCCAAGATCAGTCTCTATGATGCTCTGCAGCTCCCTGGCCAAGTGGACCTGCTACAAGAATCCTTGAAATCAACGAAGGCCGGGAAATCGACACTGCCGGTTATGGCCCAACCTTTACCCACTTCAATTACTGGGAAAAACAGGCCTCCTCCGTTCTATCTGTCCCTACAAATGGAGGGGTATATTGTTCATAATTGTATGATCGACTCCGGTGCCGCGACCACCGTCATGCTGAAGGCTATCTGCGAGGAGATAGGAATGGAGTATACGCGAAGCAGTCAAGGCGTGCTTCAGCTAGATGGTATCCCTGTGAAGACAGTTGGTGTAATTAAGGATATACCTATCCGGCTACATAAGGTACCTCAAATTGTGGTAATACAAGAAGTGGTAGTCGTTGATCTCGAGCCATACTTCAGCATGTGCCTCTCGAGAGAGTTCACAGCCAAGCTTGGTGGCTAGCTTTCCCTGGACTATTCACACTTAGAAGTACCATTCAAGGGGAGGAAAATCAAAGTCTATAATGAGAAACCTTCTACCTTCCTCATAGAAAAGATAGCCAAAGAAGGAGAGCACAATGAATCAGTTCGCTTGGTGACCGAAGTAACAGAACAAGTGGATCTAGCAGAGGAACCCTTAAGAGAGCTCTATGCCGAGGATGAATTTTCATTAACAGACTTCAACGCCATGATTAAAACAAAAATGGGGTGTTACTCCATCGCTAGACCCGAAAAGCCCACAGGGCCGATGCAGGGGAGTAAGGAAGCTGCCCCTGATGAAATATGGAAATTATTTTTCGACGGCGCCCGATGTAAGAATGGCGCCGGGGCAGGAGTGCTCCTGGTGTCACCCTCTGGCGAACACAAAGAATATTGTTACCGGCTTGCATGGAGCTGCACTAACAACACATCAGAGTACGAAGCCTTATGTTTGGGGCAAAAGAAGGCCGAAAAATTAGGTATTGAGCAGCTACAGATCTTTGGCGACTCAGAGTTGGTATGCAATCAAGTCACCAATAAATGCACTTCTAAAAAGCATTATCTTAAGGCATATCGCAACAGGGTATGGGACCTGCTGGAGCAATTTGAATCGCTCAACATTCGGGCTATTCCACGAGAAAAGAACAGACATGACGATATTCTGGCCTCTATTGGGGCCAGGTACTCCCCAGCTGATGAAATGGTGCATAAGCCCAAGGCGGTGAGGGCTATTTATAGGCCGTCCGTGCCCGATAAAGACACTCATTGGCAAGTCTTTGACAGCGACGAACAAATCGTCAATTTTTTGGTCCAAGAAGCTGCCACAATCGAAGGAAGGAACCCCGGAGACGAAGAATGCAAAGGGTTAATACAGCTTAAGAACAACCATGTTCCGAAAGGTTTAATCACACTAGAAAGCCTGTTCGATCAGAATGACAGAGCGATCTCCCACAGGATCAAGGTGGGTGCAAAGCAATACCGGGACCTTGAGCTCGAACCAGGCAAAGCAATAAAGGTTGGAACTGTTGGCAGTTTTGCCACATTAAATTTTTTGACAAAATTTTGCCCAAGTATGGAGCTTTAAATCGGCAAATCACACGCAGAAGCATTGACATTTTCGCGGGCCCTAAAAGAGGATGATAAAGTGGACGAATTGATCTTTTGATGTCTCATTATTGCAGATCTTTTCGCAAGCTTTGACAATGTATTACAATAGGTGATCGGATCAGCGGATCAAAAGTTATGACCCCGGAAGCAAAGCCAGCAAAAGTCCTAAGGCATGAGGGGCACTTCGCCCAGAATGTTGCCGAAGTTGCCACTTTGGGCTCTTTGGTCGCCGAACCTCCACTTCGGCCCCAACTCCAGCGAACCTCCCCGTCCCGATGATGAAAAAAGTTTAAGGCTGCCAGGTCACTTCGCCCAGAAAATTGCCGAAGTTGCACTTCGGCCAATGTTCCCAGCGAACCATCCCCAGAAAAGCGCTAAGTTCGGGCTTGAGCCTGGCGAAGCATCCACTTCGGCCACAGTTTTAGCGAACCTCCATCCAGTTGGCAGAAAATTCTTTAAGGCAAGAGGGGCACTTCGCCCAGAATTTGGCCGAACTGCCACTTCGGGCCTCCACTTCAGCGAAGCTTCAAGTCGGCCGAAAAGCTCAACTTCAGCCAAAATGCCTTTGTCGGCAAGCGAAGCTCCATGTCGGCCCCGAAGTGCAACGTCGGCTAAAATGTCTAAGTCGGCCAGAAAACTCCACTTCGCCAACGAAGCTCCATGTCGGCCGCGAAGTTCATGTCGGCCAAAACGTTCAACGTCGGCCAAAATGTCTAAGTCGGCCAGAAAACTCCACTTCGCCAGCGAAGTGCAATGTCGGCCCCCGAAGTGCAATGTCGGCCGCGAACCTCCACGTCGGCCAGGAACGAATTCCAACGTCGGCCAGAATTCCAACGTCGGCCAGAATTCCAACGTCGGCTAGAATCTCAATGTCGGCTAGAATCTCAATGTCGGCCAAAACCCTTTATGTCGGCCAAAAATGCTCAAATTCGTCCGAATCACTTGCGAACCTCAACTCCGGGGGCGGACTGCAGCGAAGCTTCACCTAGGGCGCTTCTGACAACGGTGACTTGGGACCATACCGGCCCCCTAAATCTAGCAGCTCAGCATTGAGTACCTCCCGCGGCCTTGAAAGCTCTGCCCACCTACGATGGTACGGTAAAGACAGTGGCCGAGCATATCCAAGATGTTGCAGGATTGGCAACAATTCACGCGATTACCAACGAAGATGTCATGGTTAAGTTGTTGGTTTTCTCTTTAAGAGGTAAGCTCCTCTACTGGTACCGCTCACTTGCACCAAGTACCATCACTTCGTGGGACCAACTGGCCAGGAAATTAATAAGAGGTTTCCATGAGCAAGCAAACGCCTTCTCCCTGTTACACCAGTTCACTGGTATACGGAGGCATCCCCAAGAAGAAATACCCGATTTCAATATCAGGTTTGATCGGACCTGGATGAGAGTCCCTGAAGACCTTCGGCCCACCCCACGTCAAGCCGCATTCTATTACTTGAGAGCGTTCCATACGAACATCAGCATAAGCATCCGACACTCCAATATTAATACATTTCCAGATCTGTATGAACAAGCGTAGAAATCAGAAGACGACCTGATATCCGTCGGAAGGATGCCCCCTAAGGCGACAACTCCGATTTACCCAAATTTTCCTCAGAGCATGTATCCAAGTGCATCTAGTTCTTCTATACCATTGACATACCCTAGTCAATCGTGGGTTCATGACTCACAAAATCAAGCAGCACCCGGTTCTGCTGTATCATTGACCTACCCCAGTCAGCCATGGGTGCACGGCCCACAAAATCAAGTTGTGCCCACTCCGCAGTCTCAAGTATAGATGCCGCAGCAACCTACCCATGCGGTCCCACAACTACAGGCGCCTCCACAGTATCCGACGCTACCTGCTCCAGTGGTATCGTTATCATTACCAGCTACTCCGGCTCATGCCTCACTAAACCCACAACAGGCTAAAGAGCTAAGGGATATGTATGGGTTTATGAAGAGTATGGTGAATGATATGGCTATCATGAATAAAAGCCAATTTCGAGACCAGAATTATCCACCACGAAGGCCTCCTCCTCAAATCACAAGAGATCAAACTGCTCCTACTGGCAGACCTCATGATAGAAATTTTGGATTTTTGGAATACGATGAGGTCGGTACATCCGACAGGACTAACTGGTGCTCTACCTGCAATGACCCGCATAATGAAGAAGCCTGTGTAGTCCACCAGAACTATGCTCAAACGCTTTCAGGCAACGGCTCTGATAGGCAGGTAAATATGATGATGGAAGATCATGATTGTGTAGTTTTCCCTGTTGAACAGGTTGCTGTCCTGACAAAGACGGGTAGAAGGCCAATTGAGGTCGATCCAGTTCAGATGGAACCACTTAAAGTGCTAGTCGATCCTCAGCAACAGGCCAACAAGGCAGCAACGCCTTCAGGAAGAGAACCAGCTCCGGCTAGAGAACCCTCAGACAATGCTCGATTAAAAGATTACTTACCCTCAAGGGCAAAGACAGTAGCCCCTTGGCCACAAGCCTCCACCTCTCAACCCCTGGTTGAATCGAGGGATCAGGCACGAGAGAAGTTACGATACCCCTCAATCACCAAGCGCTAGAGAGTGGAATCCACTCAGCAATACAGGACACGGTATGAACCCGCAAAAGACGAGAAAGAACCAGGCGTTGAGACATACAACATTGTCAAAGAGCTAAGGAGGACTCCGGCTAAGGTAAGTCTCTTCGATGCATTACAATTACCTGGCCAAGTTGATCTACTCCAAGAGTCCCTCAATACCGTTAAAGGCAAGAGGAGACTAACCCAAACCGTTTTGGCGCAACCACTAACTACTTCTGCCACGGGAAAGAACAGGCCACCGCCGTTTTACTTATCTCTCAAAATGGAAGGGTGGGTAGTACACAATTGTATGGTTGATTCTGGCGCTGCAACTACTGTCATGCCTAAAGCTGTATGTGAATTTATGGGCATGGAGTATAGAAGGAGCAGCCCCAGGGTACTCCAGTTGGATGGAACTCCGGTCAGGACTGTCGGGGTTATAAAGGATATCCCAATCGTGCTGCATAAGATGCCACAGATTACGGTAATCCAAGAAGTTGTGGTAGTTGACTTGGAGCCCTATTTTAGCATGTGCTTGTTGAGTTACGAATCTGCCATGAGGAAAGGATTTTTGGTTAATGCGCCCAGATTCGCCCACCAGCATGAAAGGCCGGAAGGAAGAGATGCCTTCCGAGCCAATCTCCTGGAGAAGGCCGGCTCCTTTTAGGGGGCTTGATTTAAGCTAAAGGGAACAGGAAAGAAATAAATGAACAGAAAGAGACAAATGTATAGAAAGAGATACAAATATGTCCAAAGGTTGGTGGGGGGAACTAACAGTACGGGAACACACCAATCACCGCTACTTACCGCATACAAACACAGAGCATGACAAGGAACCGCAAAACCTAGGCGTACTTCCGATACACCAGCAGCCGTATGCACAGCTTCAATAGCTCCCTAGCAAACATTCCCTACAAGGAACTAACAGCAAGGGATCGTATCAATCACCAGATACATACACTGACAGGGGTAGAAAGTAAACCTAGAGATGTCAGAGCCAGGTATATGTGTTAGGTAGAGAGTTTAACCGCACAGCTTCAATGGCTCCCTAGCAAACATTCCCTACAAGGAACTAACAGCGAGGGATCGCATCAATCACCGGATACGGGCCAGCAACGTCACACACAACCGATGGAACTGCTACCAAATTTATAATGAATGCTTTAAATAATGAAGTACGTGATGGTGCTTTAAGCAAGCAATGCTAGAGGAACCCGATCGCCAAATGCCAAAGTGAATTAACGAGCAGCGACACAGGTGAGCCTAAGGCATATAATGAAAGACAGCATAAAAGAATAAAGACAAGAGAACAGAACCAGGCATACAGATTGTATTTATAAGCAGAAGCACGGTTACAATAAGCACAGTAGTTCCCTAACAAACATTCCCCTTCCACCCTTTACAATGAATTTCAGATGGGCTTTTATAGCCCGAGTCCCACCCGTTACATTAATGGGCACGGAGTCCCAGTCAAACATGAGCTGACGTAAGCGGCGAAAGAGCCGCAAATGCCGACCTTTTGTCGGATCGGTCGTACCCGCAGCATGGTCTTCCTGGAAGCTGGACGGCTACGTGGCGGAGTGCTGGGTAATTCTTCAAGTCGGCAGGCTTGCTAGTAGTTGGAGCAGGTGAAACCTCAGATCAGCTTTGAATGAGGCTATTAACGCAGGCGGTGCAGGCAGCCCATGCTTATCCCTTTTGGTCGGCAGTCTTGGTTCAAATCCCGAGCTGGACACTTGTCCGATGATGGGTTATGTCAGTGACACATGCCCGCCTTAGAGGGCGGTCTATCCATCTTTGCTTGGGATCGGGGCTCCTTGGGATGCGTGCAAAAATCGGTGCAGTCGGGAAGGCCTTCAAGCCTTGGTCAAATTCCGGGTTTGTTCCCCTACCGTACACCCGTCAAGGGCGCATTCCCGCTCCGTTGAGAAGTCGAATCGCGCACGTGCGAACACCGGTGTCCGCCGCCATATGGACTCGCTCCGGCATTTTACCTTTTTTCTCGCATTGACCCGCCGGCCGCAAGTGCAAGGTGCGCCCAGAGAGTGGGGCGAAGTACGCACTTCGCACCAAAACTGGGCGAAGTACGAACTTCGCACCAAAACTGGGCGAGTACGAACTTCGCACCAAAACTGGGCGAAGTGCGAACTTCACACCCAGACTTAGCCAATTTCAGATAGACCTGCTGGAAAGCCGGAAAATCAACTGGGGAACTCCAAGGAAAAAGGGGGGAGAGAAAGAGAATGGGAAAGAAAAGGAAAGGGAGAGAAGGGAGAAAAACGGAAGGAGGAAAAGAAGAGCAGCACTGTTACAAAACAACATTGAAGACATTGCACCCCGTGCAAAATGTGACAACATTTCTGGCGGCTCGCGGGGTGTCGAGCTCGCCTCGGCGCAAAGAATCCATGCCTTCATCCTTTGGGTGCAGAGGAACTTGCCTCCCCTGCCTTTTGCTACTCTAACTGTTCTCCTTGCGGCAACTGTTCTTCAGATTCATCTTTGTCAGTCGCCTCCTCAGCATCTTCTTCTGAAAGGTCTCCATTTCCTGCTTCTGCCTCGCACATGCGAGTGTATGCCTCTTGGGCAGAACGCCAGGCTTCCGCTTCGAATGGCTTGCGGTCAGTTATGTCTTCTAATGCTCCGTGAAAAGCAGCGACCGCGTGCAGGTCGATGGTGAGGTATCTTTTCTCTAACTCCTGAAAATAGGAGCGGATCCCGGAATATCTCGGACACCATCCGAGTGACTCGATTGTCTTGAATTGGCTCGACCCGCCTATCAATTTCAGTCGTATCCGCTTCAAAGGACTCGCCAATTCTTCTTTACCCGATCTAGGGTAAGGAGCTCGCCATTCTCAACAAAACCTGGACACCCAAGTTCTGAAAGAGCGTGAAAGGGGGCCAGACAGATATCTTTTTCATGTCCGAATGCGTCAAGCATTCGTCTGGCCACTCTCACCTCTTCAACTTTTCTAAAATATTTGTGCAAGGTCACCCTTGCACCTGCCCATTCTGCAGCGAATGAGGACATGGGGGAAAAAAGGACGCCGTCGCGCCGCGCTCCTCGAAGGTTTATCGCCGTGTCCAGCCATTGCTTTGCCTCGGCGCTCGGCCTCCTCTACCACAGGCTTTCCCTGGGCAGAAACTTCTTGAATCCTGGATGCGAAGTCCAAGACTGCCATCGCCTTAAAGGTATGGGGCTTGCATTCCCTCAGCAAACCAGCCCTTATTTCCTTAACTTTTGTCTTTGAAAAGACAGCCGCTTGAGATGTTTTTTCCGCAAGTCGCGATCGTGTCTCGCTTCAAAGACTCCCGGAGCCGAGAAATCTGCTCCGAGGCTGATTTCTTTTCGGTTGCGGCTCGTTGTCGAGAAGCGGCTAGCCGGGCTTTGAATTCATCTCGTTTCTCGCCGCGCCGCTTCCAGCTGCTCGGTGGACCTAGATAGGTCCTCTTCAAGTTGCCTTACTTTGTCCCGCAACGCGAAAGTTCTTCCCCGCTCCTCCAGACTCTTGACAAAGAGATTGTCAGCTTTGCGCATGATCGTCTCAATCTCATACTGTTTATCAATGTCGTCAAAGCTTTTCTCCTTTGTCTGGAGCACGTAGTCCGCCTTAGTCATTTCTCGGAGAGGCTTCTTCACTATTGGGATTATTTTCTCCGTTGTAATCACTCTCCTTCCGAAATCATACTTTGCGCGTTTTGCGGGGCGGCTATCTCTTCATGTCTCCTCCGCTTCAGGTCTTGGCGGAAAGAGACAGAATACTCTACGGCTCTTGTTGCCAGGGGCAAGTCATCTGAGTTCTGGAGGTCGTCCATAAAATCTGGTTCCCCCAGCCTAGGGATCTGCTGAGACGTCTCTCCTGCGGGGATTGGATCAGGAGGAACCGGACAGACCTTGGAAGAATCGGTCGCTTGTGGGGGCGACCGGGAAATGGAAATGGGAGAGGCTGACACTGTGAGGGTTTGAAGCGGCTGAGGCGGAGGATGTGATGGTGAACGGACAGCCTCAGCACTAACCTCGGGCGAAGGGTTTGGAGTTGTGCTCAGAGAAAGAGAGACGTTAGGGTTCTGAGCAAACTGGTCGAAAGAGTGGGGGCCGCTAGAAGGACGCGGAGACGGGGAGGAAGATGTGGTCATGGCTCGCCCAGATTGAGCGGGGGACTGAGTGGAAGTAGAACTGAGTGAGACTAGAGAGACAGGGACAGCAAACGTACCTGCGGGCTCCGCCTGAGCCGATGCCGGGTGAATGTCTTCGCTTATTGTCTCGGCGGTCGGCTTGGGACTGCCCAAAGGAATTGCCTTTGCGGCGGCAGGACGCGGCTGCGGCTCTGCGACTGGCTGCTGCACTATCAGGCTAGGTCGCCTGATTTTCTCAACTCTCCTCCGCTTCTTTTCTTCTGGAACAACTGTCGGATCAGGGGAAGGAGACGAAGCAGGTGCAGCAGGCACTGATGCTCCCACGGTAAACTTGTACCGGGGTTTGACTTGCAGAAGGTCTGCCGCAACCGGTCTGCTTTCTGGCGGCGCTGGCGCTTTTCTTGCCTGAGGAAGTGCCTCGGGCGCTGCCTTGACTAACTTTTTCGCCTTTTCAGGCGCCGCCTTAGGAGCCACGAACTGCATTGGATCGGCTCGGGTACTTGTCGGGCCGGCGCCGGCGCTTGCCGAAGTGTACAATCGTTTGGGAGGAGACCCACTTTTATAATCTTCAAAGGGGCCTCTGGGAACGTAACCTTGATATGCGAACGGCCGCCACCGTCATGATGCTTGGTCATAGAGAACCGAGAAGTCGTCATCTACGGCCAGGTTTCTCCTTGTGGATTTGTCGTGCTGCGTGCGGCATCTCATTTTCCAGCATTCAATAATCTTTTCTTTAGACCAGTTAAGGCCTGCAATCTTGGACAGAAATTTTTTGAACCCTGGAGATGAGAAGTGATGGTCCCGGTTTTTCTTGGGGTCATATGCCACCTCCTCGCAAAGAGAAATCCCGCCAAGGGGGAGAAGCTTCCATTAATTCAATCTCCCAGCCAAGGTCCACATGGACCACGTCGCATCTATCTTCGGTTATGTCCCGGGGGCACGGATGTGCAAACTTTCCCCTTATCCCATGAGGGTCATACTTCCAGCGCTGCGGCAAGAAAACCAGGCCAATCCGGGACAGCGCTTGCTCTAGGTAGACATGTTGTCCTACCTCGATAATCTCAACATTGGCCCAGGAAAGAGGGTATTGAAAAATCTGTCCTCTTTTCTTCCCTAGGCCAAACTCTTCTTCCACATAGTCCATCTGTCGGGCAACTTCCATCCCGAACAGATGCTCTGAGCACCAATAGGGCAGCAAATAGGGTTTGCCCTTGAATCCGTAGATTCTGATCACAATCCCTCGCGTCGGCTCGAAACGTCCCCGAGCTTCGATTTATCAAAGCACTCGTCATTTCTCTCGGGGGACGGGGGATTTCACTTTCGGTGAAGACTGACATGACGAATCCCGGAAAGTTGAAGTTGAACTTGTAGTAGGACCCTTTCCGGTATAAGTCATCCGTCCGGCTTATAGACGGGTCGGGGTTCTCCTTCTCGTTAACCTTCTTCGGGTTCGGGATCGGCATTTGGGGGTGCAGATGGTACAAACAAAGCCGGACCGGAACGGAACTCGAAACGAAAATTGGTTGATCGGCGCTTCGGATTTTCAGCAGATCGGAATGAATGGCGTAAGCCGACCGTCTGCCCGACCGAAAGAGATGGGGCGTTTTCCACTCCGCTGCGCCGCTGGTTCGTAAGATTCTCCACACAGGAGGCATTCTGCCAGCGCCAGCTGGTACGGGTGCACCAGCTCATCGGAATCGCAGCCGAGGATCCATGCCAAGATGGTATATAGATACTTGCTCTGAAATTTTACCAAAGGCATGGGGCCAGTCGGCCATTGTCCGGTTGGAAGCGGGGCGCTCAGCTCTGAATTGAGGAAATCCCTCATTCGCTTGGTGTGCGTGAAACGTCCCGCTTGTTCGCCCAAATTGATTTTTCTGAGGATGGTGCCGGAGTCATACTCCAGCCCTGGGGCGAAAGCTGGCTGCACAGTCTCCCTGCGCAGTGCGAACAAGGGTTTGCCGCTGGAACTGCAAATTTGCCGGGAAGCTGGTTTATAGTGTCTGACAATTAAGTCTATCAGCTCCGGGCATTGGTGGACAGGAGGGCACATGAATCTGAAGAGGTTTGATTTGTACGCCGCTCCAAAATGATGGGAGGGCGAAACCTTGTCGCCCAGCCTCTCCACATTTGCTCTCGACTGAGTTAGGCTCATGGAAAACGAGCCGTCCACATATCCTCGCGGGTAATTCACCGGAGGTGGTGGGGATTGCCCACGCCGTACCTTCTTCGTCCGGGCCTTTGACTTTTTCTCTCGGCGGAGGATCGCCTTTGAAAACTCCCCGGCCGCGGCAAATCCCCCGGTTCATTGCTTCACTGGACTACGCCGACACGGGCATTTTTCCCTTGTCCATCTCTCCGAGTCGCAATAATGACGAGTTCAGTCGTCTCGCAACAAATTTCGCTATCGAGGTATAATTAGCACTGTCCGAGGAATAATCTCTGCAATCTGGAATGTTGGCATGATTCTGACCCCCTTTTCTAGATAAAAACAGCGCCATTAATGCAACGCAGGAGGGGTAGGTCGGCTGAGTTAAAACCCTTGGTGGCCGCGCAGGAGAACGTTTAGGAAAAGACGCGCCCCGGCAGCCGTGCCTTGCTTTTTTAGTTGCGTTTCGCTTGAAAAACGCGCAATCATTAACTCAGCGTTGGGGACTGCACCATGGCTGACGTTGCTGCCACCACTTGGGCACACTGATCAAGACAAAACCTTCGGTGCGGAAACCCACATAAAAACAAGTGCAAACGCGCCTTGGGCCCAGCTTGGGGTTTTTGAATTTTTTTATTATTCTTTAAACCGCGTCCCAATACTGGCCCGGAAAACTAGGCGCAGCCGGGCTTCGCCCGAAGTTGGGCACGGCCCGACCTCGCCGGCGAAGTCGGATTTCGCCCGAATTCGGCAAGTACGAACTTCGCACCAAAACTGGGCGAAGTACGCACTTCGCGCGAAGCGCGTGCTTGAACTGTTCTACCTCTGTTTTTTGCTGCGCCCAAGGTTTGGGCGCGATCTGGGTCTTTGCCGCCTTTCATCTTTAGATGGACTTCGCACGGGCGCTGGCCGCTTTGTTCGGACTTCGGCCGAAGCTTGATGCGAAGTGCGAACTTCGCACGAAGTTCGCACTTCGCCCAAGCGTTGAGCGCAGCGCGCACTTCGCACGGGCGCTGGCCGAAGTCAGACTTCGGTGCGAAGTTCGCACTTCGCACAAACTTTGTTCAGTTGTGACGAGGAGATCGTCACATTCCTGGTTAACGAAGTGTGTGTAATCGAAGGTAGAGACCCTGATGACGAGCAATATGAAGGGTTGATACAGTTAAGGAATAATCATGTCCCAAAAGGACTGATTACATTAGAGAGTCTCTTTGATCAGAACGACAGAGCAATATCTCATAGGATCAAAGACGACCCGAGGCAGTATGCTGACCTGGAACTTGAACCTGGTAAAACTATCAAGGTTGGAACAGACTGCACGTCGGAGGAACTCGAGCAGATCAGATCACTGTGCCAGGAGTTCCCCGACATCGTGGCCTGGTGCTACGAGGATTTGAAGGGGTATGACAGAACTGTCATCCAACATACCATTGAGCTAGAGGATGGCGCCAAGCCATTCCGACAGAAGCAGAGGGCCGTGAATCCGAATATTGAGGCCATGATGAAGGCCGAGCTCTTGAAGATGCTGGAGGCCAAGATCATCTACCCCATCAAACATTCATCCCGGGTCGCGAATTTGGTGCCCGTGAGGAAAAAGAATGGCGACATTCGTCTCTGTGTCGACTTCGAAACCTAAATCAGGCTTCCCTCGGGGACCACTATCCGCTTCCCCAAATCGACCGGATTCTACATATCGTTGTCTGGACCCGGCCTTCCGAGAGCCGCTCAATAAGATTATCGTCATCTACCTTGATGACATGATCGTTTCTCTCACCAACGAGGGGATCATGTCTCGCACCTACGGCAAATATTTGAGAGGTGTCGAGAGTTCGGCATTTCTATAAACCCGAAGAAGTCTGTCTTCGCGGTAAAGGAAGGAAAGCTGCTGGGACATGTCATCTCCGAAGAAGGCCTCGCCATTGACCCTGACAGAGCAGAAGCCCTCGTTCACTTGCCAGCCCCCATTGATAAAAAAGGGCTGCAGTCCTTCTTCGGTCAGATTAACTTCGTGCGGAAGTTCATTCCGGACTTCGCACAGGTGATCAAGCCTATGGCCAAACTGCTGAAAAAATATACAAATTATGAATGGACTGATGAGAGAGAGCAAGCCTTCGAGGAAATCAAGGCTAGAATTGCGCAAGCTCCGGTGTTGACAAACCCGGACTACTCCAAGGACTTCATCCTGTATGCAGTGGGAGAACCCGAAAGTTACGCTGCAGTCCTAACTCAGAAGGGAGACGATGGTGAGGAGCGCCCCATAGCGTTCCTAAGCCAAGTGATTCTGCCGCATGAAGAAAAGTACAATTTTATAGAGCGGCAGGTTCACGCTGTTATGAAATCCCTTCGGAAGTTCAGGCACTTTGTCTCCCAGAGCAAAACGACTGTCTTTGTGATCCACCCGGACGTTCGAAGCTTCATCTTACAAGGAGAACCGGGTCACAAGAGAGCGGGATGGATAGCAAAAATCCAGGAGTTCGACATCGAAGTGCGGCCCACCAAGCTTATCAGGGGCCGAGCCTTGTGTTAGGAATTGGCCCGAAGCGCTGTAGCCGGCATCTCCGCCTGTAAGTGGGAGGACACAGCGACACGCATCTACCTAGCCGACTCCTTATCAGAGGGGAGTGATTGGACAGATGAACTGGTGAGATTTTTCTGCACCGGAAGATGTCCCGATCACCTGAACGCCTCACAACGAAGGAGATTTCGGCTAGGTGCACTTAAGTACACTCTTCGCCCCGAGGGGCTTTACTTCAAAAACATCGACGGCATCCTGTTGCGGTGCGTCAGAAAATCAGACCAGCCTAGGGTCCTCGGAGATTTTCATTTCGGGATGCCTGGGGGTCACCATTCTTCAAGGCCGACGGCCTTAAAAATAATTAGAGCTGGGTACTATTGGCCCACTCTATTCGCAGACACTCATGCGGTCTGCTCTAAATGTGATCAATGCCAAAGGTTTGCTGGCAGGAACAGAAAAGCACCCCTGCCCCTTCAACCGATTCAGGCCGAGACTCCGTTCCAGCAATGGGGTCTAGACTTCATTGGGGTGATTTCGCCTAATTCCTCTGCCGGACACAAGTTTATTCTTACAGCCACCAATTATTTCACACGGTGGGCAGAGGCAATCCTGACCAAGAACGCAGACCAAGAAATGGCCATTAGGTTCATTGAGAGCCTGATTACCCGCTTCGGGGTTCCAGAGTCAATTGTGACAGACAACGGTCCGGGATTCGCAGGCGCTGTACTCACGGAGTACGCTGGCAGACTTGGCATCTATCACAAGATGTCTTCTAATTACTACCCGCAGGGGAATGGCCTTGCCGAGTCTACTAACAAGAACCTCCTGAAGATCATCCGGAGGACCATTGACAGAAACAAGCGGACTTGGCATCTACTCCTGAACCGGGCGTTGTGGGCGGACAGAGTTGCGTTCAAGAAATCCATCAGAACGTCCCCCTATGCGCTCGTCTATGGCAAAGAGGCTGTCATGCCATCACATATTGAGATCCCTGCCCTATGGATGTTGGACGAAGACAGGAGCAACGGAGACCCGGTGGACGACAGACTATGCCAACTCCTGCAGTTGGAAGAAGACAAAGAAAGTGCATACCAGGCCTTCGCCGATCATATTGCAGCTACTCAAGGCTGGTTTGCAAAAGGCACCACTGCCCGAGTTTTCGAAATCGGGGACCTGGTGCTGAAGTGGGACTCATATAAGGCAAAGCCGGGCAATCACGGGAAGTTTGATGCCCTCTGGGAGGGCCCTTATCAGATTGCCCGGGTCAACCAGTTTAATGCCTATGCACTTCGGGATATGGAGGGTCAGCTCCTGCCTATCCCTGTTAACGGGTTCCACTTAAAAATTTACCGCTGCTGAAGGTGCCCGAGTGGCTCTTCTTTGTAAAAATTTCCCTTATGCATTTTCGTTTCCCAGCATGTACAGTTTCCAGCTTTCAGCCTTTAGTTGTTATTTTTTTTATTTTTGAGCTTAACTGCGGCATGGGAGAGAAAAACAGACTTCGCAGCGAAGTCTGTCGTCGCCCCTCAGGAGGGGCGAAGTTTGGGCTGCTTGGTTAAGTGAAGAAAAAAGAAAGAAGAGGCGAAAAAAATGTCTAAGTGTTGGCCGCTGCCCGACTTCGCAGCGAAGTCGGGCTGCGCGCCAGCCGAAGTGCGAAGCTTGCACGAAGATAAGACTGCAAAGCACAAAGGAGAACGGACTGCGCCCAACTTTGGGCGAAGTCCGACTTCGCACGCGAAGTCCGACTTCGGCCGGCTTGCGTGCGAAGTTCGAACTACGCACAACCTCCGCGCGAAGTGCGCACTCGCGCGAAGTTCGCACTTCGCCCGAAATTCGGGCGAAGTCCGAACCTGCCTCAATGTTCACGCTGCGCAGCTCGTACTGTTCGGTCTAAAGGAGCAATAAATGCTAAGTGTTTGCCTCGTCCGAAGGTTGCAAAGGAACCGGACTGCGCTCAAACCTTGGGTGCGGCAAGAAAGAAGAAAAGAAAAGAGAACAGTTTCAATGTGCACTTCGCGAAGTTCGAACTTCGCCCGAAATTCGGGCGAAGTCCGACTTCGCCGGCGAAGTCGGATCGCGCCCAACTTCGGGCGAAGTCCGACTGCGCCTCGTTTTCTGGGCCAGTTTTGGGGCAATGTTTTAAATGAATAATAAATTCAAAAGTTCTAAGCTGGGCCCAAGGCGCATTGTAGCCGTTCTAAAGTGGGTTTCCGCACCAATGGTTCTTTCTTGAGCAGTGTGCCCAGATTGCGGCAGTGACGTCAGCCATGGCGCAGCGTCCAAGACAAAATTAATGATTGCACATTCTTCAAGGAAAAGTGCAACAAAAAGAACATGGCACGTCTGCCGGGGTACCTTTTTCCAAGCATTCTCCTGCGCAGCCACCCAAGAAGCTTAACTCCAGCCGACCTACCCCCTCCTGCGCGGCATTAATGACGCTGTCGTTGTCTAGAAAAGGGGGTCAGATGCATTCAAACATGCCAGACTGCGCAGATTATTCCTTAAACTGTGCAGATTTTTCCTGTGACAGCGAAATCTTTTGCAAACGCCCTGAACTCGTAATTATTGCTGATTCGGAGAGATGGACAGAGGAAAGATGCCAGTGTCAGCACAATCCAGTGAAAGTAGCGAGCGCAAGGATTTACCACGGCCGGGTGTTTTCAGAAGTGAAACACCGCCAGAGCCAAAGTCAAAGTCCCGGCCGAAAAAAGTACAGCGTGGGCAAGCCCCACCACCTCCGTTGAATTACTTGGCGGGATACGTGGACGGCTCGTTTTCTATGAGCCTGACTAAGCTGCGGACAAATGTGGAGAGCTGGGTCGACAAGGTTTCGCCCTCTCACCATTTCGGAGCGGCGTACAAATCCAACCTTTTCGGATTCTTGTGCCCTCCTCGTCCATCAATGCCCGGAGTCGGTAGACATCATTGTCAGACACTACAGACCAGTTACCCAGCAGATTTGTAGCTCCAGTGGTAAACCCTTGTTCACGCTGCGCAAGGAGACTGTCCAGCCAGCTTTCGCCCCAGGGTTGGAGTATGACTCCAGCACAATTGTCAGGAAGATAAATTTGGGTGAGCAAGCGGGACGTTTCACGCAAACAAAACGGATGAGGGATTTCCTCAATTCAGAGCTGAATGCCCCGCTTGCAGCTGGACAGTGGCCAACCGGCCCCATGCCCTTGGCAGGGTTTCAGAGCAAATATTTGTACACCATTTTGGCATGGATTCTCGGCTGCGACTCCGATGAGCTGGTACATCCGTACCAGCTAGCATTGGCAGAATGTCTCCTATGCGGAGAATCCTACGAGCCGACAGCGCAGAAAAGTGGAAAGCGTCCCATCTTTTTCGACTGGGCAGACTGGCTGGCATACGCCATCCACTCCAGCCTAGTCAAGATCCAGAAGAAGCAATCCACAGATTTTCGTTTCAGTTCCGTTCTCGCCTGGCTCTGTTTGTATCATTTGCACTCCCGGATGCCTATCCCGAACCTGAAGAAAGTCAACGAGAAGGGAGAGCCACAGCCCGTCTATAACTGGACGGATGACCTATACCGGAAAGGGTCCTACTACAAGTTCAACTTTAACTTTCTGGGATTGGTCATGTCAGTCTTCAGCGAAAGCGAAATCCCCCGCCCCCCGAGAGAAATGACGAGCGCCTTGCTGAATCAGAAGCTCGGGGACGTTTTCAGACTGACGCAGGGAATTGTGGTCAGAATCTACGGATTCAAGGGCAAACCCCATCTGCTGCCCTACTGGTGCTCGGAGCATCTGTTCGGGATGGAGGTTGCCCGACAAATGGACTATGTTGAAGAGGAGTTCGGCCTAGGAAAGAAGAGAGGACAGATTTTTCAATACCCTCTTTCCTGGGCAAATGTTGAGATTTTTGAGGTAGGACAGCATGTCTACCTAGAGCAAGAGTTTTCCCATATCGGCCTGGTTTTGTTGCCGCAGCGCTGGAAGTACGACCCGTACGGGATAAGGGGAAAGTTCACACATCTCTGCCCCCCGGCAGATATAACTGAAGATAGGTGCGATGTGGTCCATGTGGACCTTGACTGGGAAATTGAATTGATGGAAGCTTCTCCTCCCTGGCAGGATTTTTACTGCGAGGAGGTGACATATGACCCCAAGCGAAACCCGGACCACCACTTCTCATCTCCAGGGTTCAAAAAATTCCTATCCAAGATAGCAGGCCTTAACTGGTCTAAAGAAAAGATTACTGAATGCTGGAAGATGAGATGTCGCAAGCAGCATGACAAATCTACCAGAAGAAATATGGCCGTAGATGACGACTTTTCGGTTCTCTATGACCAGCATCATGACAGCTGGCGGCCGTTCGCATATCAAGGTTACGTTCCCCGAGGTCCCTTTGAGGATTATAAAGGAGGGTCTTCCTCCCAACAATTGTACACTTCGGCAACTGCCAGCGTGGGCCCAGCAGACATCCAGGTGGATCCAATGCAGCCCGTGGCTTCCAAGGCGGCGCCTGAGAAGGCGAAAAAATTAGTCAAGGCAACGCCCGAGGTGATTCCTCAGGCACAAAAGACGCCAGCGCCGCCAGAGGGCAGACCGGTTGCGGCAGACCTTCTGCAAGTCAAACCCCGGTACAAGTTTACCGTGGGAGCATCAGCGCCTGCTACACCTGCTTCATCTCCTTCCCCCGATCCGACCATTGTTCCAAAAGAGAAGAAGAGGAAGAGAGTTGAGAAAATCAGGCGACCTAGCCTGACCGTGCAGCAGCCGCAGAGCCGCAGCCGCGTTCAGCCGCTCCAGAGACAGTTTCTCTGGGCAGTCCCAAGCCAGCCGCCGAAATCAGAAGCGCAGACATCCACCCAGCATCGGCTCAGGCGGAGCCCGCAGGTACGTTTGCTGCCCCTGTCTCTTTGGTCTCATCCAGTCCTACTCCCACTCCATCTCCCGCTCAATCCGAGCAAGTTATGGCCGCATCTTCCTCTCCGTCTCCACACCCTTCTAGCGGCCCCCATTCTTTTGATCAGTTTGCTCAGAACCCCAACATTTCCCTATCTCTGAGTCAAACTCCAAACCCTTCGCCTGAAGCTAGTGCTGAAGCCACTCATTCACCTTTACATCCACCGCCCCAGCCGCTTCAAACCCTTGCAGCGTCAGCCGCTCCCATCTCCACTTCCCGGTCGCCCCTAGAAGCGGCCGATCCTTCCGAGGTCCATCCGGTTCCTCCTGATCCCATTCCCGCAGGAGAGACGTCTCAGCAGAACCCTAGGCTGGGGGAACCAGATTTCATGGACGACCTCCAGAATACAGACGACTTGCCCCTGGCAACAAGAGCTGTAGAGTATTCTATCTCTTTCCTCCAGAACCTGAAGCGGAGGAGACCTGAAGAGATAGCCGCCCCGGTGAAGCGCACCAAGTATAATTTCGAGAGGAGAGTGCTCACAACAGAGAAGATTATCCCAAAAGTGAAGAAGCCTCTCCGGGAAATGACCAGGGCGGACTACGAGCTCCAGACAAAGGAGAAGAGCTTTGATGATATTGACAAGTGATACGAGATTCAGGGAATCATTCGTAAAGCTGACAATCTCCTTGTCAAAAGTCTGGAGGAGCAGGAAGAACTTTTCGGGTTGCAGGATAAAACGAGACAGCTTGAAGAGGACCTGTCAAGGTCCACTGAGCAGCTGGAAGCGGCGCGGCAAGAAATAGATGAATTAAAAGCCCAGCTGGCCGCTTCTCAACAACAAGCCGCAACCGAAAAGCAGGCAGCCTTGGAGCAGATTTCTCGACTCCAAGAGTCTTTGAAACAGGCGCAGTTGCAATCGCAGAGAGAGCATCTCAAGCGACGGTCTTTTCGAAGAAGAAAGTTAAGGAGATGCGGGCTGGTTTGCTGCGGGGATGCAAGCCCCACACCTATAAGGCGATGTCAGTTCTGGATTTCGCATCCAGAATTCAAGAAGTTTCTGCCCAGGGAAAGCCTGTGGTAGAGGAGGCCGAACGCCAGGCGAAGCAATGGCTGGACCTGGCAATAAATCTTCAGGAGCGCGAGCGCGATGGCCTCCAATTCTCCCCCATGTCCTCATTCGCTGCAGAATGGGCAGATGCAAGGGTAACCTTGCATAAATATTTCAAAAAATTAGAAGAGGTGAGAGTTGCCAGACGAATGTTAGACGCATTCGAACATGAAAGAGACATTTGTATGGCTCCTTTTCGCGCTCTTTCTGAACTAGGGTGCCCAGGTTTTGTTGAGAATGGCGAGCTTCTCACCCTAGATCAGGTGAAAAAGAATTGGCAGTCCTTCGAAGCAGACACAGCTGAGATTGATAGCTGGACTGAGCCAATTCAGGAGAGTCAGGTCACTCAGATGGTGTCCAAATGTTGCAAGATCAGCTCCTATTTCCAGGAGCTAGGAAAAAGATACTACACCATCGACCTGCACGCGGTCTCTGCTTTCCACGCAACGTTAGAAGAAGTCACTGACCGCCGGCCATTCGAAGCAGAAGCCTGGGGCCAAGCTCAGGCTGCATACGACCGCATCTGTGAAGCAGAAGCAAAAGCCGGAGAGCCTTCGGAAGGTGATTCTGAGGGGGCAACTGACAAAAGTGAATCTGAAGAACAGTTGCCGCGAGGAGAACAGCTAGAGCAGCAAAATGCAGGGGAGGCAAGTTCCTCTGCACCCAATGGATGAAGGCATGGATTCTTTGTGCCGAGGCGAGCTCGACACCCCGCGAGCCGCCAGAAATGTTGTCACATTTTGCACGGGGTGCAATGTTTTCAATTTTGTAACAGTGCTGCTCTTCTTTTTCCCTCTTCCTCTATTTTCCTTTCTTCCGCTCTCCCTTCCTCTTTCTTTCCCATATTCTCTTTCTTCCCCCTTTCTCGGAGCCCCTCAGTTGAATTTTAAACTTCCCAGCAAGTTACCTGAAAAATGGCTAAGTTTTGGTGCGAAGTACGCACTTTGCCCAGTTTTGGTGCGAAGTACGCACTTCGCCCAGTTGGTGCGAGCGCACTCGCTCGCGGTGCGAAGTTCGCACTTCGCCCCTCTTCTGGGCGCACCTTGTAACTGGCAGGTTGGCAGGCTGACACAAAAGTGATTAATGCTGGAGCAAAGTCCGTACGGCGGCAGATACCAGATTTCACCTGTGCGCAGTCCGACTTCGCAGCGAAGTCGAAGTGCGCCCTTGACAGGTGCGCAGTAGGGGAACAACTCGGAAATACTCCTAAGGCATGGAGGCCTTCCCGACTGCGCTGTTTTCTGCCCGCGCAACCCGAGACGCTCTGATCCCAAGCGAAGTTGGACAAACTGCCTTTCAAGGCCGACACGTGTCACACAGCATCATCCATCATCTGACAAGTGTCCAGCTTCGGGATTTGAGCCAAGACGTGCCGAGCAAAAGGACGAGCATGGGCTGCACTACCTGTGCCAGTAGCCTCATTCAAAGCTGATTAGAGGTTCTACCTGCTCCAGCTACCCGCATACCCGCCGAGAAGAAGTTCTGCCCAACACACTGCCACGTAGCTGTCCAGCTTCCAGGAAGACCATGCTGCGGGTACAGTCCGGTCCGACAAAAGGTCAGCATTTGCAGCTCCTTCGCCGCTTTTGTCAGCTTATGTTTGACTGGGACCTTGTGCCCATTAATGTAACGGGAGGGACTCGGGCTATAAAAACCCACCATGATTTCATTGTAAAGGGTGGAAGGGGAATGTCTGTTAGGGAACCAATGTAACCGTGCTTCTGCTTATAAATATAATTTGTATGCCTGGTTCTGTTCTGCTGCTTTTATTTCTTTATGTTTATGCTTTACGCTTCCCTGTGTCATGGCTCGTTGATTCGTTTCAGCATTTGGTGATCAGGGGCCTTTAGCATTGTTTGTGTACTTTTAAATTTCATATAATAGATGTGGTAGCAGCTCCATCGCTTGTGTGTTACGTTGCTGTCCGTATCCGGTGATTGATGCGTTGTCGTGTCGTTAGTTCTCCTTGTAGGGAGAATGTTTGCTAGGGGACCATTGTAGTCGTGTGGTTAAAATCACTGCATATCACATATACCTGGCTCTGATATCTCTAGGTTGCTTTCTACTCATGTTAGTGTCCGTATCTGGTGATTGATGCATTGTCGTGCTGTTAGTTCTCCTTGTAGGGAGAATGTTTGCTAGGGGACCATTGTAGCTGTGCGTACACTGCTTAGGTATCGGAAGTACACTTAGATTTTGCAGTTCTCAGTCATGCTTTGTATTTATAATGCAGTAAGTATTGGTGATTGTTGGTTGCCGTACTGTTAGTTCCCCCCCACCAACTCCAAGTATATTTGTATATTCTTTCTGTTTATTTATCTCTTTCCTGCACTCTTAGCTTGAACATAAAACCCCCCCAAAAGGAGCCGGCCTTCTCCGGAGATTGGCACGGAAGGCATCTCTTCCTTCCGGCCTTTCATGCTGGTGGGCGAATCTGGGCGCATTAACCCAAAATCCTTTCCTCATGGCAGATTCGTAACCAACAGGAACTGTACATACTGAAAATTAAAAATGCAAAAAGGGAAATTTGTACAAGGGCCCGATTGGGCACCTTCAACAGCGGTATATTTTCAAATGGAACCCGTTAACAGGAATAGGCAGGAGCTGACCCTCCATATCCCGAAGCATGAAACCCGGGCAATCTGATAGGGGCCCTCCCAGAGAGCATCAAATTTTTCGTGGTTGCCCGGCTTCGCCTTAAATGAGTCCCACTTCAACACCAGGTCCCCGATTTCGAAAACTCGGGCAGTGGTGCTTTTGGCAATTTTGCCACATTAAAATTTTGGCTTAAGTATGGAGCTTTCAAGCGGCAAAGAGTATGCTGAGGTGTTCGGGTTTTCGCGGGCCATAAACGAGGGCGATAAAATGGACAAAATGAGCTCTGGATATTTTATCATTGCAGATCTTCTCGCCAGCTTTCCGACGATATATCATAATAGGCGATCGGGTCAGCGGATCAAAAGTTATGGCCCCGGAAGTCGAACTAGGAAACCCAGTTTTGGGGAGAAGTCCGACTTCGCCCAGAGAAGTCCGACTTCGCGAGAAGTCCGACTTCGCGAGAAGTCCGACTTCGCCCAGTTTTGGGGAGAAGTCCGACTTCGCCCAGAGAAGTCCGACTTCGCGAGAAGTCCGACTTCGCCCAGTTTTGGGGAGAAGTCCGACTTCGCCCAGAGAAGTCCGACTTCGCGAGAAGTCCGACTTCGCGAGAAGTCCGACTTCGCGAGAAGTCCGACTTCGCGAGAAGTCCGACTTCGCGAGAAGTCCGACTTCGCCCAGTTTTGGGGAGAAGTCCGACTTCGCCCAGAGAAGTCCGACTTCGCGAGAAGTCCGACTTCGCGAGAAGTCCGACTTCGCGAGAAGTCCGTTCGGCAGCAGAAATCAGCTTTCACCTGTGCACAACCCGACTTCGCAGCGAAGTCGGAGTGCGCCCTCTGACAAGTGCGCAGTAGGGAAATAAACTCAGAAATGCACCCAAGGCATGAAGGCCTTCCCGATCGCGTTGTTCTGCTCGCGCAACCCGATGGCGCTCGGATCCTGGGCGAAGTTGGATAGACTGCCTTTCAAGGCAGACACGTGTCCAGCTTTGGGATCTGAGCCAAGACATGCCGAGCAAAAGGACAAGCATGAGCCGCACTACTTATGCCAACTGCCTCATTTAATGCTGATGTGAGTTTCCACCTACCTCAGCTATCCGCATTCCTCGTCAATATAAAGTTCTACCCAACGCGCCGCCACGTGGTCGTTCAACCTCGCAGGGAGACCATGCCGAGAGTACGATCCAGCCCGACGAAGTCGAGCACCGGCAGTTCCGCGGCTGCTTTTGTCAGCTAATGTTTGACTGGGACTTTGTGCCCATTAATGTAACGGGGGGAACTTTGGGCTATAAATAGCCACCACGTTTTCATTGTAAGGTGGTGGAAGGGGAATGTTTGTTAGGGAACCATTGTAACCGTGCTTCTGCTTATAAATATAAAGTATATGCCTGGCTCTGTTCTACTGCTTTTATTTTTTATGCTGCCTCTCCTTTACGTTTCTGCTTTACGTTTTTCCTGTGTCATGGCTTGTTGATTCGCTTCAGCATTTGGTGGTCAGGTATTCCTGAGGCATTGCTTGTGTCATGGCTTGTTGATTCATTTCAGCATTTGGTGGCCAAGTACCCTGGAACTTCATCAATTAGAGGATACATAGAATAAACTTGGTAGCAGTTCCTTCAGTTTGTGTGTTATGTTTATGTTGCTGTCCGTAGTGGTGATTGATGCATTGCCGTGCTGTTAGTTCTCCTTGTAGGGAGAATGTTTGCTAGGGGACCATTGTAGCTGTGCGTACAAATTCTCTGCATAACACAGATACTTGGAGCTGGCATTTCTTGGTTACTTTTTATTCATGTTGTTGTCCGTAGTGGTGATTGATGCGCTGCCGTACTGTTAGTTCCTTATAGGGAATGTCTGTTAGGGAGCCATTGTAGCTGTGCGTACACTTCCTGATATAAAAAGTACACTTAGATTTTGCAGTTTCTGGTTATGCTTTGTAATTATGATGCAGTAAGTAGTGGTGATTGATGCGTTGCCCTACTGTTAGTTTCCCCCACCCAACTCCAATCACATCTGTAAATTCTTTCCGCATTTTTATCTCTTTCCTGCACTCTCATCTTATCTTACTAACCCCCACAAGGAGTCGGCCTTCTCCGGAGATCGGCACGGAAGGCATTCCTTCCTTCCGGCCTTTCAATGTTGGTCCGCGGGTCCAGGGCGCAATAACGACAAATCCTTTCCTCATGGCGGATTCGTGACCAACAGGTGCCTTTTGCAAACCAGCCTTGAGTGGCTTCAACATGCTTGGTGAAGGCCTGGTATGCTTTCTCTCTGTCTTCTTCTAACTGCAGAAGTTGGCACAGTCTGTCATCCACCGGGTCTCCACTGCTCCTGTCTTTGTCCAACATCCATAGGGCAGGGATTTCGATGTGGGCTGGCATGACAACCTCTTTACCATAAACGAGCGCATAAGGGGACGTTTTGATGGACTTCTTGAACGAAACTCTGTCCGCCCACAGTGCCCGGTTCAGGAGGGAATGCCAAGTTCGCTTGTTCCTTTCAATCATCCTCCTGATGATCTTCAGAAGGTTCTTGTTGGTGGACTCGGCAAGGCCGTTCCCCTGCGGGTAGTAATTTGAGGACATTTTGTGATAAATGCCAAGTTTGCCAGTGTACTCCGTGAGTACAGCGCCTGCGAACCCCGGGCCATTGTCCGTCACGATTGATTCTGGGACCCCGAAGCGGGTAATCAGGCTTTCAAGGAACTTGACGACCGTCTCTTGGTCCGCATTTTTGGTGGGGATCGCCTCTGCCCACCGTGTGAAGTAATCGGTGGCTGTAAGAATAAACTTGTGTCCGGCAGAGGAATTAGGCGAAATCACCCCAATGAAGTCTAGACCCCATTGCTGGAACGGAGTCTCGGCCTGAATCGGTTGAAGGGGCAGGGGTGCTTTTCTGTTTCTGCCAGCAAACCTCTAGCATTGATCACACTTGGAACAGACCGCATAAGTGTCTGTAAATAGAGTGGGCCAATAGTACCCGGCTGTAATTATTTTCAAGGCCGTAGGCCTTGCAGAATGATGACCTCCAGGCATCGCGGAATGAAAATCTCCAAGGACCCTGGACTGGTCTGATTTCCTGAAGCACCGCAACAGGATGCCGTCAATGTTTTTGAAGTAAAGCCCCTCGGGGCGAAGAGTGTACTTGAGTGCACCTAGCCGAAATCTCCTTCGTTGTGAGGCGTTCGAGTGATCTGGACATCTTCCGGTGCAGAAATATCTCACCAGTTCATCTATCCAGTCACTCCCCTCCGATAAGGAGTTGGCCGAGTTGATGCTTGTTGCTGTGTCCTCCCACTTACAGGCGGAGATGCCGGCTACAGCGCTTCGGGCCAGCTCCTGACACAAGGCTCGGCCTCTGATAAGCTTGGTGGGCCGCACTTCGATGTCGAACTCTTGGATTTTTGCAATCCATCCTGCTCTCTTGTGACCCGGCTCCCCTTGTATGATGAAGCTTTGAACGTCCGGGTGAATCACAAAGACAGTCGTTCGGCTCTGGGAGACAAAATGCCTGAACTTCCGGAGCGATTTCATGACAGCGTGAACCTGCCGCTCTATAAAATTGTACTTTTCTTCATGCGGCTGAATCACTTGGCTCAGGAATGCTATGGGGCGCTCCTCGCCATCGTCTCCCTTCTGTGTTAGGACTGCGGCGTAACTTTTCGGTTCTCCCACCGCGTAGAGGATGAAGTCCTTGGAGTAGTCCGGGTTTATCAACACCGGAGCTTGCGCAATTCGAGCCTTGATTTCCTCGAAGGCTTGCTCTCTCTCATCAGTCCATTTGTAAGTTGTATCTTTTTTCAGCAGTTCGGCCATAGGCTTGATCACTCGTGCGAAGTCCGGGATGAACTTCCGCACGAAGTTAATCTGGCCGAAGAAGGACTGCAGCCCTTTTTTATCAATTGGGGCTGGCAAGCGAAGGAGGGCTTCTGCTCTGTCAAGGTCAATGGCGAGGCCTCTCTCGGAGATGACATGTCCCAGCAGCTTACCTTCTTTTACCGCAAAGACAGATTTCTTCGGGTTTATAGAAATGCCGAATTCTCGACACCTCTCAAATATTTGTCGCAGGTGGGAAACATGGTCCTCTCTTTGGTGAGAGAAAACAGTCATGTCATCAAGGTAGATGACAATGATCTTGTTGAGCAGCTCTGGGAAGGCCAGGTCCATGGCCCTTTGGAATGTGGCACCAGCATTGGATAAGCCGAAAGTCATGCGTTGATAGGCGAACGTCCCCCATTTGGTGGTGAACGCCGTTTTATGCTGGTCCTCATCCCTGACCCAAATCTGGTTGTAGCCGAAAAATCCATCTAGAAGTGAGAATCTCTGGGCTCCAAAGAACGATGTGTAGAATTTGATCAATTTGGGGAAGCGGATAGTGGTCCTTGAGGGAGGCCTGATTCAAGTTTCTGAAATCGACACAGAGACGGATGTCGCCATTATTCTTCCTCACAGGCACCAAATTCGCAACCCAGGATGAATGTTTGATGGGGTAGATGATTTTGGCCTCCAACATCTTCAGGAGCTCGGCTTTCATCATGGCCTCAATTTTCGGATTTACGGCCCTCTGCTTCTGCCAGAACGGCTTGGCGCCATCCTCTAGCTCAATGGTATGCTGGATTACATCTCTGTCATACCCCTTCAAATCCTCGTAGCACCAAGCCACGATGTCAGGGAACTCTCGGCACAGTGATCCTATCTACTCAAGTGCCTCCGAAGTGCAGTCTGTCCCGACCTTGATGGTTTTACCAGGTTCAAGTTCCATGTCGGTATACTGCTTTGGGTCTACCTTGATCCTGTGTGATATAGCTCTATCATTCTGATCAAATAGACTCTCCAATGTAACCAGTCCTTTTGGGACATGATTATTTTTCAACTGAATCAACCCCTCATATTGCTCGTCATCAGGGTCTCTACTCTCGATCGAACATGCTTCATTTACCAAAAATGTGACGATCTCCTTGTCACAATCGAACACCTGCCAGTGGGTGTCCTTATCGTGCACGTGAAGGCCTGTAAATAGTGCGAACCGGCTTCGGTTTCTGGACAACGTCGTCAGCCGGAATGTATCTGGCTCCAACAGACGCCAGAATGTCAGCGTGTTTGTTTTTCTCGCGTGATATCGCCTTGACATTCAACGAGTCAAACGACTCCATCAGGTCCCACACCCGGTTACGGTATGCCTTGAGATAGTGCTTTTTAGAGGCGCACTTGTTCGTAACTTGGTGACACACCAGCTCTGAATCTCCAAAGATCTGCAGGTGTTTAATCCCCAGCCTCTCTGCCTTTCGCAAACCCAAGCATAGGGCTTCGTACTCCGCCGAGTTGTTGGTACAGCTCCAGGCCAGCCTGTAGGTATAGTCTTTCTGGATCCCGGTTGGAGAAACCAGAAGTACTCCTGCACCGGCGCCATTTTTGCATCGCGCGCCATCAAAGAAAAGCTTCCACAGCTTCTCCGGTGCAGGTCCCACTTCTTTTTCAGCTGACTTGTCAAGCCTCTCAGGCTGTACAACGGTGTAACAGCCCTGCTATGTCTCAATTACGGCATTGAAATCCCGCAAAGAGAACTCATCTTCGAGCTGTAGCACTTCGAGGGCTTGTTCCGTCAGCTCTACCGTCACCAGTTCTTCCTCCGTCAGCTGGACCATGCAGTCCAACTCTTCTCCGGGTATCTTCTCTGTTAGGAAGGTGGAAGGCTTCTCATTGAAGATTTTCAGTCTCCTTCCTTTGAAGGGCACTTCCATGTGTGAGTAGTCTAGAGACAGGTACCCGCCCAGCTTCGCAGTGAACTCTCGAGAGAGACACATGCCGAAGTAGGGAGCCAGGTCAACAACCATGACCTCTTGGATGACCACGATGTCGAGAGCCTTATGCAGCCGAATAGGGATGTCTTTTATGACACCAACTGTCTTGACAGGGGTGCCGTCTAGTTGCAGCACGCCTTGGCTGCTTCTTGTGTACTCCATCCCGATCTCGTCACAAACGGCCTTCGGCATAACAGTCGTGGAAGCGCCAGAGTCCACCATGCAGTTGTGTACTATGTGCCCTTGCATCCGTAAAGACAGATAGAAGGGAGGCGGTCTGTTCTTCCCAGTGGCTGAGACTGTCAGAGGTTGAACCAGGACAGCGGGCTGTATCTGCTTTTCGTTCTTCATGTTTTTCAGAGATTCTTGTAGCAGATCCACCTGGCCTGGGAGCAGAAGAGCATCGTACATGCTGATTCTAGCGGGTGTTCTTTTTAACTCGTCTACTATGTTGTAGCCCGAGGTGCTAGCTTCTTCTAGTTCTTTTGTCGGCTCATACTTCGTCCGGTACTGCTGGGTGGCCTCAACTCTCTGTCTCTTGGTCAGAGACAGGTACTTCAGCTTCTCCTAGGCTTGTTCTTTGGTTTCAGCTGGAGGCTAAGGTTCTGGAGCTTTAGCCGGAACTGGAGCTTTTGCTATAGGAGGCTTGGCTGGAATAGGAGCTGCCTTTACCGGAGGAGGCTTGGCAGCATATGCAGTTTTCTTTTCTTCCTTGGCGAGCGGCACTAGATTTTCCTCTAGGAGGGCAAAGTTGGCTTCGCCGTCCAGGATCATGTAGAGTTCATCGTCCTCTATGGCGTTGCCGGCCAAAGTCTGGATGTAGTGCTGGTGCAGTGTGCAGTCTTCCTCCGAATGCGGGTCGTTGCACGTAGTGCACCAGTTGATCTGGTCGGAAGGACCAGGTTGGTCTTCGATAGCAGCATTTCTCGGAGGCGGACGCCTCTGCAGTTGTTGTTCTGGAGGCCTGTCTTTTGTTAGCGCCGGGGGCGGATATGGCCTCCTAGGAGCGAGGTCCATCTGGGCCTGCTTCTTCTTCAGAGCGGTCATGTCATTGGACATGGCATGATAACCTGAGGCCAAAGCCCGTACCTCCTGGAGGATTGTGTTCTGAATGTTATTGTCAGGAGGCGGCAATTGTGCCGATGGAGGCAATGCGGCTAATGGAGGAGGATTGGAATAAGGTGCGTACTGCGGGGGAGCAGGGAGTGCTGGAAAATGCGGAGGAGGCGGGTGAGGATAATGCATTTGCGGCGGGCCGTAAGGAGTTACGACCGGCGCCGGATTCCATTGCTGCTGGGGTTGCTGCCCTGATGTGGACGGCGCACCACCAGAAGCTGACGGATACTGGGATCTGGGGAAGTCGGGATGAATGGGTTCCTACACCCTGTACGGGAGTCTGCCGATGGAAATGATATCCGCTTCAGCTTGTTGGGCAGCATCGTACAGAGCAGGAAACGAGTCTATTCTGGCAATCTTCAGCAGCAGGCATATGTCTGAGTTGAAGGATCTCAGGTAGTAGTGAGCAGCCATGCCAGCTGAAGGCCGAAGTTCACGAGGTACCCGTTTCCAGGATCTCGCAAACCTGATGTTAAAGTCAGACACCTCCTCTTGGGGGTGTCTCTCGGATACTTTGGAACTAATGTAGCAAAGAAGTGGGGTCAACAGACTCGTTGCATCCTTTCACAAGCCTTCTGGCGAGCTGGGGCCACCCTGTGATAGATCCCTCTGGCAGCGATCTCCACCAGTAGAGAAGCTTTCCCCTTAGGGAAAGGGCCAGCAGACGGGTCTTCACACTTTCGTCAGTAATGGAGTGCAATGCAGCCAGGGCAAGGATGTCCTGGATGTGCTCGTACGCCATCTTGTCGTAGCCGTCATATGTAGGGATGGACTTTAAGGCAGCAGGGGCACAGCTTGCTGTCCGACCAGGGCCAAGGGCCCCATAGAGTCCACCGCCGGGAAGAGATCATCATCATTCTGCTGCTGGGCAGCCATTTCTTCTTCTTCTCCTCCGTCGGTTGTATACTCAGTGTCGGTACCTTCCGAGGATGTAGATTCCTCTTCTTCCTCGGCCTCTTCTATTTCGTTCTCAGCTCCTTCGACTTCGGCTTTGGCTTCTTCTTGGATTTCAGCCTCGGCTTCGTCGACACGAGCTTGTTGATCACCCGGCCTGACAATTTTGCCTCGAGCGTTGATGTCTAGTTCGTAAAAGGCAAGCGGGTTTCTCGGATCCCTCGCTTGCCAACTTCTCGTCTGCATGAAGGTGCTAGGGACCGGTCTTTCGGACTCAGAGGATATGTTCGTGCAGAGTCGCCAGGTGTTCTGATTTTGAACAGCAATGAAGCGAACACCGGTGCTTCGATTCTGTTTGGGGGTGGGAAACTTCCTTGTCCCACCAAGTGTTCGGAACGAACTGTCAGCCCGAGTGAAGACGAGCTTGAGATTTTTCAAATGTGGGACTCTATGTCCCACCGGGCGTGCCAGAGAAACTGTTGGTTACGAATCTGCCATGAGGAAAGGATTTTGTGTTAACGCGCCCAGATTCGCCCACCAGATTGAAATGCCGGAAGGAAGGAATGCCTTTCGTGCCAATCTCCGGAGAAGGCCGACTTCCTGTGGGGTTTTGAGGTTCAAGATAAGAGTGCAGGGAAAGAGATAAAAATGCAGAAAGGGATTCCAAATTAGATTGGAGTTGGGTGGGGGGAACTAACAGTATGCGGCAACGCATCAATCACCACTACTAACACCAATATAACCATAACACACCACTATGGATGTCTGTCCCTAACCGAGAGAACAGAGTCAGGTATATGTTTTGTATTAAGAGCCAGAAGCACAACTACAATGGTTCCCTAACAGACATTCCCTCCAAGGAACTAACAGTACGACAACGCATCAATCACCACTACTAACAACACTATAACACAAAACATAACCAAAAAACTGCCACTAACGTTTACCCTATGTATCCTTTAATTTATGCACCTTAGGAATACCTGACCACCAAATGCTGAAGTAAATCAACGAGCAATGATACAGGAAAACGTAAGGCAGAAATGTCAAGGAGAGGCAGCATACAAAATAAAAACAATAGGACAGCACCAAGTGTATGTATTTAATTAGAAGGCAGAAGCACAGCTACAATGGTTCCCTAACAGACATTCCCCTTCCACCACTTTACAATGAAAACGTGGTGGCTATTTATAGCCTGAGAACCCCCCGATTACATTTATGGGCACAAAGTCCCAGTCAAACATTAGCTGACAAAAGCAGCCGCAGAACTGCTGATGCTGACCTTTGTCGGGCAGGACTGTACTCTCGGCATGGTCTCCCTGAAGGCTGTACAGATACGTGGCAGCGCGTTGGGTAGAACTTTACATCGGCAGGAAGGCGGGTAGCTGAAGCAGGTAGAACCTCCAATCAGCCTTAAATGAGGCAGCTGGCATAAGTAGTGCGGCCCATGCTTGTCCTTTTGCTCGGCACGTCTTGGCTCAGATCCCAAAGTTGGACACTTGTCGGATGATGCTGCTTGACACGTGCTTGCCTTGGAAGGCAGTTTATCCAACTTCGCCCAGGATCAGAGCGCTGTCGGATTGGGCGGGTAGAAAACAGCGCAGTCGGGAAGGCCTTCATGCCTTGGGTACTTTTCTGAGTTTGTTCCCCTACTGCGCACCTGTCGAAGGGCGCACTCCGACTTCGTTGCGAAGTCGGGTTGCGCACAGGTGAAAGCTGATTTCTACAGCCGTACGGACTTTGCCCTGGAAAGGGGGCGCACTCCCTGGAAAGGGGGCGCACTCCGACTTCGCTGCGAAGTCGGGTTGCGCCCCAGCACTTAGTCATTTTTCCTGCCAGCCTGCTACCAAGTGCGCGCAGAAAGCAGGGCGCACTCCGACTTCGCTGCGAAGTCGGGTTGCGCCCAGAACACTTGTTCTTCTGGTTGATTCTGTCGCACTGCACACTTTGCACTCTTGCTGCGCTCCAACTGGAGGGCGCACTCCGACTTCGCTGCGAAGTCGGATTGCGCCCTGACACTTAGCCATTTTTCAGGGCAACTGCTGTCATTTTTGAGATTTGACTGAGGGGCTCAAGAGAAAGAGGGAAGAATGAGAATGTAGGGAAGAGAGAGAAAGGGGGAGAAGAGGAAGGGGGAAGAGAGGAAGAGGGAAAGGGAAGAGCAGCTCTCTTACAAAAATTGAAAACATTGCACCCCGTGCAAAATATGGCAACACCTCCTAGATTAACTTAGGTTAATAGCTAAAATATCCTGAGATATTTTAGTTGGTTATTGGCATATTCTATTTTCTAGGTGGTTAGCACATCCTACGCTAACCTTGTTAGGTTTACTATTTTGTAACCTATATATTAGGTTTGATTATTCATTTTCGAATCTAATGTTTGCATAGCAATATTATTTGATTTTTCATATTGGAGTAAACTATTGCTTACAGTTGAAATCTTAGAGTTTGGGAAAAATGTTTCATATCAGGAATCATGCATAACAGGGAACCAGAATGATGTTGGTGATGATGAGCAAGACAGCACAACAGTTTTGGATATGCACTTAGAACAATCTAGTGTGGATTGTGAAACCTTTAATAAAAGGTATGATGAATCTTGTGATTTTCCTATCATCAATTCATTAATGCATGATGGCATCTTTCATAATGAAGTGTCCGTAGATCCCATATTTGATGAGGAAATGATTACGAATGAAGAGGATTCTTCGCTGAAAACCGAAATGGAAAGAATTAACAAACTGTTGGATGGTGATTTCTCCGAGGAGTTGGAGACTATGGCAGATTTAGAAGAAGATGCGACTGTTGATGAATTTCCACTTGAGCATGAGACTGACCTAGTCAATGAGATGAGTAAAAATCATATTATGATCATGCCTTCTAGTCAAGAAACTTGCAAGGAAGAACAGAAGGACAAAAATAATGAAGATGAAGGTAATTCATCCTGTGCTTCGACGAATGGAGAATTAGGCATTGGTCATCAAAAAGATGGTGAGCATGCTGATTTTGATATTGTCAAATCAGCAACAAATGATAGTATTCATGCAATTGTTGATTCTGAGGATGAGGACAGGTTTGTCATAACTTCGGAGCATGTAATTGGGGAGTGCAGTATTGTGAAGGAGGCTGATTTTGATCATTGTGCGTGGGATAGCAAATCTGAAAGTTTGTTGTGTGATGCTGATTCCAATCCATTGCAAGGTTGGATGGACCAATTACAGGTCACAGAGGAGTACATTGTTCAGACATTAACTCACTTGGATAGGACACACGAGTTTGTCGAGTGCCTCTTACAAGCAGCCCAGCTTGGGGAGAGACAGAAGTTGACAGTTGGAGGTACTGTTACCGATTTGCAGGCTATCAAGCAGGCATTAGAGGTGATAAAATCTGATTATTTGAGGTTGCTCTCCGACAAGGATCAAGCCTTACAGTTTGCAGATAAGGCCTTCCAAGAACTCAAAGAGAAAGAGGATTGTTCAGAGCTTCACAAGGTTTTAGTTGGTGAAGTTCATATGGACGGTATTGTGAGGTATGTACATCATTTTGATTTCAGCCCTCTTATAGATGAGTGGACCATGTTTTTGATGACGCATAGTAGTGAGCCAGAAGACTGTTTTGATAGACTTCACACTTCACTTGGCTATGGGTTACCCCCTTCGTCAGAAGGAAAATTGGATTTTTGCAGAGATAGCAGTGGATTTTATGCAGGAAAGTAATTGTGGCCGAACAGTATTCCACCTATGTGCAGGTTAGCCCAGCGGTATTCTTCAAGTAGTGGGACTGTCAGATTCCCTATTGGTCCTGGTTATCTAGGAGTGTCTATGATGGAGTGGAAGACACTCGTTGGCCCAAGGAGCAGTACTGGTGATAGAATATGGATATGGGATCCAGGAGAGATTACAGATGTCGATTGTACAGTGGTGCCATGGCAGGGGAATTTTCATGTTTCAAATTCTGGTTCTCACAGGGATTGCAGCTCGGATGGTTATGATGGATTCATTACCAAGTTATTGGTGAGGCTAGTTCAGTTGAGGCACATGGACTCTACAGTTATGATCAGAGTGACGCAGCATCAGCATGGTGATGCTGACATGATACTGGTTTGGGACCCCGGGAATCTACTTGATTTCAACGATGGATCATTTTTCAGTTTAGTGACGGAGTCTGAGAGAGTTGTCAGCTTTAGCAGATTCAGATGGATGACAGGGGTTACCAGCTTTGTCAGTTCTTGTGGTGGCAGTTGGTGGTTGTGTCACTGTCATGGGACATTCATCAGGTTTGTTTGGGATCCTGGAATTTTCATTGACGACAACCAGGAATTTTCAATTGATTGGGATATTCATGAGCATTGCTTGAGGACAAGCAATCTTTGGGAAGGGCGGATTGTAATGTCCCCTTTCTGAGCAGTTAGTTAGATGCAGTGGTTTAGCCTACTCACGGGTTCCCGTAGGCTAGGGCAGATTGCAGGGGAGCCTAACTGGAGTTCTGGGAGCGGATAATTGAGCGAAATGGGTATTGGAATCCACTCTCACATGTTGAATCGGATAGACAGAGCCTTGACTTACTATTTTTAGTAAGTTAGTTTTTAGGGTTTCTGGCAAAACGGACGGTGCAGTGATATTCTTCACCGAAATGGGTGTCCGTATCTATCCTCAGTTTGCGGATCGGATAATCAGAAGGCCAATTTTTTAATGTGCAAAGGTCTAATTATATAAAGTAAAATTATTTAAAGACTTTATATAGTTTAAAACCTTATTTTATTAAAAGGGGACATGGGACTTTAAAAAAGAGTTATGTTTCATGATTTATCCCACATTGAGCCTGCAAAGGGAGTTTGTTGTGGAGGAGTCTATTTATTCGGTGGCTTGGTCTCATTTCATGTCATTCTGGATTTTGGTTATTTTCTTTAGAGTTTGAGGCCGATGGTCGAGACTTCTTCTCCGAAGGGACAAAAACCCCAATGGTGTGGTCGAGGACGAAACCCCTCAGATTTTTGGAGTTGGACGAAACCCCAGTTCTCTGTTGGTGAATTCACACAGGATTCACACTTGGAGCTTCATCAGTTTTCAGAGGTACTTTGGTGTTTGCTGATAAAGTATTTCAAGGGTTTTAAAATCAAATTGCATAAGAATTTGTGGAAAGATTGTTGATCTTGAAAACATTGTAATTTGTGCCCTAGATTAAAATCTAAAATAAAATTGCAAGTTATTTCTCAATCAATGCATTTTGTATATTTTGCAATTTGGGTTGTATTGTTGGATTTTGTTCTTGTTCTCAAGTTTTATATCCGCAATAAGATTTAGATCAGAAATTTTTTAACAGTCCCAACCAAGGGGAACATTACAGATCTCCTCACCCTTCTTTTTTTTCATGGCATATATTTCTCCGATGATCTCAATGTCATCTCAAAGTCTTCTGAATTCTTGGATGAATGCTTTTGTTAACGCTTCCCATGTTGCAAAGGGTTGATCTTTCATCTTCTTCAAATGCCAATCCATTGCAATTCCATGCAAGGTCGCCAAAAATAATCTTAACCACAATTGCTTGTTTTCAACTCCATTTGCTCACCATATGGTTACGCATGTTCCAATATGGTGTTCTCAGTCTTCCTTTCTATCACCTAGAAATAGTGGGCACTTTTGCTCACTTGCAGCTGCTGCAACTTGTTGCATATTTGCCATAGGAGGTGGTTGTTCTTTACGTCGTTCTTCTTCACTTGGTGCTTCCTCACCTCGCGCACTATCACTAACAAACAATCTTCGACCTTTATCAGCAATTCATGACCTCCTTTGAGAATATACATGCATTGGTTCTAGTTTATTCACCCAAGCACTCTCTTGCAGTTGCTCTAGTGCTTGACTCCTATCCTCTGCACCTCTCGAAAAACTCCCCCGCTCTTGTGTCAGCGTTACTAGCCAATCAATGTCATCTCCACGTGCTCTCTCCACGTTGACGCTTCCACTTGCATGAACTTTCTCTATGGTCTCTGCTTCATTTGCCCGCATACTATCTTGAACTTCATTTGTTGTTAATAGCAATGTTTGCCAGCTCTCGTGTGTTTCCCTGGATTCTCCTCCTCCCAAGGACTCCACACATGTTCAACTACTGGCTCCTCAAGTTCGGTTTCTCTAGACTACAGTACTTGGTTGGCAATGTTTTGCTCAACACCTCGTTGTTGAGTGATCCTCATACTCCTTACAAGAATTTGACTATCTTTGCAACCTCGTCTTCCACGTCCTCGCAGTAATGAATCTGTCATTCACCTCCCCACACTTCACGCATGTTGATTCTTCTTGAACTAAACCCAATTTCATTTCAATAACGACAACGGCGCCAAATGTAGCATGGTGGTAAGTATTTCGAGAATGGAGGACAAGATGACAGATTAGAGGCCAAACAAGACTGCAATCAATGCAATTCTGCTCATCATTCTACACTAGAATGGCATCAACACTTGACTCGTACAGCAATCTGACTTGAATAGCACTTCCACTAGAACGACAACACTATAATAACTATGTGTTGGAACGACAAAGTGTTGGAATGGCACTTGCTAGAATGGCGCTTGCCATAACAACAAGATAAATTCTACTAGAACGACAAGTGCTCCACACTACTGGAACAGTAACTTCACTAGAACAGCCACTGTCAATCTACTAGAGCAATGTGATCAACACTACTAGAATGGCACACTTAGAAATTCCACTTGTACGACGTTCTAGCCCGCAACTCGCCCATTCCATACTCTGACTACAACAATGATCCTTGCACACAAAATCCAACACACAACTACCAACTACCAATGGCAATCATATTGTACACAAATTACACAATAAATGGATAGAAGATGAGTCATTTGCTTTACTCAATAGTACGGCGTGACACAGTCTCTTACAATACATAGACACCCATCTACATACTGTCTGCATATACCATGATTACCTCTCAACCCTAGCATAGACATCCTAGATAAACTCTCCTTGGTCTAGTTGTAGATGTCCCATGGTGATAGTCTCAAATGGAAGGGAGGTCTATTTATGCTTTTGGTCCTAGCCGTTGCCAAGAATGGCTTCCAAGACAGCGCACCACCCAACCATCTCCCCATTCAAACATTCACATAGCACCCTTAGTACATACTAAAGTTTATTGCAATTTATCAAGTTCATTATTAAATTGCATTACATTGACATTTGCATTTGCATTTCACATGCATTTGACTCACATTTATATTTACATTTCATTACAGTTTATTTAAACTTAGTGCATTTTGCACTTATTCCTACTATGTTCACTACTTCTTATGAGTTCGAGAAGAGTGCCTACAAGACGCAACTATACTAATAATATATAAGGTAAAGCTAAAAATTCCCTTTCTCCCATAAGCATGCATGCTTGATTGTAACCTTCAAAATCATCTTTACTAATATTATATACGGTAAAGCTAAAACTTCCCTTTCTCCCACAAGCCTGCAGGCTTGCTTGTAACCTTGAAAATCACCTTTATCTTTTTGGGTATTACAAACAAATTTAAGATATTACAGCGCAAATTAGCCTAAAGCACTAAAAATTATCTTTGTATCTTACAGGTTTACTTATCCTATGCCCTATTGTCACCAAACATGCACAAAGCAGGAAAAGGGTTAGAGTGTTAAATACTCACAGTGGGTACAGCCAATGCCAGGCTAGCATTTGTCCCTCTCCAAAGCCGCAGTATCCCCTCCTACACAAACGACTTCAATCAAAAGGAAACCCACTAACAACAACCCCCCAACTCACAGAAACGCATATGGGTAATTCAATTACCCGTAGTACCTTCCTCAAACAAAGGTACCTGTTGAATTATCTTGCACAAGGCGTCAAATGAGCCCTTATACTGCCAAACCAACACCGCATGTACAAAACCATACAAATCAAATTCAAAAACTATCTATACAATAATTAACTTCAAAAAATATATTCGCAAACAAACTACTGAGCATCAAAACGTATACTGTCTCAAAAGTCTTACCTCCGTTGATCTAACTGTTGCCATGTAGGGTTGAGAAGGGACCTTCCCGCCAACTTGAGCTTGCAGTCTTGTCTGAAAAATTTACACTTTTAACATCAGAAATGAAGAAGAATATTCTATTTTATTATTATTATTAGAAGCAAACGCCTTTTCAATTTAGGAGAGGGTATTGTACTCTGTACAACATTTCATGTCTCTAGGTCTCGAAATAAAGGGAAAACTCAAACTCACAACCACTCTAACTAGCATTACAATATATGAACGGATGTATTGATTTTGAAGAAAGAAATTAGAAACCTTGATAACGTCCAATGGATTGAAAATAATAGCGGAAAGAACAGCGGCGCCTGCACCAGCGAGGACTCGGTCCCCAAAGCTCACGTCCTGCGTGGCATTCATTTCATTGAATTTAGTATGGGATTTGAGGGGGTACACAGAATGGTGGTGGATTTGGTCTGAGTTTTGGTCCGCCATCTGGAACAAGAATTCTAGGAGGTATTATTTGTTTGCACGTCAGGGACCCCTTGCAAAATGTTCTCTATGGTGCCAATTGGATGGCGTGAGCATATGCTGTTTGGTTGTGCCATGTGGAGTTCTAATGACACGTAAGCCATGAGTCTCGTTGTAATTGGGTCCCCATCAGACATTATATATACAAAATCATCCCTTATATTTTTGGGAAGGCACCTATCTTATGTCATCCTCCTACCAAGTGCACATACCCAACCCCTTATGTCATCCTCCTACCAAGTGCACATACCCAACCCCTCATCTTAGTCTCCTCTTTTGGGTAGCAGAGCCTATAACGTTAAGTTCACTCCCTTTTATTTACATTTAAATTTCAGAATAGTTTATTCTTGGACATAAATTTATTCACAAAAACAAGGATAAATATCAATTGCATTTCAAAGATATAAAATAAGAAATATAAATTTTATAATAATATTTAAATAGTTATTTTTATATGTTTTTGTAATTTATAAACTTTAAGGATGGGAGAGGAGAAAACCTCACGAAAAAGAGACTACAAAGCAATTAATTATTTTTTTTGTTTTGGTTACATAGAAGATTTGATCACGTTGGGTCAACAAGAATGAGATGGATAGGTTTGTTGGGAGCAATCCCTGTGATTTGAACCTGCTCTGATTAATTATTAAAAATAATGGTTGTAACCAACTCTCTTATGTAATTAAAAAAAACGAAATAAAACAAATATATATATAGAAGAGAGTTGATCACAACCATAGTATTTTTAAAGGTAGGGTTCAAACACAAAGCAATCAATTATTAATGAGTTATATTATTAAGTTATCTTGATATATTAACAAATTGTCAAAAATGACCATGAAAAATTAGTAAGATATATGGCAAAAATTTAAAATTAAAAAAAAATGCTTTGAATTTCTATAAAAACTTGTTTCTTATTAAATAGTATTGGCTCAATTAGTTATATTTTTTTACTTTCAAGAAGGAAACCTAAGTTCAAATCTTGCTAAGAGATACACATATAATTGTCAAACTATTATAATACCATTTTGTGGTCACCGTGAAATACTAGTGAGACCAAATTCAATTCCATATAACTAATTAATATATAAATTTGTTTCTTTTAAAATAAACAACCAAGATGATTATAATTTTTAACAATGAAAACTAAGGTGAAGGAGATTTGGAGGGAGAGCTCTGGAAGAGAAAACTAGGGCATCAGTTGGGTAGCCGAAGAGGTTTTTGGTTACTGTGGACTTGAAGACAAGATTGTTGCCCCAGGAGGGCCCAATGGGGACACCTTCGAATCCTCTTTTAGAGAGACATAGTTCTTTTGCATATTTGTTAAAGGATAAATCTCCATCAGAGATTGAAGAAGCACAAAAAACTACATTAAAAATGCTCTTTAGGCTGTTGGAAATAGATCAACATCTGTTAGTTTTTTTTCACTTTTCGATAGGAATAGGGCTTTCGAATCAGAAAAGAGGAATCATGATTCGACAAGATTATTTATTCAACCTTGGAGAATGGGATTTGATCCTCAAATTGAACCCACTACTGTCTCGGTTTGGATTCATTTGTATCCACTTCCAATGGAGTTTTGGAGTTAGCAGGTATTGGAAATTATCAATAATTCCCTTGGAAGATATTTGGGTGTTTCCAAAGAGACAATGGAAGGAAACATAGTTTTTTATGCAATATTATGTGTGGAAATGGATCTTAGCTAGCTTTTGTCGACAGAGGTGGAACTCAAACTTGCAGGACTATCTTGGATTTAACAAATAAATTATGAGACATTGCCCTTCAAATACAGAGTTTGCCACAAATATGGGCATTTGGCTCAATCTTGCCCAAATAATATGAACATAAAAATGGAGGCTCCTCTGGGGATGTCAAATCTTCCTAAGGAGGGTAAGTCAATAATCAATAAAGAAACAACCAATATTTCTCAGGGTAAAGAAGCACAGGGAGATGGTTTTAAACAACCCAAAAGAAGGAGAAGGCAAAAGAAAAAAGATGGTAAAGAGCAAACCCAACTCAAGCCCTCCAATAGGTATGAGATATTTAAGACACTAATGGACCAAGAAGAAGAACAATTCATGGAAGGAGTGGATGGGAATAATGAAAACAATAACAACCATGTTCAAGCCCCTCTTTCACCTCCTCCCATCATAGAGCAAGTAATTGAGTGCAGTGAGTTACCGCAATCAGAGAGTGCAGGGGCATTAATAGTGCATAACCAAGAGCAACCGATAATTAAGGATGTCATCATGGGCATAGCAGAAAAGAACAAAGAAAGACCAACTCTAGGGATAACTTAGGTGGAAAAAGGATAAAAAAAAATAGCAACTCTCAAGGAGTGGGTAGAAAATCAAATAAGGAATTGATAGCAGTTCAAGGAGACAAACTTATCACTCGAGGATCGATGAGGCCAATAGATTTTTACTACTCTCAAGGTAACCAATGATTATACAATCATTGAATGTTAGGGGTTTAAACAGTAGAACCCATCAATATGCTATTTGAAGACTCTTAGAAAAATGTAAAACTAATTTTTTGCTTATCCAGGAGATAAATATGTCGTTGGATCTTATGTGTAAAATAATAAATAGACACCCCATAAGGGGGGAGGAGGTCCAAGGTCCAAATCTCGAGCCTCGTCGGATTGAACGCTTATCAATTTCCTGGTGCTTTCAACAACGTAAAAGGTTTAAAATGATTGTTGCATGGTGGTTATAGGGGCAGATTGTGTGAAGATTTGTATGGCAGCTTTCGGGGTGGACAACGTAGAATACTGTAGTGGCCATAAAAAGTTGAACAACTTACCCGGATTCATGGCGGCTACTGATTCCACCATGTAAAGTAAAAAAAAAACAATAAATAGACTTTGGAGGGGTGTTGGTCATATGGAAGTGGTTGTCCAAGGGACCTTACGGAGGATAGTTACTTTTTGGAACTCTCTTAAATGGACTGCAATAGAACATATAGCTTGGAGGGGTGTCCTCACATCACATTTTAGGAACAATGTCACAACTGAACATTTTTTAATCATAAATTTTTATGGGGCTCAAAACCTAGAGGGTCAGATGCATCAATGGAAAGTTGTGCATAACATGAGAGTCTCAAGGGAATAGTTAGACTAGATTATTGTTGGGGATTTTAATGCTAAATTATCCTCTAGATATCAGGAAGGGGGAACCCCAATTTTGGACCTAGGGGATCGACTTATGATTACCCAAGTCAAGGCATTACACTTGGTGGAATTTAAATGCCCTGGAACCAACTATACTTGGACTAATAAGAGGAGGGAGCCACATAGCAGGAAGGTCAAGTTAGATTATTTTTTGGTTTTAGAGGAGGCATTTGTAAAATGGAATATCAACTTCCAGATTTTGGATGGTCCAGTTTCGGATCACTTTCCCATGTTGTTGGAAGGGAGGATCAAGACAGTGCAGCATCACAAACCATTTAAATTTGAAAACTTTTGGTTACAAAAAGAGGAACTTCGAAAGAAAATCCCACAGTGGTGGGAAGAAGGCCGCCCAACATATGGGACAACAATGTTTAGATTCCACAAACAGTTGCAATATGTCAAAGATCAACTGAAACAATGGAGGTGAGCTAACAAGACAGACTTCCAGGTCCAAAGAGCTCCATTGGTGGCCAGATGAGATGAGGTTCAAAAACACTTTAGGGAAGGAACAATTACAGAGTATCTCAAAGAAGAGGATGATGCATTGCATAAAGCGGTTGAGGACATTGACAACCAAGAGGAGACCTACTGGAAACAAAGAGCAAGAACCACTTGGTTATTAGAAGGTGATAAAAATATCAAATTTTTCCATCGGGCTACCTGTGCTAGGAGACAAACGAACAACATGGAAGATCTTCAAGATGAGAACGAAGACTCCTTTAATACAATTCCAGGTATGCATTTCCATTCAATGGATTATTTTACTAAACTATTAAAGGAAAGTATGGTGAAAGATGATGAGGCTAAAAAATAAGTTCTTATTGTCATACCCTCTGTTATCTCTGAAGAAGAAAATCAGGCCCTACTTAAACCCATTGATAGAGAGGAACTGAATAATGTAGTCTTTGGAATGAGAATCGAAAAAAACCCAGGTCCAGATGGCTTTCAAATTGAGTTTTTTTAGGCCTTTTGGGACAATTTGGAGGAGGATGTAATGGTTTTTATAGAGGAGTCCAAAGGTAGTAAAAGAATGCTTAAAGCATTAAATCATAATTTCATTGCCTTAATTCCAAAATGGGAGGAGGGGGTGCATATTTCATATTATAGACCTATTGCCTTATGCAATGTCATATATAAAATAATCACAAAGGTAATGGTTGAGCAACTAAAACCTCTTCTACATAGCATTATCTCCTCGGAGCAAGGGGGTTTTATAGAGGGTAGGCAGATCTTGGATGGTGTGGTTCTAGCTTAGGAGGAAATCCATTCAATGCAAACATATGGTAATAGAGGAATGTTCATAAAATTGGATATGTCAAAGGCTTATGATAGGGTGGAGTGGAGCTTCTTGTCAAATATGATGGCAGCCTTTGGTTTCTCTTAGTATTGGATAGAATGGGTCATGAGCTGTGTTTCTACTCTGAAATACTCAGTGTTAATCAAGAGTCTTCCCTCGTAATCGTTTGGAGCTACTTGAGGCCTTCGTCAAGGATATCCTTGTTCCCTCTATCTTTTTCTCATATTGGTTGAAGGCTTGGGTAGACTCATCTTGAGGAGAAGACAACAAGATTTGCTAACAAGTATCAAGGTGGGTGAGGAAGTTTTGACTCACATATAGTTTATGGATGACACAGGATTGGTGGGAGTGGCCAACTTCAAGGAAGCAAGAATGATTAGAGATACACTTAATGTCTACCTTAGGGCTATAAACCAAGTCATCAATGATAAAAAATCCAAAGTGATCTTTTTCAATCTTGATCAAAGGCTTTAGGATAGAATTTTAGAGATCTTGGGATTCACAAGGACTTCTCTCCCAGTGGTATACTTGGGGGTCTCTTTGCATTTTAAAAAATAAAAAATAGATATCTGGAGGAATCTTTTGGACTGTATCAAGAAAATAATTAATCATTGGTCTCACAAATGGTTAAGCTATGGGGGTAGATTAACGTTTTTACAGTCAGTCATTCAAGCCATGCCAATTTATAAATTTTCTATCCTTGTTGCCCCACATACCATATGGAAAGAGTTGGATAAGATGGCTAGAAAATTTTTATGGGAAGGAGTAAAAGGAGAGAGGAAATGAGTCTTAGTAGGTTGGAATAAAGTAAGCCAATCCAAGGTAAAAATGAGGCTTAGGACTGAGAAGATCAAAGTTAAATAATAAAGCTTTGGCTGGACAACTTCTTTATTCAGTAGAATTTTAACTAGTAATATTTGGGACATGTAAACCCAAATGAGGTGGGTCATTTCCCTTTGGATGGTAATGGATCCTTAGTGTGGCAGGATCTTAAGTTAGGATCTCAAGTAGTGAAAGATGGATTATTTTGGAAAGTGGGGAGGGGGGAGAAGGCATGATTTTGGACAGATTCATGGGATCAATACCCACCTATCATTATTAAATTCCCTCAACTGCAACCAATAAAAATAGCCATGGAAACTAGGGGTTGGGTCCAAATTGAAATTTATTTCAATACTAGTCAATTGGAGGATTATAAGTTTAAGTAGTTTAAGAAGTTGGATGAGTGGCCAATTTCAATCCCTCCGGATTTGACACCCATCATGACTAAAATTTTGGCAGAAAGATTTCTCACAGGTAGAGATGAGGAGGATGAATTAGCTTGGATCTATTGGAGCCTTGGTGTCTACACAGTGAAGGATGGATATGATAAGATCCTTCCAGAGCCTCCTTCTCATGCATATCAGGTTGAGGATTAGAGAATTTTTTGGCAGTCCAAGGGTTGATCGAAAGTAAACTTTTTTGTCTGGCAGTTCATGCATAATGGAATTATTACTTTTGATAATCTGAGATGTAGGGGAATCATTGGTCCATATCAATGTGTTTTATGCTACAAGAGTGAGGAAAAAGTTGATCACTTGATTTTTGAGTGCCCATTCACGCGCCATATCTAGGAGAGATGGTTTTTATATTATAAAAATTGAGTTAATGGTGATTTAAATCGGATTAATATTTGGGAAATATGGAAGAGGGGTAGATTTAAATACAAAGCTCTTTGTATTGGTTGGGAGCTTGGATTAAATTTTATTTGGTGGTAAGTGTATTTGGATAGAAATGGTAGAATTTTTAGAGAAACCTTTTCATCTTTAGATGGAATTTGGTAGGTCATTTGGAGCAAAGTCATAGGAACTGTGGTAGTGTATGCTAAAGAGGAAACTCGGGTTGTTATAGGGATAATGGAGAAGGTAGTTAAAGTGCAAGAGGGGCAGGACAAAGCTAGTTGGAAACCACTCCCAAAAGGTTGGATTAAAATTAATACTGATGGAGCTGCAAAAGGCAATCCGAGTAGAGCTGGAATTGGAGTTGTTTTCCAGAATCATGTTGGAACAGTGCTCTATTGGGAACTGCAAGGCTTGGGAAGGGCTACAAACAATGAAGTGGAAGCCTTAGCTATCCACTTTGCTTCTATTTGGGTAGTAAAACAAGGTTATAGGAGGATAATCCTAGAATTAGATTCTCAAATAATGGTTGGAGCTCTAGATTGCATGAGGAACTTTGCTTTGAAGACATGGAGGTTGAGGATTCTTGTCACTCAAATTAAGGAATTGTAGAGGGAATTAGATGATGTGATTCCAGTTTATGTGAGTAAAGATATAAATAAAGTGGTAGACTTCTTGGCTAAGATGGGCACTGAGAAGGAGGTAGGGGTTCAGTGGCACAATGACATGGCTATTAAGGATGAGATGATTAGGCAGGTTGGTGAGCAAATCTAGTGTTTAGATAATTTGGACAACCATTCAAGAAATATGGTTTAGGAGATTTGTGCTCCAGTGTAGATAGTTTTTTACAGTTGTAAACAGGTGAACAACCATTGTAGAAATATGGTTTAAGAGATTTGGCTCCAATGCAAATCTTATTTTACTGTTGTAAACATGTGTTCTCTTTGGCTAAGGCTGGGAGAAGTCTCATCCTAACTTGTAAATGATCTTTGTTTTAATAACAAGTTTTTTCAAATTATTTTTCAAAAAAAAAATAAACAAACAAGATAACATATTGTGTTTGATAGCATAAGTAATTTGGCCTCATAAATATTAAAAGTCTTTTATTTTACTTTTTAAAATATTATTATTTTTATATAGTTTGAGACTTTATGAAAAAAAGTAAAATGCATTTAAAATAGGATCAAATTCTTATATTATTATTTTTTGGTTACATAGGAGAGTTGGTTACAGTCAGGGTTCAAACCACAAAGACTGCTCCCACCAACCTATTCGTCTCGTTGTTGTTGATCCGACATGAGATGGAGACCATCGGTCACTCAAGATTTATACCGTCATCGTCGATTTGGCACGCACTTAGAAGATTCATCACAGACTACTACCTTTGCTAAAGCTGGCAACGTGCCCCCAAGGTTTGAACCTAGGTCTTTTCTTAACAAGTACTTGGCCAATCAAGCCTTTACCAATCCGCCTAGCCCTTTAAGAATCCTTATATTATTAATATGAAAGGGTTATAGAGGCAACTCATTCATGGAGTTACCAATTTCCCTATGAATCAAAAATAAATAAATAAATAAAAATATGAAAGGGTTGTTTTTTACAATTATTTTATAATATATATAAATAAATAAATAAAATACTTATAAATGAGATGTATTTCTATAATGGTTGTTGAGTTTCAAATCTTCCATTACAATAAAATAATTCATCTACAAATGGTTTTGATCCCTAGTTTACCTATTAAAAAATATATCTTTACATTTCCCACACCATAACTCGTTGTGATAATGCGATGTTTCTCATCTATAAACATTTAAATTTACACACCATAAAAAATAATTACCTTTGTAATACCTGTGTTATAGCTTGTGATGTTTCACATCATAAACACTTTAATTTACACACCATAAAACAATTATCTTTATAATTTTTATAACAAGGCATTTTCATAACAAGGCTGGCGATAAAAGAAAAAGCTTTCAATGTCCACAAGATCAAAACAACATATGAGACAACAAAGCTTTGCAATAAAACAAAATATATTATCTTATTTTCTTCTTTGAAAAAATAAGTTTAAATAAAAATTAAAGTTGAATCATCATTCTCCCTTTCTTAAGAATTGATATCTTACTATATCCCTATTTTACCTGTAAACAAAAATAAATATTTACATTTCCCACACCATAACTCGTGATAATATGATGTTTCACATCTATAAACACTTAAATTTACACATCATAATAAACACTTACCTTTGTAATACCCACTTTATAGCTTGTGATGTTTCACATCCATAAATATTTTAATCTACACACCATAAAACAATTATCTTTATAATTTTCGTAACAAGGCTCGCGATAAAAGAAAAATAAAGCTTTTAATGTCCACAAGACCAAAAAAAACATATGAGACAACAAAGCTTTGCAATCAAACAAAATATATTATCTTATTTGTTCCTTTAAAGTTAAAATAAAAAATTAAAGTCGAACCATCATTCTCCCTTTTTTAAGATCTGATATCTTACTATTGATCTTGTTGATAAATGTTTCTAGCTTTTATATTATTGTTTCATTAAACAAATCTTAAAAAATTCATATATAACTATCTCAACTATTATTATAAGCCTTGCATTCCCAAATAAAGTGTTTTTTTCTATTACCTTTGAAGTAGGCATGTTTTTCCTCATATTTCTCTTTGGGGTCTCTTTTATCTACGTATCTCACATATAAATTGATGTGATCTAGTCCTTAGCTGAGGGATAAGCGTCTTTACTCTGAATTTGATATTTGCATTTATATAATCAAATGGTATTAACTCAATTTTTTAGATTCCTCAACACCCATGTTTAAATCTTGTCAAATGATACATGGATAATACCCAAGTTGTTGTAATACCACTATATGGTGATGATGTAATACGGGTGGGACCCATTTTAACCCATATTACCAATTGAAAAAATGTATATATTTGCATCTATATATACTTTTTTACGATGCTCATATGTGGGTTGAACTCAACAAGGTAGTGCACCTTCTTCATAGCTTTTTTTCCACATTGTTTTCCTTACATAGTCTCATATATGCTCAGTGTTGTTTGAGCATTTAATTAAATCAAATACTCCAAATATTCATCCACTTAACATATTGTTTCATATAAACATTCTTTCTTTCTATTCAACGAGTTTCTTACTGTAACCTTGGATCACCTATTTGCATCTATTTGTTCAATTTATTTTAGATGTCCTAAAGATAAATAATTGCAACTACCTTTATAATAATATTGCTCATTTATGAGCATAGCTCTTGGCTTTAGGAGGGGTCATGGTTGGGGGGATCCTACCCAACCCTGTGCATTGGTCATAGGGGTTTCTCACACTAACCAAATAAAAAAAATATTGCTCATTTATGTTGAGTCTGAGGGCTTGGTTCAACGGTCAAAACGCTTCTGTAGGAGCGCGGAGACGAGGGTTCCAATCCCTCAAACCCTATAGTACCGATGGGCGTGTTGCATCAGCATAACCGGATACGTAAAAGGTTTTTCCGATGCAACTGGAGGTTATAGTGGCGACAAGGAGCAAGATTTAAATCCACAAAGAGGCGTAGAAAATTTTAACGAGTTATTGATTCCTCTAGTATAATAAAAATATATATTGTTCATTTATGCTAGGAGTATTTTACATGGAATTTAAGCTTTTATTTTAAGTTTGCTTGTAATAAAATGCTTTTGGATCCTCTCTATTTGCCCATGTTTCAAGCTTGATGTACTTTTGGCCTATACTTCACACCCATATAGCATCACTAACACTACCAATAATGAATAATACGTAGATGGTCTTCCAATCTCATAATTTTTCATCCATGCATTTGTTCTATAATGCAAAGAGCAATCTTCAACCCCCATTATTCTTTTTAATCTACACCTTGTCCAATTAAGTCTATTGTTTGAATCTACACCAAGATACTTTTATTATGTTACTTCTTTTAAGAGACACCCTTAAAATAGGAAGCTTAACAATTATCTTTTCGTTTGGTTGGTGAAATATGTGGTGGTTAATCTTCACTTGAGGCCAAGATTAACTTTATATGATATTGTACGTATAAGCTCTTTGATCCTTATAAACCTTGTAAAATATTTTTTGTAATATTTTATAATTTAACCTAAAGGTCTATCTTTTAACCTTTACCTAAAGATATCTTGTAATTGGGTATTAATACCCTCTTATACCAATCATTTAATCATCGATTTAATGTATTATATTTTTCTTTAGCGAGATAATTTGGTGTCTATGGGTACCCTTTTATATTGTGTTATTGCTTTTAGTGTATTCATTTTAAAAAACTAGTGTAAAATCTAACATGGTAGCAAAGTATGTGTGAAAGTCCATTACTTGACTATTTGTCTTTGGGAAAGCAGCTTCTACAACATCTCCTAAGGGCAAGAGAGATGTTCTAAGAAATGGTTGATGCTAGTATGGTTAGTTTTAATTATGAAGAAGGCTTCCATTTCTCTGTGACATGCAAAATGATTAACATCTCCTTCTTATAAGTGGATCGACCCAAATTATTATGGGATAATTTCTTACTTTCAAAGTCCAAGGGGTGTTCATCCTACATCAAAACAACTATAATACTTGTTCTTGAAGCATTAAACTCAATGATAAAAGGTTTGCTAAAATTTGGAGCAACCAAAATATGAGTGGTACATGTAGTCTCCTTTGAGGCTTTAAGATTTGGGAAGTTGTGTTTGACCAAACAAAAGCATCCTTCTTAGTTAGAGTAGTAAGAGAAGTTACAATCTTGTTATAGTTGCAAACTAATTTCTTGTACTACCTAGTAAGACCTAAAAATACGTAAATTTGCTTAAGGAATTTGGCTTGGTCCAATATTGCATGGTTTTGATCTTGTTAGGATCCACCTTAACTCCTTGATATATAATATGTCATAATTTTTATACCATAGATACCCCAAAAGAACATTTGGACCTCTTAAAAATAACGTTTCTTTTGTAATAAGTAAAGAAATTGGTCAACGTGAACATATGAGCTTCTCATGACTTACTATAAACTAAGATATCATCAAAGAAGTCTAACACAAACTTACAAAGAAAAGGAAGAGAGACATAAATCATGAGTTCTTGAAAGTGGAAGGACCGTTAGTAAGACCAAAGGACATGTTTAAGAGCTCATAATGACCCTCGTATCTATGAAAAGCAGTCTTGGGAATATCCTCTTCCCTACCCTGATTTGATAGAATCTAGAATACAAGTTAAGCTTGGTAAACTTTTTAGGTGTTATGAAGTTCATCCAGGAAATCAACAATCAAATGGATAGGAAACTTATCTTTAATAATGATCTTGTTGAGAGGTAAAAAATTTGGACACATGCACAAAATTGTCCTTATGTCATACCATAACGAAGATAAATAAGGACTAATGCTCAGGTATGTAATTCCTTGCTCCAATACCTCTTGAATAAACTTCCCTATCTCAAAGTTTTGGACTAGGGATAGTGATAAGGATGATCATTGGGGGTTGAATTTTGAGAACAAGGTAGATGGCATGATCATTTGTTCACTTAGGGAGAAAACCCATGGGTTTAGCAAAGCCTATTCTATACCGATTAATAATAAACTACATGTCCAAAGGTTGATATGGAGGGAGTTGCTTGAAAGAGTGGACTTCCATGAAATTAACTTATGCAAAGAAGTCATGCCCACATTTATTTAGGATCTTTTCCATTTGGTGTGAGCTAACAACTCTGTGAGGAGGTTTGATACCTTGGAGACAAATAACCTTATCATCTTCCACCCATTTGACATACAACATTTTCATATTAATAGTATGAGCTAGGAGAGTTATTAAGCTCTCAAGGTGACATTTGCACTACCTATATTCATGACCAAAATATGGACAAACCAAGTATAATCTCCCATATAGATGCGAATATTAGCAACATGACATGCACACTATGTCGTGCCTCCATTGGAATTTAAAACTATAATTTATCTTGGGTTATATTATTGATATACAATTCCAAAGTTTTGGTTGTTTTGATGTCAATAAAATTACATGTTCTAACTAAATCGATCAACATATGGATGCATCAACATTTGATGAAGCCTTGAACCTTAATAGTGTAATAGACCTAGAGCCCTATTAGGAAAAACGTGAAAAGAGGTATATGGTAACAACATTTTTCTTGGAATCCTATATTTTAACTATTGATTCCTATAACAAAGGATCTTAAACTTCATCTTCTAAAATAATCACATCCTTAACTTCACCAAGGAAGTTACATCATTCCTCACAAGTTTAATCTTGTGGATGGTGTGAATGAAATTTGTAATAGAACCCTTGGGGATGCTAGACATTGCAATTATTGAAGTAAGATCATTGAGGATTGAAACCATGTTGAGGGTTGGGGTTAAGACAAATAAAGCTTCTTTTCTACTGCAAGGCCACATGTTCAACATCCTTAAGATTGTATGGATCATACGTATCGACCTCCTATCTAATGTCATACTTACGGCCATGGTAAAAACCTAGGACCATGAGTATTAGATCCAACTAATAGGTATATGTGAGGAGTTTTGTGAACTCCATGCAATAGTCCTCGATTTAACCTACTTTCTTGGTTTTCATCAAATAAACCACATACAAAGTAGAAGAGTCTTGGTCAAACTTACAAAGGAAAATAGCTTTGAAATCTGGCTATAAAAGAGAGTGCCCACATTGATAGAGCTCCCATAGCAACCACTAACGAGCATGAGTTCCCAACTTAGCAATAATAAATGTGACATTACCTTATTTAAGAATATAGTAAAAATAAATGATGATGTCCATCTTATATATTCAACCATACAAATTTGTTTTGTTCCCTCAAAGGTTGAAATGTCAATGTGTGACATAGGAATGTCATAGACCTAAGCAAGTATGGAATAGTTATTCCTCCAAAATATCATGAGTATCTTCAAAAACAACACAAATCATACACAATTGTTGTAGGAACACCAAAAGAACACCAAAGGAGACACAATCAAGCACAAAAGAGCACCAATGTAGCATCGTAGTGCGCCAAAGCTACATTAGCAAAACACTCAACTTGTCTAAAAAGACCCTCGATGGGGTGTATATAGTGTTATTACACCGCTTTATCATACCCACTTATGCATATGGGATATATCTTATCTACAACTATATAGTCTTTTTGAAGGTAGAAGTATGCATGTCCTCCTCCCTAAGATGTTGAGTCCTTGAAGCCAAAAAGGTGGGGATGTTGGTGCACAAAACCCTCATGTAACAATCCAGATCTAACTCACCTGATTGTACAACCTAGACTTGCTCACTAGATTAGCAAGGGAAAACATTTTGCTAGGTTTACCAACTAGACATGACTTAAGGTGAAAATTTGTTAGTTAATTTAGTTTTGCACCCTTTTTGTATCAATACAACCTTGGATAAAAAAAGCTTATCCATTTACACAATAAAGGTAATATCAATTTCTTGTTTGGGGTTTCATTCATTATCGAGCATTAGCATTCATATAAATAAAATAAAGAACATTGCTAAATGTTGCACCATCCAAGAGCAAGCAGTTCATCTTCAAAAGCTTCCTTTCATACAAATTAATTCCCAGGTTGCTTCCTCCATTTCACTACTGAGCTATTGCACAAGGTAATCAAATATGGTCCGGTTTCATCAAAATAATACCATTCAGTGAGTTGTTTCATGTGATCACAGACGATTGAGAGGTTTTGTTTGAGGGTGCTAAGAATATGATCCATGTCTTGTAGTTTTTGTTGGACGTTGGTTGTATGAAGGTTGGTGGCAAGGGTGTGGTGTGAAGGGGGGGATAACCATATAAGACCATGAAGGGGATATTCCAATAATAGAGTTATGAGAGGAATTGTACCAATATTCAACTAGGGGTAACCAAGAGGTCCATTTGGATTGGTCGTTAATGTAAAACATTTCTAAGGTTTTATTGAGGAATTCAGATTGGGCATTAGTTTGTGGATGGTAAGTGGTGCTCATGTTAAATGGGTTACCCGAGGCATGAAAAATTTAGTGCCAAAATTTACTGGTAAATTTGGGATCACAGTTATAAACTATGGTGTATGGAAAACCATGAAGTCAAAAGATAAATTAGATGTATAGGTCGACTAGGCGTGGGGTTGTATAGGAAATATGAATCAGGAGGAAGTGGAAATATCTGGTTAGTTTATCAATAACAACTAGGATGGAGTCAAAGCTGGCAGAGGTGGGGAGCCCTGTGATGAAGTCCACGGTAATGTCCTACCATATACCTCAAGGGATGTGAAGAGGTTGAAGAAGGTCAGGTTGGATTATAGTATTGGCTTTGTTATGTTGGCATGTGTTGCATTAAAAAACAAAGGAGAGGATTTGAGTTTTCATCTTGGGCCAATAGAAATCCGAGCGAATACAATAATACATTTTATGAAACCCAAAGTCTCCCCTAAGGGGAGTGGAGTGATACTCAAACAGATGCAAGAAATGAACGAGGATGAAGGGTGGACAAAGATACAATTTTTATAAAGAAGGTGATCATTGTGCAAGAACCAACCTGGTTGAGAGTGAATTTTTAAGTTTCATATGCCAAAGTCTAGTTGAGACTCACTGGCAACTGCTAGCTCTGTTAGCCAAGTGGGTTGGGGCCGAGAGATGGCTTGGAGGGCAAGTGTGTCAGGTAGGTGAAATAGAGCATCAACAACCACATGTCTTGTCCCTTTTTGTAAGTGATCATGAAGTCAAATATTTGGACATGGTCAACCATTTTTTCTTGTTTCTCTAGAAGGATTGATTGATCTAGCAGTAGACGAAGGCTATATTGGTCGGTCAAGATGGTAAACTTGGAGCCAAGAAGATATTGTTGCCATTTATCGAGGGCATGAAGGATAGCTTTCATTTATTTTTGGTAAGTAGAGAGGTGACACTCGTGGTCTTTAAATTTACAACTCTCGAAGGTAATAGGATTTAATTCCTACATGAGAACCACTCTAAGACCTACCCTAGAGGCATCACATTCAAGTTAAAAAAGTTTGGAGAAGTTAGGGGTGGTCAAAATTGGAGTGGAAGTCATGAGTTATTTAAGGTTGTGGAAAGTTGTCTAGGCTATGGCTGACCACTGAAGTGAGTATGAATGAAGGAGGTTGGTTAGTGGTGTTGTTATGGAGGCATAACTTTTGACAAAGTGATGATAAAACTTAGTAAGGCCAAGGAAGGCACGAAGCTTAGTGAGGGTTTTTGGTTGGACCCACAAAACGATGGTAAATATTTTGTCAGGATCAACATGAACTCCATCGACTGAGATAATGTGGCCAAAGTACTAGAGTTGGGATTGGTCAAATTTGCATTTAGAGAATTTAGCATATAGTTGTTGTTCAAATAGGACTTGCAAGACAATATCAAGGTGAGTTAGGTGGTTAGTGATATTGATGCTATAAATATGTCATCAAATAAAATGATGACAAACTTACGACTATATGAAGCAAAGATTTTGTTCAGAAGGGCTTGGAAAGTGGTTGGGGCATTGCAGAGATAAAAATGTTAGAATATATTACATTATTTGGTTCTTTACTAATGTACCATCATGGGTACATATTTAGATTAGAATTATACTAGGAGTTAAATAGTTTACTAAAGCAATTCAATAAATGCAAAAGTGTTAGAATGTGCGATGATGTAAATGTGCATGTAGTCCACATGTACACGAGTCTTAGATTGAGTAAGGGGTAAGGAATCTATCTTCCTATATAAAGGCCTCATTGTGAGAGATTAGAGAGAGGTTTTTGGAGTGTGTAGGTTAGAGTAGTAGTAGACATCATGTAGATATTTTTCATACGAATGGAGAGGTAGTTACCTCCATTCCATACCATTGTAATTTTCGTGAGCTTTCTTATATGAGCATTTATCAAGCATTGTATCAAGTTTTCTATCATATTTTCATGCATGTTAAGTTGTCATTATCATACTTATAACATTGCATGCTTATTTCCATACTTGTGGTTGCATTTCCTTTAAGTTTAAAGCTTCAAAAGCTAACACAAAAGGCATGACATGAAGTTCAAAGTGACTGTGGTGGGTGCAAAAGGTTATTTTGTGGCAATTTGCTAGAGCAATGGGGATTTAATAATAGCCAAATTGTAGGTCAAGCTTGGAGAAGATCGACGCACCATGAATCTCATCCAACATATCATCAATTCGTGGGGTGGGAAATTTATTTGTGATCGTTAGTTTATGTAAATGTTGATAATCAACATAGAGATAAAAGAATTTGTCTTTCTTTTAAACCAAGATGATAGGGGTAGTGTAGGGGCTTTTACTTGGTTGGATAATACCCATGGAAAGCAGTTCAGATGTTAGTTTTTCTATTGCAATTTTTTGAAAGTAAGTGTAGTGGTATGGACGGAGGCTAACAGGGTCGTGTGGGTGTTGGAGGTCATTAGTGTGCTCAAGGTCACGAGGGGGTGGTGGGTTTAGGGGAAGAGGAGAAAATATGGGTTGGTATCAGGAGAGGAGTTTTTGGATGTCAGGGTGGATGGTGGATTGGGCTTCAATGTTGTTGATGCAAATGATAAACCTAATGTTAGAGTTCAATTATTTTCGCATTTGGTTGAGTGAGATTAATCTATTAGGGGATGGGGTGATGTCATATAGTTTACGGGACTAGCCAAGGCTATCTTTAAAGAGAATGAAAAGGTGGGTAGGTAAATTGCTGGTGCTATAAGTTCCCAAAGTCTGTAGTCACTAGACTCCTAGGATAGCATCAAAACCACCAATGGACAGGGCATAAAAGTTAGATACCAATGTGTATGCACCTATTTTGATACATAGGTTCTTGACTATCCCAATGCAATGGAGAGTATGGTAGCTTGGGAGGGAACAAGGGAACCCAATGTTAGGGATGATGACTAATTTAATTGGTGAGCAACAGTAATGTCAATAAAGTTAAGGGAGGCACCTCCATCAATGAGGATGGTAATGGGGGTTTTTCGAAGGTGCCTTTTAACTTTGAGTGGTTCACGACATGAAGTGGAGGAGATGACAATAAGGGAGACATCAGGTTGGGGTTCATCAGGTTGATTGAGAGTTGGTTCATGTAATAGTTCATCATCGAGGTTAGGTTCATTATCAGGTGAAAGTTTTGGGTCTATGGTGAAGACAACATGTCAAGCATGACAAAATCATGGATGATCCTATGTTTATTTCTTTGAGCATCAGATGCATAGGCTAGTCTCTCATCATTGAGTGTCTTTTGCTACAAGAACGCGAACAAAGTATGTTAGTTCTACTATTGGAGGACGCATTGGATCATTGGATCATTGTTTTAGTGGATTTATAGGTCGAGGGTGGGGAAAACTGGACAAACCCCTTTTAGCAATCCTGGGGTGATTTTTGGTGAACTTTGCTTCAACAACTTTTGCCATAAAAATAGCTTCCTGAAGGGTGTTGATGGGTGTTATCTTGATTCAAAACTAGATGCGGTCTTTTAGTCTTGAAACATAAATTTCAAAAATGGATTATCGATCTAACGACTAAGTGATACGGTTATGTAGAGCTTGAAACTTATCGTGTATATTTCAACAAATGCTAGTTGTTTGAGTCAAGTAAGTTTACTGAAGAATGAGGCACCCAGGTATCTTCATATTGGTCGAAAAAATAATTATGAAAGGATGCCCAAGTTTGGTTATTAGGGAACTCACACTGCCACCAACAAGACCAGTGATGAGCTTTTCCTCTAAGGTGTATGGATGTAAATTTGAGTGGGTCAACAATTAACATGAGGTTGAGACTAAAATATGACTCGAGGTGTTCCACATAACTACGAGCAAAGGATCGATCAAGATCAAGATCAAAAGTAGGGACTTAAATATTTTGGTGGAGTGGTTGATGAAGAGGTGGAGGTGGATGGGGAACTTCCTGAGGAAGTTGTGTTAGATGACATGGTGGCTAGTTGGTTATCAAAGTTGTCTATCCTCTAAGAAAGAGAGTGCGAAAGGTTAGTCATCATGTTAGTGAGTTTGTGTATGGTTTCTTGCACTAAAGGGAATTGGATCTCAAGGGAAAAAACCCGATCGAAAACTAGAGTGGAGGCCATGACGATGAACTATAAAGAAATAATAGAAAGAAGCGAGATAAGTATAGATGAAAGAGATAATAGGAGGTGGGATTAGAGAGACAAAAAGGGTGCTTAAGAATTTGAGATTAACTTGGAGAAGGGGGAGGGAAGGATGTAAAGGAGAATGTACTTAGGGTGTCTATAGCCTGTTGTCCCTAGCATGACAATTGAGCAGGTGGGGTGTCTATATGTTGTTTTTCCTAAACTAATAGCTAAAACTAAAATGTCCCCATATATATAAATATAAATTTCTCTTATTAGAAAAAGGTTCAAAACATTATTTTAAGTATAGGACCAGGGTGATGTTTGATCGATCTAAGTGCACAGTGAGGAAATATACCAACTTCTTTGACTATTTGTGATCTCCTGGTTTGGTACAATTCTATGTCAAGGCAAATTCTGCAACTTTGACTAAAAATTCATAGTTTGGCTAGAGAGGGTCTTTGGGGTAGAATATTGAGTTGCTTTTATTCCCAATATTTTGGGTAGGAATGAGTGATAGTGGGGATGTTGTGGCCTTAACAAGAAAAATACAAAATTGATAATTTTAGATAAGTCGGTGCAAAATTTGGCATCAAGATATCAAGGATAATTTTGTTTGAATAGTATATGGAGGTGTCTTTCAAATTTTTGAGTCAATTTGGGCTCTGAGGGAAGAGATATCCCTTCCAAACTATAAGTTTCCATTTTTTGTTTTGTTTTCAGGGTTCAACTCAGTCCAAGGTGTGCATCTGGATTTGGGGTATTCACAAAGTGTCGAGCTAATAACTTATACCATATGTTATGTATCTACAAAGTGGAAGGATAGAAAGGATAGGTTCACCACTTTCTTATCACCAAGATCCATAAGGGCAAGGTGAGAGCATACAGTGGGTGGATACTGTAAAACCCTTAAGAATAGAAAGGACTAGTTCACCACTTTTTGATAACCAAGATCCACAAGGGTGAGGTAGTGAAGACTGTAAAAACCTAAATAGAGACAAATATAGAGGTAAAACACAAACATATTTTTGAGTGCTTGAAATGCTTTGGAATAACGATGCCTCTTGACTAGAAAAAAATAAAAAATAAAAATGACAAAGCTTAATTGATTTTCTGAAACAAACTCAAATATGAACAGAGGAGAAGGAAAAAAATTATACCTGTTTTGCCCCTTTGAAACTTAGCTCTGATACCACTTGGGGTAGTTCTTCCTCTAGAATATCACGAGTATCTTTAGAAACAACACAAATCATACACAATTGTTGTAGGAACACCAAAAGAACACTAAGGGAGACACTAATGGAGACACAATCGTGCACATAAGAGAACCAATATAGCATTGTAGTGCACCAAATCTATATTAGAAAACACTCAACCTATTCAAAGAAATCTTTGAAGGGGTATATATAGTGTTATTACACTGCCTTATTATACCCACTAATGCATGTGGGATATATCCCATCTACAACTATCTAGTCTTCTTGAGGGGATAAGTGTAGCAAAGTAAATGAGCAACATATTTTATGGAGGGATCAAGATCAATAGTATATCCTAGGTTAAGTTCACTTATACCTAGAAGGTTACCCTTTGTAGCATAGGAATTCATATGATCAAATAGAAACCTTTGGGTCTATGTTTGTATGGTGAATGTTTATAGATTCTAGTGATAGGATGTTGATAGCACCTTAAATCATGTTTGTAGAGTGGTCATTGAGGGTTCTAATGGTCCTAAAATTGGACATTCCTAATTAAAGGAAAGTAGTCTATTGGAGGTTCTGGCTCCTTTTGTTTGTCCTATTGTTGTTACCTAGAGACTTATTTGAACTTGTTGTCTAGGGGATGCTCAATACAAAAAAGAAAAACAAGGGACTATTGCTTAGACAACAATTATTGAATTGTAGTCAGCATTTCTATCTATTTTTTCAATGATGGATACTAGTTGCGCTAGATGATCATTCTCATTTTCTTGTGAAGACAAATATGCATGGAGATTAGAGGAAATTCTATCGAGAATGGGAGGGCAACCAATTGACAGAGTGGGAGGGGTACTCATGATGCCTAAAGAAGAAAAATATGTTGGTCAAAGCTATTGATGCCAAAAAGGATATTATGGTGCTTGTTGAGATTTTTGGGTTGATGTTTTTTTTTGCTCGTGCAATTGTCCTTAGGTGACCCTATATGCTACAAATACCCATTCTTTCATGATCAACCAATAAGTCCAAGGATTCACTCACATACTAGTAATTGGAATAAAAAACCTAAAAGTACCTACTAAGCACTTCCAAAAAAGAGTTGTTAAAGATACACCTTATTTTGATCAACTCGACAAGACAATCATAATTAGACAAGTCTCATGCAAGGATCTTAATGCCCCACATATATATATATATATAAGAACGAGTTCAAGAAAATTATACAACATCACAATATTATGAAGAAAATTAACAAATTTACCTAGATAACAAGAGCAAATTTGATCAAACAAAGTTTTGAAATGGTACACATGCCTTTATTTCATTATTCACACCACCACAAGGATCTAAGATTGAAGCTCTGCTACCACTTATAACAAAACAACTTAAAAAAATACAACATTAGTGGCAATCTTGTAAATTAAAAATAAACTAAAATTATTGGAACAACAAATATAATTCTATAGCCAATGGGGCCTTGGTTTAATGGTTGAGACATATGGGTGATACAGGCCACACCAAGGTTTAAATCCTCACAACACCAAAAAGAGCTATATAACTTGATGTGATTAGTTGATATAGTGACACCCAATGTGGGAGATATTGTAATTGGTTTGAGGATTAACAAAACCTTATTGTGTAAAAGGGTGAGGGACATGAGTACAATCCCTTTGCACTATACCAAAAACAAAATCTAATTCTATAGAAGGAAATAAAATATCGCAAGTAACGTCTCTACGAGACATCGTAGTGGTTTGGATTTGGGATTTCTTTTGGGAGACCCAGGTTCAAACCATGATAGGGTGTGTGCATGTGTGTGTAATTGAGCTTGTTCCATTTTTTTTTAGAAAGTAACAAATTCTAGATTCCATATTAGTATAGATCCTAGCCACATAAAGATATTACGAAATTTAGAAGGTTTTTAAAAAATCTCAAGTAAAAGAAAGACTTTTGTTTGGAGAGGGCAAAGTCTCATATACACCAAATGTGACTTAAGATAAAAAATATGAATGATGTTTCAACTACAACATAATTTCTCTATTTATATAATAAAACAACCAATAACCTTACCCCCAAGGGCTAGGTGGATTGGTAAGTGCTAGTCTGGTTGGGTCATGTTGCCACATTTTGCACGGGGTGCCATGTTTTCAGTTTCTGTAAGTGAGCTGCTCTCTCCCTTTCCCCCTCCTCTTTTCCCCTTTCTTCATTTCTCCCTTTCTCCCTCTTCCTTGCAGTTTCATTCCTCCCTCTTCTTCCCCCAGTAAAGTTTCCAGAACAGAAGAGTTCCCTGAAAATTTCTAAGTGTCAGGGCGCAACCCGACTTCGCAGCGAAGTCGGAGTGCGCCCTCCAGTTGGAGCGCAGTAGGGACAGTGCGAAGTGCGACAGAACAGGAAAATGAGCGAAATTTGACTAAGTGTTGGGGTGCAACCCGACTTCGCAGCGAAGTCGGGGTGCGCCCTTCTTCCTGGGCGCACTAGGGAAGCAGTGCAGCAGAAAATCAGCTAAGTGTTGGGGCGCAACCCGACTTCGCAGCGAAGTCGGGGTGCGCCCCCCTCTTGGTGCGCAGTCCGAACAGCGGAGAAGACAACAAAATGTCGGTGCGCAACCCGACTTCGCAGCGAAGTCGGGGTGCGCCCTCTGACCGGTGCGCAGTTGGGTAAGCAAATCCAAAAATTGACTAAGGCACAAAGGCCTCCCCAACTGCGCTGTCTTCCGTCTGCGCAACCCGACAACGCTCTGATCCTGGGCGAAGTTGGATAAACTGCCTTTCAAGGCAGACACGTGTCATTCATCAGCACCCGACAAGTGTCCAACCTCGGGATTTGGGCCAAGACATGACGGGAACATGGACAAGCATGGACCGCACTACCCAAGCCAGCTGCCATCATTTAAAGCTGATAAGAAGTCCCATCCGCCACAACTACCCGCACTCCTGCTGACCAAAGGTTTGACCCGACACACCGCCACGTAGCTGTACATCTTTCAGGGAGACCATACCGCAAGTACAGTCCTGCCCGACAGAAGTCAGCATCAGCAGCTCTTCATCCGCTTGTGTCAGCTAATGTCTAGTCTGGGACTTTGTGCCCGAAAATGTAATCGAGGGGAACTTGAGGCTATAAATAGCCATGCAATTCATTGTAAAATGGGGAAGGGGAATATATTGCTAGGGAACCATTGTAGCTGTGCGTTTGCCTCTAATATAAAGCATATACTTGGCTCTGCTTACTGTCTTTTATCTTGTATGCTGCCTCTCCTTGTCATTTCTGCTTCATGTTTCTTGTATCATTGCTTACTATTGTACTGAACTCTAGACTCTGGTATTTGATGATCAAGTATTCCTGGAATGCATAGATAGAGGATACATAGGATTAATGATAGTTGTAGTTTCGATGTATGTTTCGTAAAGGAATGTTGTTAGTAGTGGTGATTGATCGTTGTCGTGCTGCTTATTCCCCCCACCCAACTCCAATCACATTTGGATTCTCTTTCCGCACTTTTATCTCTTTCCCTGCACTCTTATCTTAAACACTAAAACCCCACAGGAAGCCGGCCTTCTCCGGAGATTGGCACGGAAGGCATTCCTTCCTTCCGACCTTTCAATCTGGTGGGCGAATCTGGGCGCATTATACCAAATCCTTTCCTCATGGCAGATTCGTAACCAACAGTTTCTCTGGCACGCCCGGTGGGACATGGTAGTTTCCCACCCACAAACAAAATCGAAGCACTGGTGTTCGCTTCATTGCTGTTAGAAATCAGAGCACCTGGCGACTCTGCACCTACCTGAATACTCTCTGAGTCCATAAAGACCGGTCCTAACGCCTTCATGCAAACAAGAAGGTGGCGAGCAAGGAATCCGGGAGATCAACCTGACCTTTACGAGATTGACATTGACGCTCCAGGAGAGCGAGTCAGGCTGGCTGATCAACAAGCTCGCGTAGAAGAAGCCGAGGCTGAAATCGAGGAAGCCGAGGCTGAAATCGAAGAGGTCGAGGCCGAAGAAGAATCCACATCTTCGGACAGTACCGATACCGAGTACACTATCGGGTCAGAAGAAGACATGGCTGCCCAGCAGAACGATGATGATCTCTTCCCGACGGTAGACTCTACGGGGCCCTTGGCCCTAGCCGGACAACAAGCTGTGCCCCCTGCTGCCTTAAAATCTATCCCTACGTACGATGGCTACGACAAGACGGCGTATGAACACATCCAGGACATTCTGGCCCTGGCTGCACTGCATTCCATTACAGATGAAAGTGTGAAGACCCGTCTGCTGGCCCTTTCCCTAAGGGGAAAGCTTCTCTACTGGTGGAGATCACTGCCAGAGGGATCTATCACGGGGTGGCGACAGTTAGCCGGTAGGCTCGTGAAAGGATGCAACGAGTCTGCTGATCCCTCTTCTTTGTTGCATCAATTTCAAAGTATACAATGACACCCCCAAGAGGAGGTGTCAGACTTCAACATCAGGTTTGCGAGGTCTTGGAAACGAGTGCCTCGTGAACTCAGACCTTCAGCAGGTCAGGCTGCACACTACTACCTGAGGTCCTTCAACTCAGACATTTGCCTGCTGTTGAAGATAGCCAGAATTGACTCGTTCCCTGCTTTGTATGAGGCTGCCCAGCAAGCTGAAATGGATATCATTTCCATAGGCAGACTCCCGCACAGGGTACAGCCGCCCATTTACCCTGATTTTCCCCGGTCTCAGTACCCATCGGCTTCCGGGGCGGTGTCGTCAACTTCAGGACAACAACCCCAGCAGCAATGGAATCCGGCGCCGGTCGTGAATCCCTATGGCCCACCACAAATTCACTATCCGCCTCCTCCTCCTCCGCATTATCCAGCACTCCCTGCTCCCCCGTAGTATGCACAATATTCTACACCGCCTCCATTAGCTGCATTACCTCCCCCAGCTCAGTTGCCGCCTCCTGACAATGATATTCAAAATAAAATCCTCCAGGAGGTACGGGCTCTGGCCTCTGGATATCACACCATGTCCAACGACATGACTGTTTTAAAGAAGAAACAGGCCCAGATGGACCTTGTTCCAAGGAGGCCATACCCGCCCCCGGCACTGACAAAAGATCAAGCCCCAGAACGGCGAGATCAGAGGCGGCCCCCTCCGAGAAATGCCGCCATCGAAGACCAACCTGGTACTTCTGACCAGGTCAACTGGTGCACTACGTGCAATGACCCGCATTCGGAGGATGACTGCACACTGCATCAACACTACCTCCAAACCTTGGCCGGCAGCGCCATAGAGGACGAAGAACTCTACATGATCCTAGACGACGAAGGCAACTTTGCCGTCCCAGAGGAAGATCTCTTGCCGCCTCCTGCCAAGGAAGACAGAAAGTCTGCTGAAACCACCGCAAAGCCCTTAAAGGTATACGCCCGAAGAGATAAGGCGCAACCTGCTGGGCTACCACCTGACAAGAGGCTGTGGCCTTACACAGCCAAAGAGAAAACTCCTCCAGCAAAGGCTCCTGCAGTCAAGCCTCCCGTAGCGAAAGCTCCCGCGCCTAAAGCTCCCGCTGCTCAGCCTCCAGCTGAAACCAAAGAACAAGCTCAGGAGAAGCTGAGATATCCGTCTCTAACCAAGAGACAGAGAGTTGAGGCCACTCAGCAGTATCAGACAAAGTATGAGCCGACAAAAGAAGCAGAAGGAGCTAGCACTTTGGGCTACAACATAGTAGATGAGCTGAAGAGGACCCCCGCAAGAATCAGCATGTATGATGCTCTTCTGCTCCCAGGCCAGGTCGATCTACTGCAGGAATCTCTGAAAAACATGAAGAATGGCAAGCAGATACAACCTGCTGTCCTGGTTCAACCTTTGACAGTCTCGACCACTGGGAAGAACAGACCACCTCCCTTCTATCAGTCATTACGGATGCAAGGGTACATAGTGCACAACCGTATGGTGGATTTTGGTGCTTCCACGACCGTAATGCCGAGAGCCGTCTGCGACGAGATCGGGATGGAGTACACAAGGAGCAGCCAAGGCGTGCTGCAACTGGACGACACCCCTGTCAAGACAGTCGGTGTCATTAAGGACATCCCTATTCGGTCGCACAAAGCTCTCGACATCGTGGTCATTCAAGAAGTCGTGGTTGTCGACTTGGAACCCTACTTCGACATGTGTCTCTCCAGGGAGTTCACTGCAAAGTTGGGAGGGTATCTGTCTCTAGACTACTCACACATGGAAGTGCCCTTCAAAGGAAGGAGACTGAAGATCTACAACGAGAAGCCTTCCACTTTCTTAGTAGAGAAGATACCCGGAGAAGAGTCGCAGGACTGCATGGTTCAGCTGACGGAGGAAGAACTGGTGGTGGTGGATATGACGGAGCAAGCTCTTGAGCTGTTGCAAGTAGAAGATGAATTCTCCTTGCAGGACTTCAATGCCATGATCGAAACCGAGCAAGGCTGCTACACCGTCGTCCGACTCCGAGAGGCTTGACAAGTCGGCCAAAAGGGAAGTGGGACCTGCACCAGAAAAGCTGTGGAAGCTTTTCTTTGACGGCGCACGATGCAAGAATGGCGCCGGTGCTGGAGTACTTTTGGTTTCCCCAACCGGGATCCAGAAGGATTACACCTACAGGCTGGCCCGGAGCTGTACCAACAATGCGGCGTAGTATGAAGCCCTGTGCTTGGGTTTGCAAAAAGCAAAGAGGCTGGGGATCAAGCATCTGTAGATCTTTGGCGATTCAGAGTTGGTGTGCCACCAAATTACGAATAAGTGCGCCTCCAAGAAGCACTATCTCAAGGCATACCGTAATCGGGTCTGGGATCTGATGGAGTCGTTCGACTCATTGAATGTCAAGGCTATATCGCATGAGAAAAACAAGCATGCTGACATTCTGGCGTCTGTTGGAGCCAGGTACGTTTCGGCTGATGACACTGTCCAGAAGCCGAAGCCGGTCCGTACCATTTACAGGCCTTCTGTGCCTGATAAGGACACCCACTGGCAGGTGTTTGACTGTGACGAGGAAATCGTCACATTTTTGGTTAACGAAGCGTGTTCAATCGAAGGTAGAGACCCTGATGACGAGCAATATGAGGGGTTGATACAGCTGAAAAATAATCATGTCCCAAAAGGACTGATTACACTTGAGAGTCTATTTGATCAAAATGACAGAGCAATATCACACCGGATCAAAGTAGACCCGAAGCAGTACGCCGACCTGGAGCTCGAACCCGGAAAAACAATTAAGGTCGGGACAGACTGCACCACAGAGGAACTTGAGCAGATCAGAACATTGTGCCGAGAGTTCCCTAACATAGTAGCCTGGTGCTACCAGGACTTGAAGGGGTATGACAGAAATATAATCCAGCATACCATCGAGCTAGAAGACGGCGCCAAGCCATTCCGGCAGAAGCAGAGGGCTGTAAACCCGAAGATCGAAGCCATGATGAAGGCCGAGCTCCTGAAGATGCTGGAAGCTAAGATCATCTACCCCATCAAGCATTCATCCTGGGTTGCGAACTTGGTTCCCGTGAGGAAGAAGAACGGAGACATTCGTCTCTGTGTAGACTTCAGAAATCTGAATCAGGCCTCCCTCAAGGACCATTATCCGCTTCCCCAAATCGATCAGATCCTCCATATAGTTGTTGGAGCCCAGAGATTCTCACTCCTAGATGGCTTTTCCGGCTACAACCAGATCTGGGTCAAGGATGAGGACCAGCATAAGACGACGTTCACCACCAAATGGGGAACGTTCGCCTATCAACGCATGCCCTTCGGCTTATCCAATGCTGGCGCCACATTCCAGAGAGCCATGGACCTGGCCTTCCGAGAGCTGCTCAACAAGATCATTGTCATCTACTTGGATGACATGACTATATTCTCTCACAGGCGAGAGGACCATGTTCCCCACTTGCGGCAAATATTTGAGAGATGTCGTGAATTCGGCATTTCCATAAACCCGAAGAAATCTGTCTTCGCGGTAAAGGAAGGTAAGCTGCTGGGGCATGTCATCTCCGAGAAAGGCCTAGCCGTGGACCCTGATAGAGCAGAAGCCCTCCTCCGTTTGCCCGCCCCAGTTGACAAGAAAGGGCTGCAGTCCTTCTTCGGCCAAATCAACTTCGTGCGGAAGTTCATACCGGACTTCGCACAGGTAATCAAGCCCATGGCCGAATTGCTGAAAAAGAACGCTGAGTTCTTATGGACCGATGAGAGGAGGCAGGCCTTCGAGGAAATCAAGGCTCGAATCGCACAAGCTCCGGTGTTGATAAACCCGGACTACTCCAAAGACTTCATCCTGTACGCGGTGGGAGAACCCGAGAGTTACGCCGCAGCCCTGACCCAAAAGGGAGACGATGGCGAAGAGCGCCCCATAGCGTTCTTGAGCCAAGTGATTCAGCCGCATGAAGAAAAGTACAACTTTATAGAGCGGCAGGTTCACGCAGTCATGAAGTCTCTTCGAAAGTTCAGGCACTTCGTCTCCCAGAGCAGAACAACCGTCTTTGTGATACACCCGGACGTCCGAAGCTTCATCATACAAGGAGATCCGGGTCACAAGAGAGCAGGATGGATTGCTAAAATCCAGGAGTTCGACATCGAAGTGCGGCCAACCAAGCTTATCAGAGGCCGAGCCTTGTGCCAGGAGCTGGCCCGAAGCGCGACAGCCCAGATATCCGCCTGTAAGTGGGAGGATCCAACAACAACCACCAACCTAGCCAACTCCTTACCCGAGGAGAGTGACTGGACAGACGACCTGGTGAAGTATTTCTGCACCGGGAGATGTCCAGACCACCTGAATGCCTCACAAAGAAGGAGGTTTCGGCTAGGTGCACTGAAATACACTCTTCGCCCCGAGGGGCTGTACTTTAAGAACATTGACGGCATCCTGTTGAGGTGCGTCAAGAAAACCGACCAGCCCAGGGTCCTCGGAGAATTCCACTCCGGGATGCCTGGAGGTCACCATTCTGCAAGGCCTACGGCCTTGAAAATAATCAGAGTTGGGTACTATCGGCCCACTCTCTTTGCGTACGCGCATGCAGTCTGTACAAAATGTGATCAATGCCAGAGATTTGCTGGCAAAAACAGAAAGGCACCCCTGCCCCTTCAGCCGATCCAAGCCGAGACTTCGTTTCAGAAATGGGGTCTGGACTTCATTGGGGTTATTACGCCGAACTCTGCAGCGGGGCACAAGTTCATTCTTACCGCCACCGACTACTTCACACGGTGGGCAGAGGCGATCCCCACCAAGAACGCGGACCAAGAGACGGTCATCAAGTTCCTTGAGAGCCTGATTACCCGCTTCGGGGTCCTTGAGTCAATAGTGACGGACAATGGTCCGGGGTTCGCAGGCGTTGTACTCACGGAGTACACCGGCAAATACGACATTTATCACAAAATGTCTTCCAATTACTACCCGCAGGGGAACGGTCTTGCCGAGTCCACCAACAAGAATCTGCTAAAAATCATCAAGAGGACAGTAGAAAAGAACAAGAGGACTTGGCACCTACTCCTGGATCGGGCGCTATGGGCGGACAAAATATCCTTCAAGAAGTCCATCAAGACGTCCCCCTATGCGCTCGTTTACGGCAAAGAAGCAGTCCTGCCGACCCACATCGAAATTCCCGCCCTCTGGATGTTGGACGAAGAGAGAGGCAGCGGGGACCCAGTAGACGACAGATTGTGCCAGTTGCTGCAGTTAGAGGAAGACAGAGAAAAAGCATACCAGGCCTTCACCAAACATGCTGAGACAACCCAAGGCTGGTTTGCAAAAGGCGCCACTGCCCGAGTTTTTGAAATCGGGGACCTGGTGCTGAAGTGGGACTCGTTAAAAGCAAAGTCGGGCAACCACGGAAAATTTGATGCCCTCTGGGAGGGCCCCTATCAGATTGCCCGGGTGAACCAGTTCAACGCATTTGTGCTCCGGGATATGGAGGGACAGCTTCTCCCCATCCCCGTCAACGGGTTCCACCTCAAAATTTACCGTCACTGAAGGCACCCAAATGGGCCCTTCCTTGTACAGATTTCCCTTCCGCATTTTTAAGTTTTCAGGATGTATATATTTCAGCATTCAGTTTTTTTTAAGTTTTCTTAAAGCCCAAGTAAAACTAAGGCAAAACCCCGACTTCGCAGCGAAGTCGGGTAGCGCTCCTTGGACAGTGCGAAGTTCAGAAAAAGGCAGCTGAAGAGGAGCCAAATGACTAAGTGTGGGTGCGCAACCCGACTTCGCAACGAAGTCGGGCTGCGCCCCCTCCAAAGGGCGCAGTTGGGAAACAGACAGCGACAAAACGGCTAAGTGTCAGACTGTGCAAGCAAATTTGGGTGAAGTCGGAGTGCGCCCATTTTTCGAGCGAAGTCCGAGTGCGCCCTGAATTTCGGGTGAAGTCCGAATAACCCACCACGGAAAACATGAAAAATTCTAAGTGTGGGCCCAGGGCAAAGTACGGAACGGTGCGAAGTTGGGTCATGGGCCAGAAATTCTCCTTTGTAAAGTGTGCCCAGACGGCAGCGATGACGTCAGCAATGGCACAACATCCAAGGAGGTTTAATGATTGCACAACTTTCAAGAATGATGCATTAAAAAAGCAAGGTGCGTTTTGGACCAACGGCTACTGGGGTGCGCTTTTCAAGAATAAACCCATGCACAGCCGCCAAAAAATCATAACGTCTCCACCAACTTCGAGATAACCACCCTAACTTCCCCCCCTTGCGCCATTAATGTTACAGTCTTTGCCTAGAAAAAGGCCCTGGCACACTCAGAGAATTCAAAGTATCGAACTGCTTCGGAGACTGCAAAACGCAGAGCTGACAATTCAGAAGCCGTAATTCCCGACTCTGCTGTTTCAGAAAGAATGGACAAGGGGAAAGCGCCCGTACAGGCGCAATCTAGTGAAGAGCGGCGCGAAGCTGAGGAATCACCATAGTCAAGCGCTCATGAGAGCGAAGCGTCGCCAGACCAGAAAAAGAAGACCTGGACAAAAAGGCGTGTAGCTGGGCGAATTCCGCCGCCACCAGTTAACCACCTTGCCGGGTACAAGGACGACTCTTTCTCCATCAGCCTCACCAAACTGCGGCTAAATATTGCAAAGTGGGTAGACAAGGTTTCGCCCTCACATCATGTCGGCGCTGCGTATAAATCGAACCTATACTGGTTCTTGTGCCCTCCTACTCACCAGTGCCCGGAGCTGGTTGAAGCAATTGTAGAATATTACAAACCAGCTGCCCGACAAGTCTGCGACAACAAGGGAAAAGTGTTGTTCACACTCTTTCGGGAGAGCGTCCAGCCAACGTTCGCCCCGGGGCTTCAGTACGAGCTCGACGCAATTGTCAAAAGGGTGAATCTGGATGAGCAGACCGGCAGATTTACGCAGACAAAGCGGATGAGGGAATTTCTTGACTCGGAGCTGAAGACTCCGCTGGCAGCCGGACAGTGGCCGACTGGCCCCATACCCCTGGACAGATTTGAAAATAAATACGTCTACATCATCCTGGCGTGGGTCCTCGGTTGCGACTCTGACAAAGTGGTATGGCCGTACCAGCTGGCACTGGCAGAATGTCTCCTGCACGGAGAATTCTACGACTCTACAGCGCAGAAGAGTGGAAAGCGCCCTATTTTCTTCGACTGGGCGGACTGGCTGGCATATGCAATACATTCAAGCCTGGTTAGGCTGCAGCAAAAGCAGACAAAAGATTTCCGGTTTTGTTCCTTCCTCGCATGGCTGTGCCTGTATCACATGCATTACCGGATGAACGTTCCTGACTTGAAGAAAATAAATGAAAAAGGAGAGTCGTTGCCCATGTACGAATGGACCGAGATTCTGTACAGAAAAGGCTCGTTCTATGAATTTAATCTTAAATTTTTGTGCCAGGTCATGGGGTTGTTCAACCGTAAGGCATGTCGCCCACCGAAAGTCATGACAAAATACCTGTGGAAGAATGAGTACGGGGACACCTTCCGGCTGACTCAGGGCATCATAGTTAGAATCTACGGGTTCAAGGGGCAGCCGTTCCTGCTGCCCTACTTCTGCACTGACCACCAGTTCGGGATGGAAATTGCGCGGCAGATGGACTACGTTGAAGAAGAATTCGGCCAAGGCAAAAAGAAGGGCCACATATTTCAGTATCCCATGACCTGGGCGAATACCCAAGTGTACGAAATCGGGCAGCACGTCTACCTCGAGCGGGAACTCATTGATATGGGTCTAATAATGCTGCCTCAGCGCTGGAAGTACGACCCAATTGGGGTCAGAGGTAAATTCACGCACATCTGTCCCCGAGCCGAGATCATGCAGGAAAGAAGAAACAGGACAGGCGCAGACCTGGAATGGCACATCGAGCAGATGAAATCATGGCCTCCATGGCATGAGTTTTACTGCGAAGAGGTGACATATGATCCCGAGCAAAACCCGGATCACCGGTTGGAATCTGCAGGCTTCAAAAAATTCCTCGCCAAGGTGGCGCCCCTCAACTGGCACAAAGACAAAATCATTGAATGCTGGAAGATGAGGTGTCGCACACAGCACGATAAATCCAACCGGAGGAATCTGGCCGTTGATGACGAATTTTCGACACTATATGACCAGCATGTTGCCACCTGGCAACCTTTCGAATTCCGCAATTGCGTTCCCCGAGGCGCTAAGAAAAGGTATATAAAGAGGCCCTCGTCCCAGCAATCGTCAACTCCGGCAACTTCCAGCGCAACTCCGACGAGTAGTCAAGTGGGCCCGATGCAGCCTGCAGCTTCTGAGACAGTGCCCGAAAAGGCGCAAAATTCAGAGAAGTCAACCCCTGAGGTGGCCCCTCCAGCAGAAAAAGTGCCTGCGCTGCCAGCTAGCAGATCGGCTACGGCAAGCATTCTTCCAGCCAGACCCAGGTACAAGTTCACCGTGGGAACGTCAGCGCCTGTCGCCTCGACGTTATCTCTTTCCTCTGGACCAGCCATGACGTCGAAAGAAAAGAAGAGGAAGAAAGTTGAAAAGGCTAAGCGGCCTAAAGAACAGGTACAGTAGACAACCATGACACAGACGGGAGCAGCAGCACCAGAAATTGTCTCCTTGGACAGCCCTGAATCAGAAGCAGACACTCGGGCTGCAAGCGTCCCTCCAACATCGGCTCAGGCGGAGCCCGCAGGTACGTCCACTGCACCTCTTCCCCAAGTCCCAGTCGGCCCTGCCAAAGCTCCATCTCCCATTTCATCAGGGCAAGCCGTAGCCGCATCTTCCTCTTCCCCAACTACTCAGCCCTCTAGCGGCCCACATTCCTTTGACCAGTTTGCTCAGGATCCTAACGCCTTCCAGTCATTGAGTCAAACCCTAGAACCCTCACCCGCAGCCAGTGCTGAAGCTGCTCCTTCACCGCCGCGTTCCTCACCCCAGCCGTCCAAAACCCTACCAGCACCATCCACTCAGCCGCCCGCTTCCCCTAGGCCCCGGTCGCCCTTAGAAGCGGCCACCCCTTCTGGTATTCCTCCCGCTTCCCTGTTTACAGGTAAGATGCCGCAGCAAGATCCAATGCTGGAAAACCTGGACTTCATGGGTGAACTGCAGAGCGCTGATGACCAGCCTTTGGCAGCGAAGGCCTCAGGATGCTCCGCCTCCTTTCTCCAAGGCGTGAAGCGGAGGAGAGCCGAAGAGATAGCTGCCCTGGTAAAACGCACAAAGTTCGACCTAGACAGGAGAGTGCTGACAACTGAGAAGTTGATCTCGAAAGTAAAGAAGCCTCTCCGGGAGATGACCGAGGCGGACTACGAGCATCAGAGGAAGGAGAAAAGCTTTGACGACATCAACGAGGAATACGAAATTCGTGGTATTCGTCGTAGGACAGATAATCTCCTTGTCAAGCATCTTGAGACTCAGGAAGCACTATTCCAACTACAGAATAACACAAGGCAGCTTGAGGAGGACGTGGCTAGGGCCACCGTGCAGCTGGGGTCCGCGTAACAAGAGATAGATGAGCTTAAGGCTCAGCTGGCTGCCTCTCAACAGGAGGCCACAGCGCAAAAACAGACAGCCGAGCAGCTGTCAGAGGAGAAAAGAGCGGCGCTGGAGCAGGTTTCACAGCTTCAGGATTCGCTGAAACAGGCGCAGTCGCAACTCATAGAGAAAACGTCACAGGCGGCGACCTTTTCAAAGAGCAAAGCCAAGGAGATGCGGGCTAGTCTGCTGCAAGGTTGCAAGCCCAACCTTGTTAAGTCCTTGTCGGTCCTAGACTTCGTGTCCAGGATCGAAGAAGTATCTGCCCAGGGAAAGCCTGTGGTAGAGGAAGCCGAACACCAGGCGAAGCAATGGCTAGACCTGGCTATAAAACTTGAGCAGTTTGAGCGCAAAGGCTTCCAATTTGCCCCTATGTCCCAACTTGCCTCAGAGTGGGCAGATGCAAGGGTAACCTTGCATATTTATTTTGACAAGACAGAGAAGATTAGAACTGCCAGGAAGGCGTTGGACGCCCTAGAACATGAAAGGAACATTCTCCTGGCCCCCTTTCACACTCTGTCCGAACACGGGTGCCCGAGCTACGTCAAAGATGGCGAGTTTCTGACCCTTGAGCGGGTTAAGAAGAATTGGCTGTCCTTCGAGACAGATACAGCAAAAATTGATAGCTAGGCAGAGCCAATTCAAGAAGCTCAAGTCACCCAGATGGTGTCGAAATACTGTAAAATCAACTCCTCCCTAAAGGAGTTGGGAAAAATATATAACACCATCGACCTGCACGTGGTCATCGCATTCCACGCAACACTAAGAGAGATCAGCGACCTCGCGCCCTTCCAAGCAGCAGTCTGGGACCAAGCCAAGGCTGCATACCAACGCATCAGTGAGTGGGAGGCTGACAGTGGAGAGCACTCAGATTCGGAAGGAGAAACTGAGGAAGCAACTGCCAAAAGCGATCCTGAGGAAGAACAGTTGCCCGAAAGGAAGCGGTCAGAGCAGCGAAAAGTAGGGGAAGGAAGTTCCTCTGCACCCAATGGATGAAGGCATGGTTCTTTGCGTCGAGGCGAGCTCGACACCCCGCGAGCCGCCAGGAATGTTGCCACATTTTGCATGGGGTGCCATGTTTTCAGTTTCTGTAAGTGAGCTGCTCTCTCCCTTTCCCCCTCCTCTTTTCCCCTTTCTTCATTTCTCCCTTTCTCCCTCTTCCTTGCAGTTTAATTCCTCCCTCTTCTTCCCCCAGTAAAGTTTCTAAGTGTCAGGGCGCAACCCGACTTTGCAGCGAAGTCGGAGTGCGCCCTCCAGTTGGAGCGTAGTAGGGACAGTGCAAAGTGTGACAGGACAAGAAAATGAGCAAAATTTGACTAAGTGCTGGGGCGCAACCCGACTTCGCAATGAAGTCGGGGTGCGCCCTTCTTCCTGGGCGCACTAGGGAAGCAGTAAATTAGCTAAGTGTTGGGGCACAACCCGACTTCGCAGCGAAGTCGGGGTGCGCCCCCCTCTTGGTGCGCAGTCCGAACAGCGGAGAAGACAACAAAATGTCGGTGCGCAACCCGACTTCACAGCGAAGTCGAGGTGCGCCCTCTGACCGGTGCGCAGTTGGGTAAGCAAATCCAGAAATTGACTAAGGCACAGAGGCCTCCCCAACTGCGTTGTCTTCCGTCTGCGCAACCCGACAGCGCTCTGATCCTGGGCGAAGTTGGATAAACTGCCTTTCAAGGCAGACACGTGTCATTCATCAGCACCCGACAAGTGTCCAACCTCGGGATTTGGGCCAAGACATGACGGGAACATGGACAAGCATGGACCGCACTACCCAAGCCAGCTGCCATCATTTAAAGCTGATAAGAAGTCCCATCCGCCATAACTACCCGCACTCTTGCTGACCAAAGGTTTGACCCGACACATCGCCACGTAGCTGTACATATTTCAGGGAGACCATATCGCAAGTACAGTCTTATCCGACATAAGTCATCATCAGCAGCTCTTCAGCCGCTCGTGTCAGCTAATGTCTAGTCTGGGACTTTGTGCCCGAAAATGTAATCGGGGGGAGCTTGAGGCTATAAATAGCCATGCAATTCATTGTAAAAGGGGGAAGGGGAATATATTGCTAGGGAACCATTGTAGCTGTGCGTTTGCCTCTAATATAAAGCATATACTTGGCTCTGCTTACTGTCTTTTATCTTGTATGCTGCCTCTCCTTGTCATTTCTGCTTCATGTTTCTTGTATCATTGCTTACTGTTGTACTGAACTCTGGACTCTGGTATTTGATGATCAAGTATTCCTGGAATGCATAGATAGAGGATACATAGGATTAATGATAGTTGTAGTTTCGATGTATGTTTCGTAAAGGAATGTTGTTAGTAGTGGTGATTGATCGTTGCCGTGCTGCTTATTCCCCCCACCCAACTCCAATCACATTTGGATTCTCTTTCCGCATTTTTATCTCTTTCCCTGCACTCTTATCTTAAACACTAAAACCCACAGGAAGCCGGCCTTCTCCGGAGATTGGCACGGAAGGCATTCCTTCCTTTCGACATTTCAATCTGGTGGGCGAATCTGGGGCGCATTATACCAAATCCTTTCTTGATGGCAGATTCATAACCAACAGGTCCTTACCAAGAAGAGACCTTGGTTCAAACCTTGGGAGAAACCTGTTGCAAGGTAGTATTCTGATCCGAATCCTGTGAGTGCACGCTAAACTGACGACGATGGTACAAATCTTGAGCACTCGATGGTCCATTTCACGCCGAGCTATAAAACAATGAGGTGAAATTTATTTGGTGGATGTAGCCCCTCTAATTTAAACCCTGCGCTTGCCAGCTACTAAAAATAGTTTAGTTGTAACCAACTCTCCTATAAAGCAAAAAAAAACAACCAATAACCTTAAACCATTAGGCAAACTAACCTAATCCTAAAACTCAATATGTTAAATTTGTTACAAAATATAGATGACTAAACTCATATCATTTAATCGTATTCTAATCTAATTTCAAATTGTATTATAATTAAAATAAAATTAAAAAATGTATAAACAACTATAAAATGTAATCAAATGACATTAGCTCAACTAATTAGATTCAATTCTTTTAAAGAATGAGACTTAGGTTTGAATCTTATTTCTCTCAATTGATTATATGGGCCCCATTTATATTACACGATGTTGGTATTACAACAAAGCTTGGATATTATCCATGTATCGCTTACAAGATTTGAACTTGGGTCTCCTCCTTTGAATGTTGATGAATCTTTCCAACGCCATTTAATGGACTTAGATTTTGAATTTTTTATTTGGTTAATGTGAGAAACTGCTACGAACGTGAAGGGTTGGGCATCCCATCCTACCATGACCTCTCATAAGGGAGAGCTGAGCTTATCAATAGGGAATTTAACCTCCTTGAATGTTGATGATTCTAACTGATGCCATTTAATTGGCTTAGATTTGAATTTTTTATTTGATTAGTGTGAGAAACCCCTACGAATTTTAAGGGTTGGGCATCCCCATCCCACCATGACCTCTTGTAAGGGGAGAGTCGAGTTTATCCATATGGAATTTACCACGCATCCGCAACCCCACACACATGTCGTGGTTTAAACCTTGGACCTTTTGAAGAAGAACCAAAGCCCAAACTGTTACGTTATTCTTATCAAACTATAAATACACAATTTTAAGCTTTTCAAATCATACTCATGTAATAAGTGCCCTATAAACTCTTTAAAAAATCTTAAATTTAAGTTTGCTTTTAAAAAACTGTATTTTTTAAAAGCTGTTCCGTTATTCTTATCAAACTATAAATACACAATTTTAAGCTTTTCAAATCATACTCATGTAATAAGTGCCCTATAAACTCTTTAAAAAATCTTAAATTTAAGTTTGTTTTTAAAAAACTGTATTTTTTAAAAGCTGTATTTCAAGATATAATTGCCATATAACGTCTTTAAAAAATCTTAAATTTAAGTTTATTTTTAAAAACTGTATTTTTTTAAAAGCTGTATTCCAAAATATAATTATTTTCAAAGTTGTAGGCTTAGCATAGACCTTTGCTTTACCTGAATAAAAGGAGATTTTCCCTTTAACCAAATTTACCGAAAACGATTCTTAATTTTAGCAAGCAACGCCCGCCAAATGTTTCTACCGGCTTAATGGGACCAAGGTGTTGGCAGGAGGTTGCGAAACTTTAGATGGTTTTAAAAACAAAATCTCTCGTTAACTTGAAGTTCCTTCAGCTCTGTTTCAAAAGCTAGCAATGAACTTACGAGCAATGAACTTACGAGATGCTGTCATGGCCATGGCAGCACTCAGGATATTCCAATTAAAATACCCTTTCACCTCTTCCATCAACTTTGCACCATTTTCTTCATCTCCTGCTGACCCTTTACCTTACAAAGTAAAACCCCCATTTCGAAATTGGCCTAAACAGCTCAATCCCCAAAAAATCCTCTTCTATTTGATCCGCGTTCCAGACGTCCATTTGGCCCTCGAAATCTTCAACTACGCAGGCCGCTACCATGTGGGCTATAAACACAACTACGAAACCTATTGTAAAATGGTCCAGAGGCTCGCATTCTCCAGAGAATTTGAAGCCCTTGAAACCCTCCTCCAGCAATTGAAAAAAGACAATTCTATTCAATGCAAGGAAAACCTTTTTGGTTTTGTGATCAAAAGCTATGGTTTGGCAAATAAACCCAAGGAGGCAATGAAAGCCTTCTTTGGGATTAAAGATTTTGCGATCAAATCTTCTGCGAGGTCTTTCAATGCTCTTCTCAATGCCATGGTTCAAACCAGGAGATTTCACCTGGTGAATTCTCTCTACAAGAATTGCAGAAAACTTGGGGTGGTGCCTAATACAGGGACGTATAATATTGTTCTCAAAGCCCTTTGCCAATTGGGAGATTTGGAGTTTGCATGCCGAGTGTTTGACGAAATGCCTAGCGGGCGAGTTGTTCCGAATGTTGTTTCTTATTGTACGCTTATGACGATGCATTGCACCCGTGGCGACTTGAGCACAGCGAGGAAGCTGTTTGAAGAAATTCTTAGCAAAGGGTGGATTCCTGATACAGTGTCGTACGCGGTATTGATTGATGGATATTGTAAACAGGGCGAATTGCAGGTAGGGGAATCAATGGGTATTGAAGAATAACCTATAAATTATTTTTTAATTGGTTATGCGGATTGAAACTGACGTACTTAAATAATATTGACACCGCAAACCTTATTCTCCTTAGATCTCCTTAGAAGTGAGAGGTATTTAACTGCCTTAGCTCATAGCACTTTAATAAACAACACCCATTTTTAAAAGCCTTGAGTGATTTTTTATTTATTTTTTAAATACTGAATTATCCATTTGTTACGTCTGGCAACAACCAGCCAATGATTTTTTTAGGTTTCACGAAGATTCTATATGTTGTATATCAAAAGTTGCTAAGTAATTAGAGAAAAAGGATTGTTTAATAGAAATTGAGAGGAATCATAATTTTGAAATGGGAAATATTTATAGAGAATAGCTAATTGGTGAATATTAGCTGCTAAGATATTTTCAAATTGCAGGAAGCTGTGAAGCTTATGAATGCAATGGAAGAGAATGGATGTCCTCGTACTGATGAGATTTATAGTGTGATCATTGAGGCCCACTGTAAAGAGGGCAAGATTGGTGAGGCTGTAAGGTTGATGAAGGAAATGATTGAGAGGAAGTTGATGCCCAGTTCGAATCTTTGTTGTAAAGTTATTTATGGTCTTTGCATGGAGGGTAAGGTGGAAGATGCCAATGCTCTATGGAAGTGGTTACTGAAGAGGAACTGTACGCCGGATAATGTCGTGTATAGTACAATTATTTATTGGCTTTGCAGAAAGAGGGATTTGAATGAGGCTAGGAAACTTTTTGATGAATTGCGCAAAGGTTATATTCCTAATATTGCCACCTACAATATGCTAATTGATGGGCTTTGTGAAAGAGGTCAGTTGCAGGAGGCCTGCAAAATATGGGATGATATGTTGGAAATGGGATGTGTCCCGAATGTGTTCACATATAATATTCTCCTAAATGGATTCTGCAAGGCAGGTAAAGCTAACAGACTTGTTGAAATATTAGAGGAGATGATGGGCAATGCTTGCGTTCCAAATACTTTCACTTATAGAATCCTGGTCGATGGGTTTTGCAAGTTATCCGAGTTGGGAGATATCACGAAGGTCCTGGATCAAATGATAAGGAAGAGAATCTATCCTAATCTGGATGCCTGGAGTGTACTTGTTACAGGAGTTCTTGAGGGAAAAGACCTTGAAAGGGCCAACAAGATCTTTGACGAATTGTCCAAGATTGCTCATTAGATCATTGCAGTGACTTGCAAACAGGCCAGTACTTTTCCATTACTGAGAGCAGACTCGAAATTGTATGATTCCATTACCGAAAGACTCGAAATTGTATGATTCATTCTTTTGCCGTGAATAAGATGGCAGGTGATCCCTTGTGTTTGTAAAGGGAAGACAGCGGTCCTTCTAATAAGCTATGAAGGGATATGTCATTGAGCTGTCCCATTGAACAAGCAGCACAATTTGTATCTATGTTCAGAGGTGGCACTGGATTTTACGATCTACAAGCAGAAAACTGAGAACACATGATTCTTGAAGGAGAAATAGATGAAGGCATTGCACAAAAGCACGATTAGACATCCTCTGGATGATGCCTTCTTCAAACTTGATAGAAGCATGAGAGACATGGATGTGACGCCAAACCGTGTTTTTGTACTGCAGGAGTTGCAATATGCCCATGGTTGTACAAATGTGCAAAGAAATTAATTTTGCTAAATTTTTTTTACACAGGTAATTAGATTTATCTTTGAGATGCATCTCTCAAATCATTTATAAACAGAATATTATGAAATATACAGTGACAAATCATATCTAGTAGATAATATTTGTACTCTGTTAACATATGGTGGTGTTTTTATTTTTATTTTTAAATTGGTTATATGGGATTGAAATGGCCCCGCCCATATTACACCATTAGTGCATAGTGGCATTATAACAACTTGGCTATTAGCTTTGCTATTATCTATGTATTGTTTGGCAAGATCAGAACCTGGGTCTCCTCGCTCTAAGTTGAGAAATTTAAGCAGTTGAGCTAATACCATTTGATAAAATACGGTGATGTTGAACACAAGATGAATATCAATTAAATCAACTTCCTATGTTACATCCAACTCTTTAGGCTCACAAATATAATTTTCACTCAAAGCTTTGTTTCATTTTAGTAATAGAGGATTTTTCATACGCATAAAGTTATTTACATATTTTATTTTATAGAATTTTACTTGCATTTATTAATTGGTTATTACTGTAAGGATTATTTTCATGAGTAGTATTTTCTTCAATGACTTGTTAAACTCATGTAAATTGAAGATAATCATAAGGTGGATAGTTTCACCCTGGTGGTTGCTTTAGGAAGTATGTTAGGAACCCATCCTAACATTATTATGTAATGACCCCTTTCCAATGTGGGGACCCTATTCTAATGATATTTTGTAATGATATGTGGCATTTGAGGTGCCTAGACAAGTCAGTCCATTTCATGTAACCATTATAAAGAATGCAACCGTTTGTTGGGTGAAAGATTCCAGCTCGGGTGGAACTTTGCATATAAGCCAACTCTTGAGTGTTAAGTTAGGGTTGCATGAAATGTATCTTTAAAAGACAAGGGGTATAAACGAATGTATATTTTTGCATATTTAATCAAAGTATTGAAGGAGCTTGCCCCCTCGAAGAGGCCTGTGATTTTGTATTGTGATTTGTGAGACTAATGTATATATATTTCTGCATTTACATTTTGTATTGCAATATTTTGTTCTTTCATGAATTACTATTTTTATTGCAATATTTATGTGGATGTGCTTATTTTAATTAGAAGGTTCTTAACAAGTGGTATCAGAGCACTTTACAGGGTCGTGTTCTGCTGCGATTGCAAGAGTTATTGCCCTGTCATTTCGATTGTTAGATATAATTATCTCGTGTTTTTATTTAAAAAAAATCTTTTTTATTTTAATTTTTGTTTTAGTTTACTAGGTTAGAAACCTTGTGTCAAGGGTTTTAAAATATCATGGAGGAGTTGTCGTTATTGGCTAAGCTAGATTTCCCGTAAAGTGTTTATTGAAGTGGGGCGATCAAACTCCAATACCCAAGTCTTAAACAACACCAGTATATGGAATTGGGCTCCCACGTATCTTGGGTATATCGAGAGACCCCTCTAGGATTAGGAGAAACTTTTAGCCCTAGGAAGACTTTCGATAGTGTATTTTTCATAGTGCACCTAACATAACATTCGTGAAGATCACCCTCCCATACTATTAGAGAGGTGGGTAGTGTGCTCAAGGGTATGTGTGGAATCCTCCTTGAGTAGTGGCTTGAAATATTGGTCCGAGCACTATTGTTTGTCGTTGCGGTATAATAGAGGGCTATGGACAATACATACTCCTTGGCCTAAAGCACCCTGTTTTGGTGAATGTTTTTCTTGCATGCCAAAGAACCTACCACAAAAAGTGAGCATACTGAAGAGACCACACTATCACAAAATTGACAAAACAAAAAAAACAGACAAAAGAGTTGGTGGTGAAAGTAACAGTCAAGACAAGGTCTACTAGTAACAGTCAAGACAAGGTTTGCTAGTAACAGTCAGGTATCAAACTTTGTCTTAACTGTTACATAGTCAGTAACAATTAAGACAAATTTGACCGTATAGTTGAAAGTTACAGTTGGGAATCATAACAATTAGGGTATTTGTCCAAAACAAGGTTTGCCAAGATAGCTATTAGAAACAATGAGCTATAGAGTCGGACAGAACAATTGTTTGTAACGAAGATTGCAGAGCTTGTTAAGGGGTTGTCAGACAAAAGTTAAATTTCTGAGTGAACAAACTCTAGGAGAAAAACAGACGACACTTGAAAACAACACTTACCTAAATAAATTTAAAAAAAGATTGTTGTGAGATATAGCTCATTGCAATCGTCTCGTTGAGTTGATTATTTTGGTATATAGCCTCCATGCACTTTTTCTAGGGTGTCAAAAACGTCATTGTGAGACCTAGCCCATTACATTCCTCTTCTTGAGTTGATCATTTTGATATATAGCACCCAAACACTTCTTTTGACCCATTACAAAAAATAGTAACTCCTGGAACAACACTTATATTTTTAGTAAGTGCTATTTTGAAGGCCTTGCATCACCTCAATGGAATAATTTATTGACTACAGATTTGTGGAGGGACGTTTTTCGCAGGACTGCCCAAACTATCGAACTCGTTTCGGCCATATCTCACTCATCCGGACTCGGATTGAGCTGAAATTTTGAGGGTAGATGCCTGAAAAACCCTAGAACGTCTCCACCAATTTTCATATCATTTGGAGCAACACGGATCCTAGCGCATCCCTATGTGTGAACGAGATATTTGGCAAGCGGCTATGCGAGGGTTTCATCTGGGTTGAGTGCAAGCAGCTCCGGAGGTTGGTTTTTAGGGCCTTCGGGCCCTAGCGGCCAATATTTTTGTGGTTTATGCTCAATATTTTAGCAGGAAATGTTGCAGGGGATCCAAGATGGGTTAGAAATTTGTCTTTCAACAGATCATACTGTGAACTTGAGTGACAACGGCTTCCAATTTGCTGCACAAAAGAAAAGTGAAAAACATACCTTTCCACGGCGTCTAGGGCAAGGATTAAAGAGATCACGAAACAAGTTTCAAGCAGTTGATCAAAAAATGGCTCATATCTCAAATGAATCTGGTGCTAAGGTGCACCCACAAAATAATTCTACTGTGAAAACCCCTGTCAAGGGTAAGAATTTCGAAGACTCAGTCCCAAAAATGAATTTTAGGGATGCCCTTCGTGGTGGAGAGCCTCGGCCCAATGCTAATATCAATCTTAGGGCTTCCCATAAACCTCTAAGAATGCCTAAGATTGATCCCAGGAAAACGGAGTCAGGATGTCTTAAAGCAGCTGATGGAACTCCTATTGTTAAGCTTGATATGGGTAACATTCAGATTGGCATTGAAGATTTGGAAAAAAGAGGACTAATTTGTCGGTTCGTGGGTTTTCGTTTGAGTCTACCTGCTTTTAAAGTCTGGGCTGCAAAAAGCTGGAAAACTAAAGGTGAGTTACAAATCTCTATTTATCCAAATGGTTATTTTTTTGTTTTATTTGCTAATAATGAAGATAGAGAGAAAACTTTTCAAGGGGGTCTTTGGTTTTTTGGAAGGGTAGGGCTTTTCATGAAGCCCTGGCATACTAAATTTAAATCCGAAGAAGAGATGCCTTCTATAGCTCCCATGTGGGTTAGAATCTTTGGCCTCCCTATTGAATTTTGGAATCCTACTGTTTTTTTTTCAATTGGAAACTCTTTAGGAACTTTTATGATGACTGCTGATTGTACTCAAAATTTTGAACATATTATTTATGCTCGGATTTGTGTTTTAATGGATTTTAACAAACCCCTACCTAAAAAGATCACATTACAATTTGGGGAAGACACTTGGGAGCAAGTAGTGGACTATGAGAACATTCCTTTTCGTTGTAGAATTTGCCATGACTATGGTCATTTGGCCGATGCTTGCCCAAATAAAATTCCCGATCAAAAGAAAGAAGATATAAACTTAGCAGGTTTCCAAATACCTAAGAAGAACACTCAGAAAAAAACTAGTTATGAAGGATCAATCAAAGTCATCTGCTAATATGTTTGAAATCCTTTCCACAAATGATGTCCCAAGTGAGGAAGAGGAAATAATGGAAACTGAAATCTTAGAAACAAAATTTAAATATGAAGGGAAGAACTCGGAGACAAACCAACAAATCAAAGGTTTTCAACGAGAAAAAAAGGGAGAAAATTTACACAAGAAAAACAATCTTTCAAATGTCAAAACTTCAAATAATGCAGGTCCCAATATAGACTTCGTTGAACCATCTAGTAAAATTTTGGTCGTGTACGAGCATTCTTCAAGGTTAGAAGCCATCTCAGATTCAATTGGAATAAGTCAAGAAACAAGGAAAAAAAAAATTGAAGATGGATTCTAATCAAAAAGCAGGTCGCAAGACCAATCAATATCATATGGTAAAAGAAGGTAAAAAACTTATAGAGGAAGGTAAGATTAATGCCCTTTCTGTTGGTTACGAATCTGCCATGAGGAAAGGATTTGGTATAATGCACCCCAGATTCGCCCACCAGATTGAAAGGCCGGAAGGAAGGAATGCCTTTCGTGCCAATCTCCGGAGAAGGCCGGCTTCCTGTGGGTTTTTAGTGTTTTAGATAAGAGTGTAGGGAAAGAAATAAAAGTGCAGAAAGAGAATCAAAATGTGATTGGAGTTGGGTGGGGGGAATAAGCAGCACGACAACGATCAATCACCACTACTAACAACAATTTAAATACAGAACATAACATAGAAACTACAGCTATCACTTATCCTATGTATCCTCTATCTATGCATTCCAGGAATACTTGATCATCAAATACCAGAGTCCAGAGTTCAGTACAACAGTAAGCAATGATACAAGAAACATGAGGCAGAAATGACAAGGAGAGACAACATACAAGATAAAGACAGTAATTAGAGCCAAGTATATGCTTTGTATTTAGAAGCAAACGCATAGCTACAATGGTTCCCTAGCAGTATATTCCCTTTCCACCACTTTACAATGAAAATGTGGTGGCTATTTACAGCCCCAAGTTCCCCCCGATTACAATCACGGGCACAAAGTCCCAGACTAGACATTAGCTGACAAAAGCGGCAGAGGAGCTGCTGATGCTGACTTCTGTCGGCGAGGTCTGTACCTGCAGCATGGTCTCCCTGAAAGCTGTACAGCTACGTGGCGGTGTGTTGGGTGGAACTTCTAATCCGTGGGAATGAGGGTAGCCGTGGCGGATGGCACTTCACATCAGCCTTAAATGGTGGCAGCTGGCGTAGATAGTGCGGTCCATGCTTGTCCTTTTCCCCGTCATGTCTTGGATCGAATCCCGAGGTTGGACACTTGTCGGATGCTGATGAATGACACGTGCCTGCCTTGAAAGGCAGTTTATCCAACTTCGCCCAGGATCAGAGCGCTGTCGGGTTGCGCAGGTGGAAAACAGCGCAGTTGGGGAGGCCTCCGTGCCTTAGTCAATTTTTGGGTTTACTTGCCCAACTGCGCACCGGTCAGAGGGCGCACCCCGACTTCGCTGCGAAGTCGGGTTGCGCACCGGTACTTTGCTGTCTTCTCTGCTGTTCGGACTGCGCACCAGGAGGGGGGCGCACCTCGACTTCGCTGCGAAGTCGGGTTGCGCCCCAACACTTACCTGATTCTCTGCCATACTGCTTCCCAAGTGCGCCTAGGAAGAAGGGCGCACCCCGACTTCGCTGCGAAGTCGGGTTGCGCCCTGACACTTAGTCAAATTTTGCCTGTTCCTGTCTACTTGCGCACTTCGCATTCCCTATTGCGCTCCAACTGGAGGGCGCACTCCGACTTCGCTGCGAAGTCGGGTTGCGCCCTGACACTTAGAAATTTTTAGGGAACACTTGCTGGAAACTTCACTGGGGGAAGTTCAAGGGGAAGAGGCGAAGTCGGGTTGCACCCTGACACTTAGAAATTTTCAGGGAACACTTGTTGGAAACTTCACTGGGGAAAGTTCAAGGGGAAGAGGGAGGAATGAAACTGCAAGGAAGAGGGAGAAAGGGAGAAATGAAGAAAGGGAAAAAAAGGAGGGAAGGAAAAGAGCAGCTCACTTACAGAAACTGAAAACATGGCACCCCGTGCAAAATGTGGCAACATTCCTGGCGGCTCGCGGGGTGTCGAGCTCGCCTCGACACAAAGAACCATGCCTTCATCCTTTGGGCGCAGGGGAACTTCCTTCCCCCGCTTTTTGCTGCTCTGATCGCTTCCCTCGGGGCAACTGTTCTTCTTCAGGTTCACTTTCAGCAGTTGCCTCCCCAGTTTCGCCTTCTGAATCTGAATGCTCTCCACTGTCGGCCTCCCATTTGCGAATGCGCTCGTATGCAGCCTTGGCTTGGTCCCAGACTGCTGCTTGGAAGGGCCCGAGGTCGCTGATCTCTCTTAGTGCTGCGTGAAATGCAGCAACCGCGTGCAGGTCGATGGTGTTATATCTTTTTACCAACTCCTTTAGGGAGGAGTTGATCTTGCAGTATTTTGACACCATTTGGGTGACCTGAGCTTCCTGAATTGGCTTTGTCCAGCTATCAATCTTTGCTGTGTCTGCCTCAAAAGACAGCCAATTCTGCTTTACCTACTCAAGGGCGAGAAACTCACCGTCCTTGATGTAGCTCGAGCACCCTTGTTCGGACAGAGTGTGAAAGGGGGCCAGGCAAATGTCCTTTTCATGTTCTAATGCGTCCAACATCTTTCTGGCGGTCCTTACTTTCTCTGTCTTATCGAAATAAATATGCAAGGTTACCCTTGCATCCGCCCACTCGAGGCAAGTTGGGACATAGGAGGAAATTGGAGGCCTTTGCGCTCAAATTGCTCAAGTTTCATAGCCAGGTCCAGCCATAGCCTCGCCTGGTGTTCGGCCTCCTCTACCACAGGCTTTCCCTGGGCAGATACTTCTTCGATCCTGGACACGAAATCTAGGACCGATAAGGACTTAACAAGGTTGGGCTTGCAGCCCTGCAGCAGACTAGCCCGCATCTCCTTGACTCTATCTTTTGAAAAGGCCGCCGTCTGCGATATTTTCTCTTCAAGCTGTGACTGCGTCTGTTTCAACGAATCCTGGAGCTGAGAAATTTTCTGCAGCGTTGCCTTTTTCTCTTCTGACAGCTGCTCGGTTGTCTGTTTCTGCGTTGCGGCCTCCTGCTGTGACGCGGCCAGCTGGGCTTTCATCTCATCTATTTCCTGTTACGCAGATCCCAACTGTGTGGTGGCCCTAGCCAGGTACTCCTCAAGCTGCCTTGTGTTATTCTACAGCTGGAACAACGCCTCCTGGGTCTCAAGATGCTTCACGAGGAGATTATTTGTCCTACGACGAATACCATTAATTTCGTATTCCTCGTTGATGTCATCAAAGCTTTTCTCCTTCCTCTGATGCTCGTAGTACGCCTCAGTCATCTCCCGGAGAGGCTTTTTTTACTTTCGGGATCAATTTCTTTGTTGTGAGCACTCTCCTGTCTAGGTCAAACTTCGTGCGTTTTATCGGGGCAGCTATCTCTTCGGCTCTCCTTCGTTTCACACCCTGGAGAAAGGAGGTGGAGCATCCTGAGGCCTTTGCTGCCAAAGGCTGGTCATCAGCGCTCTGCAGTTCGCCCAGTCGAAGAAAATAGGACGCTTTCCACTTTTCTGCGCTGTAGAGTCGTAAAATTCTCCGTGCAGGAGACATTTTGCTAGCGCCAGCTGGTACGGCCGTACCACTTTGTCAGAGTCGCAGCCGAGGACCCACGCCAGGATGATGTAGATATATTTATTTTCAAATCTGTCTAGGGTATGGGGCCAGTCGGCCACTGTCCGGCCGCCAGCGGAGTCTTCAGCTCTGAGTCGAGGAATTGCCTCATCCTCCTTGTCTGCGTAAATCTGCCAGTTTGTTCATCAAGATTCACCCTTTTGATAATCGCGTCGGGTTCATATTGGAGTCCTGGGGCGAACGCTGGCTGGACACTCTCGCGGAAAAGTGTGAACAACACTTTTCCCTTATTGTCGCAGACTTGCCGGGCAACTGGCTTGTAATATTCTACAATTGCTTCGATCAGCTCCGGGCACTGGTGGGTAGGAAGGCACAAGAACCAATACAGGTTCGATTTATACGCAGCCCCGAGGTGGTGCGAGGGCGAAACCTTGTCTGCCCACTTTGTGATATTCGGCCGCAGCTTGGTGAGGCTGATGGAGAAAGAGCCGTCCTTGTATCCGGCAAGGTGATTAACTGGCGGCGGCGGAATTTGCCCAACTACGCGCCTCTTCGTCCGGGTCTTTCTTTTCTGGTCCTGCGGCGCTTCGCTCTCGTGAGCGCTTGACTCTGGTGATTCCTCAGCTTCGCGCCGCTCTTTGCTGGATTGCGCCTGTACGGGCGCTTTCCCCTTGTCCATCCTTTCTGAAACAGCAAAGGCGGGAATTACGGCTTTTGAATCGTCAGCTCTGCGTTTTGCAGTCTGGGAAGTGGTTCGATACTCTGAATTCTCTGAGTATGCCAGGGCCCTTTTCTAGGCAAAGACTGCAGCATTAATGGCGCGAGGGAGGGAGTTAGGGCGGTTAACTCGAAGTTGGAGGCGTTATGATTTTTTGGCGGCTGTGCATGGGTTTATCTTTGAAAAGCGCACCCTAGTAGCCGTTGGTCCAAACACACCTTGCTTTTTTAATGGATAGTTCTTGAAAGTTGCGCAATCATTAAAACCTCCTTGGACGTCGTGCCATTGCTGACGTCATCGCCGCCGTCTGGGCACACTTTACAAGGGAGAATTTCTGGCCCATTGACCCAACTTCACCATGTGCCGTACTGCTCCCTGGGCCCACACTTAGAATTTTTCACGTTTTTCGTGGTGGGTTATTCGGGCTGCGCCCAAAATTCAGGGCGCACTCGGACTTCGCCCGAAAAATGGGCGCAATCCGACTTCGCCCAGATTTGCTTGCGCAGTCTGACACTTAGCCGTTTTCTTGCTGCCCGTGACAGATTACCCAGGGTGCACCCCAAAATTGGAGCGCACTCGGACTTCGCCCCAAAAATGGGCGCAATCCGACTTCGCTCAGATTTGCTTGCGCAGTCTGATTTTGCACTTAGCTGTTTTTTCTTGTTTTTCCAAACTGCGCTCTCCAGATGGTGCGTAGCCCGACTTTGCTGTTTCTTGTTTTTCCAAAATGCGCTTTCCAGATGGTGCGCAGCGGCACCCAGACTTAGTCATTTTTGCTCCTTTTTTCAGCTGCCTTCTTCCGAACTTCGCACTGTACAACGAGCGACACCCGACTTCGCCGCGAAGTTGGGGTTTGCGTTAAGTCTTACTTGGGCTCTTTGAAAAATTAAAAACTGAATGTTGAAATATATACATTCTGAAAACTAAAAATGAAGAAGGGAAATTTGTACAAGGAAGGACCCATTTGGGTGCCTTCAATGGCGGTAAATTTTTAGGTGGAACCCATTGACGAGAATGGGGAGAAGCTGTCCCTCCATATCCCGGAGTACGAATGCATTAAATTGATTTACCCGGGCAATCTGATAGGGGCCCTCCCAGAGGGCATCAAACTTGCCGTGGTTGCCCGACTTTGCCTTCAGCGAGTCCCACTTCAGCACCAGGTCCCCGATTTTGAAAACTCGGGCGGTGGCGCCTTTTGCAAACCAGCCTTGGGTTGCTTCAGCATGATTGGTGAAGGCCTGGTATGCTTTTTCTCTGTCTTCCTCTAACTGCAGCAACTGGCACAGTCTGTCATCCACCGGATCCCCGTTGCCTCTCTCTTCGTCCAACATCTAGAGAGCGGGAATTTCTATGTGGGTCGGCAGGACTACCTCCTTGCCGTATACGAGCGCATAAGGGGATGTCTTAATGGACTTTTTGAATGATATCCTATCCGCTCACAGCGCCTGGTTCAGGAGCAGGTGCCAAGTCCTTTTGTTCTTCTCTATTGTCCTCCTGATGATTTTCAGCAGATTCTTGTTGGTGGACTCGGCAAGACCGTTCCCCTGCGGGTAGTAATTGGAAGACATTTTGTGATGAATGCCGTATTTGCTGGTGTACTCCGTGAGTACAGTGCCTGCGAACCCCGGACCATTGTCCGTCACTATCGACTCAGGGACCCCGAAGCGGGTTATGAGACTCTCGAGGAACCTGATGACCGTCTCCTGGTCCGCGTTCTTGGTAGGAATCGCCTCTGGCCACCGCGTGAAGTAGTCAGTGGCGGTAAGGATGAACTTGGGCCCAGCTGCAGAGGTCGGCGTAATCACCCCGATAAAGTCCAGACCCCATTGCTGAAACGGAGTCTCGGCTTGGATCGGTTGAAGGGGCAGGGGTGCTTTTCTGTTTCTGCCAGCAAATCTCTGGCATTGATCACATTTTGTACAGACTACATGCGCGTCTGTGAAGAGAGTGGGCCAGTAGTACCCAGCTTTGATTATTTTCAAGGCCGTAGGCCTTGCAGAATGGTGACCCCTAGGCATCCCGGAGTGAAATTCTCCGAGGACCCTGAGCTGGTCGGTTTTCTTGACGCACCGCAACAGGATGTCGTCAATGTTCTTGAAGTAAAGCCCTTCAGGGCGAAGAGTGTATTTCAGTGCACCTAGCCGAAACCTCCTTCTTTGTGAGGCGTTCATGTGGTCTGGACATCTCCCGGTGCAGAAATACTTCACCAGGTCATCTGTCCTGTCACTCTCCTCGGGTAAGGAGTTGGCTAGGTTGGTGGTTGTTGTCGGATCCTCCCACTTACAGGCAGATATCTCGGCTGCTGCGCTTCGAGACAGCTCCTGGCACAAGGCTCGGCCTCTGATAAGCTTGGTTGGCCGCACTTTGATGTCGAACTCCTGGATTTTAGCAATCCATCCTGCTCTCTTGTGACCCGGCTCTCCTTGTATGATGAAGCTTCGGACGTCCGGGTGTATCACAAAGACAGTTGTTTGGCTCTGGGAGACGATGTGCCTGAAATTCCGGAGAGATTCAATAACTGCGTGAACCTGCCGCTCTATAAAGTTGTACTTTTCTTCGTGCGGCTGAATCACTTGGCTCAGGAACGCTATGGGGCGCTCTTCGGCATCGTCTCCCTTCTGTGTCAGGACTACGGCGTAACTCTCGGGTTCTCCCACCGCGTACAGGACGAAGTCCTTGGAGTAGTCCGAGTTTATCAACACCGGAGCTTGTGCAATGCGGGCCTTGATCTCCTCGAAGGCCTGCCTCCTCTCATCAGTCCATAAGAATTCAACGTTCTTTTTCAACAGTTCGGCCATGGGCTTGATTACCTATGCGAAGTCCGGTATGAACTTCCGCACGAAGTTGATTTGGCCAAAGGACTGTAGCTCCTTCTTGTCAACTGGAGCGGGCAAACGGAGGAGGGCTTCTGCTCTATCAGGGTCCACGGCTAGGCCTTTCTCGGAGATGACATGCCCCAGCAGCTTACCTTCTTTTACCGCGAAGACAGATTTCTTCGGGTTTATGGAAATGCCGAATTCACAACATCTCTCAAATATTTGCCGCAAGTGGAGAACATGGTCCTCTCTCTTGTGAGAGAATACAGTCATGTCATCCAAGTAGATGACAATGATCTTGTTGAGCAGCTCTCGGAAGGCCAGGTCCATGGCTCTCTGGAATGTGGCGCCAACATTGGATAAGCCGAAAGGCATGCGCTGATAGGCGAACGTTCCCCATTTGGTGGTGAACGCTGTCTTATGCTTGGTCCTCATCTTTGACCCAGATCTGGTTGTAGCCAGAAAAGCCATCTAGGAGGGAGAATCTCTGGGCTCCAGCAACTATATGGAGGATCTGATCGATCTGGGGAAGCGGATAATGGTCCTTGAGGGAGGTCTGATTGAGATTTCTGAAGTCCACGCAGAGACGAATGTCTCCGTTCTTCTTCCTCATAGGAACCAAGTTCGCAACCCAAGATGAATGCTTGATGCGGTAGATGATCTTGGCCTCCAACATCTTCAAGAGCTCGACTTTCATCATGGCTTCGATCTTCGGATTCACAGCCCTCTGCTTCTGCCGGAATGGTTTTGCACCATCTTCTAGCTCAATGGTATGCTGGATTATATTTCTGTCATACCCCTTCAAGTCCTGGTAGCACCAGGCTACTATGTCAGGGAACTCTCGGCATAATGTTCTGATCTGCTCGAGTTCCTCTGCGGTGCAGTCTGTCCCGACCTTAATTGTTTTTCCAGGTTCAAGCTCCAGGTCGGCGTACTGCTTAGGGTCTACTTTGATCCTGTGTGATATTGCTCTGTCATTCTGATCAAAGAGACTCTCAAGTGTAATCAGTCCTTTTGGGACATGATTATTTTTTAACTGTATCAACCCCTCATATTGCTCGTCATCAGGGTCTCTACCTTCGATCGAACACGCTTCGTTAACCAAAAATGTGACGATATCCTCGTCACGATCAAACACTCGCCGGTGGGTGTCCTTATCGAGCACGAAGGCACAGTAAATGGTACGAACCGGCTTCGGCTTCTGGACAATGTATTCAGCCGGAACGTACCTGGCTCCAACAGACGCCAGAATGTCAGCGTGCTTGTTCCTCTCACGCGATATAGCCTTGACATTCAACGAGTCGAATGACTCCATCAGGTCCCACACCCGATTACGGTACGCCTTGAGATAGTGCTTCTTGGAGGCGCACTTGTTCGTAATCTGGTTGCACACTAGCTCCGAATTGCCGAAGATCTGCAGGTGCTTAATCCCCAGCCTCTCTGCTTTTCGCAAACCCAAGCACAGGGCTTCGTACTCCGCCGCGTTGTTGGTATAGCTCCAGGCCAGCTTGTAGGTGTAGTCCTTCTGGATCCCGGTTGGGGAAACCAAAAGTACACCTGCACGGACGCCATTTTTGCATCGTGCGCCGTCAAAGAAAAGCTTCCACAACTTTTCTGGTGCAGGTCCCACTTCTCTTTTGGCCGACTTGTCAAGCCTCTCAGGCTAGATGATAGTGTAGCAGCCTTGCTCGGTCTCGATTACGGCGTTGAAGTCCCGCAAGGAGAACTCATCTTCTACTTGCAGCAGCTCAAGAGCTTGCTCCGTCATATCTACCACCACCAGTTCTTCCTCCGTCAGCTGAACCATGCAGTCTTGCAACTCTTCTCCGGGTATCTTCTCTACTAAGAAAGTGGAAGGCTTCTCGTTGTAGATCTTCAGTCTCCTTCCTTTGAAGGGCACTTCCATGTGTGAGTAGTCTAGAGACAGATACCCACCCAACTTTGCAGTGAACTCCCTGGAGAGACAAATGCCGAAGTAGGGTTCCAAGTCGACCGCCACGACCTCTTGAATGACCACGATGTCGAGAGCTTTGTGCTGCCGAATAGGGATGTCTTTAATGACACCGACTGTCTTGACAGGGGTGCCGTCCAGTTGCAGCACGCCTTGGCTGCTCCGTGTATACTCCATCCCGATCTCGTCGCAGACGGCCCTTGGCATAACGGTTGTGGAAGCACCAGAATCCACAATACAGTTGTGTACTATGTACCCTTGCATCCGTAATGACAGATAGAAGGGAGGTGGTCTGTTCTTCCCAGTGGCTGAGACCGTCAGGGGTTGCACCAGAACAGCTGGCTGTATCTGCTTGCCATTCTTCATGCTTTTCAGGGATTCTTGTAGCAGATCAACCTGGCCTTGGAGCAGAAGAGCATCATACATGTTGATTCTTGCGGGGGTCCTCTTCAGCCCGTCTACTATGCTGTAGCCCGAAGTGCTAGCTCCTTCCGCTTCTTTTACCGGCACGTACTTCGTCCGGTACTGTTGAGTGGCCTCAACTCTCTGTCTCTTGGTTAGAGACGGATATCTCAGCTTCTCCTGAGCTTGTTCTTTGGTTTCAGCTGGAGGTTGAGCAGTGGGAGCTTTAGCCGGGGGAGCTTTCGCTACGGGAGGCCTGACTGCGGGAGTCTTCTCTTTGGTTGTGTAGGGCCACAGCCTCTTGTCAGGTGGTAGCCCAACAGGTTGCGCCTTATCTCTTTGGGCGTATACCTTCAAGGGCTTTGCAAGCGGCTTCAGCAGACTTTCTGTCTTCCTTGGCAGGAGGCGGCAACAGATCTTCCTCTGGGACGACAAAGTTGCCTTCGTCGTCCAGGATCATATAGAGTTCTTCGTCCTCTATGGCGCTGCCGGCCAAGGTCTGAAGGTAGTGTTGGTGCAGTGTGCAGTCATCCTCCGAATGCGGGTCATTGCACGTAGTGCACCAGTTGACCTGGTCAGAAGTACCAGGTTGGTCCTCGATGGCAGCATTTCTCGGAGGGGGCCACCTTTGTAGTTGCTGCTCCGGGGCTCTATCCTTTGTCAGTGCCGGGGGCGGATATGGCCTCCTTGGGACAAGGTCCATCTGGGCCTGTTTCTTCTTTAGAATGGTAATGTCGTTGGACATGGTTTGATAGCCAGAGGCCAGAGCCCGTACCTCCTGGAGGATTTTATTCTGAATATCATTGTCAGGAGGCGACAACTGAGCTGGGGGAGGTAATGCAGCCAATGGAGGAGGTGTAGAAGATTGTGCATACTGCGGGGGAGCAGGGAGTGTTGGATAATGCGGAGGAGGGGGCGGGTTAGGATAATGTATCTACGGTGGGCCGTAAGGATTCACGACCGGCGCTGGATTCCATTGCTGCTGGGGTTGCTGTCCTGAAGTGGACGGCATCACCCCAGAGGCTGATGGGTACTGAGATTGAGGAAAGTCGGGGTAAATGGGCGGCTGTACCCTGTGCGGGAGTCTGCCTATGGAAATGATATCCATTTCAGCTTGCTGGGCAGCCTCATACAGGGCGGGGAATGAGTCTATTCTGGCTATCTTCAGCAGCAGGCAAATGTCTGAGTTGAAGGACCTCAGGTAGTAGTGTGCAGCCTGACCTGCTGAAGGTCGGAGTTCGCGAGGCACTTGTTTCCAAGACCTCGCAAACCTGATGTTGAAGTCCAACACCTCTTGGGGGTGTCGTATACTTTGAAATTGATGCAGCAAAGAAGAGGGATCAGCAGACTCGTTGCATCCTTTCACGAGCCTGCCGGCCAGCTGACGCCACCCTCTGATAGATCCCTCTGGCAGTGATCTCCACCAGTAGAGAAGCTTTCCCCTTAGGGAAAGGGCCGATGAGACGGGTCTTCACACTTTCGTCTGTAATGGAATGCAGTGCAGCCAGGGCCAGAATGTCCTGGATGTGTTCGTACGTCGTCTTGTTGTAGCCATCATATGTAGGGATGGATTTTAAGGCAGCATGGGGCACAGCTTGCTGTCCGGCTAGGGCCAAGGGCCTCGTAGAGTCCACCGCCGGGAAGAGGTCATCATCATTCTGCTGGGCAGCCATGTCTTCTTCCCCTCCGGTGGTGTACTCGGTGTCGGAACCGTCCGAGGATGTAGATTGCTCTTCAGCCTCGACCTCTTCGATTTCAGCCTCGGCCTCTTCGATTTCAGCCTCGGGTTCTTCTACGCGAGCTTGGTGATCAGCCAGCCTGACGCGCTCGCCTGGAGCGTCAATGTCAATTTCGTAAAAGTCAGGCGGGTTTCCCGGATTCCTTGCTCGCCACCTTCTTGTTTGCATGAAGGCGTTAGGACCGGTCTTTACGGACTCAGAGAGTATACAGGTACGTGCAGAGTCGCCAGGTGCTCTGATTTTTAACAGCAATGAAGCGAACACCCGTGCTTCGATTCTGTTTGGGGGGTGGGAAACTACCATGTCCCACCGGGTGTGCCAGAGAAACTGTGGGTTACGAATCTGCCATGAGGAAAGGATTTGGTATAATGTGCCCCAGATTCGCCCACAGGTTGAAAGGCCGGAAGGAAGGAATGCCTTCCGTGCCAATCTCCGGAGAAGGCCGGCTTCCTGTGGGTTTTTAGTGTTTAAGATAAGAGTGTAGGGAAAGAGATAAAAGTGCGGAAAGAGAATCCAAATGTGATTGGAGTTGGGTGGGGGTAATAAGCAGCACGACAACGATCAATCACCGCTACTAACAACAATATAAATACAGAACATAACATAGAAACTACAGCTATCACTTATCCTATGTATCCTCTATCTATGCATTCTAGGAATACTTGATCATCAAATACCAGAGTCCAGAGTTCAGTACAACAGTAAGCAATGATACAAGAAACATGAGGCATAAATGACAAGGAGAGGCAACATACAAGATAAAGACAGTAAGCAGAGCCAAGTATATGCTTTGTATTTAGAAGCAAACACACAGCTACAATGGTTCCCTAGCAGTATATTCCCCTTCCACCACTTTACAATGAAAATGTGGTGGCTATTTATAGCCCCAAGTTCCCCCCGATTACAATCACGGGCACAAAGTCCCAGACTAGACATTAGCTAACAAAAGCGGCAGAGGAGCTGCTGATGCTGACTTCTGTTGGCGAGGTCTGTACCTGCACCATGGTCTCCCTGAAAGCTGTACAGCTACGTGGCGGTGTGTTGGGTGGAACTTCTAATCAGCGGGAATGAGGGTAGCTGTGGCAGATGGCACTTCACATCAGCCTTAAATGGTGGCAGCTGGCGTAGATAGTGCGGTCCATGCTTGTCCTTTTCCCCGTCATGTCTTGGCTCGAATCCCGAGGTTGGACACTTGTCGGATGCTGATGAATGACACGTGCCTGCCTTGAAAGGCAGTTTATCCAACTTCGCCCAGGATCAGAGCGCTATCGGGTTGCACAGGTGGAAACCAGGGAAGTTGGGGAGGCCTCCGTGCCTTAGTCAATTTTTGGGTTTACTTGCCCAACTGCGCACCGGTCAGAGGGCGCACCCCGACTTCGCTGCGAAGTCGGGTTGCGCACCGGTACTTTGCTGTCTTTACCGTCGTTCGGACTGCGCACCAAAAGGGGGGCGCACCCCGACTTCGCTGCGAAGTCGGGTTGCGCCCCAGCACTTAGCTGATTTTCTGCCATACTGCTTCCCAAGTGCGCCCAGGAAGAAGGGCGCACCTCGACTTCGCTGCGAAGTCGGGTTGCGCCTTGACACTTAGTCAAATTTCGCTTGTTCTGCTTGCGCACTTCGCATTCCCTACTGCGCTCCAACTGGAGGGCGCACTGCGAAGTCGGGGTGCGCCCTGACACTTAGTCAAATTTCGCCTGTTTCTGTCTGCTGCGCACTTCGCATTCCCTACTGCGCTCCAACTGGAGGGCGCACTCCGACTTCGTTGTGAAGTCGGGTTGCGCCCTGACACTTAGAAATTTTTAGGGAACACTTGCTGGAAACTTCACTGGGGGAAGTTCAAGGGGAAGAGGGAGGAATGAAACTGCAAGGAAGAGGGAGAAAGGGAGAAATGAAGAAAGGGAAAAAAAGGAGGAGGGAAGGAAAAGAGCAGCTCACTTACAGAAACTGAAAACATGGCACCCCGTGCAAAATGTGGCAACAGTTCCCAACTTTTTTAGCCCTGGTATTAATGAAGATCATCACTTGGAATATTAGAGGACTCAAAGGGAGTCTTTCCAAACAAAATGAAATTAGAAGAATGATTCAGATAAATCATCCACATCTTGTTTTCCTTCAAGAAACAAAGATAACAATGGAGGATATGGACTTTATTGCCAGTAAAATTTGGCCATTTGGAAAAGTGGGTTCCCTCAGTTCCTAAGGGACTTCTGGTGGCATTGCTTGTCTTTGGGACCCAAAAGAGGTAGTTATTCACCATATGGTTGGCAGTTGGGGTTTGTTGGCTATAGCTATTCAAAGTAGACATTCCAACCAAATTATGCACTTGCATTACTTGTTTATGCTCCGACTTCTTTAGAGGAAAAAAGAAGACAGTGGAAGGATATTACTCATATTATCTCTCATTTTCCTGAAGCTTGGATCTTGATCGGAGGAGATTTCAATACCATCCTCTCTCTGGATGAGAAAAGTGGGGGAAATAGAAATTTGGACAAAAGCACTGACCTCATGAGCGATTATATTGTAAACCTCCATCTTGTGGATATCCAACCAGATAATGGCCTTATGAGTTGGTCTAATAGAAGGCAAGGCTTAGCTTGTATAATGGAGAGATTGAATAGGTTTTTGCTCTCTGAAAATTTCTTAATCCATGGTCACATTCCTAAAGTGAAGACTCTTAATAATGCTGGTTCGGATCATTGGCTAGTCATGGTGGAAATGTGGAAAACCAATGTGAGTTTCTCTCCTTTTCGTTTTCAATTAATGTGGCTTAGAGACATTTCCTTCAGACCTCGTGTGCAACAATGGTGGAAGGAAGGTACACCTAGGCATGGGACTAAGATGTTCTGTTTTGCCAAAAGACTGCAATACATTAAATCCAAAATCAAGACTTGGAACTGGAAAGAGTTTGGGGATGTTCATAAAACAAAACATGAAGTTATTGCTGATCTTGAAAATTTGAATAAGAAAATCCGTTTAAATGGCCTCACAGAGGAGAAGTGCATATGAAATTAAACTCACAACTCAGTTAGAGGAATGGGAAAAAAGAGAAGAAATCTTATGGAAGCAAAAATCTAGAATTCAATGGCTCAAAGAAGGAGATCGAAACACAATTTTCTTCCACAAATCTCTTCTAGCTCGAAGATCTCACAACTTTATTTCTTCCTTAAAATTTGATTCTGGAGATGTTGTTTATACTTGGGATGGCATGAACTCTATTGTTGTTGATTACTTTTCCAATCTTTTTGCTGCTACTCCTCTTGACTCAGTTTCACAACAAAATGTTCTTCAAGGAATCCCTTCTCTTATCACTTTTGAGGAGAACTCTATTTTGACTGCTCTTGTTACTATCAATGACCTTCAACAAGTAGTTTTTAAAATGCAAAAAGGGAAAACCCTAGGTCCTGATGGTTTTCCCATTGAGTTCTACCAAGAGTTCTAGGATATCCTTCATGTTGATTTATTAGAGGTGGTGGAAGAATCCAGGAAAGCCAAAGAAATTTTGAAGGTTATCAATAAAACTTATATTACTCTTGTTCCAAAAGCTCAAGAGGTTGATCATATCTCAACTTTTAGACCTATTGCTTTATGTAATGTTCTCAAAATCATTACTAAAATCATGGCAGAAAGGTTGAAGCCTCTTTTGCATAAGATTATTTCCCCAGAGCAAGGGGGTTATGTGGAAGGACGTCAAATAGTAGATGAGATAGTTCTTGCTCAGGAAGCCATCCATTCCATGGATATGCAAAAATCTCCTTCAATGTTCATTCGGTTAGACTTATCCAAAGCTTATGACAAAGTGGATTGGCACTTCCTTATCAAAGTTTTGAGGCATTTTGGTTTCTCTAAGGATTGGATGGATTGGATTATGGGATGTATCTCTTCAGTTTCCTACTTAGTTCTTAGGATCACTGCACACTGCATCAACACTACCTCCAGACCTTGGCCAACAGCGCCATAGAAGACGAAGAACTCTATATGATCCTGGACGACGAAGGCAACTTTGCCGTCCCAGAGGAAGATCTGTTGCCACCTCCCGCCAAGGAAGAGAGAAAATTTGCTGAAGTCGTTGCAAAGCCCTTAAAGGTATACGCCCGAAGAGATAAGGCGCAACCTGTCGGGCTACCACCGACAAGAGGCCGTGGCCTTACACGGCCAAAGAGAAGACTCCCGCAATCGGGCCTCCCGTAGCGAAAGCTCCCCCGGCTAAAGCTCCCGTTGCTCAGCCTCCAGCTGAAACCAAAGAACAAGCTTAGGAGAAGCTGAGATATCCGTCTCTGACCAAGAGACAGAGAGTTGAGGCCATTCTGCAGTACCGAACGAAGTATGAGCCGGAAAAAGAAGCGGAAGGAGCTAGCACTTCGGGCTACAACATAGTAGACGAGCTGAAGAGGACCCCCGCAAGAATCAGCATGTATGATGCTCTTCTACTCCAAGGCCAGGTTGATCTGCTGCAGGAATCCCTGAAAAGCATGAAGAGTGGCAAGCAGATACAACCTGCTGTCCTGGTTCAACCTCTGACAGTCTCAGCCACTGGGAAGAACAGACCACCTCCCTTCTATCTGTCATTACGGATGCAAGGGTACATAGTGCACAACTGTATGGTGGACTTTGGAGCTTCCACGACTGTTATGCCAAGGGCCGTCTGCAACGAGATCGGGATGGAGTGTACAAGGAGCAGCCAAGGCGTGCTGCACTGGACGGCACCCCTGTCAAGACAGTCGGTGTCATTAAAGACATCCCTATTCGGCTGCACAAAGCTCTCGACATCATGGTCATCCAAGAGGTCGTGGTTGTCGACTTAGAACCCTACTTCGGCATGTGTCTCTCCAGGGAGTTCACTGCAAAGTTGGGTGGTTATCTGTCTCTAGACTACTCATACATGGAAGTGCCCTTCAAAGGAAGGAGACTGAAGATCTACAACGAGAAGCCTTCCACCTTCCTAGTAGAGAAGATACCCGGAGAAGAGTCGCAAGATTGCATGGTTCAGCTAACGGAGGAAGAACTGGTGGTGGTGGATATGATGGAGCAAGCTCTTGAGCTGCTGCAAGTAGAAGATGAGTTCTCCTTGCGGGACTAAAAACGCCGTAATCGAGACTGAGCAAGGCTGCTACACCGTCATCCAGCCTGAGAGGCTTGACAAGTCGGCCAAAAGAGAAGTGGGACCTGCACCAGAAAAGTTGTGGAAGCTTTTCTTTGACGGCGCACGATGCAAAAATGGCGTCCGTGCAGGTGTACTTTTGGTTTCCCCAACCGGGATCCAAAAGGATTACACCTACAGGCTGGCCTGAAGCTATACCAATAACGCGGCGGAGTACGAAGCCTTGTGCTTGGGTTTGCGAAAAGCAGAGAGGCTGGGGATTAAGCACCTGCAGATCTTTGGCGATTCGGAGTTGGTGTGCAACCAGATTACGAACAAGTGCGCCTCCAAGAAGCACTATCTCAAGGCGTATCGTAATTGGGTTTGGGACCTGATGGAGTCATTCGACTCATTGAATGTCAAGGCTATATCACGTGAGAAAAACAAGCATGCTGACATTCTGGCGTCTGTTGGAGACAGGTACATTCCGGCTGATGACATTGTCCAGAAGCCGAAGCCGGTTCGTATCATCTACAAGCCTTCTGTGCCTGATAAAGACACCCACTGGCAGGTGTTTGACTGTGACGAGGATATCGTCACAGTTTTGGTTAACGAAGCGTGTTCAATCGAAGGTAGAGACCCTGATGACAAGCAATATGAGGGGTTGATACAGCTAAAAAATAATCATGTCCCAAAAGGACTGATTACACTTGAAAGTCTATTTGATCAGAATGACAGAGCAATATCGCACCGGATCAAAGTAGATTCGAAGCAGTACGCCGACTTGGAGCTTGAACCTGGAAAAACAATTAAGGTCGGGACAGACTGCACCGCAGAGGAACTCGAGCAGATCAGAACATTGTGCCGAGAGTTCCTTGACATAGTAGCCTGGTGCTACCAGGACTTGAAGGGGTATGATAGAAATATAATTCAGCATACCATTGAGCTAGAAGATGGTGCTAAGCCATTCCGGCAGAAGTAGAGGGATGTGAATCCGAAGATCGAAGCCATGATGAAAGCCGAGCTCTTGAAGATGCTGGAGGCCAAGATCATTTACTCCATCAAGCATTCATCCTGGGTTGCGAACTTGGTTCCCGTGAGGAAGAAGAACGGAGACATTCGTCTCTGCGTGGACTTCAGAAATCTCAATCAGGCCTCTCTCAAGGACCATTATCCGCTTCCCCAAATCAATCAGATCCTCCATATAGTTGCTGGAGCCCAGAGATTCTCCCTCCTAGACGGCTTTTCTGGCTACAACCAGATCTGGGTCAAAGATGAGTACCAGCATAAGACGGCGTCCACCACCAAATGGGGAACGTTCGCCTATCAACGCATTCCTTTCGGCTTATCCAATGCTGGCGCCACATTCCAGAGAGCCATGGACCTGGCCTTCCGAGAGCTGCTCAACAAGGTTATCGTCATCTACTTGGATGACATGACTGTATTCTCTCACTGGAGAAAGGACCATGTTCCCCACTTGCGTCAAATATTTGAAAGGTGTCGAGAATTCGGCATCTCCATAAACCCGAAGAAATCTGTCTTCGCGGTAAAAGAAGGTAAGCTGCTGGGGCATGTCATCTCCGAGAAAGGCCTAGCCGTGGACGTTGATAGAGCAGAAGCCCTCCTCCGCTTGCTCGCTCCAATTGACAAGAAGGGGCTGCAGTCCTTCTTTGGCAAATCAACTTAGTGCGGAAGTTCATACCGGACTTCGCACAGGTAATCAAACCCATGGCCGAAATGTTGAAAAAGAATGCAGAATTCTTATGGACTGATGAGAGGAGGCAGGCCTTCGAGGAAATCAAGGCTCGAATCGCACAAGCTCCGGTGTTGATAAACCCGGACTACTCCAAGGACTTCATCCTGTACGCGGTGGGAGAACCCGAGAGTTACGCCGCAGTCCTGACCCGGAAGGGAGACGATGGCAAAGAGCGCCCAATAGCGTTCTTGAGCCAAGTGATTCAACCGCACGAAGAAAAATACAACTTTATAGAGTGACAAGTTCACGCGGTCATGAAGTCTCTCTGAAAGTTCAGGCACTTCATCTCCCAGAGCCAGACAACTGTCTTTGTGATACACCCGGACGTCCGAAGCTTCATCATACAAGGAGAGCCGGGTCACAAGAGAGCAGGATGGATTGCTAAAATCCAGGAGTTCGACATCGAAGTGCGGCCAACCAAGCTTATCAGAGGCCGAGCGTTGTTCCAGGAGCTGGCCCAAAGCGCAGCAGCTGAGATTTCTGGTTGTAAGTGGGAGGATCCGACAGCAACCACCAACCTAGCCAACTCCTTACCCAAGGAGAGTGACTGGACAAATGACCTGGTGAAGTATTTCTGCACCGGGAGATGTCCAGACCACCTGAATGCCTCACAAAGGAGGGTTCGGCTGGGTGCACTGAAATACACTCTTCGCCCCGAGGGGATTTACTTCAAAAACATTGACGACATCCTGTTGCGGTGCGTCAAGAAAACAGACCAACTCAGGGTCCTTGGAGAATTTCACTCCGGGATGCCTGGGGGTCACCATTCTTCAAGGCCCACGGCCTTGAAAATAATCAGAGCTGGGTACTACTGGCCCACTCTTTTCACAGACGCGCATGTAGTCTGTACAAAATGTGATCAATGCCAGAGATTTGCTGGCAGAAACAGAAAAGCACCCCTGCCCCTTTAACCTATCCAAGCTGAGACTCCGTTTCATCAATGGGGTCTAGAATTTATCGTGGTGATTATGCCGAACTCTGCAGCTGGGCACAAGTTCATCCTTACCGCCACCGACTACTTCACGCGGTGGGCAGAGGCGATCCCCACCAAGAATGCGGACCAGGAGACGGTCATCAGGTTCCTTGAGAGCCTCATTACCCGCTTCGGGGTCTCTGAGTCGATAGTGACGGACAATGGTCCGGGGTTCGCAGGCGCTGTACTCATGGAGTACACCGGCAAATATGGCATTTATCGCAAAATGTCTTCCAATTACTACCCATAGGGGAATGATCTTGTCGAATCGACCAACAAGAACCTACTGAAGATCATCAGGACAGTAGAGAAGAACAAAAGGACTTGGCACCTGCTCCTGAACCGGGCGCTATGGGCGGACAGAATAGCCTTTAAAAAATCAATCAAGACGTCCCCCTATGCGCTCGTCTACGGAAAGGAGGCAGTTCTGCCAACACATTGAAATTCCCGCTCTTTGGATGTTGGACGAAGAGAGAGGCAACGGGGATCCAGTGGAAGACAGATCGTGCCGATTCTTTGCGGTTAGAGGAAGACAGAGAAAAAGCATACCAGGCCTTCACCAAACACCCTGAAGCGAACCAAGACTGGTTTGCAAAAGGAACCACCGCCCAAGTCTTCAAGATCGGGGACTTAGTGCTGAAGTGGGACTCGCTGAAGGCAAAGCCGGGCAATCACGGAAAATTTGACGCCCTCTGGGAAGGCCCTTACCAGATTGCTCGGGTAAATTAGTTTAATGCATTCGTCCTCCGGGATATGGAGGGACAGCTTCTCCCCATTCCCGTCAACGGGTTCCACTTAAAAATTTACCACCACTGAAGGTGCCCAATGGGCCGTTCCTTGTACAAATTTCCCTTCTGAATTTTTAGTTTTCAGAATGTATATATTTTAGAATTCAATTCTTAATTTTTTAAAGAGCCCAAGTAAGACTCAAGGCAAACCCTAACTTCGCAGCGAAGTCGGGTGTCGCTCCTTAAACAGTGCGAAGTCCGGAACCAAGCAGATGAGAAGAGGAGCAAAAATGACTAAGTCTGGGTGCGCAACCTGGCTTCGCAGCGAAGTCGGGCTGCGCACCATCTTGAGAGCGCAGTTGGGAAAGACAAAGCAGAAAATGGCTATGTGTCAGACTGCGCAACTTTTGGAGCGAAGTCTGACTGCGCAAGCAAATCTGGGCGAAGTCGGGTTGCACCCATTTTTCGGGCGAAGTCCGAGTGCGCCCTGAATTTTGGGCGCAGCCCGAATAACCCACCACGAAAAACGTGAAAAATTCTAAGTGTGGGCCCAGGGCGCAGTACGGCACGGTGCGAAGTTGGACTTCATGGGCCAGAAATTCTCCCTTGTAAAGTGTGCCCATACGGCGGCGATGATGTCTGCAAAGGCACGACGTCCAAGGAGGGTTTAATGATTGCACAACTTTCAAGAACGATGCATTAAAAAAGCAAGGTGCGATTGGACCAACGGCTACTAGGGTGCGCTTTTCAAAATAAACCCATGCACAGCCGCCAAAAAATCATAACGCTTCCACCAACTCCAAGTTAACCGCCCTAACTTTCTCCCTCGCGCCATTAATGTTGCAGTCATTGTCTAGAAAAAGGGCCCTGGCGCACTCAGAAAATTCAAATCGTTCAAACTGCTTCCCGACTGCAAAGAGCAGAGCTGACAACTCAGCCGTAATTCCCGCCTCTGCTGTTTCAGAAAGGATGGACAAGGGGAAAGCGCCCGTACAGGCGCAATCTAATGAAGAGCGGCGCGAAGCTGAGGAATCACTAGAGTCTAGCCCTCATGAGAGCGAAGCGCCCCAGGACTAGAAAAGAAAGACCTGGACAAAGAGGAGCGTAGCTGGGCGAATTCCGCCGCCACCAGTTAATCACCTGGCCGGGTACAAGGACGGCTCTTCTCCATCAGTCTCTCCAAACTGCGGTTGAACATTGCCAAGTGGGCAGACAGGGTTTCACCCTCACACCATGTCGGGGCTGCATACAAGTCGAACCTGTATTGGTTCTTGTGCCCTCCTACCCACCAGTGCCTGGAGCTGATCGAAGCAATTGTAGAATATTACAAACTAGCTGCCCGACAAGTCTGCGACAACAAGGGAAAAGTGCTGTTCACACTTTTCCGGGAGAGCGTCCAGCCAGCGTTCGCCCCGGGGCTCCAGTACGAGCCCGACGCAATTGTCAGAAGGGTGAATCTTGATGAACAGACTGGCAGATTTACGCAGACAAAGCGGATGAGAGAATTCCTCAACTCGGAGCTGAAGACTCCGCTGGCAGCCGGACAGTGGCCAACTGGCCCCATACCCCTAGACAGATTTGAAAATAAATATATCTACATCATCTTGGCGTGGGTCCTCGGCTGCGACTCTGACAAAGTGGTACGGTCGTACACCGGTGCGTCGCGAGAATGTCTCTGCACGGAGAATTTTACGACTCCACGACGCGAGAAGAGTGGAAAGCGCCCTATTTTCTTCGATCTGGCGGATTGGCTGGCGTATGCAATACATTCAAGTCTGGTTAGGCTGCAACGAAGCAGCCAACGGATTTCCGGTTTTGCTCCTTCCTCGCATGGCTGTGCTCGTATCACATGCACTACCGGATGAACGTTCCTGACTTGAAGAAAATAAACGAAAAAGGAGAGCCGCTGCCCGTGAACGAATGGACCGAGATTTTGTACAGAAAAGGCTCATTCTATGAATTTAATCTCAAATTTCTGTGCATGGTCATGGGGTTGTTCAACCGTAAGGCATCCCACCCGCCGGAAGTCATGACAAGATACCTGTGGAAGAATGAGTACGGGGACACCTTCCGGTTGACTCAGGGTATCATAGTTAGTATCTACGGATTCAAGGGGAAGCCGTTTCTGCTGCCCTACTTCTGCACTGACCACCAGTTCGGGATGGAAATTGTGCGGTAGATGGATTATGTCGAAGAAGAGTTCGGTTAGGGCAAGAAGAAAGGCCATATCTTCCAGTATCCCATCACCTGGGCGAATACCCAAGTTTACGAAATCGGACAGCACGCCCACCTTAAGCGGGAACTCATCGACATGGGCCTGATAATGCTACCGCAGCGATGGAAATACGACCCAGATGGGGTCAGGGGTAAGTTCACGCACATCTGCCCCCGAGCGGAGATTATGCAGGAAAGAAGAAACAGAACAGGCGCAGACCTGGAATGGCACATCGAACAAATGCAGTCGTGGCCTCCATGGCACAAATTCTACTGCGAGGAGATAGCGTACGATCCGGAGCAAAACCCGGATCACCGATTGGAATCTCAGGGCTTCAAGAAATTCCTCGTCAAGTTGACGCCCCTCAACTGGCATAAAGACAAAATCATTGAATGCTGGAAGATGAGGTGTCGCACGCAGCACGATAAATCCAACCGGAGGAATCTGGCCGTTGATGATGAGTTTTCGGCGCTATATGACCAATATGCTGACACGTGGCGACCTTTCGAATTCCGAAATTGCATTCCCCGAGGCGCAAGAAAAAGATATACAAGGAGGCCTTCATCCCAACAATCGTCAACTCCGGCGACTTCCAGCGCAACTCCAGCGAGCAGTCAAGTGGGCCCGATGCAGCCTGTAGCTTCTGAGGCAGTGCCCGAAAAGGTGCAGGATTCAGAGAAGTCAACCCCTGAGGTGGCCCCTCAAGCAGAAAAAGTGCTTCCGCTGCCAGCTAGCAGACCGGCTATGGCGAGCATCCTTCTAGCCAGACCCAGGTACAAGTTTACCGTGGGGACGTCAACGCCTGCCAGCTCGACCTTATCTCCTTCCTCCGGAACAGCCGCAGCGCCAGAAGAAAAGAAGAGGAAGAGAGTTGAAAGGGCCAAACGGCCTAAGGAGCCGGTACAGCAGACAGCCGCGACACAAACAGGGACAGCAGCGCCAGAGATTGTCTCCTTGGACAGCCCTGAATCAGAAGAAGACACTCGGGCTGCAAGCGTCCCTCCAACAGCGGCTTAGGCAGAGCTCGTAGGTACGTCCACTACACCTCTTCCCCAAGTCCCAGTCAGCCTTGCCAAAGCTCCATCCCCCATTTCATCAGGGCAAGCCGTAGCCGCGTCTGCCTTTTCCCAAGCTACCCAGCCCTCTTACGGCCCACATTCCTTTGATCAGTTTGCTCAGGATCCTAACGCCTTCCAGTCACTGAGCCAAACCCTAGAACCCTCACCCGCAGCCAATGCTGAAGCTGCCCATTCACCACCGCGCTCCTCACCCCAGCCGTTTAAAACCCTACCAGCACCATCCACTCAGCCGCCCGCTTCCCCTAGGACCCGGTCGCCCTCAAAAGCGGCCACTCCTTCTGGAATACCTCCCGCGTCGCTGTTTCCAAGGAAAATGCCGCAGCAAGAACCAATGCTGGAGGACTTGGACTTCATGGGCGAACTGCAGAGCGCTGATGACCAGCCTTTGGAAGCAAAGGCCTCAGGATGCTCCGCCTCCTTTCTCTAGGGCGTGAAACGAAGGAGAGCCGAAGAGATAGCTGCCCTGATAAAACGCACCAAGTTTGACCTAGACAGGAGAGTGCTGACAACTAAAAAATTAATCCCGAAAGTAAAGAAGCCTCTCCGGGAGATGACCGAGGCGGACTACGAGCATTAGAGGAAGGAGAAAAGCTTTGATGACATCAACGAGGAATACAAAATTCATGGTATTCATCGTAGGACAGATAATCTCCTCGTCAAGCATCTTGAGACCCAAGAGGCATTGTTCCAGCTGTAGAATAACACAAGGCAGCTTGAGGAGGACCTGGCTAGGGCCACCACGCAGCTGGGATCTGCGCAGCAGGAGATAGAGGAGCTTAAGGCCCAGCTGGCCGCCTCTCAGTAGGAGGCCGCAGCGCAGAAACAGACAGCCGAGCAGCTCTCAGAGGAGAGAAGAGCGGCGGCTGGAGCGAGTTTCACGACTTCGGGATTCGGCGAAACAGCGCGATCGCGGCTTGCGGAGAAAACATCACAAGCGACGACCTTTTCAAAAAGCAAAGTTAAGGAGATGTGGGCTAGTTTGTTGCAAGGTTGCAAGCCCAACCTTGTTAAGTCCTTATCAGTCCTGGATTTCGTGTCCAGGATCGAAGAAGTATCTGCCCGGGAAAGCTCGTGGTAGAGGAGGCCGAACACCAGGCGAGGCAATGACTGGACCTGGCTATGAGACTTGAGCAGTTTGAGCACAAGGGCCTCCAATTTCCTCCTATGTCCCAACTTGCCTCAGAATGGGCAGATGCAAGGGTAACCTTGCATATTTACTTCAAGAAGACAGAGAAGATAAGGGCTGCCAGAAAGACGCTGGACGCACTAGAACATGAAAGGAACATTTGCCTGGCCCCCTTTCACACTCCGTCCGAACACGGGTGCCCGAGCTACGTCAAAGATGGCGAGTTTCGACCCTTGAGCAGGTGAAGCAGAATTGGCTGTCTTTCGAGACAGACACAACAGAAATTGATAGCTGGTCAGAACCGATCCAAGAAGCTCAGGTCACCCAGATGGTGTCAAAATACTGCAAAATCAACTCCTCCCTTAAGGAGTTGGGAAAAAGATATAACACCATCGACCTGCACACAATCGTTGCATTCCACGCAACATTAAAAGAGGTCAGCGACCTCGAACCCTTCCAAGCAGCAGTCTGAGGCCAAGCCAAGGCTGCATACGAACACATCCGCGAGTGGGAGGCTGACAGTGGAGAGCACTCAGATTCAGAAGGAGAAACCGAAGAGGCAACTGCCGGAAGTGATCCTAAAGAAGAGCAGTTGTCCGGAAGGAAGCGGTTAGAGCAGCAAAAGGCAAGGGAAGGAAGTTCCTCTGCGCCCAAAGGATGAAGGCATGGTTCTTTGCGTCGAGGCGAGCTCGACACCCCGCGAGCCGCCAGGAATGTTGCCACATTTTGCACGGGGTGCCATGTTTTCAGTTTCTGTAAGTGAACTGCTCTTTCCCTTCCCTCCTCTTTTCCCCCTTCTCCATTTCTCCCTTTCTCCCTCTTCCTTGCAGTTTCATTCCTCCCTCTTCCCCTTGAACTTCCCCCAGTAAAGTTTCCAGCAAGTGTTCCCTGAAAATGACTGTGTCAGGGCGCAACCCGACTTCGCTGCGAAGTCGGAGTGCGCCCTCCAGTTGGAGTGCAGTAGGGAATGCGAAGTACGTAGCAGACAGGAAACGAGCGAAATTTGACTAAGTGTTCGGGCGCAACCCGACTTCGCAGCGAAGTCGGGGTGCGCCCTTCTTCTTGGGCGCACTTGGGAAGCAGTATGGCAGAAAATCAGCTAAGTGCTGGGGCGCAACCCGACTTTGCAGCGAAGTTGGGGTGCGCCCCCCTTTTGGTGCGCAGTCCGAACGACGGTAAAAACAGCAAAGTACCGGTGCGCAACCCGACTTCGCAGCGAAGTCGGGGTGCGCCCTCTGACCGGTGCGCAGTTGGGCAAGTAAACCCAGAAATTGACTAAGGCACGGAGGCCTCCCCAACTGCGCTGTTTTCCACCTGCGCAACCCGACAACGCTCTGATCCTGGGCGAAGTTGGATAAACTGCCTTTCAAGGCAGCCATCTGTCACTCATCATCATCCGACAAGTGTCCAACCTCGGGGTTCGAGCCAAGACATGACCGGGAAAAGGACAAGCATGGACCGCACTATCTACACCAACTGCCACCATTAAAGCCGATGTGAAGTGCCATCCGCCACGACTACCCACATTCCCGCCGATTTGAAGTTCCACCCCACGCGCTGCCACGTAGCTGTACGACTTTCAGGGAGACCATGCTGCAGGTACGGTCCTCGTCGACAGAAGTCAGCATCAGCAGCTCCTCTGCCGCTTTTGTCATCTAATGTCTAGTCTGGGACTTTGTGCCCGTGATTGTAGTCGGGGGGAACTTGAGGCTATAAATAGCCACCACATTTTCATTGTAAGGGGTGGAAGGGGAATATACTGCTAGGGAACCATTGTAGCTGTGCGTTTGCCTCTGAATATAAGATACATACTTGGCTTTGCTTACTGTCTTCATTTTGTATGCTGCCTCTCCTTGTCATTTCTGCCTCATGTTTCTTGTATCATTGCTTACTGTTGTATTGAACTCTGGACTCTGGTATTTGATGATCAAGTATTCCTGGAATGCATAGATAGAGGATACATAGGATGAATGATAGCTGTAGTTTCAATGTGTGTTTTGTATAGGAATGCTGTTAGTAGCGGTGATTGATCGTTGCCGTGCTGCTTATTCCCCCCACCCAACTCCAATCACATTTGGATTCTCTTTCCGCACTTTTATCTCTTTCCCTGCACTCTTATCTTAAACACTAAAAACCCACAGGAAGCCGGCCTTCTCCGGAGATTGGCACGGAAGGCATTCCTTCCTTCCGGCCTTTCAATGGTGGGCGAATTTGGGGCGCAATATACCAAATCCTTTCCTCATGGCAGATTCGTAACCAACAGTTCTCCCATTTTAGCAGTTCTTAAGACTGGTGAGGATTTGATAAAGAAAAATTATTTTGGATCATTCATAATGGTCAACAGGCAAATTTTTGGACAATTTCTTGGGATGGTCACAAGCCTTTGATAACTCAGTTTCCCGATTGGAGGCTTTGATGGAGGAGCTTCACCGAGCTAATTGGATAAAGGTGGCTAATTACTGTCGGTACCATACTGGTAATTCAAAGGTTGGTAGATATTGGATCCCTATTGAGGACTGGCCTATTCAAATCCCGGAAAGGCAAAGACAAGATATCCAAGGCATCCTTCATATGAGATCCCTCTCTTGGTCCCATGAAAAAGATTGTTTTGGATGGAACAACACTACTAAGGGTGAGTATTCAGTTGCTCAAGGTTATTTGACCTTATGCATAATAATCCCAACCATTCTTCTGACATCTTTTCTCGATTGTGGGCTCAAAAGCTCTGGCCTAAGGTGAGGTTCTTTAATTGGCTTTTATTGCGTCGTAGGGTGCTTACTGGTGAGCAGCTTATGAAGCGTGGTTTTCATGGCCCTTTTAGATGTGAAATGTGTGAAGAGGATGTAGAAACTCTCAACCATCTTTTTATTGAGTGTACTTTAGCCTCTGAGCTGTGGAGGAGAATGGCCACTTTACATGGCTTACAGTGGTCCAATTTTTTTACTTTTGAACAAATTTGGAGGGATTGGCCTAATTAAGAGGGTGTTGATCATTTTATTAGGCAGTTAGTTTGGATGGGTTCTACCATTCTTCTTTGAAATATTTGGAATGAAAGGAACAACCGAATTTTTAATCAAGATAGGAAGGATATTCACTATATTTGGCAAAAGACCATGGCCAACTTAGTTGAATCAGTCCATCAACTACTTAATCACCCCCAAAACTCCCACCAAATATGGGATCAAGTGATGCAAAGATTGAAGATTAAATCTTCTAAGGGCAACCAACTTAAAGGGAATGTGAGTATTAGTAAGATGGATAGGACTAGAAATTGGCAACCTCCTCCTAAGGATTTTGGAAAAGTCAATATTGATGGAGCCTCTAGAGGGAACCCTGGAAAAGCCAGTGTGGGAGGAATTGGTAGACTTTTGGATGGCTCCCTGGTTTTTACTTTTGCTTGAGAATTTGGGTATTCTTTCCAATAACCTTGCTGAGGGGTATGGTATCCTAAGAGGCCTTCAGGAGGCTACTAAAGTTGGATGGGAAAAGGTGTTAGTTGAGTCTGACTCTCAACTTATGATTAATCTCTTGAAGACTCCTTCTAAGAATGATAAGGTGTATTGGAGAATAAAAAGAATTATTGAGAAGATTCAATTAATCCAGATGGGATTTTTGAAAGTTGATTACAATCATGTGGTCAAAGATCAAAACAAGAGTGCTGATGCTTTAGCTAATTGGGCTTTGGATAAAGGTGATCTTACTTGTTATGGCCACCCTCCTAGATGGTGGGCTTCTCAAATTAGGGAAGCTCTTCTTTCTATCATTTCTTTGGATGGCTCCAGTTCAGAAGGTACCTAGTTTCTTCTTGTTTTTTTTTTTGCTTCTCTTTGGTTCATTCGGTTTTTTTTAGTTCCATAGCTCATTCTATTCTTTATTTTGTTTCCTCTGTTGATTCTTGCCTTAATAGTCTTCTGGTCTAGATAGGTCATTGTTATGTTCAATTTTTTATTTATTTTTGTTTAGTTTTTTAAGGTGGGTGGGTTATTTTGTTTTGTTTTGTTTTTGTGTTCTTTGTGTTGTTTTTTGTTGTTCTTGTGTTTTTGTTGTTTTGTGTTTTTTTTTTTTTATGTTTTTTGTTATTGTTTGTGTTTTGTTCGTTCTTGGTCTTGGGTTTCTCTTTGTTTGTGTTAATTCGTGTTTTTATGTGTGAGTGTTTTCTATGTTTTTTGTTTTTGTTTATTGTCTGTTGTTGGTTGTTTTTTATTTTTATTTTTTATTTTTTTTTAAATTTTTTAGGTTTTGGTTGTGTTTATTTTTCATGTTTTTTTTTTGGGTTATGTCTTTGTAGTGTTCCGTTGTTTTTGTCTTGTTTGTGTTTTGTTATGTGGTTCTTGTGTTTTTCTATGTGGTTCGTGTTGTGGTTTCTTTTATCTTATTGTGCGTGTTTGGTTGTGCTTTTGTTTTTGACACACTCAAGGAGCATGTTTTTTATTTTATTTTATTATTTTTGTTGTTATTTACTTATTTATTTACTTTTTTTTAAATTGGTTTTGTGTGTTTGTTTGCTCCTTGAGTATGTCAAAGGTGGTAGGCCAGGTCCGAGTCTTGGGCGTTTTTGGCGGAATGGATACCCCTGCCTTCTTGGGTCTTACCCGAAAGTGGCATCCCTTTTGGGATGTTTTCCACAAATAAAATATATATATATATATATATATATATATATATATATATATATATATATATATTTTTAGTAAGTTAGTGGGAGTGGTCCAAATCATACATATATGGTTGGAGGGACTAGAGGATCAATGAAGGAGTTAGAACAAAGAGAATATATGGAGCAATTAAACCACTCACTTAGTACCCTACAAAGCCAAATGTCCCACATTGGACAAGAAGTTTCAAAGATGAAAGATCACATGCAGGTTATCAGAACTGACCAGATTAAATCCAAATCTGAAATTGAAGAAAAAATCCTAGAGGTTGAAGAGCGAATAAGGGAAGCCCCAAAGGTGTTCGAGCATCTTAACATTGAAGGACCGGGTGGCAGTTCAGTCAATAAAGAGAAATCAATAAAGAGAAAGAAGTCCATCATTCTCTTTTTGACATAGATACCCCGTTTAAGATGCCTAAATTAGACTTTCCTAAGTTTAATGGAAAGGACGTTGATGGTTGGTTGTGTCGAGCAGATCAGTTCTTCAAACTTCATAATGTACCCCGATATTTGTGGGTCACCATGGCATCTTTTAACTTTGAATCTGAGGCCCTACAATGGTATCAATGGTTACAAAACATGACTCCTGACCCTTCTTGGGAAGACTTTGAGTCCCAATTACTCACTTGTTTTGGCCCTAGTGAGTATGAGGACTTTACAGGAGCCTTGACCAAATTGAAACAAACCTCTATTATCCAAGAATATCAGACTCAATTTGAGAAATTGGCTAATAGGACAAAGGGGTTGAATGAAGGATTTTTTTCAAAGTTATTTTATCAATGGATTGAAAGATGATATCAAGGCCGAGGTAAAAATGTTCAAACCACAGTCTATGATGCAAGCCATAGGATTGGCGAGATTAGCGGAAGAAAAATTTTCGGCCCAAAGGAGATCATCCAAATTCCCATAGGCCAAACCCACATTTCCCTCCAAGTTCACATCAAATACTAGCAATAAGTCTACCCCAATCAAGCGATTGACTATGGAGGAAATGGATGCCCGTCGAGCACAAGGCTTATGTTATAATTGTGATGAGAAGTATTTGCCAGGGCATAAATGCATCCAAAAGAAGCTATTTTTGTTGGATGTGGATGAATCAACAAGGAATGAAATACCTGATGAAGAAGTAGAACCGCAAGAGGAACAACCTCAGGATGAGGGCGAAACACAGGAAGAACCACAGCTAGAGATCTCTGTCCATGCACTTGCAGGAATCTCGACCCCTCAAACGATGAAGGTAGTAGGATTCTTCAAAGGGCAATGTATTACAATTCTCATTGATTCAGGCAGTATGCATAATTTTATTGATCCTCGAGTAGCCAAGCAAGCAAATTGTTACATACATGCTTGCAACTCCTTTGAAGTTATGGTGGCAAATGGAGGAACATTACCTTGTAAGGGTAAATGCCGCAATGTTAAGTTGAAGATAGGGGACTATGAACTCAAAACTGATATGTTTGCTCTTCAACTGGGAGGATGTGATGTTGTGCTAGGAGCATAGTGGCTAGGTACCTTGGGAACAATAGCCTGGAACTTTGCTGAATTATGGATGCAGTTCTCATAGAATGGGAAGTCCTACACTCTTCATGGTTCACCAGCAGGATCTCCGCAGATTATCAGTTCAAGCCGTATGGAGAAGTTGTTAAAAAAATCCTCATGTGGGGTAGTAGCTCAATTATTTGCAATTCAACCGCAAACTTCAGAAGAAGACAAGCCCCAAGATGATTTGCAACTCATTTTGACTAAGCATGATGTAGTTTTTGTGGAACCAACAAAATTACCTCCACATTGTTCCCATGATCATGCAATACCGTTGGTACCAGGTAGCTTGCCACCTAACATCAGACCTTACCGGTACCCCTATGCACTTAAGTCAGAAATTGAGAAGTTGGTACAAGAATTGCTAAAAGTAGGGGTAATTCGGCCTAGTAATAGTCCTTATTCTTCTCCAATGTTGTTGGTTAGAAAGAAAGATGGGTCATGGCGGTTGTGTATAGATTTTCGTGAGCTCAATAAGCTCACCATTAAGGACAAATTTCCTATCCCAGTGGTCGATGAATTGTTGGATGAGCTACATGGTGCAAAGTTTTTCTCCAAGTTGGATCTCCGCTCGGGCTATCATCAGATAAGGCTCAAGGAGGAAGATATCCCCAAAACAACATTTCGAACTCATGAGGGCCATTATGAATTTTTGGTCATGCCATTTGGCCTAACTAATGCACCATCAACATTTCAGAGCCTCATGAATAATGTCTTCCACCCATTCCTTCGCAAATTTATTCTAGTTTTCTTTGATGATATTCTGATTTATAGTTGCTCTTGGGAGGAGCACCTCATACATTTGGATCAGACTCTACAACTTTTGTCTAAGAATAAACTTTATGCCAAGAGGTCTAAGTGTTCTTTTGGGTTGAAAGAAGTGGAGTATTTGGGTCACATTGTCACCAAAGATGGAGTTAAAGTTGATCTTAAAAAGATTCAGGCTGTTCAAGATTGGCCAAAGCCTCACACCCTCAAGGGACTTCGAGGATTTTTGGGACTCATGGGGTATTACCGTAAATTTGTACAAAACTATGGAAAGATAGCAACTCCTTTAACAACCATGTTGAAAAATAATTCTTTTATTTGGTCAGAACCAACGGAGAAGGCTTTCAATGAATTAAAGCAAGCCATGACAACCACCCCGGTGTTAGCAATGCCTGATTTTTCTAAACCTTTTGTAATTGAAAGTGATGCTTCGGGCAATGGAATTGGGATCGTGTTGATGCAAGAAGGAAGACCATTGGCCTTCACTAGTAAAGCACTTTCAGGCCAAAATTTGGGCAAATCTACTTATGCAAAGGAGATGCTAGCCATTTTACATGTTGTTAATCATTGGAGGCCATATCTCATTGGGCATCATTTTTCAATCAAAACCGACCACCAAAGTCTCAAGTACTTCTTGGAACAATGGGTAGCCACACCTGAACAACAAAAGTGGGTTTCTAAATTGATGGGCTATGATTATGAAATCACATATAAGAAAGGAAAGGAGAATATCATGGCTGATGCACTATCCCAACAGTTTGAAGATCAGAGTATGTTAAATGCTATCTCTTCACCAATCCCTCAATGGATTAATAATCTCAAAGAAGAAATAGCCAAGGATTATGGCTTGCAAACTTTGATCAACAAACTTCAAACAGAGCCTAACTCATGCCCTGGATACACTTGGGATGGACAAGACTTGAGATATCGTGACCGATTGGTTATTCCCCAAACCTCACAAATGCGGGAATTCATCTTGAAGGAAATGCATGCCTCACCAACAACGGGACATTCTGGGTTTCTAAAAACTTATGAGAGGACCAAGCATACTTTCTTCTGGAAGGGAATGAAGAAGGATATTCAAACTTTTGTGGCAAGTTGCCAAAGAATGAAAGGAGAAACTATGTGTTCCCCTGGAACCCTTCAGCCCTTACCAATTCCAAAACAAGTATGGGCAGATATTTCTATGGATTTTATTGAAGGGTTACCCAAGTCGGGAGGAAAATCAGTTATTCTGGTGGTAGTGGATCATCTCACAAAGTATGCTCATTTTTGTTCCCTATCCCATCCCTACACAGCCTCCGTAGTAGCCCAAATATTTTTAGACTCCATATTTCGCCTTCATGGAATGCCCAAATCTATTGTGTCAGGGGGCCCTACCTTTACTAGTCATTTTTGGCAAGAATTGTTTAAGTTGTAGGGAACTCAGCTCAAAATGAGTTCGGCCTATCATCCTCAGACTGATGGCCAAACAGAAATTGTTAACAAATGCTTGGAAACCTACCTTCGTTGCTTTGCATCCGAACATCCTGCATAGTGGGCAAAGTGGCTTCCTTTGGCTGAATGGTGGTATAATACTTCATATCACACCGCGACCAAGGTTACACCCTTTGAAGCAGTATACGATCGTCCTCCATCAACACCCTCCTCCTACATTCCAGGAAGCTCCAAGGTTCACGTTGTAGACACCACTCTCAGCCAGCATGCTGCCATCCTCCGACAACTTAAGATGAATCTTGAATTGGCCCAGAATCGTATGCATCAACAAGCTGATCAACACCATTTTGAGCGTAGCTTTGAAGTGGGGGATATGGTTTTTCTCCGCCTACAACCCTACAAACAATCATCACTCCAGCTCCATAGATGCCAAAAACTAGCTGCCAAATACTATGGACCCTACCAGGTATTACAACAAATTGGTTCAACAACCTACAAATTGGCCCTTTCGGCTACGTCCAAGCTCCATCTAGTCTTCCATGTCTCTTCTCTCAAGAAGGTTGTTGGCAACAAGGTACAAGTTCAATCCACTTTACCAGAGCTGGATGAAGAAGGTTCCATCATGCTCGAGCCTGAACAAATTTTGGACCGGAGATTGCGCACCCTTCACAACCGTGTCATCACTGAGGTTCTTGTTCAATGGCATGGACTACAACTAGAAGATGCCACATGGGAGTCTCTCCACAGCTACAACAACAATTTCCTCATCTCCAACTTTGAGGACAAAGCTTTTTGAAGGAGAAGGGCATGTTAGGACCCCATCCTAACATTATTATGTAATGACCCCTTTCCAATGCGGAGACCCTATTATAATGATATTTTGTAATGGTATGTGGCACTTGAGGCGCCTAGACAAGTGGGGCCATTTCATGTAACCGTTATAAAGAATGTAACTTGTTTGTTTGGTAGAAGATTCTAGCTCGGGTGGCACTTTGCATGTAAGCCAACTCTTGAGCGTTAGGTTAGGGTTGCATGAAATGTATCTTTAAAAGACAAGGGGGCATTGTTAGGAATTGAAGTCACTATGCAGTACAGGAAGCTAGGAAACAAGATTGTAGCAGGTTCAAGCAGGCCAGACGTCAGACTGCTAGACGTCTGGGTTGCCAGATGTTTGGGCCTGACGTCTGGGCTACCAGACGTCTAGGCTGGCAGACGTCTGGGCCTGACGTTTGGGTTTCCAGACATCTAGGCTGGCAGACGTCGTCTAGGCTAGTAGACGACCAGCCAGACGTCTAGGCTGGTAGACGTCCAACCTACCAGCCTGACGTCAAGCCAGGTAGATGTCCAGCCTGACGTCAAGCCAAGTAGACGTCAAAGGAGTGGACGTCTAGGTAGACGACAGGAATGCGGAAGACGAACAGTCTTGGGAGCGGAAACGAACAAGCTTTTGGAGGCTTCCGTTGGAAGAGGAAACAAATAGTTTGGAGTCTTCCTTCTGCTCTATAAAAGGGACTTGACCCCTTGCATATGAAAGAGGGAGGTTGTTGAAAACGTTGAAAGACATGGATGTAAATTTTGCTAAAAATAATAAAAGAGAAGTTGCCATTGCCCCGTGGTTTTTCCTGCACATTGCGAGGTTTCCACGTAAATCTCTGTGTCACTTGTGTTATCGTTTCCGTGTTCTATATTTTTGTTATTGTGCTTCCTCTTGCAGGTGATAAATCTTGAAGTTTTTCCTAACATCTGGTATCAAAGCTAAGGTTTTGTGCGAGTGGGAGCTGTAACAATGACAAAAGGTGTAACCAAGTTCGAGATTGAGAAATTTGATGGCAGGAACTTCGCTCTATGGAAGATGAAGGTGGAGGATTTGCTGGTTCAAAATGACCAAGCTCAAGCCTTGGGAGGAGTCGCGAGTAAACCGAGCAGCATGAAAGATGAGGAGTGGGTAACGCTTGACAGGAAGGCGGTTTCTACAATCCGTCTCTGCCTAGCGGACTCCGTCTTGTTCAATGTAGCTGAAGAGAAGACTGCGGAAGCCCTTTGGCAAAAGCTTGAGAAGTTGTATGAAACAAAATCAGCAACTAACAATAGCTTGAGGATGAAGGAAAGTTCATCCGTGGTAGATCATTTGAATGAGTTTAATACTCTGATCAGTAAACTGGTTTCAGTTAATGTGAAGATGGAGGATGAAGATAGGGCTATCACCCTACTTTGTTCCCTCCCGGACACTTGGGATCATATGGTGATGACCATCAGTAATTCATCATCAGGAACTCTCAATTTTGATGATGTGGTAGCTGCTTTATTGGCAGAAGAGTTGAGGCGAAAAACATCTTTGGAACCCTCAACCAATGAAGCCCTATCTGTAAAGGTCGATCTTTCGAGGGGAGTAAACAAGGTAGAAAACTGTCCAGATCCAAGTCAAAAGGACGAAAGCAAAAAGGGAAGTGCTGGCATTGTGGAAAGCCAGGACACTCCAAGAAGGATTGTTGGCAATTGAAGAATGGTGAAAAGCAAAATCAGCCATCAGCTGAAGCCAGTGCAACAGATTCAGGAGAGACGACAACATGTGAAGCCTTCTGTATCAGTAACAACATATCTGTTTTATATACTTGGGTTTTGGACTCAGGTGCATCTTTCCACATGTCCCCCCATAGAGACTGGTTTGACAGTTATCAGCCGTATGGTGGTGGAAAGGTCTATTTGGGTGATGATCACCCTTTAGAAATTGTGGTTAGAGGGGTTATAAGAATCAGGCTGGACGATGGTAGAGAAAGGATGTTATGTGATGTGCGACATGTGCCCGATTTGAGGAAGAATTTGTTCTCAATCAAATTGATGGATAAGTTAGGGTATTCTGTCACCTTCAGTAATAACTACCGCAAGATCACTAGAGGAGCTCTTGTAGTAGCAAAGGAAGAATCTTATGTGACCTTATACCGTTTATGCGGTGATACAATGACAAATCATGCAGCAACAACAACTTCTGTTCAGGATGCAGTAATGCTATGGCATCAACGCCTAGGCCATATGAGTGAAAAAGGCCTGAAAATTCTGCATGATAGAGGTATGCTTTCTAGGATTATGTCTTACAATTTAGACTTGTGTGAGCACTGTATTTTTGGTAAAAAGAAGAGGGTTCGGTTTACTGCGAGTCCTGGTAAGAGTTCTGATTTTCTGCAACTTATACATTCAGATATATTTGGACCAGTCCCCACTCAGTCCTTGAATGGCGCTACTTATTTTTTGACTTTTATAGATGATTATTCTAGGAGAGTGTGGGTTTATTTTCTGAAGAAGAAGTCGGAAGCTTTGCAGAAATTTAAAGAGTTCAAAGCACGGGTAGAGAAGAGTTTGGGCAAGTCGATTTTATGTCTCGGGTTAGATAATGGGGGTGAATATTGCTCCAAGGAATTTGATAAATTTTGTATGCAGGAAGGTATTAAGCACCAGAAGACTATACCATACACTCCACAACAAAATGGTGTGGCTGAGCGGATGAATCGCACAATCATGGAACATGCAAGAAGCATGCTTAGCGCAACCATGTTGGAGAAAAAATTCTGGGCGGAGGTTGTTAATACAATTGTTTATCTTATTAACAGGTCACCTACAGCTGTGTTGGATGGTTAGATTCCGGAGGAGGTTTGGTGTTGTAATCCAGTTGATTACTCTCATTTGCGCACCTTTGGTTGTGACGCGTTTGCCCATGTACCCAAAGAAAAAAGGTCCAAGCTTGATCCGAAGTCAAGCAAATGTGTTTTTCTCGGCTATGGAGATATAGTGAAGGGGTATAGATTGTGGGATCCTACTGCCTACAAGGTAATTATTAGCCGGGATGTAATTGTTCATGAAAAATCCATGCAAAGGAAGGAGGTACAGCAAAATCCTAATGTTGTACCTGTTGAAGTAGAATTTAGTGAAGATGAACATGCTGAATTTTTTGATCAGCATGTAGAACAGGAAGTAGAGCAACCACAACGGTCACAAGACCAAGAGCCAAAACCGACAGATCATTGGGTTAGAAGATCTACACGTCCACAAAAGTTTCTGGAAAGGTATTCTCATGTGTATTAGTTCTCTTTTGCTTTGTTAACTGATGATGGTGAACCTAGTTCATTTTAGGAAGCTGGAGAGTCTGAAAATGCAGGAAAGTGGAGGGAGGAGGAAATCAAGGCACTTCGAAAGAATAAAACTTGGGAACTTGTGGACCTCCCATCTGGAAGAAAGATTGTTGGAAACAAGTGGGTGTACAAAGTGAAGAAGAACAACGATGGGCTGTTGGAACGCTATAAAGCTCGCTTGGTGGCAAAGGGCTATGTGAGAAGTCAGGTGTTGACTTTAATGAAATTTTCTCTCCAGTTGTGAAGATGATTACTATCAGAGTTCTACTTGCACTTGTAGTTGCACAGGATTTGGAACTGGAGTAGCTTGATGTAAAGACTGCTTTCTTGCATGGTGATCTCGAGGAAGAGATATATATGGATCAGCCCGAGGGCTATGAAGAAAGAGGCAAAGAGCATTTGGTTTGCAGACTGAAGAAATCACGGTACGGGTTTAAACAAACGCCAAGGATGTGGTACAAGAAATTTGACATCTTCATGAAGAGCCAAGGTTTCAGCAGGAGTGAAGCTGACCATTGTGCATACTATAAGAGGTTTGACGATGGTAGTTTTATTATTTTGCTGTTGTATGTTGATGATATGTTGGTTGCAGGCCCCAACATGAAGAAAATCATTGATCTTAAGGCTCAGGCTAGGACATTTGAAATGAAGGATTTAGGAGCAACAAACCAAATTTTAGGGATGAAGATACACAGGGATAGAAAAGGAAGAAAGATCTGGTTAAGTCAAAATTCATATGTGGAGAAGATTTTGCAGCGCTGCAATACGCAGAATGCAAAACTAGTTAGGACCCCACTTCTTCCACACTTAAAAGTTGTCTTCCAACCAGTGTCCTAGAACATAAGCGGAGAAGACAAGCATGTCTCGTGTACCGTATTCATCAACAGTAGGAAGCCTCATGTATGCCATGGTGAGCACCAAACCGGATATTGCCCAAACAGTGGGAGTAGTCAGCCGGTACATGGCAAATCTTGGTAAGGAGCATTGGAATGCGGTGAAGTGGATATTCAGATATTTAAGAGCCACTTCAGATGTTGCCATTTACTTTGGATTGGCAGATTTGCAAGTTACAGGTTTTGTGGATTTTGATTATGGTGGAGATAGAGATGGGAGAAAATCCACTACGGGATATACCTTCACTCTTGTTGGAGGAGCGATGAGTTGGGATTCTAAGTTGCAGTCTGTTGTGGCTTTATCAACCACTGAAGCAGAATACATTGCAGCAACTCATGCCAACAAAGAGGCAATTTGGCTAGAGCGATTGTTGGGTGACTTCAAGGTAATTCATGAGAAAATTACGCTGCATTGTGATAGCCAGGGTGTTATTCAGCTAGTGAAGAATCCAACATTCCATGATCGCACGAAACATATTGATGTCGAGTACCACTTTATTAGAAATGTGGTAGAAGAAGGTAGGATCCTGTTGCAGAAAATCGACACTGAAGTGAATCCTGCAGATATGCTTACAAAGCCGGTCAAGGTAGAGAAGTTTGAGTGGTGCGAGAACTTCTCTGGGCTTGCTGAAAAAGTAACAAGGGCAGCATTGGGCAATTGGCACTGGATGGAAAGATCTTTGGCAGAAGAATTCCTGAATATTGACTTCAAGTGGGAGAATGTTAGGAATTGAAGTCACTATGTAGTACAGGCAGCCAGGAAACAGGATTGCAGCAGGTTCAAGCAGGCCAGCTAGACGTCCAGGCTGGTAGACGTCCAACCTGACGTCAAGCCAAGTAGACGTCCAACCTGACGTCAAGCCAAGTAGACGTCAGAGGAGTGGACGTCTAGGTAGACGACAAGAATGCGGAAGACGAACAGTCTTGGGAGCGGAAACGAATAGTCTTTTGGAGGCTTCCGTTGGAAGAGGAAACGAACAGTTTGGAGTCTTCCTTCTGCTCTATAAAAGGGACTTGACCCCTTGCATATGAAAGAGGGAGGTTGTTGAAAACGTTGAAAGACGTGGATGTAAATTTTGCTGAAAATAATAAAAGAGAAGTTGCCATTGCCCCGTGGTTTTTCCTGCACATTGCAGGTTTCCACGTAAATCTCTGTGTCACTTGTGTTACTGTTTCCGTGTTATATATTTTTGTTATTGTGCTTCCTCTTGCAGGTGATAAATTTTGAAGTTTTTCCTAACAAGCATAAACGAATGTATCTTTTTGCATATTGAATCAAAGTATTGAAGGTGGTTGCCCCCTCGAAGAGGTATGTGATTTTGTATTATGATTTGTGATATATATATATATATCTATATTTCTACATGTAGATTTTATATTGCAATATTCTGTTCTTTCATGAATTGCTGCTTTTATTGCAGTATTTATGTGGATGTGCTTATTTTAATTAGAAGGTTCCTAACAATGTAAGAAACCAAGGAACCTTTTGGTACATGTAATCTCTTTTAAGCCCACCCACCTTATTTCACAATTATCACCAATGTAGGACAGCTTATTATTAATATTTTAGTGGATTTTCATACAAATAGAGTTATTTAAGTATTTTATTTTATATGATATTACGTAGATTCAGTAATTACTAATTAGTCATTATTCCAATTTCCAATGACCATTTTCATGAGCAATCATTTTCTTCAATGACTTTTCAAAGTAATCTAAATTGGTGATAATTGTAAGGCATATTACCTGCATAGCACACAAGGATCTCTATTATAATTTCTTAAGATTGAAAGAATGCATTGTATGTTTTTTTGGTTGACTGATGGAGGAGGAGGGGCTTTTGTCTGAAATAAAAACATTCAGGCGAGTGTGAGTGAAGCATAGGAGGTGATATAGAATATAGATTATGAATTTTTAGATAATGCTGTAAGTTCAAAAACTACTATATCCATGATCCAGTCAAGCTATATTCAACAAAATGCTGACATAGAGGAAAACTAACAGTAGCAAACTGAGCAAGCCTATGCTCATCAAAAATGCAAAAGAGGCAGGTGAGAACAGGAAGCACAAAGACCATAAGCATCATAATAGGGGTACACAGTACCATCTTAAGCAGACTGAAGAACAAGCCACCAGCCATCCTGCCCACAAGGAGAAGTTGCTTTGAGGTAGAGACCTAGATGTGGCCACAGAGGGGTCTTTTGCCAGGGTCATGACAGCACCACCTGTGGATTCTGCTATAGCAGTGTTGATCAGCTGAGAAGCACAGTAACCGCTATCAGTGGGTTTGTTGAAGAAGTAAGCAGGTAAACAAACCCCTGAGAGAGGAGAGGGGTCTAAAAAAGTTTTTTGCTTCCAATATTGAGTAGCCAGGGAGAACTCCTTGTGTGTGATGGGCCCTCCTTGAGTAGCCAGGGAGACCTGCTTATGTGTGACAACCTCCCTGCAAACAGGAGAGCCACTCGCTGCTATCTTAACAGCACCAATTGGGCATCAGTCCTTCCTGGAGCACTCAGATGCAGCCCACTCACTGCCACTGCAGCTTCTATGCTTGCTTCGACTGCCAGCTACCCTTCTTTCTGAAACTGGAGATTGAGCAAGCGAAATGCAACCTAATGACTTTTTCTTTCATGTCAATAAGTTTGCCCAGTCTGACTTCGATGTTACTGAGCTTGCTTACCCACTTCCAGTTGTAGCTCATGCATTCCACAGCTGATTTTCTTGGGCTTATCCTTCATGATGCTTTGAAGCAAGTAGCTCTTCAGGGTAGCTATCTGCAACTTTCTCGTCTAAAGCTGTAAAGAACTGAGATAATCATAAAACAGAATCTTCCATATACTTAGTTCTGATGATGGGGGAGAAAAGATCATCATTGACAATGATAGCATGCTACATTGTAAAGAACAAAAGAATTACAAAAAATTCATTTGTTTGATGGACCTCTCCAGATGATCATTATGAGAGCTAGAATTTCCACCTTCACTACTACTAGCAAGATAAATTTCTGCTTAGAAATAGCAACAGGAATAAGTAGTAACCATTTTGCATACTCTCTCCAAGCTGAAAATATGAAAAGAAGAGAAATTGTCCAAACAGACTATAAAAGTTTCAAAAGTCTTCTGGTCTGTATAACTGTGATTAGTAATATGTGAAATGAATATCCTGTTTGCTGCTTGTGTTTACTTCAACTAGGAAAAGAAGAATCTACAGGGTCCAATTTCTGTCTCTACTCATTTTTGTCTTTCTTGCCTTCAACTTTTCCAGCTTCTGCAATTAATATTTTAGCAGAGGAGCCTCCTTTTGGAGACAAACATCAACATTTGGAATCCAAGTGGTGTTTTCAAGTTCAGATGTCAGTGATGTTACTGAAGATCCCATTTCTTTGCAGTCCATTGTCTGGCCTCAATTTTGCCCATGTATTCTTAAAAAATTAAACTGCCTGCTTAATGGCTGCTTCCCACCATGGATTGCAACCCGCTTTTACTACAATTTGACAACCCCTTCTACATTTCATTATGAGCTTCTATATTGGAGGAGATCCAAATTCCCTTAAAACATGTCCAATCTGGTCAAGATCAGTCAACTTTTTGTTTAATAGACTGCTAATGCTTGAACCACCTTGACTTTCATCATACTGTTATTTTGAGTTCAAAGCAGCAATGTGCATGGCATGTTAACAATTATTGCATGAGTGCCTCTAAGCATGTGATAAAGAGCCAAGGCCTCTTTGCCTTTGTCTGCATACTATCCAACCATGTGAGGGTTACCAAAGGATTGCAACTATTTTATTTCGGGGGAATAACTTGGCCTTTGGTGAACAGCCTTTTAAGCATGATTAATAATATGTTTGGAATTTTGAACTGGCGGTAGTACTAAGTGTGTTGGTCCTGTTGGCCACGGATCCGCCACCTGGGAAGGACTTGGTGTGTCAATGCGCCCTAGACCCTGCAGACCAACATTGAAAGGCCGGGAGGAAGGGATGCCCCCCGTGCCGATCTCCGGAGAAGGCCGGCTCCTTTCCTAACCTACTTGGGGGTTTTAGATAAGGGTGCAGGAAAGAGATTAAAAAAGGGGGTAAAGGGAACTGGAAAGAGATTGAAAAAGATAAGGGAACAGGAAAGAGATGTAAATATCATGCGTTTCGGGTGGGGGGAGAACAAGCAGCACGATCGCAAATTTGCATCCGAACCAACAACAATTAAAACAAAGCATGTAACAGAAATTGCAGCTGTTATTCTATCCTATGTATCCTTCTGTTTAGTATTCCAGATCCAAATAATCACCAATGCCCAAATCCAGAATTCAGAATTCAGACAGACAGAAATATAAATGGACATGAAGCAGAAATACTAGCAAAAGGCAGCATAAAAGACAGAGACAAGAAGCAGAGCCAAGGATGCTTTGAATTAATTAGAAGGTGGTCCGTCACAGCAGAGTCCTCTAGCAATATGTCCCCCCTCCACCTCTGTACAATGAAATGAGGCTGCTATTTATAGCGCAATTTTCCCCCCGATTACATTTTGGGCACAGAATCCCAGACCTGACAAAAGCTGCAAAAGCTGACAAAAGCGGCTGATGTTGACCTCTGCGGGTAAAGAATGTACTTGCAACAAGGTCCTCCTGAAAACGTGGCAGCTCCGTGGAAATCCGGTAGGTGGGAAGTTGAGTCAGTTTGAATGGGGGCAGATGCGGTACAATCTGTCAGTTCACGCTCATCTACCTCCCGTCACATCTTTGACTCGAATCTCGAGGCTGGACACTTGTCGGAATCTGATAAGGGGAAAAATCTGCCTTAGGAGCTCATATTTTCTTTCTTGCCCGACTTCGCCCAAAATCGGAGCGCAACCAGGCAGCGCAAAGGGGAAGTGGCGCAGTTGGGGAGGCCTCCGTGCCTTAGAAAATTTCTGGGCAGGCTTCGACATTCTTTGCCCGAGTGCGCGCAGGTAAGTGAGCGAACCCCGACTTCGCTGCGAAGTCGGGTTGCTCATCCAACACTTAGCCGTTTTTCAAATAAGTTGCCCAACTGCGCATGAACTTGAGGGCGCAACCCGACTTCGCTGCGAAGTCGGGTTGCGCTCAATACTTAGTCAAATTTTGGGCTCAGCTCTCTGCACGTCAGCTCCCCAAGTGCGCACAAAACTGAGAGTGCAACCCGACTTCGCTGCGAAGTCGGGTTGCGGCAACACTAACACTTAGAAAATTTTGGGCCTTTGTATGAGCGCAGTCGGGCGGGGCCCGACACTTAGTCAATTTTCTGGCCCGAAATTGAGCTTCCTGGTCCTGCTTCCCGGGGCCATAACTTTTGATCCGCTGACCCGATCGCCTATTATAATATATCGTCGGAAAGCTAGCGAGAAGATCTGCAATGATAAAATATCCAAAGCTTATTTCATCCATTTTATCGCCCCCGTTTATGGCCCGCGAAAACCCGAACACCTCTGCATGCTCTTTGCCGCTTTAAAGCTCCATACTTTGGCCAAAGTTTATCAAAAAATTTAATGTGGCAAAATTGCCAACATTCTGGCGGCGGCTCGCGGGGCATTGAGCTCGCCTCAATGTGAGGACCCAGGCCTTTATCCATTGGGCAACGGAGTCACCCTCGCCGTCCTCTTGATACTCACTGCCGGCAGCAACCTCTTTCTCAAACCCTTGGCACCCATGGCCCTCTTGGAACACTAAAAAAAAACACTGCACAAACTAAACTAAGAAAACAACTAAAACTTTGCATACTAGCCGGCTTATTTATATTATTTACACAAAAGTTTGCGGCATGATTGGCATGCCGCCAACACAAATCTAGCTTTGGTTGCCTATCCGGTGAACCTGCAGTGTCCGGACCAGATCTGATTGTACTTCAGTTGATCTTTGAAGTCCGGCTGGCCTCCCAAAGTTTGCCAGGTCGCGAACATGGTGCAACGTGGCAGGTTATCATTCATGCCGGTACCCATACAATTGATGAACAATGTGGCAAGGAGATTTGCCATACGGGAGCCCTCTTCGGGTACCGGTTGCGGTGATGGTTGGAGCCAATACCACCACTCTAGAGAGTCCACCACCTGTGGGCTCTCGAGCACGAGTTCCTCCAACTCCTTGATGCGATAGCAGGAGCTTTCCGACGATAGGCCTTTTGCCGGGGTCTCCTCAGGATCAACCTCCTGGTGAGGCATGCCTATTGGGCTTTGGCTGAATGCTTGCGTGCTATGCCCTGGGACACAAAAAGGGTGCAAAAATGTGCCCTCTTTGTGTTCAGAATTTGCCACTGGATTTTGTTCCTCCTCTTGGCCCGTCTCCCGATGGAAACTGCAAGCAACCATATTATTCATCATTTGGGCGGTGTTTGCATATTCCCACTGGTGACTTTGGACGAGATCTGCCTCTCGAGCTCCACACAGCTGCATTCTAGGGCTTTGCATAGTATGAGGGATTTGCCTTGGTGATTTTGCCAGATGAAGGCAAGCCAGAGATTCACCAACTCGGGCTTCCATATTTCAGCTCAATCAGAGTCGCCAGGTGATTTTGCCAGATGAAGGCAAGCCAGAGATTCACCAAACTCGGGCTTCCTTAAAATATGGAGACTGTAGGTGAACATTCATTTCTCCGCTTGTGAGGTCAAGGCTGCTCACCAAACCTTGATTCCTCCGGGGTGTCTTCTATTAGCTTAAAAAAAGGGCGCCTGCGATCAAGAAATCTGGATCTTCAACTCAGTCAGAGTCGCCAGGTGATTTTGCCAGATGAAGGCAAGCCAGAGATTCACCAAACTCGGGCTTCCTTAAAATATGGAGACTGTTCGTCCCACCGGCGTGCCAGAGACTGTTGGCCACGGATCCGCCACCGGGAAGGACTTGGTGTGTCAATGCGCCCTAGACCCGCAGACCAACATTGAAAGGCCGGGAGGAAGGGATGCCCCCCGTGCCGATCTCCGGAGAAGGCCGGCTCCTTTCCTAACCTACTTGGGGGTTTTAGATAAGGGTGCAGGAAAGAGATTAAAAAGGTGAAGGGAACTGGAAAGAGATTGAAAAAGATAAGGGAACAGGAAAGAGATGTAAATATCATGCGTTTCGGGTGGGGGGAGAACAAGCAGCACGATCGCAAATTTGCATCCGAACCAACAACAATTAAAACAAAGCATGTAACAGAAACTGCAGCTGTTATTCTACCCTATGTATCCTTCTGTTTAGTATTCCAGATCCAAATAATCACCAATGCCCAAATCCAGAATTCAGAATTCAGACAGACAGAAATATAAATGGACATGAAGCAGAAATACTAGCAGAAGGCAGCATAAAAGACAGAGACAAGAAGCAGAGCCAAGGATGCTTTGAATTAATTAGAAGGTGGTCCGTCACAGTAGAGTCCTCTAGCAATATGTCCCCCCTCCACCCCTTGTACAATGAAATGAGGCTGCTATTTATAGCGCAATTTTCCCCCCCCGATTACATTTTGGGCAGAGAATCCCAGACCTGACAAAAGCTGCAAAAGCTGACAAAAGCGGCTGATGTTGACCTCTGCGGGTAAAGAATGTACTTGCAGCAAGGTCCTCCTGAAAACATGGCAGCTCCGTGGAAATCCGGTAGGTGGGAAGTTGAGTCAGTTTGAATGGGGGCAGATGCGGTACAATCTGTCAGTTCACGCTCATCTGTCCGGTACCCTGGCGGCACACCTTCTGTCACATCTTTGACTCGAATCTCGAGGCTGGACACTTGTCGGAATCTGATAAGGGGAAAAATCTGCCTTAGGAGCTCATATTTTCTTTCTTGCCCGACTTCGCCCAAAATCGGAGCGCAACCAAGCAGCGCAAAGGGGAAGTGGCGCAGTTGGGGAGGCCTCCGTGCCTTAGAAAATTTCTGGGCAGGCTTCGACATTCTTTGCCCGAGTGCGCGCAGGTAAGTGAGCGAACCCCGACTTCGTCTGCGAAGTCGGGTTGCTCATCCAACACTTAGCCGTTTTTCAAATAAGTTGCCCAACTGCGCATGAACTTGAGGGCGCAACCCGACTTTGCTGCGAAGTCGGGTTGCGCACCCAACACTTAGAAAATTTAGGGCTCCACTGATGCCCAGGTGCGCACAAAACTGAGAGCGCAACCCGACTTCGCTGCGAAGTCGGGGTTCGCTCAATACTTAGTCAAATTTTGGGCTCAGCTCTCTGCACATCATCTCCCCAAGTGCGCACAAAACTGAGAGCGCAACCCGACTTCGCTGCGAAGTCGGGTTGCGGCAACACTAACACTTAGAAAATTTTGGGCCTTTGTATGAGCGCAGTTGGGCGGGGCCCGACACTTAGTCAATTTTCTGGCCCGAAATTGAGCTTCCTGGTCCTGCTTCCCGGGGCCATAACTTTTGATCCGCTGACCCGATCGCCTATTATAATATATCGTCGGAAAGCTAGCGAAAAGATCTGCAATGATAAAATATCCAAAGCTCATTTCATCCATTTTATCGCCCCCGTTTATGGCCCGCGAAAACCCGAACACCTCCGCATGCTCTTTGCCGCTTTAAAGCTCCATACTTTGGCCAAAGTTTATCAAAAAATTTAATGTGGCAAAATTGCCAACAGGTCCCTTGTTATATCTTACCTGTCATCTATTTTCCGCAAAATGTGTTCCAGACAAATTTCGTGAACATCAAAGTTCTTGTAGTTACGTGGCTTCTTTCGTCTCATTGCTTGTCAAACTGTTTTAGTGTGCCAGTTGTATATTCTAAGACGAGTAATGAGATTTTAATCCATGTAGATACTTGTGAGCTGTGTTTGTGGGTGCTGTAATTCAATGTGATGGCTATCCAGGCAATGTGTATGTTTGTTATCATTTTATTGTGTTGTGGATTATGCCAGTTAGAGGTTATTGTTATACTACATTAAGTAGCATTCTGTACTTCAAAACAAGCCTTGTATGAAAAAGAGGCGTCAATTACTTAGTAAACTTGTACATTTGTTACCTCTATTGTGTTATAAACTTTCATAGTGAGGGGCATGCCTCTTAGACCCCTTGTATTTTTATATTGAAAACTAAAATGAAGAAGTTAATTGCACAAATTATGTTTCATGCAAAAAAGAAACTGATGGTACAGTGTGGATGACATATGGTGACATCTCATTGTAGTCGAGTGTAACCTCTGAATAATTAATACATTGCCACTCTGACTTGACTTGACTGTCCTTGTAGTTGTTAATTTATTAAAAAAGCTCTATGAATACAGACAATCTTGTATTTATTGTAAAGTTTCCTGTGTCTTAAAGTAATTTAGCAGAATATTGTTTGTATTAATTAACAAGTGATCTTATGCTTTCTATGAGCAGGTGGCTGAAGAATGACTACGAAGTCTGAAATATTGCTACAGATCCTTGACACTGGTGGTAAACCTAACAGTTCAACAAACATAACCCTGCTTATGGAGATCACTCAAGAGGTGCATCGGATTCTTTCAATTTGATGTTTCAGGAACGATGACACAAGTAACATTAGAAAGCATAATTTATTTAAAATCAGATTTGAGGATAGTCAAATACATGATTATGACAAAGATTTACGCCTGATGAATTTTAACAGCAGGCCGAGGAGGAGAAGGAAAAACATTCTTTCCTCCAAAAATAAGCAAAAAGTAAGGAAGCATTACAAGTATTTAAATGAGGAAAGGAGGTTGAATGGCATGCTAAAGCTTAGAGCTTATTTTAATAAAAAGTATTAGAAGGGTTGCTTGCATTGGAGAAAGGGCAAGAAGATCTGGGAGATCCACAACCATGCATTCAAATTGCTTCCTGAAGGAAAGAAGAAGAAATTAATGCCAGTAACGACGGAAAGAATAACACATCCAGTGCACATAAATAGAAAGAATGGTCCAATGGAGATTTGCAGGATATGGATAGAACGACAAGCAAGATGACTCTGGAGGGTAAGCTGTCCAGGCTTGATGAATCTTTTAATGATGGTGATAGGATACAAGATCTTGTTTGTAAAAGGAGGGATCTTGAACTGAACTGGTTTATGCAAGCTTATGGATAAAATAAGGGGCAAAACACTAGCCAAGCAAAAAAATATGACTTAAATCAAAGGGGCAAAACACTAGCCAAGCAAGAAAATATGACTTAAATCAAAGGGGCAAAACACTAGTTAAATACGTTGACTTTCAATGAGACCCAGGTTCGAATCTTGCCAAGCGATACATGCATAATTGCCAAGCTGTTGTAATACCATTATGTGGTCACGATGTGCCAAGCTGTTGTAATACCATTATGTGGTCACGATGTGCCAAGCTGTTGTAATACCATTATGTGGTCACGATGTATTACGGGTGGGGCCTGTTTCAATCCTATATGACCAGAGAGAGAGAGATGACTGGAGGGAAAGTGGAATCAGCTGATGAGCTTGCTGCATGGATATGTGAATTGGGTAATATGAGTCAAAAGCACATTTCCATTCCTGGGCAAAGGATGAAGCTTGCAGAAGATTTGGGTTTTGATCGAATCCAATTTACAGCTGTGGAGGATGGATGTAATTATAGGGTAGATATTGATGAGAGAGATGGCTACATCCATTAGCCAGAAAGTGCTGAAACATCCATGTAATTGAAAGGGTGGATTCTGAAAAATTGTTGACTACGCCTGGGACCATATTCTGAAGATGGCCGAAGATCTTAAATGCAACCTTTTGTAGATACAATTCCAATACCTGTGAACTACTTTACAACTCTAAAACTAGTAATATCGCCAATGGAGCAGATGCAGCTACCCAAGGTGCTCAATAAAGAAGCTAATACAAAAACACAGTGCTTACATAACATAGGTTTAAAGGTTGAGGGCTTCACCAAAAGACCAATTTGAAAAGGGCATTTATGTTTTGCAGTAGAAAGTATTTCATTGGTAAGTATGGTGAAATTCAATTGGATGCTGATTCAGAGAATGCATTTTGCTTTAAAATATGAGGAAGATGTTGCATTTCTTCTTGGTGCAGAAAGGCAACTCCTGAGTAGATAATTGAGTAATACTGATATAATTGCTTTTAATTATTATTTAAAAGAGTATCCACATTAATGCTGATAATTTAGTGAGAAAGAAGGATATTGAAGTTTGCAACTCAGCAGATAATTGCAAGGGATAATCTCTATATTACTTTCACTTTTATTATGAGGAGAGGATTCTATACTACTTGAGGAAAATGAAGATGATTTACTTGGAAAGATCTTGACCTCTTTTGTTGTCTTTGTGTTTGGATTTTCCTCCACATTTACCTTTACATCTTTAATTCCTTTTGAACTTGAACTTACATATTGTACTTTCTCATTCCTTATATCCTTCTTTGTTTCTTCTAACCGGTGATGCAAGTGAGTTATGGTAGCCTTTTCCATAAGATGATGTAGATAGACTTTCTTTGCTCTTTTTTTTTTTTTGATATCAGGGGAATCGGTAACATCCTTTCATCTGTAATAATTGGGCATGGGGTCAGACATTCTCCTCGAGGTTTCTGCCTTCGAACACAGGTCAAATTATTGAAGCTGCCTCTATAACTCCTGCCTCTCCTTGGTAAACGTGGCCTGGAGTGAGGGAGATCCTCGGTGGCTTAGGGTTGGTACCGTCGTCAAGCTGGTGCACACTCAACAGACTCAAGTCAGACTACTACCTTTGCCCATATTGGGCATGCCCCCAAGGTTTGAACCTAGGTATCCTCTTGGTAAGTGCCCAAAGTCTTGCCAATCCACCTAACCCTTGGGAACTTCTTTGCTTCTTGTTTATATCCTTGATTTGATCTACCTTTTATTAATGTATCAATTCTTTGTTTTGCCTTGAAGTTTATCTTATGACCAAATTTTTGTCTCTTTCTTCATAGTTTTCACTTTGCAAACTTTTGCCAAGTGGCTAGTCTCATAACAATTGTGGCAATGAAATGTGATGTTTTCATAATCTACTTGTTGATCTCATTCTCTTGATTCAGGTTTAATCTTAATGGATTGTGGCAAAGGTGTTGAAATATCCATAGCAACACTATATAACATGTTTATGCTCCTTAATAGTTAGTCCTTGATGAATTCTCCTAAGGTATTTTCAATATTCTTCAAAGTATCCTTATTGAAAAAAATTCTTTAATAGTTCCTTTTTCAAAAGAAAAAAGTTCATTCCATGGTCTTAAATAAAGGGTATCTCTCCCTCGAAACCATGGGCCATCACTCAATATTTTATCCTTGGTTTCTAATTTAGAAAAGATGACAAGAACCTTTAGGAAAAAAACTCAGAGTAATTTGAATTTAATATCCACTTCCATTTGATCCAATCTTGAATCTCCAAAAACCTAGGCTAGGATCTATGGAACTTACATATTAACCTTGTGCTTTTCAAATCAATTTTATTATGCTCAATCATCTCATCCTTGATGGTCACTTCTGGAGTAACATCTGCTACTTCGAATGAACTTTATGTATATTTTCTCTTCCACTTATCTTCAACTCGGGCATCCATACTTCCAGCTAGCATCCTCACTTTCCATTAGGACTTTCAAATATGACTTTCCTTCCAAACTACTAGTGGGGTTGCGGTTAGGGCTCGCTCTCGAATCGCCTTTCTCTAGCCGTTCCTTTGCTTCGGTAATTTTTTGCAAACAATATTCAATGCATTCATGGTAAGGGTTTGAATCATTGATACACTGAACGAATCCAATACCTTTGCCATATTTGAAGATCTCAAGATTGGCTCGCACTTGTTCCCAGCTCGCACTTCCTCCCAACTCACACTCCCTCCTATCTCTTCTTTCTCCTGACGTTCCTTTGTTTCGACAATTTTTTTTTGGAAACAATATTTATCGCATTCATGGTAAGGGTTTGAAGCATTCATACGAATACGTTGCTTTCCTGTCATATTTGAAGATCTTAAGATTGGCTTAATGAGTTTCCACAGGTTTTTATGAGGGGTCTCGGTTCCCTCGTACTGGGGTTTGAACTTGTGTCTCTTGAATGAAAACCCAAGGACTTACTACTACGGTATTCTTCATGGGTAATTTTTTTTTTAAAGTTTACACTAGTTTTTCATGAGGGGTCCCGGTCCCCTCGTAACGAGGTTTAAACTTGGGTTTCTTGAATGAAAACCTAAGGACTTACCACTACGGTATCTCTCATGGGTCTTTTTAGATTTCCTTTATCTAAACAAGCTAGATGGATTCATTAAAAATAAATATATTGAAAAACTTATATACAAGTTGTTATTTAATTTTACATTTAAAAAAAATTGAATATATGGAATTGAAATGCATTCCACTAGAATATTTACAAGATTTTCCTTCTTAAAAGAAATATTTAATTATGATAGGAATTGATCAGGTGGGAAAATGAGCTCTGGCGATTTTTTTCTTTGAACTAGGGTTTATGGATTTTCGAAAAATCTCTGGCTTCTGCTGGCTTGCAGAAGTGTCTTTGGGGTACGATGGATCTGAAGGTTCGATCGGTGCCCTAGGAGGGTCCAATGGGGACTTCTTCGGCTCCTTTTCCAGGAAGTACCAGTTCTTACGCTGATTTGTTTAAAGAAGATTCTCCTCCGAAGAATGTCGAAGCCCAAAAGATGGCATATAAAAAGCTCTTCACGACTGCTGGGACTAGATCTTCAGCACGTCGTGTGAATGGTTGTTTGCCGCAGGCCGAATCCAGGCCAAAAATCGTCATTGAGCCCAGCATGGTTGAAGAGTCAGTCCTCTATAGAGCTAACCATGATTTAATCTACAAGTTCATGGGTATTCGCCCTTCCCTGAGCTTTCTGCATTCTTGGATCCGCCAGAACTGGGAGCCCCACGGTGAGTATTCATTGTGGTTTATTAGTAATGGTTATTTTATTGTCAGCTTCATGGCTCTGGCCGATAGAAATAAGGCCTTCGAGTCGGAGAAGAAAAACCATGGCCCGTCAGGGCTATTTGTTCAACCATGGAGGGTAGGATTCGATCCTCGTGTTGAATCTACTGCTGTCCCAGTGTGGATTCGACTTTATGCTCTTCCAATGGAATTATGGGGTGAGCATGTATTGGCAATGATTGGCAATTCGATTGGTAGACATCTGGGTGTTGCCAGAGACACTATTGAAGGGAGCATGGCGGTGTATGCTCGAATATGTGTGGAGATGGATCTCGACCCGGCCTTTGCCGGCAGAGTTGGAAATTGAATTGGCGGGTCTTTCCTGGATTCAACAGCTGGACTATGAGGCCCTACCCTTCAGATGTAGGGTTTGTCACAAGCATGGACATTTGGCCCGTTTATGTCCTATTAATATGAATGCCAATATGGAGGCCCCTACAGGAGTGCCAAACCTGCCTAAAGAGGATAAGGCTGCACCTAATAAAGATCCTATTAGCATCGGTCAGGGCCAGGAAGCTCAGAGAGAGGGTTTTGAACAACCCAGAAGAAAAATACGGACAAAGAAAAAGGAGGGAAAGGAGCAATCTCATCTCAGGCCTGCCAATAGGTATGAGATTTTTAAGTCATTGGTTGATGAAGAGGATCAATCTATGGAGGGCTTGGAGGGTTTCAAGGAAACTTCTTTTGTTCCCGGGCAACTCCCCCTCTCATCTTCTCCCGTCATACAACAGGTAGTTGATCCCTCTGAGGTATCACAGCCAGGTGTGTTGCGGTGCCTTAGTAGTCCATAACCGGGAGCAGATAGTATCTCGGGATGTTCGCATGGGGATAGCAGAGAAGAACAGGGAAAGGCCATCTTTGGGGATAACCCAGGTAGAAAAAAGATAAAAAAATAGCAATTCTCAGGGAGCAGGTAGAAGATCCAATAAGGAGCTGCTAGCAGCCCAGGGAGACAAATTGATCATGGGAGGATCGGTGAGGACAATTGACTCTTATTGCTCCCAGGGTAACCCATGATTATACAATCTTGGAATGTGAGGGGTTTAAACAGCAGAACCCATCAATCTGCTGTTCAAAGATTATTAGAGAATAGCAATACTGATTTTTTGCTTTTACAAGAGACTAAGATGTCTTTGGATCTTATGTCTAAAACAGTCAACAAAATTTGGAGGGGTGTTGGTCATATGGATGTGGCTGCCCAGAAGTTATTTTTGTCATACCTGCTATTATTTCGGAGGATGAAAATCAGGCCCTCCTCAAACCCATTGATAGGGATGAATTGAAAACTGTGGTCTTTGGAATGAGCACTGGTAAAACTCCTGGTCCGGATGGCTTCCCAATTGAGTTCTTTCAGGCTTTCGGGACTCGCTTAGAGGAAGATGTAAGGGTTGTTGTTGAAGAGTCCGAGAGAAAATAAGAGAATGCTTAAAGCTATAAACCACACGTTCATTACCTTGATTCCAAAAGGGGAGGAGGGGGTTCATATTTCAGATTATAGGCCTATTGCCTTACGTAATGTGTTGTACAAAATAATCACAAAGGTAATGGCTAAGCGCCTAAAACCTCTTCTTCACAACATTATCTCCTCTGAGAAAGGAGGCTTTGTTGAGGGACGACAGATTCCGGATGGGGTGGTTGTGGCCCAGGAAGCAATCCATTCAATGCACACTTCTGATAATAAAGGGATGTTCATTAAATTGGACATGTCAAAGGCTTATGACAGGGTTGAATGGAGTTTCCTGGCTAAAATGATGGCAGCCTTCGGCTTCTCTCAAGGCTGGATTGAGTGGATCATGAGCTGTGTCTCTTCCTCGACTTACTCTGTGCTTATCAAGGGCCTTCCTTCGCAACCTTTTGGAGCTTCTCGGGGTCTGCGCCAGGGGGATCCCTATTCCCCTTATCTTTTTCTCATTCTGGTTGAAGGTCTTGGTAGACTTTTCTTGAGGAGAAGACAGCAAGGCAGATTATTGGGTATTAGGGTGGGGGATGAAGTTTTATCGCACCTCCAGTTTGTGGATGACACTGGTTTGATGGGAGTGGCCAGCATCAGGGAAGCAAGAACGATTAGGGATACTCTTAATGTCTATCTCAGGGCTACTCAACAGGTCATTAATGACAAGAAATCCAAAGTGGTATTTTTTAATCTGGAGCAAAGGCTTCAGAACAAAATTTTAGAAATCCCGGGATTCACTAGGACTTCTCTCCCTGTGGTTTACTTGGGGATCCCCTTGCATTTCAAGAAGCTGAAATTAGACACTTGGAGGAATTTGTTGGAGTGTATCAAGGACAAAATTAATCACTGGTCTCACAAGTGGTTAAGTTATGGTGGCAGATTAACGTTCTTACAGTCAATCATTCAAGCCATGCCAATCTACAAATTTTCTATCCTGGCTGCCCCGCTTACAATATGGAAAGAGTTGGACAGGATGGCTAGGAAGTTTTTGTGGGAAGGAGCTAAGGGAGAGAGAAAGTGGGCCTTAGTGGGTTGGGATAAAGTCACCCAACCCAAGGTAAAAGGTGGGTTGGGATTGAGAGGATCCAAGTTAAATAATCAAGCCTTGGCTGGAAAGTTGTATTGGAGGTGGATTTCCCAACCAACTTCCTTATTCGATAGAATCCTAACTAGTAAATATTTGGGTCAAGTTAACCCCAATGAGGTGGGCCGTTTCCCTCTAGATGGTACTGGATCTTTAGTGTGGCAGGCTCTCAAGCTAGGATCTTAGGTTATTAAAGACCAATTGTTTTGGAAAGTGGGGAGAGGGGAGAAGGCTCGTTTCTGGACCGATTCATGGGATCAGTACCCACCCATCATTGTTGAATTCCCCGAGTTACTTCCAATAAAATCTGCCATAGAAACCAAGGGTTGGGTCCAAATTGAAAGTTATTTCAACACTACTCGATTGGGGGAGTATAAGTTTAAGAAGTTTAAGAGGTTGGAGGAGTGGCCAATTCCAATCCCCCCGGAGTTGGCGCCCATCTTGACCAAAATCTTGACAGAAAGGTTTCTCACAGGGAGAGACGAGGAGGATGAATTAGCTTAGGGCTATGGGAGCCTTGGTGTTTATACAGTGAAGGACGGATATGACAAGATCCTCCCAGAGCCTCCCCCCCATTCTTATCCGGTTGAGGATTGGAGAAAGATTTGGCATCCCAAGGGCTGGCCGAAAGTAAACTTTTTTGCTTGGCAGTTTATGCACAATGGTATTCTCACTTTTGACAATCTCAGATGTAGAGGAATCATCGACCCTTCTCAATGTGTTTTATGCCACAAGAACAAGGAGACAACTGATCACTTGATGTTTGAGTGCCCTTTCACGCGTCAGATTTGGAAGCGATGGTTCTCTCCCTATAAAATCCAGGTTAATGGTGACATGAATCGGTCTAATATTTGGGAAAGATGGAAGCGGGGTAGATTTAATTCCAAAGCTCTTCAAATTGGGTGGGAGCTTGGCTTAAACTTCATTTGGTGGCAAGTGTGGTTGGAGAGAAATGCTAGAATTTTTAGAGAAACCTTTTCCTCGCTAGATGGAGTTTGGCAGGTCATCTGGAGCAAAGTCACAGAAATTGTTGTCGTCTACGCTAAAGAGGAAACTCAGGTTGGTCCTGGGCCAATGGAAGAGGGAGTTGAAAAGCAAGAGGGACAGGATAGAGCCAGTTGGAAACCGCCCCCAGAAGGCTGGATTAAAATCAATACTGATGGTGCTGCAAAGGGCAATCCGAGTAGTGCCGGAATTGGCGTGGTCTGCCGGAATCATGAGGGGATCAGTGCTCTATTGGGAACTGCAGGGCTTGGGTAGAGCCACAAATAATGAAGCAAAAGCCATTGCTATCAAATCTGCTTCTATTTGGGCAGTTACTCGGGGCCACATGAGGATAATTCTTGAATCCGATTCTCAAATTCTGGTTGGAGCTCTAGACTGCATGAGGAACTTTGCGTTGAAAGCTTGGAGGTTGAGGATTCTGGTCTCTCAAATCAAGGAATTATGGAGGGAATTAGATGATGTGATTCCAGTTTATGTGAGCAGAGATTTAAACAAAGCGGCCGATTTCCTGGCTAAGATGGGTGCTGAGAAAGAGGTAGGGGTGCAGTTGCACAATGACATGCCTATTGAAGATGAGGTGATTAGGCAGGGCCTTGAAAGATCCTTGAGACAATGATCAAAGAAAAAGCTAAGGGTGGTTTTTGTCGCGATTTTGCGACCTGTTGCGCCATCGCGGCCATTGGAGGTAAGCTGTCGCGATATCGCGACGTGTTGCGCCGTCGCGGCCGCTGGAGGAAAGCTGTGGCGAAATCACGATATGTTGCGTCGTCGCGGCCGCTGGAGGAAAGCTGTCGCGATATCGCGACATGTTGCGTCGTCGCGGCCGCTGGAGGAAAGTCGTCGCGATATCGCGACATGTTGCATCGTCGCGGCCGCTGGAGGAAAGTTGTCGCGATATCGCGACATGTTGCGTCGTCGCGGCCGCTGTGGGAAAGTTGTCGCGATATCGCGACATGTTGCGCCGTCACGGCCGCTGTGGGAAAGTTGTCGCGATATCGCGACATGTTGCGCCGTCACGGCCGCTGTGGGAAAGTTGTTGCGATATCGCGACATGTTGCGTCGTCGCGGCCGCTGGAGGAAAGTTGTCGCGATATCGCGACATGTTGCGCCGTCGCGGCCGTTGGAGGAAAGTTGTCGCGATATCGCGACATGTTGCGCCGTCGCGGCTGTTGGAGGAAAGTTGTCGCGATATCGCGACATGTTACGCCGTCGCGGCTGTTGGAGGAAGGTTGTCGCGATAACGCGACATGTTGCGCCGTCACGGCCGCTGGAGGATTTGGTCGCGATTTCGCGACATGTTGCGTTGTCGCGGCCGTTGGAGGAAAGTTGTCGCGATTTCGCGACGTGTTGCGTCGTCGCGGCCGTTGGAGGAAAGTTGTCGCGATTTCGCGACGTGTTGCGCCGTCGCGGCCGCTGGAGGAAAGTTGTCGCGATTTCGCGACGTGTTGCGCCGTCGCGGCCAAGAGAGGAAAGTTGTCGCGATTTCGCGACATGTTGCTCCGTCGCGGCCAAAGGTGGAAAGGTGTCGCGATTTCGCGACCTGTTGCTCCGTCGCGGCCAAGGGAGGATTGTTGTCGCGATTTCGCGACAGGTTGACTTTTTGCGGCCAAGGGAGGATTGTTGTCACGATTTCGCGACAGGTTGACTTTTTGCGGTCAGAGGAGTCTTGTGTCGCGATTTCGTGACTTGCAGCTTTTTCGCGGCCAAAGGTGAAGTTGGTGTTTGCTGCGCGATTTCGCGACCAGTTGTTGTAACAGACCAATCAGCTCCCTCAGCTAGCTTGGTATTGGTTCAAGAGATTTGGCTCCATTGCAAATCTTCCTCTTCTCTTGTAATCATGTGCTTTCATTGTTTTCGGTTGGGATGTGTCTACTCCCAATTGTAACTGATCTTTGTTTTAATACAAGTTTTTTTTCAATTTTTTCAAAAAAAAAAGAAATATTTAATTAATTGTAATCATGTCATTTGATATTTGATATTATTTGTTATATATATGTTTATATATAAATTAAAGTTTACAAAAGTAGGGTAATAGAAAAATGATTTCCATTTTAATTTAAAAAATTATTAAAAAAAAACTTTTAAACAGTATTTATCTTTTAAGAAAATTCCTCTATTTTTTGGTTAAATATTTTTTTATCAGTGGTGTATCAAAGTAAACCTGAAATGCCTTTATTAAAGAAGATTTATTCAACTTTGATGTAGAAATCCAAAACATTTAGGTAGCGATGCTACATGGAGATATATATATTTTTTAATTTTTAATGAACACACACCCATCCCCTCACACACTCACCCATGCTACGGTTTAAATCTTGGACCTCTCGAAGAAGAGCTAAATCCCAAACTGTTGCGCTGTCACATCGGGGCATTTTGTAAATGAATTCCACTAGAATATTTACAAAATTCTCTTTCGTGATCATGTTATTTGATGTTTTATATTATTTTTATAATTATTTAAAAAAATATTTATTTAATTATTTAATTATTATATTTTAATTTATAAGTATTAAATTATATATTATATTTTTTTTTGATGAGGAACCTTTTATATACAACATATCCGCAACATGTGAGGGGAGAGATTTGAACTTGGGCCTCTCGATAATTGGAGAGTTTTAACTACCCACTTGCTCTCCAACTCCTCTACATGAGTGGATATTATATATTATATTTATATAACTTAATGTTTATAAAATTAGGATAATAGAAAAATAATTTTCATTTTAATTTAAAAATTATTAAAAAAACTTTTAGACAATATTTATTTTTTAGGAAAATTCCTCTATTGTTTTTTGGTTAAACATATTTTATTTGTTCTTGATCAACATAAAGATGAAATGCCTTTATTATAAAATATTTATTCAACTTTGATGTAGAAATCCAAAGCATTTAGTTATTGATGCTATGTTGGCGCATTTTGTTTATGTATATATTATTTTATCTTATCTTATTTAATGTTAGCTATTTCTTTATTATGTTGGTAAAAATTTATTAAATCAATAAAACCATACAAGAAACATAGAATCCCAAAACAATAACCCTTACAAGGGCTAGAAGAAAGAGACCCCAAAACCACCAAGCACCCGACCAAAAGACACCCAACAAACAACAATGTCCACAACAAGCAAATTAGCAAGATGACGAGAACAATCCAATGGGAGTTGATCTCCCTAATATTTCAGTCTTCCTAAAACTCAAAAGCCCATTTTGCCAAGCAATCAACCACACTATTCCATTCCTTGGGAATATGAACAAAGGAAATAAACTCCAGATGCCGACAACTTTGAATGATCTGCCGAGCCACTAACGTCAGTTGCCAATGAACATTAGAAATATTACGAGTCTTCAACAAATTAATAATAATCTGAGAGTTCGATTCATAGATTATATTTCGCCATCCCAGAGCATAACCTTTTTCCAAAGCAAAACGAATAGCTATGGCCTCCATATAATTATTAGTTTGCTTCCCCTTATAACAAGAGAAAATGAAAAGAGCTGCACCACTACTATCTCTCTCAACACCACCATATACTTGCATACCCAGATTCCTCTGGAAGAGCCATCAGTATTAATCTTAAACACCCCTCGAGGCGAAGGATGCCATCTGCCATCTCTTTACACTTTTTGATTGAGGCCTCTCCTCCCGACCGATAAAGAAGCCAAATTTGCTATATAATACATGAGGGCCTAATACTCCACGCAACTTGAAGAAAAAAAAGCCTTAGTAGGAGGTCTTTCTAAACTCCCCCAGAACTCAACAAGAGAAGAGGCATGAGAACAAGACTGTTTCCACACCTTCCACCAAAGATGCCAAATTTTTTCTCGCACAAACAAACACATTTTTTAGTTTTTATTAGTGTAGTGGTTTTTATATACAATGAAACATTTTTTCAATTGATTATTTACATATATATATATATATATTTTTTGAATTTACATGGTGGAATCGGTAGCCACCACGAATCCGGGCAGGCTGTCCGGCTTTTATGGCCGCCATAGTATTCTGCGTTGTCCGTCCCGGAAGCCGCCACACAAATCTTCGCGCAGTCCGCCCCTATAACCACCATGCCACAATCATTTTAAACCTTTTACGCCGCTGAAAGCACCAGGAAAGGGACAAGCGTTCAGTCTGGTGAGGCCCGAGATTTGAACCTTGGACCTCCGCCCCCCTTATGGGGTTTGGATGAACCAATTGGTCTACACCTCGGACCTTGATTATTTATATATTGAAATGGGCTTTATATGTATTGCATCATCACCATATGTGGTATTACAGCTTAAATATATATATATATTTTTGCTTGATAGGAGAGTTGGTTACTACCACACTTTTTAAGTAGTTAGCAAGCGCAAGGTTCAAACCACAGGGGCTGCATCCACCAAACCTATTCCACCTCGTTGTTTTATAGCCCGACGTGAAATGGACCACTGGGTGCTCAAGATTCGTACCGTCGTTGTCAGTTACTTAGAGGATTCAAATCAAACTACTATTATTCATGTATTGCTTGGTAAGTGCCCAACCAAACTAGCACTTACCAATCCACCTAGCCCTTGGGGGTTACACAACTAAAATATTATTCATGTATTGCTTGGCAAGACTTTAACCTTGGTCTCTCCTTGAATGTTGAGGAATCTAACTAGTTAAGCTAATGCCATTTGATAAAAATTGAGTTTAAATGAGTTTTTATGAGGTGTGCTGGCCCCCTTCTATAGGGGTTTGAACTTGGGTCTCTTGGATGAAAACCCAAGGACCTACCATTATGGTATCTCTCACGAGTCAAAATGTTAGGATAAAACATGAGTTTTTAGGATGGGTCTCAATCCCCTCATATCAGGGTTTGAATTAGGGTTTTCTGAATGAAAACCTGACTTACCACTACGGTATTCCTAGATGAAAACCTAAGGACTTATCACTATGACATCCCTCCCAAGACTAAAAATTGAGTTTACACAAGTTTTTATTAGGTCTTGTCCCCTCGTGGGTTTGAACTTGGGTCCCTTGGATGAAAACTCAAGGACTTACCACTATGGTATCTCTCACAGGTTATATACAATGAAAAATTACAACATATTTTATATTTAAATAGAACTTTTAAATAAATATAAGTTAATATATTTCAATTTATTATCAAAGAGTATTAGTTCAATTTTTTTTTTTGTCTTACGTAGGGAACCTTTATAGTCCTTAGCTTGCTAGGTAAAAACAAAGTTAACGGGACCTTGACCCTCCCTTCAGGGAATTGAGCAAGGACAACCCACCAAAAAGCACTTGGCCACTACCAATCAACCTATCCCTTTTTGGTCTTCATCTATTTTTTTAGGAGATTTTTGAATCTTATTGAGTGATACATAGATAATTGTCAAGTTGTTTTAATCTCAATATATATATATATATATATATATATATATATATATATATATATAAAATGAATATTAACATTATTTACTTTGATATATATATATATTTTTTAAAGCATAAATGTAAGTACAAATTAAAAAAATGTAAAATATTAGAAGTTATAAAGATTTTCTAATTGATTATATAGGTGTGGAACGAGTTCCACCTATGTTGTATTAATTGCAATGTTGTTTGATTTCAACAAATCATATTATCATGAATTGTCTTTTTAATTTTTGTTTTTTAAAACATAAATGTAAGTAAAAATTAAAAAAGTTTGATTATATAGGTTTGGAACGAGTTCCACCTATGTTGTATTATAATTGCAATGTCGTTTGATTTCAACAAAACATATTATTATGGATTGTTTTTTTATCTAAGTGTTCGTAATGTTTGGATTTGAAGTCAATGCTTGAACAATTGCTTCTTATTTAATATTGATCAATAAAATCTTGGACAAAATATTATAACTATTTTATTTATTGGTTATATGTTTAGTTATCAAATTCGTTGAATTTTTAACATGAAATTTGAAATTTGTCAAATTTAATATTGACACAAATAAATTTGGCAAACAAACCTTAGATTCGGCGTGGGAAAAAATTGAGTGAATGCAGAAAGGAAAAACGGTGAACAAACCTTAAATCGGGTATGGGAAAAAATTGAGTGGAAATACATGCAAAAAGAAAAAACTGTGAACAAACCCTAATTCGGCATGGGAAAAAATTGAATGGATATGCATGCAAAGGGAAAAACAACCCAACAAGAATTTTTTTGGTTCTCAAAAATGCGTGCAACTTGCTATGTTAATTTGTAGTTTTGGTTTTTGATAAGCGCACTTGTTGTTTGCTTTCGTGTTGCAGATCACGCGCAATGGAGTTTCGGGGACAAGGGAATACAAATTATATATAAAAAAATAATAATATTTTTATGAAATTTGATCGGGAGTTTTTAAGTAGGGAATACAAATTATATATAAAAAATAATAATATTTTAATGAAATTTTATGCGTTTTATACGGTGTGAAACGACACCAAATTGCGTGCAGAAGACATCCAATTTTATTATTAGTTTTATTATTATTATTTTGATTTAGTAAACCAAATGTTTTCAATGGAGGTTTATTATTGTTATTTTTATTTTTAATTAGCGTGCGGGGTAATGTATTAAACAATATTGGTTTTATATTTAATCCACAAAAAATATTGTGTATACATAAGTTCATATATATACATATATCGAATTTTATTTCAAATTTTTAAACATGACGAATTTCAAGAATGTCGAATTCGAACACGAACTCGAACTTGATAACTAAGATTATATGTATGTTTTGGCAAGGTTCGTTGCCTTCTTGAAAGTCAAGGAATTTAACTTGTTGAGCTAAAGCCATTTGATAAAATATTATAACTATATAATATAAATAATTTTAATAATTTACTATTTGTTTGAAAAATTAGAGTTAGCCTTTATTTTTTTGTAAAATTCCTAGCAAACACTTATAGTGTATATATAAGTGGGATTGAAACGAGCTCCGCCCATATTACATCATGACCATATAATGGTACTACAATGGTTTGACAATTATGCATGTATCACTTGGCAAGATTTGAACCTAGGTCTCCTCCTTCAAAGTTGAGGAATGTAACCGAATAAGCAAATGCCATTTGATACACTTATGTTAAATATTGTTGTAAATAATTTTACTCTTTTGACAATTTCGAAAGTCAAATAAAAGACAAATACAAAAAAAGTTGGATGAAGCTCTGGTTCTTTTAGTGCGATTTTGGTGGAATGGGTAGGGTTTGAACGATCTTTTTTTAGGGTTTTAACATGGTCCCTAGCCCTGGCAGGCCAACGATTAACACTGATACAGTAGAAGGGAATGTGTGCAACAATGGCTTCAATAAAGCATCCAAGAAAGTTTGTCCTAAAGGTGGTCCACGAGGTAACTCTTCCTCCCCTGACATTCTTTTGTGACATGATTTTGACAATGCATGCAAGTGGTTAGAGTCTTATACTTTGATAGGGTATTTTGTTGGCCATATCCCCAATGAATCTTCCCTTCATGCTTGGGTGAACTTCGCTTGGACTCCCCATGGGGTCAAGCTTGAAATGATCCAAAATCTCACCGAGGACTCTTCTTTTTTCGCTTTACGGGTTTTGCCATGCCAAAGCAATCTATGTGTCATGGTTTGATTATGGGGCTTGAAGCTCACCACACTATCATGGTTCAAGGTTTTATTAAAGGACAATGCGTCAATGTGCTAATTGTTTCAAAGAATGGAAGGGTCATTTGTCTCCAAGGAATCAAACCCTGTCCTTCCAAGATGTTTGACTCACATCACATAAAATTCTTTGCCCAAGTCAATTGCATGGAGGTTCAGTCCTCAGATCTATTTGTTCCAGTGCTTAATGAAGAAGGTCAAATCACTCTTCAACCTAAAGCAGTATTGGGGTCCAGGGTTTGTAATCTTTAGACTCAACACCTTCAAGAGCTCCTCATAAAATGGTAGGATCTTCTAGTAGATGATGTTGTGTGGTAGCTTGAGAAGCATTTTCCTGTCTTTTCCAACTTTGGGATCAAAGCTTTTTAAGGGAGGGAGTCATGTTATAGTTCCAATATAGCCATGTCGACTATTTTTAATAATTTTTTAGTAGCGCAGTCCCCTAGGTGTAATAATTAGTCTTTGAGCATTTAGGGTTGATTTTATTTATAAATATGATGAAATATTATTTAGTGAGGATCATAAAAGAATACTTATTTAAATTGTCACATGCTGCAAGAGAGACTTCATCCTCTCCAAGTGGTTAAGAGACTTTGCCCTCTCTAATTGGCTTTTGGGTTTGCTTGGATTTGATTCTTATATTTGATTTGGAGTTAAATTATTATTTATGAATTATTCGTATTGCTGCTATTAATTGAAGTTGTTCCATAACACTATGAGCATGGGCCATGGTACATATGGAGCTCATTGCTCGTATTTTCCCCATGGACCTAAGATTTCTCTGTTTGAAGAAAGGACTACTAAATTCTTGATTTGGATTGAATTCCTTGCCCTTCCCCTCCCCCTATGGCTCTTTTTGAATCGCATAGCGACTCCCTTGGGTCGGGTTATTTTTGTCGAGTCGAACAAGTTTTTTCATGCATGCTCTTAGAAGCATGTGTGTGTTGAAGTTGATATTTCTTGAGACCTCAAAGAAATATTGGAGATTCAAGTTGGTGATTCTATGATTTCATAATGGGTCTTATATATCAACCTATCAAACACTTATTTTTGTTGTCAATCATTTGATCATAAGGTCAAAGACTGTCCCCTCATGCCCCATAATAAGGACAAAAAAATCCCTAGATCATCTACTGTGCCTGCTCCTCAAGCCAAGGAGGATGGTTGAAAAACTATTGGTGGGCATAAAAATACGCGCTCTATAGCCACTAAGGTTTCACAGCCAAAGCCAGTTGTCGTACCTTCATCAAAGCCTTTAGAGAAGGCGAAGGAAAAGGATAAGGTTGATCCTCAAACAACATAAATTGCTAGCAAAGAGGCTCCTAAGCCTCGACAAAATTGCACCCCTAGGGCAATGACATTGATTGTTTCTCAGCCTACTATGAAAGCTAGTTTCCCCTCACACTCCCCCTCGGCAAGTGCTCGATGCTCCCGCAATACGCGTTGTGGGGAGCAGAGGGTGACTTCATACCAGAGAAAAGAATGTATCTGTATCAGTTGGGCAATTGTGATCCATAATCCTTTAACAACTACAGTGCACTAGAGTACCTCGATGACAAGGATATGCCCTTAGACTCTTTACCTCAATGAACTTCCTTTCTTGAAATTTTTTGGGTCTAACGAATTATAAGCAAAAGTTTACAGTGCGAAAGGTTCAACAGTTTTTTTTGGATCTAGGTATTTTGTGTTTATACGAAGTGAAAGTTATAGGTTTTTTGCTTTCCTCAGTGTGTCATGCCATTTGGTTGAAAAATCACTTCACAACAATCATGAGCCAATTCTAGGTGGTGTCACCACCTTTATTGCGCCATGTTGGAGACCCCATATGGTGGATCACAAATGTAACCCCACCGATAGAGCATTATGGACCATATTCAACATTAATAAACATGTGTTGGGGGTGATTAATGGTTATGCTTTCAATGATGCCATAGAATGAACCCACTTGGATTTGGATTGCAAAATCTTTACCTTCTACCACATGGATTCTATGTGGCGATTGTAATATGATTGAAACTACCTTAGACAAGAAGGATGGGAACCACATGCATTGGACAATGGGTGAAAGGGCTGCATATTTCTATATGCACCATAAATTGGGATTTTATAGGCCAATATCATCATAACCTTGGTACATGTGATCTAGCATGTGGGTTGGAACTAACAGGATACTCAAATGGCTCGATAGGGCAATGTTGTCAGGGTAACCCATATTTAATTTTGGTAATTGCTTTGCTCTCTTGATGTAAACATTGCACGAGGTAGTCCTATCAAACCACCCCCCAATTTGCTTTTGCATTGAATGGCAGAATGGCAAGAATGTCTCTCCAAGTAGTCAATTCTATTTGAACATGTCATTGTTTAGCCATAAGCTCTCTTTAGTCCACATTCACCATATTTAGAGCTTGGTGCCACATCCTCATACACAAAATAGATGGATAGATTGGTGGAATAGTGCAATTGAGTTTACCACGCGCTTCCTACACACTTATGAACGATAGTTGACACTTTTTCACCGTCACTCATATGAGGTTACCACCACTTCCAAGCTAAGGCAAGACACTTTGGAGTTGGAAGCTCAACCCTACTCTACCACTCTTCAGCTGCATGTGGCTAGACTTAGACACCAACAACAGATTGTGGATGCCTATGCAGCCTGTGGAGTGCAACTTAAAGCTAGATTTCATTGGCTCAAATGGGGGGATAAAGTCTCTAAGGAATTATTTCAACACCTTAGAGGGCGAGATCCTATGCAAAATATCAAGTCCAGTCAAGAGGGGTAGCAAATGCTCTTTAAGCTTCTTAATATTATACAAACCTTTGTTTGGCACTATTAATAGGTGTTCATAGCGTAGGATCTTTCTTTTTCTTAGGACCTTGCTCTACAATGATGTACTAGCGTAGTATCCTATTGGCTCTGCCTTACAAAGGACTCTCTATGACAACCCTATGTTTCAAAATGAACTTAAAGTGATTGTTCTTTCCATGGCCAATGATAAAGTTCCTAGTACAAATGGGTTCCCTTGAGTTTTATAAACCCCTTTGGGAAATAGTGGGACCTAACCTTCACCAAATTTACCTTGAAACCCTAAAAACCAACTCTTTGGACTAGTTGATCAATAGAGTCAAATATTAAACTCACACAAAACTGGAGATCCTAAGGATATTTACAACTCAAGATAAATCACTTTACTCAATGTCTCCTACAACTTGGTCTCAAGTTGAGGAATATTTTCCCCTTCATCATTCTCCTAGAGCAAACTCGATTTATCAAAGGTATATACATCTTGGACAACATCATTGCTATTATAAAAGGAATGGAATGGGTAAGGTTGTCTCAACAGAAAGCTTTGTTCCTCAAAATTGATTTTACAAAGTCTTATGATAGGATTGAGTGACCCTTCATCTTTGCCATACTGCAAGTGTTAGGTTTTGCTCCTACTTTCTTGGGCACTATGAAAACATTATTTGCAGATGCTTTAGCCTACATTACTATTAATGACCAACAATCATCCTTCTTTGGGTTGTACAGATCAATTCATCAAGGCTTCCTTCTTGCCCCAACTTTATGTCTTAGCAGTAGAAGGATTTGGCTACCTTGTTGCCATTTCTATCACCAAGGGTCGAGTGAAAGGCATAACCTTGCACTTTGTAGATGAATATTTTCTTACTCTTATTGAAGAGAAGGATAACACTGAATAGGTCCTACAGTGTTTAGACACATTTCACCTGCTTCTGAGTCTAATATACAATGACAAAAAACTCAATGCTATAGATAATCCTTTCTATCGAAGCCTTGCTGATTCAACCGATACGGTTGGAAGTGGATTCAATATGGAAAAATATTCTCATTCCTTGGGATTCCTTTAGCTTTTTAGTCCTCTTTCTCTACCCTTTGGCAATATGTCCTTGATAGAGTAGAAAAAAGTTACAAAAATGGCTTCCCAAGCCTGCTACGCACCAAACATAGCAAGTCGACTATGTTTTCCAAGTGAAGAAGTTCATTATAAACATCATATGAATTTTATTTAATTATTATGTATCATCTCTATTATTTATCATTCATCTACGCTACTCACATAATTGCCTTTACGGCGAGGGTGTGCCCACCTAAAGTGGCCAATTGATTTGATTATATATTATATACTTCTTCATCGTCTGTTCAATTTTTGTTACACATCTGCTTGATGGGTTGTTGTGCTTTCTGTTGAAGTAATTATTAATTAAAGTAATTGGGAGAGGGGTAGTTATACCTCTCCAAGTGGTATCAGGGACGCGTTTGCGTGTAAGAACTCGCTTCCATCGCTGCATTACATACAAAAAATAAGACTTGGCATAAACTTTGAAATTATTCGTAGACACACGGGCGTAATACATACATCATAGGAAAGTTTACACTCTTGTATTCCAATACGCCATAAAGAAATCGTAGTTCGACAAGGGTAATCCAGACCACCCAGTTTATCATCATCGCTGCTACGAGGCAAATTGCATCTCAAGAAGAAAAAATAACAGCGTCTCAAATATCTGAGTAAAAGTACAGCTTGGCAAAACGTTAGCTAAATCCAGTTTCAGTTGGATTGGGGTTTTCAAAGGGAGGAATTTTCATCGTGCCCAGGAAAGTAAAAGCGGTGATCCATCGTGAAAAAAAAAATGATTATTCTCCACTGCCGAAATCCGTAGAACGCTCAGGAAAGTAAACCTAAAATTAAACTTTATTCTCCTAAGGTTTGGGTGCAAATTATTTCAGCGAGCCATACGTCGCCACGTGTCGAAATGAATCGTTTACTCTCCAACGCAGGATATTATCCCACATTACACGTGCGAAGGTGCGATAGGGAAATAAAGGTAACCATTCTCATAACAATACTTGACCAACACTGTTGTTCAAGCCTTCTTCCTCCGCTTCGTGCCAAACTTTCGTCTAGTCCCGTGTGTGTCCAAACACTGCATTATTGTCGTGTCAAACCATTAACGTCCAACCCTCTGCCTAGTTCGCATGTCCAAGGGTCAAACCATTGCTGAGTCATAGGGTCAAACCATTGCTGAGTATCCAATTCGTGTGTTGTGTACCCTCTGCCTAGTCCGTGTCCAAGTGTCAAACCATTGTTGAGTCTTCGATTCGCGTCTCGGTTGTGTCACGTTCTCGTGTGTCGAGAGTCTCCAATTTGCGTCTAGGTTGTGTCACGTTCTCGTTATCTGTAGTCATCCAGTTGTCGTTATATCGTGTCATGAGTTTCATTTTCGTGTCATCTCGTTTGTGTACCTAGATTGTGTCATGTCGTCATTTGCCTTGGTGTTAGTTCTTCGTCTGTCGTCCTGTCCAGTGTGTAGCAAGTTATAGTGTCCCTTGTCGTCATGCCTAGTGTCCTCGAGTCATGTTTTCGATCAAGGTTACAAAGTAGTTGTCTAGTCAATCCCATATGTGAAAAGTTGTCGAAAAATTGCTAGTCAAAAACTGTCGAAAAGTTGTTGGTGACAAATTGTCAAAAAAATTGCTACTCAAAAGTTGTCGAAAAGCTGGTGAAAAGTTGCAAGGAGAGCCAAAATTCAAATCCGCGTCACAGTTGGAGTGACAATCAGGTGGAATATAAACCAAAATTTTGGGAAATTTAACAAATTTGTGCAGAAAATTGAAGGTCAAAGGCTCCTAAGCAGGAAATTTTAGAAGGTGCATGAGAAGAAGTTGGATTAAAGGTTTTGATGGTCGTCTATCAAGCTCAGAAACTTCCAATAACAACACAAGAAGAGCTCCTCTAAGCCAAGGTACAAAAAAATCTCCTTCTCCTTCCGAAATTGGTAGTTTTAATCCGAGTCATCCTGTGGTCAGCCCAATGGCATCCAATGCCTCTCCATATTCTGCATAAGAAAACGTCACCCAAGTAGAAAGTAATTGTCCAGTGCTCAATGATGAGTTGTTAAAAGATTTAATATTAAATCTTCAGATGATGACTGCAAGCTTCAACGCATTTAGGAAACCGCCCCAACCAAATCCTTCTAGTTCCAATCACTGGAGTACAGACGTCTACTATGACGAATATACTCACCATAGAGGTCAAAATAGTCAGTCCTTGAATCACAATGGTCACCAAAATATTGAGGATGGGGGTAATGAAGAAAATATGGAGCAATGAAGAGGTTTTAACAGACATTATAAAAATAATAACCAGAGACAGAGGAGTAACGAGGAACAAGATAGAAGCAATGTTCACTCCCAACCAGGAGGTCCAACTAGAGTCAATTATCCACGCGTTGACATGCCTACCTTTGAAGTCTAGGATCCACATGGGTGGATTGCAAAAATGGAAGGCATCTTAGAATTCTATAAATTCCAGGACGGGGACAAAGTCCCTTTTACTGCAACCAAATTTGGCACTAAAGCTTACCAGTGGTTTACATGGTATAAACGTGAGGATCCCCAGTATGCATTATATTGGGATACTTTCAGAAAAACCTTTCTTTACAGATTTGACAAATGTCCCACGGGTTCATACACAGTACGATTGTTTTCACTTAAGAAAACATGATCAGTAGGGGACTATATTTCAGAATTCACCAGCATGCTTCACTATGCACAAGATCTACAACATGACGTGATAGTAGTGACTTTTCGAAATGGATTAAAAGCACATTAAATTTGAAGTAGACCTACATAATCCATCCAAGTTGGATGAGTGTATAAGGATTACTGATTTGGCGGAGACGAAGGCGCATGTAGGCCCTTCCACATGACGTGATTCATATGGGTGACCTCCTTTTTGTAACAACTCTTTTCGCAGAAATGATAAACCGTCACGATACTTCTGCTATAAATGTTGCACTCAGCATCCAAAAGACCAAGCATGTACACCACGACAAAATTTTCAGATTGAATATGCCGACAAGAAAGAAGAAGAAATAGAGGAGTATGACGCACCTGAGGATCTCCTAGTTGAGGACCAAAATGAACACAACGAAGTTGTCGTTGAGGAGGATACTATGACTATTTCAATACATGCTCTCATGGGGTTATCTTCTCACCATACAATCAAGGTGTTCGGTTTCATTCGGAAATAGAGGGTGACAGTATTAATTGATTCCGAAAGTACTCACAACTTCATTGATGCAAAACTTGCAAGGACATTAGGGTTGCACGTCTTCTCTTCTAGTCAAGATCGGTTTCAAGTCAGAACCGCAAGCAGGAAAATTTCTCAATGTCTAGGTAAGACATCTTCGGTTTTATTACAAATGGGTATGTATACTTGGCAAGGTCCTCTTTTTATTATGGAATTAGGAAATTTAGAAGTTATTTTAGGCATTGCATGGATGGAACAATTGGAAACCACAGTGGGTTTTAACCACAAACATCGCTTTGTCAAATGGCAAGCCAATGGGAGGACTATTCATATTCAAGGACTATCCACACCTCCATAAAAAGTTGTAAGTTCACATAGCATGGAAAAAATATTAAGAAAATATGGTGGGGGATTCATAGCCCGAATCAATTGCATAGAGAAATTAGACCAAGATATTCCTGAAATCAAAGAAGATGATCTCCAAATCATTGTGGCTAACTATGAGGAGGTTTTTCAAGAACCAAAAGGATTACCTCCCAAAAGATCTCATGACCATGCCATACATCTAGTGCCTGGTAGTCTTCCACCCAATGGTCGTCCGTATCGATATCCCTAACCCCAAAAAATAGAAATTGAAAACATTGTCCAAGAGCTATTAGACCATGGCATCATCCGTCATAGTACGAGCCCTTACTCCTCACCAATAGTCTTAGCTCGTCGAAAAGACAATTCTTGGCGTATGTGTCCTGATTTTTTTCCTCTCAACAAAATCACGATCAAAGATAAATTTCCTATACCTGTCATTGATGATTTACTAAATGAATTACATGGTGCCAAATTTTTTACCAAATTAGACTTACGTTCAGGGTTTCACCAAATCCGAGTTAGGGAAGAAGATATCCCAAAACAACTTTTTGAACTTATAAAGGTTATTATGAATTTTTGGTCATGCCCTTTGGTCTCACTAATGCACCATCTACATTCCAAAGTATCATGAACCAGGTGTTTCATCCATTCCTACAAAATTTGTTCTAGTCTTCTTTGATGACATAATTATCTATAGTAAATCATGGAAAGATCATTTAGTACATGTGGACAGAGTTCTCCGTATCCTATGCAAAGAAGAGTTGCTTGTCAAAATATCTAAATGCTCCTTTCGTGTTCAAGAAGTTGAGTACCTCGTTCATATAGTATCTCATGAAGGTGTTAAGGTAGATCCCAATAAGATTAAGGCAATACAAGATTGGACCTTGCCTAAAACCATCAAGAAAATTTGTGGTTTTTTTGGTCTCACGAGATATTACTGTAAATTTGTGCGTGACTATGGTAAAATTGTGGGTCCTCTCATGACTCTCACCAAGAAGTATGCTTTTCAATGGTCAGTAGTAGCCATTAAAGCCTTCGAATCTCTCAAGAAGGCAATGTGTACGACTCTAGTTTTGGCCACCCCAGACTTTCAAAAACCATTTGTCATTGAATGCGATGCATCAGGAACAGGTATTGGTGCAATACTCATGTAGGAGGGTCATCCCTTGGCATTTGAAAGTAAACAACTTTCAAGAAAAAATCTGGGTAGATCCACCTACGAAAAAGAAATGTTGGCTATTTTACATGCAGTGGAAAAATGGAGGCATTACTTACTCAATAGCCATTTTATTATTAAAATTGATCACAACAGTCTCAAACATTTTCTAGAACAAAGGTTCTCGTATCCCGAACAAAATAAGTGGTTGACTAAATTATTGGGATATGATTTTGTGATTGAATATAAGAAAAAGAAAGAAAATTTGGTAATAGATACCTTATCTAGAAAATACGAAGATGAAGTAGTTATTAATGCCATTTCAGGACCATGTTCACAGTGGGTGTCTCAGTTGCAGGCAGAATGGTTGTCCAATAGTGAAACAACTCAAATAATTTAGGAATTATCTATGGGTTCCTCTACATACCCCCTTTTCACATATGATGACCAAATATTACGTAAGAAGAATCACATTTACATCCCTAACAATTCACCAATCAAAATACAGATTCTAGAGGAGTCACATGCCTCTCCTTCAGCAGGACATTCAGGTTTTTTGAAAACTTACATGCGGGTTAAAAATCCTTTTGTTGGAAAGGATTAAAAGTTGAGGTTAAGCAATGGGTAGCTGAATGTGAAGTGTGCCAATGCAATAAGGGAGAAACAATTAAATCACTAGGATTGCTTCAACCGTTACCTATTCTGGATCGCCAGTGGGAACATATTTCCATGGATTTTATTGAAGGGCTTCCTAAGTCGGAAGGTAAAACAATAATTTTTGTGGTAGTTGATCACCTTTCCAAATATGCTCATTTTTAGGCTTTACAACATCCATTTTCAGCAAGCAAAGTAGCCAAGTTATTTATGGATTCAATTTTTAAATTACATGGAATGCCCAAAAATATTGTAAGTGATCGTGATCCCATATTTACTAGCAATTTTTGGAGAGAATTGTTTCGACTTAGTGGTACCAAATTAAATGTCTTCTGCATACCATCCACAAACATATGGTCAAATGGAGGTGGTTAACAAATGTTTGGGTACCTACCTAAGATGTTTTGTTCAGGATAAACAATATCAATGGAGTCAATGGTTGTCATTGGCAGAATGGTGGTACAATACTTCTTACCATTCTTCCACTAAGATGTCTCCTTTTGAAGCATTATATGGAATGAAGCCACCAAAAATAGCCTATTATGTACCAGGATCTTCCAAAGTGGCCCAAGTCGACGATTGGTTACAAAAGCGACAAGAAAGATAATTTGGTCCAAGCACAAAATCGTATGAAGCAACAACAGGACAAAAAGCGTTCAGAAAGAACATTCAATATTGGTGATATGGTATTCCTACATATTTAGCCCTACAAGCAGCTATCATTGAAGCTCAAAACCAGTCAGAAGTTGTCACCATGATTCTATGGTCCCTATAGAATTGTGCATCGCATTGGCAAGGTAGCATATCAACTAGAGTTACCTCAATCTTCTCGCATACATCTAGTATTTCACATCTCCTGTCTCAAATAGGTGATTGGCCAAAAAGTACACTCTTAATCAAAATTACCAGTGCTGGATGAAGAAGGGCATATCTATCTACAACCAAAAGATGTACTGCAAACTAGAACATGCAGACTCAGATTTTGTCACATCCAAAAATTTCCCATCAAGTGGTAGGATTTACCCGAAGAAGATGCAATCTAGGAATCTAAAAGTATCTTCCAGTCATTTCCAGCTTTGAGGACAAAGCTTTTCGAGGATGGGTGTCATGCTACGCACCAAACATAGCAAGTCGGCTATGTTTTCCAAGTGAATAAGTTCATTATAAACATCATATGATTTTGATTTAATTATTATGTATCATCTCTATTCTTTATCATTCATCTGCGCTACTCGCATAATTGCCTTTATGGTGAGGGTGCACCCACCTAAAGTGGCCAATTGATTTGATTATATATTATATACTTCATCGTCTGTTCAATTTCTGTTACACATCTTCTTGATGGGTTGTTGTGCTTTCTGTTGAAGTAATTATTAATTAAAGTATTTGGGAGAGGGGTAGTTATACCTCTCCAAAGCCTCTTTCCTTAGTAGGAAAATTCTAGGTCTACTCTAAGATTATCATTGCCACTCATGTCTATTACTCTTCTTTTTAGGTTTCCTTCAAAACCTACTACCAAAATCTTGAGAAAATCCTTCGAGATTTTATGTGGGCCTTTTTTGAGAGAAAAATCTTCCATAGAGTATCCTAGGAATTCTGCTATCTCCTAAGAGAATCTGGTGGGTTGGGCCTTTTGAACACCCAAATATAGGGGAAAAATCTATGTACAAAGTGGATTATTAGAGCTATTAAAGGCAACGAGGCATGGACAATTTTGATTCACAACTGCATAGCCTCTAGCTTCCCTTAAGGGAAAAAATCTTGGAAAGGACTTGACCTACACTCCATTCTGGTTATGAAAGTGCTAGTTCAGATTCAGGGCACCTTTGTTGCCAAAAGCATTTGGAAATCTTGGGAAGCTATTAGACCTTGGCTTCAATGGAATGACAACTTCAGGATCTCCATAAACCAACAATCAGTTTGGTGGTCCCCCATATTTACTGTTGACACTTTTTGTCACATTATACAAGGCGTAGAAGAATAGTAGAATTTTGTATAATATTTCCTTGTTGAAAGTTTTATTTTATTTTAAGTTACAGCAATTTTGACCCTCCCTGTCGCCCCTTTTATAAAATGAAAAAAAAGGAAAAAAGCTTCGCTACCAAACAAGCCAAAGAAAATTGCTTTGCCGAAAGAAAAGGAGGAAAATGTGAAAAGAGCTTCGGGCCCGAAGCACTTCAAATCACCACTTCGGGCGAAAACCTTGCAAAGTAATTTTGTCGAAGAAAATACAAATATAACGCTTCGCACCCGAAGCATTTTCGACAGCCGCTTCGGGCGGAAGTCTTGCGAAGTAGCATCCGAAGGAGGAGAGCATAATCCAAAATCAGCTAAGGCAAGGAAACTACTTCGGGCCCGAAGTATTTTCGACACCTACTTCGGCCAGTTTTCACCCGAAGCAGTGGTGCCCGAAGCAAAATGACAATGTGTCGAAAACAGAGAAGTGCTTCGGGAGGATATTCCTCGAATCGCAGTTTTGAGAAAGAATAGGGTTGAAACATTTTCCATCCGAAGCAGTTTCGCCAGCAAAGGACAAAAGAACCCCATTTCAAAGATGGAGCCCGCTCGGCACTCGACATCCCCGAAGTAGTTTCTGTGAAGCATTATTTTATGAAGAACAAATCAAGGAAGATCTACTTCGGCCCAAGGATTCGACGAGGCGGAGACGTAGCGAAGCACTTTTCGGGCCCACGTTCCAAGGCGGGCAGCTTCCCAAGGTGATTGAAGGCCCCTTATAAATACCTCCTTTCTTGCTCGATAAGCCCGCTGACCATTTCTGGCAAACGAAAGGGACGTAACAGTCCTCGAAGTAAAACACGGCGAGCGAAAGGATCACTCAAGCACAACATCCAGAAGCCAGGGACACTCGGGCGACACATTAAATGAAGATTTCCATGGTTGACCCAGTCGCAGTTGCCAGTTTCGACAACCGATTTGAAAGCTCAGTCGCAGCAGCAGCGAGGCACCGATTTCTCAGGGCCCGAGGGTGTACTTCACCGTTTTTTGTAATAATGACTCAGAGGGTCGGGTCCTCTATAAAAACCCAGGCTTGCAATGTAAAAGGGGGGGGAAATTTCTGCTAGAAAGCTGCTGTAACTTGATGTCCTGCGTTTAATACTAAAGATATTTTGTGCTCTATTTCTCTCTTTTATGCTACCTTCTGTGCTTAATTCTTTTGTCTTTTCTCGTTCGCATACTGAGACTCTGAACCCTGAATCCGGTGTGCGATCGGGGACTGAACCCCTGAAATTCGCCCTGAAGGATACATAGGAGAGGAAAAACGCCTTGTCGCTTTCTTTTATGCTTCCTGGTGGATTGAGGTTTCTGTTATTCCCTTATCTCAATCGCTGTTACTCTGAACCCTGAATTCTAGTGAGAGAAAGGAGAACCCTGCGAACCCGTCCAGAGGATACATAGGAAGTTTGGCATTTCGTTTCCTTCATACTATTCTTGGTATTTCCTGCTGCTATTCGGGTTGTTAGTGAGTAATCGTGCTTCCTGTTCTCTCCCACCTTAAATCATCATCTTCTAACCCTTACTCTTTTTATTTCTTTCTCTAACCCTTACCCTTTTTATTTCTTTTCCTAAATCTTACCCTGTTTATTTCTTTCCTACACTCTTCTCTCAAACCCCAAAAGTAGATTAGTATAGGAGCCGACCTTTCTTCGGAGATCGGCACGAGGGGCATCTCTTCCCCTCGGCCTTTCAATGTTGGTCGTAGGTCCAGGGTACGCAAACCCACCGAAAGTCCTTTCCTGTGCGGATTTGATGACCAACAGTTTCTGGCACGCCCGATGGGACCCAAGGTCCCATATTTGAAAAAATTTCTAGCCCGTCTTCACTAGAGCCTGTAGTTCTAACAAGTTCCCGATGAGATCCGATCAGTCTCATCTTCTGAGTAGTAGTGAGAATCGATGCCCTCATTACCGAAAGACTCTTAGAATCTGGCGACTCTGTTTTACCCGAGAATCTCTAAAGTCGTGGAGACCAGTACCTAAACCTGGTTTTCGTAACCAGGAGCCCCCATGTTTTGAGAAGGTCCGAGTTCGGTGAATCTCTGGCCTATCTTCATATGATAAAATCACCTGGTGACTCTATTGAGCTGAAGATCTAGATTTATGGGTCGTAGGTGCCTTTCAAATCTAAAAGAAGATATCCCGGAGGAACTAAGGTTCGGTGAGTAGCCTTGACCTCATAAGCGGAGAAATAATGTTCATCTGGCGACCCCGAATTAGCGGCAATAACCGTGATCTCTGCAGACCGCTGCTATAATGGTAGGGGTAAGTTTTCCCAGTTGGGATGACCGAGGCCCCTTGAATCTTCAAAGCTACCACAAGATTCTCGAGATCGCCTTGAAGGCATTGACAATATATGATGGTGCCACGAGAATGGCCCGAGAGCACCTTGAAGCTGTTGCTGCTTTAGCATTCCTCTATGACATAATCCATGAAGATGTCATGGTTCGACTTCTGGCTGCATCCCTAGAAGGGAGGGCACTGCAGTGGTATAGACTACTCGGGTCTAGAAGCGTCTGTTCATGGGATGACTTGGCAGGAGCACTATTCGAAACATTTGATGGCTCTCAGGATCCCTTCCAACTTCTGACGTACTTCTCCACCATCAAGAAAACACCCTTGGAGAGCGTCACGGACTTCAACGTCCGATTTAGCAGAACTTGGAAGAAAGTTCCAGGGGAGATCCAACCAATGCCCATCCAAGCCCACCTCTACTATGTTCGGGCTTTTCAACCGGACATAGGCCTCCTCTTGCTGCGATCAGGCGAACAAAGATTCCCTTAAATTTTTGAGGAAGTAGTACGAGCGGAGCAGTTTCTATCGAGAAAGTGGCAGTGGGGAGAAGCCCCATCACTTTCTTCGATAATCGCTTCTCCTGTCTGCCCAACGCAGTATTATTCACGACAGACTCCTCATACTGAGCAGAAGCCTGAGATGCGATCATGTGGAGCTCAAGAGGCGAGATCCCATCCAAGTCCAACCATGGCAATTTGCGAGCTTTGCCCCGACGATGAACAATATGGGTGCTTGCAATCTCCATCGGAGGACAGGCCAAGAATATAAACAAGCTCAAGTGGTAGCACCTGAGAACGAAGAGGGGACGTTTTTGCACCCTTTTTGTATCCCAGAGCATGACACGCAGGTGTTCAGCCAGAATCCATCGGGCTTACCTCAAGAGGCTAAACCTGAGGAGATCATAGAAGTTTGCTCTTTGCCGGATGAGCCCTATTACAACATCAAGGAGATGGAAGAACCTGTACACAGTCCACAGTTACTGGACTCTTCGGTATTCTGGTTCCAGCCATTACTACAACCAGTACCCCAAGAAGGTCCTCACGTGGTGAACTGCTTCGCCACATCCTACATCAGTAGCACGGGTACTGGTAGGAGTGACAAACTATCGTATTGCTTTCTGTTCGCAGCATGGAGAACTTCGAAGAGGAGCCATCTAGACTTCAAAAATCAACTAAAGTTCAATCTGATCTGGTTCGGGCATTGCAAATTCATCGGATAAATATTCGAAGCTGAGTTTATGGTGGTGGCATGCCTATTATGCCACAAGCCTGTGTAAATATTGTAAAAAGTTTCGCTATTAAATAAAATGCTGCTCAAAGACTTAGGTTGAGTTTTACCTCGACAACTATATATATATATATATATATATAAAAACTCTTTTGGGAACTTGGCTTGCGAAGTAGTGGATGCGAAGTGGTTCACAGTGAAGTACGATTGGCTGAGCAAGGTTACGACCGAGGCAAAAGCATTTATTGCTTGCCTAGAAGAGCGTGCCAATAGCCGCCTTCAAAAGCATCCGAAACGGGCGAGTTAAATGAAAAGGCGTCAGGTACATCCTTAGGGGACTCGGCTGAGAGGAAAGTCCACCCACAGGTACCAGGTGGCAGACGGCTGCGTTCTCTAAGCAATCGCAATCATCACAGCGCATGGCCCTGTGTACTACGCCACCAATTTGATGAACCGATGATCTCTCAGGAGAGAAGTACGAGATTAATTATGGCACATGCCATAAATGTGGGTAGTTGTCTTTGGCGATTATATAACACAAACCACAAGTAACCAAAGGATTACTCGCTCAACAACTCATACAGACCCTACTGCCGATCTACAAACTTTTCCACTTCGCACTCTAAAGCTTCGACACCAATTTTCTCCATACTGCAAACTTCGTAGCCCTAAGCATCAGTTATGGAAAGTTCCAAGGAGAAGGGAAAAGAGCTAGAAGTAGTAGCCCCCGAGAAACCAAAGGTAAAAGGCCATGGAAAAAGGTCGAAGCCAAGGCTCGTTGATTCGGACCTCCGCCCAGATAAGCGTGTCGTAGAAGAAAGGGAGGATTCTGAGGATGAGCAACCCCTCGAACCACCAGTCGATAGGTGGGAAAGAATCAGGGATACGGAGCTGTCGAAGAGCGTCGTTGAACTCAGGAGCACCGTTGAGCTCATGAGGAGCAGGCTTTCGGTAGAGAGCATGCGAGCTGCAACCTACTACTCCCAGATATACTAGTATCTGATGCCCCCTACTCACCATTGTCCTGAGCTGATCAATGCCATCGCACATAATTACCAGCCCGCCACTAGACAGGTGTTAGACACATCTGGTCGGAAGTTATTTTCAATTTTGAAAGAAGACGTGCAGGCAGCTTTTGCGCCACAGCAGGGTCCACCCGAGGGATGTATAGTTCGCAACATTGTTTTAGGCGAACAAACGAAGAGGTTCACGTCCGCTGGCTACATGGTCAAATTTTTGCAGCAAAGCCTCAAAAGCGGGCTCCCTTTGGGAAAATTGCCCCAAATGTCCCTTCCATTGGAGGCTTTTAAAAATGCTGACCTCTTCTCCATCATTGCATGGGTGGTAGGCCTATCTACCGACGCTTCGGTATATCCATGGCAGGTGTCCCTGGCCGAGTGCATTTCCAGAGGAGAGTTCAATGCCCCCGATACTTCAAGACCCAGCACCGACCCAGTATTTGTCGATCGGGCGGAATGGGTGGCCAGGGGCTTACACGCGCAACTCACCAGCATGAAGAATGCTAGGACCAGCCAGCGCTTCGGGCCCTGCTCCTTTCTTGTTTGGATACTTTTATTTCATGTACATAATAGTTTCCATCATATTGCCATTACGACAAGCGACTAGGATGGAAGTCCTTTGCCAGTATATCAGTGGACTCCCCTACTATTGAGATCAGAGTCCTACTATCCCTTTAATCATCAATTCTTAGGACCCGCCATGTGTATGTTAACAGGATCCTCCCCGCGAGTCCCCCTCGGCTTGAGAAACAAAGTAGTCCGGGAGAAGAGGGGAGACATTTTTTGACTAACGTAGGGGCTGGTGATTTGCATCTTCGGCTTCATAGGGAAGCCCTTCTTATTGTCGGTTTACCCCTCCGAGTATCAATTCGCGATTAAGTCGTGAGGCAGAGTGATGCAACTAATGCCATCTACGACAAGGGTCAGAAATGGGCCCACACTTGTGACTTCCCTCTCAGGATAGGAGTCATCGAAGTGTTCGCCCTGAATCAGAATGTCTTCTTGGAAGAAAAGCTTGCCAAGTTCGTCCTGCTCCAAATTCCCCAACAATGGCTCTATGATCCTTTAGGAGTGATGGGGGACCACATACGGGTCAAGAGCTTCCATGTTTGCCCCTATCCCAAAATTGTGAAACAAAGAAATAATCCTCGTGGAAAGGATTTGGAGTGGCATCTGGAGAGGATGGAATCCTTACCTCCCTAGCACGAATTCTACCCAATGGAGGTTGCGTATGACCTAGATCGACATTCACTCCCAAGCCCCAACTCCACCTTCTGGAAAAAAGCGAAATATGACTTGAAGGAGGGAGTAAAGAATCGAGACGCGGCTCAGCTGAGGGAGTGGTGGATAATGAGGGTCCACCGACAGAAAACAAACTCTTATGGGTTCTTGGCAACTAACAAAGACTTCGCCGAAATTTACGAATCCAACGCTGGAAAGTGGAAGCCTTTGTCCTTCGTCGCCCTCATCCCTAAAAAGCCTAAAAAGAGATGATACTACTTTGGGAAGGGAAACGACCCAAGTTACACCTCCAAGATCACCTCAGGGGCCTGTAGGTGGCCACGACTCGAGCACTGAAGGGTCAGAATAGCCACTGGTAAGGAGGAAAAGGAAAAAACAAGAACAGACCCTGGTCCCCCCAAAACACCCAAAGCGACCTCGCACAGGACTTGTAGGCCCCTCCACTGGGCAACCGATATCAGACCCATCCAAAGCAAATGTCGAGGTCACAGCCCTGTCGAGTGCTGAAATTGAGAAAAAACAAGATGCGGCTGCATCGAAAGTCACCACTTCCATAAAGCCATGAGGGCATGCAGGTACACATTCTTCATCCCTTGCCCTAGTCTCACACATTTTTGTCGAAACTCCAGCTGAGAGTTCTCACCAGTCTCCCCTGCATAGCCCATCACCCCCTCACACGTCACCTATTGTTGGTCCGGCCTCATCCCACGATTATGATGAGGGTAAGACCATTGACCCTACTTCACCCTTCCACACTGCCGTTCCCCTGGTCACTAGTAGAAGCAGGGGTCCCACTTCAACGTCGAGTCCCACCACGTCTGTCGTCGAGCCTTCTGGAGAGGCATCCCCCCCACATTCTTTATATTTGTTTACTCCCTTGGTCGGAGATCTAGCCTTGTCTAAATCAGAGATGTCCTTAATTAAGGACCACCCCCTTGCCGAGAAGCTATTGCAAGCACGGCAAAACACTGAGCAAATACTAAGGGAGGCAAGGAAAAGAAGAGGGCGCTCGACGACATCAGTTGAAAAATGCGCCGTTTTTGATTTAGAGGCCGAAAAGGTGCATAAAATCAAGACGATCCCCAAGGTACAAAAGCCTCTAGATGAAATGACTCCAGTGGACTACGATTATCAAGAGACACCTAAGGACCTGGAACACCTGAATGTTGACAATGAATCGGCCTCTATGCATGTCCGAATCGAGACTTTTCGGGCACATGCAACCATTGCTAACTAGCGCAGGTTTGAAGCAGAGGCCGCCAATGTCAAGCTAGAGGAAAACCTGGCAAAGGTCCGCTCCAAGTTAGTAGAGGCTGAGGAGAAATGTGAATTGATGAAGAAGGAGACACTCGACCTAAAACAGCAGATTCAACAGCTCCAGTCTACAGCCGAGAGTCAAGCGCAAAAGCATTCCGAGAGTGATCTGAAAGCCAAAGAGCTGGAGGATAAAATCGCACAGATGCAAGCTCCACTATATGCAAAAGAGGATCCAACGCTGTTTGACAGGGACAAAATTAAGGAGATTCGCGCGCACCTGCTAAAATTTTTTTGGTCTCGGTGCGCTAGTGCTTTTTCAATTTTGACGTATGTCACCGAAGCACAGCAGGGTATTGCCGAGGGAGGACCAGTCATCGACGAGGTCACGTAGAAAGCCAGGAGTCGACTCAAGCTAGCGTTCGACGTCCAGAATGCTAGATATCAGGACCTGCAGGTCACTGCAATGATCCGGACAACTAGGGACTGGTCCACTGGTCACGTAGAAAGCCAGGAGTCGACTCAAGCTAGCGTTCGACGTCCAGAATGCTAGATATCAGGACCTGCAGGTCACTGCAATGATCCGGACAACTAGGGACTGGTCCACGGCCCAGGCCACAGTTCGCGCTTTTTTCTCCAAGGTGCGAAAAGCTCATAAAGCCATAAGCCTCCAGAATATTTTTGACAATGAACAACGCACCAGAATGAATTATTTTCAAGATCTTTCTTCCTTGGGTTTCCCGAGTTTCATGGACGATGACGAAAATCTTCTCAGCAAGGATGACCTCAAACCAATCTGGCTGCAGTTCGAGAACGATGTCTCGGAGATCGATGGCTGGGAAGAACCAATCGCAGAAGGGCAAGTGACAGATTTCATCCTCAGATACTGTAAGATCACGGCTTGCCTCGACGACCTGTTCACCAGGGCTAAGAATGTTGACGTTGGGCAAATCAATCGATTCCACAACTTGGTCAAAGTGCTGTAGGATCGAGAGCCGTTCCAAAAGGGCGCTTGGTCCCATGTCCGAAGAACGATGAAGCACATCCGTGACCGCCTCGAACCATCGCCACAGCCAGAGGCCACACTGGAGGAAGAAGAAGAAGAAGAAGAGGAACAAGAAGAGGGATAGACCACAGAAGTAGAATCTAGGGGAAACCAGTGACCCCACAGCCCAATGGACCAGAGCTAAAAAGTTCTTTTGCCGAGGCGAGCTCGTCACCCCGCGAGCCACTAAGAATGTTGACACTTTTTGTCACATTATACAAGGGGTAGAAGAATAGTAGAATTTTGTATAATATATCCTTGTTGAAAGTTTTCTTTTATTTTAAGTTACAGCAATTTTGACCCTCCCTGTCGCCCCTTTTATAAAATGAAAAAAAAGGAAAAAAGCTTCGCTACCAAACAAGCCAAAGAAAATTGCTTCACCGAAAGAAAAGGAGGAAAATGTGAAAAGAGCTTCGGGCCCGAAGCACTTCAAATCACCACTTCGGGCGAAAACCTTGCGAAGTAATTTCGCCGAAGAAAATACAAAGATAACGCTTCGCACCCAAAGCATTTTCGACAGCCGCTTCGGGCGGAAGTCTTGCGAAGCAGCATCCAAACGACTTCGCCGAAGGAGGAGAGCATAATCCAAAATCAGCTAAGGCAAGCAAACTACTTCGGGCCCGAAGTATTTTCGACACCTACTTCGGCTTGTTTTCACCCGAAGTAGTGGTGCCCGAAGCAAAATGACAATGTGTCAGAAACAGAAGAAGTGCTTCGGGAGGATATTCCCCGAACCGCAATTTTGAGAAAGAATCGGGCCGAAACATTTTCCATCCGAAGCAGTTTTGCCAGCAAAGGACAAAAGAACCCCATTTCAAAGATGGAGCCCGCTCGACACTCGACATCCCCGAAGTAGTTTCTGTGAAGCATTATTTTACGAAGAACAAATCAAGGAAGATCTACTTCGGCCAAAGGCTTCGGCAAGGCAGAGACGTAGCGAAGCACTTTTTGGGCCCACGTTCCAAGGCGGGCAGCTTCCCAAGGTGATCGAAGGCCCCTTATAAATACCTCCTTTCTTGCTCGATAAGCCCGCTGACCATTTTTGGAAAATGAAAGGGACGTAACAGTCCTCGAAGTAAAACACGACGGGCAAAACGATCACTCAAGCACAGCATCCAGAAGCCAGGGACACTTGGGCGACGCATTAAATGAACATTTCCATGGTTGACCCAGTCGCAGTTGCTAGTTTCGGCAACCGATTTGAAAGCTCAGTCGCAGCAGCAGTGAGGCACCGATTTCTCAGGGCCCGAGGGTGTACTTCATCGTTTTTTGTAATAATGACTCAGAGGGTCGGGTCCTCTATAAAAACCCAGGCTTGTAATGTAAAAGGGGGGGAAATTTCAGCTAGAAAGCTGCTGTAACTTGATGTCCTGCGTTTAATACTAAAGATCTTTTATGCTCTATTTCTCTCTTTTATGCTGCCTTCTGTGCTTAATTCTTTTGTCTTTTCTCGTTCGCATACTGAGACTCTGAACCCTGAATCCGGTGTGCGATCGAGGACTGAACCCCTAAAATTTTCCCTGAAGGATACATAGGAGAGGAAAAACGCCTTGTCGCTTTCTTTTATGCTGCCTGGTGGATTGAGGTTTCTGTTATTCCCTTATCTCAATCGCTGTTACTCTAAACCCTAAATTCCAGCGAGAGAGAAAGGAGAACCCTGCGAACCTGTCCAAAGGATACATAGGAAGTTCGACATTTCGTTTCCTTCGTACTATTATTGGTATTTCCTGCTGCTATTCGGGTTGTTAGTGAGTAATCGTGCTTCCTGTTCTCTCCCACCTTAAATCATCATCTTCTAACCCTTACTCTTTTTATTTCTTTCTCTAACCCTTACCCTTTTTATTTCTTTTCCTAACTCTTACCCCGTTTATTTCTTTCCTGCACTCTTGTCTCAAACCCCAAAAGTAGATTAGTATAGGAGCCGGCCTTTCTCCGGAGATCGGCACGAGGGGCATCTCTTCCCCTCGGCCTTTCAATGTTGGTCGCAGGTCCAGGGCGCGCAAACCCACCGAAAGTCCTTTCCTATGCGGATTTGATGACCAACATTTACCTATCAGAACCAACATTTAGTTAAAGTTCCTTGGATTATGGCCTTACGCTTCTTCCACAAAGGCATAAAGGTCATTTTTGACTTGTCTTCTAGATGAACTAGAACTTGGCTATCATGGACAAAAACTAAGTCTCAATTCAATATCTCTAAACAAGATAAGGAGATGTTCTAGGTGGTCAAAGATGAATTTCTCCATGATATGCTTCACAAGATTGGGGTTAGAAGCTTTTACCTATGGTGGAAATATTGGAAGTGGTACCGAGACACTCCTTTCAGGAGTTATAAAACCTGCAAATGGTATTCATGGATTTCACCCCATTTACCCATGGTATCAAGGCTTAATGAATGGTGGAAAATCTAGTCTAATAGCAAAGAATGAAAAATTGCTTCCATATTGTTTGGGATGCAATTTTTGAGCCTAAAGTGGCTTATTTTGCATGTTTTTTTTAGGGGTTGCTTGTAGGAGAATTCTTGGTTCATTTAGGAATAGCAAATCCAAATGTCCTTTTTATCATTGAAGGGAGTCCATCAAGCACATGTTCTAGTTTTGCTCCAGAGCCTAGTCAACATGGACTTGGATTCATGATATTTTAAAACCATTCAAGCTCAGACCATTCTTATGGCATATTATTATTTTGGGAATAATACCAGCATGTCGACAAGCATTGAATATATCTAGCATAATTTTAGATTTGAAATATTATTTGATATTTGGAAAAATTGCAATTATACTATTTTTCTAAACAACAAGCTTCTCCAGATTTTCTAGTTTATATAAAAGCTCTAATATGCTCTAATGTCTTACTTCATATTCAAGCACAAGCCAATAATGTTGCTCTCAAAGTTCAATATTAAATGATTCTTTTGGACCATTAGGTGAATGCTCCTTGCATAGTGGCTCATGTTTTTCCTTCCTCATCCCAACAAAGAAATTAAGATCAAAAGAATTCTCAGGGATGGACTCTAGATTCTCGCAGTCCTAGGCCCTAGGAGCACTGCACTAGAGGTGGCGTCAACTCTCCATAGCGCCCCCTCTTTCAAGGACTAGGGATCTTCATTAGGATAGGTAAACCCGATCACCACGTCATTTCAAATAGTTGAAGTCACTCTTGGGAAACATGATGAGGTGATGGATCTGGTTGGGAGTCCATCCTTGAGGAGCCTGATTCACGTGCTTGATGGGGTAATCACATATATAAGGATCCCCTCCTTCTGTTGGAGCCCTTCCCATGGAAACTTTAGTGTTAACGAGTTCTCATCTTTTTTCTGTTGGTCTATTAGTTTTATTATAGTTATTCCAAAATCAAAAGGTTATGGAATAGATATAGTATACATTTCATAGGGTGTGCTTCCATACCACCCATTTTTTTATGAATACTATACTCTTATTATTCGTTTTATTAATATGAAGTCACTTTCAATAAAAAAATTGTAAAAAATAATACAAACTATGAATAAGTTTTTTTAAATCTATCTCAAATAGTTTTAAGTGTTATGAATAAAAAATGAGTTTGAATGATGCAATTAATATAGTGGTGTTAGATAACAATCCAACAAATTGTAATAGGATGCATGTTTTTAAGTGTATAATAGAAAATGATAGGGATCTGATTTTTAAAGTAATATAGGCATACCACATGCAAATAGAACTTATGCAAGGCAAGATCAAGTGTTGGAGGAAATGGGTGAGGTGGTAATTCTTTGTTTTTCATAAATTATCACAAACATATATCATCCAATTCAATCCCATTAAGATATATATATGCTCGAAACTTATGTATTACAAAATGTAACCAAAATAAGTTATCTTATTTACATACACTACCTCTTATGACATACATGCACTAGACTTATGTCTCTTAAGATATTTAATAAAGTAAAATATATTGTCTATTTACAAGAACTGTAAGCATTTGAAATGTATTGTGAATTGTTTGTCACATTTAAAGGCTTCGAGAGCTTAAAATGCAAAATATACTTATGTTTGAAGTGCATGTAGTATGAATGCTCAAAATTTACAAGTTATTGTAGTTTTGAGGGTTTCAACTAAAAACTGGACAATGGCATTGGTTGTGAAGTGCCTTGTTCATCTGTACTCATTTTATAAAATCCATGACTGAAACTATAATGTCTAACATTTGTTCTAGTAAAATCCACTTTATATTTTTCTCATCCAACTCTAAATATCTTTTTAGATATATTATTGTTATAAATAATACATCTTAATACCTTGTGTATGGTTCAACTGTGAGATGTCTTTGAAGTTTCTTCATTTTACTTAGAAGACTCTATTTGGACAATAGCATTGGTTGTGAAGTGCCTTGTTCATTTGTACTCATTTTATAAAATCCATAACTAAAACTATAATGTTTAACTTTGGTCCTAATAAAAGCCACTTTATAGTTTCCTCATCCAACTCTAAATAACTTTTTAGATCCATTATTGTTATAAATAATGTTAGAATAAGTTGTTATATTCCATTATTTGCATAACCAAAAGTAGCACTCATAGGCGCTCTCCAATTTGGTTGTTTAACCACCGAGTTGGTTAAACCAACTTGTAACCACATTATAACCTTTATATTTGAAATTAATGAGAAGGAACAATTGCTTCGTCAAATTCTTCATGGTATCAGAGCTACGGATAGGATGCAGATCGTAGACAGGACGCGACTGATGGACGAACGCAGACAGAGCGGACAGGATGCACAGACTACAGATAGGACGCAGACCACAGACCGAGGACACCGACACAGCGGACAGGACGCAGACAGGACGGTGGTTCGAGGAGACGGGACGGTTGAGGAGGCAAAAGGACAAGTCGGGGTGGTTGCCCGAAGGCAACCGAAAGCAATAGGTGCTTTCAGTTTGTTTAAACCCCCCCATAGTGGCCGCATAGGCCATGTGGGATAATTTTTTTTTTTTGTTTCTTCTCCAGTCGCGAGGCTTTAAATATTGCCCATTGCACGCTTGTTCCCATCGGGCCTTCTTGCTCACGTGGTCAGGGTGGTGCCTAGTTTGCGGCAGGTTTCGGGTTTGAGTCCCTGAGGGGAGGTTTGTTGCACCCTGCATAGTTTTGACGGTGGATATGGTTTGTTGATGCCCTGCCCAGTTTTGACGGCGGATATGCGTTATTTGACGACGGCTTCGTTTTTTGACGCCCTTGACGCTGCAATTGGTCATTTGACGCCTTGCCAAGATCCAAAATTTGGTATTTTTTTTACCAATCCTTGTCTCATTTGCAATTCGAAGGGGGGAGATCTCATGATTCATTTGCAAATTTGTCAGATAAAGGGGGGAAATCAAACTATTTGGCAGAATAGTTGCTAGATTTGTAATAGGTGTTAAAATTTGTGGGCATTTATGATTGTTTCCTTTGCATTTAAATATTCTGTTTTCTTGCATTCACAATATGAATTAAACAAAATATAAGACCCCAAATTTATACCCTATTTGTGCAATTTATTGCACAGCAGTGTTCGGTATTTGAGATACCTCTGGTCCACACTTACAGGTAATGATGTCGTGCTTTGGACTATTGTATTCGCCGCCTAATAGAGCTGTAACAACGACGTCTGAGCTTGTTCTCTATAAATCGTCGGGGAGAAATAAGGCAAACCAGTTTTTTGTTTTTTCTCATTTCATACCCACATCATGATTGTTGTTAGGCGTAAATCCTGACGAAAGTTTTTTTTTCCAAAGTGTTTAGGGGAAGTTACGCCCCACGCATGCGAAATAAAACTTTCTATGGTAGGTGTCATTAACAACACGATGCCATTTCAGTATCGCCTATGTTTAATATATTGTGCTTCTCATGTGTACTTATAGTCTCCCTCGCGTAAGGGCGAGTACATATTGAGTAGTATACTGTTCATATATACCTATAGTTTCCCTCACGTAAGGGCGGGTGTATATTGAATAGTTACAGTATAAATATTTGGTAGGTATAAAGAAAGGGAGACCACTTGGTGATATAAGGAACCTTCATAATGGCCACAATTCATAAGTATCTTTCAGATTCTCAATTGTTGAAAGGTCCTAACTTTGTTCCATGGAAGACAAAGATGAAAGCCATACTTCAGTTGGAAGATTTATGGGATGTAGTGACTGGCACTACAAAACGTCCTCCAACAACAGGAACATATCAAGATGCTTGGGATAAAAAAGACAAGAAGAGTCTCGTATTTATCTTGCTTGCTACTACAGATGAGGTGCAACCTCATATTTGTGATGCAAAAACAAGTAAGATAGCCTGGGATGCCCTGATCACAATATATGAAGGCAAGAATCAATCCACTATTCTCCATCTTCAAACTCAATTACATAATATCAGTATGAATTATGGGGAAATAGTTGATATATTCCTTTGCAGAGTGGTTGACTTGAAAGCAAAATTGAATGCTATGGGCAAACCGGTGGATGATGATGTCTTGGACTCTGTCATCTTGAGAGCATTACCAAGTTCCTACAAGATGTTGATCACTTCTCTCAATGTTTCTGGTAGACAATTATCTTTTGTGGAACTGGTAAACTTTCTTCAGACTGAGGAGGCAACTCAGGTCCAAAAAGATGATGTGCCAGATAATGCTATTTCCACACAACAAAGTGGTAAAAAGTAAGGCCAGTTTCAAAAAGGGGGTGCTTCTTCCAAAGGAAAAGGGAAGCAAAATCAGCAAAAGGACACCAAATATTGCAAAATTTGTGATATGAATAACCATGACACCAACAGGTGTTGGTTCAAAAACAAGCAATCCAACGAAAGAGGTTCTCATAAGAAGGGCAAGAACAAGCAGAAATACAATAAGCATAAGCACTCTAAAGGCCATGTTGCTTATGTCGACTCCAACTCGGACTCGGATCCTCCCGAGTCCGATTCGGATTCTCGACTCGAAAGAGCACATAAGGTGCTCATGACTCATACTTCGTCTTCCCAGATAGATGTTGTATGGTATATTGATTCAGGAGCTAGCAAACACATGACTGGGGACAAATCATGGTTTGATATTTTTGTAGAGAAAGAGGGTAAGCCAGTCACAATTGCTGACAATCAAGTATATCAGGTAAAGGGAGAAGGGGATATTTCTGTGTCCCTTCCTGATGGTATTTGTCAAATTGAGAAGGTTCTCTATGTTCCAGGCTTAGCCAATAATCTGCTTTCAGTCACACAAATGTTGGATAGAAACATGGATGTCATGTTTCGAGTTGTCAAAGGCAAGAAGAGATGTTTTATCACACACAATGGTAAAAATGTTACAACCGGATCCTACAAACATGGCTTGTTCATTCTCGATGCACTTTCAACTCCACATGTTGCTTTGGCTGCAACTACAAAGGAGGCCACCTCTCTCTAGCATCGACGTTATGGGCACCTAAGTTCTGGATATTTGCTTGAATTATATAAATATGGGACGGTGAAAGGTCTTCCACCACTTTCATCTATCTTACCAGTTTGCTCAGATTGCTTAGCAGGGAAGCAACATTGAGTGCCTTTTGAAGCAAGCTCCTCTCGAGCTGTAAAACCTTTAGAACTGGTACATACCGATCCGTGTGGTCCTATGCCAACCAGCCTATGGTGGGAAAAAGTATTTTCAACTATTCGTTGATGATTACTCACGAAATATGTGGGTTTTCTTTCTTCAATTGAAATCGAAGCGTTTCTCTACTTCCAACAATTCAAGAAACTTGTTGAGAAGGAGTCGGGATGTTTGATAAAAACCCTCCACTCAGATCGAGGGGGGGAATACACCTTTGAAGAGTTTTCAGAGTTTCTTAAGAAACATGGGATCAAAATACAACTGACTACAACCTATACACCTCGACAGAATGGAGTTGCAGAGAGAAGAAATCATTCCATTATGGAAATGGTTTGATGTATGCTAAAAGGAGCACATCTTGAGGATCAATATTGGGCGTAGGCAAGAAACACAACATCATACCTCCTAAATAGAGCACCCACTAGAGCTCTACAAGGGAAGACTCCACAAGGAGCATGGAGTGGTAAGAAATCTTCCATTTCTCATCTGAAGGTGTTTGGATGTAAAGAATTCATGCACATTCCAAAACATAAAAGGAGGAAGCTGGATGAGAAAACCCTGCAGTGTATCTTTCTTGGCTATGATGAGTACTCAAAAGGTTATCGATTGATTGATCCTAAGACCAAGAAGACACATGTAAGTAGAGATGTTGTATTTGATGAAGCTCTCACACCAAAAGACACATCCACAACTCGTATACATAGATGAAGAAGAGCCTAAGAAGGAGGTTCAACTTCCACAACAAAAACAAAAAGTTCCAAAATGGTATACTAGCACTTTGAGAGATGCTAAGTTGAAATCCCTTCCAGATCTATCTCTTGATAGGCCATGTACTCGCAGTATGACTCAACAAATGAGAGCATAAGAATCTACTTCAAAGGTTGACGGACTTTGTCAACACTTTGATGATTTGTCAATGGGTACCGAATATGACAGGGAAGAAGATGAGGATGGAGGAAAAATTTATATGTCTACATTGAATACAAATGAACCCGCAACGGTTCAATCTGCACTTGATCAACCACAGTGGAAAGAGGCTATGGATGTAGAACATAAATTTTTTCTTAAAAATAATACGTGGAAGTTAGTCGATCTGCCAATAGGAAAGAAACCCATAGGTTGCAAATGGGTATTCAAAGTGAAGTATAAGGCAGATGGATCTATTGATAAGCATAAATCCCGGCTTGTTGCAAAGGGATATGCTCAAAAAGAAGGCATAGATTATGAAGAGACTTTTGCCCCTACTGCAAAAATGACTACCATTCGAGTACTTTGTGCCATGGGAGCTCAGTTTGGGTGGAAATTACATCAGATGGATGTTAAAAGTGCCTTCTTGAATGGTGACTTACAAGAAGAAGTATACATGACTCAACCAGAAGGATTTGTGGTTGAGGGGCAAGAACAAAAAGTATGCAAGTTGATCAAATCCTTGTATGGGCTAAAACAAGCTCCTCGAGCTTGGTATATCAAGATAGACAATCACCTTGTGCAACATGGTTTCATAAGAAGTCCTTTAGATGCAAATCTCTATATTAAGAAAAATGGTTCTGATATAGTGATTCTTGTACTTTATGTTGACGATCTGATCATCACGAGAAGCTCAGAAAGAATGATTGACTTAGTGAAAAATGACTTGAAGCAATCATTTGATATGACAGATCTAGGACTTTTGCACTATTGTCTTGATTTAGAAGTTACTCAAAAAAAATTTCATATTAGAGTAACACAAAAGAGACTTTAGTAGAAAAATATCGGATGACTAATTGTAATTCAAAAGCAAATCCAATGGAGCAAGGACTTAAGTTATCTCGATATGATGAGTCACCTCAGGTAGATGGTACTCTCTATCGCCAGTTGATTGGGAGTCTCCTATATATGACAAATACCAGACCAGATCTCAGCTTTCTTGTGGGATATATTTCAAGGTTCATGCAAGAGCCTAAGATGAGTCACTGGAAAGTAGCAAAAAGAGTTCTTCATTATGTTCACGGTACTACAAATTATGGTCTGGAATATAGACAGAATAATAATTTTTTCTTATTGGGATACACAGACTTGGATTATGCTGGATCCCTTGATGATCGTAAATCCACCTTCGGATATGTTTTTCATCTAGGATCTGGACCTATCTCATGGCACAATAAGAAACATCATGTGGTTGCTTTATCTTCTACAGAAGTAGAATATCATGCAGCCAATGAAGCAGTCTGCGAGATAATGTGGTTAAGTCGCATTCTTACAAACATGGGCCTTCTAAAGAATCTTCTTCTTCATTTGTTTTGCGACAACCAAGGTGTTTTGAACCTTGTCAAAAATCCAAATTTTTATGAACGTACCAAACATGTTGATACCAGATGTCATTTTATTCGAGATGAAGTTCCAAAGCACCATATACAACTTCAATACATTCCTACTGATGCGCAAGTTGCAAATATCTTTACCAAAGCACTTGGACGTATCAAATATGAAAAATTTCGAGATACAATTGGGATTTTCCAATAATGTAATAAGGGGGGATGTTAGAATAAGTTGTTATATTCCATTATTTGCATAACCAAAAGTAGCGCTCATAGGCGCTCTCCAATTTGGTTGTTTAACCACCGAGTTGGTTAAACCAACTTGTAACCACATTGTAACCTTTATATTTGAAATTAATGAGAAGGAACAATTGCTTCGTCAAATTCTTCAAATAATACATCTTAATACCTTGTGTATGGTTCAATTGTGAGATGTCTTTCAAATTTCTTCATTTTCCTTAAAATACTCTATTTGGATAGATACCATAAATTAAATTTTAATGTGAATGGTTCATTGGCATTTGCCAATACCATATCTTACCTATTTATTTAGGTAAATTGAATTTCATTTTGAAATTTTTACAAAATGATGGTCAAAACCTTAATCTAATGTTTACATTCATCAAAAAGCCTTTTTAGGGCAATGGATATTAGGTCAACAGGACTTATTTTTATTTATATTTATATCAATAATTACTTTCTTTTGAATTTTCCAAATACTAGTGTGCTAGTTCAACTAAAAGTTGATACAACAATGCTAAGATAATTTAATAAATTAAACTTTTATATGTCTTAATGATTTTTAAAAATTGAAATTCATTTTCTCTAACAAGACATTCAGGTAGGATAGATAGAATATGGATGTTAAATGTATAATTTGATTGATCTACAAGTAATAAAGATTCGTTTGTTGGTGAAAATCATAAATTATTGAATATTGTATTTAATTTTTATTCATTTTCATTTGAAGACTTTAAATTTGAGGCTTGTATGTCTATTTGTTTTGTATACTTACCTATCAAATAAGGTATAAATTATAAGTATATATTATAACAATTGTTAATTTATTTATATTATCATATTTAATTATCCTAAAATTTACCTATATGTCATTTGCTATAAATATCATATGCATTAAACACAATGTTGCATGGGTGTGAATACCAACTATTTTTAACTTAAATATAAGATACAATCATACTGGTGTTGGAAATATTAAGTTGTCATTGATGTCAAAGGAAAAAATATCTTCAAGGATGAAATGTTGATGTCAAAGGTAGAAATATCTTCAAAGATAAAATGTTGATGTCAAAGGCAGAAATATATTCAAGGTTGAAATGATGAGTTATCAATTGAAGTGTAAGGCAAATATCTTAAAAAGTTATTTAAAGTTATCAAAGCAAAAGTGATCCTATATGCTTTAATATTTAAATAAATACTTAAATATTAAAGAAGGAGATTTGGAGGTTTATATTTAAATCAAAATATTTAAATATAATGTAAAAGTTTAGATATTTAAAGTTTAAATATTTAAATGTTTTAAAATTCAAATGATGGGCGAACCTAAAGAGCACCATGTTTTAAAATTCTTGAATCTTTCTCTTCCTCAAATATTCACATGTTGGGCCGAATTCATTGGGCACATGAAAAAGCATATAAATGGAAGACCCTAAGTTCACTTTGGAGTAAGCTATGGAAATCAAATAATATCGATTGAGCAAAGAGTGACAGCGAGAAGGATGGAGGAGAGGAGCGCAGGTTTTGCAACATCACAACAGAAAGCAAACATTAAATATTGGTTCGTGCCCCATCTATCTCAATTGACCAGTTAGACCAATCGATAGCCAGGCTCGTGCTAAGGCATTGTGTTGCAAGAGGTCAAGGGGTTGAATCTGGTCGATGCCATTTTGTTGAAGAGTTGAAGGTAAAATTACGAAGAATTTATATATCATTTTTTTGCTTTTGATTCCATCCGCTGGGGTAGCCCATACGGTCGCCTAACTTGTGTGGAAGTGCTACTGTGTAGTAGGTTAAGCGATCAAATCCCTTTGATGTTGTTTTATTTGCTGAAGGATAGAAAACAGAGCGTCGAAGGAAATAAATATTAGTTTGTGCATTTTTGGTTTCATGAATTATGTTATCGCAGCTGGTTGCTAGCCCAAGTTAGGGCGTTGCACTTCTAGAGGTTAAGGGATCAAATCCCATCTGTGATTGTGCAAGGTATTTATATTTTATTTTATAAAATTTGATAAAAGGGAATTTATAAGGTATAATATTATGATTTAATTTTTGCAAATAATCTAAGGGGAGTTATAAGGTATAGTCTTAGTTATCAAATTCATCGAATTTTTTAGATAAAATTTGAAATTCATCGAATTTAAAACCCTAACGAATAAATTTGACGAGCAAACCTTAAATTCGACATGGAAAAAAATTGGGAGAAAACAGGTGAAAAAATAACTGCGACGAGGGAAAAACGAATGCAAATTTTTTTGATTAAATATTTTACCGCAGAGAATGATGCCATGACCTGTGGGCGACGACCATGGCTGATCTAGTGCAGGAATGGTGGACACCAATGGCAACCATCATGGGATGAGCAAGTGGCATCACAGTGGAGGCAGAGGCATTGTTGCTATTCATGATCACATCACTCACTCCTTTGTCGATTGTACATGGGCTCCTCCTCAATTGAGGAATACTCTCCTATTCCCTTATCTTATTTCTCAGCCAGTGGCAAAGATTGCTGTGTTGCCAAGAATTTACAGGTTCGAAAGACTATATTTTAGGTTATGCGTAGAATTTTTAATAAAATTTTAAAAATATTTAAATATAAAAATTTAAATTATTATAAATAAAAATAATAATTTTACATTTTTATTATTTTAATAATTATTTAAAAAATTTATTCAATTATAAGTGAAATTTATTATATGTTTAATTAATTATAAAATATCACTAACAAATAAGACTTTGCTAATATTAATTTAATTAATTAATATTTTTCTATTTTGAATTGGAAGGAACAATTGTTTTTATAATCAAGTTAAATGGTGAGATAACTGTTGGAACAAAATCTGCCTTCGATTAATAGTGTTGCGCCTTAGACTTTGCCAACATTGAATAAACAGATCTTGCTTGAGATCATCTGTCTAGTCTCCAGAGAAGGTTGGTTCCTTTGAGTTTTTTAGAGAAAAGAGGAACAATAGATAAGGGAAATATAACCTAAGCTAGAAACTTTTCTCACGGTACAGATTGGACAACAACAAACATTGATGATGCAGATTACTACTTTCAGAGTTTTCTTTATATCTTCTTTATAGAAAACACGAATTCTCGAGTGTGACTTTTAGATGGTCGTCTAAAAGCATGTAACTATCTTTTAATGTTCAACTCTAGAAACAAGATTTATACATGCACAGTCCAGATTTTAGAACAGATACATTATAAAACTTAGAGTGAATAAAAGTTAAAACACCAGATACATACAAGCACACAGAAGTTTCGAAAGCTAGAAGAAGAAATCTTTTATTGCTTGTAATCCAGTACATGTACATCAAGCTTGTAAACGTCCAAGAGCCGACCCTTTTTCTTGTCGACTCACTCCTATTTATACCTTAAAAAGAGTATCTTCTACTATGTACATTTAATTTCTTCAATCAATTACAAGTAATTGTCTGCAGTTTCTAATAATACACAAAGGATTTCTCGCAGATTGGATAAATTTCCTTCTGGCTAATTTTAGGTGAGCCTGTTATTTTGCAATCATCCAGCGGACCTGCCAGGTTATAATCAATAGACTATTCTTCAAAAATTAGCACTTGATGTCAGTGCATGTCTCCAGTTGCCAAAATATACTCTATTCCTTTACAGCTGGCGTGTCGCGAAATCGCAACATTCTTTCCTTGCTTTGCTCTTTTGCCGCCTCCAGCCGCAAAAATGAGACATGTCGTGAAATTGTGACATTCATCTCTTGTTTTGCTCTTCTGCCGCTTCCAGTCGCAAAAATGAGACATGTCGCGAAATCGCAACATTCGTCTCTTCCTTTGCTCTTTTGCTGCCTCCCGTCGCAAAAATGAGACATGTCGCGAAATCACGACATTCTTTCCTTGCTTTGCTTTTCTATCGCTTCCAGTCGCAAAAATGAGACATGTCACGAAATCGCAACATTCGTCTCTTGCTTTGCTCTTCTGCCGCTTCCAGCCGCGAAAATGAGACATGTCGCGAAATCGCGACATTCTTTCCTTGCTTTGCTTTTCTGTCGCTTCTAGCCGCGAAAATGAGACATGTCGCGAAATCATGACATTCATCTCTTGCTTTGCTCTTTTGCTGCTTCCAGCCGCGAAAATGAGACATGTCGCGAAATCGCGACATTCTTTCCTTGCTTTGCTTTTCTACCGCTTCCAGCCGCGAAAATGAGACATTTCACGAAATTGAGACATTCTTTCCTTGCTTTGCTTTTCTGCCACTTCCAGCCGCGAAAATGAGACATGTTGCAAAATCGCGACATTCGTCTCTTGCTTTGCTCTTTTGCTGCCTTCAGCCGCGAAAATGCAACATGTCGCGATATCACGACACTTCTGCCTCTTTGTTCTCTTTTGTTGCTCTTAGCCGAAAATGCAACATGTCGCGATATCGCGACACTTTTGCCTCCTTGCTCCCTTTTGTTGCTCTTAGCCACGAAAATGCAACATGTCGCGATATCGCGACACTTTTTCCTCCTTGCTCCCTTTTGTTGCTTTTAGCCGCGAAAATGCAACATGTCGCTATATCACGACACTTTTTCCTCTTAGCTCTTTCTCTTTGCTTTTGCCCACAAAAATGCAACATGTCACGATATCGCGACACTTTTTCCTCTTTGCTCTTTCTCTTTGCTTTTGCCCACGAAAATGCAACATGTCCCGATATCGCGACACTTTTTCCTCCTCGCTCTTTCTCTTTGCTTTGGACCGCAAAAATGCAACATGTCGCGATATCGCGACACTTTTTCCTCCTTGCTCTTTCTCTTCTCTTTTGCCGTGAAAATACAACATGTCGCGATATCGCGACACTTTTTCCTCTTTGCTCTTTCTCTTTGCTTTTGCCCGCGAAAATGCAACATGTCGCGATATCGCTACACTTTTTCCTCCTCGCTCTTTCTCTTCTCTTTTGCCATGAAAATACAACATGTCGCGATATCACGACACTTTTTCCTTCTTGCTCTTTCTCTTCTCTTTAGCCGCGAAAATACAACATGTCGCGATATCGCGACACTTTTGCCCCCTTGCTCCCTTTTGTTGCTCTTAGCCGCGAAAATACAACATGTCACGATATCGTGACACTTTTACCTTCTTGCTCCTTTTTGTTGCTCTTAGCCACGAAAATACATGTCGCGATATCGTGACACTTTTACCTCCTTGCTCCTTCTCTTCGCTTTGAACCGTGAAAATGCAACATGTCGCGATATCGCGACACTTTTTCCTCCTTGCGATGTTTTGCTTTTTCTTTGATCTTTAGCATATGGGCCACTTTGGTCTTCTTGGAAAATATACAAAAAAGGTGCATCAATTGTTTTTCTGTAGTTAGTCACTTTTTGACTAACAATAACCTATAATATAGATATATATGTACATTATAATATATCGAATTTTATGTCAAATTTTATTTCGAATTTATTTTGAACTTCAAGAGTGTCAAATTCGAACACGAACTCGAACTCGAACTTGATAATTAAGGGTATAGTATTGTGATTTAATTTTTACAAATGATATAAGAGGAGATATAAGGTATAATATTGTGATTTAATTTTTGCAAATGATATAAGAGGAGATATAAGGTATAGTATTGTGATTTAATTTTTGCAAATGATAAAGAGGAAATGTTGTAATTTGATTTTTGCAAATTATAAAGGGAGAAATGTTGTGATTTGATTTTTGGGAGATATAAAGGGAGATTTTGTTAGAATAAAGCTTGATATTGTAAATTTTAAAAGGGAGATATAAAGAGTTATTTTTAAGCTTTGTATGTTTTTGAAAGAAGTGATAAAGGTTAAAGTGGTTGATTTGATATTCAAATCAAAAAGGGAAAAAGAGAATTATTATCCAAATTTGAAAAGCACATGCAAGAGGAAGATCATCATCACTAAGGTAGATTTGGATGGTATATATTTGGAACAAGTCAAGGTATCAAGTACACATATTCATCCAAGCATTCAATTGATAAGGAAGAAAAATTCAACCATTTCAAGAAGGAGAGGTGCACATGATAGTGGAAGAAGAGCAAGGTACTAACATCTCCAAGTCAACACACATGTAAGTTATCAAATGCTAAAATTGAGCTACCTTTAAAATGTAATAAATGTGAGATATGTGGAAGCAATAAATTTAATGGATGTGAAGAACATATTGGTCATTTGAAGCTTACTACATTAGTGCATATCATTCTCCATATGTTCTTAAATATTTTTGGGTAGAATGTGTGTGTATTGCTATTAATTGAAAAAGCAAAAAGAAGATTATAAACCATGTTTGTGAGTAGATTTATACATTATTTATGACTAGATTTAGAAGTAGATGAGCAGTGTTTGTGAGCATATTTGTGAAAGGTTTTGGAGTAGATTACAGTAGTGTTTGTGAGTAGATTTGAGCATAGCCCTTGAGCAGGTTTTGGAGCAGATTTGAGCATATTTTGTGAGCAGGTCTTGGAGCAGATTTGAGCAAGTTTTATGAGTAGGTTTTGGAGCAGATTTGATTAGTGTTTATGAGCAAGTTTGTGAGAAAGATTTGAGGATAAACCTGAGCAGAGTTTTGAATAAACTTGAGAGGGGATTGGTGTCTCCTGTGGATTGGTGTCCACAAACCAGAGTAGATGGTATTGGTGTCTCCTGTGGATTGGTGTCCACGAACTAGAGCAGAGGGGATTGGTGTCTCCTGTGGATTGGTGTCAATGAACCAATAGAGGGGATTGGTGTCTTCTATGTATTTGTGTCCACAAACCAGCAAATGGGATTGGTGTCTCATGTGCATTGGTGTCCATGAACTAGCAGAGGGGATTGGTGTCTCCTATGGATTGGTGTCCATGAATTAGTAGAGGGGGTTGGTGTATCCTATGGATTGGTGTCCACAAACTTGATAGGGGATTGGTGTCTCCTATGGATTGGTGTCCATGAACTTGATAGGATATTGGTATCTCCTACAAATTGGTGTCCACAAACTTGAGCAAGGGGATTGGTGTCTCTTGTGGATTTGTGTCCATGAACATTGTAATAGAAGATTGGTGTCTCTTGTGGGTTGGTTCCCATGAAATTTGTTGAGAAATTTATAAGCAATATTTATCAATGGATGTAGCCCATATTAGGTGAACCACGTTAAATCTGTATCTCTTATGTGTGTGGTGATTTGTGCATTGTTTCATTATTACAATTGATAATAACTGAAGTTATTACTTTGGAAAGAAATGTAAAAAATTTATCTTATACTGTTCACCCCTCCCTCTTAGTATAAGCTTGTGTTCTTAAATTGGTATCAGAGCAGGTTCCTTCGTGAAATCCTAACGATTTGAAGGAAGATCTTACAGGAACACACATGACATATCAAGAAGAGTTTTTATCAAACAAGGCACCATTGTTTGATCAGACTAACTATGCTTTTTGGAGCATGAAGATGAGAACTTATTTTATGGCACATGGATATGATATATGATAATCCGTTGAGAACGGGATCACACCATCTACTAATCCTACCATGGATGCAAAATATAAGAAACCAGATGAAAATAATTCCAGGGCAATGATTGTTATATTAAGTAGGTTATGTTAATTAGAGTTTGTGAAAGTCATGCAATGCACTTCAACAAAAAAAATATGGGACAAGTTATAGAGAACTTATGAAGGAGATGACAAGGTTAAAATGACAAAACTTCAAACCCATAGGAGGAAGTTTGAAGACTTGAAGATGAAATATGAGGAAGATATTACTAGGTATCTACTTCATGTTGATGAGGTTGTCAACACCATTCGTAGACTTGGAGAAAGTATTGAATACTCTAAGATTGTTTAGAAAATCTTAAGGTCACTTCCCATGAGGTTTGATGCAAAAGTTTCAGCAATAGAAGAGATGAAGGATATTAAAACATTAAGCATTAATGAGCTACATGGAATTCTAACAAGCTATGATATGAGGATTGAAAAAGTTCAAACATCCAAATGGGAAGCAACATTTAAAGCTTCAAAAAAGACAAAGAATAAGGAACCAAAATTAAGTGAAGAGTCAAGCAACGAAGAAGAAGCTAACTTCGTACGAAGGAATGATAAGGGTTCAAGAAAAAATAAAGGTATGGATTCTGTGAAATTTTTTAATTGTGGTAACCTTGGTCACTATGCATCTAATTGTCCACAAGAAAGAAGTAGTAGTAGTGAAGAAGAAAAGGAATATGAGAAAAAGAAAGAAATAAAATATTATCATGAAAATAAAAATAGGTGTGGGCAAAAAAAGCATGAGAAACAGATCTTTCAAAGACACAAGAAGAGTTTTTATGTTGAAGAAGCAAGCAGTCCCTCCAACAATAGTGATGAAATTATCTCAAATAGTGAAAGAGAAGAAATCCTAATTTTGGCCATAGAAGAGAAAGAAGATGCTCCTATTGTTGAAGATCAAGAAGAAGAGAAAGATTCAAAAAATTAAGAGGAAGCCACAATTGACATAGAAGAGGAACTTATTGTTTCTCTTGAAGAATTGAAAAGGGTTAGAAAGAAAAACTCAAGATTGAAGGCTCAAGTACAAGAGGATGAGAAGATGAAGGTAAAGTTGTCACAAGAACTCATTGACCTGAAAGTTAAAGTTGAAGAGATAAAGAAAATTGAAGAAGGTATGGCTGAATAGTTAAAGGTAAAAGAACTAGAGTGTGATAGACTAGAACATGAAGCTATAATTCTAAGGAAGGGACTTGAAAAGTTTAATGATAAGATAAATCAGTTTAGAAAAAGCTCAAAAATCTTGGATGATATTATCAAAGCATAGAGATCTCCATTTATGAATATTGGACTTGGTTTTGAAGAAGGTCAAGAGAAACAAAAGGGGGAGTCAAGCTCAAAAGGAAAAGAGGCATCAAAGAAAATTGAAGAAGAGCCTAAGACCTATGCTGATATGTTGAGAAGTGAAAGCATCAATGAGGAAGAAAACAAAGCACCATAAAGGGATAAGAACCATCACATAAAAAGCAATGAGAGAACCATGCAACAATATCCTCCAAGGCAATCAGACAAGTTTCAAAATTTCTTCCATGGTCATTGTTTCTCATGTAATCATTTTGGTCATAAAGCTATAAATTACAGAGTTCGTGCTATGAATGATTTTGGCTTTACCAAAAGGAATTTCAATTCATTTGCACCTTCCATGGACTACAATATCATATGTTACAAATATAATAATTTTGGGCATACAACTAGATGGTGTAGAATAGTGTTCCATGAAATTTTGAAGTCAACCAAAAAGGAGAATGGTCAAAATATTAAAAAGGGTATGATCTCCAAAGTTTGGAGAAAGAAAATGAAACAAGAAGAGGAGCATAGTAATTTGGAATTTTCACTCCCATCTCATAATTGATTATCTCAGTAAGAGCAGGGAATGGGGGGCGTTGCCAAGTGTCTTATATTACAATCCCAAAGGAGCCTTTACAATTGATGTCAAAGTGGGAGAGTTTTTAGTAAGGGGGAGCATATAGTAAGGGGGAGCAGCTCGTGATCCTATTCAATAAAGGTCAGTTTCAGTATAAGGTTGCCATCAATGACAAAGGGGGAGATTGTTGGAAATATTAAGTTGTCATTGATGTCAAAGGTAGAAATATCTTCAAGGATGAAATGTTGATGTCAAAGGCAAAAATATCTTCAAGGATAAAATGTTGATGTCAAAGGCAGAAATATCTTCAAGGTTGAAATGATGAGTTATCATTGAAGTGTAAGGTAAATATCTTTAAAAGTGATTTAAAGGTGTCAAAGCAAAAGTGATCTTATATGCTTTAATATTTAAATAAATATTTAAATATTAAAGGAGATTTGGAGATTTATATTTAAATCAAAGGATTTAAATATAATTTAAAAGTTTAAATATTTAAATGTTTTAAAATTCAAATGATGGGCGACCTCCTAAAGAGCACCATGCAAAAGGTTGAAAATTCAAATATTCACATGTTGGGACAAATTCATTGGGCACATGAAAAAACATATAAATGGAAGACCCTAAGTTCACTTTGAAGTATGATATGGAAATCAAATAATATCGATTGAGCGAAGAGCGACAATGAGAAGGAGGGAGGAGAGGAGCATAGGTTTTGCAGCATCGTAGCAAAAAAAACATTAAATATTGGTTCATGCCCCATTTATCTCAACTGACTAGTTAGACCAGCCGGTAGCCAGGCTTGTGCTAAGGCAATGTGTTGCAAGAGGTCAAGGGGTCAAATCTGGTCGACACTATTTTACTAAAGATTTGAAGGCAGAATTACGAAGAATTTAAATATTATTTTTGCACTTTTGATTCCATCCACTGGGGTTGCCTAGATGGTCATATAGCTTGTGTGGAAGCGCTGCTGTGCAGGAGGTTAAGGGATCGAATCCCTTCAACGCCATTTTGTTTGCTGAATGATAGAAAATAGAGTGCCATAAGAAATAAATATTATTTCGTGCCTTTTTGGTTTCATGAGTTGCATTAACGCAGTTGGCCGCTAGCCCAAGTTAGGGCGCTGCACTTTTAGAGGTCAAGGGAGCAAATCCCATCCGTGACTATGCAAGGTATTTATATTTTATTTTATAAAATTTTATAAAAGGGGAATTATAAGGTATATTATTGTGATTTTATTTTTGCAAATAATATAAGGGGAGTTATAAGGTATAGTATTGTGATTTAATTTTTGCAAATAATATAAGAGAAGATATAAGGTACATTATTGTGATTTAATTTATGGTTCTCAAATAATTGTAAAGCTCCAAAAAGTTCATTAATCAATAAAGCCTAGATTACAACCTTAAATAACTTAGGAATAAGCCAGAAATAGCTTAGGAGAAAATTAGGGAGAGAAAATAGGATAGAAAAAAATAGGGAGGAAAGAAGAATTTAGGAGTGAATTCTCTTGTCTGTCATCCTTCCTCTTGCCATCCACATTGGAGTCTGTCGACCACCTCATCTGTCGTCCAGGTAAAGGTAAATAAAGGTAAAGTAAAAAATAAATTTTTACTTTAACTTCCAACATTCTCCCCCTTAAAGTTGAGAGGTCTGACTATACAGTCTCTCAGATTTATATATTGAGCTTTAGCTATACCTTTGGTGAAGATATCTGCAATATTATCCAAAGTTTTACAATATCGAAGCTCAACTATTTGTTGTTCCACCATATATCGAATGAAGTGATACTTCATATCGAAATTCTTTGATATGCTATGATGGGTTGGATTGTATGCCAACTAAATGGCACTTATGTTATCACAATACAGTTGAGTTGGACCACTTTGACTTTCTCCAATCTCTTAAAGAACTTTTCTCAACCATAGGGCTTGAGTACTAGAATGTGTGATGGCTATATACTCAGCCTCAGTCGATGACAATGCTACAACAATTTATTTATTGGAACTCCATGTAATTAGTCCTGATCCTCGACTAAAACAATTTCCTGATGTAGATTTCCTGTCATCTATATTGCTGCCCCAATCACTGTCACTTGAAGCCAACTAATTTCACAGACTTACATTGTTGGTAATGGATTCCAAAATCCAATGTACCTTTTACATATCTCAATATTCTTTTAGTTTCTTGTAGATGCAACTCAGAAGGACTAGCCATAAACCTTAAAACTAGAGAAACAACATATTGAATATCGGGCCTTGTGTTGGTGAGAAACATCAGACTCCCAACCATGCTTCTATAAGTGGTCATGTCAACCTTTGATGCTCCATTGTCCTTGCTCAATTGGATCCCATGTCTAGTTGGAGTTGCAACTGATTTGCACTGCTCCATGGCAAATTTCTTAATCATGTATCGAGCATACTTGTGTTGACATATGAAGATACCTTTATTTGATTGATGCACTTCCATGCCTAGGAAGTATCACATTAAACCAAGATCTTTCATCTAAAACTGCTTCATCATGGATTTTTTGAACTCCATATTCATTTTATTGTTACTACCCATAAATATTAGATCATCCACATATAAACAAACTATGAGAATGTCTACTCCATGCTTTAGGTAGTACAAAGTTGGTTCACTTTTGCTTCTTGTGAATCCATACTCACTGAATTAGCCATCAATATGTGAGTACCAAGATCTTGGTGCTTGCTTGAGGCCATAAAGTGCTTTCTTCAATTTGTAAACAAGGTTTTCTTTTCCCTGTTCTTGGAAACCTTGAGGCTGTTGAACATAAACCTCTTCTGTCAAGTCTCCGTTCAAAAAAGCACTCTTTACATCCATGTGTTGAACATTCCATCCTTTATGGTCTGCTAAGGAAAGAATTGATCTGATTGTATCTTGTCTTGCAACAGGAGCAAAATTTTCCTCATAGTCAATACCATATTTTTGAGTAAAACCTTTTGCTACTAGTCTCGCCTTATGCCTCTCAATGCTTCCATCAACATTGTACTTGGTCTTGTAGACCAATTTACATCTAACACATATTTACCTTTGGGTAGCTTTACTAGCTTCCATGTATCATTATTTTTTATAGAGGTTATTTCCTCTTTCATGGCTTCTTGCCATACATTTTGAGTACATGCCTTCTCATAGCTAGTTGGTTCTAGCTGTGTACTAGTCAATAAAGCATAATTGACTTCATATCCTCTAGGTTCTTGGGAGTTATCATCCCCATACAATTGCAAATTCTCAAGTTGCTGCAGAACTAAATTCATTTCACTGGCTTGGCTTCTAGTGAATCTTCTTTAAAAATTTTGATCCAACATCTGAAAGGAAGGATGATGTTGTAAAGTTCTTCTGCCTCTTGATGGAGAGTCAATGTCCAACGGTGAAGAACATATTGATCTCTATGGATATGGACTTGGACTGGCGGTTGATGTACTTGAAATTCTCTATCTTGGAGGGGGTGGTGTGCCTTTGCTTTTCTTTGGAGACACTTGTTGTATCTGTTGTACCTGTGAAGAATTTACATCTTGGGACTCATCATCAACAAAAATTCTTTGATGACCCCATTCTCCCCCTTCATCAAAAATTACATCCCTGGAGAGTACAATTTTATGAGTCTTGGGATTGTAGAGTCTATATGCTTTTATAGACTCACAATACCCTATAAATATACAAGCTTGACTTTTGGGATCAAGCTTCTTCCTTTTCTCATCAGGAATGTGGCATATGCTAAAGAACCAAATTTTTTGAAGTGCTTTATAGTTGGTTTATTTTCTTACCACCCATCATAAGGAGTGATGCCATCTAAACTAGAAGTTGGACTTCTATTTAGAATATATACACTTATTTTTACATCAATCCAATACATATTAGTTAGATGCTTTGTTTGAAGCATTGATATTACCATCTCAACTATGGTGCGGTTATTTATTTCGGCCACACCATTTTGTTGTGGGGTATTGGCAGTTGTTAATTGCATTTTGATCCCATTTACTTTACAATAGTTCAAGAATTATTTATGTATTCACCTCCTTGATCTGTCTGAAGACAATTTACATAATTCCCACTTTGATTCTCTACTTTATTTATAAAATCTATGAAGCAATCAAATGCTTCATATTTGTGCTTTAAGAAATAAATCCAGCACATCCTAGAGAAGTCATCTATGAAAGTGAGAAAATAAGAATTGTTTTTGAGACTCTGTGTTTGCATCAGACCATAGATGTCCGAATGTACTTATTGAAGTGGATAGCTGGCTCTCCACGCATTTCCTTTCAGAAACTTTGACCTGGAGTGCTTTCCCAAAGCACTTCCTTCATAGACTTCCTTTTGTTCGTTGATTTTGGGAAGTCCTGTCACCATATCTTGAGAAGTTAGCTATTTCAAGCTAGTAGAATTAAGGTGACCATATCACAAGTGCCACAACACACTTGGATTTTTTATGGCTACATTTACAAGTTGAGATCCCCCTGGCTAGCCAAATTTGAGAGGGAATAACCTATTCTTGGTCATGGGGACCTGTGTGATGACACAATTACAATTATTTTTATCAAAAATAATACATTATCCTTAATCAAATAAAAGCTTGTAATTATTCTCCATCATTTATCCAACGCTGAGCAGATTGTGTTGGAGCTTTGGAGTGTAATAGATGTCACTTTCTTTAGTCCTTTGGTTGGAACCGCCATGGCTCCAATTCCCTCTACTTGCAATGCTTTGTCATCCCCTAATTTGTTTTGGGATTTATAAGTGGAATCTAGAGTAGCAAATAGATTTTCTTTGCCACTCATATGGTTTGAGCAACCAATATTTAGAATCCATGTGTCATTTAGATTCTAATATGATTGTCCATATGACAGGAAAATATTAGAAGCATCATATTCTTATCCATAATTTCCATATTGAATGCTGTTGGCTTGTGAAGAATTTGACCAGCAGTCACGAGCGAAGTGACCTAGCTTTCCACAGTTGAAACAAGATGATTTGGACTTATCACTTACTCACCCTTGATTGCCACTTTGTCATTGATTTCCACCTCGATTCTAATTTCCACCTCTTTGTTGGTTGCCTCCTCTGTATGAGTTGCCTCCTCTATTGGAATTGCCTCCTCTATTATGGTTGCCTCCTTTGTTGGAATTGCCTCCTCTGTAGTTGCCTCTGCATCTACCTCTTTGCTTGCCTCTACCTTGACTTCTTCCCCATCCTCTTCTATTATTTTCATTGGAAGTGAAAGCCTTATCATCGCATTCATAGCTAGTTGAAGGAGTTTCAAGAAACCTCTCTTCATGTGACATTAACGATCCGATCAATGCATTGAATTTTAAAAGGGAAAAATCTTTGGATTCTTCTATTATTATGGCAATATGGTTCCATTTCTATGTAAGTGTTCTCAACACTTTTGTTACAATTATCTCAGGCTTGATTTCTTCGCCTAGTGTAACCATTTTATCTACAATTGCTTTTACTCTAACACAATAATCACCAAATTTTTCATCATCTTTCATTCGGAGATTTTCGAAATCTCACTTCAATGTTTGAAGACTTACCTACTTCACTTGATTACTACCCTAGAATCCATCACTCAATGCTTTCCATGCAGCTTATGCAGTCGTACAAGCAACAATTTTGGAAAATATGCTTTTCTCCAATGTAGCTTGGAGATGAGAAAGAGCAGATGAGTTGCTCTTTTTATCTTCTTTTCATGTTTTATTGTCTGCGGCAATAAGTGTTGTCTAGTATGAGGGTTCTGTATAGCCCTCTTCTATGATGTCCCACAAAACTCTACCTATGAGCAAGGTCTTCATATTTATAGACCAATACTCATAGTCATAACCGTTAAATTCTAGTATAGGTAAGTATAGCACCCTAAAATTGGCGTAGTTAAACCTTAGTAAAAAGATAAAAATTTGAATTTTAACCCAAACCGCCCATTAACCGCCCGTTACCCACTCTCCTTATTTTCCATGCCATTTTTAGGATTTGTTTTGACCGTTGGACGATATCGTCGGTGATCAGACGAAATCGTCCCAGATCTGACGAATTCATCTGGAACAGAACGTCCAGTCGATTTCGTCCCAAAATCAAATTTTCATAATTAGTTTCTGTTTCAACAGCTTCTCTAACTTGGGCAAAAAGTGTGTCTACGCAGTTAGAGTCCCCCCCGTATGAGATCTCCCAAATTGGGATGATCTCCAACCTCCTAACCTCTCCCTAATCCTATATAAACTGGTATTTTCTTAGTTTATCCCCCTGAACCCCCCTTGAATCCCCTGGTTGACTGATTTCTCTACAAATTTAGCTTCTTGTGCATTAGAACATCCTCGTACCATCATTTGTATTCGGTATTTCAAGTTTTCTTGTAGGAATCTTATTGTTTTTCAGTCGGAGCAAGCTCGGATCGTCGCAATCGATTCCAAACAATTTTAGATGATCCTGTCGCATATCGGTGATGATCTCGTACGATTGGAGGTGATCTCGACTGTAGTCCAGATTAGGGGCAATCAGAGCCTGAATTTTGCATTTTATTATCTTTTCTCTTCATTTTCTTACGCATTAGCTTGGTTTATTTTATTCCTGCATCCTGGAGTTCACCTCATTTAGTATAGATGCATGCTAAAGGTAAATTAAAGTATTAAAGTAACACATTTTCCTTTAATCATTATTTGGATCTGTCATTTAGGTAAATTCACTGTCATTTCTATCATTTCCCCTTGCTTTTGCAGTTGTATTTTTGGTTTTTGGTATCTATCTCTATGACTGCAGGTTTCTAACAAATTTGTCTGATGAATTCGTTAGATCGATGATAATTTTGTCTGATCTCAGATGGTTGACTGAGATCTGAGATGATTCTATGACATTTCAGATGATTACATATGATTTGAGATGATTTGGACTTCTACAAAACTCAGAATCTGCATCAGACATCCGGAATCAGGTATATTCTGTCCCATTTAGCATATTTTCGGTGTTTAGCACTTACACATATTTTTTGTATTCATAAAAATCAGCATTGGCATATAGAATAGCTTAGATTCATCTTGACCAAACCTAGGATATGAATGATTAAAGTACAAAATGAACACATCAAACCTACTCTCAACCTAGGTGTGGAAACTACCATTCAAAATTTTCCTGGTGAACCCACCATCCGTCGAAAATTCACCCTTATACCCCTCCCTTGAGAGGCGGGACCTTCAAAGGGCCTCTCAATCCGAGGTATTGTCCCATCCTTCTTGCATCCCCCTTCCGGGCATGGATCCTATAGCCTAAAGGTAAGGATGCGAAAAATTTGGAGCGATACATTTTTGGTGAACTCGACATGAAAACTAAAAACCTTTTGAAAACAATAAAAAAAAACAAAACATAAATGCATTTAGAATCATTAGATAAACAAAGTAAGATTGCATATAATATTTAGATGGTAGATTATAATAAAAGACGAGTTGTCACCATTAATGTTGAGAATCAATTAGCATCTATAGAGATTACTTCTTTGCTTAGAGTATCTCAAACATATAGAGTCCCACCTTTATGGGACAAACTTAATAGGAGATTGAATCTTATTTCATCTAGGTCAACAGAACTTAGGCAAATCAAGAGGTTTTTCCTAGATAGAATCCTGGATCCTAATCAAGTAACCTTATATCATGAGCTTCATAGAGCTTGCCATAGGTGGTTAGCAGATAAAATAGCCCTTGTGTCTTCTGAATTGTACACCTTTGAGGAATACCTCAACAATGCAGTTGTAGTACATAAATTTCTATCTCGTATAGAGGATCAAGAGGTCGTTCTTATGGATAGAAAGAGATGGAATAGAGTTCCTAGAGCTATGTTATATCGAGAGTATTGCCATGAGCTCTATTTTTACAAGTCAGAGTCAGAAGCAAATAATATCACCATAGCACACTTTGTCAAATTCTTGAAAAACCATTTCCAATTTGAAGAGGAGCATTTCATGACTCCTAATGAACTTGATCCCATCAATGACATCTACAAACTATTTATAGAAAACTACGCCATTCTTTTATTATTATTATTATTTCTTGCATTTAGTATACTATTTGTTCTCTTTTTAATATTATCATAAAAACAAAAACAAAACAAAATATAACAAAAAAAAAAAATTTAAGTATTATAGTAGGTATATAATTAAAATATATACCTCCCAAATTTACTGCAAATATATATATATATATATCAATATATATTTACTAAAATCTAAATTTAAGCATAATGACTAGACTCGGGAATGGAAAACAAATTGAAGTAGAAGAAGATTGGTTAGGAAAACCAGGAAATAAACCAGATGTGCTTTCTGAAGACCCAATTCAGGAAGAAGGAACCCTAGACCAACAAGAAGAAGAATTTGTTGAAGGAAATGAACAAAGAGAAACTGTTAGAGAGAAAGGATCCTCATCTCCTAAAATGTCTCCGGAAGGAGCGGTTACTTTTGAGAATATGGAACATTTTTGGAAGTTCCTCAATACTAATATTGGTGCCCTTAATAGAGCAGTCCATATGGACAAGGATCAAATTAGTGACACTCAAGCAACCTTAGAAGAAATATATCACACACGCACTAATCCCTTGTCCTTCGTTGATCAAGAAAGTGATCAAGCTGGACCATCCAATTTGGATATGGTCGCCATAATCCAAAACATGCAACAACAACAGGTTACCCAACCATCTAGAGTGCCTGTTACCAAGCCTAGGGTTATTCCCACACAAAATAAATCATCATTCACTGCTCTATTTCGCCAAGTTATTGATCAACATACCTCAAATCAACAAAAGCCCAAAATAAAACCAAACACAAATTTCCAACAATCTAGGATACAACATAATGCTACAACAAATCTTCTTCATAATAATCTTCCTACCAACCATTTGCATAACAACAATATAGCATCTAATCCTTACATCGTGCCATCCTACGCTCACAAATCCCATACTCATGTACCACCGAACCAATATGATGAACAAACTGGTAATCTGGAAGCCATGGTGAAACAGTTAGTTTCCCACATGGACCAGATAGATCCCTACCATCCCTCGTACAATTATCGAGAGATGTGTAGTCAGCCTTTAGATCCTATAGTTGTAGCACAACCATATCCTAAACACTTTCCTATGCCTGTCCTACCTATATACAAAGGAAATAAGGATCCCATAGAGCATCTTCGTATGTTTAGAATATCCTGTCATGATATATCACATGATGACTTGTTATTACTAAAAATGTTCCCAAAAATTTTAGGAGGAATGGCATTGGAATGGTATTATCAACTACCCACTCATTCTTTGAGGAATTTCAAAGAAATCTCCGAGTCTTTTGTTCATCAATTTAGTGCCTACATTGAAAGGCATGTAACCATTAAATATTTGTACAACTTAAAACAAGACAAAGATGAATGTTTTGCTAATTTCCTAGCTCGATGGAGACAGTTGATAGGAAAATTGCACTTTGTGTTACCTTATCGGGAAATGCTGGATATATTTATCAATAATTTACAAGAACAACTATCCTACGAGTTATCAACCGCGACCTTGACCACCTTCGATCAAGCTATAGATTTATCTCGAAGAGTGGAAGATGATCTCATTAGGAGAGGCCAGCTTAAAAAGAAATATTATGAGAAAACATCCAGAAACCAATATAAAAATAAATAATTTGTGGGTGATGGAGTCACTGATAGTAGAAATATCGCTACTGTTAATGCTGTGAAAACAACAAAGAAATTTATACTGAAACCTCCTGATAAACCACCCCGAGAATTTACTAGGTTAAATCAACCTTTATCAACCATTCTCCCATAATTATTAGAACGAGGTTTGATCCAATTACCAACTATTCGAGAACCTGATCCAACTATACCCGAATACAGAGCTGATTTACACTGTGATTTCCATAGAGGACCTGGATATGCTACCAACTCTTGTAAAATATTAAAACATAAAATACAAGATTTAATTGATAACAATGAGATGGAGGTGCAAGCCTTCCAACATAAACAAAATCCTCCTAATAATGCTCAAAATGACATCCCCCAAAATCAGAATCAGAATGCCAATCAATCATTAGACATATTTCAACATCCTTTACCAAAGCATGGTAAAGAGGTGGCTAATCAAATTGAGCATCATAATGTTCCCCCTCCTACCCGATATGTAGGGACTATTAGTGGACATGTACCTATTCATGATCCACAAATTTTTGACACAACTTTATCCATGGTTATGACCAGACCTCTATTTAATATTCGGACACCTGATCTTAGTGATACAGAATACGAGATTGAAAGTGACATGGAAATCACCTCAAATCAATCGAATAGTTTTGAAGATGAATCAAACGCTATTCAACCCATCACAAATTCTATGGTTCCGGAAGAACCATTTCCTAGAAGAGTCGCTACTAGACCATCTTCTCACCAATTACTTTCTAATGAACAAGCCATAAATGCTAGACCAAGACCCATTCATCATCTGCAAAATAATATTGTAGGTACCATTGGAGCTATTACTAGACAACAAGCTCAAAATTCTCAACAAGATCAAACTCAAAATGATGGCTCAGCTCCATTTGTTTTGAAAATTCCTAATAAATGGAACCACGTGCCTAATGTTCAACCTAAACCTCCTTATAATATTAATGAACAATTATCAAACACTACAACTAGAATTTCCCTTTTGGACCTTTTAAGATCTTCTCCTACACATAGGGATGAATTAATGCTCACATTAAGCCAAATGATGGTACCACAAAATATTCAACCTGAAGCCATGGCCAATACTATCATAGCTTGAGAAGTTGATTGCATTGACTTTCGAGATAGAGATATACCTCAACATAGTTTACATAAGGATAACCCCTTATATATTATTGCCCTAATTGGAGATGTAGCAGTTAAACGAGTCTTGATTGATAATGATTCATCTCTAAACATTTGCACTTTTGACTTCTACCAAATATTTGGGTTTAAAAGTGACGAAATGAAAAGAAATTATATGCTTATAAAAGCCTTCAATGACAAAACACAAGAAACGTGTGGAGTTATTACTATCCCCTTGCAAGTTGGTCTAAGAATCTTAGACACGATCGTGTTTATTGTACATTGCCCTGCATCGTACAATATACTCTTGGGTCACCATTGGATAAACGTGATGCGAGATGTTCCCTCAACTTTACATTAGTGTGTTAAATTTGAATTTAAGAATCAATTGGTTACCATTCATGGTGACCCCAGACCCTTTGATATGTGTGCTTTGGCAGAACCTGTTGGAGTTCAATTTTGCCTTGCTCTGTCATCCACACATCTTGATTCTAATCATCCGTATAAACGTGTGAAACACACACCCATAACATCATCTACCTTTTCTCCATCAGTTCCACCTTCACATATGCTCCCTCCATCTTATCAAGACTTGAAATATAGTGATAAAAATGAAGAACCTTCTTATATTTTTGATATTTTATTTTGTAACATGGTGATTGCATCAGTGATGATGTGTGGAGCACTATCAAAATTAGGTAGAATATCACTGGATCCTCATTGGAGGGCATGGTAGAAAATAACAAATCATCGCCTGATAATTGGGAAGCATCATTAGAATAAGTGTGCAGCAATCGAAAAAGCGTGGAAGCAATCGAAAAACATGAGATCACACTGCCAGAAAGCTAAAAAACTAGGATCACCATGAAAGAAAGATTGAAGGTGGAAAATATTGGATATTTGGCTGCAACAACAAGCTTAGTCATCGAAAAGAATTCAATGAGGGACAGACTCGACGGAGATGTCAGAGCTCTACAAAAATATAGCAAATCAGACTGTAAGCACCAAAGATGGTAAAATAGTAGAAAAAATTTGCACAAATATTAGTACATTGGATTAGGGGTGGAAACACCAATACGAGGGAGCGATGATCATGAATGAGGGGGCATCCAGAGAAGCACAACGAGAGGAAGCAAGTGACAGGAGGATTAGCATTGGGGAGGAGGCCACAGTGGTTGCCATCAATGATGAAATGATTGCTCATGTAGTGTGTAGAAGAACATAAAAAAGTAGTGCAAGTGTCCATGATATGCAGATGGTCGCCTAACAGCAGATCAACATCGAAAATGGGTAGGCGATCACTATGTACGTTGAGAATGGTGAGACCGAGTGGAAGCCACTGACGGTCACTAGAAAATTGAAGGCAATGCGATCTGAGGTCGATAATGATGGGAAGCAGTGGTTGCAATGAGTGTGTTGTGGAGCAAACATCAGGTAGCAGTGGTGGCCATGGAGAAAATGACAAAACATTCAATCTAGGATATTGAAGAGGGCACTAAAATGCGTAAAATAATGCCAAAAAAGGTAGATCAGTGTTGTAAAATGGTGGATCAATGAGGGCCACAATTTGCAAAGGTTTGTGGCAATGATATTCAGGTAGTGGATGTTGAGGGTTGTTGTTGAATGGCCTTGGCTTAGGTAGTGACAACAAATCAACGTCTCGAAGGAGGAGATCAAAACTAAAAATTTGTAAAGACACTGGAACAAGGCATGAAATGCATGAAAATGCTGGAAGTGAATATAATGGTGGCAAAAAACTAGAAACCAACATCCGAGAGAAGAACCATCGATCGAGAAAAATCTTGATCTACAATATAAACATATTCAATATCAACATGAGCAACATCATCTAGTAGTAATATGTTGGGCATCTCACCCAAAAACCTTGGTTCAATTCTAAGTGTTGCTATAGATTCTTTATTTTTAGGAACCAGTGCAGGATCAGGTTCTGCATCAACAAGATCTTCATCAGTAGTAGTGGTAAATTTAGCTTGGAACTATTGAAGACTGGACATTATAGCAGCTTGAATCTGCTAAAGTTTTACGAGCATTGCCACATGGTTTTGCTGAAGTTTCATGAAATGTTGATAAGGCTGGAAGAATTCTCATCAAGCAAAACTGTCGAACTTGACATCATATCATCAGATACAAAAATGGATGATGGTCACAAACAAAGAATGTGCAAATGCACTAGACCATGAGTTGAACAAGCATGAAACGAATGAAGTTTTGAAATTATCAAGTATGCATGATCGAAGTAGGATGAAATCGTATACGGATTCAAGAATAATCTGTAAAGCCTATAAACACAAACTGTCTGTAATGGAAGTAAAAAACTCCACAAATCAGACCTACAAGAGGTGTTCTCATTCCTCGTTTGTACTAAAATTTGCCTAGAGGAAGAGGATACTAACCTTATCCATAACCTGCTATAATACTAGTGATGAGGAATCAGTTTACAACAAACATAAATATCAGTAGATAATCCAAAGCTATATTGTAATAACAAAATGTACCTATAAATAGGCATTACAAGGCATTACAACAGATAAGAATGCATTAAATACGATTAGTTGCAATGCTTATCCTTAGTTAACAACTTATTATACTAATCCCTATCATATATTGGCATCCAAAGGCTCTTGAATGCCCTTCTATTGCGGCTACATATTCCATACTTGATAGGATCTGTTTACAAAGTTGGTAGTCATTGGAAAGGTAACAATTAGCAAAAGAACGCTCAACAGGAGGGGTTGCTACCACGTATATTTTCTTCAAAGGCAGTTCTTGTGAATATAAAGGTACATGTGCCAATGTGTACAACATCACCTCTCTTATGGGTTAAACCCATGGTTCTAAGTGACGGTGGTATCTTGGTAAGATCCAAAAGAGACTCTCAAAGAAACTGATTATCATGATCCTGAGATGAGAAATTTAGGATATGTTCCTCACTCATTTAAATTTTAAAATTGCTCTGATATCTTAGATGAGGAACATAGATAAACCATTGAATAAATAGGACAAAGGTTGAACTCAGATTGAGCTCGTTCTATTTTTGATCAAAACTCAAATGGTCGAGGGTCGCCCAGAATGGTGATAACTTGATTTTTAAATTCAAACTTTAGGTATTGATGAAGAGTAGAAGGGATGACCTTCATTGCATGGATACAAGGATGTCTAAGAAGAAGAGTAAAATATGCAAGACAATGTACCATAGAAAAAATTATCCAATATTTTAGGCCCAACCTTAAGGGGAAGAGATATGATACTGCAGGCCTCGTAGGACTCATTGTTGAAAGCTTTTATGATGATATCGAATTTTTTTTAAATCTTCCTCTTTTAATCCAATTTTTTGAAAGAATTGATATGTACACAAATTGAGGGAGGAACCATTATCAATCAGGATTCGCTTAATAAAGGCATCCCCAATAAATGCGATGATGTGAAGTGAAGAATATTCTTGTAAGTTTGAGAAAGGCTTATCATCATCCGAGAATGAGATGTGATGTATCCCAAAAGATCCTACAACATCCACTATGATATTAGGAGAAATATCTTAGGGAACAAATTATTATTTTAGAAATTTCATCAAAGCATCTCTATGGTTGGGAGAAGGTTGCAGGAGTTCTAAAATGGATATATTTGTTGGAGTATTGGCCAACTGCTTTTGGAGATAAAATGAAACCCTAGGTTGTAGTTTCAACACTAAATGTGGAATCCTTGTCTCTGAAATCTTTCTCTGATTATTCTTCGATACCAAATTGGGTTGCAATGTAAAATTATATCCTTGCTAAGAATGTTGAGTAGGTTGAGTCTGAACTTACCTTCTTGTAGTTATTCCAACCATGCCAACCATATTACTGTAAGGAGAAGGCTCATTATGATGATCCACCTGATTAGATGCTTACTGATTATGTTTTGGCAATGTATCCTTGAATATTCCCATGTCTTTATTTGTTGTTGAAGCTTGCTGAGTAGGAGCCTGATTATTTTATGACTCAGAGCTCCCTATATCAATATTAACTGCATCAATCAAATGTTGAACCACATGTTTCAACTTTTTATAAGATTTTGTCCAATGTTCTTCCACTCTATGATATGCACAATGTTGACCTACCTTGTACCAATGAGTTGTAGTATCTAGATGCCTTATGGGAGGTAACTCAATTATGTTGGCTTCTAAAAACTATTTTAAAACTGCTTCCATGGACATAATGGGCTTTGTAAAATTCCTTTGTGGAGGCTTCTGAAGTATTATATTTTGTAGGTTGTTAGTGACATTATTAATAGGTCTACTATTTGTTTCACCATCACCTCCTATGTGCTTATTCTTATGTTGAGTCCTAGTAGGTTTTTATTATTTGAATTTGAGTTGGCCTCTTCTGATCAGAGTATGTTCTACTTTTCTTGTTAAATCAATTGTTGATCAAAGGATGTAATAGTAGTAGTTTCTAGCACATAAGATAACTGCTCTTGTAAATTGCCAATAAATAACTCAAGCATATCCTTTGGAGGTAAATTATATCTCAAGCGTCTAACTAAACTTCTCCGATGAGCCAAGAATTCAGAATTTTTTTCCTCTCTACCTTGTTTTAATTTCTAAACATCTTTCATTGTTACTTCCTTTTCAATATAGGCACCAAACTGTTGAACAAATAATTTTGCTATTTCTTCGAAACTCTTCAAGGAATAATTAGGTAACCGATAGTACCATTCTAATGCCATGCCACCAAGACTCTTAGGAAATATTTTTAGCAGTAACATGTCATCATATATGAGATCATGGCATGTTGTTCTAAATCTTCTTAAATGTTCAATCATATATTTTGTCCCTTTATATATAGGTAAAATTGGCATAGGAAAATTCTAAAGGATAAGGCCTAGCAAAAAAAATAGGATCCAATAGCTGATTACACATTTTATTATGACTGTAAGTGAAACTTGAAGGTTGAATCATATCAACTTTTGAAACCAACTGTTTTACCACATTAGTTAAATTCTGCACTTTTGGACTACTATTATGCAATGTTCCTAGATTCCTTAAAGGAGGGATATATGTGCATTGAGGAATGAGTGCTTGGCCTAGATTTGATGCATGGATACTATTGTTATATGGGTTACCTTATGAAAAGGGATAGCCAACATTTGGTGGGATAGAAGTAAAAGTGTTGATATTAGAAGATTAAGGAGGAAATTGAAAATAATTTTGAGTGACACTACTAATTGGATGAACTTGTAGATTTCTGCCAATGTGGGTGGTTGTATTAGTGGATAGGTGGTTATGTCATGTTGATAAATTCTTTAGCCTCCATGATGTTCCCATATATCACCGAGTTCAAATGGCTTCCTTCAACTTAGAATCTGAAGTTGTGCAATGGTACCAATGGTTGCTAGAAAACTCACCCTAATCCTTCTTGGGAAGACTTTGAGTCTCATTTACTCACTCTCTTTGGCCCTAGTGAGTATGATGATTTTATAGGACATTTGACAAAGTTGAAATAAACTTCGATAATTAGATATTATCAAATACAATTTGATAAATTGGGCAAGAAAACTATGAGAATGAATGAAGGGTTCTTTATGAGTTGTTTTATCAGTAGTTTGAGGGAAGATATCCAAGTTGAGATCACTATGTTTAAACTACAATCCATGATGCAAGCTATCAATTTGGATCGTTTGGCCAAATCCAAATTTGTAGCTCAAAGGAAGATGTCTAAATTTCCATAGGCTAAAACCTCTTTTCCTCCTAGATTCCAAAATTAGAATGAAAAAAATCCAGTAGCACCCACTACTGCATCCAAACGTCTAACCACTATCGAAATGGATGCACGATGCACCCAGGGGTTGTGTTACAATTGTGATGAAAAGTTTTCTCATGGGCATAGGTGCATTCAAAAGAAGTTGTTCCTCATAGATGTTGATGAGCCTGACACTAGTGACCATAGTGATGATAACATAGAATCAGTCGAGGAATCACCCAACCTGGTGGAAGACAACCAAGATTAACCACAGACTAAGATTTATGTTCATGCTCTTGTTGGCATTACTACTTCCCAAACCATGAAATTTGTGGGTTACTTCAAAGTCCTATGTCTTACCATCCTAATTTATTCTAGTAGCACACACAACTTTATTGATCCTCGCATTGCCAAGTAGGAAAAATGTTACGTACATTCATGTAATTCCTTTGAGGTTATGGTTGCCAATGGTGGAACCTTACCTTGCAAAGGTAAATGCCATAATGTTAAAGTCAATATTGGGGGCTATGAGCTCAAACAAGATATGTTTACACTTCAACTAGGGGGATGTGATATCATGTTGGGAGCTCAATGGTCGGGCACATTGAGAACCATCTCATGGAACTTTTCTGAGCTTTGAATACAATTTTTAGAGGATGAATATTCCCACACTCTTCATGGCTCAAAAGCAAGGCCTTCACAAATTATCATTTCAAGCCAAATGGAGAATTTTTTGAAAAAATCATCACAAGATGTCATAGCTCAGATATTTATGATCCAACCTCACCCTTCAGAGGAGGATTCCATCCTTACATATTTGCAACTTATTTTAGCCAAGAACAATTTTGTGTTTGCTGAGCCTTGAGAGTTATCACCTTGTCACTCTCATGACCATGTTATTCCTTTGTTACCTAGAAATGTCCTACCCAAAATTCAACCATACTAGTATCCTCATACTCTTAAGTTCATAATCGAGAAGTTAGTAGAGGAATTGTTAAAATCCAACATCATTCAACCAAGAAATAGTCCTTACTCTTATCCAGTTTTATTGATGCGCAAGAAATATGGGTCCTGACAGTTGTGTATTGATTACCGTCAGCTTAATAAAATCACCATAAAGGATAAGTTTCCTATTATGGTGGTGGATGCATTATTGGATGAACTATGTGTAGTTTTCCAAATTAGACCTTCGTTCTGGGTACCATCAAATCAAGCTCAAGGATGAGGATATTACCAAGACTATTTTTCATACTCATGAAGATCACTATGATTTTTTGGTGATGCCATTTGGCTTAACTAATGCTCCATCCACTTTCCAAAGCCTCATGAGCAAAATTTTTCACCCATTCCTTTGAAATTTCATCCTAGTTTTCTTTGATGACATTATGGTCTATAGCCACTCATGGGAAGAGCATCTTGTTCATGTGGATCAAACTCTATAGCTATTGGCACAACATCAACCCTATGCTAAGCGGTCCAAGTGTTTTTTTGGGTTTATAGAAGAGTATTTAGGATACATTATCACCAAGGATGGCATCAAAGTTGACCCTAATAAGATCCATGCGATTCAAGAATGGCCAAAACCTTGCACTCTCAAGGATCTTCAAGAAATATTTAGGACTCACAGGTTATTACCGTAAAGCTTTTTGTAACTACAATGAAATTGTAGCTCCCCTTGCTTCCATGTTAAAGAAGGACTCTTTTACTTAGTTGGGAACTATTTAGTAGGCTTTCCTAGAGTTAAAGCATGATATGACCACCATTCTAGTCTTAGCCATGTCAGGTTTTTCCAAATATTTTATCATTAAAAGTGATGTTTCTGGTCGTGGTATTGGTGTCATGTTGATGCAAGAATAGCGGCCCTTGGCTTTCACTAGTAAAGCTCTCTCTAGTTGTAATTTTGGAAATCTACTTATGCCAAGGAGATTATGGCAATTCTACATGCAGTAACCCATTGGTGATCGCATCTCATTGGGCATCATTTCTCCATTAAAACAGACCATCAAAGTCTTAAATATTTTTTGGAGCAATGGGTTGCCACCCCAAACAACAAAAATGGGTTTCTAAACTCATGGGCTATGATTATGATATCACCTACAAGAATTGCAAGGAGAATATTGTGGCTAATGATCTCTCTCACAAATTTGAGACTCTCAGTATGTTGTGTGCACTTCCATCACCTATTCCCCAATGGATTGATTCCTTATGCCATAATATACTTCAAGATTCTAATTTGTAAACTTTGGTTGCCTCCTTATCCACGGAGCCTACTTCATGTTAGGGATACACTTGGTATGGCCATGATTTGCATTACCACCAATGCCTTGTTGTTCCCCACAAGTCCCCACTTCGATAACTCCTCATGAAAGAACTGCATGTTGCCCTATCTACAGGCCATTCAAGATTTCTCAAATCTTATGAATGGCTTAAGTGCATTTTTTTTTGGATAGGTATGAAAAAGGACATCCAATATTTTGTGGTAGCTTGTGATACCTATCAATAGATGAAAGGTGAAATAGTGCTTTCTCCAAGTACTCTTCAACCCTTACCCATTACTAACCAGGTTTGGATGGATATTTCCATGAATTTTATTGAAGGGTTGCCTAAGTCCAGAGTTAAATTTGTTATCTTTGTGGTATTGGATCGTCTTTCAAATTATGCTCACTTTTGTTCCCTATCCCATCCTTACACAGCCTCCACCATTTCCCAATTTTTTCTTGATTCTATTTTTTGCATTCATGGTATGCCTACCTCCATCTTGTTTGACCATGACCCCACCTTTACTAGTCATTTTTGGAAAGAAATTTTTAAGTTGTAGGGAACTCAGCTCAAAATGAGTTCAGCATATCATCCACAAATGGACGGTAAGATTGATATTATCAACAAAATTTTGGAGACCTACCTTTAGTGCTTTACATCTAATCATCCTACTCACTGGGTGAAGTGGCTTCCTTTGATCGAATGGTGGTACAACACTTCCTATCATACAACAACCAAGGTTGCCCCTTTCAAGGCAGTTTATGGGTAACTTCCATCCATACCTTCCTCCTACATCCCAAGCATCTCCAAGGTCCATGCAGTCGACTCTACTCTCAATTAGCATGTCAATGTCCTCCATCAACTAAAGTTGAATTTGGATGCGGTCCAAAAATAGATGCACCAACATGATGACCAACACTATTTTGAGCATAGTTTTGATGCGGGTGATATGGTTTTCCTCCACTTGCAATCATACAAATAGTTGTCCCTCCAGCTTCACAGGTGCTTGAAACTTATTGTAAAATACTATGGGCCCTACCATGTGTTACAGGGGATTGGTGCCACAGCCTAAAAATTAGCCCTTCCACCTACATCCAAACTCCACCCTATTTTTCATGTTTCGTCTCTCAAAAAGGTGGTGGGCACTTAGGTACAGGTTCAATCTACACTCCCTGATTTATATGAAGAAGGTTCTATCTTGATTGAACCCAAATAGTTGTTGGATCGTCGAAATTGCACTCTTTGCAATCACACCATTACTGAGGTCCTTTTTCAGTGGCATGGACTCTAGCCAGAAGATGTTATATGGGAGTCTCTCCATCATCTCCAGCACCAGTTTCCTCACCTTCATCTTTGAGGACAAATATTTTTGAAGGGGAAGGACATGTTAGGATCCCATCCTAATGTAATTGTGTAATTTTCATTATTATGTAATGATCCACTTCCAATGTGGGGGATCCCATTATAATGTTATTTTGTAATACTTTGTAATGTATGTGGCAAGTAAGGCACCTAGCAAAGTGGTGCCATCTCATGTAACCATTATCAACATTGTAACCGTTTTTTTGTAGAATATTCCATCTTGAGTGGCATTTTACATGTAAGCTAACTCTTGAGCCTTTAGGTAGAGTTGCATGAAGCTTTCTCTTTAAAATACATGAAGCCATGTACGAAGGTATCTTTTACAAGTTAATGAAATATTGAAGGAGGTTTCCCCCTAAAATAGGCCTACGCTTTTGAGTTATTTGTGAGATTGTTTCAATTCTACAATTACTTTCTGCATTTTGTTATTATGTTATTGCATGTATTTCAATTATCTTTCAGTATTTTGTATGTGTGAGCTTTATTTCAATAGTAGGTTCTTTACAAAAAAACTAAGGTATATAAATTTACAATAGGAATTTGTATCATGATTGGTGCCTCATAGGCATAGAACAAGCACCCACTTCCTAATAACTAATGATTCAACAATCATCACAAAGTTAGAGAATCTTCCAGGTCAGATTATCATAGGCAACTTTGTTTTTGTTAATCTTATTCTGTGGGATTTAATACATGTGTCTCTTCGTTCATATAAATTTGTTTATTCAATTTGGGGACTAAGATAGATACTTAGTGTTGTAGATTTCTTTAGAAAAACTAATGTGGATGTTTAGGTGGTAGAACAACCTTCAAATGGGGTATATGCACTTCCTTCAAAGCTAGATGGATCTGTGTTTGTGGGTGCATACATTTCTTTACTATCTTTAGTTAAGAGTTACCTTAGTTTATTTTTTTATAATTTCTATATGGTCATCTCACCCTATAGTTATAGTTAGTTAGTTTATCCTAGTATTCATAATGGATTGTGTCTATGAGGTCCTGGTCTAGTTCTAAGGTGGGGCAATTGTCATTACAATGCCCTAAGACAACAAAAATCTAAATTTTTCAAATTCTATTTTTAACCCAAACTATAATTTTAATTAATTCCATGCAAATATTACAATTAAGCAGACACAAAGAAAAGCTCATATTAGGATATCATACAATGATATTGGATTTGCAATTTTGGCCATAATTTGATTTTTGGATTTTTGATTCTCATCCTGGCTATTCGAGATTGGATTTTCCCTGATCGCCAAATATTGTAGTATTGGAAAATTATATATAGCTCAAGATTTGCACAGATAGGGTTATAGACAAGCAAATGCTATTTTAGCCTAATTTTATACATATGAGCTAGAGATGAGGCATGAATTGTTTTTGGAATTATTTTTCTATTAAAAACCTTTAAATCATCCTTCAAAGGGCACATTCGTGAGCCTAATTGGGCATTAAATTTATTTTGGACTTGGTCATTACATCTAAGAATTTAATTATAGGTATACCCAAAATATGAAGGCAAACCCTTTTACCAGGTATGCAAAAGTGAGGTTGTTGAACTTTGGATATTACTAGGCTAAGAAGCTTTGACTGACCCTTACCAACTAATAATAATATATTGTATGTATGAGGAGGTTTCATCAACTAGAATATATCATATCAACATTAATAATTAATTACATTCAGGCTTAACTAGTCTAAGATGTCATATGAGAAGATCATGCACCTAGTTTGGATTTGCAAGTTTAATTTTACTTTTTGACTGTGACCACACACACTAGACTACTTTACATTTCTATTTTCTTAGAAAATTTTACTACTCATACCTTGAGCCATAGGAATTTATGATGACATTTTGATTTGTGTCTCTTGAAACTAGGTGCAGAGAAAGTATTTTAGTTATCGGTTTTGCAATTGAGATCTAATAAAAGTGTGGTTGCAAATTTTAGAATACTCTTGGTAATTATTGCTGATGCATGAATTTCTTCCATCAAATGAGCTTCTAATACCAAGGTAACTTAATTGTGTCCTTTGTGTTTTACTTGCAACCTAGTGTAGATTTCATAATAAAAGTCAGTCACTTCAATTATTTGTCTCTACACTATGGCAGGTTGCTTTAGTTTTACATTTCTTAGAGACAAATGTTAACATATATCCTTCTATGAATGCTGGAATGAATTTGACTATAGAAAAATGATGCTCCCTTATCCGTGGTTGGGAGGATAGATCACCCTGATGATGCTCTCCTTCCTCACAACTCTAGCATAACCTAGGTGTATGTCTTCTTTGGCCATCATAGATGGAGGTATGCATAGTAGGTGCAGTTTTCATGTGTATGGTTCAAGAATGGAAAATACCAACAATAGAGTTACCCCAAGTTGAAATAGATAAAAGTGAATTAATTTTAGTTCATACTTCTAGAATGAGCTTCGTGGGCATTTTGTATAAAATAGGCTTCAATTATGCACTACTTGCACATGGTGCATTGTGGATAAAATGTAACCAAACAAGTGTAAATTGTTGTAGAACTTGTTAAAGAAAGTTAGAGTGTCCAAGTATAGACTAAAACAAAATGGCTGAGTAAGCTTGTGCCAGTTGATACAAAATCACTCCTGCTTTGGCTGAATATGAATGCTACTAAAAATTGTTATAGAAGCCTATTTGGTTGTTTATGAATGCTACTAGAACACTGTTAAAAGAGTCTCTTTGGCTGTTTATGACTGCTATGGGAGCATTGCTATAAGAGCTTGCTTAAACTATATATGATTACTTCTAGAATAGTGTTGAGAAAAAAATCATTGTTGTACTCTAACCTGTTATAGCCATGACAACAAAACCAAAGGCATAAGACTGAATTTGGTATTCTATGACGTGGTCAAATATTGTATGATTGTACCATAATCAAGTTCATACATGTAAAATCGGGTGAATGAACTCCATGATGTTCTCTCCATTTTTATGGAGGTGGGGTATTGTTGAGGATACAGACCCTATTTGGTGAAAGGGGTCTGTGTAGTAAATGATTTGGAAGCTGCATGTTTATAATTGTTATGTTTATTGTTTGTACTGCATATGGCATATGTATTTACTTTATAATGTTTTTTGTATTTATCGTGCTATGCATCCCTCTGTTGTTGGTTTTGTACCTAATTTGTATTGATTGAATAAAAGGGTCTACAATAGACTCGTATTTAACTATAAATTGACATGAAAAGCAGACTGTATTGCTTTGTCACTCTTGTATATGTGCTTAAATATGACCCTTGGGACAAATATATCTTGGTAGTTGAGTTGGAATTATGATGTTTTACCAGCATTATATTAATGATACTATTTTCCTAGATTTTATCTAGGGGTAGACTATTGTCATGAAAAAATTGAGTTTTGCATATATGAAGTGTTGAGTTTTATATACATGTAAGTGTTGAGTTTTAAATATATAAAGTGTTGAGTTTTAAACGCATGGTGTCAAGTTTTATAGATATGAAGTGTTGAGTTTTAAATATATGAAAGTGTTCTTTATATTATGAAAATTATGATTAAATGAAAATTTTAAATTGTAATAAAAGTGTTATTTATATTCTAAAAATGATGCTTGTATTTTTATTGGAATGTCTAGATGATAATGACGTTGTTGTTCATATTATGTTGAAGGATAATCTAAATATGTGTTGAATTATGTAGCAACTTAATTATATATATTGCATATTGTGGTAATGGATATGATCTCTTTGCAGTTTAATATTACATCATATATTTAGGTTGTTGAAGGATATGGTCTCTTTGCAGTTTAATATTATATCATATATGCAGGTTGTTGATATATATTCAGTTTAATACATGGTAAGCTTACCACCCTTTTGCTTAAAGATAGGCTTGATGTATAGTTGGTTTATTAAGAGTAAATACTAGGATTGAAATGCATGAAAAGTTAGGTATTGATGGAATATTAAATAAATAGGGTAGAATTATTATTTCATGGGTATTTACAGAGGTTAAAATAATATAACAATGATGGAGGTAGGGAAGAGTGTGGATGACCTTACCATCTATTTTTGAAGAAAGTTAGTGGGATTTTTTTTGGGAGGATTATGGGGTCCTCTCCAAAAGTCTTATTAGGTGTTGTGTTATTAAATGGTTTCTATGTATTAGAGGAAGTGGTTCCTTGATGAGGGAATAATATAGAGGATGAATGAGGAATTATTTCAAGGAAGTTATAGGACTCCCTCTCTAGAAATTTGTAAAATAATCAAAGGATCGATTCATGTTTTAGAGACATAGGGGTTATGGGACCCTATGCTTGATGGAAGGAATTACGAATTCCTTTGATTAATTGTATGAAAGATAGATTAATTTATGGAATAAAATAGGCTTTTCAAGGTTGGGTTTTTACCCTTAGGGGTTTCCCAGGATACATATGGTGTCATGTGATTATGTGGAACTTCTTTATCTATGGATTTGTCTTATTAAAGTTGCCAATGGAATTTTAAAGCTCTTTAATCAGAAGGGAATTACATCATACTTTCATAAATTGTGCTTTAGCTAGTTGGTAAGAATTTCATGGGGTAACTATAGTACTTCTTGCATCCATTGTGAATGATGTATTAGATAAAAGGAAAAAAATTAGGAGTAGGATGGAATTTTGGAATGTGACAACAATGGATACCGCTAAAATATTTAGCCTCTGTAAAAAATATCATATGCAAAAGGTCCAATAGTTTGCACAAGTCAAGAGAAAAAAATGGCTAAGTCTCAAAACCACAAAAACATTTACACCAAACTAAGTCAGCAGAGGTACCAAAAGTTTGGCATGCTATCGAAATGGAAAACAAATAAAAATGGTGAAGTCCAAAAGTGGCCAAAACTTTTACACCCGAATGAAACCAGCAGTGGTCCAAAATTTTATCGCTTGTCGAAAGGAAACACAAAGAAAAATGGCTAAGTCCCAAAGTGACCAAAAATTTTGCACCTATATGAAGCCAGTAGAGGTACCAAAAGCTTATTGCATTGTCGAAGGGTAAACAAATATAAATGGCTAAGTCCTCGGATTGTCAAAAATGTTATACCTAGATGGAGCCACCAAAGGTACCAAAAGTTCATCATGCTACTGAAATGGAAAACAAAGAAAAATGGCTAATTCCTCGAACTGTCAAAACTTTTGTACCTATAAAAATCCAAAAAAGGTACCAAAAGTCTATCGCACTACCAAAATAGAAAAAAAAGAAAAATGGCTAAGTCCCAAAGCAACTAAAAATTTTGTACCCAAACGAAGTAAGAGAAGAATTAAAAGTCTATAGTGTTGTTGGAATGGAAAACAAAGAAAAATGGCTAAGTCACCAAACCACCAAAAATTTTGTACTCAAACGGAGCCAGTAGAGGTACCAAAAGTCTGTCATGCAATCAGAGAGCAGATAGTATAAAATATGGCAAAGTCCTCGAGTGGCCAAAACTTTTGCACCTAGAATAGGCAAGTCATGATACCATAAGTTTGTCACCCGTCTATAGCCTTGTTATGCACCTAGTAGCCATGGATAAAAAAAAGTAAATCAGATCTAATACCTAGTATTAACTTATCAACATGTAGAAGGTCATCATCCCATTATACCTATAGGGCAAGATCACTTGTTCAAAAATATTAACAGCAAAATCTCCACTAAGGTGATCGTGTAGATGTTCAAGGTGGCTCAATTTAAATGTTAATAAAAGATCAATGAACCAAATACAAATGGTAAGATAAATATGACTCAATATGACATAGGTTCTAGCCAAGTCAATGAGCCATAACCTAGTGGTTAGAACAAGCATACTCCAAGTAGCCTAATGAACTTATGAATCTTCTAACATAATGGTAATCCACCTCTTAGGCAATGATGCCTCTGATAACTAAATGTATTGTAAGAAGTTATATATACTAGAATGTAGAAAGCAAAAATGGTTGGCTCTTAAGATTTTACAATTTGCATTTATGAAGCATATTGCACATTGCGAAATACAAAGGGATTGTTGTTTGGCCTCTGGTTCAACTTCATTACAAGACATGTATGTATGAATTCTCATGGTATTAATTATGATTTCTAGATTTATATTTATGATTCATTATCTAGTTTTGGAATATACAGTTTGATAACTATATAGTATATAAATGAATATTTTGTGATTGGTAAAAATCAGTTGGTCTATTAGGCAATTTACTTGTTTTCTCAATTGCATAGTCTTTTATTATCATTTTGAATCATCTGGTGACTCTGCTGCAAATGCAATCCATATCTATATTATATTACCTTTATACCCTAGTTGAATCTCATTTTTTTGAATGACTCAAGATTTGATGGGCAGTCTTGACGTCATTGATAGAGAAATTATGCTCATTTGGTGACTCCCATATGAAACCCAAAACTTCTAAGAGATCAAAGGTAAACTAAGGTTCTATGGCTTATCAATACTACCCACTTTGGGATATCATGTTGGAATATATTACATAATTTGATTCATTCTAATGTACCACCTTGAGTACACCTTTAGATTAGGAAAACATCATAGAAAAGAATGAAAGTATTTACTCTATGCAAATAAATGCACAAGTGTGCAAAGTATTCTGGCAATGTAAATGTGCATAGTTTTCCTCATGCACATGTATCCATAGAATAGGAAGATCAAGAGTCATTTGAGGAAGACCACGAGTCTTTTGTAAAATCTATATTATGGACACCTATGTCCATATTGATATATGAAGTTCTTTATTCAATAAAGAACATATTTTTATGAGCATTTATTAGTGGAATTTATATGATTCATTTTTAAATATTTTTGGGTATTATATGCTTAATAGATTGTCATTATCATATATTTCATATTGCAACTTTATTTTAGATTTTGTGATTACTTTATTCTATGCATTTAGCTTTAAAAGCCAATAGTGGTATCAGAGCCACAAGGGATTATTTTATAGAAGCAGTGGCCATTGAAGGAGTGTTGAATAAAAGTTCATGTCAGAAGATTGCAAGTAGGAGAAGATCCTGATAAGAGGAAGTTGGGATAATTATCGCCATCCGACAACAAGCCCAAAAAGAAAAAATATTTGGCAAGAAGTTTGCCAAATTTTGAGAAGTTTTGAATATCTCAAGACATTCATATTCTTGAGGAAGAAGACAGTGAACAAGATCATATTTGAAGTCAGAATTTGACAAGAATCTTGAAGAAAGAAGAAGGATTGAAGAGACCACATATTTGAGAGATTTGAGAACATCCACAAAGGTTTTGTAGGCTGATTTGTAAAAGTGAATTTTCTTATTTTTAGAGAAGTTGAAAGTTCATAGGACAACAAATTTAACAAAGCATAGAGCTACAATTTGGAGTAGCTTTGAACAACAAAGCACAAGTGGATTTAGCAGCATCTAAGGAGGAGATCTACTGCATATTTGGATAGCAAAAGGGTAGTTTTTGCAGCTGCAAAATTTAGAGATTGAGAGCACACATTTGAGGATAAGAAAGCAGATTTTGGGCAACAACTACAACTACAAGATAAAGAGCCTACAAACAACAAGAGAAAAGGAGTATTGCTGCAAATTCAAGACAACAAGCTATCAAGAAGGAGATCTACAAAAGAATCCATAAAAGGTGTATTAAATTGATGCCATACAAAGTGTTATTTTAGAAACTTTAAAAGTGCTTATTATAAATTTTTAAGAGCATCAATTTTAGAGCTATTAAGAGCTAGCAAAAGGATTTTTAGAGTGTCTCTAATCCAAGGAAAAAGATACCATTGCACACCATTATTATTGTAGAAATATGCATATTATAACATCTAGAGTTAAAGCTTGTAAAGATCTTAAAAGGAGTAATAAGAAGATTAGTATATGTTGTTTTCATAATAAGAGCAGATTTATCCTACGTTATAGTGAGGCCGAATAGTCATCAAAATCTAGATAGATTTAAGGTGTTTAAAAACACCAAGCTTTCAAATTACATTGGTGAAGGAAATCACCATAGTGCAAAAGTGACAGTAGAATATAGGGGGCAAGTGCCCTAAAAATGTCTATACAAACAACCACCAAAAGATAAACCAAGAAAAAGAAAACTATCATGAAACAAACCACCAAAGAAGAGCACTTGAAAGTTGTCATTGGTGAAGTTGAAGAGACACCTGCAAATCTGGAAATGTAACCAACAAAGAAGAGGCTACGTTTTGCTATTGAAAATGTATCAAGGAGGCTAAAGATTCAAGTTCATGCATTCACCAAGAAAGAAGATGTTCATAATGCAACACCAGCCTATTAAAGCATATCACATGCACAACCAAGTGTCCAAAATGGAAACATAATGCAGCCAAGGAACATTACAACTTTGATAACCAAAAGTGTGTTCAAAGAAGATGTTACAAATTCCTCATAGAGTCTGGGGAGCATTATAACATTGCATGAGACACTTATCACAAGAAATATGAAGCGTTGGACACCATCCAAGAGTCACAAGAGCGTTGATATTAGTGAAGTCATTTTTCATAAGGGAGAAGAAGCACCTTGACCATTTTGAAGGAAGTTGACCAGAGGAAGAGCACCTAATTTCAAAGGAAGACCAAGCATAGCATTAAGGTGGGAGCACCTAAAATATCAAAGGTAATATTTATTACTTTTTGGAATTAAATTTTATGCTAAGTAGGAGTTATAAGGTGTAAAAGGATATATTATCTAAGGTTAAAGTTTAAAAGTATTTTATTGGAGAGAAGCATTTTTTGAAACCTTAGAAATCTGAATATTACAATTTAAAACCTTTTACAAAGTATTGAAGATTATTTTGAATACTAAAGCATTTTTTTTTTTTAAGTTTTGTAATTTGCACATTTGAATTTACAAAACAAATTAAATATTTGCAATTTAGTTTGGAGAAATAAGGTATTCTACATCAAATTGGGAATACACAAAACTTGCAAATATTATTTTTAAATTTTATAAATTTCCTAAAATTTGGGAGATATAAGGACTTCAACACCAAAATTAGGATATATGAAATTTAGAGACTTAAGGTAGCCATCTTCCAAACTCAAGAACTATGGATTATTGGTATATAGACTCAGGAGCAAGCATACACATGACTAGAAAAAAACATTATTTGAGTTTTTACAAGAAAAATATGAGAAACCAGTTACAATAGAAGATGACAAGCATAAATTAAAAGGAATAGGAGATGTTACAGTCAATCTAATAGATGGAAAATGAATAATTAGCAATGCCTAATATGTTCCAGGATTGACTATCAATCTTCTCTCAGTATCACAACTCATGGATCAAAATATGACAGTAGAATTCAAAATCATCAATGGAAGAAAATAGTGCCATATTATCAAATAGGGAAAAATGATAGCTACAAGGTCCTATAATGAAAGTCTATTTATCCTAGATACCACCACCAATATGGCTCTGTCAATTAAAACTTCAAGGAAAAAGGAATTATGGCATAAATGAATGGGGCATACTAGTGCATCATCCTTAAATTAAGTGGTCAAATATCAAATGGTTGAAGGAATACCAAGTCTTTCCTAGGAAACTACAGTTTGTCCAAAATGTTTAGCAAGAAAACAACATAGAATACCCTTTGAAATCCATCAATATAGATCTCAAAAACCACTAGAATTGATATATATAGATCTATGTGGTCCAATGAATACTACAAGTATTGGAGGACATAAGTATTTTCAATTATTTATTGATGATCATACTAGAAAAATGTGGGTATACTTCATGAAATACAAATAAGAAGCATTCAATTGTTTCAAACAATTTAAATTCCAAGTAGAAAAAGAATCAGGAAAAACTATCAAAGCTCTTAGATCAGATAGAGGAGGAGAGTTTACTTCACATGAATTTAATCTATTTCTAAAATAAAATGGAATAAAGAGACAACTTACTACAACATATTTCCCACAACAAAATGGCATCGCAGAGAGAAGGAATAGATCTATAATGGAAATGGTAAGATGTATGATAAAAGAGGCTCAACTTGACAATCAATATTGGGCAGAAGCAGTAAAAACAACAATATATTTGCAGAATAGATTACCTACTAGAATTCTCAAGAATATTACTCTAGAAGAAGCATGGTCAAGTCAGAAACCCAATGTTGCAAAACTAAGGATTTTTGGATGCAAAGCTTATATGCATATTCCAAAATAGAAACGAACCAAATTAGATGAAAAAAGTATGGCAGGTATATTTGTAGGTTATGATGAGGAATCGGTAGGGTACAAAATAATTGATCCAAGAACAAAGAAAACATATATAAGTAGAGATGTAGTCTTTGATGAAAAAATCAAAGTTGATGTTGAAGAAGAAAATAGTGATTTAGAAGTTCTGTTAGATTTTTTAAAAGAAGCAGGGTCAAAATCTCAAGGAGAAATAGAAACAAAATCTCAAGGATAATTGGAGTTAGAAATAGAAAATACAAAAACTTCTACAATTCCTCCAAGAAAAGAACCAATATGGCTTAGGAATACACTCAGAGAATCAAATTTGGAGCAAATTCTAGATCTCACTACTACAAGACCTCAAACTCGTAGTCAAAGTAGAATGAATAGAGGGTTACTTAGTGCTACAAAAGAACCAACAACCACACTTCAGGCTTTAAATCACCCTCAATGGAAAGCAAGCTATGGAATCAGAGTACTTATCTTTACAAAAGAACAATACATGGAATCTAGTAGAGTTACCTCTAGGAAAGAAAGTAGTAGGTTGCAAATGGATTTATAAGATAAAGTATAAAGCTTATGGAACCCTTGACAAATATAAAGCTCGACTAGTGGCAAAAGGATATACATAGATAGAAGGAATTGACTATGAAGAAACATTTGCACCAACAACTAGAATGACTACAATCAAAATAGTATGTGCCTTAGAAACTCACCATGGTTGGCAACTTCATCAAATGGATGTCAAGAGTGCATTTCTCAATGGTGATTTAGAAGAGGAAGTTTTCATGTCTCAACCAGAAGGATTTGTTATCAAAGGATAAGAACAAAAGGTTTGTAAATTAAACAAGTCCTTATATGGATTAAAACAAGCTCCTAGAGCATGGAACATAAATATTAATAATCATTTACTACAACACAACTTCAAACAAAGTACATCAGATCCAAGTTTGTATACAAAAAAATTGGGAATGATATAATAATTCTCATAGTATATGTTGATGATATAGTAATTACAGGAAGCTCAAAAAAACTAATAAGTGAGATAAAAAAAGAACTTGAGAAGACATTTGAAATGACTGATCTAGGACTTATGAATTATTACCTTGATCTAGAGATTCATCAAAATGAAGATAATATTACAATTACACAGACAAAGTATGCAAAAACTTTGCTAGAGAAATATAAAATGGATAATTGCAAGCCTAAAGACACTCCCATGGAACAAGGACTTCAATTATCCAAAATTGATGGTACTCCTTTAGCCTCAGCTACAAATTATCAATAGTTTATTGGAAGTCTTTTATATCTAACAAACACTCAACCAAATTTAGTGTTTGTTGTAAACTATATTTCAAGATTCATGCAAGAACCTAGAGAGAGTCATTGGAAAGCTACAAAAAGAATATTGTAGTATGTCAAGAAAACTACAGATTATGGACTAGTTTATATGAAGCATGATAAAGAATTTTTTCTACAAGGGTACTCAGATTTAGATTATGCAGGATCTATTGATGATAGAAAATCTACTTCTGGATATATTTTCTATCTTGGATCAGGACCAATTTTATGGTACAGTAAGAAACATCATATAGTGGCACAATCATCCACATAAATAGAATATCATGCAGCCAAAGATACAACCTATGAAGCATTATGGTTACAATATATATTATAAGATATGGGAATAAAAAGGACCACAACTCTAATTCATTGTGACAATCAAGGAGTGCTCAATTTGATAAAAAATCCAATCATACATGAATGAACAAAGCATATTGAAGCCCAATGTCATTTCATCAGAGATCATTTTCAGAACCGACACATCAATTTGAAGTATGTACCTATAGAAGAATAGATGGTAGATATATTCACAAAAGCACTAGGTCAAAACAAGTTCCAAATATTCAGAGATCAGTTGTGCAACTCAAGAAAAGATCATCTCAAATAATGTAATACAGGGGGTGTTGGAATATATTACATCATTTGATTCATGCTAATGTACCACCTTGAGTACACCTTTAGATTAGGAAAGCATCATAGATTAGAATGAAAGTATTTACTTTATGCAATAAATGCACAAGTGTGCAAAGTATTCTGGCAATGTAAATGTGCATAGTTATCCTCATGCACATGTGTCCATAGAATAGGAAGATCAAGAGTCATTTGAGGAAGACCAAGAGTCTTTTGTAAAATCTATATTATGGACACCTATCTCCATATTGATAGATGAAGTTCTTTATTCAATAAAGATCATATTTTCATGAGCATTTATTAGTGGTATTTATATGATTCATTTCTGAAGTTTTTATGAGTTTTATATGCTTAATAGATTGTCATTATCATATATTTCATATTGTAACTTTATCTTAGATCTTGTGATTACTTTATTCTATGCATTTAGCTTCAAAAGCCAACATGACATAGGCCCTCTCAATATTCCGCTTTTACATAAAAAACCCAAGATAGCCCTTAAGGCCTTGCTTAGCTATGATGACACTGAGAAGACTGCATTTGAACATTGTCAAGATGTAGCTTCCTTTGCTACTATTTATAATATTGTAGTTGAATATGTAATGATCAAGCTACTTATTTTTTTCTCAAATAAAGGACATTAATGTGGTACAGATCATTGGAAAGTAATAGTATTTCCACATGGGCTGATCTAGTTGAGGATCTTATAAACACATTTTATGACTTTAGATATCCTTTCTTATTGCTTACCCAATTCTCATTTATCAATAAAGTTCTTCATGAAATTATATTTGACTTCAATGTCCAATTCAAAAGGACTTGGAAAATAATTCCCCATGAATTCCAACCATCTCCCATCCAAGCATATCTCTATTACATCCATGCCTTTCATTCGAATCTGAGCATTCTCATTCAACAATATAAAGAAAAAAGGTTCCCTCATATTTTCCAAGAGGTCTTTCATGCTAAAAATATGTTGATTATGACCGGCAAAATATCTCCTAGAAATACGGCTCAGTCTATAAATCCGTCAATAGATCTATGTTTCACATCACTCTCCTAGGTAGCTAAACCATACCCATTATATAATTCTAGAGATAATTGGTTCTCCATCCCTCAAGAGAACCACCTACAGACATAACAACAAATAAAGGTAATGATTAAAAATATGACTGAAGAAGTCAGGGACATGGAGAAGCTATTCAGATAATCTAGAACAAATGCTCTTGATAATGAAAGATTTACATCACCTCAATCACACCAACTAGATAAATTCTTGCAAACTAGAGGAGCAAAAAATGGTACCAGAGAAGACATAGAACATAGTAATAATTATGAAATGGAAGAGATAATGGATGTTCCAAATCTTGCCCAGCCTTTGTCACCTGGTGAAATTCATATCTAGGAAAACTTTTAATCCAACAGTTCTTAGTGGCTTCCTCTGATGGAGAACGTGATAGCTTTGAACACCATGCATAAGCAAAAATAGTGGTTGGAGACAAATATTATTATAATGAGCTAGGTGGAGGACCATAATAGTAACCATATCTCACTCCTAATAGATCAAAGCATAGATAAAGGTATTCAAATAGGAACTCAACTATCAACTCCAAAATCCCTAAATTAGAAAAGTATTGAGGCCTATAAGAAGATGTATTTCCTAGGCATAAGTGCAAAGTAGAGAAAAGAAATGGTGGATCAATTTCACAGCTTATTCAAAAGCTTTGTTCCATTGCCTGCAAGATTAAGGAAAGAATTGTTTGTGTCTTAAAAGGTGGACTTGATTTATCATTCCATTGGAAGATTGTCAGAAACCGGTAACACACCTATAGGAGGCTCGTTCATAAATATTCTAGAGAATTATTCCTCTCTATATTATCTATCTCTCTACCTATAAAACCATATACTACATAACTATGTAGTGGATCCAAAGGCCCAAATCTCAATCATACCACTAGAAGTTTGCAAAATTTTAGGATTGAGTCCAGATACACAAGAACCAAAATTATTGTATTTTAAGTGAATGTCATTAAAAATGTGGGAACATTGTGTCAAATTATAATGATGGTATGTGGGCATCCATACTTGGTTGTGATCCAAGACATAGTGGTAGTTGATATACCCTCATTGTTCAAGATATGATTATCCCAATATTTTCTAAGATAGACAATAGGATGCATGACCCAAGAACAAGATTAGATGCTAGTGTCATGTGTCACAAATATCATTAAGATACTAAATTAGGGCCTACACCCTTTTTACATTGAAGGTTTCAAAGAGCAAAGGATAGGCATAACATAGGAAGTCCTATGCAATGTAAGGATAAAATCAATTGACCCACCAAAAGTATGGACAACTCATCTTGTACTATATTATCTATCCTCTATCCAGATATTGCATGATAAATCAATAGCTGGTCTTAAACTCCAATGGGATGTAGAGCATCAAAATTTCCATTTTCTTTGGGTAGTAACCCAAAATATAATGACAAGAGAAGGAAAAAATAAATAAGTAACAAACCATATGAGATTTTAATCAAGGAAATAATTACAAGAGCCGTAAAAAAGACTAATGTATATATGTGAAGCCATAAGAACAAGGTAAAATGTTGTGCTGACCACCCAAGACTAGAATACAAGTTTTTCAAAACAAGAGTCAAAACCATAATGGGACCTAACCTAGATTGGAAACAATTGGGAGCCATGGAAAATTGAATACAAAAAAAGACTAAAGTTTGGTATCATATGGTCTGGGTATTGCAGGTTCATAGGATAATCTTCAAGCAATCTCATAATCAAGCATGGTACACATGCCACAAATTTGTGTACATAGTCGACAAGTAAATAAGCAGATACAGCAAGCACATGTCTGCTAATGATATTACATCATCTCGTACAAAATGAAGATTTAAGAAAAGGGGATCATTGCAGTGATTGTTTTCATTAAGCTCAAAGTGTCATCAATTTTTTTTATCAAGCATGTTTTATCCTTCTATCATTTTCCTTCCCCCGCTATTAATATTTTGACTTTGTAGCCCAATGGACAAGAGCAGAGCAATGCAAAAATTTATATAAGAAGCACTTGAAAATTTGTAGTTGCATAATATGGAATTGTCATAACTTTTATGAGCAACACGTCATCCCATATAAAGGCATGATGCCAACCAATTAGGAAGTTGCCATAAAGAAGAACCTAGGTTGACATAAAATAAATGTAAAAAGAGGATTTGCATGAAACCAATTTTTTTTAAAAGAGTTCCCAATCTAAAGGTATGATTTCTACAAGTACTAACAGGTAGAATCATCATTCAAAAATCTATCCATTATAAAAAATTCATGTGCAACACAAGTGAAGTATTTTTGAAATAAGGATGAGTTCGAGAGCATAGCTAAAGAGTCTCATGGTAAATGATCAGCAAAGAAAGTTCCTACTAAATTATGTAAGAAAGAAAATAAGGTGCAAGGATGGCAAATGCTTATGGTAATATTTCTATTCCTGAAGTAGCTTTTAGTTGTAGCAGAGTATATTCACAAAGGTGCAATTTCTAGGGATGTCCCATGAACCAGGTGTTTCCTATTACCATTTTGGTGGGATAATTCTAGAACTACCATCCCTTTCATTTCTTAATTTTGTTTAGAAATATTATTTCTTCTAATTCTTGCTAGTTAAATTTTCCATGAGCTCCTTTGTTTGTTGGCATGTTTACTACTTATTTTTTCATCCCTTGTAAATAATATTACATATCATATTTTTTTGTTCCCATGTTTTTCCATTCCCCTCCCTTTCTCCATTATTTGTTGCCTTTTTGTGCATGCACCTTATGCCCCATCACCCACCACCCTCCATTATCCTATAGTAATTATCAGTTTTATCGTATCAAGTTTTATTCTAGTTCCTCCTCCCCTTCTTCCTCCCCTAGAAAGTGCTAAGTTCAAATGATGGCTATCCGAGCTCCTTTATTTCCATAAGTGCAAATCCCCTGTGAGTCACCAAGAATATGGATAATTTTTGTTCCTATCCTACCCACATGGTTTTTTATAGTGAGATGATGAAAAGGACTGAAGAAAATGATTTTTAGCCAAGTATGGTAGTCATTGGATATGTTCTATCTAAGCAGAAAATAGATTGGTCACTGATTCTCGTCACCTGGCAAGTAACAACTACCAAAATTTTTGTCTATCTTTGACAAATGGATAGATCCTAATAGCATGTTGCATGTCGAATCCTATAAATGGCCTAATGTAAAGGTCGTTACCCTCAATAAAGCTAAACATAATGAACTTTGTTACTATATAATGGATACTTTCAAAAGATTTAGCCTCTACAAAAAATAATATTGGATGCAAAAGATCTAACCGTTTGCACAAGTCAAGAGGAAAAATGTCTAAGTCCCAAAGTGGTTGGAACTTTTGCACTTGTACGAAGCCAGTAGAGGTACCAAAAGTCCATCATACTACCGAAAGAAAAATAAATAAAAATGGCTTAGTCCTAACGTGGCTAAAACTTTTACACCCAGACGAAGCCAGCTGAGGTACCAAAAGTTCATCGCACTATTGGAAGGCAAAACAAATAAAAATGACTAAGTCCCTAGATCGTAAAAACTTTCATACCCATACAAAGCCAACAGAGGTACCAAAATTTTATCACACTTCCAAAAGTAAAAAGAAAAAATAAAATGTCCAAGTCCCCAAACTACCGAAAATTTTATACGCAGACAAATCTAGCAGAGGTACCAAAAGTTTGTCATGTTGTCTAAAGAGAAAACAAAGAAAAATGGGTAAGTCCCAAAGTGGCCAAAACGTGTGTACCCAAATGGAGCCAAGAGAAGAATCAAAAGTTTGTCACACTATCAAAAGGGAAAACAAAGAAAAATGGCTAAGTCCCTGGACCGCAAAAACTTTTGTACCTGAACAAAGCTAACAAAGACACCAAAAGTCCATTATGCAATTAGAGAGTAGATAGTGCAAAAAATGGCTAATTCCTCGAGTGGTTAGAACGTTTGCACCTATAATAGGAAAGTCATGATACCAAAAGTTTATCACCCATTTATAGCCTTGTTATGCACCCAGTAGCCATGGATAAAAAAAATTAAATCAGACCTAAAACCCGACATCAGCTTGTTAGCATTGATCTAATTTGAGAAGAGTTAACTTTAATAAAGAGACAAAAAACAATTTAATTAAAACAAAATAGCCTCCTTTATTAAAATTTACGCAACGACCTTCGATTACATATTATGCAATATAACATAGGTATTTATAAGCTATGGAGGTTAGAGAAGGGTGGAGGAAGAAGGGACGTGGAGGGATAAGGGAAGGGAGGAATAAGGAGGACGTGGAGCGGGAGAAAAGGAGAAATAAGGGGAATGAGGAGCGGAGGGATAAGGAGGAAAAGGTGTCGGGAATATAGGAGGAATAAGGAGGCGAAGAAATAGGGAAGCAAGGAGAGAATGACGGAGAGGAAAATAAAAATCATGCCGACAAACACCTTGTCGACAAATACATGAAGTGTTCACACTGTGGCTAAATAAATAGATATTTCTAAGCCACTTTAGTCTATATCCCTCTTCACACTTGCAACATTCTCCCCCTTAAAGTTGAGAGAACTGACTACACAGTCTCTCAGCTTTAAAAATTGAGCTTTAGCCATCGCTTTGGTGAATATGTCAGCAACGTTCTCCAAAGTGCGGCAAAACTTAAGCTCAACAATTTCATGCTCCACCATATCTCGGATGAAGTGGTACTTCATATCAAAATGCTTCGTTCTACTATGGTGGATTGGATTGTATGCCAACTGAATGGCACTGATGTTGTCATAGTAGATTCTGGTCGGACCACTTTGCTGCTCTCCAATCTCTTCCAACACTTTTCTTAGCCACAAGGCTTGAGTACTAGCATAGGTGATTGCTATATACTCAGCTTCTATAGAAGACAAAGCTACCACAGTTTGCTTTTTGGAACTCCATGTTATTAGTCCCGATCCCAGACTAAAACAGTTCCCTGAAGTTGATTTTTTGTCATCAATATTGCTGCCCCAATCACTATCACTGAAGCCTACAAGCTTGATAGTGTTACATTTATGGTACTGGATTCCAAAATCCAATGTACCCTTCACATATCTGAGAATTCTTTTGGCTGCTTGCAAATGCAACTCAGATGGACTAGCCATAAATCGAGAGACAAGAGAAAAAACATACTGAATGTCTGGTCTGGTGTTGGCGAGAAACATCAAACTCCCAACCATGCTCCTGAAAGTGGTCACGTCAACTTTAGGTGCTCCATCATCTTTGCTTAATTGGATCCCATGTCCAACTGGAGTTGCAACTGGTTTGCAATGCTCCATAGCAAACTTCTTGATCATGTCCCGAGCATACTTATGTTGACAGATGAAGATCCCTGAATCTGTCTGATGGACTTCCATTCCAAGGAAGTAATGCATTAAGCCAAGATCCTTCATCTCAAACTGCTTCATCATGGAGCGCTTGAACTCCATATTCACTTTTTCATTACTACCCATGAAAATGAGATCATCCACATACAAGCAAACTATGAGGATGTCGTTACCTTGCTTTAGGTAGTAAAGTGTGGGTTCATTTCTGCTTCTGGTGAACCCAAAATCTTTGAAGTACCCATCAATGCGTGAGTACCAAGCTCGCGGTGCCTGCTTGAGGCCATAGAGTGCCTTTTTCAGTCTGTAAACAAGGTGCTCCTTACCTTGCTCTTGAAATCCTTGAGGTTGCTCAACATACACTTCCTCTGTTAAGTACCCATTGAGAAAGGCACTCTTCACATCCATGTGTTGGACTTTCCATCCCTTGTGTGCAGCTAAAGCAAGAACTGTTCTGATGGTCTCTTGTCTGGCTACAGGAGCAAATGTCTCCTCATAATCAATACCATACTTTTGTGTAAATCCTTTTGCAACCAATCTTGCTTTATGCCTTTCAATGCTTCCATCAACATTGTATTTGGTCTTGAAGACCCATTTACATCCAACACACTTCTTTCCTTTAGGAAGCTCTACCAACTCCCAAGTATCGTTGTTTTTTATAGAGGTTATCTCCTCTTTCATGGCATCTTGCCAAATTTTCTGAGTACATGCCTTCTCATAACTAGAAGGTTCAAGTTGTGCACTAGTTAACAAGGCATAGTTAACTACATCTCCCCGAGGTTCAAGTTGGGAGTCATCATCACCATACAAATGCATATTTTCAAGTCTTTGTAAAACAGAACTCATCTCACTAGCTTGACTTCTAGTATACCTTCTTTGAAAATTTTTATCCAACATCTGATAAGATGGATGATGCTTGGAGAGTTCTCTTACCTCTGGATGGAGAATCAATATCCATTGGTGAGGAACTAACTGACCTTTGTGGAGAAGGACTTGGTGAAGAAGATGATGAACTGGATGTAGAATGTCTGCTTGGGCTTGGAGGAGGAGACTTCTTGCCTTTCTGTGGCGCTTGATGAATTTGTGAAGAACCTGTATCATGAGATTCAACATCACTATAAATTTGGGGATGTCCCCATTCTCCCCCTTCATCAAAAATCACATCCCTAGAAAGTATTATCTTTCGAGTCCTAGGATTGTAGAGTCTGTAAGCTTTTGTGGTCTCATAGTACCCTACAAAAATGCAAGCTTGACTCTTGGGATCGAGCTTCTTCCTCTGTTCATCAGGAATGTGTGAGTAAGCCAGTGAACCAAATACTCTGAAATGCTTGACATTCGGTTTCTTACCATACCATGCTTGGTAAGGAGTTTTCCCTTTCAAACTTGAAGTAGGACTCCTATTCAAAATATACACACTGGTCCTGGCTGCATCTGCCCAATACATATTGCTCAAATGCTTCGTTTGAAGCATAGATCTTGCCATCTCTACAATGGTGCGGTTCTTTCTCTCAGCCACACCATTCGTCGTGGAGTATAGGCAGCAGATGAACCGCCTCTTTATTCCATGTTTTTTACAAAAATTCAAAAATTCATTAGAGGAGTATTCTCCTCCTTTATCCGATCTGAGACACTTAACAAAATATCCACTCTCATTTTCAACTCTTGCTTTAAAATCTACGAAGCAATCAAATGCCTCATCTTTATGCTTCAAAAAATATATCCAAGACATTCTTGAAAAATCATCAATGAAAAGAAGAAAGTAAGAGTTGTTACCAATGCTCTTGGTCTGCATCGGACCACAGATGTCCGAGTGCACTAGCTGGAGTGGATAACTGGCCCGCCATGCTTGTCCATGAGGAAATTTGGTTCTAGCGTGCTTGCCCAAGGCACAACCTTCACAGACTTCCTTATTGTCCTGAACTTTAGGAAGTCCGGTCACCATCGCTTGAGAAGTTAACATCTTCAAACTGGCTGAATTCAAATGACCGTATCTCAAGTGCCACAACACACTTGGATTTGCAATAGCAACATTTACTAATTGATCTCCTCCTGGCTGGCCAAAATTTAAAGGAAATAACCTGTTCCTTGTCATTGGCACTTGAGTAATGACTCTATCACTATTACTCTTATCAAAAATGGTACATTTACCCTCATCAAATAGCAACTTATAGTTCTTCTCTAACATTTGACCAACACTTAAAATATTGTGTTGGAGATGAGGTGTGTAATAGATATCACTTACTTGTTTCATGCCTTCTTTTGTTGGAACCTCCATGGCTCCAATGCCTTCAACTGCCAATGACTTGTCATCTCCCAATTTGATGCTGGATTTGTAGGAAGAATCCAGAGTAGCAAAGAGTTCTTCTTTGCCACTCATATGATTTGAACACCCAGTGTCCAAGATCCAGGTGTCATTCAGGTTCTGATCTGACTTGCCATATGAGAGAAAGAGATTTGAGGTCTCTTCCTCTTCTCCAAAATTTCCATACTGATTGCTTTGGCTGCTGCTCCCTTGTGAAGATTTTGACCAGCAGTCACGAGCGAAGTGGCCAAGTTTGCCACAATTATAGCAAGCTTGTTTTGACTTGTCACTTCCTTTTCCTCGTCCTGGATGCTTCCCTCTGTTTTGTTGTCCACCTCTATTCTGACCTCCACCTCTGTTTGAAGATCCTCCTCTGTTAGGAGTTCCACCTCGTGGACTATTCCTACCTCTACCTCTGTGCTGACCTCTGCCACGACCTCTACCTTGTCCTTTTCCTTCTTGTGAAGTGAAGGCTTTGTCATCGCCTCCGTGGCTAGTGGAAGAAGATTCCTGCAATCTCTCTTCATGTGAAAGAAGAGAACCAATTAGTGCATCAAAGGAAAGTGCAGTCAAATCTTTTGACTCTTCAATAATGATTGCTACATGATTCCATTTAGGAAGAAGTGTTCGCAACACTTTCTTCACTACAACTTCTGGTTTAATCTCTTCACCTAGAGTGACCATTTTATCTACTACGGCTTTGACTCGCACGCAATAGTCTCCTACTTTCTCATTCTCTTGCATTCTGAGATTTTCAAAATCTCTTTTCAGAGTTTGAAGCCTGACCTGCTTCACTTGATCACTCCCTTGAAAACTTTCCTTTAAAGCCTTCCAAGCATCTTGAGCTGTTATACAGGATGCTATTCTAGGAAATATGCTTTTATCTAGGGCTGCTTGTAAATGATATAGGGCAAAGGAATTGTTTTTCTGGGCTTCTTTCTTGGCTTTTCTATCAGCAACACTTAAGGTAGACCAGTCAGTAGGAGAAGGTTTTGTGTAACCCTCTTCAACTATTTCCCATAAACCTTTACCAATCAACATAGTTTTCATCTTTATTGACAAGTATTCATAATCACTACCATTAAATTCAGGAATTGGGAGATTTGAATTTGAAGCCATTTCTACTACTTGAAAGCAAACTTTGATTTGACTAAAAATAGGAAGTACAAAGCAATTACAAGTTCAAATCAAATCTAGATTTCTTAACTCTCTCACTGATTTCTTGTTCTTCTTCTTGAGGATTGTCCAGTACTAGAGGCCCAAAATTATCTGTAATGGAATCCTCGTCGTCACTGATGACAACAATTTTAGGAGCTGCTGCTGGCTTGGCCTGTGCTGGCTCAGCCTTTGTCGCTCGGTTCCATCGGCTCGAGCTCTAGAGAGCGTGGGGTATAACTCTCACTAGATTGTTCCTCAGGTTCAAATGCCATTGAATCGGACTCCTCCACTCGTTGTCCGAATATATTGTCTTCTGAGTCAGCCTCGTAACTAGAATCCGGATTCCTTTGGTGGGCTATAACAGAATTCTACAGCTGACTGAATACGACATGCAGTCCATCTCGTCGAACTCGTTCATCAAAAGCTTCGGTAGTTTCTCTCCGCAGTAGAGAGCACAAAGCATGGTAACATCCGGTAGATCTGATCATCTCCTTTTATCCCACATGTAGTGGGAGATGGATGCGGTAGGTGTATAATATCACAAAGGCATGCGTTATCAATTGATTGCCTTCGAGCAATCGAGCAACCCAACATTTTGCCATGTCACCAAGTCACCTTGCCACCACGTCACTACCAACTCTCACCTCGTTGCCACATCACTTTTAGCATTCACTCATGCCATGTCACCTCGTCTACTCAGCCGCAATGTCATTGCTAGCTCACCTCTGCCATCTTAGCTCCTTGAGTTGCGTGCCCTCCACATCAGTTATCCATGTGTCCTCCAGAGCTCTGCCATGTGTTACCTTAAAAAATGTGCTCTACTATGTACGTGTTCTCCTCGATCACTGAATCACCTCGTGTTCTCCTAGATCACTTAACTGCCTCAAAAAATGGACCCCACTTGTGTCTTCTGACAACTTCCTCGGATTGGTTTGCCTCAAAAAATGGGCCAAACTCCTGGCCACCTCCACCTGGATTTTTGAGCCCCTGGCCTTGACTCTGATACCAGTGACTGAATCTGAGTAGAGTTAACTTTAATAAAGAGACAAAAAACAATTTAATTTAAAACAAAATAGCCTCCTTTATTCAAAGTTACGTAGCGATCTTCGATTACATATTATGCAATATAACATAGGTATTTATAAGCTATGGAGGTTAGAGAAGTATGGAGGAAGAAGGGATGTGGAGGGATAAGGTAAGGGAGGAATAAAGAGGACGTGGAGTGGGAGAAAAGGAGAAATAAGGGGAATGAGGAGCAGAGGTATAAGGAGGAAAAGATGTCAGGGGTATAGGAGGAATAAGGAGGTGAAGAAATAGGGAAGCAAGGAGAGAATGGCGAAGAGGAAAATAAAAATCATGCCGACAAACACCTTGTCGACAAATACATGAAGTGTTCACACTATGGCTAAATAAACAGATATTTCTAAGCCACTTTAGTCTATATCCCTCTTCACACTTACAACAAACATGTAGGAGGCTATCATCCCATTCTGTCTATAGGTCAAGATCACTTGTCAAAAAATATTAACAGTAAAATCTCCATGAAGGTGATCATGTAGATGTTCAAGGCATCTCAACTAAAATGTTAGTAAAATATCAACGAACCATATGCAAATGGCAAGTTCAATACGACTCAAGATGATTCATGTTCCAACTAGGTCAGCCATCCATAACCTAGTGGTTAGAACAAGCATACTCCAAGTAGCCTAATGAACTTGTGAATCTTCCAACATAATGGAAATCCATCTCTTAGGCAATGATGCCTTTGATAATTGAATGTATTATAAGAATCTATATATACTAGCATGTAGAAAGGAAAAATGGTCGGCTCTTAAGCTTTTACAATTTGCATGTACAAAGCATATTGCACATTGATAAATACAAAGGGATTATTGTTTGGCCTTTGGTTTAACTTCATTGCAGGACATGTATGTATGGATGATTGCTTATTTTTAATTTTAACTTGTTGAATTCTCATGGTATTAATTATACTTTCTAGATTTATATTCATGATTCATTCTCTATTTTTGGAATTTGTAGTTTGATAGCTATATAGTATATAAATGAATGTTTTGTGATTAGTAAAAATTGGTTGGTCTATTAGGTAGTGTAGTTGTTTTCTCAATTGCATAGTATTTTATTATGCGTGTATCTTGATGTGGCTTAATTTGCACCATTATAAGTTCTAGCTTTAGCTCTATTTGCTTATTTTAGTGCCCCTTTTCCCTCATATTTTAGGAATAGTTAGCTTGAACTTCAAAGGAACTAACCTCCTTTGAATATTGACCACTAAAGCCTCACGACTTCTAGGTCATTCAATTTTGGTCAAGGTTTGTGGGTGCACAATCTTACCATAGGTATATTTTTAGACCAACAATAGTTTCATCCATGAATTGCTGGTAAGACACTACTGCAACATTACCTACATGTTTAATCCCTCTTATCTTTGTTGTGGTAGTGGTTGCACCTAAAGTTATACCTAAATATTTAGCCATGATGATGAACAAATATGGGGATATAGGATCTCCTTGTCTTAGACCTCACTGCCCCCTAAAGAAACTTGTTGATCTACCATTAACTATGATCAAAAAATTTGTTGAAGAGAGATATATTTTTATCCATTGTCTTCACTTAATGTCAAAACCAAATTTTTGCATTACCTTATCCAAGAAAATCCATGACACCCAATCATATGCTTTATTCATATCTAGTTTAAACATCATACCTACAACACCCCTCTTATCCATAAAATGCAATATTTCATGTACTATCATTACTCCATCTATTATTTGTCTCCCTTGAATAAAGCCTCCCTGCATAGAGGAGATGATCCTTGAAAGAGCCTTCTTGAATTCATAGGCCAATGTTTTAGTAAGGATTTTGTATATGGAGTTGCAAATGCTAATAGATCTAAAATATTTTAGGGAAGAGGCTCCATGATTCTTTGGGATAAAAACTATAAAATTATTATTCTAGTATTTAAGTATTGAATTAGAAACTTGAAATTCTCTTACTACCTCTACAACATATTTTCCTACATCTACTACATCTGAGCCTTAAGTCTAGATTTAGACCTTCAAATCTAGTAATATAATGAAAATATATTTCCACAAGTTTTTCAACTGGCTACCATGGCATAAAATATTCTCATTTTAGTAGGAAAACTCCCTCCTATAACTAATATATTAGAGACCCCTTTGATCCACTAGATGATCACAAAGGTACCTTTCTTGAGATTACCATTCTCATGATTAGCAATGTTCATAAAACCATTTTATTTATGTTATCCTTCAGAAGGGAATGTGCCTACAATGACCAACCTAGAACCCCAGACAACTCAATAGTTAAGGGTTATCATCTAGAACTTTGCCAATGAGCTCAAGAAGATGGAGCAACAAGATAATGGAGTAAAATACAAAGTCTATTCATAGGAATATGTTTCCTCAACATATTGAGTGATGCACATAGGTGAGGTCATAAAAAAGCATTATGATATTGTCAAATATCACAAATAGAAAAAAATTCATAGTCCATGTGACCTTATAGGTATAACATTTCATAATTATCATAATGATAACATTATCATAAGTTATCAAAACCAACTCCACTCGAGTACAACTATAAGATCAGAGGAATTGATGGCTTGAGACATGGGTCTAGATCAATGTTTGGCAAGAAAAGTGAATTTTGACATTGGTACAAAGAATCAAGTTTCAATATTTGGGCATTTCTCATCCTCATTTGTAACATCCCCACTATTTGGCTTGAATAATGTGATACCGCTAAAAATATCTATGAGTGCAGGTGTAGGTTTTTACTCTATAGCAAGCGAGTCGGATGAGAAGAACACCCACCCCTGGTGGAGACAGTGGTTGGAAGCATCAGGTAAGGTGGGATATGATGTCGTGCGTAATGCACCATGGCCCATGGGTACATGGAAGCCCACTGAGAAGAATTCATGTAGGACATTTTGCCTGATACTTGCATTATTTTTACCTGCAAAAATTAAATGCATTCTGCCTGCTGGGTGAAATTAATATATAATATTTCTTTTTCAAAAAGGGAATAATAAAATATATATATATAAATGAAAATATTAAAATACATATATATATATATTAAAATTTAAGTTACTATTTAAATATTTATATATAAATAAAGTATATATTATATTATAAAGTATATTTTAAAATTTAAAAATATATAAATAGAAATATAAAATATATATAAATGTATGTATACATACAATTCAATGTTGTTAAAACTATTTCTTTCCTTCGGATAATAAATATATATATATATATAAAATACCTTTCCACCTGACAATTAGAAATAATAATTCGAATGGCATTTGGTGTAATGGTAGTTGCCTAGTTATTATCATCCATGTGGTTGTGAGGTCGATTCCTCTTGTGTTTGCTCGAACGAGTGCTGATATTTGTAAATATTTGTAAACGATGTTCAATATAAAAAATATATAAATAATAATCATACTGCATGAAGATTCTGATGTGTCACCATAAGAATACATTCAAAATCCTTTATAAGGAGAGATGAAAATCCATAGAGGTAATCTATTTTTCGTATTTTGTTGCTTGTGTTTGTTGTTGGTGGATGGCTTTGTTTTTAGACCTCGGTTCGCAACTGATTTGGGTTCTCATCAACATTTTCTCAGGTCAGATTATATACTCAATTGAAGTCTTTCTCATATATTTGTATGCACTCTTTGGTATTTGTTTCATTGTTGGATGTGCTAAAGTGAGGATTGCAAGTTTTAATCGTTGAATTTTCTTCGTCACTGTGTGAAAGCATTAATATTGAATATTAGATTAAAGGATTGGATTTTAAATGAAAAAGAAAAATCTATAAATGACTTCTGAATTCTGTGTGAGAGGCAGTGACTCTTAATAATTGAACATAGTATAAAAAAAATGGTTACACTGCATTGTTGCTTCCATATGATTGTGAAGAAATGATGCATATGAATTATATTTAAAAAAAAGGTTACACTGCATTACTACTTCCATATGATTGCGAAGAAATGATACATATGAATTATATTTTAAATTGTTACAGTGCATAGCTATTTGCATGCTATAGTTGCATACATAATGGGTCATACTGACCCTAATAGCAACCCTTCCACTATCTCCTTGCCATTTGAAATATCATTGAGGAGATACACAATAACCAGATTGTCCAATTCATCGGATAGTGCTGAAGAGAATGGGTTCTGTTTTCAAGCAAGAGTGTTGTGCATATTTTTAGACACTCTCAAGTCTATAATTCACTATGATATTTGAGAAGAAATATCTCTAATTTTGGTGTAAGGTGTTAATCGAAACTGCAACTTCATGTTCTTTTTATACATATTAAGAGAAAATCAAATAGAAGGAATTTCACTTCTTATCAGGCGAATCCGTATTAATGTAAATATGTTTTATCAACAATGTTCATTTGATAAATTTTAATTAAATGTTCATATATCTCCGAAAGAGCCAATATGTGATTTAAAAGGGTGCTTGTTTGAGTCGTCATTTTTTTATATCGTTACCCGACTGTATGGCGGGTGTGTTCTCTAGAAGGAGCGTAATGTAAATATTGTGATTTACATCCAAAAGATATTACAATTTTCTATTATTGCCTTTGAGAAATGATTCATTTGGTCAGAAGATAGTTTAATGCAGAGTGTAGGTTATTTATGATTTTTATTTATAACCGAATTGAGCTAGGCATAATTAAATTATTGTCAATAGTGGATAATCAGATCTGTTGACTGGTTTTACAATGCAGTGGTATTGCGCTCACCGCAGTTCGAGTGTCGCACTTATTTCCTTTAAAAATGTTGTTATATCTTGCACCTAAAATTTATTATTGTTGCCTGGTGTTTCTATGAGTCTTGTCTCTGTGTATATGGATTTACATTTCACTTTGAAGCCATTCATTCTGGAATGAGTCCTTGTCACCGACAGGGTTCGTATAGTGTAGCTAAACATAGAATTCAATGCAAAGAGAATAATGGGTACTAAGTAGAGCAAGGTCATGTTAGCACCTTGCTTAGCGTTCGTCTTCGGTGTCCAAAAACCTTTCCTCACTCCAAAGTGTAGGATTGTCTTAGGCGTAGTCATATTAACAAACATTCATGACTTATTATTAACTTGTGCCTTGTTGTATCGCTAGAGAAAGAAATATTTTTTGAGAAATTTATGATATGTCAAACCTATGTAAATGCTATAGCAATGGTTGCTAAATCCTATGATTATCGTCTTACTGCAAATCGTAAACTTAAATGATGTAGAGAACGTTTGCTTTCATTCGGTGTATTGGGATGTGATATTATAAAGTTTATGGTTTTAGCGACTAGGTCTTAAATGAAAATGTGTGTTTACCTGAAATTGTTGTTGAAGTCTCGAAAATGTAAAATAAAGACACGTCATGATGCTGAAATCTCAAAAATATAAAATGAGGTCATAACATTATATAGCTTATGTAAATTAGAGAAAATCTTTTATCTGCATTCATAAAACATTGTAATTAGAGCTTGATAATTAGTGTTGAAGTTGTTCGATGGATTTAAATATTTTAAATATTATTTTCTTTTGAGGACTAAAGTAGGTAGATTTATTTGATGCTTGAAAATTGTCCTTTATAGATTAAAGGGTAGATAGAATCTTATTTATAATGAATATTATTTGATATTTTAAAATTGTTCTTTATGAAATAGAAACTTATTTTCAGTAAATATTAATTATAATTCTTTCCTTAAGTTTAAAATCTTGGAAAAATAAAAGTTGTAGTAGTATATTTTTAGATTTAATTTATTTAATTAATATTCTTTCTTTTGAAAATAGAAAATTCTTTCATTATGTTTAATATAAAAGTTGTAAGAATTAACTTAATTAAAATAATATTTTACTTTTATCATGTGCATTGTACCATTATTTAGATGGATTGAAAATATATCTAAACATATCTAAAGAGAATTACATGCATTCTTAGTTTGAATAAAAATTTATTGGCTAATGGTGATGTAAACCTTGAAAATTGAGAGATCTTCAACCCATAACCTAAACAAAACATTGGCTATCAAGAAGGGTGGTAGAACCATCAAGTTAAGTGTTATACTTTGAGTGCGATGTCATCGAGGAGGATGCCATCCATTCAAATAAATTGAGCCTATCATGAAGGTTGGTTTAACAAGAGTTCAATGCCATCGAGAAGGATGACATCCACCCAACTCCAACAAGCTCGTAGAGGCGGCTGTTGTATTTTTGGGATAACCATTCTTTGTAAAAGATAGAAGGGTGAGTGGACCTTATGCCATAGAGAGTAATGAATGACGGTATGGGACGTTGTTCTAGGTTATCGTACGAAGTGGTATATAAGGATTCTCACGAACACGGTTCGATTGTGGAATAGCCAATGGTAACTCAAGCCTAGGGATTAGGTCTTCGAGGTTGGAAATTCTAGCGATAGATAGTATGGGATGTCTAATCATCAACTACAACATGAACTAAAAATATGGACCCAAAATCTAGAGTAGTGGTGGGCCCTGGTAGCCTCCATAGATTGATGGTTGATACCAGGCACTAGGCATAACAACACTAACTCTAGCATGGATATAAATATGGTTATATTCTAGGATTGTGTTGATATGGAACAACAATCGCAAGCACAAGGAAAGAAATATGACAAGCCAAAAACTGGTTTCCATTGATAATCAAAAGCCTATAAATAGGCATTACAACACGGTATCACAAAACATGTTAAGGATAAGGGTCATTAAATAATTATGCACTTATCTTTTATTAACAACTAACAATAACTGCCATCATTTATTAAAACACACCTAATTCATATTTTAATCCCTATCATTCCTTCCCATCATAGAAGCATTGGCCTCTAATGCTTTCAAAAGAGAAGGAAGATGATGTGACTCCCGGAGGCTGTGGAGATGTTCCAAAATGAGATGCCAATGCACTTATCCTTTATTAACAACTAACTATAATTACCATCATTTATTAAAACATACCTAGTTCATATCCTAATCCCTATCATGTGTGAAGGTCATTAGGACCAATGTCCTCCATGCTATGAGATGGGAAAAATATGTGTCCACCCTTCCAGGTGTTATGGGCCCTAGAAGGATAACCCCTTACTGAGAACATAATAACTCGAATAGGATAAGATGGGTCTCATAAATGGTAGCATATTACATGATTTGACCAATCTCAAGCACTCGTGAATTCATCTGCAGCAGACTATAATCTTGGAGTATGAAAACTTATGCCAATGTACTAAAATAAAGTTGGGTGTGTGTTGTCAAATTGTGACTTCATTTTTATTATATCAAAATTTTGAATTTGAGATTTTGACAACCAGGTGAGTTTGACCTGGGTTGTTACATCATCATATCCTCAAAATATTATGAATATCCAAGATAGAGAGTGGAATATGGGGTAGTAAAAAATAGGTGAGTCAAAAAAGATACAATATCTATAAGAAAAATAATAGAGTGGATTGTATGCGAAGCAAATGGTGAATCCAAAATTATGGGAGATAAACCAATAAAGGAGATATACCTATAAGAAATTATATTATCCATCCATAACGAAAGAACAGAGGATAGAAACAACTCAACAATATAAATATTGTTCAAAGAATTGTCTCAAAAGGCTAAAGATATCGTTACAAAAGAAATAAAGACCTAAGAGAAGACTTGTTGGTTTCACGATAATTCAATCTAGTTCAAGTGGTTTTGAAAGGTTCATAAGGTGGTAAAATTCTTTTTAGGATCATGAATTAACACCAAATTGATCATCGCTTGGTTGGAGAAAAATACAACCTTCGCCTTTTTATTTGTCTTTATGCTTAGAATGTTGGGTTTTACATAATTATACAATAGATTCGAAAAGTGTTGTCTAATTATACCCTAGGTAGTCAGCAAAGCTATGGGCTTATGCTACACCCAACTAGATTCTTGAACACTAGTTCATAAGGGTATACAATTATAGATTGTTGGCATTAGAAAGAGGCATCTAATATTGCTGTAAAAATGCTTGGACCTTGTAGTGGTATAGAACATGACAATTATTGATTTTTTTCATAAATTAGGATGTGCTTATCCAAGGAGTGTTTAGAGTATCTAGGGGGACACTTGGCCTCAGATCATGGTCACATTGCCATCCCTTGTAATAAAAAGTGGGTTTGGATATTTAGTGAGAAAATAAAGTCATACCATATCCAAAGATATGAATAGCAACAAACAAATCCAATAGGGGATGTCCTAAAAAATGCACATATGGGAATATTGGATTTACCAAAGGAGGAAGAAAGAGTGTCGTGTTACAAATTCTTCATGAGTGATTGCACTCTCAAGATGATGTTTTTTTAAACCTAGGAAACCAACAAGACCCAACATTTTGCTATACACAACCATGGCCAAGAAATTATAGAACCCAAGTGTAGCAGAGGGATGCAATACACTAGATCCAAAATTGACAGCTAAATTACTTCTAAGAATTTGGTAAACATATGTTACCAATTTATCACATAAATAGAAGACGTCTAGAAATTCATGATTAACTACATTAATTCTTGATATTTTGTGCCAGCTAATCCTTACAGTTGGAATTCTTGTAAGGACAAATTAATGTCAAGGCCTAATTAATGTTGGCTACAGATCTCATTAGGCTACAGATCTCATAAGACATATTAGAGAAGCAAGCTCAAATTTAGCATCTTATGGTCATGCCACTATAGATTCCAATAAGAAGGTAAAACTTATTTTTAGCGATGTGAATTAGCATGCCATAATTTGTCTAAAATAGCCAATATATAAAAAAATCCTATAACATGCATGTAAGGATAAATAAAGGTTGTTGACAAAAAAGGACACCTACATAGCAAAAGTAGTACCTTGAAAAGAGCATCAAGTAGCTCACATGTCTGATATTTTAAAATATAAAAGCAAATTGTGTAAGGTACTGAGTCAACTACATTGGGAATATTTCTTTTTGAAAATAGGCAAGCACAAACCCAAAAAAGGAAAGGATTAATCAACCAATGGAGTAGTTGTTCTCCCATCCAATGGAATACATAAGAAGGTCCCTCCCTTCAATTTTGTATCATCATCCCTATTTTTTCCCAAGTCTTGGTAGGCTTATCAATATATGATGATGCATACTGGAGATAGACTCTCTCTTCTTATAGTCCCCCTTCTTTTCTTCCTTCTTATTTCTTAAGGATGTTAAACCTTTTCCAAAGAACTAGAGTAAAAAAGTATAGGAATAAAGAAAAGAAGAGAGGTCATCAAAATAACTTATGAGGCTGACTAGAAGAATATAGACATGGGTTGAGAGGAAACCTTATTTAGCCAAGCCTAAGGGGTGTTCATAGTTACATACCTTAAGGTATTCTTTTAGGACATGTAACTGTGAACACTCTTCGATTTTGACTAAGCCAAGATTTCTCTAAATCTATGGAGCAAGGAGAGCATATACTATGGAAGAAATCCTTGGCAAAGAAAAATATAAAAGCTTCATCTTTTCCCTTATTGTTGTTTGTACCCTAGTTATGGTGACCACAGACCAAACTTAGGGCCTAGAAGAAATAAAAAAAAAAGAGCGAATATGTATTCCACCAAAACAATATGTTTTTCTATTCAAGTATCATTCCTCCCTTTCATGTACCATCTTTCTCATTTTCATTCTACTTCATCTTTTGTCGATGTCTTTTACCAGTTCACTCCCTTCCCCTCAACCACTCCATAACTACCTATTTTCATTCCCACTCTCCTAACACTACCTTTGACTCTTCCTGACTCTATAATACCAATGGGCAGGCCAATTGAAACTCAAAAACAATAAAGGGAGCTCTAGCTAACAAGAACCTGTCAAAATAAAAAATGATACACAAGCATAAAGAGAAAAAGTATGGAGCTTGTTGTGTGACACTTTAGTGCCATAGTGATGAAATCAAATGCAAGGTGTCATTATGAGAAAGATAAGGAAATAGAAATTAGGCAACATGCTAGGTCTCATGTGATGTGACATAGTGACTTAGCCATAAAAGCAAGCATGCAGGTAATAAAATAAAAGCTATGTTGGCAAGAGGTAGTTGGTTGAACAAAAGGAAAGGTATGTGCATCGGATTTTCAAATGAGGGAGCAAAATCCATTAAGTGGTGTTAGCTATGACAAAGTCCAAAATTCAATTAATGCTACAACTATCATCATCATTAGCAAAGTGCTATAAAGATACATGCAAGGCCAAATCTATGCATAAGTGTTTCCTTTGCACTAGGTTCCTAATCTTGAGCAATAATGCATACCTTCAAAACACCAACTTCCTTCACTACTATCCACAATCTAGAATAAGAGTACCTACACACTTTTGTAATGAAAAGGGTAGCAGAAAGTGTAATGTTTCCAAGTGCTTAGAAGATTTATCTAAGAAACTTTTCCTGGGTGAATAGTTACTTAAGGCAATATACCCAAATATAGAGCAACTATTAGCTATGGTAGATTATGTTCATGAAGGTTTAAATTTTGTCAGAGGTACTTGTAGCTAGGTATCTCTATCCTGTTTGCCTTCTCTTCCCTTACCAATATTTCCTTCTTCTTTATTTCTATGTTTTTCATATCCTCACATACTTTACCTCCCCAATTTCCTTCCACATCCTCCATTATTCCCTAATCATTACCTTTTCCATTTATTATTGCTCCCACCCCCTATTACATAAGTTTTATTTTCACCTCCTACCAACCTCCCACTATTGGAATGTTTCCTCCTCTCCATTTTGTAGAAAATCCCATATTTTGTAGGCAAATGGGTGAATTTGTAATAAAGGTAGTCTCTATTGCATTATTTAAAAAAACCTTATTGCATCTACAAAATCTATTCATCCCCCTTACATCTCCATTTTTTCTACATCGGTTCTCTATTATGAAATTTTTTTATTTCCCATAGCCTTAAAACTTGTCTTGATTCTCTCTATTTATGGTCAACTTATGTTCTAAACCCCTTTCTTCTCAATGTCTCCATTATGCCATTCATAAGGTTTACTAGGTTCTCTATTTTTGCAAGAAAATATCCCCAAATGTCACTAATAATGTAGGTAAATTTCACCACCTACATTCACAATCCCTATACATAAGTTGGATTGTGATTTTGCTCGAGTTTTATCATTATTTTTCTAAGGCATCAACACTGTAGTGAAACTCAAAATATCTTTTTGGGTGCAATTCAATGACCAAATCAACCTTCTAGTAAAAATTCAGCTACAAAGCATAAGTAAAATGTGGGCTAAAATATTGTTGATTAGCCCAATATCAAACATTTCCTAGCCAGATTCAAAAAATTTGGCTAAGGTAGGTAACCAAGCAATATGTTAGCATGAGAATTTAACTAATTAATAGAAACCTAACAAATAGGATCAAGGGATCAAATTGTCTAAATATATAAGACAAGAACAATAGTAGGACAAGTTTGGTATCTTGCACTCATCGCATGGTCAAATTGAAATTTTGACTAAGGCATGGACATATGACACACACAAGGTGGCTGGAATTCTAGACTAGGTGACATTATAATAAGCACATAAGTTTCCAACCTCCAATATCTAGCATTCATAATACCAAACCCAAAATTTAGCTAAGGACACTAAGCTTGCAAGTAGCCAAATTTTTCAAAACCTAACGTCATCATAAAATATATAGAAAATTCTAGCACAAAGAGAAACTAATATTAGATAAAAATATTTGTAAGTCTTGAATCCTGGCATGAAAGTGTTGGATTGTAAGGTTCATCTCTGGCACCCGACAAAGCACATTTTAAAAAGCAACTAAGTATAGAGCCAAGAGTTGGACTTATTAGAAATCTAATATCATCAATAATGCAAAAAAATCTAGCATTAAGATATAGTTTCCAAACTCAAATTCAGCTATGATATAGAGTCCAACACAAAGGAAGCTAAACTTTCAAATACCCAACAAAGCTCTCAAAACTCCAACATCAAGAAAAGGGCTTTTGAACCTGTCCTAATCAATAGAATCAATGTGTGTCAACTAGCTACCTAGAATCATCACTATTAGATACCTTAACAATTAAAGGCTCCTATATCTCACATTTTTCCTTGCACAACTATTCTAACACAACAAAAAGAAGTGGGGGAAATCAGACCTATCAGAAGATGCTCAAAATCTAATGATTTATATTGCAAGTTAATTTTGTAAGAGAAATTTGGGTTGGACACATTAGTGAGACACATTGTAAGTATTTAATATTAGATGAGTTGAAAGCAATGCCCACTCCCTAAACTTGCCATAACAGTCCTGCTAGAAGGCCTCCACATAATCATTCTAAGCTAACTGAATGTAATGTAAATATATATACTTGAATGTAGATCATTTTTGGAGGTTGGCTCTTTAGCTTTTATAATTGCATAAGTTGTATGATCGAATACTATATGCCTCTTAATGAAAATTGAAGTGTTGTTTGGCCTTTGTCTAAGAATGTTGTAGAACATGTATGTATGTTAATTTTATTGTTAAGTATTTCTATTAAAATTGGATGAATGGTGTATTTTATTAAATTTGCCCTATTATCTAGATATCTCCCTAGATTATTCTTTGTTCAATTCCTATAATGCTTAGCTATGAATGTGCTTATTTGATTAGTTCTTTGTAATATTGGATGATAGATAGTCTATTAGGCAGTTTACTTTAGCTAAGATAATGAGACACTCATGCTCTTATGTATCTTGTTGTGGTTGAATTCCATTTATCTTTCACTTCTAACTTCTAACCCTTTTTATTCCTTCCTTTATTCTTAACCCCATTGTTAGTTTAGTTGGTGCCATAGGAATCAACTTGCTCTAGAAGCTTTTTTTGGACCTTCCAATCTTGGATAAGGTCTTGAGGATGCAACTCATCCACTTAGGAGAATATTAATCAGAGGTGGTAACATGATAGTTGGTTTATCCTCATTTGGAGAATTTCTTTATGCGTTAGGTATGGGTGCTAGTCTTACTTCTATATATCACATCACTCATACTAATAGAAAGGTGAAATTTTGACCTCATAGATGGGTTTAAGAACATTGATAATGGATTTAAGATAGTTTTCTCAATTCATTCTTATTATTATAATTAAATTTATAATCTTGGTGAGTGTCCTTCCTCTTCTTATTTCTCTTCCTCTAAGAAGAGAGACTTCGTAGCTATTATGGCTTAGATCGATGCCACTAGCAAGGGGTGGTACCATATATTTGAACATATCAATTATGCATATTTGAGGTATATGATTCAACATCAAAAGATAAATGGTCTTCCCCTATTACTCCTCCTAGTGGTGTTTATGAGGGTTGTGCTTTGGGGAAGCATCATTGGGATTCTTTCCCAGAAGGGATGGCTAGGTGTACTTTTTTGGAGCTCATTTATAGTGATAATTCTTTGCACCATTCACACCAAATATGAAGCTTTTGGCAAGTTTAATAAATTCAAGATATTATGGATAATCAATTTGAGAGGAAGAACATGTGTTTGAATATTGATGGAAAAATGTGAATATGCTCGTCATGCCTTTGGTGATTTTTTATCTCTTCATGCAATTTTTAGAGGATTATTCACTATACCCAAGAGTATAATGTTTAGTGAAATAATATGTTATCATGGAAGTGGATAGGTGTGTGTTGTATGCCAAGTAGATGGAGCATACGTTTTGGGATGAAACATTGACTTTGCAACATATACTACCAATAATATTTTCACTTAGGTAATTTAGGATTTATCTCTTGAGATGTTGATAGGGTAAAATATTGATGTCTCCAATTTTTATATCTTTGGATCTACTACATGGGATCACATTCCTAAAGATACATGACACAAGGTTGTTTCCAAGAGTCATCATTACGTCCATGTCTAGTATTTTAATACTTATAAGGCTTATCACCTTTATGATCCTATGAATTAGGATTTTATTGTTCAAAGGGATGTGATCTTTGATAATGTGCGTCCATATACCCTTTTGTGTCCTAATTCTTGTATTTAGAATGTGTTATTGTCTTCCACAAATTATCTAATTCCTAGGTGATTTCAAACTCTCCTTAAGGATGCTCAACCTATTGTCTTTAAGGATTTTCATTGAGAGGTCCCCCTCTTAGGTCCTATTTTCAAGAGTTGATAATTCTATAGATCCAATAACTTATGCTCAGGCCAAAGGTTATCCAAATTGGGAGGATGCTATGGTAGTAGAGTATGAATCACTAATAAAAATAAGATATGGAAGTTTATTCCTCTTCCTAAATGAAAGAACATTCTTGTCCATGAATGTGCCTACAAGACTAAATACATCTCTAATAGTTATATGGATAATCATAACATGTCTTTTTGTAAGGAATTCTCTTAAATAGAGAGATTTGAATATTTAGAGACTTATATTCCATTTGCCTGAATGGACTTTGTTTGGATACATCTATTACTGCTTCTTATGCGTGGGATGTATATTAGATAAACATGAAGAGTTCCCTCTTTCATGGGGATATTTAAGAAGATATCTATATGATACATCCACTTAGTTTTGAGCTTGATGGACCTACTCCATTGGTGAGTAGGCTGAAGAAGTCTTTGTATGATCTTAAGAAGCATAATTGTTCTTCATATGAGAAGATTAACCCTTTCTTCCTTAGTTATGGATTAAATGTTGTGGGGCAAATAATGATGTCCACATCAAGCATCAAAATGGTCAAATTTTAATGATTGTGTTGTGTGTTGATCTAATTCTCTTCATAAATAGTTCAACATCATTAATCTAAGAGATAATATTATTACTTCATGATACTTTGAGATGAAATATTTGGGCCTCCATTATTTCTTAGGTATTTAAATCAATCAGTTGAATTTTAAGTAAATTTTTTTAATCCTTTGTATGCCTTAGATCTTCTACAATTATTTTAGATGGAGATATGCAAACCCACTTGGAATCCATTTGCATATAGTTTGAACCTTCAAGTGGATTGCACTACCCCTTTGGTGGATGTCATCTTGCACCAATAACTCGTTGATTATGTATCTCTCTTACTCTTGGTAGGACATTGCATTTGTTGTTAATTACTGTTCTAGCTATATATAAACACCATATGGGATTTAATAGACAACAACCAAGTGGATTCATCATTATATCATAGGTACATATTAGATGAGTGTTCACTACACAATTGGAGTACCTCTAATTTTGGTATTATTGTCTAATGTAGATTATGCCAATAATTTAGACCAACAATATTCCACCATTTGGTTAGTCTTTTATCTTGTTTTGCACCAATATTTTAGTGTTATAGATAATATTCCACAATGTCTTTTATAGATAGAAATAGGAAATACAATGTGTATATGTGTAGAAGAAGCAAGGCTAAAATTTTATCCATTTTCAAGGTTTCAATCAATATCATTGTGGACATCTACATAGATATGAAACAAGGGTAAAATTTGATCTCTTTTCTAGGGCCCAGTCAATATCATATTTATACGATTTTTGAAAACTAGTTGAAATGTTAAAAGGTAAAAGTAAAATAGTTATAGGTTATATAATATGATGGTAAATATTATTTATTCAATATATAATTATCCAAACACATTTTAATTATACTATAGAACCTTACCTTACATCACAAAATTCAAACCTTAAAACTAATATTCAATATTTTTATTTAAAATTGAAAAAAAAATAATAGTTCATTATTCTATTTTCATTTTGATATCCAGCTAATATTCCATAAGGTAAAGTGTGTCTAAGTAATTTTATTTCACCATTTGGTAATACACCTTTGGTTACAACTATCATTCACCTTTGTTGGTTGATTGTTCACTCTCAACTCTTGTTTCTCTATGTTATGCTTGGACAATGACCAACTTTTTGTTGAGCATTTACAAATAATATCTTCCCGCTTTGATGATAACATGAATGAATCTTGTTGTAGCAACAATATTGTCACTGACTATGGCAATGTTCCAACTCCAAGTCTTCATCTCTCGTGTTAATGTCCTTACACCATATCATGGTTTAATAATGATCCAGGCTTGTAAGAAAGCTTGTAGAAATGTGAAGGGATCTAATCTCTAGAAAATCGAAAATGCTACTACTAGACAAAATGTAACTGATAAAAGGGTGCATGTTTCTCCCTGAAGTAACGACTTGCACCTTTCAAGAAGCCCAATTAGATTGAAACCTTAAGGTATAGCATGCTAGTTAAATTTCTTAATAATTACAATCTTTTTGTATATATCATAACATGGGTATAACTCTAAGCAATATGTGCACTTTTAAATAGTAAATATGTAAGAGTTGGTATTTTAAGCAACTGAAATATATATATAAACCTGATCTTGTTAAATTTTTTAGTAATTACAAAAAATTTGTATATGTCATGCAATTTTAAATAGTAAACATGTAAGACTTCATGTATTTTAAGCAAATGAATCATGCATATAAGCCTAAGCTTAATTAAATAGCTTATTTGACATGTTGCCTATGTTTCTTCTATATTATATATTATAATATCTTCTTTAGTTTTATTTTTGTTCAAAAAATAAAGCAATAACTTTTTCCATGTGAATTTCCAAGAAGCTTTTATATCCATGTTTTTTTTTTCAAACACATTTTTTTTATGTTCTTTATATACATGCAAAATAAATAAATGCACATGTCATGTGTGTTTTGTAAAAATATATTAATATTACTCATTATTTGAATGACCTTGTTTCTCTATGTAAAATATCCTCATGATATATGTCATACATCTACTAAATGTGACAACCCAACCTACCATTATTGCATCAATATTAACCTCTTCCTCTCCTAATATTGGAAATGTATCCCCACCCTTCCATTATTATAAATTTCACCATTCTCAACTTGTTATCACCTTCTCTTTCTCAAAAAAAAGGATTAAATGTTTAACAACTTTCAAACATATCATTACATGTCAATATGTCTAGAGTATGAGAATAAAGGTTCAATTAATGTTTTAAGTGAGCACACAATTCCTATATATAATTATGAAGCCCGTTTTAGTTCATTATACATTTACTTTCCAAAATTACTAACTTCATATTATTTTAATCTTGTGAGTTGTCAATTTATAGCTTACAACTCAACAAATCAATATGCCTCTACAAATAGGAACATAGAAGTATTTATCACCTCATCCTCTTTTGATTTTTATGAAACAGTAATTTTGGGAGAACAAAATATGCATACACATAATTTTGACACTATAAATGGCATCTTTATGAATGAAAGCTTATTCATGATAATCAAGTGACACATGTCAATTGTATTCTTACCAATTATATAGAATTTTTTATATGTACACTAATGAGATGACTTAAAATCTAGCCTTGTTAGGAAAACCCTAATAAATTTAATCATTAACACATGTTTATTGCTTCCATCTCTCTTTTTTTGTTAAAGGGGGATCGATATTAATGATTTGTATTTTATAAATTTTAAGGTCTCATTTTTCATGTTTGACATCATATTTGAATTCCACAAAAAATATTAGTAAAACAAATTAAATAAAGGTCTAATTTTGACATTTTATTTTCAAGTTATGCATAATTTAAGTTGTCTAAATTCTACATCTTAAAAATAGGGATGATGTGTTCTTGTTAAATTTATAGAAAATTCTTCCAGCTAGAAATAAACTTGTAAATATTCATTTTGTCACATTAGGTCATTACTTCTTCTAAGAGCAGGAAACTTATTTCTCTAGATCCCAAATGACATATACCTAGTTTCACGATTGTGGTAGATGTAATATTTCTCTAATATAGGTCTCGGATTCCTCACTACCATCTTTACATTGTATTAAATCCCTTGTAAAGGATTGAGTGCAAAAATAGTTTAATATGATAAGTAAAGGAATTTAGGATATCCCTCGATCTTATAGTGGAAGAGAAGAGGAATGAGAGAGTGCCTAGGGGTATATGTATAATGAAAGTTCCTTTAGGTACTTGACCTTTATGAAGTTTCCACCATAGGCATTTTGGATAAGCACTCGTGTGAAATTAAAACAAATTCTATTTTAAGAGCTGAGATTAGTTTATTAATTTAAAAAGTCCCTATGAGTCAAGTGTTTACTTAAGCCCTAAAGGCTCTCAAGTGTCTCTATTGATCATCATAAAAATCATGAATATAGAAATTGACAATAAGTCAAATCTATTCAAATTTAAACATAGAAAGGGCCAAATATAGCTTCAAACTAGAATAATGACAAAATAAATTTGGGAAGGAAGTAGAATTTATGCTTATTTTATCTTGAATGGATTTTATTCAAAATATACTAAGGACAAGATACCTTAAAAAAATTATTATTTAAATCATATTAAGACCTTTGGATTCATAGCATGCACTTATTTTCATAATGAATGAAGAAAGAATCTAAATTCAAAATGTCAAAAAATTATTTTTATATAATGTCTTGAATACTTAAAGGCTTGTTATTCATATGAATCTTCTAAATTAAAATATAGCATTAGTAGAAAATAAGTGTCATTTGATAAAACACCTCCTTACCGCAATATAACTTAGACCTAGTAGGTGTCATAAATATGAATCTATCAGATTATATCCCATAACAAGAAAATTTAGAGAAGGCGATGGCGGGAGCAAGAGCAGGCGCAGGAGCAGGAGCAGGTTCGAACGTAGGGCTAGAGATAGGCTCAGATATCGATGCAAGTTTCTGGTCAGGATCGGGGTCGAGATCGGGGTCAGGCACGTTCGGGACCGATCTCGGGCTAGCTGGTCTCTCGATGGGCCCAGAGGATGGATCTACGGTTGATTTGATTGGCAGCCAAGGTGGGGACGACATCCTGGGACCTATCCCCCAGTACAGCCTTGATGAGAGCGTAGGCCTAGGAAAGAAGCCCCTTAATCCTGGGCAGGGCGCTGCCTCGGGCAGGCCCAAACCCTCCTATCAGCAGATCTTGGCGGGCACTAGGGCCCCTTCCCAGGCCTTGGGTCTAGATATTTGCCTTGAGGGCACCCACATTTCTATTCAAGAGGAGGCCTACGCTTCCTTGGTAGCTGGCTCCTCTGCCTCCCTGGTAAGGAAATTCCTGGGAGGGCGTCCAGACATGGAAACTATCCGCAGATGGGCGGCTACCAAATGGAAGGTTTTCGAGCATATCCAGCTGGTTGCCCTGACCAAGGGCTTCTTCATCATCAAGCTAAATAACAATGAGGACACCGAAAATATCCTTTCGGGTGGGCCCTAGTTTTTGGGGTGCAAAAGCCTCTTCCTCAGGCGATACGGAGCTGACTTCCACCCCAGCACTCAAAGCATCAACTTCACCCTGGTCTAGGTTCGTCTCCCAGACCTTCCCTTCCATTTGTGGCATGAAGACATCCTTAGACTCATTTCTCAGTCGATCAGGGACCTGGTGGCCTTTGACCCCGCTACCAAGGTAGGATACCGAATGGTGCATGCCAGATTTTGCGTCAACATCAATCTCAAATCTGAACTCCCTTCTTCGATGACCATATCGTCTGGGTCCTTCTTGTGGCATCAGCCCCTAATCTACAAAAATAAACCCGCTTTCTACCCCACCTGCTGCACTCAGGGCCACCTCTCCAACCAATGCCCAATTTCCAAAAAAGGCTGATGGCCCTACCCCCAAACTCCCTTCCTGATCAGGTCGAGCTCCGTCTCGAGGGCCCCCTCATGATGGCCCCAGTTCCTAGGTCGGGACTAGCAAGGAGGCTCCCCCCTCTGCCCCAAAGGACTCGCATGTGGACCCTAGTCTGGGGGATGGTCTTCCCTAGGGTTCCCCTTTCGCTACTCCCTCCCCTGGGTCACCTTTCGAGGCCCCGATCCCAGGTTCTCCTTCCCTGCCTGCTCTGAATCCCTCCCTGTAGGCCCCTTCTTGCGTCCCCCTAGCCATGCGAGCCATCGGGGCTCCTTTCCTCACCAGCTCCCATATTTATCGAGGCCCCCTTCTCCCCCCCATTCTCGCTATCCCCCCTCACCCCCCCTGCCCCTCCCAATGATCCTTGTCAGGCTTCCCCCCTTGGAGTGCGGATCTGAGAGGTCAGATGAAGAGATCGAAGCTAGTTCTCCATCCGGTCCCGATGAAGTTAGCCCCAAGATGACTTGGAGCAAGACTTTTACCATAGACTTTGGTAGCAAACTCAAAATGGGGCGGCCCACCCTGGGCGATCAGCGGACAAGGTTCATCGAAGATGACATAGCCAATGGCTCCCAGGAAACTCTCTCTGACATTGGTGCAAGCTTCTCCAAGACGGATGCCATCCAATCCAAACCCCCCGCTCAGGCTGGGAAGGGGGGCAAGCGACCCCACAAGGGTGCCAAATGAAGCTCATCACCTAGAATATCATGGGGCTCAATGGGGCCCCCAAGAAAAGGATCCTCGGGCAACTTCGCAGGGATCACCGATCATCCTTCATCCTTCTTCAGGAGACCAAAATAGATGACACTGTTGCCCGACGTGTAGCCCAAGCTACATGGCGCAATTGCGAGTCCCTGTATACCCCTGTGATCGGCTCAGCCAAGGGTTTGTTGTGCATGTGGGACCCCCAGTCTTTCGAGGGAAGACTCATATCTTCATCCCCTAAAATAATCAACATCCTGGTCCATTGCGTGAAGTCAAGATGCTCGTGGATTCTGTCCAATGTCTACGCTCCTAACAACCTCGTCGATAAAGTAGTGTTATAGAATGAAATTAGTTCGATGAGAGAAGCCTTTGCCCCCTGCCCTGGATCCTGGTCGGGGACTTCAACAGTCCCCTGTTCCTATCTGATAAAAGTGGGGGCTCAACGGTTTAGGGTAAGAGCATGGAGGACTTTGGAGCCTTCATCGCCCTCAACGAGCTCATGGACGTCAGCCTGAAAGGAGCTAGGTTCACTTGGTCCAATAGGAGAATGGGAGCAAGTCACATTCAGTTCAGACTAGATAGAGTTTTCTTGTCCAAGGAAGCCCTTCCCATGTTTTTCGATGCCACCCTGTTGGCCCTCCCCAAAATTGGGTCTGATCACAGCCCCCTCCTCCTCAAAACCAATCATCGCCCCTTCCCCAAGAGGCCTTTTCGGTTCAAGACCATGTAGATGCATCACCCTAAATTTTGGGCCTAGGTTGGTGGTTGGTGGTTGGTGGTTGGTGGGCTCCCCCAGTCCCTCGACGCCCTGTCAAACAAGTTGTTCACAAGCTGAGATGCCTCAAAGAGCAACTCAAGATATGGAACAAGGAGGTGTTCGGGAATATATTTGAAAACAAAGCAATACTCAAAGATAAGCTCAAAGACTCCGAGTCTAGATTTCAAGCAGGCTCCCAAGACTCGGGGCTCAGGGAAGAGGAACGCATTTCTCTCAACGAGTATCATAATATTCCAGCCAGGGAAGAAACCTTTTGGAGGTAGAATTCGAGAGCCCTATGGCTCCAAGATGGCGATGCAAACACTAAGTTCTTCCACGCATCGACTCTCAAAAACAGGGGCTCTAACAGAATTGCTGAGTTGGGGGACAACAACGACAGAATCATTAAGGAAGAGGAGGACATTCGAGTTGAAGCCACTCACTTCTTCTAGGAGCTCCTGGGTGACAACACCCCCATGTCCCCAGAAGCAGTTGAATCCCTTTTGAAGCATATTCCTTCTTCTGTCTCGGCCATGGCAAACGAAATGCTGGTGCAGCCCCTGTCTAACTTTGAAATCCATACTACCACCTTTTCCATGAATGCTGAGGCGGCCTCAGGCCCGAACATATTTCCCCTTGATTTTTTTAATATTTTTGGGACATCATCAGGCAAGAAGTGTGCACAGCCATCCAGGACCTGCAGACTGCCAGCTCCATCCCTAGAGGTATCAATTCCACTTTCATAGCCATGATCCCCAAGACCCAGGCAGCCAGATCCCTCTCAAATTTTTGTCCCATCAGCTTGTGCAATGTCCTATACAAAATCCTTTCTAAATCCATGGCCTCCCACCTCAATGATATCCTTCCCCTAATTATGGCCCCTTGTCAGGGCAGCTTGGTCAAAGGCAGACTTATCACAGATGGTGTCATAATCATGCAATAGGTCATCCACTCGACTGTCCTATCCAAGAAGTCCTCCTTTCTGCTCAAGCTGGATATGAACAAGGCCTTTGACAGGGTCGATTGGGACTTTCTGTCCAAGGTCCTCCTCAAGTTCAGGTTCCACACTGCCTGGGTCAGGCTCATCAGCAACTGTGTGTCCTCCCCTTGGTTCTCTATCCTTGTCAACTATTCCCCTACCAGGTTCTTCCCCAGCTCCAGAGGCCTTTGCCAAGGTGACCTCCTGTCCCTGATCCTATTCATCATCCTGGCTAAGGCCTTGGGGCATACCATCTCAAGGGCTATGACCCGCGACCTCATCTCGAGCATCAGGCCTCCGCTGGGCCTTCCCCCTATGTCCCACCAGCATTTCGTGGATGACACCATCCTCGCCACTTTTGCCTCAATCTCTCAAGCCAAGGCCCTCAAGCATATCTTGACCTTGTATGAGGAGGCAGCCAGGCAAAAAATAAACCTTCGAAAAAGCAAGATTTTCTTCATCCATACTCCCTTGGCTAGGCAGATTTTGGGCTGCACCCCTGGTTCCCTTCCCTCCTCTTACCTTGGGCTCCCCCTATTCATAGTTGCGTCCTCCAAGGCCCTATGGGGTGGGGTGATCGAGCGAATTCAGAAGAAGCTAGCCCCCTATAAAGGCCACCTCCTCTCATAGGCCGGCAAAGCCACCCTTTTTGCGATAGTCCTACAAAGCATTCTGATTTATTTCATGTTGGTCTTTAGAATCCTGGCCTCCATTGCAGCTCACATCGAACAAATTTAGAAATGATTTATCTGGTCAAGCAGCAAAGATAAGAAGAGGATTCCCCTGGTCTCTTGGCCCCTGGTCTGCCACCCCAAAGCTAAAGGAGGGATCGAGCTCAGGCGGGTGGTTCTCCTGAACAAGGCCCTCTTGTCCAAGCATGCCTGGAAGGTGCATACCAATACCCCTTATGAATGGGTCAGCATCGTGCACCAAAAATATTGTCATAACCACCCCTTCCTCAGTGATTCCCAGCCTCAAGATGGATCAGCCTTTTAGAAGTCCTTGATCTCAACCAAAGACATAATCCAAAAAGGGACCAGGTGGATCCTCAGGGAGGGAGCCAAGATCAAATTTTGGGAAGACAGATGGATTCAGGATGAGGCCCTGACTGCTGACAGAGAGCTTCTCATCCTCAAACCAGGGCTTGCAGACAGAGGGCCCAAATTTTTGGGCTATCTTTCCCAGATCCAGGGGCGAGCTACCTGGAAACCCATCCTGAATCCCCGGCACCCGATCCAAGCTGCCAGGCTTCAGCGCCTCCTCAAGGTGATTGTCATCCCGTCCTCCAAAGGAAACAATATATGTGTTTGACATGGCACTCCCAGTGGAGTCTTCTATGTCAAATCTGCTTACAATCTCCAAAAAGTCCCTTATGAGGCTCCCTTTCCAACTCCACAAGTGTGGGCCAAGAAGCTGATCCCCAAGATCTATCACTTTGTTTGGGCAACCGTCCAAAACAATATCTTGACGATCGAGAACCTGATCAGGAGGGGCTTTTAGATCTCGAATAGATGCTTCCTCTGCGGTGCTACCTGGGAGTCCACCAATCACCTCTTTATCAACTATCCCATTTCATTTGAATTCCTGGGCCTCATTCTTTCCCAATTCTCTATCTAGTGGGTGGCCCCCAATTCCATCTTTGACCTCCTATCTCAGTGGCCCAACCCCTTTGTCCATCCATTCATCCACTTCCTTTGGGGCCTCTGCCTTCCTCATATGCTTTGGCAAATATGGCTAGAGCGCAACAGCAGAGCCTTCTCCTCCCCAGCCCATTCCCCCTAGTGGATAGCGACCAAGGCGATGACATTTTCCCTCGAGAATTCTTGTTCCATCCCCTTGACTGAGGCACCCTGGTGGCTGGGCGAGGCCAACCTCCTATCCTCTCTCAATTTCCAGATTCCCCCCAGGCCCCCCTACCCCCTCCCGTCGATCTTTGACAAGGTGGACCGCCCCCCCATCTGGGTCAAGCTTAACTTTGATGGTGCTTCTAAAGGTAATCCCAGGCCCTCCGGGGTAGGTGGGGTCATCTGAGACAGCCACGGGACCTTGATCATGGTGTTTGCTGCTTCGCTCGACTTTCAAACTAACAATTTCGTCGAAGCCGTAGCTCTGCTCAATGGGATGACCGCCCTCAGGGATTCACCCTTAAAAGTCATAATTGAGGGCAATTCCCAAGTTATTATCAAAGTCGCCTGTAGCCTGGGAAATTGCTTTTGGCGCATTCACAACTGCATCAGTGAAGCCCTCTCCGTCCTTCAAGGATTCCTCGACCATGCCTTCTAGCATGTGTACAGGGAAGGCAATAGGGCGATCGATTTCATGGCAAACCAAGCCATCTCAATTGAAGAATTCACTACCTGGACAATAAAATTTCCTGAAGCTCTGGTCCATATCACCACGCAATATTTTTCCAGCATCAATGAGGACTCTGGTGTTTAGCCTGCCCCAATCCGGGGCCTCGAAGTTTCATCAGTGCAGTTTCCTGCGGATAGGGGCTTCCCCCCTCGATGGTGCCACATCACCTGATCCACGTTCATATCCAGGCTATGAGTCGGTCATCCAGATCCCCCCCGTGGTGGCAAGCGTCTATCGCCTTGTCAGCAGATCGGCCCTCGCCCTTGATTTGCATTGCTCTGCTGGCTAGTCTGGCTGGTCTGGCAGTTCTAAGATAGAGGACACGTCAGCCAAGGGGCCTGGCAGGGCCCCGACCCCAGGCGGCGCTCGCAAAGGCCCCTTCCCTAGCAGCAGCAGGGCTGCTGATAGTTCCAATAATGCCAAAATGGAGGTTTTGAAGCCAACCGAGGTGAGTTCTGACTTCGATAACAAAATGCAGAATGTGGCTATCAGGGCCCTGCTCGACACAATTATTGGATCCCTGACTACGGCAGCCCAAGCGGCCTCCTCCACTGCCAATGCCCTGATCGAACTCTGATGCAAGCTAGGAGATGGCCCTGATAGGGAGTAAGGGTTGCTTGCCAGGGGCCCCGTCTCGGCCAGGACCGGGCGTTGGGCCCACCAATGCAATGGCTATCAATTTCAACGTGGTTGACGGTGACGGTTTCTGGTTTTTGGTGGCTTCACGCCAATTTTTGACGTTATGTGTCCTAGTCTATGTTTGTAGTCACCAGGACCCCGGGCCCCGGCTCTTTGCCCTCGGGCGCAGCCCCGATTTTTATTCATTTTCTTAGCTTCGGTTTTTGATGTAACTAAGGTTTTGGGATCCTTTTCTAAAAAACCCGCTATAAATACATCGCTACTTATCAAAAAAAATATGAATCTAATAATGAATTAGTAGTTGAGTCCCTTTAGAAAAGAAAGATACATTCTCCTTAAACAAAAGAAGAATATCCTATAGAATAAAGAAAAGAGTAAAAATATTATAATACTTAGAGAGTAATGAACATAATCAACCATTTCATTATCGTTGATGATCCTGATAAGCAATTGAGGAGCTTTCATTTGGCCTTTTTCAACCATTTCAAAGACATAAATATAATGAACATCCCCGAATTCCTATTCAGGTCCATTCATTATTCCATTGAAAATTGCAAAAAGAAGAAATGGGATGATCTCCCTTCCCACCAAGGGTTGTTCAAGGTTATCTATTCTCATCTCCTTGCCCACAGCCCCACCACTCCCTTAGCCAAGCCTGGTCCTTCTGTGTATCCTCCCCTTGATAACTTTCCCCCATCTAAGGATACCCTTGAGGAAGATGAATCCTTAACCCCTTTGTCATACCTATAAGAAAGAGGAAATCGATTGGTTCTAACAAGGATGAGGAAGCATCCAAAGCAAAGAAGCCTAAAATTTAAGAATCTATGGGTGCTACAAGGAAATATATCCATCTCCATAAGAAGATGTGTATGAGCCAAAGCATGTTCCATACAGTGCACTCTGATGAGGACGATGACTTCACTAATGAGGCCCTACAAAATTTGGTCATTCGAGCTATATCCATGACAATTGTTCAATTTGAGGAGTTTCAGACAACATTGAAAGAAATGTGTAATGCATTACATCTGCTATTTTTTTGTAAAGCCTTCGAAGAGTCCAAGGTGGGAAAATTGAAGGAGCAAATTAAGCCAAAGGAGACCCCCTCTGGGATGAAATATAGCAGCAAGGAAGAAGTCAAGGATAGTGGCAAGGATCTTGCCTAACTTGTACTATTGAGGATGGGTTTGAGGAATAGCACTGTTTTATTTTGTGTTAGCCTGGGCGATCTAGCCTTCTCTTATTTTTTTGTTGCTTTGGGTGTTATTGGGTTGCTACCCCTTTCTTGCTCTGTATCCGAAGTCCAGCTTGAGTCTATGCTTTTTTTGTAACAAGGGTTTGGGACCCTTTCAAAACCCTTTTTAAATGAAATACATATTTTACTTATCAAAAAATATATAATCAACACATTTTCTTATTTATACAAATACGAAGAAACGAGAAAAATTAGATACAAATTATGGAAAAGGTGAACTTAAACTCCAAATATCTTCATTAACCTATAAAATAATGATCTACAACTAATACAAAAGAATGTTTGGGTTAGAATATAAACACACTCTTAATACAAGTCACATATTCCAATAGCTAAAACTAGCATATTATAGGTTAATACAATAATCATGGATCATCTTACAAGGTCCAAATGGACCTATAGAACTATATAATACTATATAATATAGCATGCAATAGAATATAGGCCATGTGATTATAAGTGAATCATTACATGTTTCAAAATATTTCTTAATCTAAAGTAAGAGGCCATGGAGAGAATATATTATTGATAATCCCTTCTTGATTATTCATGTCTCTTATGCCAATATGCTTCAACATATGACTAAAGATAATATTAAGCTTAAAATTCATGAAGATGTTTATGATTGAGTATGTTGAAGCCACATACACTAGAATAAGTAAGCCCTAATAATAAAGCTCCCAAATTTTATGCATTCAAAGTTGAATATGCTTAGTCAATTGATGTTCCATAAGACTAGAGATCAAGTAAATAGTTCTCTAATTATCACAAAAGAGTGGTGCAAATATTTTAAGGTCTAATTGATTAAGAAACATCCTCATTCACACTATATGCTTCCCAATATGATTATTATTGTAATACTCTACTTTATAGAATATAAAATAATAGTATTGTACTTCTTGAAACAATAATATAATGGTGTAAAACCCAAATTAAAAAACTTTACTTCAAATATTTTAATTTGTCTAGGTTATTGTTCGAAATAGCATATTTGTATCCCTACAAGTTATTATGCACTCTTAATTCATATTGAATGCTATGATATTGGATAGTATGCTCTAAAAATAATCTGCTTGGCAACCTTCTAATAACCCACATGAGGTGCTTGCATAAACATAGAATAAACATTGATAATAGAGGATACATTTGATATGGTTTGAATAAGATAGATAAGACTAGCAATTGATGATCAATAGTAAAAAATATATTCTAAGGGATAAAGTAAGTTATCCATAACCTTACCCCTTAGAGCAAAGGGAATTATAGATGATGTAGTATTCCATCCAAAACCATTTTAGTAACTCCAATGTATACTAATATTGAGAAAGAAGAATTTGAAGAATATTTAGTAATATGAATTTCTAAAAAATAACAAATCAAACCCAAAACTATTGTCTCAAATGACTATTGAAGCCATAATTTTAAATATTAAATCATGGAGGAAGAATTCCTTGTAATGATTAGATAGTCAACAAAAAGCACGATTATCAAAATCTCTCCTTGTTGATGCTTAACTTAAATACGATCACACAACTCATTACAGAAGAACCTATACTCGAGAAAAAAATTTATGGATCTTATCATACCAAGCATGATGTGTCTACTTAAGCCCATATAAGGATTTCTAAGCTAAAAACCAAGGGTGTGAGGTCATCTTAAGTAAAACCTTATGACTATTACTTGTCAATATCCTCTTAAAGATTTATATGAATAAAATCACTATTGAAACCAACCTAATGAAACCCCCCATGTTGTGAGTCAACTAGAAAGAGAATCATGTAGGTCAAATTATAGTTATAGCAATAAATATTTTTGTTATAATTAAGTCCTTCCTTCTAAGAGGGGTATTTTATTTCTTAATCTAACTATTAGTATTATAATTGGTCTTACAACCATTTACCAAGTTAATAAAATTATTTCCCTTAGTAAAGGAAATTAACTCCTATGTATGGATTTTAATGGGAGAAACACACTCTTCCTAAATAGATGCATCTCACTATGGGCATACCTTGTAAATTATTAGTGGTTGAATCATTGCTAACATCCACTTTTATAAGCACAACATGAGGTGGAGGACATGATATGATGCTCTTGCTAAAAAAGAGACTCATCATCCTACAAATGCTCCTAGCCCACTTAGGCATAGGGTAAGCTATAGTAGGAGGTGGTTCAAGAGGAGGAAAGTAAAAATGATAAACCTTTACAAGGGATTTAATACTCAATCCTTATACTCCTTACCCTTTGATTTTGATATTGTTTTGGCTTCTTATACTCCTAACTAAAATTTAAGTAGGAGGGGCATTGATCTTGATGGCCTTTTAGCCAAATTAAATCAAAGGTCCAATTTACCAATATATTGACCGTGATAATAAAGGCCCACAACAATTATCACAATAATATTTTAATATCAGTGAATCATATTTATGAAATAATAACAATATTTCAATAATAAAACTCACAATATTATTGATAAAATATACAAGATCTATGTTACAGTTTTATGATTTTTATTAGCCAATACATGAAGCTTTGTCTCTATAATATAACCTTAGAAGATGACTCTTCAATACTTGACTATTACTCTCACATATTTTTTGATATGCATCCTTTCCTATTCCTTGCATATGACAAAACTCACGTGACTCTTGACTTTACATCTTGCCACATATCATGTGTCTCTTCACTTGTATACTTGACACCTACACATATGACTCTTGAATTACTTACATGACACATTTCACACTCTCACACTTTACACACTTGCACACTTTATTACATGATACTTGTACTCTTCTCACACATTGACACATACTTTAGGGGAAATATAAATCACACTCTCTAATATAATATTTAAAAATATATAAATGTACCATGGAGGTACTTTAACATCTACCAAATAATGTAATATCTCCAACACCCTCCTATATTACAATATTTGATTTGAAGACTTTTAGTCTTCAATCTTCAATTCTTGTTTTTATTTCTTCAACTTATGTTCTTATTATTTTTGTTCTTTGCTTTGTCCTTCTTCTTAGTATTTATCTTGATCATATTATGTTATTTCTTGGTGTTCTTTCATGTTCCTATTACAATTCTCAATAGACCATCACAATATTATGACTCATATTCTTCATCAACATCGTTTTCACTATTGTTTGATTAATTATGATATGTAGGATATAAAAATCCACCATTTTCATATTCATTGTCAACATATGTTGAATGCACCAATATATTATATCGTTTACTTATTAAACATTCTTTATTTGCATCTAAATCATTTGTATCACAATTTTCATCTTTCATTTTAGATTTTCCTTTTTGTAATTTTTCTTGATAGATCTCAAAAGTAATTAATGCCATATAGATTACTATGCCTACTTTAGTACGTAAGATAATAGCATTTTGATAATTTCACCATTCTCCAAAGAGTTTTTCATGTGATGAGTGTTGTAAAATTTTCATCTTTGGCATTTTTGAGAACTAAAAACAATCTCTTCTTCAAGCTGATTAGTATATATTTTTGTTCATCAAAATTAAACATCAGGTTTTGTTTATAGAATTTTAGTATTTTTAACTTTTCTTCATTATCTTCTAAAAATGCATTTCAAATATTTTCTTCCATGATGATTTCTTTTGATGTTGGAATCATTATGTCTCCCAAAATCAATTTTTTAGTCAAACAATTTCTTCAAACAAGAAATTAAGCAATCAATTTCAATTTCAAGCAAACAATTTTCTTATGAATCCCAAAAATTGTTTCAAATTCTTTGCATAATTTTGCAAATTTCAAATTTATCAACTTCTTATAACTCCCATAAACTATATTTAATTTTCAATCTTCACATTCATCAATTTTCAAATTTCTATAATCAATCAACTTTTTCAATGTCAATATTCCTTATATCTCCCAAAATTAATTTCAATTAAATTTTTAATCTAAACTTATATCTCCAAAATTTCATGTTTTAATTCAATCGATTTTTCACACAATCTTCAAAATTCAATTTTCAACATTCTTAATTCATTCAATTTTTTAATTCAAGCCTTATCTCTCCAATTTAATTCATACTATCTCAAATTCACCTTTAAATAACAATTTCATCCTTCATTCAAATTTAGCTTCAGTTCAAATATAAAATAACTTATTCCCTTATAACTCCTATTCATCAATTTATTCTTTATCAAAGTCAAAATATATCTTTTGATCCTTATATCTCCAAACATAATAAATCAAGCACTTAATAAATTAATGTGCTATAAAAAATACCTTTATTTTTGCCATGTACTTTTGTCAAGTTTCCATGATCTACGTCACATCAACTTCGCACCATGTATCCCATGCAATTTTAACCTTTGACATTATGAAATCTGAACATCTTCAAAGATGTTATCACCTTGGCGTATCCACTTCACTGCACTTTCTCAATAATATTTGAGTTCACATAATCAATAAATTTGAAAATGCATCGTTATTGCTTACTAGAAGATACAACAAGATTGCAATCAACTTCTTCTTCTCCATAGAGTCATTCTTCTCAAGCTTATCACATTCTTCTTAGACTTGTTGTGTTCATCTCAAGCTTATCATGTTCTTCTCAGACTTATCGTGTTCTCAGGAACTACCTGAATGATACATGTATCCTTTCTAAAGTACTTCAAATAGAAATTACTCCTCTCTCATGTTTTGATTTATGATTATGCAGTGCTACAGTTCGTTTGGCTTCATAGCATCACTTTATAGGCTCATAGATTGGACATTGCTCACAGGCTTATGGATTTGACTCACAAATTTTGCTCATAAGCATTTTAAAATCCTCCAATTTTGGCTTCAAATTTTATCTTTTTTAGACTTATTGCTCTATGGTGGCATCCACCAACATAGCTTCTCATTCTCACAACTTTTTTTGACTCAACTTTTCTACTTTCTAGTGGCTTCTATCAACTTAGTTCCTCCAACTTCAAGAAAATTTAGGGCACAATCTTCATCAACTCTTTCTTAAATCAACAAATTAACCAATCATTATATGGATATCCAACCCTTTAACCTCCTAAAACTTCCTTCTTGAAGATAATAAACTCACAAGCTTAGAGTGCAACTTTGATACCATTGATAGATTTTTAGCTAAAATTAATTCATAGGTCCAATTTCCTAGGATATTGATCACAATAATAATAAAGGAACACAACAATAATCACAATAATATTTCAATATCAATGAATCACATTCATAAAATAATAGCAATATTTAAATAATAAGACTCACAATATTATTGATCAAATATACAAGATCTCTGTTATATTTTTTTGAATTTGATGATCCAATATATGGAGCTTTATCTCCATAATATAACTTTAGAATATGAATCTTCAATACTTGACTATTTTTCTCTCCTTACATATCTAGGAGATGCATCCTTTCCTATTCCTCACATATGACAAAATGTATATGACTCTTAACTTTACATCTTTCCACATATCATGTGTCTCTTCACTTGTATACTCGACACCTACACATATGACTCTTGAATTACATGACACATTGCACATTTTTACACTTTACACACTTGCACACTATATTACATTACACATTTACGCCTCACACATTGACACATACTTTAGGTGAAATATAAATCACACTCCCTAATCTAATATTTACAAATATACAAATGTACCATGGGGGTACTTTAACATCTACCAAATAATTTAATATCTCCAATAGATCTCCATAGAAGATCCAACAGAAGATGACCCATAAGCATCATCAAAAGAATCTAAATAATTGGAAGATAGAATAGAATAAATTTAATATAATCTACTTAAGAATATATCAATAAGAATAAATTGAGAAGTGGAAGAGTCCTCAAGAAAAATTGAAATCAATCCCAAATGTGTATCAAGAAATAAATTATCAAAATTGAATATCTTACATAATAACGATCTTATGGATATTATAATCATAAATTCAATAATGATATATAATGAAAATATAATCTACTTCATGGCTAAGAGTAGACATTGTGTGATGTATTGGATAGGCCTATGGGTATTTTATCATACATTGTATCTATTATTTTATAATATTTTACTATGTAAGCCCAATGGACCTTAGTTAACCTTATTATTGTTAAACACTATTTATTATTTGTAATTAAACTAAATCTCACTTATCATATCAGCTCAGGTTAAACTCTATGTGTAATTAGAGTTATGGTATTACTATTAATACCCCCCTCACACTCCTTATTTCTTATTAGAGTGTTGTACAATATTGTTTATGTATAATGCCTACTTATGGTGCCTATGGGTATATTATTTCATCTTCAAGAGGAAGAGGGAAGGATGACGCAAAATATGTCAATATTACCTTTATAAACCTTTCTACACCCTTTATATTGTCATATCACTAATTCATGTTATTCATATGTGCATGAAGAGACATATTCCATTTGTTAGATTTTTATGCTATATATTAAAGGAAATGCAACCACAAGAACTAAAATGAGAATGCAATATTAATTATATGATAATGCCAATATACTAAACATGTAAAACTAATGAGAAACTTCTCAAATAACTCATAAAACTTCCATTAATGAAAGCTCACAAAAATAGGAACTTCATACACAAATGTGTAGACCTTAAATGCTCCATGCTTCATACAAGTTCTACATTGTATCTACTCTAGTATATATTGTGATGCTCTCTCCTCTCACTCTATCAAAGGCCTATATACAAATAGATGTCTATTGGCCTTTCACCTACCTATGAATCTTCATCTTCCTATTCTATAACTCATGTACATGTGGACTGCATGCATATTTACATCATCAAGTACTTTGCACATTCTAACACTTGAGCATTTATTACACTGCATAAAGTAAATACTCAAGTCCTAATCTAATACAAACTCCTAATATAAATATGTACCCAAGGTGGTACATTGGAATATACCAAATAATATAATATATTCCAACACCACTCTGTATTACATTATTTGGTTATTGAAGACTTTAGTCTTCAATATGGATCTTCACCTTTCAGATGCTCTTCAACTTGATCTATTTCTTCTTCTTCTTTTTTAATTTTTAGATGGTCAAGTAGTCCATGGTTTTTTTTCCTCTCATCTTTCTGATTCTGGATCTTCTATTTTCCCATTGACTTTTATGATATATGGATTTTTCATTTTTTGCAATCTGTTCCTCAAAAAATGCATTAGTGTTGTTTTGAAATACAACAATATCTTGTGAAATCTCAATTGAGTCTAGAGCATATATATCATTGTGGATTGATCTTGTAGCTTCTATCTCATTTTTATTTATGATGAGACACTTATTGACTCCATTTATATATCTAAAATCAACCATTATTTTGCTCTCTACCAGCTTGGCTATTGAAATAAGATTTGATGTTAATCCAAGAACATACATTACATCATGTAACAAAAGATTTGGAAATGATGTACTAGGTGTTACACACCCATATCCATGTATAAGATAGGTTTTGTCATCTGCAATTTTCAACCTAAAATTGTTAGTGACTTCAAGGCAATCAAACCATTGTAAATTTCCTATCATATGATGACTTGCACCGGAATAAATAAACCAAATGTCCTTTTCATTTTGACCTGTAGAATTTTTTGTTCTTGAAGTAATTTTGCATCTTTGATATGGAATATTGTATGGATTTTGATCTTGAATCCTTTTATAGTGTATCTTATGATGATATGTTCCTCTTGCTAACTTATCCATTATCTTAAGAAATTGTAGTATTCCTTATGTCTCACAATCCTTTCAACTTCTAGATTCTAACCTTCAATTCTTGTATTATATGATTTTCAATAGCCAAATTTCTAAATAGAATTTATTTTAGTATTGAGAACAACTTTGATAAAATATTTTATCTTTCAAAGCCTTTGAAGTTGTCTACCTTATGGCTCTCTAGTTTAGAGATCAAACTCAATGAATTCTTTTCAATTCTCAAATTTGTAGGATACCTCAAAAATTCTAATGTTCAATCAATGGTTTTGTCAAGGGTTTAATTTTTCAAATCTCTAGGTAGAATTCCTTTTAACTCCCAAGTATTTTGAGTATAAGATCAAATTTGATAAGATCTTTCCAATTCTTAAGTTTTGTAGAATACTTTGTATCTACCAAATATTTTTGAATATGGCTTTGATAGTATGCTTAGATTTCTAAGTTTTCTTTGAGTTGAATCCCTTTTGTCTCCCTAATGTTCAACTACAAGACAAGCACTTTAATTCTCCTTATAGAAAGCTAGAAATAATTTTAATGCACTTTCAATTTTGATAAGGTTATCTATTTTCAAGACCTTTAAGTTGGATTCCTTATGTCTCATTAATTTGAGCAAGAGACTAATTTCAATGTAGTTTTCCAACTTTTCAATAACTTAATGTAGTGCTTCAATTTTTAATAGTAAGGTTTCTAAATTTCAAAATATTTAGTTTGGTGTTGAACTCCTTATATCTCCCTAATTAGAAATTTAGAAAATATGAATATTTGCAAATTAAATGTTTCAATTTCTATGTAGAATTCCTTATTCTTCCAAATTAAATTATTTGTAAATATTTCTTATGCATGAATAAAGCATTTCCAAATTATTTCCAATTAAATCTCTCTTACTTTAAAAGGCTTTCAAATTTTTCAATAATGCATCTAAGGTAATAGTATATCAATGCAATTCCTTATACCTCCATTTATCTAATTAATCTCAAGCATAAAATATTAACTAGGTTTAACCTTAGCATTAATGTTCCTTATTTCTCCTTTACCTTTATAAAATTGCAAGTTAATTTAAATAATTTCAAATACCTTCTTGACTATGGCACACATTGTGTATGAGGTCTACTTCTCCTTGAATTCTCTACAACTTGCACTTTGCACTCGAATTAAGGTGTTGTTTGCTTCTCTATATTCAATGCAATATGATGCTTCTCTTATAACATTCAATGCTCTCCATTTTTGGCACCTTCTACAACGTTGACTGACTTCCTCATACTCCTATTTTTGCTCAACTTCAACTATGCTTTGTTGCCTTCACTTGCATTACCTTCTTATTGCATGAATGGTTTGTGAGACTTATCACTCATGCAAAGAAAATGTTTTCTCTTCCCTTGGAGTTGTCTTCTATACTACGACACTTGGCAGTGTAACTCTTCACCTCCTTGTCCTTCCAAGTGGTGGTGATTCTCTTCTCTCTAACGTTCCTTCACTCCCATTTGCTTGGTAATGTGTTGTCTTTATTCTACGAGGCATTAATACTCCTTCACTCCTATTTTCTTGGAAAGGTATTGTCTCTTCTCTACATGGTGCTATTATTTACTTTGTAATGCTCCTTCTACGTGGTGCTATCCTTTGTAACACTCCTTCTATATGGCACTATCCTTTGTAAAACTTATTCTATGTGGTGCTATCCTTTGTAATGTTCCTTCATGCGCTATCTCTTCTCTGTGTGGTGCTATCCTTTACTTTATAATGCTCTTTCACACAATTTCTCTTTTCTACATGGCTCTTTTGTTCTAATTTAGTTTATAAGGTCCTCTATAATGTTAGTTCACTCATTTTCTTGTAAGGATCAATGCTACACCTGACTTCTTGAAACCTCTGCTTTACGTTGGTTGATGTTGTTGGTTGGCATTTTCAATATGGCACTGCGTTTTCCAACCTCCAATGGTCGAATAACCTTGGCCCTTGCAAATAGTGCTTTGGTGACTTTGACCTTGTTGTTTCATGACTCTTTGCTATCTCATAATACTTTTTGGTTGTTGTACACAGCTCTAGGGAAACATAGGCTTGTGCCTTTCAATTGCTTACCCCCTTGTACTTTCAACTGTCATCCTTGCTTTCTTGAAATGGTGGTTTTCCTCTCGAATGCGATGGTGGCACCTCTCCTTTTTACTACTCCTCTAGTGGCTCCTCTTTACCAATATGTAGTAATGGTGGTTTCTCTTCCATGTCACATTTTCCTCATTGGCTACTCTTATACTACAACTCTCCTTGGTTTAGTGCTTGGTGGTTTCTTCTATGGTAACTCCAAAATTCTAATTCAAGCTAAAATTTTACCTTTTGGATAGTTTATTGTATCCAATATTTGCTATATAGTATTGGCTTGTTTATTTTCCAATAGATAGTAAGGAGTTGATATTTTCTTTTCCTTGTATTATATCTAACTTCTCCTTTCTTTTGTGCAGGTTTTAATCCCTTGCAATGTTGTCTTCTCCAACTTTGAAGACATAAACTTGAGATATTTCCTCTTGCTACTTTAAAACCTCAAATGTGGTGCTTTTAAAGACTTAATAATAAGCTAAATAATAAACTTTTATTGCACCAATATTGCATACCTTTTGGTATCCTTTTGTAGCTAGATTTATTGGTGATTTGACTCACCTATTTGCTACCCTGAGATTGTAAAATTTACAACAACAATTCCTATTGCTTTGTTACCCTAAACTTGTCTATCTTGCATCTCTATCTTGCTTTTAAAGAAGCTTCAATTTTCTAAATACTTCTCCTTATCTTGATATCCAAGAATGTATAATTTTGTAGCTCTCCTTTCTACTTGATTGTTGTCTCAACCTTGTCACTTTTGCATCTCTAATTGCTACCAAAATTGTTGCCCTCTTGTTTTCATAAACTCTATAATTTTTAGCTTCTAACACAACCAATTCCTCCTTAGTTTTGTTGTCCTTAAATCTCTCAAATATAGTGGCCTCTTCTAGCTTCTTTCTCCTTCAATATCCTTATCAAATTTTGATTTTAAATTGGGCCTCTTGGTTGGCCTTCTTCTTAGGAATTTGGATGTCTTAAGATCTTTAAAAATCTCTTCCAAAATTTGGCAAACTTCTTGCTAAACCCTTTTTCCTTTTGGGCTTGTTGTTGGATGGTGATAATTGTCCCAAGTTCTTCTTTATCTAGAGCTTCTCCTTCTTGTAATATTCTCCCTTGAGCTTTCTTCAAATCTCCTCCAATGGCCACTTCTTCAACTTTTTAGTAGGGCTTTTTCTAGTCTTCTTCTTCTTTCTCCTTCCAAGTTTGCTTAAGACCTCTTTTCTTGGGTCTTCAAATTTTGTAGCTTCTCAAATATTCAATAGGAATTTTTATTAGTCCTCCTCTATTTTCAATCTTTAATCTTCTAGATTCCAAATCTAGAAGTTCTTCAATGGGACCTCTTTCTTGGGTCTCCTCCTTCTAGAGCTACTTTCTACTTTCTTCAATCTATAATTTGTAGTCTTCAATCTTCTATGGGGACTTCTTTCTTGAGTCTCCTCTCTCTTCAATATCCAAGGGCCTTCTTTCTTAGACCTCCTTAATCTTCAATGTCTATTTTTTCTACAACAAAGAACTAATCTCTGCATAAGGAAAGCACATAGACTTTCAAGCAATCACGGATGAAATTCTTATCTATCTGTTGTAGGAAGCTTCTCAACTTCTGAGAACTAATTTTCTACAATAAAAACTTAGACAGAAGTAAGTAAATCCATGCAAATCTCTAGATCTCTATAAGTCAATAAACATCACTAGTTATCCTTCAATCTAGTGGAAAAAGATAAATGTTGAGTCCTAGTCTTTACAAGTTTTTCTACAACTCTATGGAAAGACTAGCCAAATAGCAATTCCAAATTTTTGAAAAAACTGGAAATGAAATCTCCCTATCTCTTCTCAATATCTCTTGTGGCTCTCTCTATTTCTTATCAATCTACCTTGTGCTCTAATACCATTATTAGATTTTGATGCTATATATTAAAGGAAATGCAACCACAAGAACTAAAATGAGCATGCAATATTAACTATATGATAATGGAAATATACTAAGCATGTAAAACTAATGAGAAACTTCTGAAATAACTCATAAAACTGCCATTAATGAAAGCTCATGAAAATAGAAACTTCATACAAAATATGGAGATCTTAAATGCTCCATGCTTCATACAAGTTCTACATTGTATCTACTCTAGTCTATATTATGTTGCTCTCTCCTCTCACTCTATCAAAGGCCTATATATAAAGATATATATTTTGGCCTTTCACCTACCTATGACTTCATATTCCTATTCTATAACTCATGTACATGTGGACTACATGCACATTTACATCATCAAGTACTTTGCACATTCTAACACGTGTGCATTTATTACATTGCATAAAGTAAATATCAAGTCGTAATCTAAAGATATACCCAAGGTGGTACATTGGCATGTACCAAATAATATAATATTCCAACACCATTAACCCTTCATGTTGTCTTCTCTCTTATTATTCATTTTTAGTTTATTTTAAGAAATTATGGTGGATATTTTTTGGTACTCTTATGAAAAGGATTTCAAATAAATAGAGTTTGACGATCACCAACCCAAGGGAAAGTTGAAGTTTTCAAGAAATAAAAAAATTCTTATGAATACTATAAAATAGAAGAACATCCTATGAATAATTGTTTGATAAGATTGTAAATTATTGACATAGAGTTCAATAAGACATAAGGTAGTTTTACAGATGATAGATTTTCAAATGGGTTCTCTATTTATCAAAGTGAACTAACTCACTAAAGATTTTTTTAAGGGGATAAGTTATTGTTAATGTCTTCTCTCCTTGACCCCTTAGTTTAGATTATTAGGGGTGTTGAAAATATGTAATCTCACTTTATTGGCCAAGGATGATATTGTATGAGGTAATCTTGTGTAAGCCTATAAACAATTATTGTATGATATATTCAATATTAAGTTGTATAATTAGTTGAAGGGACCATGGTTTGACCTTGTCATGATTATCCTTTACTAACACTGTATACTTAATGTAATATCAATAAGTGTAAATTAACTTATAATTAATTATTTAAGGATCTCATATTTATACTCTTTGACCAACAGATCCATTATATTGTTAGGAATTATTATTATTATAGTTTAGTATTGTGATTTTTAGAAGTGGTTGTAACTACCACTCATGAGGTGCATAAGTCCATGTTAGTTAAAGTTATTCACTTTCCTCACATGAAAAGTGCTTATACTATATTGAGCATGGTAAGTTGCATAAATGAACCCAATCCAATAATGAAAGCATAGGAGAATTGGATATTATTATATATTAGCGTGATCTTATATTAATCATGTGTATGGGTGCCTAATAGAATCATTGCCTAGGATAGTAGCAAGCCAATCAACCAAGAAACTTTATTTTCCTCAAATATTCTTCTTTATCATTTATACCACCGTATTCAAGTCATTTTACACATGAATGATGCCTAAAACACTAACTTAGGACATAGGCATGATGGATACACATGATGACATAGGTCTAAAAAGCAATGATGATACACTCTCCACTTCAAGTGGTGATCTTGGTCATTATTCAATACTTAGGGTTTTCAATCCATAAATAAAACCATAGAGTGTTTACACATTTGTGGTTAAGATGATGCACTGTATTAATCAACAATGACAATTTTATAGTCTTAAAAAGGTGTAAACTAATTGTGGGCTAAAAAGAGAAATTTCTCTCTTTTCACTATAAATATCCTTTTTTATTTATTATTTTATCATCCATTAATCTAGAGTATTTTGTACTTCAAATTATTCTTTCTCTTCTATCATTATAGAATTCTTTCACTCCACTCAAACAACTTCTCTAGTCCTTGTTGGTAACACCAAGCTACTATTGGTTTGATACCTTACATAGAGGATGAAGGAATGCTCTGCCAAATCTAAATAACCAAAGGTCATGATCACCATCAACAGACAAATCTCCTCAAATTATCAACTCTTTATGTGATCTCTAATTATATCTTCCCTTCTCTTTGGTGATATGCTATGTAGAGACTACTTGTTATGAATTTCACAAGCAGTGTGTTTAGATGATAATTGAATAAGATAATAATTATGTTTTTGAATAATTTCCATTTTAATTTTACATCCCAAAGAATCATAAAATTTATTTGATCCTAGAATACTTTTAGACAAAACTCCTAAAGCATCTTTAAATCATATATTTAATATTCATAACATAATTATTAATCGTTTAGGAATAATAGGAGCACATATTTAACTATTTGTATATGTTTATCTATCAAACTACACAAGTATTATACCAAAAGAATAAATGTACATACTTCAAAATATCTTTGTATTAATGATCTTCACTTTTCTTATCTCTTTCTCACAATGTGTCAAAGTTACAAAGTATAAGAAACCCACCATATATTGGATAATAGGTACCTATTTTTAAAGTGTACTTGATGAAATTTTTAACTAATATTTATGCCTTAACTAATTTATTGTTCTAAGTACAACTATAATATTATCTATACTTAGGTGTAATCAATATAGACTTAAAATAGGAGATGGTGCTAGTACATATTTAGTCCTTAACTACAATGAGTTTATGGTAATCCCTATTAAACTAATAAATGATTCACTCAAATTGATTATAAAGGATGACATAATAAAGCATGATACAATGGTTCTTAAAAGTAGAGGTTACTATGTAATTTCAATAAATAATGATCAAGTTTTTTGAAAAATCAAATATGGATTGAATGAATGGTAGCAGGGGTTTAGTTTACATTATAAAAAGATTTTTCTTTTGATCTTCTTATATAGTTTAAAAGTTAAGTATAAAAAAAAAACACGGTAGTCCATATTATATGGCATTACATGGTTTATATTTAACACCATGAGTGAAAAAAATTTTATAGAGAGAAAGTCTTGAAATGCTTCTAGTGTAGGTCAAATGTTTAGGACTTTCATATCAGTTTATTAGCAAGACACTTTTAAGAAATATTGGTTATAGTCCAAGGGAGTGCATCCAAAAGGAAAAAGCTTCTAGTGAGATAGATAATTATGTATGTACATGTATGTGTTAGATCTTAGCCAAAATCCATTATGACTAAATATTAATCAATACAATGGGTTCAACACATGGACAATGAAAATAATATGTTACAATATGTAGTAATATAATAATGGACTCACAAAAATGAAATTCAAAAAGTTATAATATGTAATAATGGACTCGCAAAAATGGATTTCAAAATGGAAAAGATCAAGAAAGAGGTAAAAATTGTAGTCATGATATATACCTTAAGTTGAAGCAAATGAATTATACCACAATAAAAGAAGCTAAAAAAAAATTATTTGCCACTTTTATATATCAAACAAATCCCTTTTACCTTATTGTATATTTAAGTTCATAATGATTTATTGAGTTCAAACATTAGAATAAAATCATTTATTTTCTTTTAGTAGTAGATTATTTGTTATAATAAAATACAATTATTATGGAGGATATCTTTGCAATCTAGATTTTTTAGGAATACATAGTGATGAAAGTGGTGTGGAGGTTATGGATTATGAAGGTTATAACTTGATCTTTATAATTTTGAATACAACATGAAAATAGTATTTTCAAGGTTAGACCTTCTACTTTATATATAAGTCAAATTTTGAATACAATTGAAAAAATAAAAGAGATTGATGTGGACAAAAACATTGGTGGGAATGGAGAAAATGAGGAGTATCCCCTAAACAAGAATGAAGATAAAAGGAAACTCATAGGTATAATGATTTGGAAGACCAAAAATAAATATCACATATATTAATAAGAAAGGGGGATTAATTCATAAAGAAGAATAGAAATGATAATGGCAATGATATCTTGGAATATTTGGAGTATAAATATATCCCAAAATATCTATCAAGGAGTTAGCAATTTTTTATAGTCCTAAATTTAATTTGATATATAAAAAAAGAATAGGCAATGAGAATGAAAGCATGTATTGAAAAAAAAATTGGTTGACAAAATATTTTGGTAGTTTTTATTATGGGATCTTCAATAGAAATTGTTGGTCATCAAATCTGCACAGGAAAGGACTTTCGGTGGGTTTGCGCGCCCTGGACCTGCAACCAACATTGAAAGGTCGGGGGGAAGAGATGCCCCTCATGTCGATCTCCGGAGAAAGGCCGGCTCCTATACTAATCTACTTTTGGGGTTTGAGACAAGAGTGCAGGAAAGAAATAAACAGGGTAAGGGTTAGGAAAAGAAATAAAAAAGAGTAAGGGTTAGAGAAAGAAATAAAAAAGGGTAAGGGTTAGAAGATGATGATTTAAGGTGGGAGAGAACAGGAAGCACGATTACTCGCTAAAAACTCGAATAGTAGCAGGAAATACCAAGAATAGCACGAAGGAAATGAAATGCCAAATGATGCAGGAGCATCCAGGGCAGCACAACAATCTTGCATCATCGAAAAGAAAAAAACAAAACAAAAAAAAAAAGTTCAAAGTTTGCAAAAATTTTCTAAGTATAAAAATGGTCGCGATATTGCGACACAAATGTCGTCGCGATATCGCGACGTATTTCAGAACCGTGGCAAGCGCAAATGATGGTCGCGATATTGCGACATCAAAGTTGTCGCGATATCGCGACACTTTGGCAGCCAAAGCCAAAAGCCACAGAAGTGTCGCGATATCGTGACACTTTGGCAGCCAAAGCCAAAAGCCATAGAAGTGTCGCGATATCGCGACACTTTGGCAAGCAAAGCCAAAAGCCGAAGAAGTGTAGCGAAATCGCGATACTTTGACAGACAAAGCCAAAAGTCGAAGAAGTGTCACGATATCACGACACTTTGGCGAAAGAGAGCCAAAAGCAAAAAAGTGTCGCAATATCGTGACACATTGGAGAAAGAGGACCAAAAGCAAAAAAACGTCGCGATGTCGCAACACATGGGAGGAGAGCCAAGGGCAGAAAAGTGTCGCGAAATCGCGACATGTCGCGTTTTCGCGACCTGGCTAAGAAGGAGATGGGTTTTTTGCGGACTGTTGCAGAACAATAGGTGGCGATTCCAGAAGCCGTTAAGGCAGTTCCAAGTGGCAGTACTAGAAGTCGTTAATGTCGTTCCATGTGGCAGTTCCAGAAGTCATTAAGACAGTTACGAACGACGGTTGCAGCAAGAAGCCTGGATTATAAAAATAGATTTTTTTGAAGGATTCGACAGGCTAGAAAGACGTAGATTGAGACTGCATTGTATTTCCCTTCTGTACTTTGTAATCTTTCCATGTTCTCTGAATAAAATTGAGTTTTCTCTTGTTGTTAATTTTGGCTCCCCATCAAGTGGTATCAGAGCAGCAAGATTCTGAGTGTGTGAGCAGAGCGTCGAACGTGAGGCAGCTCGCACTAGGATCTGGGGTTACGGGTTCTGAGAAACTGTGAAGCAGAATGCCGTTGTGAAGAAATCGTGGTGCTAGAAGGAACATGGTTCCTGAAGGAGACTTTCGAGCATTATAGAGGCAAGTGTTGGCCTTGTAGGAAGAATTGCGTAGAGGAGTAGAGCCGAGAGGAGAAGACCACAGCAATGATGACGAAGTTGAAGACCTGTCTGAAGAAGAAGAGGAAGCAATGAGTGCCGCAAAATCGAGAATGATTAAAGCTATTTCTCAGATTGGGAAAAGGCCGAAGCTAGATGTATCCACATATTCTGGAAATTTAAATCCAAAAGAATTAATCGACTAGATTAATGACATGGAGGAATATTTCGAATATGAGGAAGTTAAAGATCCAAATCGAATTAAATTTGCCAGAACAAAATTGAAAGGCCATGCTGGCATATGGTCGAAAGGAGTGCAACTGGAAAGAAACCGGAGAGAAAAAGAAAAGATCACCAGGTGGGATCGAATGGTGAAAAAACTAAAACGACAGTTTATTTTGGCAGATTACGAATTAGATCTACTGAGAAAAATGCAGAGTTTGTGCCAGTCCAGCAAATCTGTTAAAGAATATATAGAATAATTTTTTAAAATTTCTATCAGAACCGGTCATACAGAAGCAAATGTTCAGGTAAAATCTATAATATTATTATTATTAATGGTAGTACAGATAATTTGGTTTCTGAGAAAATGGTAGCTAAGTTAAAGTTAGAAAGAAAACAGCATCCGCATCCATACCGAATTGCGTGGTTGCAGAAGGATCATAGAGCATTAGTCAGTGAACAATGCTTGGTCAAGTTTCAAATTGGAAGATACCAGGATGAGGTCCTGTGTGATATTTTGTCGATGGATGCTTGTCATTTGTTACTTGGAAGACCATGGCAATTTGATAGACGTGCAGTGCATGATGGGCATGCAAATACCTATTCCCTGACAAAAGACGGAGTACACCACAAACTGAATCCATTGAAGGAGGTTGAGGAAAAGGTATGCAATAATGCTAGAATTTGTTTAGTAGATGGCAAAAAAAAATTGGATGGTATAAAGAGGGATTCAATGTGTTATGCATTAATTCCTACTGTAAAAAGAGAAGATACTACTGACATTCCAGTAGAAGTTGAACATCTATTAGCAGAATTTCCTGATATTATATCAGACAATGTGCTTGAGGGTTTGCCGCCAATGAGGAAGATTAGTCATCAGATTGACTTAATTCTAGGGTCTAGCTTACCCAACAAGGCAGCCCATAGAATGTCTCATGTTGAGAATGAAGAGTTGAACCGACAAGTTTAGGAATTTTTGAGGAAGGGTTTGATTCGAGCAAGTTTGAGCCCTTGTGCAATGCCAGCAGTACTTGCACCAAAGAAGAATGGTGAATGGCGAATGTGCACTGATTCCCGAGCAATTAATAAAATTACCATTAAATATCGCTTTCCATTACCCAGAATGGACGATATAATGGATTGCTTGAGTGGAGCTAAATACTTCACTAAGATTGATTTGAAGAGCAGATATCATCAGATACGTGTTAAAGAGGGTGATGAATGGAAGACAGCCTTTAAAACCAGAGAGGGTTTGTATGAGTGGTTAATTATGCTATTTGGATTGACAAATGCACCCAGTATGTTTATGAGGCTGATGAATGAGGTATTGCATGACTTCCTGGAAAAGTTCGTGATAGTTTATCTGGATGATATTCTGATTTTTAGTAAAACTTTGGATGAACATTTGTTGCATGTTCGGACAGTTTTTTAAAAACTGCGTGAGGAGCAGTTATTGATAAATATACAGAAGTGCAGTTTTGTACATAAAGAGTTGATATACCTGGGATTTGTCATCTCAGAGGAGGGTCTAAAAATGGATCCTCATAAAGTGAAGGCTATCCTTGAATGGCCTGCCCCAAGGAATGTAACATAGGTAAGATCATTTCACGGTCTTGCAAGTTTCTATAGAAAGCTTATTAGAGACTTTAGCAGTATTTGTGCACCCCTAACAGAAACTATGAGAGGGGATAAGAGAGACTTTAAGTGGATCGCCAAGGCAGATACCAAAGATGAACATATTGAAGAAGAAAGTGACAGAACAGCCCATTCTGGCACTTCCAAATTTTAATAAAGTGTTTCAGGTTGACTGTGATGCCAATGGCAGTGCCATTGGAGCTGTGTTGAGTCAAGAAGATAAACCTGGTGCATACTTTAGTGAAAAATTGAATGATGCTAGAAAGAAATACTCTGTTTATGATCAAGAATTATATGCTATAATTTAGGCTCTTAAGAAATGGAGACATTATTTTCTAACCAAAGAGTTTGTTTTATATACTGACCATCCAGCTTTGCAATATATAAATAGTCAAGGTAAACTTAACCAACGGCATTTGAAGTGGGTTGAATTCCTGCAGAGTTATACCTTTGTACTAAAGCATAGAAGTGGCAAATCTAATAGAGTTGCAGATGCCTTGAGTAGAAGGCATAATTTATTGATAGAAATGAGAGTGCAGAGTTGTTGGGTTTGATGAACTCAAGAGTTTATACCCAGCGAGATCCGAGATATTGCAGAGGCATGGACAGCATGTGTGTCTCCTACTACTGTGGATTGCACTAAGTGGTTGGATTTCATAATCCAAGATGGGATGCTGTTTCGACGGAATCAGTTGTGCATTCCACGAAGTTCCATGAGGGAAAATTTTATCAAAGAGAAACATAGCGAAGGACTAGCAGGGCATTTTGGCCATGATAAGACCATTGCTCTTGTTAGTGAGAATTACCATTGGCCACAGTTGCAGCAAGATGTGACCAGATTTGTGCAGGGTTGCAGAGTGTGCTAGATGGCAAAAGGTGTCAGCCATAATACAAGAATGTACCAGCCATTGCCTGTACCAGAGAGATCGTGGGAGGACATCAGCATGGATTTTGTTCTTGGTCTGCCAAGAACACGTGGAAATGACGCCATTTTTGTTGTGGTTGACAGGTTTTTGAAAATGGCCCATTTTATTCCATGTCAGAATACAAGTGATGTGGTTCACATTGTCGATTTGTTCTTCAAGGAGGTAGTCCGACTTCATGGTCTACCCCAAAGCATTGTCTCGGACAGAGATACCAAATTTGTGGGGTATTTCTAGAGAACCTTATGGAAGAAGCTAAAAATAGACTTGAAGTTCAGTTCTGCGTACCATCCGTGCGATCGATGGACAGATCGAAGTAGTCAACGAAGTTTGGGTAATCTTCTACGATGTCTGGTAGGAGATAAACCCAAGGGATGGGATCTGATTTTACCACAGGCAAATTTTGCTTACAACAATTCTGTCAATCACAATACTGGTAAACGAGATTCAGGCAATGCCTATGAAGTTGATCTACCAAGTGAGCTGAATATTTCCCCTATCTTCAATATTTCAGACTTGGTTGAATATCATGCAAGAAGTTGTAGTGAACCACCCAGTCTGAATTTATGGAACATTCTTGCATCCACTCCAGACAAAGAAGAAGTTGAAGACATCCTCGACACTTGTGAAAGCAAAAGTACCCGAAACAGAAAATATTCGAAGTATTTGGTCAAGTGGAAGAACCGACCTATCGAAGATGCCACATGGTTTTCCAAATTAGAGGTTGATCGTTTGGGTTTTCCTCTGACCGCCCAGAAGTGAGGATCACTTCTAAAAAAAAAATCTACCTCGGGTGTCTGATGCAGGAGCATCCAGGGCAGCACAGCAATCTTGCATCACCGAAAAGAAAAAAACAAAAAAAAAAAAAAAGTTCGAAGTTTGCAAAATTTTTCTAAGTATAAAAATGGTCTCGATATCGCGACACAAATGTCGTCGCGATATCGTGACGTATTTCAGAACCATGGCAAGCGCAAATGATGGTCGCGATATCGCGACATCAAAGTTGTCGCGATATCGTGACACTTTGGCAGCCAAAGCCAAAAGCCACAGAAGTGTCGCGATATCGCAACACTTTGGCAGCCAAAGCCAAAAGCCACAAAAGTGTCGCGATATCACGACACTTTGGCAGCCAAAGTCAAAATTCAAAGAAGTGTCACGATATCGCGACACTTTGGCAGCCAAAGTCAAAAGCCAAAGAAGTGTCGCGAAATCGCGACACTTTGGCAAGCAAAGCCAAAAGCCGAAGAAGTGTAGCAAAATCATGACACTTTGACAGACAAAGCCAAAATTTGAAGAAGTGTCGCGATATCGCGACACTTTGGCGAAAGAGAGCCAAAAGCAGAAAAATGCCGCGATATCGCGACACATTAGAGAAAGAGGACCAAAAGCAAAAAAACGTCGCGATATCGTGACACATGGGAGAAGGAGAGCCAAGGGCAGAAAAGTGTCGCGAAATCGTGACATGTCGCGTTTTCGCGACCTGGCTAAGAAGGAGAAGACGGGTTTTTCGTGGACTGTTGTAGAACGATAGGTTGCGATTCCAGAAGTCGTTAAGGCCGTTCCAAGTGGCAATTCTAGAATCCGTTAAGGCCATTCCATGTGGCAGTTCCAAAAGCCGTTAAGACGGTTACGAACGACGATTGCAGCAAGAAGCCTGGATTATAAAAAGGGATTTTTTTGAAGGATTCGACAGGCTGGAAAGACGTAGATTGAGACTGCATTGTATTTCCCTTCTGTACTTTGTAATCTTTCCATGTTCTCTAAATAAAATTGAGTTTTCTCTTGTTGTTAATTTTGGCTCCCCATCACCGAACTTCCTATGTATCCTCTGGATGGGCTCGCAGGGTTCTCCTTTCTCTCTCGCTGGAATTCAGGGTTTAGAGTAACAACGATTGAGATAAGGGAATAACAGAAACCTCAATCCACCAGGCAGCATAAAAGAAAGCGACAAGGCATTTTTCCTCTCCTATGTATCCTTTAAGGCAAATTTTAGGGGTTCAGTCCTCGATCGCACATCGGATTTAGGATTCAGAGTCTCAGTATGCAAATGAGAAAAGACAAAAGAATTAAGCACAGAAGGCAGCATAAAAGAGAGAAATAGAGCACAAAATATCTTTAGTATTAAACGCAAGACATCAAGTTACAACAGCTTTCTAGCAGAAAGTTCCCCCCCTTTTACATTACATGCCTAGGTTTTTATAGAGGACCCGACCCTCTGAGTCATTATTAAAAAATGGCGAAGTACACCCTCGGGCCCTGAGAAATCGATGCCTCGCTGCTGCTGCGACTGAGCTTTCAAATCGGTTGCCAAAACTGGCAACTGCAATTGGGTCAACCATAGAAATGTTCATTTAATGCGTCACCTGAGTGTCCCTGGCTTCTGGATGCTATTCTTGAGTGATCGTTACGCCCACCGTGTTTTACTTTGAGGACTATTACGTCCCTTTCATTTTCCAAAAATGGTCAACGGGCTTATCGGGCAAGAAAGGAGGTATTTATAAGGGGCCTTCGATCACCTTGGGAAGCTGTCCGCCTTGGAACATGGGCCCAAAAAGTGCTTCGCTACATCTCCGCCTCACCGAAGCCTTGGGCCGAAGTAGATCTTCCTTGTTCTTCGCAAAATAATGCTTCGTAGAAACTACTTCGGGGATGTCGAGTGCCGAGCGGGCTCCATCTTTGAAATGGGGTTCTTTGTCCTTTGCTGGTGAAACTACTTCGGATGAAAAATGTTTCGGCCCGATTCTCTCTCAAAACTACGGTTCGAGGAATATCCTCCCGAATCACTTTTCTGTTCTCGACACATTGTCATTTTGCTTCGGGCACCACTGCTTCGGGTGAAAACTGGCCGAAGTAGGTGTCGGGAATACTTCGGGCCCAAAGTAGTTCCCTTACCTTAGCTAATTTGGATTATGCTCTCCTCCTTCGATGAAGTCGCTTGGATGCTGCTTCGCAAAACTTTTGCCCGAAGCGGCTGTCGAAAATGTTTCGGGTGCGAAGTGTTATCTTTGTATTTTCTTCGACGAAATTACTTCACAAGGTTTTCACCCGAAGTGGTGATTTGAAGTGCTTTGGGCCCGAAGCTCTTTTCACATTCTCCTCCTTTTCTTTCGGCGAAGCAATTTTCCTTGGCTTGTTTGGTAGCGAAGCTCTTTCTTTTTTCATTTTATAAAAGTGGCGACAGGGAGGGTCAAAATTGTTGTAACTTAAAATAAAAGAAAACTTTCAACAAGGAAACATTATACAAAATTCTACTATTCTTCTACCCCTTGTATAATGTGACAAAAAGTGTCAACATTCTTGGTGGCTCGTGGGGTGACGAGCTCGCCTCGGCAAAAGAACCTTTTAGCTCTGGTCCATTGGGCTGCGGGGTCACTGGTTCCCCCCGGATTCTGCTTCTACGGTCTGTCCCTCTTCTTGTTCCTCTTCTTCTTCTTCTTCTTCCTCCGGCATGGCCTCTGGCTATGGCGATGGTTCGAGGCGGTCACGGATGCGCTTCATCGTTCTTTGGACATGGGACCAAGCGCCCTTTTGGAACGGCTCTTGATCTTGCAATGCTTTGACCAAGTCATGAAATCGATTGATTTGCCCAACGTCAGCATTCTTAGCCCTGGTGGACAGGTCGTCGAGGCAAGCCATGATATCACAGTATCTGAGGATGAAATCTATCACCTGCCCTTCTGCGATTGGTTCTTCCCAGCCATCGATCTTTGAGACATCGTTCTCGAACTGAAGCCAGACTGGTTTGAGGTCATCTTTGCTGAGAAGATTTTCGTCATCGTCTGTGAAACTTGGGAAACCCAAGGAAGAAAGGTATTGAAAATAATTCATTATGGCATGCTGCTCATTATCAAAAATGTCCTGGAGGCTTCTGGCTTTCTGAGCTTTTCGCACCTTGGAGAAAAAAGCATGAACCGTGGCCTGGGCTGTGGACCGCTCCCTAGTCTGTCCGGGTCATTGCAGTGACCTACAGGTCCTGATATCTAGCATTCTGGACGTCGAACGCTAGCTTGAGTCGACTCCTAGCTTTCTGCGTGACCTCGTCGATGACTGGTCCTCCCTCGGCAATAGCCTGCTATGCTTCGGTGACATATGTCAAAATTGAGAAAGCATTGGCGCATCGAGGCCGAAAATTTTTTAGCAGGTGCACGCGAATCTCCTTAATTCTGTCCCTGTCAAACAGCGTTGAACCCTCTTTTGCATATAGTGGAGCTTGCATCTGTGCAATTTTATCCTCCAGCTCTTTGGCCTTCAGATCACTCTCGGCCTGCTTCTGGGCTTGGCTCTCGGCTGTAGACTAGAGCTGTTGAACCTGCTATTTTAGGTCGAGCGTCTCCTTCTTCATAGATTTGCATTGCTCCTCAACCTATACTAATTTGGAGCGGACCTTGGCCAGGTCTTCTTCAGATTTAACCTTAGCACGTTTGGCTTCAACCCTACACTGGTTAGCAATGGTTGCATGTGCCCAAAACGTCTCGATTCGGACATGCATAGAGGCCGATTCACCATCAACATTCAGATGTTCCAGGTCCTTAGGTGTCTCTTGATAATCAGAGTCTGCTGGAGTCATTTCATCCAGTGGATTTTGTACCTTGGGGACCTTCTTGATTTTATGCACCTTTCCGGCCTCTAAATAAAAAATGGTGCATTTTTCAATTGATGTCGTCGAGCGACCTCTTCTTTTCCTTGCCTCCCTTAGTATTTGTTCAGTGTTTTGTCGTGCTTGGAACAGCTTCTCGGCAAGGGGGCGGTCCTTAATTAAGGACATCTCTATTTTAGACAAGGCTAGATCTCCAGTCGAGGGAGTAAACAAATATAAAGAATGTGTGGGGGATGCCTCACTAGAAGGCTCGACGACAGGTGTGGTGGGAATTTTGGTAACCTGGGCTACCTCACATGACATAGGGGGTTGGAGGGTGGGACTCGACGTTGAAGTGTGACCCCTACCTCTGCTAATGACCAGGGGGATGGTAGTGTGGAAGGGCGAAGTAGGGTCAATGGTCTTACCCCCGTCATAATCGTGGGATGAGGCCGGACCAGCAACAGGTGACGTGTGAGGGGGTGATGGGCTATGCGGGGGAGAGGGGTGAGAACCCTCAGTTGGGGTTGTGGCAAAAATGTGTGAGACTAGGGCAAGGGGTGGAGAATGCGTACCTACGTGCCCTCCTGGCATTGTGGTAGTGGTGACTTCTGGTGTAGCCACATCTTGCTCTTCCTCGGCCTGGGCAACCCCAACTCCCATGACTTCTGCCCCGAGGGCCCCTTCTGTCTGGGGAACGCTCCCCACATTGGTGACATTGACACCCGGGGTGGTTTCGGCACTCGACAGTGCTGCGACCTCGACACTTGCTTTGGATGGGCCAGATACCGGTCACCCAGTGGAGGGGCCTGCAAATCCTGTGCGAGGTCGTTTTGGATAATTCAGGGGCAGTGGGCTCTGTTCTGGCCTTTTTCTTTTGGTCCTCACCAGTGGCTATTTTGACTCTTCGGAGCTTGAGTCGTGGCCTCCTATAGGAGCTTGAGGCGATATTTGATGTGTAGATCGGGCCTTTTCCTCTCTTCCCCTCCCCGAAGTAGTATCATCTCTTTTTGGGCTTTCGCCCGAACCTGGGGTAGCTGGAGGGATGAGGGCGGCGAAGGACAAAGGCTTCCACTTTCCAGCGTTGGCTTTGTAAATTTTGGCGAAGTCTTTGTCAGTTGCCAAGAACCCATAAGAGTTCATTTTTTGTCGGTGGACCCTCATTATCCACCACTCCCTCAGCTGAGCCGCGTCCCAATTCTTTACTCCCTCCTTCAAGTCATATTTCACTTTCTTCTAGAAGGTGGAGTTGGGGCTCGAGAGTGAATGTCGATCTGGGTCATACGCGACCTCCATTGGGTAGAATTTGTGCCAGGGAGGTAAGGATTCCATCCTCTCCAGATGCCACTCCAGATCCTTTCCCCGAGGATTGTTTCTTTGTTTCACAATTTCTGGATAGGGGCAAACGTGGAAGCTCTTGACCCGTATGTGGTCCCTCATCACTCCCAAAGGATCATATAGCCATTACTAGGGAATTTGGAGCAGGCCAAACTTGGCAAAATTTTCTTCTAAGAAGACGTTCTGATTCAGGGTGAACACTTCGATAACTCCTATCCTGAGAGGGAAGTCACAAGTGTGGGCCCATTTTCGACCCTTGCCGTAGATGGCATTAGTTGCATCACTTTGCCTCGCGACTTCCATCGTGAATTGATACTTGGAAGGGTAGACTGGCAGTAAGAAGGGCTTCCCTATGAAGCCGAAGATGCGAATCACTAGCCCCTACGTTAGTCAAAAAACGTCTCCCTTCTTCTCCCGGACCACTTTGCTTCTCAAGCCAAGGGGAACTCTCGGGGAGGACCCTGTTAACATATGCATGGCGGGTCCTAAGAATTGTTGATTAAAGGGATAGTAGGACTCTGATCTCAATAGTAGGGGAGTCCACTGATATACGGGCAAAGGACTTCCATCCTTGTCGCTTGCCGTAATGGCAACATGAGGGAAACTATTATGTACATGAAAGAAAAGTAGCCAAACAAGAAAGGAGCAGGGCTCGAAGCGCTGGCTGGTCCCAGCATTCTTCATGCTGGTGAGTTGCGCGTGTAAGCCCCCTGGCCACCCATTCTGCCCGATCGACAAAGACTGGGTTGGTGCTGGGTCTCGAAGTATCGAGGGCATTGAACTCTCCTCTGGAAATGCACTCGACCAGGGACACCTGCCATGGATATACCGAAGCATCGGTAGATAGGCCTGCCACCCTTGCAATGATGGAGAAGAGGTCGACATTTTTAAAAGCCTCCAAGGGAAGGGGCATTTGGGGAAATTTGCCCGAAGGGAGCCCACTTTTGAGGCTTTGCTGCAAAAATTTGACCATGTAGCCAGCAGACGTGAACCTCTCTGTTTGTTCGCTTAAAACAATGTTACGAACCATACATCCCTCGGGTGGACCCTGCTGTGGCGCAAAAGTTGCCTGCACATCTTCTTTCAAAATTGAAAATAACTTTCGGCCAGATGTGTCTAACACCTGTCTGGTGGCGGGCTGGTAATTCTGTGCGATGGCATTGATCAGCTCAGGACAATGGTGAGTAGGGGGCATCAGATACCAGTATATCTGGGAGTAGTAGGTTGCAGCTCGCATGCTCTCTGTCGGAAGCCTGCTCCTCATGAGCTCAACGGTGCTCCTGAGTTCAGCTATGCTCTTCGACAGCTCCGTATCCCTGATTCTTTCCCACCTGTCGACTGGTGGTTCTAGGGGTTGCTCGTCCTCGGAATCCTCCCTTTCTTCCAAGACGCGTTTATCTGGGCGGAGACCCGAATCAACGGGCCTTGGCTTTGGCCCTTTTCCATGGCCTTTTACCTTTGGTTTCTCGGGGGCTACTACTTCTAGCCCTTTTCCCTTCTCCTTGGAACTTTCCATCGTTGATGCTTAGGGCTACGAAATTTGCAGTATGGAGAAAATTGGCGTCGAAGATTTAGAGTGCGAAGTGGAAAAGTTTACAGATTGGCAGTAGGGTCTATATGAGTCGTTGAGCGAGTAATCCTTTGGCTACTTGGAGTCTGCGTTATATAACCGCCAAAGACAACTACCCACATTTATGGCATGTGCCATAATTAATCCTGCACTTCTCACCTGAGAGATCATCGGTTCATCGAATTGGTGGCGTAGTACACAGGGCCATGCGCTGTGATAATTACGGCTGCTTAGGGAATGCAGCCGTCTACCACCTGGTACCTGTGGGCAGACTTTCCTCTCAGTCGAGTCCCCTAAGGATGTACCCGATGCCTTTTCATTTAACTCGCCTGTTTTAGGCACTTTTGAAGGCAACCATCGACATGCTCTTCTAGGCAAGCAATAAATGCTTTTGCCTCGATCAGAACCTTGCTCGGCCAATCATACTTCACTGCGAACCACTTCGCATCCACTACTTCGCAAGCCAAGTTCCCAAAGGAGTTTTTTTTTTTTTTTTTGAGCATATAGTTGCCGAGGTAAAACTCAACCTGAGTTTCTGAGCAACACTTTATTTAATGGCAAAACTTTTTACAATATTCACATAGGCTTGCGGCATAATAGGCATGCCGCCACCACAAACTCAGCTTCGGATATTTATCCGGTGAATCTGCAATGCCCGGACCAGATCAGATTGAACTTCAGTTGATCCTTGAAGTCCGGATGGCTCCTCCCCGAAGTTCTCCATGCTGCGAATAGAAAGCAATACAATAGTTCGTCGCTCTTGCCAGTACCCACATTGCTGATGCAGGATGTGGCAAAGCAATTCGCCATATGAGGACCTTCTTGGGGTAATGGTTGTAGTGATGGCTGGAACTAGAATATCAAAGAGTTCAGTAACTGTGGACTGGGTACAAGTTCTTTCATCTCCTTGATGGTGTAATAGGGCTCTTCCGACAAAGAGCAAACTTCTATGATCTCCTCAGGTTCAGCCTCTTGAGGTAAGCCTGATGGATTCTGGATGAACACCTGTGTGCCGTGCTCTGGGATACAAAAAGGGTGCAAAAACATCCCCTCTTCGTTCTCAGGCACTACCACTTGAGCTTGTTTCTCTTCTTGGCCTGTCCTCTGATGGAGATTGCAAGCACCCATATTGTTCATCGTCGGGGCAAAGCTCGCAAATTGCCATGGTTGGACTTGGATGGGATCTGCCTCTTGAGCTCCACACGACTGCATCTCAGGATTCTGCTTAGTATGAGGAGTCTGCCATGAAGAATACTGTGTTGGGCAGATAGGAGAAGCGATTATCGAAGAAAGTGATGGGGCTTCTCCCCACTGCCACTTTCCCGATAGAAACTGCTCCGCTCGTATTGCTTCCCCAAAAATCTGAGGGAATATTTGTTCGCCTGATCGCAGCAAGAGGAGGCCTATGTCCGGGTGAAAAGCCCGAACATAGTAGAGGTGGGCTTGGGCGGGCGTTGGTTGAATCTCCCCTGGAACTTTCTTCCAAGTTCTGCAAAATCGGACATTGAAGTCCGTGACACTCTCCAAGGGTGTTTTCTTGATGGTGGAGAAGTACGTCAGAAGTTGGAAGGGATCCTGAGAGCCATCAAATGTTTTGAATAGTGTTATCGCCAAGTCATCCCATGAACAGACGCTTTTAGACCTGAGCAGTCTATACCACTGCAGCGCCCTCCCTTCCAGGGACGCAGCCAGAAGTCGGACCATGACATCTTCATGGATTATGTCGTAGAGGAACGCTAAAGTAGCAACAACTTCAAGGTGCTCTCGGGCCATTCTCGTGGCGCCATTATATATTGTCAATGCCTTCAAGGTGATCTCGGGAATCTTGTGGTAGCTTTGAAGATTCAAGGGGCCTCGATCATCCCAGTTGGGAAAACTTACCCCTGCCATTATAGCAATGGTCTGCAGAGATCACGGTTATCGCCGCTAAGTCGAAGTCGCCAGATGAGCATTCTTTCTCCGCTTGTGAGGTCAAGGCTGCTCACCAAACCTTGATTCCTCCGGGATATCTTCTTTCAGATTTGAAAGGCGCCTACGACCAAGAAATCTGGATCTTCAGCTCAATCGAGTCGCCAGGTGATTTTATCAAATAAAGATAGGCCAAAGATTCACCGAACTTGGACCTTCTCAAAACATGGGGGCTCCTGGTTATGAAAACCAGGTTTAGGTACTGGTCTCCACGACTTTAGAGATTCTCGGGTAAAATAGAGTCGCCAGATGCTAAGAGTCTTTCGATAATGAGGGCATCGATTCTCACTACTACTCAGAAGATGAGACTGATCGGATCTCACCGGGAACTTGTTAGAACTACTGGCTCCGGTGAAGACGAGCTAGAAATTTTCTCAAATATGGGACCTTGGGTCCCACCGAGCGTGCCAAAAATTGTTGGTCATCAAATCCACACAGGAAAGGACTTTCGATGGGTTTGCGTGCCCTGGACCTGCGACCAACATTGAAAGGCCGAGGGGAAGAGATGCCCCTCATGCCGATCTCCGGAGAAAGGCCGGATCCTATACTAATCTACTTTTGGGGTTTGAGACAAGAGTGCAAGAAAGAAATAAACAAGGTAAGGGTTAGGAAAAGAAATAAAAAAGGGTAAGGGTTAGAGAAAGAAATAAAAAAGGGTAAGGGTTAGAAGATGATGATTTAAGGTGGGAGAGAACAGGAAGCACGATTACTCGCTAACAACTCGAATAGCAGCAGGAAATACCAAGAATAGCACGAAGGAAATGAAATGTCAAACTTCCTATGTATCCTCTGGACGGGCTCGCAGGGTTCTCCTTTCTCTCTCACTGGAATTCAGGGTTTAGAGTAACAATGATTGAGATAAGGGAATAACAGAAACCTCAATCCACCAGGAAGCATAAAAGAAAGCGACAAGGCATTTTTCCTCTCCTATGTATCCTTCAGGGCGAATTTTAGGGGTTCAGTCCTCGATCGCACATCGAATTCAAGATTCAGAGTCTCAGTATGCGAACGAGAAAAGACAAAAGAATTAAGCACATAAGGCAGCATAAAAGAGAGAAATAGAGCACAAAAAGATCTTTAGTATTAAACACAGGACATCAAGTTACAGCAGCTTTCTAGCAAAAAGTTCCCCCCCTTTTACATTACATGCCTGGGTTTTTATAGAGGACCCGACCCTCTGAGTCATTATTAAAAAATGGCGAAGTACACCCTCGGGCCCTGAGAAATTGATGCCTCGTTGCTGCTGCGACTGAGCTTTCAAATCGGTTGTCGAAACTGGCAACTGCGACTGGGTCAACCATAGAAATGTTCATTTAATGCGCCGCCCGAGTGTCCCTGGCTTCTGGATGTTGTGCTTGAGTGATCGTTACGCCCGTCGTGTTTTACTTCGAGGACTGTTACGTCCCTTTCGTTTGCCATAAATGGTCAACGGGCTTATCGGGCAAGAAAGGAGGTATTTATAAGGGGCCTTCGATCACCTTGGGAAGCTGCCCACCTTGGAACGTGGGCCCGAAAAGTGCTTCGCTACATCTCCGCCTCGTCGAAGCCTTGGGCCAAAGTAGATCTTCCTTGTTCTTCGCAAAATAATTCTTCGTAGAAACTACTTTGGGGATGTCGAGTGCCGAGCGGGCTCCATCTTTGAAATGGGGTTCTTTGTCCTTTGCTGGCGAAATTGCTTCGGATGAAAAATGTTTCGGCCCGATTCTCTCTCAAAACTGTGGTTCGGGGAATATCCTCCCGAATCACTTTTTTGTTCCCGACACATTGTCATTTTGCTTCGGGCACCACTGCTTCGGGTGAAAACTGGCCGAAGTAGGTGTCGGGAATACTTCGGGCCCGAAGTAGTTCCCTTACCTTAGCTAATTTGGATTATGCTCTCCTCCTTCGACGAAGTCGCTTGGGTGCTGCTTCGCAAAACTTCCGCCCGAAGCAGCTGCCGAAAATGTTTCGGGTGCGAAGCGTTATCTTTGTATTTTCTTCGACAAAATTACTTCGCAAGGTTTTCGCCCGAAGTGGTGATTTGAAGTGCTTCGGGCCCGAAGCTCTTTTCACATTCTCCTCCTTTTCTTTCGGCGAAGCAATTTTCCTTGGCTTGTTTGGTAGCGAAGCTCTTTCTTTTTTCATTTTATAAAAGGGGCGACAGGGAGGGTCAAAATTGTTGTAACTTAAAATAAAAGAAAACTTTCAACAAGGAAATATTATACAAAATTCTACTATTCTTCTACCCCTTGTATAATGTGACAAAAAGTGTCAACAAGTACTATGATAGTATAGAACAATTACAAATGGGATAGACGATTGCTAAAAGCAAAAGATAATTGGATTGCTATTAATTTTACATGAAAGAGTAAAATATAAGAATTAGAGTCATAAATGTATATGCTTAGATTACAAATACTCTTTGATATAGATGTCAGAAAGAAGTCAATTTATTCGTGTTATTTTTTAGTGATGATTCACAATTTTGATATCTAGATTTTTTATGGGAATTAAATATGTTTTATATCTTCTAGATAAGTGGTGGTAATCTTAGTTGCTCTAGATAAATGGAGTATTTTACTTCATTTTTAATCCAAACAATATTTTGGATGTTATTTCTTTAATATTTAAATATAAATTGGATAATAGGCATATCGAGATATCTCATGAGACAAAAATGTTGATAGGTTTATGTTATGCAATACATGGTGGCAAGTTTTTTTATTTGGTTATATGGTATCACACTGACCACATAATGGTATTTTAACAACTTGGCAAATATGCATGTATTTTTTGGCAAGATTTGAACTTGGGTCTCCTCAAAAGTTGAGGATTTTAACTAGTTGAGCTAATGCCATTTGTTATACTCATTGAGAAGTATTATATGCACTAGTTGTAATAATTTTATCATGAGTAGAATTAGATCATGTACTGTTTCTCTTGAGATATGATCTAATTAATAATTATAATTCAAATCCATTTTATTTTAATTCGAGATGCCTTTAAGACCCTAATTTCTTCCAAGGGATGACACTATGTTTGAAGGATAAAGTGTGTAAAGGTATTTTTAAAATATAAATATCTAAAGGGATATATGATGAGATAGGCTATCAAATTATTTTGGACCAACATATTTATGTGCAGGGAAATAAAATACTTGTTGAATATCATAATATTTTACATTAGGAATCATAATTGGTTGAAAGTTCCTAAGAGACATAGATTAAGAAAAGTCATAGACACTAGGTTTTTTTATAGTATAACCAAGATAGATTTATAATTTTACTAGGTGAAGAAAATCTCAATTATATATGGAGTATGAACAAATAATAAAAGATCAAGAAGGAATAAACTAATTATTTCAAAGATATCCTATTATAGGTTGCAAAAGATATAGAGGTTCAGGATGATCAACATTACATCAATTAGCACACATATATATAAGAAATTGTTGTTGAGAAAACTCTTGATGTAGGATCTAGACTTTAAGGCCCAATATTTTCCACTTTATCAAGGCAACTCATTTTAATGGGTTTCTTAAAAGAAAAATCATGTATTATGGGTATATAAAAATTTGATATTTTGGTTATGGTAGAATAGGCTATAATAAGTGATATTGATACACATTATCATTTTGATTCTTAATTCATTTGAGACAATATTTTGATAGCTTCATCTTGAAATTCTCTATAGCATGATTTTTAAGACAATTTTAAAAACTATGTAAAATAGATTGAGAGACACTCTACATCATCTTATCTATGAGAAATTATATGATTTGCATTGAGATAAACATATCCTTGATGGTATAATCATTGCACACAAGTCCATAACTTTAATCCATGAAAAATATGTATGTTTATAAAATCCTATGTAAACAAGTGACATGATTGATTATCTATATAATATTCTTATATAGATAGTGGTTCACCACTACCCGCTAATGACTGAGGCAAAACCCCAATAATTGATAATCGCAGTTTTGTCTAGCCCATGCAGAACAAGCTGAAAGAACTCTCGACAGTCAGGATTTTTACAAAAATTCATTCAATAGAAGTCTTGACAGATAGCTAAAAGAGTGGCAAAGGAGCCCACATTTAAGGTAAATCTTGATATTGAATATTTTACAATCAACAATAAAGCACGATGGAGAAAACTCTCGATTAGTCTGCAAGAAATGCTAGAAGACCAAGTAGACACAAATGCTTGAGCCAAATCAAGTGACACAGGTAGATGAGCCAAATTAATGACTTCCTTGATTGAAGAGATGAAGACCACCTACCCAAAGATGACCTCAATTATTGATCCAAACACATTTGAATACATTTGTCATCTTTTAAAATTCACACACAAATACACTCTATATTTTGGCATGGTCTGGTAGCATTCTGAAGGAAAATTCTATCACTTCTTACGATAATAGAGCAATGATGAGTTGGTTATGTGAATGTTTATTAAGGCTCTGGGAATTCTATAGTTTAAATCCCTCAATGGTTATTTTCAATTTTTTTATGAAAAAAATAAGGACATATTGTGTGTTAAATCTCTTGACTACTAACTGAATGCATTCATCTACATGGAAACCCTTGGAGCAAAGGTGGAGGTTCTATGTTTGGACCTTGATGGTAATCTTTCTCATTCAAATAAAATGATCTAGAATAATGTTTCAAAGGGGCTCGAGCTAGAGTTGTATCAATAAGGACACATGGATTGTTGGTTATGCAAAACAGATCAAGGGATTGATTCACACTTTTTTTGGGTACTTTTTGCACTCTAGGGCTTAAAATTTTAATGCTTTATTAGTTTCAACACCCAATGGAGTGTCTTGATACCTTGGCTAGAAAAAAGGACTTAGGTGGATAATGGCTCAAGTTCAAATCCTAAAGGATTATTTTAGCACTTTCAAAACCATGAGAAAACTTGGTCAAGATAACCATCATAGATGCCATTTGAAATTCATATTTACATATTTAAGTTCCTTTGACTAATCGGAATGAAGCAAGTATTGGCAATGTAGAAGTTGAGAGTAGCTAAAGTGGTAAAAAATAAGTCGAGCATATCATTGAATCATAGACTAACATGTTGAAATTATAATTTGCTTCATGGCTAAGATCCAACATTGTGAAATGTATTGGATAGGCCTAAGGGCATTTCATTATGCAATGTATCTATTATTTTGTAATATCTTACTATGTAAGCCCAATGGGACTTGGTTAACCTTGTTATTACTAAATCTTGTTTATCATTTATAATTAACCTAAAGCCCATTTATTATGTTGGATTAGGTTAAAATATATGATGTAATTGTGGATTTGGTAAGGCTATAAATACACCCATCACACTCCTTATTTTCTATTAGAGTGTTGTATAATATGATTTATGAATAGTGATTATTTAGGGTACCTATGGGTGTCCACCAAATCTTGTGTATAGAATTTAAGTACATGGTTTGCTTCAATTAATTTGTAGATAATATTATGAATCCCAATATGGTATCATAGCTAGAATAGAATAGCCTCAATTGGTCATGCAAGAACGATCTAGAATCTAATTGTGTTTCAATTTCTAGGATGAATTTTCCATCCTTTTTCCTATAATTTCAAAAATGCTTAGCTTAATAAGTCCACTCCCTTTAAATGTTTTAAGGAAATTGAACCCTAGTTTTTCCTATGAAATTGACTTACATAATTAGATAACTAGTAAGGAAGAGGTGCTCCATGATCCTATAGGATTGTGTAGCATTTTTTTAATTTGAATGAGAACTATTTTCTTTCCTAAACCTTATGTCCTTTACAAAAAAGGGGTATGATCCTTTTTTTATAAAGGAGGCATGCACCAAATGCCAGCTATGGATGGTGCCATGGTAGCTATGGGAGGAGGTGTTAGGGCACTCATTTTTCCACATTTTTAATTTGAATTACATTCCCTCAATTGCATTGTAGGAAAGGTAGTCTTTGACCCACTTGGAAATAGTCTAATAGCAATATTTTTTTATCATTTCACTCTTGACATGAAGCCATGGATGGAGTTGTGGTTCATGCTTTACATTAGGGATATCATGACATGGGTTTGATTTATGTTCCTACCTTTGGTTTATCAAAGCCAATCTCATTCTCTTCAATTGGGGGTGTCAAATCATCATCACCTAAAGCCATATAGGTAAACTAATCAGTGGAGCCATTTTTGGTAGGGGAGGTTGCATGTTTGAACATGATACCTTTATGTTTTTTAGGTTAACGGTGAAGACGTGGGTAGTCCAAAAGAGATAGATTTCCCCTATTCAAACATCATGAACTTTGGAATATTGGATAGAGCATAAATATTTACATGAAGGAGACTTTAGCTCAAGTCTCACTACGAGTAATTGACACCCTTTGATCACAAGGTGGAATTTTGGATGACTCCTTGGTCTACAGTCAAAGTAGTTCAACCATTAGTAGTCAAATATCTCTCTCCAATCCAAAACAACCATGAATTATAGTCAAAGTAGTTCAATAGCTCTGAGGTGACAAAAAATCAATGGATAATTTTATGAAATCATGGTTCACCAAGTTGTAATAGGTGGTTGGTTCTCTTTTTACAAATGTTTGGAGACTTAATAATTATTTATTTTGGATACATTAGAGAAAATATTTTGGAGGCCTTAACTTCTACATACAAAAGTGTTTTAAGTCTTCTTTGTTTTGAGCTCTATGAATTTTGGGCATTAGTTCATGAACCTACTACATGTTTGGAGTCAAATTGTGTAAGATGGACCAAAAATTCATAGTTACCTATATTAATGGGTGAAACTAAAATGTTTCGTTAACTTAGATGATTGACTTTCCATGAAGTAAGAACCTGTGATGCATATGATGCATATTTTAGGAGGATAAAGCAATTATTCTTGATGATTATGCTTAACATCAAAATATAGAAGAGGATCTAATTTTGGTTTCCTTACTAATTGAACTACAATTTCTTTGCCATATTAGAGAGGATAGTGGCCCTATCAAGGTATGGTCAAAGCTACATAAAGCTTTTAGAAAGGTTAATAGTACTAAAGTGAGTCACTTGGAATTAGATCTTGGTTTTGTTAAGCTAGTTGATTTTAATAACATTGTGGACTATATTGCAAGATTTAAGGCTTTAAGGGTAGATATTGAATATTTTGGAATTAAAAAGAACGATGATATAGAATGTGTTAAAAAATTTCTGGCTAATATCTCTCCCTCATTTCAAATGTTGAACCTCATAGATTGTATGATTCCTATATTATTAGAAACTTAGAAGAATCTTACCCTTGACTAATTGTTTTCTCTGCTAGTTTATTTTTAGGTTTTAATGCAAAATTGTGGTGGTGGAACTCCACAAATACAAGCTCATACAAAGTAATTCAAATTTAAAGAGGCTAAGACCTAAGGGCCTAAGGGCTAGTTTAAGTGTTCAAAAATTGAAGACCATTTTCTAATACTATGAAAGGGAGGGATTTCCAACAAAGAATTATTTGTTAAAGCTACAAAGGATTGAAGGTGATTTCTTGAAGTTAGGTGGATATCTTCTACATGATGAGGGAGATTCATATGGGTCTACCTCAACTACAGGGGCCCACTAGAGAATCATTATTGGGAGAAGATATTAATATCACTAATATCTTCTCTCCTTGGCTCCTCAATTCAAATTATGGAGGGTTGTTGAAATGATTATATGGTTCATGGACAAGAGCTAATATTATGTAACGTATGGGATAGGCATAAGGGAATTTCATTGTGCAATGTATTTATTATTTTGTAATATTTTTATATTTATGCCCAATGGGCCTTGGTAAACCTTGTTATGGTTAACCCAATTTATTATTTATAACTATCCTAACTCCCACTTATTATATTGTCTTAGGTTGAACTCTATGATGTAATTGGTTTTGCTTATACAATATTATCTATGAATAGTGATTATGTATGATGCGTACAAGTGCCCACAAAAGTCTTTGTCCTTTTTGTTGGTCATGTGTATAATATTTGAGTGCATGGTTTGTTTTAGTTCATTTCTTAAAAATATTGCAAATCCCAGCAATAGATGGTTTCCAAAATCATTTAAACTTTTACGTACAAAATCATTATAAACTTTTTTTTCAAAACACGTGATTTTTTAACTCTATGCACTGGTCAAATCAGTTTACAAACTGGCTACAATGTTAATGGTCCAATTGTATAATATGGATCATAATGCCCTACTTACTTGTATTAATGGATAAAATTATAGTATTTGATCAACCCAAATGATTATCCTATTACATAGTACGAACTAGGGGTGCATCTTTCAAGAAGATAAAGTATTAGCCCTTAATAAAAAAAGCCACCACCAAAGAAAAGAAGAGGCTCTTGGTCTATTTTCCTTGCTTATTGAACCAAAGTTACTTTTCTATATCAAAACAGAGATTGAACCTATCAAGGTATGGTCAAAATTTCATACGTTATTTGGAAAATTTAATACTACTAAGTAAGTTGCTTGGAATTAAAGTTATCCTCTCTTAAATTATTCGATTTTGATAACATTGAGGACTATATTATGAGTTTCAAGGCACTGAAAGAAGATATTGCATCCTCTAGATGCAAAACGAAAGATGATGAAAAATGCATGAATATTGTAATTTCTAATATTTGACTTATTTTTTTATGTTTAACGTCATGGTTCATATGATTCCTATATTTTTGGAATATTAAAAGACTCTTACTCCTGATCAAATTTTTCTCTCCTAGTTCATTTTTTGGTCGTAATGAGGGATTGTGGTTACACTTCACAAATTTAGGATCATACAAATAAATTGAAATCTAAGGAGACTAAGACCTAGGAGCCTAAGGGCTAGGCTAAATCCATAAATAAGTCAGATATCATTTGTACATATTGTAAGAGGGAAGAACATCCAACAAAGAATTACTTACTTAAATTGCAAAGGATTGAACCTGAGTTTTCAAAGATAGGTGGGCATCTTCCAGATAATAAAGGATATTATGAAGGATCTACCTTAATTGTAGAGGACCATTAGAGCATCCATTTTGGAGGGAGATATTATTGCCACTAATGTCTTCTCTCCTTCGCCCCTCAATCTAAATTACGAGGGAGTATTGAAATTGTAATATGTTTCATGGTCAAGGCTAATATTGTATGATGTAATATTGGATAGGTGTATGACATTCATCGTATAATGTATTGGATTTATTGTAATATTTTATTTTGTAAGCTCCATGGAACATGGTTAATCTTGTTATGGTTAAACCCACATTACAAACTTGTAATTAATATTTAAGCCTTATTCTTGTTATGTCAACTTAAATTTAAGTTTATTTATGTATTTGGGGGTTTGATATTGGTATAAATACCCACCACCACTCCTTATTTCACTACCAAAGTCTTGTAAATATTATATATGGATAATATAGTCATTATTATTTGGTTCCTAAGGTCACTTCCAATCTTTGTATATTTTCCTTTCTCTTGTACTCCTACACCTTTTTGTCTATGATTTGAGTGGATTGCATTTGTCTACTTCTAGAAAATATTGTGAATTCTAACACTATGATGATGTGCATGTGAGACTATCATTTGTATCTTCTATCAATTTTGATGTCGATATGATAATTTTCCCTCTGTGAGTGGCCTCTATGACTTTGTACTTTCTAAGTGGATTGAACATGCTTTAGTGATTAGATATGAATTATTGATTTCATCTTGGATCTATGATCTATTGTTCATTTGCTATATTACAAGCTATTTTATTATAATTGGTATTACATCATTAATTGTGTCTTCCTATGTACGGAAAAATCTGCTACTAGCCATCAAGAATGCACTTATGACAAATTTTCAATGAAGTATAACATCTTGGTAATGATTAATTTTTATCTAAAATATTTTTGTTCTTTCCTATTCAATGTAAATGCCTCGCATAATATTTTGATTTTTTCAAAATAATGTATAGGAAATCAAATAAAATGAGTATCAAATGTGTTGATATCCTTATTGGAGACACATCTCACCATAGTTACCTCATAGATTTAATTTAAATAGGATATATTAAAGGTAATTTTTCTATGAAAAAACTTTCAAGATTTGGGCTAAGGTTTATGTGGGGGAGTGCATTTTGGATCCATTGGCTTATGAAGGGGAAAGGATAAATAAAAATGGTCCTAATAACTCAATATAAGTAACATAATATCCTAGAAATAATCAAAATGGTCAATTCCCACAACTTTAAATATCATGCTATAATGGTTTCCCATCTAACTAGTCTAGCTGATGTCATATTTTGAGGATTTTGTTAGAGTTAGATATTATGTTTAGATGGGAGGATTAGTGAAATAGGTAAATATATGACCCATAATTTATCTCATGTTAATGAATCTATTCATGATTTGACATAAAAGTTTAGTTTTTTTACCCATAGCTTGGAGTTATCATAGAGATTCCAAATATAGAGGATGATCTAAAATATAAGCTTTAGTGGATGGCCAACCAATAAAAATTATATCCAAATAGGGGATGAGATTGATCAACCAAGGAACCATTTACAGATAATATATCAACATATAAGGCATATAAATTATGATGTTTTAATTGTAAGATTAAAATGGATGTAGATTTTAGAGAAGCAATTAAGTTCATAAAATAAACCTAAATATACTAGTATTAAATCTTAGTATGAAGTCATTTTTTAATGAAATTCCTAGAAGCTAGATCTAAAATATGGAGTGCCTTTTATAGTTAAATAGAATTTTTTTCCCAGGCTCCCACAAGTTGGGTTCTTCGTTTTTTGTGCTTTACTGTGCGGGATGATCCCATTTTTCATTTTGAATGTTTTAGAGATGGTCCTTCTGGGATCATCTCTTGCACTATTTTTCTCTTTGTGGAGACCATCTCCCTGCGGAGATCTTCTCTCTGTCTCACTTGTAAAAATTTTGGGGACCCTTTCAAAACCTTCTTTACAACCAATAAAAAAAAATAGAATTTGTTAAACTAAAAAGTCGCTTTAGCAATTTGATATCTAGATAGTTCTCATACTTTTCATTAGATCTTATGGGAGTTAAATCATAAGAATCATGTTATTTTATGCCTATTATTAAAAAAATTTAATCAGCGATCTTCATCTTTCTATCGATACTTGGATACTTTATTTCAAATAGACAAGTTTAGGTGATGAATGTTGTATTAAATTTATTAGTGTCCTTAGTTACACCTATAATCCAGATTTAATTATATTAATATTAATATTTAAATGTGGGTGAAGGAATATATCCAATGGAATGATGATATGCATAATTCTTATTTTCTTTAGGATGTAGTAACAAAAAATAAAATTAATATTTATAGGTTATATCCAAGAAGATATTTTAATACACAAAAGTCACATTTCAACCCGTATAATGATGATTAAGGACCACCTCAAACAAGAGGGAAACACATTCAATGATTGCCAAGAAAACCACTGAGGATGCCAAAGGTCAATTCAAGGAAAACATAGATGGGTTGCATGAAAGCAACTAATGGGTCCCCATTAGTAAAGATGGAAATAACGGATCTCTAGGAAGGAATAGCTGAAATGGAGAGGAGAGTGCTAATTTATCGATTCATGGGATTTCGATCGACTCTTGCTATCTTCAAGCAATGGGCTACCAAAAAATGGAGCACTAAAGGTGAGTTCCAAATTAATACTTACCCTAATGGCTACTTTTTTATTTTATCTGCTAATGAAGAAGATAGGGAGGAATTTTTTCAAGGGGGGCCTTGGTTTTTTGGTAGGGCAAGCTCTTTATGAAGCCCTAGCATCCCCAGTTCAAAGATGAGAAAGAAATGCCATCAACTGCCCCTCTTTGCGTCCGTTTATTTGGTCTTCCAATAGAATACTGGAATCCAAAGATATTAGCAATAATTAGGAATTCTTTAGGAGTTTTCATGATGATTTCTGATAGCACTATACACTTAGAACATATGATTTATGCAAGGATATTTGTTTTTATCTATTTTGACAAACCACTTCCAGATAAGATTACTTTATAATATGGGAACAAGTAGTAGATTATGAAAATATTCCATTTAGATGCAGAATCTGTCATGAATATAGCCATCTATCCAAGGATTTTCCACATAAAGTCCCTAAAAAAGAGAAAACGGATGGGGACTTGATAAAGTTTCAAATGCCTAAAAAAAAAGCACAAAGAAAAAATAGCAACAAAAGAGAAAATAGTAATTTCACCTAACACCTTTGAAATTCTCTCCATGGATGAGCAAGCAGATGATGAGGATGGTCAAATGGAAACAATAATTATGGAAACACAGTTGGATGAAGAGAGGGAACATGAAGGATTGCATGATGAGAAAACACTAAAACAGCTTGCCCTTATGTTGAGAAATAGCAGTCAAAGAGAGCCATCTCAGCTAGCTTTAAACTATAAAAAAATAACAATGTAGAAAATTAACCCAAGTGCAAAACCAAAGGGCAGATTCAAACTACAAATAAAATGGATCCTCAAAAAGACCATACAAATTTCAATACTAGTGTCATTTTTCTAAGTAACCATCCTATAGTCCCACCTGGAATGAAGCAAGATACAAATAAAAGGATGAGGATGTCTTAATCCTAAGGGTTTATAGGATGGGTGTTATCCTATAGTCCCTTGATGGTAATATCAAAATCTATGGCTAGTTTTCTAAGCAGTTTCTGATATTTCTAGTAATTTGTTAAGCTATGTTTTAGTTTTAGTGTTATCTTACATGGTATGATTTGGCAATAGCTCCTTTGGCTTAGTTTTTGTTGTTTTTTTTTTATGTTTTTGTCTGTGGTGTATTTGTATCATTTTATTGTTTCTATTTTGGTTGTGTTTTGTTATGTTTTTTTGTGGTTTTTTCTATGTGGTTCATGTTCAGTTTTTTTTTTTGGTTGTAGTGTATTTGTATCATTTGGTTGTTTTTGTTATGGTAGTGTTGTGTTATGTTGTTTTTGTGGTTTTTCTATGTTTCATGTTTTTTTGGGCAGGGGGTTGTATTTGTTTATGTCTGTGTGTGCTTGTTTTTGTGTTTTAGGCATGCTCCTTGAGTGTGTTGAAGGTGGTTTTTTTTTGTTGTTGTGTTTTTTGTGTTTTTTTATGTCTATGTGTGCTTGATTTTGTGTTTTAGGCATGCTCCTTGAGTGTGTCGAAGGTGGCAGGCCACATGCAAGCTCTGGATTTTTTTGGCATAAGAGATACCCATGCCTCCTTGTGTCTTACCCGAAAGTGGCATCCCTTTTGGGATTTTTTCCACAAACAAAAAAAAGTTGCAATTTTTTTCTATTTCAAGTGAAAATTAAAACCTCCTTATCATCAAGTTGCAAAAATTATGTGTAATTCAAAATAATTTCACACAAAATCATTTTGGCCATGTTATGTTCATCATGGTTCATCATGGAAAACATGTGATGAAGAAAATATAAGGTTCATGCAAATGTAGTTTTGCATGAAACTATGTTCATTTCAAACTACTTTTGCCCGAATCCTTTATTACTATGAAAATCTAAGAAGATAAAGGTGGGACACTTTATGGTTTTATTGAATTAAGAATGATAAACTAACTGGATATTATTTATCCATGAAAATATTTGGTATGAAACCCTTTTCTTCCAAAATTTTTGAGTTTACGAAACCTAACATGTTCTTTCATGCTATTCTACATCGTGTATCCTAGGCAAAAGGCTTGGTAAAAGTGTTTGAGGCCTACAACTACTTTTTAGAGACAAAAAGAGATTTAAAGGGCTAATGAAGGTGTCAAATGAATAGAGAGATAGTAAAGGATTTGAAGGGACATATTTTTGGACAACTTTTAAGAGCTAGGTAGATCTAGTTTTTAAACTATAAATTTTAGGTAGATTGGTACAATTTAATATTTTTAATTTTTTTTTTTAAAACATAGTTCTATTTCTAAAAATTAATAGATTGATTTAAAGCAGTATTTAGAACTTGAAAAAGGAATCCTCTTTTTTTTTAACATCCACACCCTAGATATATTCTCTCCTTTCATTCTTTAAAAATTGAATGTTTTATTCCCAAAAAGCTAGATTGCAGTAGTTTATTGAAAAATTTGCGCTCCTTAGTTTGAAAATTAATAATAATTGAAATGTTAACCAAATTTATAAAAATTATACCTTACCCTACATCTTACATATATATAAACATTTTGTCAAAATCCTTATGTTATAGAAAGATATGTAAATGACTCTAATATATCTAATATATTAAAATGCATAGTTTAATATATCTTTGCATTTTTTAATAAAAATCATATTCTTGTTCTACACTTAATAACATTTCATAAGTTTATATCTTCCTCACATTATCAACCAAACTAGCATGTATTCTTTGATAGAGTTGAGCATAACATTCTTACAAAAATAGAGAAAAAATCTAAAAGTGTATCATAATTCCAAGCTTATACTCCACTAAAATGTCCATGTTTGATGTATTATTTGGTTAGAAACATTTATTTATTATAGATTAAATTTTGGGTTTCTTATGTGTTGCATTGGTGTATGCCTTCTTTTAACAAAGACAAATAATTTTGATGATCCTTAAGGATCATCTTTGTCAATCTCAAAATCATGATATCCAATGGAATGATGATATGCATAATTATTTTTTCTTTATGATGATAAATATAGGCTAGAGTAACAAAAAATAAAATTAATACATATAGGTTTTATCCAAGAAGATTTTTTAACACACAAAAGTCATATTTCAACCCGTATACTAATGATCAAGTTGCAATTATTTTCTATTTCGAGTGAAATTTAAAACCTCCTTATCATCAAGTTGCAAAAATTATGTGTAATTCGAAACAATTTCACACAAAATTATTTTGGCCATGTTATGTTCATCATGGAAAGAATGTGGTCAAGAAAACATAAGTTTCATGCAAATGTAGTTTTCCTTGAAACTATGTTCATTACAAACTGCTTTTGCCTGAATCCTTTATTACTATGAAAATCTAAGAAAAGAAAGGTGGGACATGTTTTATTGAATTGACAATGATAAACTAACTAGAAAATATTTTTCCATAAAACTATTTGGTATGAAACCCTTCTCATCCAAAATTTTTGAGTTTACCAAGTCTAACATGCTCTTGCATACTATTCTACATCATGTATACTAGGCAAAAGGCTTGGTAAAAGTGTTTGAGGCCTACGACTACATTTTAGATACAAAGAGAGATTTAAAGGGCTAGTGAAGGTGTCAAATGAATAGAGAGATAGTAAAGGATTAGAAGGAACATATTTTTGGAAAACTTTTGAGAGCTAGGTAGGATTTTGAATCTAGTTTTTAAACTATAAATTTTAGGTAGATTGGTACAATTTAATATTTTTAAAAAAAAAATTTTGTAAAACATAGTTCTATTTCTAAAAATTAATAGATTGATTTAAAGTAGTATTTAGAACTTGAAAAAGGAATCCTCTTTTTTTTTTTTAACATCCACACCCTAGATATATTATCTACTTTCATTATTTAAAAATTAGATGTTTTATTTCCAAACTCTAGATTGCATTAGTTTATTGAAACATTTGCACTCTTTAATTTGAAAAAAATCACAATTGAAATGTTAACCAAAATCATAAAAATTATACCTTACCCTACATCTTACATATATAAAAACATTTGGTCAAAATACTTATGTTATAGAAAGATATGTGAACGAATCATGGTATGTCCCTATAAAACTTAAAACAAAACAAACAAAAAACATATATTAAAACGCATAGTTTAATATATATTTGCATTTTTAATAAAAATTATGTTCTTGTTCTATACTTGATAACATTTCATAAGTTTATATCTTCCTCACATTCTCAACCAAACTAGCACATATTCTTTGGTAGAGTTGAGCATAACATTCTTGCAAAAATAGAGAAAATAATCTAAAAGTCATAATACCAAGCTTATACTCCGCTAAAATATCCATGTTTGATGTATTATTTGGTTAGAAACCTTTATTTGTTGTAGATTAAATTTTGGGTTTCTTATGTGTTGCATTGGTGTATGCCTTCATTTAACAAAGACAAGTAATTTTCATGATCCTTAAGGATCATCTTTGTCAATCTCAAAATCGTGATATCCAATGGAATGATGATATGCATAGTTTTTATTTTCTTTAGGATGATAAATATAGGCTAGAGTAACAAAAAATAAAATTAATATGTACAGGTTTTACCCAAGAAGATCTTTTAAGACACAAAAGCCAATTTTCAACCTGTATAATGATGATCAAGTTGCAAATTTTTTCTGCTTCAAGTGAAAATTAAAACCTCCTTATCATCAAGTTGTAAAAATGATGTGTAATTCAAAAAAAATTCACACAAAATCGTTTAAATTTAGTGTGCCAAGGCTTCATGAAAATCCCAACCCTTCCAAAGAACCAGAGACCCTCTTGAAATATTTTCTCTGTGTCTTCATCATCAGCAAAAATAATAAGAAAATAACCATTGGGATAAACAAATATTTGTCTCTCACCTTTTGTTTTCTAGTATTTTGCAGCCCACACTTTGAAAGCAGATAGGCTCGAATGGAAATCCAAGAAATGACAAATTAGTCCTCTTCTCTCTAGATCTTCTTTACCATCTTGAACGTCACCTATTTTTAGCTTAACTATTGGGGTTCCATCAGCTGCTCTTAGACATCTCAACTTAGTTTTTTTGGGATCAATATTAGGCATTCTTATAGGTCTACAAGAAGCCATAATATTAATGTTAGCATTAGGCTAGGACTGTCCACCATGGAGGGCATCCCTAAAATTCATTTTTGGGGTTGAATCCCCAAAATCCTTACCCTTGAATGGGGTTTCTATAGTGAATATGTTTTGTGGGTGTTCCTTAGCGTTAGGATTGCTTGAGTTCTAAACCTTTTTTTTTCTAAGGAGACTTCTCTTATTTGGTTTGTAGCTCAAAACTTGTTTTTGGGTCTCTTTAATCCATGCCTTGGACATCGAGGAAAGGTGATTTTCGCTTTTTTTTGGGCAACAAATTGGAAGCAGTTTATAATAAATTTTGTAGCATGAATATTTTTTGAATAGATTTCTAACCCATTGTGAGTCTCCTGCAACATATCCCATGTTTATCTTGAGTAGAAACAACAAAAAAAACTTATCGCTAAGACCTGCAGGTCCTGAAATATAGCCTTTATCATCGCTTGCACTCAACACACAAACGAAACCCTCGCACAATCACCTTCAAAACCCTAACTCATTAATAAAATTTTGAAACCTTCGTTTTGAACCCTACCTTAAAAACCATAGTATTTAATCCTAAATTAGATGAGGTCATAAACATCAATCAAAGGCTGGAAAAGAAAAACAACCAACTCAAGGAGCAAGTGTCAAAGCTACAAAACCTTGCGAACATGGGTCAACATGAATGGCATGTCCTCAAACAAGCCATCCACTCCCCAATCAATGATACAATAGAGGTGGAAAAATGAATGCAAGATAAATAAAAGAGGTACAAAAAACACTTCAAAACATAGAAACAAGAGAAAATGAGCTACGAAATAAATTAGCAAAGGCAAAGTCATGGTCTCAAGTAGTAAAAGAACCAGTCAATCAGCATAAAGAGTTGATATAGAAGCAAGTAAAAATTCAAATAATAGAAGAGAAAGAAATACATGAGAAGTTATCAAACATAATCATCAAAGGGTCAGATTGTAGTTCACCTACATCCAATTTTGTTTCTAAAGAATTGAGAGCGATGGCGAGCATTTTATCTCAGGTGATTTTTTGCGGGAATGTATCGGGTGCGACAGTGATAGGAAACCTCGAACCAGGCGAGATCCCTAGCTTGGCTACATGGAAGAGTACCGATGAGTCAGATGCTAATGCTGAAACAAACCTTTCTGCTAGGTGAGAGAAAGACCCGGGGAAGGACCCCTTAGACAAGAACGAGGGCTATCCCAAGGTAGGGGGGACCGATGCTGGGCCCTTCGATTCTGCATCTTATCTTGAAAAGGTCACGAGTACCAAATCGTAGAAATCTACCAAGGACCAAAGCCCTTTGATAGCGATCGGAGAAGACTTAGTGATTCTAGAAACCCTAATGGCCAAATATCTTTCCCTAGAAGAACATTCTCTGATTGGGAAGTTCATGGGTGGCAAACTGGACATGGAATCCATTCGACGGTGGGCAACTACCAGGTGGAAATTTTTAGGGAATATTGAGATTGTAGCTCTCCCTAGAGGGTTCTTTCAAATCTACCTTAACAATCCCGAAGATGCAACTCGCATTCTAACGGGGGGGTCATGGTTCTATGGGAAGAAGAGTTTTTTTATTCGCATATGGGGGGAAGATTTCAATGTCGAAACTCAAAGCATAAATTTTGCTTTAGTGTGGGTTCATATTTTGGGACTCCCTAGCCAATTTTGGCATGAAGACATCCTGCAAGGAATAGGCAAATACATAGGGGAAATGGTGGTCTTGGATTCAACCACCAAAGCTAGCACTAGGTTGACCCAAGCCAGAATATGTATCAATGCAAATCTTGATTCTCGATTCCCAACTCGAATCAATCTAGTCTATGATTCCTTCCACCACTTCCAGGCCATAGATTATGAAAACAAACCGACTTTCTGCATCAAATGTCGAACTCAAGGACACATCAAGTCCTACTACCCCTCGCTCAGGCCACAGAAGGAGGTAGATTCTGGCAACCATATCTATAGGAACCAAGGCGTTCACTTCCTTGAGAAGCCCCCAATGCAAAAGAACAAGCAAATCTATAGCAAAAACCCTCATGAGCAAGCACAAGGGGAAAACCCTATGGCAAACAAAGGAAATCAAAAAGTACAACCAGAACAATCAAAGGACCAAGCTCAGGTAAGCTCCCTGGTTACTCATCCTAACCGATTTGATATTCCAAGAAATATCACCCACTCTGATTCAAAAATAAATGAAGGGTTATTCACTCAGCAATAAAATTATGTCATATCCAAATGTCGACCTCCAAATCCCCACCATCGAAGAAATTTTGTAGTATCCCCTTCCCACTAGTAGCCCTGTCTTATCTCCAGTCAAGCTAGCTTCCCCTGATCCCCCCTTGAAAATATTCTTTCCCAAGAGGCTTCCAAGAAGAAAAAAAACAGATTTTAGTCCCAAAAACACTCAAATCTCCAAAAAATCATGTGTCAATGCTAGCAATGAAAAGAAAATGGGAAGGCCCAATATCCAAGAGAAAATAAGAAGCCAAACTACCGAGGACATAGCCAACAAAGTCCAAACAACCCTTGTACCTGAAATGTTTACTCACCTGAAGGAAGATCCTAAATTACCCAAACCCCCTGTGCAACAGTCAAAAGGGGGCAAGAAATCATCTAAAGTTTCCATATGAGGATACTCTCATGGAATGTGAGGGGCCTCAACAGTGCGACCAAGAAGAGGTTGGTTAGAACTATTACAAAATAAACCAAACCAACAATCCTCATTATTCAAGATACCAAGTTAGATCGGTAAAAAGCATGCAAGGTGAGAAACACCATTTGGGAAAATAATGGAAGCATTTTCAGTCCCAACCAAGGTCCATCTGGGGGTCTTTTGTGCCTTTGGAATCCATAGAAAGTGGATGGGAGAGTAATATCGTCCTCAGATAGAGTTATAAATATCATGTTTTTTTGCAAAGACAAGGATCAATGATGGATCCTATCTAATATCTACTCCCCAAAAAATCCCCTCAACAAGAGTTCCTTTTGGGACCAACTAAGTCAAATGAGGCAGGATTTCAAAAATTTCCCTTAGGTTTTGGCTGGGGATTTCAAATCCCCCCTTTACCCATCAGATAAGGTAGGAGGCAATGACATTCCTACCAAAAGTATTCAGGACTTCCATGGGTTTGTCACTGAGAATAACCTAATGGATATCCAGATCCGGGGAGCTCAATTCACATGGAATAATAGAAGAATAGGGAACAATCTGATCCAAGTTAAGCTAGACAGATTATTTCTATCTCAAGAAGCCATACCTTTGTTTGGCGATGCCTCCCTCACTTCCCTACCCAGAATCGGATCGAATCACAACCCTCTCCTGTTCGAATCTAACAAGCCTCCAGTTTTTAGGACCCTTTTCATATTCGAGGTAATGTGGGTTCTCCACCTAGATTTACGTAATCAAATTGCAGGGTGGTGGCAATAGCAGGTGTAGGGATCCCCCATCGCTCAAGTTACCCAAAAACTCAAAATAATGAAAGACCACATCAAAATTTGGAACAAGGAAGTGTTTGGTAACATTTTTGAAAATAAGGAGCAAATCACCAACAAGCTCAAAGCCATAGAAGAGCAAATTCAGAAAGGGCATATGAGCATACAAATCAGGAATGAAGAGAAAAAGCTCCTTGTCGATTACCACAACATTATGGCCAAGGAAGAAATGTATTGGAGATAAAATTCTAGATCCCTGTGGCTCAAAGACGGGGACTCAAACATGAAATTTTTCCATGCTTCCACTCTTTGTCACAGAAGCTCCAATAAGATCAGGGAGTTAATAAACAGTGATGGCACAAGTGTGAGAGACATCCACCTCATAAAAAATGAAGAAGTCACCTTCTTTTGGAAAATGCTAGGAACAAATTCCACTATTTTCAAATAGGCTTAGGATCAGCTTCTTTAGCATATTCCAAATCTGGTATCCCTTGAAATGAACGACATGCTCATCAAGGACCTTACCAATGAATAAATAAAGCAGGCTCTTTTCTCCATGGCCCCTGATAAAGCTTCGGGGCCTGATGGCTTCTCCCCTAGGTTTTTTCAAACTTACTGGGATATCATAGGGGTTGACATTTGGAAAGCCATTATTCACATGCAGAAATCCAAATCCATCCCTAGAAGCACCAAATCCACCTTCATCACCTTAATATCTAAAGGTCTTGAGTGCAAATCCATGAATGACTACAGACCCATCAGTCTATGTAATGTCATATACAATATTCTTGCCAAAGCCCTGACAACAAGACTCAAAGAAATACTCCCGCTCATTATAGATCCTTGTCAAGGCATCTCGATCAAAGGAATGTCCATTCATGATGGCATAATCACCCTGCATGAAGTCCTCCACTCAGCTTCCCAAAATAAGAAAGTAGCCTTTTTTCTCAAATTAGATATCAATAAGGCTTTTGACCGAGTAAACAAATATTTCCTCCTGGTTGTTCTTCAAAAATTTGGTTTTCACAAGGAATGGATAAATGTAATCAGAGGCTGAATATCCAACCCTCATTTCTCAGTCTTGGTTAACGGATCACCCGCAGGTTATTTCCCTAGCGACAGAGGCATCAAACAGGGAGACCCCATGTCACCCATCCTTTTTATAATACTCGTTGAATCTCTGGGAAGAGCACTTAAGAGTGTTGCTAGTGAGAAAACTATCATAGGGATCAAGGTTGCCTCGAGTCTAAACTTGCTATCACACCAACAATTTATGGATGACACAATACTCACTACCTATGCTTCAGTAGTGGAGGCCAAGATGATCAAAAAAGTCTCTGATTTATATGAGAAAGCGGTTGGGCAAGAAATTGACTATAACAAAAGTAAATGCTTCTTAATCAATACCCCCCTTTCCAGACAGATTAAAATCGGGCGTATTATTCAATGTAGCATTGGTGAGTTCCCTACTCGCTATCTGGGGCTTCCTCTTTTTACAGTCGTTCCAAATTGTCCATGTGGAGTCATATGGTGGAAAGGATAAACAAAAAGTTAGCTGGATGGAAAAGGGCTTTTCTAACCCAAGCAGGTAAAATCACTCTTACCACAACATACCTCCAAAGCATCCCAACCTATTTCCTCTTAGTCTTCAAAGCTCCTACTTTAGTTTACACCCAAATCGAGCAAATACAAAAATATTTCGATGGGGAGGCACAGAGGAGAAGCAAAAAATTCATTTGGTTGGATGGGAAAAGGTTTGTCGGCCAAAAAACCAAGGGGGTCTGGGACTTAGAAGAATCAAGCATATAAACACTTATCTATTGGCTAAGCATGCCTAGAAAAATCACACAAGTTTCAATGTAGAATGGGTATTAATAATATAGAGGAAATACCTTCAGCACAAAGAATTCACTGATGAAGATATCCCCAAAGAGGGATCAAGTTTTTGGAGGTCAATTATTCAAGTCAAAGAAGTTCTCCAAAAAGGTTCAAGGTGGCAGCTGAAAACAGGTACTGCCATAAACTTTTGGACAAATAGGTGGGTCAGTGATCAATCCCTAGTTGAATATGATGATATATTTGTCCTAAAATCTATCCTTGATGGCACTATAGGCAGCAAAGTAGCATACTTCATCCAAAACATCAATGGGTCTAAAATTTGGAAATACCTCAACATTAACTCAAATGATGGGCACATAACCAAGGCAATGAGGGCTTTTTTTTTTTTTTAAGCGAAAAACCCCTTGCGGGGCCGCCTTGGTCTAAGAGACCACGAACAGGGGGTTCTACACTGTCAAAGTCACCCGGGGTTGCACCCGACCCTTCCCGCACCAACATTATCAATTGGATTTTGGGTACCCAATTCAGCTTTTTGGTAGGGTGGAGATTCGAACCTGGGACCTCCCTTGGAGGATTGCCCTCTCCTCTCCAACTCACCTACAACACCTGGGTAGGCAACGAGGGCTTTGGATCTTATGCTGAATACTACAGTGATTTCGACAAATGGAAGAGAATACTTTCTAATTTGGAAAGAAACGGATAATGGATGTTTTTCTATCAAATCTGCCTACCAGCTTATCCTCAATCCACAAGCTCCCTTGTCTCCTAGACAAATTTGGATCAAGCACCTCATCCCTAAAGTGGTAGTGTGTTCCTGGCTGGTAATTCAAAACAAGATTCTAACCACTGATAATCTCATCAAGAGGGGGATGATGATACCCAACAGATGCCACCTATGCTATAAAGCTTAGGAATTTGTCAACCATATTTTCACTAAATATGATTTCTCTTATACTATGATGAGTAACTTACTGTCTAGTTTCCACATCAACTGGGTCCAACCCAACTCCCTGGTAAAGCTTTTCACTCAGTAGCCCAATCCTTTCAAAACCCTTGGTTGAAATCCTTGTGGAAAATGTGCACTCACTATTTCTTATGGCAAGTATGGCTAGAAAGAAACAACGGGGTGTTCTCTAACACTCCCAAGGACCCTACCTCCATTGCTAGTAAAATCATCAACTTTGCCACATAGAACTCTCGGCTCATCCCTTGCACAGAACCCCCTAATGTGGGATTGAAGCTTTTTCTGTTCAACAATCTTAATATCCCTAGGGAAGATAATCCTCGTGTCACTCATCCCCACCCAAGGCACACCTCTTCATGGAAACCCCCCTTGGTAGGATGGCTCAAGCTCAATTTCGATGGAGCTTCTAAAGGAAACCCGAGAATGGTAGGGGCAGGAGGACTGGTCAGAGATAGCAGTGACAAGATTATGGTCACCTTTGCGGAGAACCTAGGCATTCAAACTAATCACGTAGCATAAGCTCGTGCCCTGTGGAGAGGTCTCAACTCATCCAAAAGCACAAAGGAAACTATGAAATAGAAGGGGACTCTCTAAACATCATAAATTATATCAACAACAACTCCAATCCTTCGTGGAAGGTCATGAATGCCATCAGGGAAGCTAGAAACATGATCAGAAGACATGACAACGTGATATGCAGACATGTGTATAGGGAGGCAAACAGATTGGCTGACCTCTTAGCAAACATGGGAATCGATCAAAATTCCTTAACTGTATGGGATAACAATCCGCCCTCAAACATTGTCAATGAAGCCAACCAAGAGTGGGAAAATCAACAGCGAAGCACTAGAGCAAGAGATTCATCATCAGGTTGCCAACATCTTCATCAGCAACCTTATTAGTACTCTTGACAACATTAGTGGGAAGTCGAAGCAGCTCATAAAGACTGAGGAAAGCACTACGAAGAAGAAGGTGGCTGACGCATGATGGAGGGCCATGGGTCTTTTTTTGTTTATGGTTCTTTGGGTCCTTACTAGGGTTTGTTTTCATGAGGGTTATTTTAATTTTACATATTTATATGCATCAATGTTGGTTTGGGTGTCTGTTGTCCATATATTATCTGCATCAATCCTATTTGGGGTGTTGTCCATATATTATCTGCATCAATATTGTTTGGGGTGTTTGCTATTAGGCTTATCAACTTTTAATCAATATATGGTGAATGGTGTTTATCCATGTTCGGAAACACTTTTTTAAAGTTTAGTCTTCTAAGCTGCTAGCCTCCTTTGAGGTTTTTATAACTACTGGTTTTGGGATCCAGGAAAAAACACTTTAATATAAGCTACACTATTTACAAAAAAAAAATAATCATCAAAGGGTTAAAATAATATGGGGATAGGTGCGAAGGGTGTAAAAACCCAACTGAATATTTTATTTAATTTATAGATTAAATAGGCATTCGCAGATGCCAAATACAAATTGGTAACAAATTGTCGACTTTCTAAGGTGTCGACAATTATAATAAAAATCTAAAATATTTTTATTAACTCTAATTTTAGACTATGAAATAAATCTAATTATGCCATTTCGTATCCTTATCATCCCTCTCCACCATAGAAGCATTGGACTCCAATGCTTGTACAAGGAAGTGGAAGAGAAGATATTACAAATAGAAGTGCCAAAAAATGAAATCCTCCAAAGTGGTTCAAAAAATAAGAGAGATAGATGATGTACAAGAGCCCCAAAAAAATCACCACAAATCCATCAAAGGGAGCAAAAACAAGCAAAACACATGCTCAAAAAGGGTCCATGTAGGAAACCCAATGGGATCTCGAGGTATGTTGCCTCTAGGGTCAGCCTCTAGCATGTAGGAGTGAGCACTACTATGCCTAGCATGTAGGAATGAGCACTACTATGCTTAAAAAGGGTCTTGTAAAAATGTCTTTCAATCTTCAAAAGTCATAACTCTTCACACCAACCATGCTGAAGAGTGGAGGAAAAAGGCACAAATCATGGGGATTAAAAATACGGCATAGAATGAAGTGTTGAGTACCACCGAACTACACTCCTTATTACAAAAGCATAAGATTGAGAAGAAGCTTCTGAAGTGTCAAGACTTTGTAGTCTTCATAAGTGTTTGTGGTCCAAAGTGTCAAATTCTATGTAGTCTTCGAAGATGCGAAAGCGATATTTGAGATGGTGTTGGTAGTTGAAAAATTCACAAAGAGACAAGCCTACTAGGGGCAAAGACTACTCCAATGTGTGGAGTACCCATGTGATATCCCTGATCACATAACAAGGGCCAAAGGTCTTATGAAGGAGAATGCACTCCAAAATGTCTCAAAAGATGATGGTGGATTTTAAGGAGTGTCGGGTTCAACCGAGAATGCACTCCATCTTATAAGATGTTGTTTTAGAAAAAAATGTTTAAACAACATAATCTTCACAGAACCATAAAGTCAATATGACCTTTACAAAATAACAAAATGATAGTTCTATTGGAATCAGCTCAAAAAGAGCTTTTCAACGACTATATGCAAGCCTATACTTGCAACAATACCAATCATCAAAATTGTGGAAAACAATGAGGTCTCTAGCAGCAAAATAAAAAGAGCAGCAAAATAAAAAGAATTCATGGTCCTTTACAATATTTTTAAAGGTTTTAAAAATCAAAGCCTAAAAAAGAAAAATTTGTTTCTTGACTGCATTTGGTCGACATGCAAGAGCCACGGGCGATCCAAATAAACAAAATCCTCTAACAAAGCCAGAGGACCATTGCGTAGGTCAATGACGAAACAATGCGGTCTTTCGTTGTTAACTGTGTAGCCAGCCCCATAGGCTAGCTACTACCATTTCGGTCGCTCACAAAATATAAAGGATGTGAGCCGGGATATAATAGCCAGGATGTAGCCAGCCCCATAGGCTAGGTTGACGATCAGTGTGGGATATTAATCCTGCAAAATGAAAAAAATCATCAACGTCGTTGTCGGAAGGAAAGAGCCACCATGACGGAGGTGTGTAGCGGTATTGCTAGTCATGCACCAAGGGTATGTATGCTACGCGACAGATGTGATGGAAACACTATAGAAGAAGTGAACGACTCCTGAAAAATCACAGGCAGGGACACTCGCACGAAAGTCAAACACGGAAATGGAATGGTAGATAACAACTGAATCTGTCATCATGTGAAAGACCGACCTGGCACAATCGCAGTAAGAGGTAAAGACAAGCGTAATCATGAAAAACAATTGGTCAAATCATGTGGCAATCGAGCAGATGCCCAACTGGAATTTCAATGTGGCCAATTACAGTAAATAGCATCAATGTTCAACATAATCTGATGATAAGGATAAGGATTTGAAACATCAATGCTTCAGGCCTCTCTTGACCATGATGTCGATGTTGCTCCTCTTCAGATCCGCCATCGACCGAAGTCCTTGGGCTTGGAACATATGAGGCACGACAACAATCTGTCATTTTCTTTGGAGGCGGAACGGGCATGTCAGGCTGGATCCAATGTGTGTCTCGGCAGTGTTGTTGCGGAGATCATTTTCGAAACAGTGTGATGGAGGGACCATGCAGAAGATAAAAGATGCCATTCGAGACCGCAACCTCGATGTCCTCGCTACCTGCGTCTGTGTTGTAATCTTGTAACAAAAATTACTCGCGTTGGACACGTGCTTCTTCTTGTCACGGTAGAAGTGCATGACGCCCTCGATGGATATGTTGTTGGACTCCGTTGCCCCCGACGTGAAGATGATTTCCTTGGGGATGGCGCCAATGTGGGCGGCCACGTACGCATGTGCGTTCTCGACGACATCATCCGACTCCCACCCGTAGAGGTGCATCTGCGAGTGTGGGTTGCCATAACGGTAAATATAGTGCGACAGCATGGCATCCAGAACCCACGGGTCCACGGGCGACGTCGCCTGCATATCCAGGTACAGTGGATGCCCTGCGATTTTGATGCCCTTCATCGTTATGCCTTCCACGCTTTCTTCCAAGGGCATCACCGCCAAACAGCAGGGAAAGACACTCGAGGGCCCGTGTTGGAAAAGAACCCTAAGATAGCTAAAAATAAAAAAAATCTTCTTATTTTTAGATGCACAACATGGTGCATACTAAACCAGATAAATCGAAAGGATAAAAATGAAATTTGTGGAATGAACAAGAGGGAAGATTTCCACAAGGGAAATCCCCTTCACAGGTCAGAGCCTTTCGGTTCTAATATCAATGCGAAGGGTGTAAAAATCCAACTGAATATTTTATATAATTTACAGATTAAATAGGCATTCGCATATGCCAAATACAAATTGATAGCAAATTGTTTACTTTCTAAGGTGTTGATAATTATAATAAAAATCTAAAACTTTAATTTTAGACTATGAAATAAATTTAATAATGTTATTTCAGATCCTTATCAATAGGTAAGACACAAACTGTTTAATCATGGATTTTTTGTTAGATCGATTATAATAGAAAGGTTAGATCAAACAAACAGGTAGAATTGGTAAGTTGAGAGGAGGCAAAGATAGGCATATTCGGGTCACATTGATGAGCTATGAGGATAAAACAAGGTTACTAAGAAATAGAGGCATGTTGAGAGGGTCACAATTCTATTTAGATGACGACCTAACTTTTCTACAACAAGAAGAAATAAATAAGGAATGGGAAAAGATGAGGGCAACAAGGAATGAAGGGAGATGGAGATATTTAAGAAATGGAAAGGCGTACATCACATCTAAACAAACCCAAAACAAATAGGGAGTATGGCCTACCCGGGAACATCTTACAATGATAAGTTGGAACTATAGAGGTTACCCTTGGAGAAGAGGACCCGGGTTAGGGCCAATTGCTAGAGACAAAGATATAATCATCCTAACATAAATACATGAGCACGATGGATGTAGGACTCCAAACTTTGTGGGATACAAGAAAATAGCAATATGGAATAAAGCAATAGAAAATGGAAAGGGGCAGGGGGTATTATAATTTTAATAAAAGAGGAGTGGGTTAGGGTCATTAAAATAGAAAAACAAGATGAAAACAAACAATACATTTGGATAAAGATCCTAGAAAATAATTTAGTTATTAGCATAGCAACATGTTATTTTGCTCCCAATAATTCTAAATTCTATAAGAAACATGACCTTGATAGAGAAGACCCATACTCCTCCCTAAAAAGAGACATTTTGACATACAGTAAGTTGGGGGAGATTATATTAATTGGAGACTTCAATGCAAGGACAACAAATAAGCAAGCTAACATTCTAGCAGGTAACGAAGATATTGAGATTAATCCTCTTTGGATGACAGAAGAGGAAAATCAGCAATGGACCAGGACTTCAGAAGATGAGCATGGGGTTATCACACAATACAGTGAAGAGTTGTTAGGCCTTTGCAGCATACACAGCTTGGTTATTTGTAATGTGATGAAAAGTTGAAATTTTTTAGAAAAGTATACATGCAAAACATACAAGGGACAAAGTGTAATAGACTATGTAATATGCTCACAAAATTGCATACCAAAAATAGAGGAGCTAGAAGTGGAAGATTACCCAATGGAACTTAAGTCATATCACAACCCAATTTTTATGAAACTTCAAATGCAAGGAGACGAACCAAGGGAAAAGCACATGCAAGGCAATCAAAACACTTCCTCACAAGGAAAACATTCTTTTAACAAAAGAAATTCGACAAAGTTTCAGGGTAGCATTGAATAAGTTACATGAAAGTGAAAGAAAGGGACTACCTCACGGTTACAGAGATTACAATAAAAGTGGATGGTTAATGCACATTATCCAAGAAGCTCTAAACAAATGCAAGAGAGCTAAACCTATAAAGAAAAAAATAAATAGCTTCCCAACCAACCCGTGGTTTGATGAAGATTGCAAGGAAATGTAAAGATTACTAAAGGAACCAACGGGTAAAACAAGAGCAAACATAAAAGCATATGAGAAACTGGTAAGGGCAAAAAAAGAAGAATACACTAGAACAAGGAGGAAAGAACTGATTTACTTAGGGAAGCATGAACCAAAGAAATTTTGAAAGGAACTAAACGTGAAAAAGATGCAAACTGAAAACAACATAACAACTATTCAGGGGTTGGAGTGTTCAAAACAATTGTATGATCGTAGTAACCAACAGGAGAGACCCCCTACTATCATTGTCAATAAATAACTTTTCACAAATGAAGATATTATTCAAGGGATAAAAAGGTTAGCAACTAGTAAAGCCCATGATATAGACAATCTTCAAGCAGAGCATATAAAATCGGGGGTAGATATTCTTGCATCACAGATCAAAGAGATTTTCAATAAGGTCATACAAAATGGCTTCCCTACAGAATGAACAACTAGCTTGACCATTCATTTGTTTAAAAGTAGAGATGTAAATAATCCCTCAAACTATCAAACTATCATGATAAACCCTCTCTTTGCAAAGTTATCTGGGAGTATGATAGAGCGTAGGATCAACAAATGGGTAGAAGAAAAGGGAAATATAGCAAAGGGGCAAGCGGGTTTCAGGTCCAAGCACTCAACTATCATGCTTAGACACATAGTGGAAAAAAATTGGGATAAAAAAAAGGAGGCTTTCTGTTGTTTTGTAGACTTCAAAAAAACATTTGACACAGTGCCAAAGAAAAAATTATGGAGCATAATGGAAGAGCTAGAGGTTCCAATTCACTATAGGGTAGCAATTCACAAATTATTTGAGCAGCTAGAATCATAACACATGAAGGGTTATCTGAATTTTTTAGGAGTGACATAGGCATCAAACAAGATTACCCTCTATCTCAGACATATTTTTGGGTTGTACGTTGACAAGTTAGAAGAATGGATAAACAAATTTGGGGGAGAGGGTATGCACTTAGCCAAATATGTGGTAAAACTCCTCATATATGCAGATGATGTAATTCTTGTGGTCGAAATAGCTAAAGATCTAGAAGATCACCTTCGAGCTCCAGACCTCTTTTGTAAGGAAGTTGGAATGTAGGTGAATATGAGCAAAACAAAAATCATGATTTTTTTAGCAAAAAAGAAGCAACATCTCAAATTTTAGTTTGCAGGAGAACCTCTTGAGGTAGTGGTAGAATACAAATACCTAGGCATAAACTTTCATGACAAGCTCAATTGGAATACATGTAGGATGAAAAAAACTCTAAGTGGTTGGAGAGCGCTATATGCACTTCAAAATTGGTGTAGGATTACCAAGTTGTGGGAATGGAAGACCACCACGATCTTATTTGGCCTACTTGTCACACTGATTGTGTTGTATGACTACGAGGTGTGGGCTAGTGGCACGACAAATACAAAATGGAGGCAAATAGAAAGGATTCAAAAACATCTAATTACAAATTTTCTTAGAATTAAGGCCACGGTCCCTTATGAAATTATTCTAGCTGAAATTGAAATGTTCCCTTTAGAGGCAATTGCTATGACCAAGTTGTTATGTTACTTGAAATAATATAAAACATGAAAAACAACATATGGCTTAGGGCAGTTAGGAACAAAAAGCTGCATAGGTGGAAGAACACATGGATGAAACAAAATCAGAAATGGATGAAACATTGAGAAATCAACATAAATGAATGCCCAAATGTGACTAAAGACATAAAAAACTATGTGAATGAAAAGTTTAGAAGTGGAATGTGGAAAAATGCAAGCAAGAAAAGACAATACTATATTGCAAAGTTTAACCCAACATATAACCACAAGGAAAAAAGCATATATAGGCGCTAAAATCAAGTGGAGGGAAAATATCCTCATTGCGTAGATAAGGACTAGCTCTCATAGGCTTAGATGTGAAACAGGGAGATGGACAACACCCAAGGAACAATGGGAAGAAAGGATATGTACTCTATGCAACACAAGGGCAATAGAGACAGAGGAACATTTTATCTATGAATGCTCGAGTTTTTCGGGCATCCATAGCAAATACAAAGAAACGCTTAGCAAAGGGTCTATGATAAAGTTATTTAAAGATAGTAAAATAAAAAAAGTTTGGAAGTTGTTAATCCAAATCAAAAGGAGAAGGAACAACCTTGTCAAAGATATTAATGGTCATATGATTTGAATAACCGTGCTTCCATATTTGGGGTCCCATAGGTCATGCTTGGGTCTTATAGACGTAATTAAAATATTTCATTTCAATCAATTTAATTCTTCTCATCTTGATATCTTTAATTATTCTTTAATAAACTAAGTGAGACTTTTATTGAGAGCCATTCCCATCAAAATAATAAATTGTTGTTAACTTCATTAATCCATATTTAACTTGCCTTCTTATTAAAAACGTTCTTTATAAACTCCTATGTTTTTGCAATTAATTAGTTTTCATTAAGAATTAAAATCTCACTCAATCAATTACCTTAAATTTTACTAAAACAAAAATCAACAATTAACTTATATTTTACTTATTTGTAAATAGAATCACATTTATATCTTATTTTACTTAGGGCTAGGTGAATTGGTAAGACGTTGGGCACTTACTAAGAGGAGACCTAGGTTCAGACCTCGGGAGCATGCCCAATATGAGCAAAGGTGGTAGTTTGACCTGACCGCTAAGTGTGTGCTAGCTTGATGACAATGGTACAAACCCTGAACCATTGGGGTCTCCCTCACTCCGAGTTGTGTTTACTGGAACAAGATAGGGGTTATAATGGTAGCACCATTATTGGACGCTACAATTGAAGATAATGTAACTTGACCCTGTAACCAATTGTTAAAAAAGGAAAGGTGGTGGCCAACTCCTATATATATATCAACCATTATTATTTTAATTATTTAAAATAAATTAATTACACATAAGAAAAAAACAATCATATTAATTTTTTAAATAATTTTAAATTAGATTTTTTTGGCACATAGATGAATTGGTTATAATCACAATTTTTTAGTAACTGCCAGCACAATTTGCTATTCAACTTCTAACACACCCACCGTCTCGTTAATGGTAGCCCGATGTGAGATGGAGATTGTCGGATGCATAGGGGTCGGACGCATAGGGTTCGCATCGTCTTCGTTAGTCTAGTTCAACATGTGGCATGAAGGGGGATCATCGGACAAGCAGAGAACATATCACCGTCATTAGAGTTCGCACCGTCTTCGTCAGTCTGGTTCAACATGTGGCATGAAGGGGGACCGTCGAACAAGCAGGAAACAAATCGTCGTCATCAATTAGGTGCAACATGCAAAGGAGTCGGATCGGGCTACTGGCTATGCATGGACACGCCCGTGGGATTGGAACCTAGGTCTCCTCTTGATAAGTGCCCCCAACTTACCAATCCACCTAGACCCACGGACTTAATTTTAAATTAGCTTTATATCCAACAACAAAATTTTATGAGAAGTTATCTAGAGTCGACAACCAAATAAACTCCTCATGTATGCAGATGATGTAATTCTTGTGGCCAAAACAACCAAAGATCTAGAAGATCACCTTCAAGCTCTATAACTCTTTTGTAAAGTTGTTGGGATAAAGGTGAACACAAGCAAAACAAAAATTATGATTTTTTCAGCAAAAAAGAAAAAACAACTCAAATTTCAGTTTGCAGGAGAACCACTTGATGTAGTAGTAGAATACAAATACCTGGGCACAAACTTTCATGACAAACTTAATTGGAATACATGTAGGATGAAAAGAACTCAAAGTGGTTGGAGAGCACTATATGCACTTCAAAACAGGTGTAGGAATGTTGAGTTGTGGGATTGGAAGACCGCCAAAGTCTTATTTGACCTACTTGTTACACCAGTTATGTTGTATGGTTGCGAGGTGTGAGCTAGTGGCACAACAAATGCAAAATGGAGGCAAATAGAAAGGATTCAAAATATTTAATCACAAATTTTCTCAAAATTAAGGCCACAACGCCTTATGAAATTATTCTAGCTGAAACTGGAATGTTCCCTTTAAAAGCAATTGCTATGACCAAGCTGTTATGTTACTTGAAAAAAACAAAATACATGAAAGATGATAGATGGTCTAGGGCAACTAGGGACGAAGAGTTGCATAGGCGAAAGAATACATTGATGAAACAGAATAAAAAATGGATGAAACAAGAATGTTCCCTTTAGAAGCAATTGCTTTGACCAAGCTGTTATGTTACTTGAAAAAAACAAAGAACATGAAAGATGATAGATGGTCTAGGGCAGCTAGGGACGAAGAGTTGCATAGGGAAAATAATACATGGATGAAACAAAATAAAAAATGGATGAAACGTTGGGAAATCAACATAAATGAATGCCCAAATGTCAACAAAGACATACAAAATTATGTGAATGAAAAGTTCATAAGTGGAATGTGGAAAAATGCAAGCAAGAAAAGACAATATTATATTGCAAATTTTAACCCAACGTATGACCACAAGGAAAAAGCGTATATAGGCGCTGAAATCAAGTGGAAGGAAAAAATACTCATTGCTCAGATAAGGACTAGCTCTCATAGGCTTAGATGTGAAACAGGGAAATGGACAATGCCCAAAGAACAATGGGAAGAAAGGACATGTACTCTATGCAGCACAGGGGCAGTAGAGACAGAGGAACACTTCATCTATAAATGCTCAAGTTTTTTAGATATCCGTGACAAATACAAAGAAATACTTGGGAACGAGTTTATGGCAGATTTATTTGAAGACAATAAAATAAAAAAAGTTAGGGAATTGCTAACACAAATCAGCAGAAGAAGGAACAACCTTCTCAAAGATATTAAAGATCATATGATATGATTTGAGTAATTGTAGTAGTAGAATACAAATACCTGTACATAGACTTTCATGACAAACTTAATTGGAATACATGTAAGATGAAAAGAACTCAAAGTGGTTGGAGAGCACTATATGCACTTCAAAACAAGTGTAGGAATGCCGAGTTGTGGGACTGGAAGACCACCAAGGTCTTATTTGGCCTACTTGTTACACCGGTTCTATTGTATGGTTGCGAGGTGTGGGCTAGTGACACAACAAATGCAAAATGGAGACAAATAAAAAGGATTCAAAAATATCTAATCACAAACTTTCTCAAAATTAAGGACACAACCCCTTACGAAATTATTCTAATTCTAGCTGAAACTGGAATGTTCCCTTTAGAAGCAATTGCTATGACCAAGTTGTTATGTTACTTGAAAAAAAACAAAAAACATGATAAATGATAGATGGCCTAAGGCAGCTAGGGACGAAGAGTTGCATAGGCGAAAGAATACACGGATGAAACAAAATCAGAAATGGATGAAACGTTGGGAAATCAACATAAATGAATGCCCAAATGTCAACAAAGACATAAAAAATTATGTGAATGAAAAGTTCAGAAGCGGAATGTGGAAAAATGCAGGCAGGAAAAGACAATATTAGATTGCAAATTTTAACCCAACGTATGACAACAAGGAAAAAGCGTATATAGGCGCTGAAATCAAGTGGACGGAAAAAATACTCATTGCTCAAATAAGGACTAGCTCTCATAGGCTTAGATGTGAAACAAGGAGATGGACAACGCCCAAAAAACAATGAGAAGAAAGGATATGTACTCTATGAAGCACAGAGACAATAGAGACAGAGGAACACTTCATCTATAAATGCCCGAGTTTTTTAAATATCCGTAACAAATACAAAAAAACACTTGAGAACGAGTTTATGGCAGATTTATTTGAAGACAGTAAAATAGAAAAAGTTGGGAAATTGCTAACACAAATCAGCAGGAGAAGGAACAACCTTCTCAAAGATATTAAAGATCATATGATATGATTTGAATAATTGTACTTCCATATTTGAGGTCCCATAGGCCATATTTGGGTCTCGCGAACGTAATTAAAATCTTTCATTTCATATGATTTGATTAATTGTACTTCCATATTTGAGGTCTCATAAACCATATTGGTTCTCATAGAATTAATTAAAATCTTACTTTCATTCATTCAAACAAAAGCAAACTATAATGGGTAACTTTTAGGAAGAAACAACAAAATATGAATGTCTAACGTCCCGGCACGACAAGATTAATCAAAGACTAACAAAGCCATTGGTATAGTTCAAATAACTAAATCCAACCGAGCTCAATTCAGAACAGTCCATAAAACACACCAGGCCAACTGTCGAACCTTGGGGACTCCAAAATCCACGTATGGCGATGCATGGCCACACGAGAGCTTCCCAAAATTAAAATTAAATTTAAACCTTAAAACAAAAACAATATTTTCGATAATAATCTGGCCATTACTATCTTCTGCAATTCTTGATCTATAATGCGCTCACAGCCCTCTGTTGGAAAAAAGTTAAGGGGATAAGAAGCAATGACGAAACCGTCGAAGAAGGATGCTCGCAATGCTAAAGCAGAAGAGAATCCTGAAGATCTCGAGAGGCAGAGGCTCAAAAAGATCGCGTTTAGAAGGGGAATACTCTCCCAGTCAAAAGCTAACCCTACGCGACCGCTGCAACCCTGCAAGCCCATCGTGAAGAGTGATGGAAAAGACATTGTGAAGAAGGGCCATAGGAAAAATAAGTACTTATTTGCCTTCCCATGCCTGGTGGCTCCCGTCTCCGGCGGCAAGATGGGGGAATTGATTCACCTGGACACTAAAAACCCCGTTCTTTACGTTGACTTCCCTCAGGTATGTATGTCAGGTTTGGTTACGACAGTCTGCAATATTATTCTGCGTCTTATATGCTGGTCTTTGCTTACAAGAGTATATGTTCGGGGATCCTGGGAGGAGAACTTTAATTTCAAACTTTCTTCACAGCTTGATGAATTTGGTTAGATTATTATCTTAAGTGAATTTCGTTGTTGGCATCAGTTTGGCTTAAGCGTTTTCTGCACTACAGAGTAGTTTCCTTCTCTTTATTTTGTGAACTTTGCAATATTATGAATAGTGCTGCTTTGTGTTGGGAATTTTGAACTAAGACTGAAAAAACAGAGCTTCAACGCTACAGAATAGTTTTGTCCTCTTTATTTGGAAAGAGAGAAAACAGAAAAAAGCTTTGAACACTGCCGCATAGTTTTCTGTTCTTTATTTTGAACCAAGACAAAACAAAACAAAGCTTTCTGCTGTACAGACTAGTTTGCCTTTGATAGGGTTTTAGGCCTGTCCAATGTTTAATACCTACAGCTTGGTGCATTTTGTCTTTTGTATGCCAATTTTTTTTAAGGACATTCATGTACAAAACCAGTTTCTCTGAAGCCCTGGGAGTAGAGCCTTATCTTCAAACTCTCATCATATTTGGATAATTTATTTGTCTTGTCTTTTTTATGTTAAGCATCTTTTCTGAATCCATAGGAGGAAAACCTTATTTTCATAACTTCCATCACGTCTCAATGATTTGGGCTGAAATATTGCATAAAACGGACCACTACTGTTGAGTATTTACTTGTATTCCATATTTAAACGAGACAACTTAAAATTTTCAAATTCTCATGAAATGTTGGAATTTTAGGAGAGAGCATTCTAATTTTTTATAAATTTATTTACTGTTCATTTTCAAATTTCTGAACTGCAAATAAGAATAATTTATGTTTCAAGAGATTATCTTTGATTATTTGAGTAGGGAAATTGCGTATTTCAAAGCCTTGTGCACTATGTAATAATTTCCGATCTTTATTTTTTAGGTTTTACACTATCTGAAGTAGTATTGCTCTATGTTCATATGGCAGGGGAGGTTGAAGTTCTTCGGCACAATCATCTATCCCAAAAACAAATATCTCTCATTGCAGTTCCCAAGAGCATCCGGCAATATTGTCTGTGAGGATTCTTTTGATAGTATGGTAAGTACGGACAGCGAAATTTTCTTTTAGTAGTTACATAATGGTGAAAGATGAATAAATATTATCACCAGATGTAGTTACATAATGGTGAAAGATGAATAAATATTATCACCAGATGTGAGTTAAAAATCATGGCAAATTTTAGTTAAAATGAGGGGAAAATATAGAGCATTGGCATAGTATTGTATTATAGTGATTTTTTCAGCAAAGTGCATGTAGTATGAAGTACGAACACAAGTTACCAAGTGTTGCTAACAAGTTACCATGATTCATGCAAAGCTTGGTGGATGTTCAGCTTACAGAGCCTTTTAATCTTTACTTGTTCTAAAATTCTGCCAAATCTTACACCTGTTTATGCCATTTTGAGCCAATGCAATAAAAAGTCAAAATAGGTGACATTGAAGACCATAGGAAAATAAATGAGTAGTGTGACATGATTTGCATTGTTGCCCATATAACCATCATACTGCCATGCATAGTTGAGAAAATCTGCAAAAAATCCCGATTTTGCCGATTTTTTCCCGATTCATAGGCTAGCTGATTTTTTCCGGATTTTGCTAATTTTTCCCGAAAAATTCTGAAAATTCTGATATGCATGAAAAAATCTTTTTTTTCAATGAAAATTTGCATGTTCAAATGCCGACTTTTTGCCGATTTTTCCCTTTATTTTTTGTCGATTCCCAATTTTTTCCTGATTCTTTTCCATGCCGATTCCGATTTTCTCAACTATGCTGCCATGCATTGCATGAATCCAGTAATGCAACTGTTTTTCTTTTCTTATACATGGCTTAACTGCAACTGAGTAAAGTTATTGTTTATAATGAACCAAGAGGGTGCTAGCACAACAAGATTGGTTCTACCACAATTATATAATGTGCAGCTAGGCAGTCCTGCTAAAGAAAAAGTCATCTTTTAGAATTAGGAGTATTCCATAGTTGACAGTTCTGGCTCGACATGGCACAAGTGTGTAAAACCTTGAACTTTTTGTGTGAAGCAAACTGGTTTGTACTGAACCTGGTAAAAACTTCAATAGAGCAAAATTACAAGAGGCCATAAACGAATGGATATATTTTATTTAAGGATCTAAACTACAGTCACTGCCAAAATGCAAAGTATTATTGGGGTTTTGAAGGAGTCAAGGACAGAATAGAGAGGTATAGAGGGGAAGGGAGGGAGAGGCTCAGATTGATGAGTGTCGTCTAATCCTTCACCATTTAATCAATATGTGTCAAATCCAAGGCGGTGTCCATGGCTGTATGCGAGAGTAGGGTATAACAGACTGTTATTCAGATCCTTTAGTTCATAGCTCTTATTGATGGGACAGTTAGTATTGGGGTGTTTTTGGTTTTCCTATGAATGTACTAAAAATGCTAAAATACTGCCTCTGACAGAAACATAAATGATCCTAAGTTATGAAAAACTAAAGAAAAATGCATGGAAATAAAGAAAATCCACTCTTACTGCAGAAAAGCAAAGCTATACTACTGAAGACTGAGAATTACAAATTGAAATGGCTGAAAGTAAATCGAATTCCTAATGAAATCATCACACATTTTGTAGGAAAGATAATAGAATTGAAATGTTTATAATTGCAAAACCTAATGTCAATAGAAATTCTGGAAATGCTGCAAATCTGAAATGTGTTAAAAACAGAAAGAAAGATTTGATCTATGCAATAACCTAAGAAAATTACAGAACCTGTCAGTTTCCTGCTGTCCTGCTGCAGCCAGAATAAGCAGAATTCTGCCAGAAGAAAAGTCCTCCCCTGGGCCTGGAAGTGGCCCTTGCTTCCAGCACCAAAGGAGGCAAGTAAAACCTTTCTAAGCTGACTAACTATTCACACTTAACTCAGAATAAGACATGAATAATGATGCACTCTTTTATTTCATCAAAACAACATTATAGTTTTGCAGGGAAAACCTTTCTAAGCTGACTAACTATTCACACTTAACTCAGAATAAGACATGAATAATGATGCACTCTTTTATTTCATCAAAACAACATTACAGTAATGTAGGGAAAACCTGCAGAATACTGAATTACTGCAGCAAATTACAGAAAATCTGATTTATGCTACTCACACCTATTTTCTACTTCTTCTCCTCTCTATTACGCTCAACCAAATGGGAGTGCTTATTTATTCTAAACAAAACATCTTGCAGATAAGGTTTATAGCTATAATTTAGGTTTGTTACAACAATTTTAGTCCAGGTCTTCTCTTGAATCCAGGGTTTGAACCCTTCAATCCTTATCCTCTTGTAGTGCTGGAGCGTTCCCAAGTGAGGAACAGATGTAGATTTGGATAAGGTATCTCTTGAAACAGCTCAACCACCATTTTCTCCTTCTTTCAACAGCATATTTGAGCAGTTTAGACTGTCTGCGCTCATTCCGGAGTTGTTTCGGAATATCAGGCGGCAGAATAGGAAAACTGCTGTGTTGTCTTCAAAGGTTTGTATGACTGGTTGTAGCGGCAGATATGGCTTCTTTGGACACCCAGGAGACTAGTTCCATCCTTGATTTGAGTTGGGGCGGACAAATTCCATGCCATGTTGTAGAAATACAGCTGGCTGGAATTTGTATGACAAAGTCCAGTCTATCCTGCACAGTTTTCATCCTGACAACTTTTTGGCGCTAACAATTAATTTAAACAGGTGCATAACGGTGGAATACATTGTGGAAGACTATAAACCTTATACACAGATTGCCTAAAGAGAATAATATCCTAATTAATGCAGAATTATAATCAGATTTCAGCAAAAACATGAATAAAGCAGTAAAAACAGAGTATTTGCAGTTTCCTATTTCTCATGCAAATATTACTACATAATGCATAATTATCCAAAATTAACATGAATCCACATCACAAATAATGCCAAATGAGTCTTAAAAGTATTCAAAAGAAGTCTTTGAATGTGGCAATTCAGTGCCTCATCATAGATGGTCCATGGGAGTCACCAAATAACTCTGGAGGGATATTTTCCTTTTTCTTTCAATCAAACAACCTTTTTGCCTGTCTCTGCCCCTAGTGTGTTTCTATTTTTGGATATACTATTGTGCTGAATTCAAGACTAATACTTAAGGACAGATACTGTTGGTTTCACTTTGAACAGAGAAGCCATTTGTTTTTGATTAAAGTTAAAGTTTGTTTATAGGAAGAAGCAGAAAGAAATTCATCAAAACGTAAAATGATTTGATCTCTCAAGGATCTCAGATCAAATCAGTTTTGTGTGATGTTATAAATTGGATTTTCCAGTCAGTTCACAAAGCATAACAAAGGTGTAAGTTCAAAGCTGAAACAATTGTGATGGGCAATTTATTAGCAAGGCCCAGGAAAAAGCCAAATCGGCAAATAATCAGGAAAAAGACCGGTAAAAATCAAATTTTTTCCTAAGTTTTAAATTATTGGCAATCTTTTGAAAATATTGGCTAGTCGTGAATAAATCAGGAGGCTGGAAAAAAATTGCGATATCCATAATAATCACGAATTTTTGAAGTTTTTTTCAACACTGGGTGTAATAATGCTCTTTGCAGGTTGTATTTTCTGATGTCTGGTGGATTGGACCAAAGGAGCAAAACCCTGAAGAGTTGCGACTAGATTTCCCAAAGGAACTAAGTCAGGTTTGGTAGTTGCTTTGTAAATATTGAATATCAACAAAAGATGTTAGAAAGAGATCTTGTTTCCCTGTTATTTGGCTGAAGTTGTTAACATTTGTTTATGTGTCAAGGAAAAGCATGGAGAGTTTGACTTTAAAGGTGGAGCTGGCATTGTTTCTGATCATAAAGATAGTGCTAGCCCAAAACCTCCATCAAAAGAATGTGATGAGCCGGTAACTAATGATACTGACTCAGAGCTGGATGCATTGCAAGATACTGAGGCTGTGAAACCCCATTCCAGAAAGTCTACTCCAAATCGTTCGAAGGAGGAATCAAAGACACCAGTGCGTTCATCTTCAAGGACAGCTGGGAAGACATACAAGTATATGGACTGTTTTTTAATGCTTGTTCTTAGCATGTTTCTGTGATGTTATTTCAAATAATGCATATACTTTTTATTAGAGACTATGTTTGTTGAAGGTGGAGAGTCCATCAACAATCAAGTATGGTAGCTTTACTTTTAGAGTGGTTTTGCCATTATGCTTATATAGGTTTGTAGATTCTCCTTCCGAAGATGATCTATCAAGCACTAGAAGTGATTCCAGTTCGTCAGACTTGGAAGAGATGCCTAAGGCAAAGAAACAGAAAGTGAATCGTAATCTTGGCAATATGCTTGGTAAGATAATTCTCAGTGCTTTTTAAGGTGGAATTTCTGATGTCTGCAATGCCATTAAAGTTCAGGAAAGAACTTGCAGAATTCTTTTGCTTAGATTAAGCTTTTGATAGTAATTTGTTAGTCATCTAAATTTGTTTAAGCCTTTTGTCATGAATCTACTCTTCTTCCTTGATGGGTGGTTTTACAGAAGAAGCAGCAAAAGACTCTGTTCCTATTTTGCCCAACAGTGGAATTGACAAAATCAATGAAGTATTGGCCTCCAATATCCAGAATGCTTCTACCTCTGCTTCGAAGACTCCATCACGAAGGAAAACTAAAGCAAGTGCAACCCAATCGGTGAGTGTGGCAACTACAGGGACTCTTGTACAATCCAGTTTGTCTTCCTTCCTGCGCCAATCGGAGGAGAAGGTGATGTTTACTTGTTACCATGTTATTTATGATTTCTCACTTTTGCTTCTAGTCTTACTGCTATGTATTCTTTTTGATTTGTTAAATATAGTTTAAGTTTTTATACTTATGTGTTTATGACTTGTAAATTTGCTTTTCAATTGTAAAGCTATTATGGGCCTTAAGTGTTCTTTTCAGTACAAGCATCGATAAGGAACAACAGACTATCCATGCATATCCATTTTCGCATGTATCATGTAGAGACAACCTATAAAAGGAGGAACATTATAATAGAAATAAGAGCATCAAGAGGTTCATATATACATGCTAAAAGGCACCACCAAGTGCAAAGACGCTGAATAGGTTGGCAGTGACTTGAAACAATAATATGTTGTTAACCAGAGTACTACGTTCTACATTTTAAGTGTAAAACTATACTTTGGGTCTTAGTGTTTTTTTGTATAAGTGTGTGTAAGTGTCAATAAGGAACATGTAACTATCCGTGCATATCCATTTCCACAAGTATTTCACAGAGACAAGATTATGCATATAAGAATGTGATGGTAGGAATAAAAGAGTAAGAGATTCATATATACATGCCAGAAAGTACCACCATGAGCAGCAAAGCTGAGATAACATGGTGGTGAATCCTCAAAACCATAACTAAGTTGTTAATCAAAGTTTTTATTTCTAAGTGCATCTTGACACTCCAAATATGCTTGCCTCAAAAAATGGGCTCCACTGTGGGCTGGCATTTTTTTTTTTTTTTATTTGTGGAAAACATCCCAAAAGGGATGCCACTTTCGGGTAAGACCCAAGGAGGCAGGGGTATCCATTCCGCCAAAAACGCCCAGGACTCGGACCTGGCCTACCACCTTTGACATACTCAAGGAGCAAACAAACACACAAAACCAATTTAAAAATAAGTAAATAACAACAAAAATAATAAAATAAAATAAAAAACATGCTCCTTGAGTGTGTCAAAAACAAAAGCACAACCAAACACGCACAATAAGATAAAAGAAACCACAACACAAACCACATAGAAAAACACAAGAACCACATAACAAAACACAAACAAGACAAAAACAAAACACTACAAAGACATAACCCAAAAAAAACATGAAAAATAAACACAACCAAAACCTAAAAAATAAAAAAATAAAATAAAAATAAAAATAAAAAACAACCAACAACAGACAATAAACAAAAACAAAAAACATAGAAAACACTCACACATAAAAACACGAAATAACACAAACAAAGAGAAACCCAAGAACAAGAACGAAAAAAACACAAGAACAATAACAAAAAAAAAAAAAACAAAACAACAAAAACACAAGAACAACAAAAAACAACACAAAGAACACAAAAACAAAACAAAATCAAAAACCCACCCACCTTAAAAAACTAAACAAAAAAAACAAAAAGAAAAAAGAAATAAAAAATGAACAAAACAATGACCTATCTAGACCAGAAGACTATTAAGGCAAGAATCAACAGAGGAAACAAAATAAAGAATAGAATGAGCTAGGGAACTAAAAAAACTGAATGAACCAAAGAGAAGCAAAAAAAAAAAAAAGAAAGAAACTAGGTACCTTCAGAACTGGAGCCATCCAAAGAAATGATAGAAAGAAGAGCTTCCCTAATTTGAGAAGCCCACCATATAGGAGGGTGGCCATAACAAGTAAGATCACCTTTGTCCAAAGCCCAATTAGCTAAAGCATCAAGCACTCTTGTTTTGATCTCTCGACCACATGATTGTAATCAACTTTCAAAAATCCCATCCTGGATTAACCGAATCTTCTCAATAATTCTTTTTATTCTCCAATCCACCTTATGATTCTTAGAAGGATTCTTCAAGAGATTAATCATAAGTTGAGAGTCGACTCAACTAACACCTTTTCCCATCCAACCTTAGTAGCCTCCTCGAAGGCCTCTCGAGGATACCATACCCCTCAAAGAAGGTTATTGGAAAGAATACCCAAATTCTCAAGCAAAAGTAAAAACCAGGGAGCCATCCGAAAGTCTACCAATTCCTCCCACATCGGCTTTTCCAGGGTTCCCTCTAGAGGCTCCATCAGGATTGACTTTTCCAAAATCCTTAGGAGGAGGTTGCCAATTTCTATTCCTATCCATCTTACTAATACTCACATTCCCTTTAAGTTGGTTGCCCTTAGAAGGTTTAATCTTCAATCTTTGCATCACTTGATCCCATCTTTGGTGGGAGTTTTGGGGGTGATTAAGGAGATGATGGACCGATTCAACTAAGTTGGCTATGGTCTTTTGCCAAATATAGTGAATATCCTTCCTATCTTGATTAAAAATTCGGTTGTTCCTTTCATTCCAAATATTCCAAAGAAGAATGGTAGAACCCATCCAAACTAACCGCCTAATAAAATGATCAACACCCTCTTGATTAGGCCAATCCCTCCAAAGCTGTTCAAAAGTAAAAAAATTGGACCACTGTAAGCCAAGTAAAGTGGCCATTCTCCTCCACAGCTCAGAGGCTAAAGTACACTCAATAAAAATATGGTTGATATTTTCTACATTCTCTTCACACATTTCACATCTAAAAGGGCCATGAAAACCACGCTTCATAAGTTGCTCACCAATAAGCACCCTACGATGCAATAAAAGCCAATTAAAGAACCTCACCTTAGGCCACAGCTTTTGAGCCCACAATCGAGAAAAGATGTCGAAGAATGGTTGGGATTAGTATGGCATAAGGTCAAATAACCTTGAGTAACTGAATACTCACCCTTAGTAGTGTTGTTCCATCCAAAATAATCTTTTTCATGGGACCAAGAGAGGGATCTCATATGAAGGATGCCTTGGATATCTTGTCTTTGCCTTTCTGGGGATTTGAATAGGCCACTCCTCAATAGGGATCCAATATCTACCAACCTTTGAATTACCAAGTATGGTACCGACAATAATTAGCCACCTTTATCCAATTAGCTCGGTGAAGCTCCTCCATCCAAGGCCTCCAATCGGGAAACCGAGTTATCAAAGGCTTGTGACCATCCCAAGAATCTGTCCAAAAATTTGCATGTTGACCATTATGAATGATCCAAAATAATTAGCATTAAGAACTCGCTAAAATGGGAGAACCTTTGGTAGGAAGTTGATAGCGAACAAGGTCTTCAGGACTTTTGTTCTCAGCATATTTAGCACGGAGATTATTGGCCCAAAGAGCATTGGGGTTATGCAACATCCTCCAATATAATTTAGCAGCTAAAGCTTTGTTGTTATTAATTGAAGACCGTAATCCTAACCCCCCTTCACTCTTAGGAAGACATAAAGTATCCCATTTCACCAAGGCCCATTTTCTTTTCTCCTTAGTACCACTCCAAAGGAAACGATGACTGATTTGATCCAATTCTCGAAGAACAGCCTTTGGGATATTCAAAACGGAAGAAACATAAATAGGAATAGCTTGAAGGACTGATTTTACCAAGGTGATTCTACCCCCAAAAGAAAGCCACTTGTTGGTCCACTTTCCAATTTTCTTCTTGACTTTGTCCAACAACCAATTCCAATCTTTATTTTTCTGCCTTTGAATATTTATGGGAATACCTAAATAAGTGATTGGAAGAGAGGTCTTCTTATATCTTAGTTTATCCAAGACCATGGATTCCTCGTCTAGCAGAGCAGTTGAAAGAAAATAACTTTAGATTTGTCTTCATTGATCAACCGCCCAAGTAGCCTTAGAAAAACAGCTAATGATTTGCTTAATATTAGAAGCTTCCTTAACCGTAGCTTTACCTAAAAGAGTAGAGTCATCCACAAATTGAAGATGAGAGATAGGTCTAGCTCCATGAGCAATGGTAACTCCCTCAAGGGTTTTGTTTTCCCTCTTTTTGGTTATAGTCCTACCCAAGCATCAAGCAAGAATGATGAATAAATAAGGGGATAGCGGGTCACCTTGCCTAATACCTCTGGAAGCTGGGAAAGACCGAGAAGGCCTCGCCATTGATAAGAACTAAGTAGGAAACTCGAAGAGATACATCCCATAATCCAATCCATCCAATCCTTAGAGAAACCAAATTGCCTCAAAACTTTGATAAGGAAGTGCCAATCCACTCGTCATAAGCTTTGGATAAGTCTAACCGAATGAACATGGAAGGAGAATTTTGCATATCCATGGAATGGATGGCTTCCCGAGCAAGAACTATCTCATCTACTATTTGACGTCCTTCCACATAACCCCCTTGCTCGGGGAAATAATCTTATGCAAAAGAGGCTTCAACCTTTCTCGCCATGATTTTAGTAATGATTTTGAGAAGAACATTACATAAAGCAATAGGTCTAAAAGCTGAGATATGATCAACCTCTTGAGCTTTTGGAACAAGAGTAATATAAGTTTTATTGATAACCTTCAAAATTTCTTTGGCTTTCCCGGCTTCTTCCACCACCTCTAATAAATCAACATGAAGGATATCCCGTAACTCTTGGTAGAACTCAATAGGAAAACCATCGAGACCTGGGGTTTTCCCTTTTGCATTTTAAAAACTACTTGTTGAAGCTCATTGATAGTAACAGGAGCAATCAAAATAGAGTTCTCCTCGAAAGTGATAAGAGAAGGGATTGCTTGAAGAACATTATCTTGTGAAGCTGAGTCAAGGGGAGTAGAAGCAAAAATATTGGAAAAGTAATCAACAACAATAGAGTTCATGCCATCCCAAGTATAAACAACATCTCCGTAATCTGATTTTAAGGAAGAAATAAAGTTGTGAGATCTTCGAGCTAGAAGAGATTTGTGGAAGAAATTTGTGTTTCGATCTCCTTCTTTGAGCCATTGAATTCTAGATTTTTGCTTCCATAAGATTTCTTCTCTTTTTTCCCATTCCTCTAACCGAGTTGTGAGTTTAATTTCATCTCGCACTTCTCTTCTCTCGTGAGGCCATCTAAACGGATTTTCTTATTCAAATTTTCAAGATGAGCAATAACTTCATGTTTTTTTTTATGAACATCCCCAAACTCTTTCCAGCTCCAAGTCTTGATTTTGGATTTAATGTATTGCAGTCTTTTGGCAAAACAGAACATCTTAGTCCCATGCCTAGGTTTACCTTCCTTCCACCATTGTTGCACATGAGGTCTCGAAGGAAATGTCTCTAAGCCACATTAATTGAAAACGAAAAGGAGAGAAACTCACATTGGTTTTCCACATTTCCACCATGATCGGCCAATGATCCGAACCAACATTATTAAGAGTCTTCACTTTAGGAATGTGACCATGGATTAAGAAATTTTCAGAGAGCAAAAACCTATCCAATCTCTCCATTATACAAGCTAAGCCTTGCCTCTCGTTAGACCAAGTCATAAGGCCATTATCTTGGTTGGATATCCACAAGATGGAGGTTTGCAATATATTCGCTCATGAGGTCATTGCTTTTGTCCAAATTTCTATTTCCCCCCTTTTCTCATCCAGAGAGAGGATGGTATTGAAATCTCCTCCGATCAAGATCCAAGCTTTAGGAAAATGAGAGATAATATGAGTAATATCCTTCCACTGTCTTCTTTTTTCCTCCAAAGAAGTCAGAGCATAAATAAGTAATGCAGAGCATAATCTGGTTGGAATGTCTACTTTGAATAGCTATAGCCAACAAACCCCAACCGCCAACCATATGGTGAATAACTACCTCTTTTGGATCCCAAAGACAAGCAATGCCACCCGAAGTCCCTTGGGAACCGAGGGAAACCACTTTTCCAACTGGCCAAATTTTACCGGCAATTAAGTCCATATCCTCCATTGACATCTTTGTTTCTTGAAGGAAAACAAGATGTGGATGATTTACCCGAATCATTCTTCTAATTTCATTTTGTTTTGAAAGACTCCCTTTGAGTCCTCTAATATTCCAAGTGATGATCTTCATTAATACTAGGGCTAAAAAAGTTGGGAAGGGCATTAATCTTACCTTCCTCTACAAGCTTTTCACCTTCTTTTACCATATGATATTGATTGGTCTTGCGACCTACTTTTTGATTAGAATCCATCTTCAATTTTTTTTCCCCCGTTTCTTGACTTATTCCAATTGAATCTGAGATGGCTTCTAACCTTGAAGAATGCTCGTACACAGCCAAAATTTTACTAGATGGTTCAACGGAGTCTATATTGGGACTCGCATTATTTGAAGTTTTGACATTTGAAATATTGTTTTTCTTGTGTAAATTTTCTCCTTTTTTTTTTCTCGTTGAAAACCTTTGATTTGTTGGTTTGTCTTCGAGTTCTTCCCTTCATATTTAAATTGTGTTTCTAAGATTTCAGTTTCCATTATTTCCTCTTCCTCACTTGGGACATCATTTGTGGAAAGGATTTCAAACATATTAGCAGATGACTTTGATTGATCCTTCATAACTGGTTTTTTCTCGAGTGTTCTTCTTCTTAGGTATTTGGAAACCTGCTGAGTTTATATCTTCTTTCTTTTGATCATGAATTTTATTTGGGCAAGCACTGGCCAAATGACCATATTCATGGCAAATTCTACAACGAAAAGGAATGTTCTCATAGTCCACTACTTGCTCCCAAGTGTCTTCCCCAAATTGTAATGTGATCTTTTTAGGTAGGGGTTTGTCAAAATCCATTAAAACACAAATCCGAGCATAAATAATATGTTCAAAATTTTGAGTACAATCAGCAATCATCATAAAAGTTCCTAAAGAGTTTCCAATTGAAGAAAAAATAGTAGGATTCCAAAATTCAATAGGGAGGCCAAAGAGTCTAACCCACACGGGAGCTATAGAAGGCATCTCTTCTTCGGCTTTAAATTTAGTATGCCAGGGCTTCATGAAAACCCCCGCCCTTCCAAAAAACCAAGGACCCCCTTGAAAAGTTTTCTCTCTATCTTCATTATTAGCAAATAAAACAAGAAAATAACCATTTGGATAAATAGAGATTTGTAACTCACCTTTAGTTTTCCAGCTTTTTGCAGCCCAGACTTTGAAAGCGGATAGACTCGGACGAAAACCCACGAACCGACAAATTAGTCCTCTTTTTTCCAAATCTTCAATGCCGATCGAATGTTACCCATATCAAGCTTAACAATAGGAGTTCCATCAACCGCTTTAAGACATCCTGACTCCGTTTTCCTGGGATCAATCTTAGGCATTCTTAGAGGTTTATGGGAAGCCCTAATATTGATATTAGCATTGGGCCGAGGCTGTCCACCACGAAGGGCATCCCTAAAATTCATTTTTGGGACCGAGTCTTCGAAATTCTTACCCTTGATAGGGGTTTTCACAAGTAGAATTATTTTGTGGGTGCACCTTAGCACCGGATTCACTTGAGATATGAGCCATTTTTTGATCAACCGCTTGAAACTTGTTTCGTGATCTCTTTAATCCTTGCCCTAGACGCCGTGGAAAGGTATGGTTTTCACTTTTATTTTGTGCAGCAAATTGGAAGCCGTTGTCACTCAAGTTCACAAGTATGATCTCGTTGAAAGACAAATTTCTAACCCATCTTGTATCCCCCGCAACATTTCCTGCTAAAATATTGAGCATAAACCACAAAAATATTGGCCGCTAGGGCCCGAAGGCCCTAAAAACCAACCTCTCGGAGCTGCTTGCACTCAACCCGGATGAAACCCTCGCATAGCCGCTTGCCAAATATGTCGTTCACACATAGGGATGCGCTAGGATCTGTGTTGCTCCAAATGATATGAAAATTGGTGGAGACGTTCTAGGGTTTTTCAGGCATCTACCCTCAAAATTTCAGCTCAATCCGAGTCCGGATGAGTGAGATATGGCCGAAACGAGTTCGGCAGTTTGGGCAGTCCTGCGAAAAACGTCTCATCTATCTTTTCTACTTTCCTTCTCAGATGGAGAATATCTTTTTCGGAAAAACTTTCCTGTGGGCTGGCATTTATAACTAAGATTCTGGAGGAGTTAGCTGCTCTGTACTGGGATTTTTAACCTATAATTGGTTGGTGTTACCTTACATTATTGTTATAATACCGTGCAAACTATGCTCCTCTATGAGATTGTATGTGGCATAGTGAGTAGATTTGTTGCATTTGGTTTGGTTCAAGTGGTAGATGTCTATATAAGGTAAAGGTACTATGAATCTGTGTGATGAAAATAATTATGAAGATAATTAGGATAATCATGAAAATAATGGCACTTGTCATGACACCTCATTTATGAGCTTTGAGCTTTGGGATAATCACCCATTGTTAGCTTTGGAATTATCTTTAGTGATATTTAGTCATCACCCTTTGTTAATATCGGGTTTATTACTTTTTATAGTTATAGGTATTTCCTTTGTGATTTGTTTCTTCGGGTTTATTACTTTTTATAGTTATAGGTATTTCCTTTGTGATTTGTTTCTTCTTTACTATTTGTGTGCTCGTATCATTTGGTGTTGAAGCCTTCAATTAGACCTTTTTTTTGGGTGGGTTTCTGGGGGAGGTGGAGGTGGAGGTGGAGGGGAGTTGCTCATCCTCTTAATCCATCCACTTTTAGTAAGGCAATTATTATACCGTTGTATTGGTAGATCCCAACTGATATATATATCCCAACTGATATATATATATATATATATATATATATATATATATATATATAAGCTCAGCATGTTTTTCTTTCAAGCTTTTTGGAAGCACAACAAAAATATTTTGTGCACAAGTTTCTATTCTACTATTTTAGGCTTCCTCCCTATTTCAAGGAGTTCATTTGACTCATAAGACAGATTGCTCCACTTTGAAGGCTTATCCATCCACAGTGCCTTCTTTGGGCACATTGGCTTTTCATTTTCAAGTGTCAATCTGTTTTCTTTTATGAGTGTTGTCCACCTCAAATACCAACACTTTTAGGGGACAGCTGTATTTTTATTCTTGTGATATTCTATACACATTTGAAGCAGACCTATTGTTTATGAGAATTTATTTTTCACAAAGGCTTCCTTCAATACTTATCACATGTCAAGTCTTTCGCATCATCCACAATTGCACTGCCAAGATCTGTCACATCATCAATGATTGCAGCCTCAACATTGTCCAAAGATTTACTGTTGGATTTAATTTGTTTTTTGTGTTCACATTGGAGTCCAATGCTTTGTGTGATGGGAGGAATGAAGAGGATAATTATGAAGATAATTAGGATAATAATGTAAATAATGGCCCTTGCCATGCCACTTCATGTATCAGCTTTGAGATTATCACCGATTGTTAGCTTTGGAATTATCTTTAGTAATCCTTGAAATCATCACTCTATGTGAGCTTTGGGATTATCATAATGATACTTTGTGGTTATCTCTCTTTATAATTATGCCTATCATGATTAGTACAAGACAAGTTCTCTTTTCCTCTATTGTCTGTTTCTTCATTTCTCTTAGTGTGCTCATATCACTGTGCTTTCAGTTTTCTATTTTAAGCTTTCATCATAGAGATTGCTTTTTGGAATTTGGTATTCCTTTTCTACAATTTATTATAACTGACCTATCGTTTATTTTTACAGTTAGTGTTTTTCAACTTAGCTAATTTAGCTTCATGCCTTGATTCCATGAGCTGATAAAACTCAAAATAGAAGGACATTTCCTTTGCAATAACAGTGAATGTAGTGTTAGGTTTTGATTATATGACAGTGTGTTCCTTTTATTTTGCAAAGCTTTTAAGTAAACACAGTATGTATTTAAGATTTTAACTTCCCACTGTCCATATATTGAGAAAAAAGTTGTTTCTGAAAACAAACTGTCTGGCAACAATATAAAATTGGCCTTGCATACATAGTTATCAGGCAGCAATATTTACTTAAAAAGAGGATGGAAAAAAAAAAAAACCTAAATCCGAAACCCTAGACTAGGGTTTAGGGTTTAAAGTTTAAATCATAGTTGAGAAAATATTTAAAATATGCTGATTTGAGCCAATTTTTTCCGATTCACAACCTGGCGGATTTTTTGCCAAAAATTGTTATATGCATGAAAAAAGCTTTTTCAATGAAAAATTGCATTTTCTTCGGTTTTTTCAATGAAAAAATGCCGATTTTGTCCCCGATTCCCGATTTTTCCCCGTTTTTCCAAGCCGATTCCGATACGATTCCGATTTTCTCAACTATGGTTTAAACTTCAAAGTTCAAACATTAACAGCTGAAAAATGGGCTTGCATACATAGTTATCAGGCAGCATTAAGCAATATTTACTTAAAGGGAGAAAAAAAACCCTAAACCCAAAACCCTAGACTAGGGTTTAGGGTTTAAAGTTTAACTTGAAATATTGATAGCTGATAAATGGGCTTGCATACATTAGGCAACAATATTTAGTATTTACTTAAAAGGAGGAAAAAAACCCTAAACCCGAAACCCTAGACTAGGGTTAGGGTTTAGGGTTTAGGGTTTAAACTTCAAACATTGACAAATCACAAAACTATTTGCAAACAGCCCTAATCTAGATTCTATACCTTGTTTCAACTTGGAGAAAAACAAAAGAGTTTTCAAAATATTTTCTTACCTCAGATGAATCCTCTGGGTGGTTGTTGTTGGCTGCCAGATTCTTTCAAACTGCAATCTGCTCTAGGATGCCCTAGCGTGTTTGGATTGGGGTGGTAGCAGGTAGGCAGAGTCTCTTTCTTGTCTGGAAGAGCTTACGTTGAAAAAAGAAGTGAAAAAGTGAAGTTTTTCACTTAATCGGCCGCAACCTCTACCTGTGCGGCTGTGGCTGATTTTTTCAAAAAATCGGCGAAGAATCGCTGATTGGGCGATTCAATGCAATTTGACTTGGCAAATCAGGATTTTGCCAATTTTGACTACAATGGTTTATACCATGTTGCGAATTAAGCATTCAGCATTTAAATTAGTTAAAGGGATATAACACCTATTCATTTGTTTTCTTTGTTCTATTTTGATGATTTTGTGGTGGGATGCAAGCAGTAAACAGGATGTATTACTAATGTAAAATAAAATTTTCAATCCTTTTATTTTTTGCAGAAGTCACAGAATGAAAAGACTCCTTTGGAAGCCAAAGGTTGGTGGTTTTCAAATTTTTGATTAATAACAAAGTTTTTCTGGATTCAGATTTTTAATGTGTACTTGCATATTTCTTGCAATGTATCATCCATTGTTTTATGAACTGTCTTGGTGTTGGCTCTAAAGAATTAAATGTGTTTTTAGGTTCACCTCAAAGGAAGCAATCTACTGATGTCAAGGGAAAGGCCAAAAAGAACAAAGTATGAATAAGCACATATCTTTTTCCTTATATGAAAATAAATGTTTTTGTCTAATATTTTCTTCTTACAACAAATATTGGTAATAATGCTCGTGTTTTTCATATTTTTGTTTATTTTTTTTGCATGCTCTCCAGGCTACAGACGAGAATTTGAGTGATGATGAAGTAAGTATTTTAGGCCTTTTAATAATCTTTTTGTTATATGCATGAAAAAAGTTTTTTTCAATGAAAAATTGCATTTTCTTCGGTTTTTACAATGAAAAAATGCCGATTTTTTCCCCGCTTCCCAATTTTTCCCCGTTTTTCGAAGCAGATTCCGATCCGATTCCGATTTTCTCAACTATGGTTTAAACTTCAGAGTTCAAACATTAACAGCTGAAAAATGGGCTTGCATACATAGTTATAAGGCAGAATTAAGCAATATTTACTTAAAGGGAGAAAAAAACCCTAAACCCAAAACCCTAGACTAGGGTTTAAGGTTTAAAGTTTAACTTGAAACATTGACAGCTGAAAAATGAGCTTGCATACTTTAGGTAACAATATTTAATATTTACTAAGGAGGAAAAAATTAAAAATCCTAAACCCTAAACCCTAGACTAGGGTTTAGGGTTTAAAATTTAAACTTTGACAAATCACAAAACTATTTGCAAACAGCCCTAATCTAGATTCTAAACCTTGTTTCAACTTGGAGAAAAAAAAAAGAGTTTTCAAAAGATTTTCTTACCTCGGATGAATCCTTTGGGTGGTTGTTGTTGGCTGCCAGATTCCTTCAAACTGCAATCCGCTCTAGGATGCCCTAGCGTGTTTGGATTGGGGTGGTAGCAGCTAGGCAGAGTCTCTTTCTTGTTTGGAAGAGCTTACGTTTAAAAAAGAAGTGAAAAAGTGATTTTTTTCACTTAATCGGCTGCAGCCTCTACCCGTGCGGCTGTGGCTGTTTTTTTCAAAAAATCGGCGAAGAATCGCTGATTCAGCGATTCGATGCGATTTGACTTGTCAAATCAGGATTTTGCCAATTTTGGCTACAATGGTTTATACCATGTTGCAAATTAAGCATTCAGCATTTTAATTAGTTAATGGGATATAACACCTATTCATTTGTTTTCTTTGTTCTATTTTGATGTTCTTGTGGTGGGATGCAAGCAGTAAACAGGATGTATTACTAATGTAAAATATTTTTTTCAATCCTTTTCTTTTTTGCAGAAGTCACAGAATGGAAAGACTCCTTTGGAAGCCAAAGGTTTGTGGTTTTCTTATGTTTAATGTTTGTTGCTATTTAAATTTTTGATTAATAACAAAGTTTTTCTGGATTCAGATTTTTAATGCGTACTTGTATATTTCTTGCAATGTATCATCCATTGTTTAATGAACTCTTTTGGTTTTGGCTCTAAAGAATTAAATGTGTTTTTAGGTTCAACTCAAAAGAAGCAGTCTACTGATGTCAAGGGAAAGGCCAAAAAGAACAAAGTATGAATAAGCACATATCTTTTTCCTTATATGAAAATAAATGTTTGTGTCTAATATTTTCTTCTTACAACAAATATTGGTAATAATGCTCGTGTTTTTCATATTTTTGTTTATTTTTTTTGAATGCCCTCCAGGCTGCAGACGAGAATTTGAGTGATGATGAAGTAAGTATTTTAGGCCTTTTAATATTCTTTTTGTTATATGCATGAAAAAAACTTTTTTCAATGAAAAAATGCCGATTTTTTCCCCGATTCCCGATTTTTCCCCATTTTTTCCCAAGCCGATTCTGTTCCGATTCCGATTTTTCTCAACTATGGTTTAAACTTCAAAGTTCAAACATTAACAGATGAAAAATGGGCTTGCATACATAGTTATCAGGCAGCATTAAGCAATATTTACTTAAAGGGAGAAAAAAAACCCTAAACCCTAGACTAGGGTTTAGGGTTTAAAGTTTAACTTGAAATATTGACAGCTGATAAATGGGCTTGCATACATCAGGCAACAATATTTAGTATTTACTTAAAAGGAGGAGGAAAAAAACCCTAAACCCGAAACCCTAGACTAGGGTTTAGGGTTTAAACTTCAAACATTGACAAATCACAAAACTATTTGCAAACAGCCCTAATCTAGATTCTAAACCTTGTTTCAACTTGGAGAAAAAAAAGAGTTTTCAAAAGATTTTCTTACCTCGGATGAATCCTTTGGGTGGTTGTTGTTGGCTGCCAGATTCTTTCAAACTGCAATCCGCTCTAGGATGCCCTAGCGTGTTTGGATTGGGGTGGTAGCAGGTAGGCAGAGTCTCTTTCTTGTTTGGAAGAGCTTACGTTGAAAAAAGAAGTGAAAAAGTGAACTTTTTCACTTAATCGGCCGCAGCCTCTACCCGTGCGGCTGTGGCTGATTTTTTCAAAAAATCGGCGAAGAATCGCTGATTCAGTGATTCGATGTGATTTGACTTGGCAAATCAGGATTTTGCCAATTTTGACTACAATGGTTTATACCATGTTGCAAATTAAGCATTCAGCATTTTAATTAGTTAAAGGGATATAACACCTTTTCATTTGTTTTCTTTGTTCTATTTTGATGTTCTTGTGGTGGGATGCAAGCAGTAAACAGGATGTATTACTAATGTAAAATATTTTTTTCAATCCTTTTCTTTTTTGCAGAAGTCACAGAATGAAAAGACTCCTTTGGAAGCCAAAGGTTTGTGGTTTTCTTATGTTTAATGTTTGTTGCTATTTAAATTTTTGATTAATAACAAAGTTTTTCTGGATTCAGATTTTTAATGTGTTTTTGCATATTTCTTGCAATGTATTATCCATTGTTTTATGAACTCTTTTGGTTTTGGCTCTAAAGAATTAAATGTGTTTTTAGGTTCAACTCAAAGGAGGCGGTCTACTGATGTCAAGGGAAAGGCCAAAAAGAACAAAGTATGAATAAGCACATATCTTTTTCCCTCTATGAAAATAAATGTTTTTGTTTAATAATTTTTTCTTACAACAAATATTGGTAATAATGCTCGTGTTTTTCATGTTTTTGTTTTTTTTTTTGCATGCTCTCCAGGCTGCAGACGAGAATTTGAGTGATGATGAAGTAAGTATTTTAGGCCTTTTAATATTCTTCCTGATGTGTCATTCTTAAAATTTGTGGTATGCTATAAGTTCCAAGTAAGGATGTAAATTCTAAAGATTGGGATTGCAGATTGTGGAAGAAGTGCAAGCCACATCCAAGCAGAGTGGAAGGCGTAAATCTGGTGTGTATTTATCCTCCCCCCCCCAAACCAAAAATAAATTGTTTATATTCTTTTTTGTTGTGGAGTTTTTCTGTGTAAGTTATGATAGGTTGTGGCTGTTAAATTTTAGAATTTGCTATATATATATATATAGATGTTCAACAAGATTTTTACCATAAATCCTAGTTGGCAAAATTTTTAAAACCTTGAGAACTGTAGGTAGGAAGTCTCACCCCATGTTAGCATGAATTAGTGGGTGCTATAATTTTTGGGGTTTTGATCTTTTATGGTTTTTAGTTTATTACTGGAGATAAGCCAATACTTCCAGGGTTTATCTGGACACTGCAAACACTAGGCTGTATGTACCACTGGAACTTCATCTGCAAGTGTTTCCATTTTTAATTCAGTTGTAACCCATCCTAGGAATTTGCTGTTTCGAAGTGGTCATATCTGTGAAAGTGGATTTTAGGTTAATAATTGATGCGTTTGAGTCTGAAGGGTCACTTTTGGGATTGAATCCAAAGCATGACACTGCGTATTTAGAGCATATCTTTTCAATATATTCCAGTGTGGTTGTAAATATAACTTACTTGTAAATATAACTTCAATAAAGTCCTAGTGCAGGTTGCTCGTGGATGGTTTTTCTTTTACTTAACCTATATATGAAGTAGTGATTTGATTGTATTTTTGATCCTCAAATCACTTGAGGTGTTTCTTATACATCCAGAAAAATTTTGCTTGCTTCTTCAAGTAACGGCTCATTTGCCCTTAATATTCATGTTCTAGAATCTAGATCTACCTGTCTATTTTGATATTTAACGCACAAATATATGGACTTGTAAGGATCACACTAATGATGACATGAAATTCAATATATTATACCTTATAGTTGATTACAAAACTTACACCCAACTTGAGGTGTATATATACGTATCTGGTAATGTAATCATGACTTCATTGTAAAGTCCTAGTGCAGGTTGCTCATGGATGATTTTTATTTTACTTAACCTATATATGAAGTAGTGATTTGATTGTATTTGTGATCCTCAAATCATTTGAGGTGTTTCTTATACATCCAGAAAAATTTGCTTGCTTTTCAAGTAACTGCCCATTTGCCCTTAATATTCATGTTCTAGAGTCTAGAACTTCCTGTCTATTATATGAAGTAGTGATTTGATTGTATTTGTTATCTTCAAATCACTTGAGGTGTTTTTTATACATTCAGAAAAATTTTGCTTGCTTCTTCAAGTAACTGCCCATTTGCCCTTAATATTCATGTTTTAGAATCTAGATCTTCCTGTCTATTTAGATATTTAATGCACAAATATATGGACTTGTAAGGATCACACTAATGATGACATGAAGTTCGATATCTTATACCTTATAGCTGGTTACAAAACTAACACCCGACTTGAGGTGTATATATACATATCTGGTAATGTAATCACATGACTTCATTATGAAGTCCTATTGCAGGTTGCTCATGGATGGTTTTTCTTTTACTTAACCTATATATGAAGTAGTGATTTGATTGTATTTGTGATCCTCAAATCACTTGAGGTGTTTCTTATACATCCAGGAAAAAATTGCTTGCTTCTTCAAGTAACTGCCCATTTGCCCTTAATATTCATGTTCTAGAATCTAGATCTTCCTGTTTATTTTGATATTTAATGCACAAATATATGGACTTGTAAGGATCATACTAATGATGACATGAAATTCAATATATTGGACCTTATAGTTGGTTACAAAACTTACACCCAACTTGAGGTGTATATATACATATATGGTAATGTAATCCATGACTTCATCCATATATATACATGTTTATACTTCTTGCGCCTCAATTTTCTTGTTGTAGCCTAAATACCAACAGTAGCATTAGAGTGCCATGCAATCTGGAGGCACTCAAACTAAAAGTAATTGGAGTGTGTGGGGTGAAAGCATGATTGAAATATTAGTAAGTGATAAAAAATTGAAGTTCTAAATTGGTACGACTTTATAGAAACCAAATGAAAAGATGTGATGTAAAAAGAAAAAGCAAAATTTATTAAAGGTTTTGATTGGAGTAAGAAAAAGATTTTGAAGCTATCAAATATATGTTATGGTCTTAGGTTTTAAAATAAAATGAAATGAAAATTATATGGATATCCTCAAATGACCAGAAAAGGTTGATGCATCATGCGACTCAAACATGAAGTATGTTTTACAATAGAAAGTATGAGGATGAAATAACAGAAGCCCTAACAAAATATGGAGTAACTAGGATCAAAGCCTAGAATTAGGAAAATGCAAGATGCGAAAATAGGTGGTAAAGGAGTTAACCTTAGAGCATGTGAATCACGCACAAGTATAAATAGCCAAAAGGGGAGAGCCTCGTTAGTAGTTGAAGATGTAATTTTTAAAGCCATTCCTGGCACTGAATAACTCAAATTTATATTGAAGATAAATCAGGTACAAAATCAAAGTCAACCCCATATGCAGAGGAGTTAATTGTTTAGCTCGGAACAAAATACTATGATATGGTCACATAGAAGTCTGAAAATGAAACTTTGGTGATAGCTTTGTGATTGCAACTAGAAGTCTTTGAAATTAATGAAAATGGAAAATTTGAGAGGAATGGCCCAACAAGCCATAATGGTACAATAAAGGCTTGTAAAACAAATGGTGAAGTTGACCTTGAAGGACAGAAGAATTCCTAAAGAATAAGATATACCATGCGATAGTTGTTTCATCTAGTCACTATAGACTTTATCATCACGTCTTAGCAGTTGCAGGAAAATGTTGAAGTATCCAGGAAAACAAGAACTTGTTAGGGGAATCAGGACAAAGAGATCATGAGATTTCAATATTCAACATGATCAAACACGAAATGGAGACCTGCCTTTATATTTGTTTGTGAACCATTCTGAAGATGAATGACAGCCACAGACAGTATGCATTCGACATCAAGTTTTGCTATTGTGCCACAAAGAATTGTGACAATCTTTCAGGAAATTTATTTTTTGATACCATCAAAGTGCCCATTTTGCTCTGCCAATGTATATAATTACACATCAGAGGAAATTGTTATTTAAAAGTTCGTGTTTTTTCAATCCATGAAATGTTGCTAAGACACCAGATAATTGACTGCACACACAAACAAAGAATTATGAAGGAATTTATACAGAAATCTTTTGTTGATGCCTGCAATTTCTTTAAGAGGGGATGCCATATTTATACAAAAAGAGGGGTGGAACCCTTGCCTGGGTTCCAAGTTACAAATAGAGAGTTGGCCCTTATACTAAGTTCTTAGGTATGTCGAGTGTAACAACTCTTAGGACCTAGAATCACAACTTAATAAAAGATGAACATTATAAGAAAATAACTTGTTACATTACACATACAATATGTTGTGTTTATGTACATACTAAAACTGGTCAGAGTTAAAGGATAGCTTTGCGTGATAGTGTGTTTTAATGGAATATGGCTAATGAGGTTTCTTGGAAAGGAGGAACAACTGTTCTAATGAATTACTAATTAAAGCTTATGATACAGCATAATTCAACAACGAACCATTCAACTTAATCATAGTCATTTTCAAAATCTATTGAAGCCACGATGACCCATTACCTAGGAACTGTAGGCAATTCCATTGCTTCTTGGCTGGTGATCAAACCCACACAAACATATTTCACTTACAGGAAATTAGTATGTGTTTATAAAATATTCTAGAAAGCAGATATTTGAATCTTTCTATGGAAGCCATCATGACCTATTGGTTATGAGAGCAACTCCATTAGTTCTTAAGTAGTCATCAAATCCTCATGAACATATTTTATTTATAGAAAATAATGTGTCTTTATAAAATATTTGAATATTCTTGCATAGCGTCTAAGAAAATTTGAATACACACAAAGAGTGACAGTTTCCCAATCCTTAACCTCCTGCTGGTGAGCATTTTCAAGGATAATTATTTATTAATGTCAAGGCATGGGGTTCCAAATTTGGCAGGCTCAACATACATTGGAGAAGCAAGCTAGTGTCCAATGTATGAACCTTCTTTCAATCAAGGGTAGTTATAGAATCAACTCTCTTTGGAGAGTGAAGGGCTAGTACGAGTCTTTTTCTCGCTTGATGCTTGATCCCCTATGCATGTGGGCAATGGAGATGGAAGGTGAGTCTAAAAATGTTCTCGAGGTGGAGTGAATGCAGTGTAAACTTTATCTGGATAATACGTTGAAAATTCAGTTCATCACACGATGAAGCACATTAGTTTGTACCCTCTTAGTGGGTCACTGATTAGTAGGCGTCAAACTTGACCTCCACATTGTGATTCCATAGATAATTGTAGGTCTTACAATACACAATTGAAGGCGAAGAGAGATTTTCTGTTAATGTTCATAGATGGCGAAAGTAGGCCAATGGGGCTCATTGATAAGAGACAATGCAATGTAGTAACCAAAAAGTACTACAAAAATAAGCTAAACTAGAGTAAAGAATCTAGTGTAAACTACTCTAAAGTGAAACAACTATATGGCATAAAATTACAACCTTGAGGGTTACTGAAAATGGATAAACCCTAACATGCTAAAAGTAATGATTAAGAGATAGAAGTCGAGGTACAACAAAGATAGAAAAGGAGCCCCACTGGATCTAAGTGCCAACATTAATCTATAGTGGGATGTAAAGTAGAAGCATAGTTGTCATCATTAAAAGCTATCTCGAAAGGGCCAACGCAGGATCTAATGATGCTCCCAAGAGAATGGCTAGGACTAAGAGGGCCTTGTTGGATAATCTTGGGAGGACATGGAGTTTGACCCGTCAAGACTCTTCTAGCATCCCTGGCTACATAATCGATATAAGGGGACAAGAATTTGGTAAGCTGTGTCTGTCTACAACTCCTTGGTATGAGAGGGGTGGCCATAACCTGACGCCAATAAATTGCAGTCCTATCCTATTGTTAGTAAGCAGAAAGAACTGAAGCCCTATTAACCACTCTTATATGAAAACAAGGGCACACATATTTGTCATTAACATTTTGGATAGTTGTAGCTTCAAATGAGCGCTTATTACTCTTGACTGTAGAGATAGAGTGAAAGAATGAGGTGATTAGTCGAGTAGTAGTCTATCTCTCCTGTAATTAACACCGGAGAGTGATAGCTTCCTTGAGGTAAAGAGCCAAGCATATTTGGTTAAGATAGCTGAAAAAAGTGGCAGGGTAAAGAGCCAAGCATATTTGGTTAAGATAGCTGAAAAAAGTGGCAAGTGATCCACCTGAGTCTATATACAAACAATAATACCTCCCTCAAATCTCATAATAAACCGGACACCTGAAGATGAAATGTTCCTCAATCTCTACCTTTCTAATAGAGCAAAGACAACATATCCTATCCTCTCAAGGAATATGGTGCTCCATCTTCACCTGCAACTGATGTGAGCATACTTTGAGCTGACCAAGAGGAATCCTAAGGCTGTGTGTCCAATGTCGCTCGACATAATTAGGATGAGTAATAAACAATAATACCTCCCTCAAATCTCATAATAAATAGGACACCCGAAGATGAAATGTTCCTCAGTCTCTACCTCTCTAATAGAGCAAAGATGACATATCCTATCCTCTCAAGGAAGATGGTGCTCCATATCCACCTGCAACTGATGTGAGCATACTTTGAGCTGACCAAGAGGAATCCTAAGGCTGTGTGTCCAATGTCGCTCAACATAATTAGGATGAATAATAATGCCATTCTCAATGTCCATGGATGGCCAAGTAGGCCAATGGTACTCTTCGAGAAGAGCTATTACAATGCATTGTAGTAGCCAAAAAAGCACTTCGAAAATAAGCTAAACTAGAGTAAAGAAACTAGTATAAACAACATTGAAGTGGGACAATTGTATGGCATAAAATTATAGGCTTAAGGGTTACCCAAAATAGATAAACCCTACCTAATGATGAAGGAAGAGCCATTAGTCAAGGTAAAAGAGAGAGAAAGGAGCTCTAGTGGATCAAAGCACCAATACTAATCTATAGAGGCATGTAAAGTAAAAGCATAGTCATTGTCATCACGAACTATCCCAAAAGGCACAACATAGGATCTAACGATGCTCCCAGGAGAATGGCCAAGACCAAGGGGGCCCGGTTGGATAATCGTAGGGGACATGGAGTTCAACCCCTCAAGGTTGTTATACCATCCATGGTTGTGGAACTAATAGAAGATAGGAAATTGGTAAGTTGTGTTTGTCTGCAAATCCTTGGTACATGAGGGGTGGCTGAAATCTAATGTCGGCGAAATGCAGCCCTGCCTTATCGCATGCAAGGAAAAGAAAGAATTAAATCCCTAGTAGCTACTTTCGTAATTAAACAAGGGTGGTGCACAAATATGTCATTAACATTTTGGAGAGTTTTAGCTTCAAATGAATGCTTGTTACTATCTATTGTAGAGATAGAGTGAAGGAATGAGGTTATCGGTCGAGCAATGGTCAATCTCCCATGTAATAATTGTCGTCGAAGAGTAATAAATTCACTAAGGTATAGAGCTAAGCATATTTGGTCAGGATAGTTGGAAAAAGTGGCAAGTGATCCACCTAAGTCTTTATACAAGCAATGGTAACTCCCTAAAATCTCATAATAAATAGGACATCTGAAGATGTCTTCTTCAGTCTCCACCTTTTGAAGAGAGCAAAGATGACATACCTTATGTGCTTGAGCAATATTGCGGTTTGTCTCCATTCACAACTTAAGTGAGCATACTCTAAGCTGACCAATAGGAATCCTAAGGCTATTTGTCCAATGTCATTGGATATAATCAAGACTAGTAATAACACCATTCTAAATTCTCATAAAATGTTTAGTATAGCAGGCCAACTTAGGGCCAAGAAGTTGAGATGGATTGACGTAAGTGATCTAAATATACTGTTGATAAACATCATCCCTTACTACTTGATTAATTGCCCTCTTATTAGGAAGAAGACGAGGAGCAACATTTAAAGAGTATTTGAATGGAGGTAGTTGATCTAAGCTAAGCTATAGGAAAGTAACAAGCATAAACTACACTAAAGTGGAACAACTGTATGACATTAAATTGCAACCTTGAGGTTTGGACCCAATATGGATAAACTCTAACATGCTAAAAGTAATGATGGAGAGAGAGCCAACAACCAAGGTAAAAGAGAGGTAGAACAATGCTCCATTGGATTTAAGCACTTACACTAATATGTAGTGGGATGTAAAGTGGAAGCACAATCGTCATCATCACCAACTATCCAAAAAAGGCCAACATAGGAACATAGGATCTAATGATGTTCCTAAGAGAATGGTCAGGACCAAGGGGACTAGTTGGATAATCTTGGGAGAACATGAAGTTTAAGCCCTCAAGATTCATATAGCATCATGGCCATAGAACCAATATAAGAAGTTAGGAAACGGGTTTGTTGGGTCTGTTCGGAACTCCTCAATATATGAGGGGTGGTTGAAACCCAACGTCGAAGAATTTGTAGTCCTATCTTGCTGCATGCAAGAAAAATTAGAAGAAAACAAAAGACTTGGCAATCACTTTCTATGTAGACAAGGGTGCACATTTGTCATTAACATTTTAGAGAGTTGTAGCTGCGAATGAATGCTCGTTACTCTCGACATCAGAGATAGAGTGAAAGAATGAGGTGATTTGTTGAGTTGTAGTTGATCGTCCTTGTAATAACTGATGTTGAAGAGTGATAGCTTCTTGAAGGTACAAAGCCAAGCATCTCCAATCAAGATAAGGGTGTTGACAAAGATAGATAAGTATATTAATGTCCACAGATGACAAAAATAGGCTAATGGGACTCATTGAAAATATCTTGTTACAATGTATCGTAGCGACCAAAAAAACGTAGCAAACCAAAGTAAATAACTAATGAAAGTATATTGAAGTAAACTCATTGTACACCACTATGACTTAGAATTATGGGGTTTACCCAAAAAGGGCAAACCCTAAAACATGTTATAAGTAGAGAGGAAATAGAGAAGAAATGGGGAAATCCGCCACTAAGGAAGAAAAGCGTAAGTGGATCCAAGTGCCAACTCTAACTTGTAATAGAATGCCAACTAGAAATAGAGCCGTCACTAACACCAATAATACAAAGAGAACCACCACTAAATCTAATGCTACTTCGCAGAGAATGGCTAGGACTAAGGGTCTTGATTGGGTAATCCCAGGAGAGCATAGAGTTTGACCCATCAAAACTCCGCTAGCATCCATGATTGAGGAACCAAGAAGACATCAAGAAATTGATAAGTTACATCTTCCTGCAAGTCCTGAGTAAGTGAGAAGTGATCAAAACCTAGTGTTAGAGAGCCATAGCCCCATTCTGTTGCATGCAAGAAGGCGACGTCAAACCCCTAGTAGCTACTCTCATTTGTGGACAAGGATGCACGCATTTGTCATTATCGTTCTAGAGAATTGTAGTGTTAGATGAATGCATTAACCAATGGTGACTTCCTAAAGGTACATAGCCAAGCATCCTTGGTCAAGTGGTAGTAAAAAGTGGTCAAGTGGTAGTAAAAAGTGGTAAGGGATCCACATGAGTCTCTATACAAACAATGGTACCCTACCCTTTAAAGGAATATGGTGGTCTGTCTTCACTTGCAAATGGTTTGAGCGAATTTTGAGCTGATTAAGAGGGATCCTAAGGTTGTGTGTCCAATGGTGTTGGATATATTTAGGATAAACAATAATGTCATCCTCAATTCTCATGAAATGTCCAATGTAAAAGACTATCTTTGGACTAAAAAACTGAGGCAAAATGATCCAAGTGATCTAAACATATTGCTGATACATATCATTCATGATTGCTTGATTTAACACCTTATTAAGAAGGTGGGTAAGAGCATTCAAAGAGTATTTGAATAAAGATAGTTGATCTAGGAAGATGGCATTTGATTGAAGAAGTTAAATAACTTTTGAATATCATCCCTGATGGCGGCCAAAAGTGTTTTGGATTTTCAATAAAAAAAAATGCCAAAGGAAATCCATCATGGAAAGTAAAGCGCTAAATATTATATATTTTTGGCCTAATGTATGGTCACCCATCAATCTAAGGTAGATGGAAAATAATTTTGAAGATGCTCTTAAGACAAAGAGTATCATCCCCAAATTTCTATTGAATAATACATTGTGGAATAGTTCTTTTACTGCAGATAAGCTATTGCAACAAAAGAGTATGGAGTCTCAATATGAGCCCAATTAGCGCACCATAGACTCAGGACCAAAATCTCAAATCCACAAAGAACTACGGGTTTGATGATGTAGTGGAAGAGGCATATCTTTGTAGGAATGTTTTTGAAGCGTAGTTGAAAACATTGGCATTTGAGGATTGATAGGAATGCGTATCCTGTTTAAAGCCATGACTGTGAAGCTAACCATTGATTAAGGATGGACCTATAAAATGGAACCCTAGATAGGTGTAAGTAGTGATGATCTCAATTGGCTCGTAGTAACTGTGATCTCAATTGGCTTTCCCTTATTGAAGAATTAAAACTTAGAAAGGGCACTCTTTGATATTTTGAAAATTATCACCTTAATCTTGTTAAGGTTGACTATTAATTGTCTTAAGCCGCAAAAGCAAGTGAGAGCATCCAATTGTCAATGTTGGCCCTTAGGAGTTTGAGTAAGAAGAAGTACATCATTTGTAAAAATCAACATGGCTATCAATACATGATGTAGAAGGCATCCATTGTTTTTTTTCAATTGGTTATATGGGATTGAAACGGGCTCCACCTGTATTACATTATCACCACATACTGGTATTACAACAACTTGGCTATTGTGCATGTATTGTTTGGCAAGATTCGAACTTGGGTCTCCTCCTTGAAAGTCGAGGAAACTAATTGGTCGAGGTAATGCCATTTGATAGAAGGCATCCATTGTTAACACACATGTTCTAACTTATAAATTCTTCAAGCTTGTCAAAATAGATCCTAGAGAGTGTGGAAGAAAGAGGGCACCCTTGTTTAAGATCATTTTTGCTTAGGACATCCTTGGAAAATTTGAAGGTCATCCAAAAGTGATCAACAACTACCTCATAAAGTCCATTGACAGCAGTGATCAATATCTTTGAAATGCCAATGAATTATAGTCTGAAATGAAAGAAGCCTAGGAACAATGTTGAAGGCCTTTCTAAAGTTTATAAAACAACAAAAGACTTAAGAAGATTGTTGATGAGCTTACTCAATAATTAGCTTGGAGAGTGAATGCATGGTCAATAGTCTAATGATCACCTTTGAAACTAACTTGTCCTTTAGCTCTAAATTTGCTTTGTTCCAACAGTTCTTAAGAGTTATTATTTTATTGGAAAATGGACCACTCTAGGAAGATGTCACACCCTTGAGTGCAAGCAACTATAGTACAAAGCTAAAATCAGATAAATACAAGTAAAAAGGGTAAAAGTGGGGAAGTTTGGGTTGGAACATGAAAGGGGTATATCCTAAAGAATGATATACAATGGTTAGATTGGTGAAGTAACATGCAACACAAGTATAGGTTATGCTAATAAATTAAATGCAATGTGAGTAAAGTACAAGTAAAATAAACTAAACGAACTTGCAAGACAACAAATATGAGATAATAAGATAAGATATTTCTATTAATGTCCACATATGGCCAAAAAAGGCCAATGGGACTCATTGAAAAAAGCTGTTTTAAATTACAATGCACTATAGTACCCAAACAATACTACAAAATCTAGTGTAAACTACTCAAAAGTGGAACAATTGTATAGTATAAAATTACAGCTTCGAGAGTTACCCAAAATGGATAAATCTTAACATGCTAAAATTAATGATTAAGAGAGAGCTAGAAGTCGAGGTACAACAAAGATAGAAATGAGCTCCAATGGGTCCAAGCGCCAACATTAATCTTTAGTGGGGTGTAAAGTTGACGTGCAATCATCATCATCACCAACCATTCTAAAAGGGCCAACAAAGGATCTAATGATGCTTCCGGGAGAATGGTGAGGACTCAGTGGGCCTGGTTGGATAATCATGGGAGGACATGGAGTTCGATCCCTCAAGACTCTTCTAGAATCCATGGTTGTGGAACCAAGAAGAGGACATGAAATTGGTAAGTTGCATTTGTCTACAACTCCTTGGTATGTGAGGGGTGGCTGAAACCCGATGCCAAAGAGTTGCAGTCTTGTCTTATCGGAGGCAAGAAGAAAGACTTGAAGCCCTAGTAGCCACTTTTGTATGTAGACAAGGGCACATAGATCTATGATTAACATTTTGGATAGTTGTAGTTTCAAATGAGTGCTTATTACTCCCGACTATAGAAATAGAGTGAAAGAAAAACTACTTCTGAGAAGATGCTTGACTTGAATTGAACTTGCTTTGAGTTTTAACTTGATTCATTGATCCTTGGATGATCTCCTTGATGTTGTTAAAATTCTTGATTAATGATTCCCCACCATTGAATTTGCAGTTAGAAAGTATTAACGAGGACCAAGGAAAGACAAGATGTAACAAGGAAGGAAGGGCTATTTTCCAATGAGAATCTTTCAACGACTTCTAGGTAGGCAGGCCAAGGGAGAACAATGCAATGAACTTGTTTCCCTCGTAGTATTTTTGTTAGATAGTGCGAAAGAGACATGGTAAGTACTTTAAGTGGCTTGCAGAAGTATGGCATTAGGGTCAAAACAGGTCATTAATAGGTTTGGATGATGTTGGATGCAATTTTAAAGGTAGAAAAGAGGAAGAGGGGCAGATCCAAAATTGAAGTTCCCCTCCTTAAGTTAAATATGTTTTTGAAGTGATAATGAATTGTCTAAAATGGTGGAATATTTTTCGTGTGTATGCATGTGTACGAATTAAAACATCATCCTTAGGTGGGTACTAGGTTGGCTAGAATTGGGTTAGATTTAGTTAAAACAAGTGTGTAATAGGTTGACCAAAGTCATGTTAGAAAATGGTCTGTCAAAGGTATGAAGTTGGTATGGGCCTTATAGTAGATACATTTATCAAAAATTTAAAGTAAATTGTAAATTAAAATCTCCAAGTATAAATTTAGGTGAATCTTTCATTTAGACAGTTATCCATTTTTTAAAATTTATATGATAAATCTCTGCTTCCAGTATGTTTGAGCATATGATTTTAGGTTCATAGGATCTATAATGGAGAAACTAGATTTTGATTCTATTTGTATTTCTCCAGCACTAGGCAAATTTCAAGGTATCAGGTTTTCAGATGATCTGAAACTCAGAATTTTGAATTAAGGAAGATCAAGAAAGAGTGCGATCCAGAAATAACAGAACACAAAAATAACAAATCAGAACACAAAAATATAAGCCACATTAACAGAATGATTTTATTGTTTGAAAAACAGAGTACAATGCAAGTAATATCTGAGAAGAGATGCAAGGTTATAACATTGCATCCATTACTCATGCATTTTACAGTCAGGGGTGTTGAAATTATAATCTGCTTCATGGCCAAGAGCCGACATTGTGCAATGTATTGGATAGGCCTAAGGGCATTTCATTGTACAATGTATTTATTATTTTGTAATATTTTATTATGTAAGCCCAATGGGCCTTGGTTAACCTTGTTATGGTTAAATCCTATTTATTATTTGTAATTAACCTAAAACCCACTTATTATAATCTACGGATAGTGATTATTTATGGTGCATATGGGTGCCCCAAATCTCATTCATCCTTCTTTTGCTTTTTGTATAAGATTTGAGTTAATGTTATTGCTTTCATTCATATCTGGAAAATATTGTGAATTCCAACATGGTATTAGAGCAGGTGTGGTGGGATATTGCTTGGTCACACAGGAAGATGGTTTAGTGCCTCTGATTTTTTTTCAGGACTTAAGGGCGAGTTTTCTCCATTGCCTCATAAGGAGCTTTGTCAAAGAAACAAGGATATTACTCCATATTTTTAAAATCCATCTTGTCGATTTTTTGGAGATTTGTTGCCTACTCCAGCTTTTTCCTTGTTCTCACCAAGGAAATCTTGAGGATTTTGTTTTTTTCGGCATTTGGAATTGTTCTAGACCCCCATGGAGTAGCTACGGCCTTGGGAGCATGGGTAGAAGTTGGCGCCATTTTTCAAATTTGAAAATCCCTTTGTGCACGTCCTTTTTTTTCAAAAAAATTCGCACTTGGTTGGTAGTGTCACGTTGTCGTGCTGTACGGAGGTGATGCACCCACAACCCCACACTGGACTGTAGCTGAGTTGGATAGAGGGCTGTCTTTGTCCGTTGAAATTGCCATTAGTTGTGGGTTCAAAACGACATCGGCTAGCTTTGCAGCATCGTCGCCTTTTGCAGCATTTGGTCATTGCAAACTGCAGAAGTGGCACAATGGCCAGGGAATTCGTCGCTTGGATGCACGTGAACGAAGGTCCCACATTCGAGGTAGGCATAGATCTTTTGCCGACGAGGTTTTTGGGAGATGTCACCTACGAGGGTGTCACCATTTGGGCATCCCCCATTGCGCTTGGTCGATTGGTTGTGTTTGAGTCTCTGGGCTGAGCACCTGTTGCCTCGTTAGTGCGTCAGAAGACATTTAAGTGGGCGTGAAAAGTAGGCGTCTCAAACGACACGTCGTCTTGGTTAGTAGGATGTGCTTGGGGTCCTTTAGACTTTGGTTTTGAATGTAATGAGCCAAAATTAAATAAATAAGTATATCTCCTCCACTTTATTAAATAATTATATTGGTGTGTTAAGTGGAAGGGGATTATGTATTAGGAGACATAATAATAGTTTGTGTGGTTTTTATTTACTAAATAAGACTTTAATGATATAAATATCATTAAAGTCAATATTAGATTTTTAATGAATTTTGGAGGCTTGGAAATGTCAATGCAAAATTATATCCTGGAAATATAAAAGGAAGAGGAATCGCTCATTGTGCATGCTTTTGGATTGGAGAATTGTTTTTTTGAGAGAATCTCACCGATTCTTGGGAGGAAGGTTGTACCTTGCTCAACCTTGGATGATCCAGGGCTTCAATTCGATAGACAAGGTTGATCCTTGCTGTGGGATTGATTCCAGAGGCTGTTCTTTTGGCATTTTGGTGGGCAAATTCAATTCTGGGTTTGCATGTGAGCTTATTGAAGAAGTTTCAGAGGATTAGTGGATGGCTTTTTCGTTGTGAAAACATATCTCAGACTTGTATCAGATTAGCAGCGAATTTCCAGCGTTTTTGGTCATTATTCTGCTGTGCATGATCCAATATATTCCAGATCCAGTCTTATGCTTGTTGGAGAAGCTAAACAAAGTCGGCAATTGATTGTATTGAGGGAGTATTTACAGTATTTGAGTGGTTATATTCTCCTGCATCAGGTTTGGGTGATTGTCATTATTTTATGAATGAATTTCCATTCCTATTATACATACATCTATTGTATTTTCCTCCCAGAAGCATTGATAAATAAAAAAAAAAATTGGGTGTGTTCTGGCAAATCCATGTGTAGATTATTTATGAGATTTGAGTGCAATATTGTCGTTATTTTCTGGGTTTTGCTAAATAGTTAGAAAAAGGACACCACAAGGTGGTATCAGAGCCGTGTTCTGGCCAGCCTGTGGAAGTGTTACAGAAATTCCAGCAGTCCAAAGCTCCAGAAATTCAAAAATCTTTCTGGGTATCGCAGAACTCAGAATTCCGGACTTAATTTAACTTTTTCTATGAGTCAGAGGCCTCCCATCAAGCATACATATCAGCTGCGTAGAAGAAATGTAAATACAGAAGAAAATCCTATCTGGGAAGAAGAACCACAAGAAGAGGCATTAGAAGAGGAAGATATCAGAGAAATGGCGGAAAGAGGGGATAATTCATCTGGACCTAGGAATGACGATGCAATCAATATTGAACGGAAATTTGATACACTTATTCAATTGATGGCTCGTATGGTAGGGTTGCAGCAGGAGAGTATGAGAAATGCACCCAGAACTACTGCAGGACATCAATCCCCACCTAGAGGTGAAATATCCAACCTGGGAAACAATACATCCCAACATGATAATGATAGATCCACTACTTATTCGCATACACCATTGCCGAAACCACCTAAACCCATGTTTACCCATCAGTTGCAGCAGGTTAATGATATCCAGGAGAATTTGGATGAGTTGTTTTTGGAGTATATGGAAAAACCGGAAAACTTCAGGACTGTAGTGAGCTTTGATAGATATTTGAAGATCATTGGGAAGAGGGTTTCAGAGAAAAAGCATGGGGATAAGAAGTTGCAGCAGAAGATGCAGGTGCCTAGATTCAGTGGCAGTGAAGGATTGTCAGCACGTGCATGGTTACAGAAATTGCAGACCTATTTTGCACTTGATCCGATGCCAGAGGAAGATGCCATTCAGCTGGCTACTCTTCATCTAGATGGTATTGCCTACGATTGGTGGTATCATGGCCTCACCACACAGGGTCATGGACTGATTACATCCTTTGAGGAGTTTTGCCAGAAGGTTCTTAACAGGTTTGAGAGGAGAGATGTGGAGGAGTACTTCAAGGAGCTAGCCACTCTCAAACAAACTACATCCTTGGGGAGCTACATAGAGGAGTTTGAGCGGGTTGCAGTGCAAGTGCAAAATATTTCACCCAGGAGAGTTGTATTTTTGTTCATTGATGGGTTGTTGGATCCATTAAGAGGTCTTGTGAAATCATTTGAGCCAGCCACTTTAGAAGATGCAATTAAGAGGGCAATAAATTTGGAGAGTGTACTTCCACCTAGACAGAAATATATTGCACATAATACACCTGTTAGACAATTTTCAGCAAGGAATACATCAAACTGGCAACCTAGAAGCATACCACCAAGGGTGGAGAACAAGCCAAATGTGCCTAGACCGCCAAATAGGCCTTCCATATTTACTACACCAGCAGCAAAAGCCTTTGCGGATGAGAGAAATGAGCTTAGAAGAAAACAACTTTGCTTTGATTGCAAACTTCCATGGACTCCAGGACATAGGTGCCAAGGTAAGGGGCAAATTCACTACATAGAAGTGAAATCAGATAGTGATGAGTCTGATGAGGAGTATGCATCTTCCGATGATAAAGAATTAGAGGATACCACATACCATGACACTATTTCAGGAGGAGCATTAGCTTCTTTGAGTGGGCTCAACAAATTTAGGACTATAAAAGTACCAGGAGAGGTAGTTGGGGAGAAGGTACTTGTCCTCATAGATGGAGCAGCTACACACAATTTTATCGATGAAAAATTTGTGGCAAAGAAAGGACTCAAGGCTGAAACATTTGGTGGATTCAATGTGGCTACAGGTAATGGTATTGTCCCTTGCAATAAGATGGTAAAAAAGGTAAAAATCAGCTTTGGAAAATTTGAAGTAGAGGATGATTTCTTTGTGTTTCCTTTGGGAGTTGTGCCTCATATGGTTTTGGGTGTTCAGTGGCTTTGGTCTTTGGGTGATTATGTGACTAACTATCAGTCTTTAGAGCTGAAATTTAAGGTTGATGGGAAAGAGATAGTGCTGCGTGGAATTAGGGAAAATGCGCAAGAGGGATCATGCAATATATTGGAGGTGTCTTACAGAAAGATAGAGAAAATCATACGCCAAAAAGACACATTATGGGCTGCTACCATATTCCACACACAAGGTAACAAACCCTCCAAATTACATCCTCAAATTCAGTCTATTTTGCATAAACATAAAAGAGTATTTGAAGATTTGCCTAAAGGTTTGCCACCTAGTAGAGGTTTTCAGCATGTTATAGAATTGGAGCCTAACTCTAAACCTATCATCATAAAACCTTATAGGCATCCAAAAGTGTTCAAAGATGAAATAGAAAAAACCATTAAGGAGCTTTTAGAGAGTGGCCATATTCGCCCTAGTTGTAGCCCATTTGCCTCACCTGTAGTTTTGGTCAAAAAGAAAGATGGTACCATGCGTATGTGCATAGATTACAGAGCCCTGAATAAAAAGACAATAAAAAATCGATACCCCATCCCTAGAGTTGATGAGCTCATAGATGAGTTGTGTGGAGCCATGTACTTCTCCAAGATTGACTTAAAATCCGGTTACCACCAAATTAGGATGAGGGAGGAGGATATTCCTAAAACTGCTTTTAGGGCTCATTGTGGTCATTATGAGTTCTTAGTCATGCCCTTTGGATTAACAAATGCCCCAGCCACTTTCCAATCAGCAATGAATCAAATCTTCAGTAAGCAGTTGAGGCAGTTTGTCCTTGTATTTTTTGATGACATCTTGGTGTACAGTAAATCCTGGGAGGAGCATTTACAACACTTGGATACAGTTTTGGAGATTCTTGAGCAGCAGGAGTTTTATGCTAAGCAATCCAAGTGTGAGTTTGCCATGACAGAGATTCTTTACTTGGGCCACATTATTAGCAGAAATGGAGTACAGGTGGATCAGGAAAAAATCACAGCAGTTCAGAATTGGCCAGTTCCAGCTAATCTTACGGAGTTGAGAGGTTTTATCGGGCTATGCAGTTATTACAGGAGGTTCATCAGAGGATTTTCTTCATTAGCGGCACCTCTCACCGAGTTGACCAAGAAGGGGGCATTTGCATGGTCACCAGAGGCACAGAAAGCATTTTTGAAATTGAAGGAGGTTATGACTACCACTCCTTTACTTGCCATACCTGATTTTTCTTTACCTTTCACTATTGACTGTGATGCATCAGGTATAGGAGTTGGAGCTATTCTGATGCAGAAAGGGCGTCCTATTGCTTATGAGAGCAGGAAGCTTACCCCATTGGAGCGTACTTTCAGTATCTATGACAAAGAGATGTTGGCCATCATGTACGCACTCTCAAAGTTCAAGCAATATTTGGTGTGTGGTAAGTTTGTGGTAAGAAGTGATCATAACAGTTTGAGATATTTTCTGGGTCAACGTGAATTGAACGATAGGCAGCAGAAGTGGGTTACTAAGCTGCAATCTTATGATTTTGAGATAGAATTTGTGAAGGGCAAAAAGAATTCTGCTGCTGATGCTTTGTCTAGGACTCCTACATTCCATGCTATATCAGTTATTACAGCGGATTGGAAAGCTGCAATCGCGGCAGAATATGTGAAGAGTGATTGGGCATCAAAAATTATTGATGGGAGCATACAGGATGACAGGTACAGCGTTCATGATGGGCTGATTTGCTATAAGAACAGGATATTTATTGTGCCTGAGTCTAAGTTGAAGGATAAGTTAATTAATGCTATGCATGATGCACCAATGGTGGGACATCCAGGATTTTTTAAAACTTATAGACAGGTGCGTGAGAGGTTTTTCTGGAAGGGGTTGAAAGGTGACATACTCAAGCATGTGAGAGAGTGCAATATTTGCCAGGAGAACAAAGGAGGTAATACTTTGCCAGCCGGGTTGTTGCAACCACTACCCATACCGGATCAGAAATGGGAGAGTGTCTCCATGGATTTTATTACGGGGCTTCCAAAAACACATGGTAAGGATTGTATCTTTGTGGTAGTGGATAGACTCACCAAATTTGCTCATTTCCATGCAATTACTTCCACTTATACAGCTATACAGGTCGCTGATTTGTTCTTTCGTGAGGTGTTCAAGTTGCATGGCTTACCAAAAACTATAGTAAGTGATAGGGACAGTAAATTTTTAAGCATGTTTTGGCAAGAGTTGTTTAAGTTGTGTGGCACTACATTGACTCCCAGTACCAGTTACCACCCACAGACTGACGGACAAACAGAGATTGTGAACAAGTGGGTAGAAGGGTATTTGAGGAATTACATTTCGGGGCAGCAGAATGCATGGATCAAATGGTTACACCTCGCTGAATTTTGTTATAATTCCTCTTATCATATGTCTATTAGGATGTCTCCATTTCGAGCTTTATATGGTTATGATGCTCCCAATTTCATTGATTTGCTGTTGAGGGATAGCAGGGTGCCCAGGGCGAAAGACTTTGTGGAAGAACATCAGAATATACTGAAGGCTTTAAAAGATAATATACAGGTAGCCCAAGCACAGCAGAAGAAGTACGCTGATCAGCAGCGAATTGAGCGTCATTTTGATGTGGGGGACATGGTTTATGTCAGGCTACAACCATATAAGCAGTCCTCTTTGAAGAAGAGTGGTGCAGAGAAGTTAAAACCAAGGTTTTATGGTCCCTTCAGGGTGATTCGCAAAATAGGAGAGGTTGCCTATGCACTTGAGCTTCCAGAGAGTAGCAGGATCCACAATGTCTTCCATGTTTCCTGTCTTAAGAAGGCATTGGGGCAGCAAATAAAACCTTCTTCAGAGTTGCCACCGTTGGATGATGAGGGAAAATTGGTTCTTGAGCCTGAGATGATCTTGGAGACAAGGGAGAAGAAGCTTAGATACAGGGTTATCAAGGAATATCTAGTGAAATGGAGAGGATTGCCTCTTGAGGATGCTACATGGGAAGGAGAAGAAATTTTGGCCCATCCAGCTTTGCACTTGCTTGAGGACAAGCAATTTGAGAGGGGTGGACTTGTAATGAGCCAAAATTAAATAAATAAGTATATCTCCTCCACTTTATTAAATAATTATATTGGTGTGTTAAGTGGAAGGGGATTATGTATTAGGAGACATAATAATAGTTTGTGTGGTTTTTATTTACTAAATAAGACTTTAATGATATAAATATCATTAAAGTCAATATTAGATTTTTAATGAATTTTGGAGGCTTGGAAATGTCAATGCAAAATTATATCCTGGAAATATAAAAGGAAGAGGAATCGCTCATTGTGCATGCTTTTGGATTGGAGAATTGTTTTTTTTGAGAGAATCTCACCGATTCTTGGGAGGAAGGCTGTACCTTGCTCAACCTTGGATGATCCAGGGCTTCAATTCGATAGACAAGGTTGATCCTTGCTGTGGGATTGATTCCAGAGGCTGTTCTTTTGGCATTTTGGTGGGCAAATTCAATTCTGGGTTTGCATGTGAGCTTATTGAAGAAGTTTCAGAGGATTAGTGATGGCTTTTTCGTTGTGAAAACATATCTCAGACTTGTATCAGATTAGCAGCGAATTTCCAGCGTTTTTGGTCATTATTCTGCTGTGCATGATCCAATATATTCCAGATCCAGTCTTATGCTTGTTGGAGAAGCTAAACAAAGTCGGCAATTGATTGTATTGAGGGAGTATTTACAGTATTTGAGTGGTTATATTCTCCTGCATCAGGTTTGGGTGATTGTCATTATTTTATGAATGAATTTCCATTCCTATTATACATACATCTATTGTATTTTCCTCCCAGAAGCATTGATAAATAAAAAAAAAATTGGGTGTGTTCTGGCAAATCCATGTGTAGATTATTTATGAAATTTGAGTGCAATATTGTCGTTATTTTCTGGGTTTTGCTAAATAGTTAGAAAAAGGACACCTCATTGAATCCCACCCAAGGCGCTTCTTTGGCTTTTGAACAAGATGGATATATCGGCTGATGTGGGGCTATCACGTACCACAATTTTTTTTTTTAATACATATATACGTCCTCAACCAGTAAAGTGGAGATAAGTGGTAGCGATCGGGTAGAGAATAAGAGTTGAAGTGGCAGGATCCAAATTGGAGCACAACAACAAAATGAATCTTGACAAGTGGTAGGTTAGGATTGGCACTTGGAACCCTGAGGTTTGAGGTCTTAATTTTTAAATTTATGTGGTCCATTGGGGAAAATATTTCGGAGGCTATAACTTTTGCATACAAAAGTTTTTTGAGCCCATTTTTCTTCAAATCACATAATTTTTCAAGCTCTACGCATTGGTGGCATTATTTCACGAATCTATTGTAGTGTTTAGAGTTGGATTGTGTAAGATGGACCACAACTATAGTGCTTGGTCAACTCAACTGATTAGCTTGCTACGAATAAGAACCTATGGTGTATCTTTCAGGAGGATAAAGCAACAATTCTTAATGATGGAAGTCGACATCAAAAGGTAGAAGAGGCCTTAGGTTTATTTTCCTTGTTGATTGAACCAGAGTTGCTTTTCCATATCAAAGAGGAGAGTGACCCTATCAAGGTATGGTCTAAGCTGCGGAAAGGTTAATACTACTAAAGGAAGTCGCTTGGAATTGGAGATTTCTTCTCTTAAGCTAGTTGCGTATGATAACGTTGAGGACTAAGTTGCATGAACTTTTGGGAAAGGTTAATACTACTAAAATAAGTCGATTGGAATTAGAGATTTCTTCTTTTAAGCTAGCTTAGTTTGATAACGTTGAGAACTATATTGTAAGATTCAAGGCTTTCAGGGCAGATATTGCATCTTTTGGAGGCAAAAAGAAAGATGATGCAGAATGTGTTAAGATTGTCCTTTCTAATCTCTCCTCCTCCTTTCATATGTTGAATCTAATGGTTCATATGATTCCTATGTTCTTGGAATCTTAGAAGACTCTTACTCTTGACTAGTTGTTTTCTCTCCTAGTTCATTTTCAGGTTGCAATGCGGAATTGTGGTGGAACTCCACAAATACAAGCTCATGCAAAGGAATTCAAGTCTAAGGAGGCTAAGACCTAGGGGCCCAAGGGCTAGGCTAAGTCTTCAAAGAAAACGAAGACCACTTGTAGATATTGTAAGAGGGAGGGACATCCAACGAAGAATTGCTTGTTGAAGTTGCAAAGGATTGAAGTTGAGTTCTTGAAGTTAGGTGGACGTCTTCCAGATGATGAGGGAGATTTGGATGGATTTGCCTCAACTGCAGAGGCCTGCTAGGGCATCCGTTATGGGGGGAAGATATTATTGTCACTAATGTCTTCTCTCCTTGGTCTCTCTGTTCATATTATGAGGGGGGTTGAAATTATAATCTGCTTCATGGCCAAGAGCCAACATTGTGCAATGTATTGGATAGGCCTAAGGGCATTTCATTGTACAATGTATTTATTATTTTGTAATATTTTATTATGTAAGCCCAATAGGCCTTGGTTAACCTTATTATGGTTAAACCCTATTTATTATTTGTAATTAACCTAAAACCCACTTATTATGTCGGCTTAGGTTAAACTTTATGATGTAATTGAGGTTTCAGTATTGCTATAAATACCCCTCTCACAATCCTAATTTCTTATCGGAGTGTTCTGCAATATAATCTACAGATAGTGATTATATATGGTGCCTATGGGTGCCCTAAATCTCTTTTCTCCTCCTTTTGCTTTTTGTATAAGATTTGAGTGAATGTTATTGCTTCTGTTCTTTTTTGAAAAATATTGTGAATTTCAACAAGGCGTGCATGCCTCTTTATACTATATTTTTGGTGTTGGAAATCCACCATATTGAATATGGAAGGTAAATGTAGTCCATGAGTGACAAAAGTGCATATTAAATGAAAATTGCATACCTATGACTTGTCTTTTGTGTTTTGTCTTCTACTGACATGTCAATATGTCTAGAGATTCATTTGGTTATGAAAATCTAAAAATAGAAAATTACTATTTTTAGAAAATATTTTCTTTTGCATTTTTGAGGGCCTTTGGAGCGTTTTTTTCCCATGCAGTTGTTGGCCCATTGAAATTGTTGTTCTCCCTCTAAGCTTTCCAATGCTTCTTGAATGGATCAAAACAGAGTTCCGAGCACAAAGTTATGCCCTTGACAATGTGGTTAGGATAAAAAAGATAGGTTTCCAGGCATTAAGCCCTGCCCCAAAATGGTCACATGCCTGGATCATCAGACCTTGTCATTTTTTAGGATACTTTTGCAAAATTAGTATGTCTAATATGAACCTATGGTCAAAGCTCCTATATTTAGTCAATTTTCAAGGTACTTTTGTAGGATGAGTATGCCTAATATGAACCTATGGTTAAAGCTACTATATGGAAATTTGATGATGTTCTAAGGTTAAGACTAGGGATAGTGGTGGGTCCTAAGGATAATCTAAGGCTAATCTTTTCCTCAAGGCCTACCCACTGCCTGTCTCTGGGGCCATTAGCCAACAGAATATTTGAGACTTACCTTGGACTTTTTCTTGTGTATACAGTTATATGTTTCATGACCAAAACTGTAGTAAAAAGCCTAGCAAATGTGTGCGCAAGTATAAATCTAGGTAAATATCTCATTTATGTTTCAAATTTTATACTTAATTAAAATTTACATGTTAAATGTATACTTCCAGGATGCTTGAGCATGGTTTTAGGTTCATAGGATCTATAATGAAGAAACTAGATTTTGACCTTATTTGGATTTTTCCAGCACATAGGCTTTATGATTTCAGGTTTTCAGACTTGGTTTATTTTCAGGGTAATTGTGCAGGATGAGTATGCCTAATATGAACCTATGATCAAGGCTACTATATTTGTTAATTTTGAAGGTCATTTTGCAGGATGAGAATGCCTACTACGAACCTATGGTCAAAGCTAATATATTTAGTTAATTTCCAGGGTACTTTTGTAAGATAAGTATGACTAATTTGAACCTAGGTCAAAGCTACTAATGGAAATTCAGTGATGTTCTAAGGCTAACACTAGGGATGGGTGTAGGTCTTAAGGGTAATCTAAGGATAATCCTTATCTCAAGGCTTACCTACCACCTGTCTCCAGGGCCAGTGATCTAAGGATAATCCTTATCTCAAGGCTTACCTACCACCTGTCTCCAGGGCCATTACCAAAGAAAAAATTTAAGACTTACCTTGGACTTTTTCCTGTGTATAGAGTTTCATGTCCAAAATTATATTATAAAGATTAGCAAATGTGTGGCCAATCATGAATGTTGTGTAGTTATTAGGCTTTCAATAGTCCCTTGATTTGTAGATGTGGTAGATAATATGCTGTGCCCAAGAAGGGAAGCCAAAAACAAACAACCTTATTGATTAACTCCAAAATGGCCAAATGGGATGACCAATAGATATAGTGCTATACTTTAAAAAATCATCTTGAAATCCTTCAAAATCAGCAACCTTGCCTGTGCATTATTTTCGTATAGCTCTGTTTGGTGTCCCCTGAGGAAAAGAGGTGACATGATGGGGAAGGCGAGAGATTTGGATGTGGGGCTGACCCAGAATTATGTAGGGAATTAGCATGAGATACCCAGGTTTGCAATTCAATGCTCACAGGACTTCGGAGAGTGATGAAGGACTTTGAGAAGCTCACAACACCTAGCAGCAAGAAATTTTTGTTTCTTTTTTTAAGTGACACAGTTATATATCGCTTCTGAATGGACAACATAGAAGCAGGTTAATGAGGAAGAGCAACGCAGACCTTCTGTTGCATAGACTTACATGCTTCTTCATACCAATGATTCATGGGGCAAGAATTAATGTGATGGGTTGACTTGAGCTTGGGGAATGTGTCACGGCCCCCCAGGCAGGATCCTTTTTGACTGAAGATTATGAATTGATAGTTGGATGTTTTAATCCTGCTTTCTTTGCCTATAATATGGCTTGTGCTTGATTTGATGAAACCTTACCTTGGGTGGCATGGAACATGGACTGAGTATTGTTAGAACCTCACCCTATAGCCTTGAGTGAATAGGAACTAGGTGTTAAAACCCCATGAGCGAAAAAAGCAATAATGGACCATGGAAAAATTTAGAGGTTGTTTGGTTTAATCAATTGGGTTCCAATTTAGGGCTTCTTCACCCAATCCATACAAAAAGCCTCTTCGTTTTGAAGGGCATTCATTCTTTTGCCAGGGAGGCCTTAGGGTTTTAGGGGTGCTAAGATTCATTTTGGTGAGGGGGGGACATTCGCCTTCGGTGGAGGGTTTTTTCTGGAAGAGAAAATGCAAGAGAGAGTAATGGAGGCATTACTGCCGCTGTTCTGATTGTCTCCTGCTGGAGCTCGCATTGTGAATGTGTCATCAGAAGCGGGATTACTACAGTGGCTGAAGAACGACTCCCTTCGACGGGAACTTTCGGACGTTCGTAACATCACGGAGGAACTGATCGATGAGATGCTTCAACGGTTCTTAGAGGATGTTAAAAACGGGGAAATTGAAGGCAAGGGTTGGCCGTATTTCTTTCCAACGTATTCATTGTCAAAGTTGGCTTTGAACTGTTACGCTCGCCTGCTCCATCAAAGATTATTAAACAGGGAAGAGGGAAAAAGGATATGCGTGAACACTGTACATTCGGGGATAGTTAAAACGGACATGACCTCACATAAGGGACAGATAACGGCGGCAGAGGGAGCAGAGAGTTGTGTTATGGTGGCTCTGTTGCCGCCTAGTGGACCGTCCGGTCAGTTTTACCACATGAAGAAACTCCACTTGCAACGAACGATTCCATAACAGAAGCCAGGTTATGGACTGATTGTTTTATTTTGTTCTTATTTATCCTTTGTGTTTAGGCCTGCATATTGGATATATTAATAAGTATTATTGACAAAATGCACATTTGACTTTAAAATTTAAATGGAAAGATTGAGGTTTCTCTGGATGTCTTCCATAAAGCAGTCAATTTGACTGTCTGGACTGAGTTAAACCCATGTAGAACATTTCTTGTGCTTATATTGAGTTGTACTATGCATATTCAGCCCAACGTTGCAAATGAATTGACCTGCGTCGTATGTATACATGTATACATAGACTTGTATTGTGTAACCCTTGCTCAACCTTCTGCATTGCAACTATTTTGTCCTGCAATGAGTTTGGGGTAAACGTTTTCTTTTGTTGGCATTGGGCATGCTTGTCTGCAATGTGCACATTGCTCACTCTAATGTGCCTTCACTATCTTGAATGTGCATACCCTATTCTGTGGGAGACCTTCTCTGACTTGTATTATATTTCTTTTAAAAGCAAACCTTGGGTGCAGTAAACTGTGGATTTTAACCTTGTTCATGAATCTTGCCAGGGATGATTTTACGACAACATTGGTAAATAGGTTTTGTTCTGCCTCAGAGAAGGTTTGCATTTGGGCATACTTATAGATAAATTCCATTGAAATGTTTGAAATTTCACCATGAAGAGAACCGTGTTTTGGATAATCTGAGATGTGTGGCATAGTTTGATGCTTAAGTAATTATCATTCCTGAAGTAACCATCTATGGTACTCTAATTGGTTTAATTGTATGACTAATGCTTGATGGTAACTGAGTGGCAAAAGTGAGCTCTGTCTAGTTCAGAAAGGAGGATGTTTGGTCTTTGCCATGGTAAACCGACCTTGAGTATGGAGGTAAAAAGATAGTGACTTTGAGGTCAGGATACCCCCGCTTTATGTTTGTTTAAAAGGTAGTTACTGTGATAGATTTGTCAATGTAATTGTTCCTCTGTTAAGGATAGATTTTGATTTTCCCATGCAAATAAATGGTACTTTACTTGCCCAGCTATGGTCCTTGTAGATGTTCTTAAAAAAAAAGCTGTAATTTAGCAAATTTTATCTGAATAAGTCTGCAATACAAAATCCTCTATTTGTGACTTGTAAGAAATCTTTATAACTTTAAACTTTATCGAGGATGAATGATGAAGTAAGTTGCAGCTGTGCACTAAACAAGCATGGTGGTCTTGAGTCAAATAGGCTGCCATTCACTGCTAGTGCTAACATTGGAATAAAACAAGAAAATGTAATATGTCAGCTCATGTCTCTGTTTCACATGCACAAGTAGGTCCTTATAGATGTTGGATTGTATCACAAACATGCAAACCAAATATGCTCATTGGCTTAAACTTGTCACCAGTGTTTAACCCATTTGACCAAAAGCATATACTATATTCTGGGTGACTATGCGTATTACTTTATAAGGCCTATTATATACTTAATTACAGTTTTATACAACCACAAAATACAGATCCAGATAATGGAAACTAGAATTGTGAAGGCTTTCATTCTCTAAGAAGCAAGGTTCAATGCCCAATGGGATAGTGGATAGTAATATAAAAGCTGCTTCCATGCCAACTATTCTCTGTTAACAGCTATTTGTGCACTTCTACTGTGTCAAATTTGTAAGTTCCATGAATTACTCATGCTAGTTCAAATGACAGATTTCCAGCTTGTCTAATTCTATAATATGCTGTTGCACAAAAACTAACATGTAAACATAGAAATTTATTACAAAATTGAAAGTTCAGATTTAAATTCTAAATATAAAGTGAAGAATATCTGTTAGGTGTTGTAAGAGTATACACAGTTGACCTTTAGTTGTAGTATTTTATTTGTGACCTGCATTAATTAGTTACACATATTTCAAATGCTTAAGTATTTAGAGAATTCAAACTGTTCACTTAACTTTTTAGCTATTGAAACATAATATTTGGAATATAACTGCATAGATGTTTAGGTGAATGAGGTATGTTTTTTGTGGTATCTACTATAAGATCACCAAACCATTTGAATATAACTATGGTTTCCCTAATATTTTTGCACAACTTTTAATTGCACTATTTATAGATTATTTTCTTTCTTTATTGTGCAAAAACATAGAAAGATAATATTTGTAAAATAAGCAATAAGGACCAAAGCAGCAATTACAGGTAAATGCGATTACTACGTTGCTGCATCATGGTGCTATTTATTAGCTGATTATGTATGTTCTAAGTTGCCCTCTTCCCTTTTAAAAGATAGAATCAAAGGAAACAAAAAACTCATAGCTGGATGGTTGGTTGTTTTGTATGATGAGAAAAAAATGTGACAAAGATACTTCAGCCAAGAAATCATATTAAAATATGATTTCTTGGAACATATTTTCTACCATTGTGTAATTGCCAGCCGTAGAACAATGTAGAAGATATGAATAAATGATAAACTTGGAATTGTTGTTTTCTTTTGTGTTTGATGTTCTGTTCATTGCTTCTTGAATTGTTTCCCCCACCAGGATGCTGTTATTATGAAAGTCATGTTTAAGATTCTCCCACGTATGTATAAATTGAACTCATTCCATTGTAACCTTGTTTAAGCTCCTCTCTCGCTGAATAATGATTATTTTGCATGGCATGTGTTAAAGAAGATTAGCTGTAGCTTCTCTCTGTGACTGAACAACAATTAGTTTGCATTGCATGTGTGCAAGAAGAATGGCTGTAGCTTCTCTCTGGCTGATCAATGATTATTTTGCAGTGCATGTGTGCAAGAAGAATGGCTGTAGCTTCTCTCTGGCTGAGCAATGATTATTTTGTAGTGCATGTGTGCTAGCATAATGACTATAAGCTATTCATGACTGAACAATGCACTGCATATGTGCAAAATAATAATAATAATGGCTATACCTTATCCATGACTGGGTAAAGTTCATCTGTAATGCATTTCTGACTGACAGAACAGAAGGTAGATGTTCCACCTTGGGGTGAATAGAGCTCACGGGCTTAGTTGAGAGGAGGTACACCAGGTAGAGGTAGGAACCTTTGATTTGACAGAATATTGCAAACTGAACCAGAACCTGGAATTTACCTTAATTAATACCGGATCTTGGAGATGCCTCAGTCTTTACCTGGTTGGGAATGGCTAGTGGATTGTGATTTGTATGGTTACAATGCTGGCAAAAATGCTGTCAAAAAAAATGCTGTCCAGAATACTGTCAAAAATGCTGTCAAAAAAATGCTGTCCAGAATACTGTCAAAAATGCTGTCAAATGCTGTTGTATTGTGGTTTAATGGGTTGCTTGCATGTCAGATCTTGCACATTGTTGGTGGATTGTGATTTGTATGGTCAGGATTGTGGATTCCACCATAAGGCAAACTTTACAGTTGCATTGTTGTTTAATGGGTTGCTTGCATGTCAGATCTTGCACATTGTTATAGGAACAGATACAAAACTTGACAAAACGCCACTTAAACTATATCGTGAATAGGACAATGCTTTTATATCCTATACTCTTGATGAGGATTAGACTTTATTCATTGTAGCATGGTACTTTGTGTATTTCTGATTGGTTAAATTAAGTATGCTCTAGCGACGTAGTATGTATGGGAATAATATCACAAAGGGAATCTAGATCAATCTTATCTAGCCTCGAGAACAAGATGGTATAGTGGCTTTACCTAGTTTATGGAACCAAGTTGTACTTATGAATTAAAGGACTAATTCATATTGGAATATCATTGTTATGATGGAAGTAAAGGCATTATGGGGTGCCTTTGACTCCATGTATGGAACCAATTTGTACTTATGAATTAAAAGACTAATTCATATTGTAATATCATAAGAATTATGGGATTCTTATGATGGAAGTCAAGGCATTATGGGGTGCCTTTGCCTCCATGTATGGAACCAAGTTGTACTTATGAATTAAAGGACTAATTCATATTGTAATATCATAAGAATTATGGGATTCTTATGATGGAAGTAAAGGCATTATGGGGTGCCTTTGCGTCCATGTATAGAACCAATTTGTACCTATGAATTAAAGGACTAATTCATATTGTAATATCATAAGAATTATGGGATTCTTATGATGGAAGTCAAGACATTATGGGATGCCTTCGACTCAATGTATGGAATCAATCACTTTTTGAAATAAATAAAGGAATCGATTTTAAGGCTGGGTTTATTCTCCATGAGGGTTCCCAGGATATATGATGTGTTATGTATCGTCATTTTGTGATCTTGCCTTTGATGCTTTCTAGATCTAGTTATTGAAGTTATGTTTGCACTTCAATGAGATGTCTAATAGAATGAATCATGGATATGAGTTTCATTTGAATATAGATGCAATGTTTTATACTTTTATCTTACATGGAATGTTCAAAAAGGAAGTGCTTGATTATAAACATTTATGAATGAATATTGTACTCCTCTTTATATTGTTTAATGATGAATGGCTTATATTGTTATGAAGTGATTAATTATCATGAGATAATAATAATGAGATTAATTAGGGATTAAGTTTCATGTAGGAGACTTCAATTAATTAATTAAGTGCATAGACTTAATAAGCCCTAATTAAAAGAGAGAATTAATCAAGGATAGATTGATAAGTTCAAACCTTGAGGGAGTTGCGGGGATGCAACACCTAGGATCTTTGCATAAGGAACATTTGAGTTACAACTTATGTTGAATATAATCTCCAATGATCCTTGATTATGGTTTCTACTTATTGGGTAGTTATGATATACAAAAAAAAAAAAATTTACTCTCTCTCGAGTTGGTTTGAAAATGAGGGTTGTTATAGAATGCATAGGGAAAGAAGTCAAGGGCTGCATCCCATAAGCTACAAGACAAGAATACATATGTGGTTGTTATTGTGGTGGAATTAAGAGATAAATATGTAGACATAAGTTGGGAGAGACGAGTAGCATAATTGTAGCCATACCAGGAATCAAAGTGGATCATGGGATTGTAAGTAGGACAAGGCAAGGAAGGTAGAGTATATGGGGAGGAAAGTGAGGGAGAATCCAAGGAGAAAGTCAGCATGGAATGATCAGCCAAGGGAATCTGATTAGAAGCTTAATCTGCCAAAGAAAGACGAAGATGGGCCTGCTTTCAATGAAGCTTGAAGAGATGATAAGTGAGGTTGTTGTTGTGGTGGATTCAGGAGAATAATATCTAGACACCAGTTGGTAGAGACGAATAACATAATCATTGGCATATCAGTAATCAAAGTGGATCATGGGATGGGAGGTAGGTAGGACTAGGCAAGGAAGGGAGAGAAGATTGGGAGGAAAGGGACAGAGAATCGTAGGGAAAAGTCAACATGTCATGATCAGCCAAGGGAGTCTGATTAGAAAATCAATCAACCAAAGAGAGAAGAGGATGGACCCTGCTTTCAATGAAGCTTGAATAGATGATAAAACTGAGGACATAATTATTTTTATCGTTTCGATGCAAAGTGAATTTTAAGTTAATTGTTATTAATTATAAGGGGTTATGGCGAAGCGTTATTGCTTCAGCATAGTATTGTTCTGGAAAAGGAAGATAGAGACACTGACTAGTGCGAGGAGGCCAGGTTTGACAGTGTGGAAAGAAGCAATGCCCAGATTCATATGGTTGGTTACTACTTTGTAGAATTGTACACCACATACATGAGAGCATTGTGTTGAGATTCTCAATCCATGAAAACTTGTCTGTGAGCCATGTGATCCCAGGTGAGTCACTTTGACCCTGGCTGAGTAGCTTTTTATAAAATCTACTATTTTTCATGTTCTTAGTTATTTGCTGTCTTGTTACCAAGTTTTTTTGAGTTTTGCCCGGAGCCCAAGTCTGGGTCAAAAAACCAGGCTTATTGAGTCCAACATGAGTCCAAGTCTTGGTACTGTGTTCAATAGACAGTTATGAGCGCACATAGTTTATGATATGCGTTTGCAATTCATATTGACTAAATAAGTCAAAGGTTTTATTGTCTTACATGTTATGCTTCAATAGTCCTGGGGTAGGCCAGATTTTCCAGGTACCTCCTCAACACGAGGACCTTATCAGTATTCATTGTCTTCAACCAAATCATCTTTTGTTTTTCTTGTGAGGACAGAAGAATGGGGTCAGATTACATTCTTCTGCCCTCAACATTAGAGTGATATTCTTGCATATTGGAAAAACTATTTTCCTTCACATGACCCGAATTTAACACTAATGCCATCTCTGCTGATAGCCTACTGTCATAGAGCCAGCTAGGTGCCAAAAGTCTTGATTCTTGAGGGTGGTGCCAATCTTCTTGTAATGATTGGAAGATGAATTTTGTCATCTTCTATGTGAATCGAATTATCTTCTCTTATACATACTTTGTATAATTTTTTTTCAGGATTGTGGGAGACAGGTTGCTGTAGCTTCATGTTGTGATTCAGTTCTTGTTGCCAATACTGTTCTTTTTCAGGATTGTGGGAGACAGGTTGCTGTAGCTTCATGTTGTGATTCAGTTCTTGTTGCCAATACTGTTCTTTTTGTATGTATGAATGCTCTGATGTCTCCTTTCTGCATTCTTTCTGTTGTAAAATAGTAACATGGATTCTTTTCGGTCATAATGCACTAGATTCTGTACTCTAATGTGTTGTCCACCAATTTGTTTGTAAGATATCCAAAATAGCCTAGCCCTACAAATTTTCTCAGGACTTTTGCTTAAATTTTATTTGACTAACATACGAGCAAGGAGAGTCTGCTGGAAAAGATTTGTTTCTAGTGCTTTTTTTTTTTTTTTAAGCGAAAAACCCCTTGCGGGGCCGCCTTGGTCTAAGAGACCACGAACAGGGGGTTCTACACCGTCAAAGTCACCCGAGGGTCGCACCCAGCCCTGCCCGTACCAACATTATCAATTGGATTTTGGGTACCCAATTCAGCTTTTTGGTAAGGTGGAGATTCGAACCTGGGACCTCCCTTGGAGGATTGCCCTCTCCTCTCCAACTCACCTACAACACCTGGGTTTAGGTGTTTTGTTTACAGTTATTTTAATAAATGTGGAGATGATTAATAGTTCCAAGTTTCAACCCTTGATTTCTTTTTGCTATAGGTGTGATTTGTGTCATTACAAATAAAATTCTCAAGCATATTTGGAATGCAGAAATTGAACTACGCAGGACGTAAGACTTTAAGATTGAATTTGTCTGGGAATTTTGTTCGTTATTTTTCCTGCTTTGTTTACACTCAAGCGTTTTGATGTGCCAGGCAGTCTGATCTTTATATAGAGGAAAAGTCATGTATATGACTATATTTCTATGTTCCATGAGGACATGTTGTCTGGCCTGTATACCCATGGAGACATGTCCCCTTGGGGAAGGGGATGGAGGTATGTGGTGGGGATGAGGGGCAGGTGGATGCCTGTTTCTCCTGTGTAATATACAATGTTCCACAGTGAAATATGGAAATTTAATATACAGGGATGAGAAAAACTAATGTATGGGTGCCTGCACAGCTGAAATAACACCTAAAATTTGGAAACTTAATTCCTTCCATATACCAAACCTGAAGACTTCTCAACAAGACAAGAATACAAATGTATGGTGTCTGCACAACTTTCACTGAAAGTTGAAACATACAACTCCAGTGTCTCTAAAGTAGTTCTGCAATTCATTTATGTATATGCAAAGAGTGTGTGGCATCACCAAAAAATATTTTTGCATGTTTACAGATAATTGATAAACGAGTCATTGAAAAGGAGAAGTTGAACACAATACTTTGAAGAGCATCTGTTGTAGTGCAGTGGCCCAATCATGTTGAACTAATCTTTATACTCGACTGTCACCAAATAATGCATTGTTGCATTTTCATTTTGATTAAGAAATATAATACTTAACTCAAATTTGTGCATTTTAAAATGTTTTTTTATTTGCAATTTTAAAATTTTTATAGTTTTTGATATTCCTATATGGTCATCCATGTTTTGCTAAAATTTGGGGGTGTCTTCTAACTGTCCCCTTCTTGTGTGTCTCTCTTTTTCTGTCCCCACCACACGAGTACTCCATGGAACCTAGATTTATCTGCTTTACCTAATTAAGACAAATCTATTTAACCGCTTTTCTGGTCTGAAATTTGTATTGTTCATTGTGGATGCAGGAAGGGGAGAAAGTGCGAGTAGAGCAAATCAACCTAAGGTTAGTTTTATTTTGACATCTTTCTCCCTTTGTGTCCTGGCTGCTTGAAGTAATATTAACTTTGAAAATAGTAATGATAACAGATTATTATTAACACAAATGTGAGCTATGCATTTTAAACTTGGTTTGCTTCATGTATGTTGTCTCAGGCAAAGCAGAAAAGTTATGATGTACAGGAATTGTCAAGTGGATCAGAGGTAAGAGCTGAAGTTTTATTTCTAAGAATTGTATAAAATGTTCCTTTCATACCAGCTTGCTTTGTCTCTATAAGTGGTATAATTGCAAGTGCTAAATCAGTAAATTCCATCAAATGCTTTGTTAAGCCCATTGATTTTGCTGTCATATGTTAAGAATCATGTGCAAACCATTGTCAATTTCAACAAAGTCAGATTTTTGATTATTGTGACTTCAACAAAAGGCTTTTATTGAAGGTATCACCTGAAGGCTTATGCATTCTCTTTTTATTTGGTAGATTTACAAGTGTAATTGTAGGTATACCATGTCATCAAGATCCAAACTCCTATATTTTTTATCTTTTTGTTCGAGAGTTGGCAATAATATAATATTATGTGATGTTTTTGTGGCAGCCTAATATTCTGTGTTATTACAAGATCAGAATGCTGAATATAAAACCTCTACATATTTTGAGGATTTAGTTGTTTTATGATATTTAATGATGAAACTCATGGACTTGGAGTAGCACTAGAATAAGTGATCTCTTGAAAGTTGTGTTGATTTGCAAACTTTGACAATTTGGTATGAGAGCTTATGGTTAAGTATACTCTTCAAGCTGGAGAGATCAGTCATCGTCAATTGCTATTGAATCTTTTCAAATTGTCCGAGGGTGGGAATATTTAGTTCTAGTAGAATTTAGTACTTCATTACATTTCCCACAAGCAACTGGAGTTTACAGTGGGTTTTTCCAAAAGGTGAAGGCTGCATGCTCTGATACTCTAGGAATACCTTGACAAACATAGACCTACAAGTAGTTTGTGAATTTGTTTTTGAAATATTGCCTTGAAACTTTATATTAAAGTGTACACCGCAAAACCGCGCTTAGATGGATTATGTCTAGTGATGTGCTTGACATGTATGGAGATGACACCTTTCACGTGGAAAGACGTTGATACAAGTAGTGTGCCTTTCAAGATTGACCCAAATGGTGGCAGGCACTAAGAGGGATGTTATCCTATGTATTAATTGTCAAGGGTAATTGAGGTGGTAAAGACAAACTCTGGTAGCAATATCTATCTATCTATCTATATATAGGATGCAATGGACCAGTTTATCTATGGTCAAAAATTTTATATGCTGCTCCTATGGAGCGGATGTTTCCAAAGTTTCCTAGGGGTAATGCTGAGTCAGTATGCGAGTCTTCTGCAATGAAATGGTTACATAGATATCATATTTAAGTTTTCCTCCAGGATTTAGGAGCATTTCATGCTATTACTTTTTATAATTTCCAGCCAAAAATATTATCTTTTGCATTTCTATTCTACTAAGGGAGATTTTATCATTTGCATTTCTAGCATAGTTGAGAAAATCGGCAAAAAAATCGGTGGACTCCCGATTTTTTGCCGGTTTTTTGAAACGGCGATGCAATCAGCGCCGATTCTTTGCCGATTGTTTTGCAAAAAATCTGCAATATTTTATTTATTTTTCAGAAAAAATCGGCAAAAAATCTGCAATATATATATATATTTTCTAATTTATTTTATTTATTTATTTATTTTTTTCAGGTTGTGGCCGATTTAGGGTTTTTTATGCAAGCCCAATTTCAGCTGTTAATGTTTGAACTTCGAAGTTTAAAGTTTAAACCCTAAATCTGAAACCCTAAGGGTTTTTTTCCCTCTTTTTAAGTAAATATTGCTGCCTGATAACTATGTATGCAAGCCCATTTTTCAGCTGTTAATGTTTGAAACTTTGAAGTTTAAGCCCTAAAGGTTTAGGGTTTGTTTTTTTTTCCTCCTCTTTTAAGTAAATAAGTAAATATTGCTGCCTGGTAACTATGTATGCAAGCCCATTTTTCAGCTGTTAGTGTTTGAATTTGAAACTTTGAATTTTGAACTTGAAGTTTAAACCCTAAACCCTAGTCTAGGCCCTAGGGATTTGGTTTTTTTTTACTCCTCTTTTTAAGTAAATATTATTGCTTGATAACTATGTATGCAAACACATTTTCAGCTGTCAATGTTTCCATTTTAAACTCTAAACCCTAGCCTTTTGGTTTTGTTGGAAAAAGAAGACTTGATATTATTCATTGAAAGGAGCCTTGCTTAAATAGCAAAGGCATACAATTTGATCCATTGGATCATAACTAACTGAGTTAATCTCAGCCACACACATTATCCTAGTAACAACTTAGGATATGATTTATTATTCTAACACCCCCCTTAAGTGATACTAGGATATACTAACACCCCCCTTAAGTGATACTAGGAGGTAGTGAAAAACAACAAAACCAAAAAACAAGTGGCATATCCACAAGTATGAGTCCCGGCAACAAGGCCTGATAAGGTACTCATGTACAATATGTGATCAAAAAATCTCTGCTGAAAGATGATGAAAAACCATAAGGGAGAAAACCACCTACCAGAATAGAAGAAGAAGAAGAAGAAGGAAGATGTGCATGGAGGATGGAGAGGAAGGAAGATGTCCTCTCAACTCCCCTTAGGACAACTTCCATCAAGAAGCCTGCAAAGGATCCATCAGATGTCTCAAAAAACAGGTAGAGAATCCTCGTCGCCAAACTAAATGAAATCTTACTCCAAGACTGGTGCTTGTAAACCATGAAAAAAAGGTCACTAAAGAAAAACCCCTGAAACCAAAGTATCTCACAAAAAGAAGAGTGTGAAGATAGTGTGGAAAGAACCACAAGGATCGCAAGGGATGTCGAAATTGACTCCACAAGCATAAGTAGTGGTTTCCACCTATATGAACACAATGGGCTGATAACAAGGTCCAAAAATATGTGGACAAACAACAAACTTCAAGGGAATCTTAAAATGAAAGGGCACCAAAGTAGCTCTTGAACGTGTCCTTATGGTGACCTCCTCATCCTACCGGAATGCATGGGTAACCAGCCGCTGCATCCGCTAGGTGCTATAGAGGAGATGACTAGATACTAGGATCACTTAAGTAAATGTTTGGGAGTGTCGGGTTCAACCGAGAATGCACTTCATGATACAACAATCTTCGAACCACCAAAAAGTATGGAAAAAAGTTTCAAAATTGAAAATGGACACTACCAATGTGTCTGTCGTGGAAAAACCTTTCCGATGACTATAAATACCCCTATGTTCCACATCAATAGGGCCTTCATTTTGGATAAAAACAACATACCTCTCATCGTTCTCAGGCGGAAAAAGAACAGTCTTCAATTTTCCCTCGCAGGGGAAATACATTGCCTCTAGGCCTTCCAGCTCCACTCTCCATGTGGAAACAAAAGAATTGAATTTGGTCAAAGAGACCATATTGTTGTTCACTTCTTAATGGGAAACCAAATCATCATTCTTAAAAAAACATCATATGAATAAAGGAAACAACATTTTGGCCACGAGATATTAAATAAATAACCCCTCATCATTGAAAAATGGAAATTGCTTTTCCTGTGGAGGTGAGCGCCCGATATTCTCTACCATGTTTTTAAAACAAAAAAATTTGAAGATTGTGCTTCAAACAGTTGGCACGGGCACTTAAATACTTAAACATTTAAACAACCTCCATAAAAATGAAAATGGGACCACCATCCCAAAGATCCAATCTACGTGGATTTTAAAAATATGGGCTCCATAGGGGAGCACCGCGTGGTGCTAGGCGTGCCTTGACAGACGACCAAAATGAGCTATGCGTGTCGGCAAACGACTTCGCTGTGCCACCCGGTCTGGGTCCACCTTGATTGCCTCCACATGTGACGCACCGCCTCCACCACGTGTGTAATCGGTAGAACCAAGGGGATACAGCGCAGCTAGAATAATAGTGTTTTCTTTGCGCTGTCCGGCTATCATAGTCAAAATTTTTTGAATGAAACCGCCTTCGCTCCATAGCATCACCAAAAACGGAGCCCCTCCACGTTGGATCAAATCCATGTGATTTCTCTTCTAACAATAGCAATCGCCCATGAAATTACAGCATATTGCGGGCATGGACAAAACCAGGCTTTGAATGGTGTTCTCGATGGAAACATCACGCCACCTGCATCGTCTTCGATAGGAGGAAATTTGTTGACGTCGACCGCGGGGCTTCGAAAATTGGACCCTCTGTATCTGCGATAGCCTGTATCTCTTCGTCTAACATCGCGTAACAATATCACGCGTAACAAACTCGTCTGCACGGTCGTCCCAAACAACGACTGCAACTGCGACAATCACGTTTCTCTTAAACTGCCACGACGACCCTCAAATTGATTGCCACATTATGCCGCAACATCAGTTTTCTGCATGTTTGGCGATCTCCATTGAACACTGTAATCAGTCACCGTAGATCTCAGGCCACCAACTAACGAACTATCGCGTTGTATGCTCATTTGCACTTCCAATCCGCATAAGGTCACTTTAATACCGCAATTAGCCGTCGCATACCAACATTATGAATGACTCCGCGATTATCTCAACAAATGGCACCATCCTCGGTCTATTTTTGCAGCACACCACCAACAGAAAGCGGAGCAGATGGCTCGTCATCAAATGAGCTTCGGGATTCTTCTTTCGCAGTGGACTGCGTTGTTATTGCATCTGTCCACTACGAAACAGTTGAAGCCAAAGTAACTTTTTGAATCTTCGACGCCGACGTCCACAGCTGCACAGGAGGAGGGTTGCACTCAGCTCCAACGTCCTCACACGTCATAGCGAGGTATACGATGGCTCAGCGCGCACAGCAAGTGCGGAAGATGAAAATCATCGACTGCATCGGATTTTCTCATGCTAAACGCCGCATGCAAAATAAATACAGGCATATGGCTTTTATTACACGACTTTAATCACAGGCATCAATCTCGTCCCCATCTGAGAATAACAGATTTGAGTTGCTGTAAAGGGTTGTGTAATGAGGCCTGACAATCCCACTTGAAGCAAAATGAAATCTTCGAGCAAAATGAAAACTCCAGTACCGAGCGGTTCGGATATCTCTGCGTTTTGGCGATGAAGGGGTGCGTCAAAAGCTGCATTAGACGCACGGGGACAACAAACATAGGAGAGAAAAAAACAATCCTGCCCCGACCGTCCAACGACTCAATGTCGAGAAAAAAATCACACAGATCACAGACAAAACTGAACACCCGCCGGGTTTAAAAAATGGATCGTCCTCACTCCAGATGACGCCACCAAATCACTTATGGGCGTCGATCACCATCGCGGCAACAAAAAAAAAAAACACGATCGCAAAACTCTCTCGGCAGTATCCACGCGGATCACACACGATTCTCTCTCATCGATCTCAGGTTTGCATAAATTGTTTGCAATACCGGAATTGCACAAATGGGGAAAAAACAGTTTGATCAACAAGTTTCATGTCGATTCCCTCTGCCAAATGCGCTTCCACCAGCAGACTGAGCAAAATGAGCCGCCAAAAAAATGCGTTAAATTTTCCGTCCAGTCTCCATCAAACAATGTATGCTTTATGAGCCGCCAAACTAGTGCTTCTTCATATCACCGTTGCGACAGACAGATGGTAGAAAAATAACAGACGCCCGATGCCAAAGAGAGCCGCAAAAAGGCGCTAAAAAAAATTTATCACTAAAAAAACACATATCCATTAATCTTTCCTCAAGCTTTTGGTTTCTGATCCATCAAATATGGAGAGCATACTCCCTCGCATGAAGAAAAAAAATGGGGAAAAAAGTGAGGAAAAAGAAGAGGGGATGGAAATCCCCCCATGAGGAAAAGCTCCTCAGGTTCATAGGGCAGGGAAAGCTCGCTCTAATACCATGTTGGAAAAAGAAAAGACTTGATATTATTCCTTGAAAGGAGCCTTGCTTAAATAGCAAAGGCATACAATCTGATCGATTGGATCATAACTAACCGAGCTAATCTCAGCCACACATTATCCTAGTAACAACTTAGGATATGATTTATTATTCTAACAGGTTTAGGGTTTAGGATATTTTTTTCTTTTTTCAAGTGATTGTAAATTTGTTGTTACTAGTTTCCATGTGCAGGCATATAAAAAATGAAACCCTTTTTTCCTTGTTGTTACTTGTAACTTTATACCTTTTCATATTATAAGCAATACAAGATGTGTTTTGTCACTTTAATGTGTACTTAAAGCTTGAGCCTTGTATGATGTCTTGATATGAATTATTGCTTTTATTGCAATATTTGATTTGCATAATGTTAATATCCTCATAGTGGTGGAGCCAGTGTCGTCGACTATATTTTTAAAATCCCCCTCGCGCGCATATCCTCATAGTGGTGGAGCCAGTGTCGTCGACTATGCTATTACCTCTACCACCCTCATTCCATTCATTTCCCGATTCAACGTCTCTGATCACCCTCCTCCCCTTACCAATCATTTAGTTCTTTCTCTTACGAAATCCACTGTTTCCCTTCCTGTTACTCCCCCTCCTCCCTCCCCTTCTGTCCCTCGAGTCACTATAGAATTTGACTATTATTATTTCTTTACCTACATGGACCGGTTGCGTCATGTTCTCCTCAAGGTGTCTTCTCTTTCCGATGTTTTCAATCATTCTGCTTGCTTGGTCCAAACTATTTGGAAGGTTGCTTTGGAATCATACCCCACACTATTCGTCCTCTTCCTCATTCTCGTCCCCCTGGTCATTGCCCCATGAACATCTGGTATGATGAGGAATGTAAGTCTGCCCACCGAAGGTTGAAATATGCCATTCAAAATCCTTTCCAGCCCCATGACATTTCTCACAAAGACTATAGGATGCTTCTTCTAAAGAAGAAGCGTCTCTTCCTCTCTCGGCATCGACTTGATCTTATCCACTCCCTTCAGCAATCTCCTAAATCCTTCTGGCGCCTTATCCTCCCCCGTGATCGGATTGCTCATGGGATCAATCTTTCCTCTTGGACCATCCATGCCTCTTCCCTTTATACCATCCCAAATTAGCCTCGTATTTTTGTTCCCTTCCCCCCCCTCTTCGTGCCATCTCATTTCTACTGGTCTTGTCAGGCAGGCTATCTGGAAACTCTGTACAAGCAAACCAACAAATTTGGATGGGTTACAGGCGGAATTTTTGAAGCATGGTATTGACCCTCTTGTTGGGCCCCTTGCTGATCTTTTTAATCTTGTTGTCTGTTTTGGGTTTCCTGAATGGACTCAGCATATCATTCACCCCATTCATAAGGGAGGTGATCCCCATGAACCCAATAACTACAGGACTATCATGATTGGGCATATCTTTGCCAAGCTCTATGCCACAACATTGGATGTGCTTCTCTCTCGAAGGTTGGAGGAGGGGGGTTTCAGGTCTATTGGCTAAGCTAGTTTTCGGCAAGATCATCAGACCACAGATCACATTCTAGTCCTCAGAGCTATTATTGAGGAGGCGCGTTCCAGGTCCTCGAAGGTTTATTGTTGCTTTGTAGACTTCAAGAAAACTTTCGACACGGTGCCTCGACATTTACTTCTTGAGAGGCTTTGATCAATTGGCATCTCTGGGCAGTTTTGGACAGCGGTTACACGGTTATATGAGACTGTGAAAGGTCAGTTTCGCTTCCCTCAAGGGCTTTCAGCCAATATTCTTAACACCATAGGAGTGAAACAAGGATGCCCCCTTTCGCCGACACTTTTTGGGATCTTTATCGACGAGCTTGAGACTTTTATCAAGGAGAACGCTCACCCAGAGGATGGTTGCCTTCTTCACCATGTGTTGATTTCTATTCTCCTCTTTGCTGATGATGTTGTTCTTTTGGCCTCATCCCCTGAGGGGCTTCAACGTCATCTGGACACACTTGCCGCTTTTTGTGACTCGAGACAGTTGACGGTGAATCTTTCTAAGACCAAGGTTATGGTATTCAATAATACCAAAGAGGCTCTATCCCATATCCACTTCCTTTTCCAGGGCCAGGAGGTCGAAATCACCACCACTTATGTGTATTTGGGGGTTCTTTTCATTGGTCCCACTTTTGGTATGAAACCCGTCGCCCAGGTCCGGGTGTGTAAGGGGTATGCAACTCTCTCTTTGCTAGAGAGGAATTGCTTCAAAGCACATTTTTAGGATATACCTGTGAAGACGAGGATCTTTGACGCTTTGGTCAAGCCAACTATTACTTATGGGTCAGTGGTTTGGGGCCCTAGTCTTGGCCCGACTGAGTGGTCACGGGTTGAACGAGTGCACACACTCTTTCTTTGATGATTCATTCGTTGCAAGGGAATAGTCCCTCGTTCTATTATTCTGGCAGAGTTTGGGGCTTCTCCTCTCCAGCTTGAGATTATATTCCTGATTATCAATTATCTTCACAGGATTCGTACTTTCGGAGATACCCCTGAGGGTTGCAGGCGGTACCCTTACCTCACCCTTCGCTCCTCGATGGAACTCTCTCCGAGTTCTCGGGGAGGCCGGAGGAGCTGGTATTTTCAGGTTTCTACTCTCCTGGCCAGCATTCAGATACAGATAGACAGGCTGCCCCCTCATTCTTTAGGGGAAGACTGCCCCCTCATTCTTTAGGGGTTCTTCCCCCCTCTCGGCTTACTAAGGAGAAGATGCTCCACGAGATTCGGAAGGATGTTAGTCTCCAGTACACCAGATGCACATGGATCTCTCTTGTTGCCCCTCTTTCTCCCAAACTGTCTTTCTACCACGAGCTCTTACAGATACAGGAGGGCAAAATAGTTCCTCCACAATACCTTCAGCAGCACACAATGCATAGTCTTTAGAGCACTATGGGGCAACTCAGGGTGTGTTCTCACCAACTCCGGATTGAGTTAGATCACCATCTTCCGATTGAGGAGCGGATTTGCTTGTTTTGCTCCTTGGGTGAAGTTGAGTCCCTGCATCACTTCATTTTTTGTTGTCCCATTTATTATGAGATCCGGGGTAGGTTCCATTGCCTTTTCAGGGACAACTCTCGATGTGTTTCTACCTTCTTCAGATACCCGGACCAGCGTTGTCTCGCACTCTTTCTTAGTGAGATAACTCATCTTCGACGACATAAAAGTTCTCCAAATGGATCTCACCCTCCTCAACATCGACTCATCACAATATACTTCACCAACTTCTACGGACCAGGTGACTTCAATCGGAAACGTTCCACACCATCCAGTTTGAACAGAAGTAGGGTCACTAGACAGCGCACCAACAGTTTGTCAGGGTTTCGAACTAGCAATGGGCAAAGACATATCATGGACTTCTTCATCTCCGGGACTTTGGCCTCGACTGTTAGGAGAGATTAGTTTTTGAGGGATTCTCGGAGCTTGCCCCTCCTGGGCTGCTCCCTCCCCCCTCCTTCTCTCTCTCCGTTCTTCTTGGCATGCACTTTTCTCTGTTGGACTGCAGCCCTCCTCCCTCTGCTCTCCCTTTTATTTTCTTTTCCCTTTCTCTTTGGCCCGTTTGTTGGGTTTGATCTTGTATTTTTCTTAGTTCTTTTCTTTGTTGGGCTTTTTAGCCTGCTAGCTGGCAGTCATTATTGTACTTCTTATAGTCCCTTGGGTCTTATTTTGGCCCACCGCGGACATTAATAATATTTCATTTCATTTCATTGTAATATGCATGAAAAAAACTTTTTTTCAATGAAAAATTTTGTTTTCTTTGTTTTTTTTTGTTGATTCTTTGTAGATTTTTTCCCCAATTTTTTGCCGATTCCCGATTTTTGCTGATTTTTAAAAATGCCGATTCTTTGCCGATTTCGATTTTCTCAACTATGATATCTAGAATGCATTGACTTTCATGGTATCAACTGGGGCTTAAAACTTGGATGGTAGTCCCCTTAATAGAATCTCTCTCAGTCTGAAAGTTGTAATCAGGCTTAATAGCCAAGGCCAACATTGTATGATGTACTCTTTTGCAAACCTACGGGCAATCATTATGCAATGTAATTATTTATTATTTATATATGGCCTATGGGCCAATGGTTAACCTTGTCATGGTTGAACTTTTAACTTGTAATTAACCTAAAGCCTACTTGTGATGCCGGCTTAAAGCCTACAAGCAATCATTATGCAATGTAATTATTTATTATTTATGTATGGCCTATGGGCCAATGGTTAACCTTGCCACAATTAAACTTTTAATTTGTAATTAACCTAAAGCCTATTTTTTATGTTGGCTTAGGTTAGTATGATTATGTATTTGGGGTCTAGGTATTGGTATAAATATCCCCCATCCACTCCATCCATTGTATTGGAGTGTTGTTATTCTTATCTATGGATAAGATAGTGATTAGTGGTTCTCAAGGGAACCCATCATTTGTATCCATTGCTTTTCTCTTTTTCTTCTTTTTCCTTCTTGTATAAGATTTGAGTAAATGGATTGCTTTTGTTTGTTATTGGAAATTGGTGTGAAATCCAACATAGTATCAAAGTAGGTATGGAGCGTTGTTGCTTGGTTACGCAAAATGTTTGTTCAGAGCCTTTTATCTTCTATCCAATGTCTAGGACGAATTACTTCTCAAAGCTTTATAAGTTTTTTCAAATAAGGGGCAAAGATAAGGTTTTATTTCATTCTTCACCATTCACTTTTCCAAAGATATTGGAGAACTTATACCTACTCCAATTTTACTTAGTTATCATCGGGGTACTCTCAATCCTTTTTATGTAGATTCATTTAAGGTACAATGGTGGCATGTGATTATTTTTTCAAAGAAGCAATTGATGACAAACCAAATTCTTTATCTCCACAAGGGAGTTGTGGCATTCTCTCAAAGAAAAGAGGATAGATGTGCTCCTCCTTCTCAATCAGGAGCTATGGCACCTTGGACAAGAGAGAGAAAGGTTCTTCTATTCGTTGCATTGGTTGTTCAAACTTTATGCATGAATGCTCCAGTTTAATTTTTTGTGCTTTTTTATTTTGATGATGAGCATGATACCCTTATTCAAGGAGAGGGTGTGGACTCTCACCCATTCAAAATTAGCTCCAAGATGCTAGACGGGCGCATTCGAGGTTCTTTTACGCTTGCACTCATGGGTTCAATCTTGAGCCCATCCCTTTTGCATACTTAACATGGAATGGGCAAAGACAAATGGTGTGGTTTTCGACTCCTTTCCAACATGAAGGCACAACGATGTGGTCAACAAAACATTGGTCCTTTCTTTGGTGAAAGGATATCTCGAGGTCAAATCGTCCGCCTTTTTCCTTTGCCAAATCATGCATGCTTTGATCGAATTGGACAATGCTATCTACAAAAGTGTCGACAATTTTGTCACCACGACGTCTGTAGCCAAGTCGGCCATGTTGAGTATGTAGTCTTTTGTGGATGGCAAGTTGTATGTTCATTTTTGGTGCTCTTTGTGGAACAAGTTTTGCAATGCTCTCAGTTTGGGGGTTGTGACTTTTCTGCCTTAATCTATAGAGAGATGTCTTTCGCGCCTCAACATGTGCATTGACGCCTTGGCTAGTGCAAGGCGCCTTGCCCATGGGAGACCTAGATTCAAGCTCCACATGACTTTTGACACATTTGGAGTGATGAAGTGAAACCTTGGCTAATGTGGCACTCAATTGTGCCGCACCACTTTTTCACTACATATACCCCTTCATGGTGAATAAAATCTCAACATGTGATGATACGTTGTTTTCTCTATATGTTTTGTGGTAAACAGGTGGCGAATTCTCTGTGACAGTCATCAACAAATTAGTGGGCTCCAAGTGGGGAATTTTGGTTGGATACAATAGTTCTAAGTTCAGAGGTTGATTTTTCAATTTTTGAGGATTATTAGGGCAAAAATCCTAAAGTGCATATATTTTGCATATGAAATCATTTTAAACAATCCCCCCCCTCTTCCCCCCTCCCCCCCAAGTTGTAGTTTTTTCGAGCTTTTTGCATTCGTGACATCAGTTTATGGACTTGTTACAGTGTTTGGTGTTGAATTGTGTGAGATGGATCCTCAAACCTATGTTTCTTGCCTCAATGGGTGAAATTATAGTATATGGTCAACTCAAATGATTGGTTTATTGCGAAGTTAGAACCTTTGGTGCATCTTTAAAGAAGAGAAAGCAATGACCCTTGTAAAAAAATTGCTAGCACAAACAAGAAGAAGCTCTAGGTTTGTTCTTCTTCTTGATTGAACTAGAATTACTTTTTCACATTATAGATGAAAATAAACCTATCAAGTTCTCCCTTCCTGGGAGAGCATCCTGTGGAAGCATGTTCTCTTGGAGAGCTATTTTACCAGGGGTCAAGAGGGCCCCCAGTTTTTCCTTCGACGGCATGTAGTAGCTTTCCCTTCCTGGGAGAGCATCCTATGGACGCGTGCTCTCTTAGAGAGCTGTTTAACTAGGGGCCAGGAGAGCCCCCAGTTTTTCCTTTGGCAGTTTGCGACGACTTTACCTTCTTGGGAGAGCATCCTGTGGACGCGTGCTCTCTCAGAGAGTTGTTTTACCAAGGGCTAGGAGAGCCCCCAGTTTTTCCTTAGGCGGTATGTGGCGGCTTTCCCTTCTTGGGAGAGCATCCTCTGGACACATAATCTCTCGGAGAGCGGGCCCAGTTTTTCCTTCAGTGGTCTGTGATGGCTTTCCCTTCCAGGGAGAGCATCCTGTGGATGCGTGCTCTCTCGGAGAGTTGTTTTACCAGGGGCCAGGAGGGCGCCCAGTTTTTCCTTCGATAGTATACGACGACTTTCCCTTCTTGGGAGAGCATCCTGTGGATGCATGCTCGCTTGGAGAGCTGTTTTACCAGGGGCCAGGTGGGCCCCCTGTTTTTTAGTTGGTGGTCTGGGGCGGCTTGCCCTTCCTAGGAGAGCATCTTGTGGGCACGCGCTCTCTCAGAGAGCTTGTTTTACCAGGGGCCAAGAGGGCCTCTTGTCTTCATCCGGTGGTATGCGACCGCCTTCTTGGTAGAGCATCCTGTGGACCTGTATTTGCAAGCAATGCAAATACAATGTATTTGCAAGCTTCTTTGATCAACTATTACAATGCTTTGTCTTCAATATATACACACATGGATATGAGACTCTTCACATTCACAACCCTTGACCTTTCTACTTACACAAACTTTTCATCTCCTCACACACATGGGAGATCTAACACTTCATATTTCTCATGGGAGAAATATCACATAATAATAAATCTATTATTGACTCCACATATCCACATTAGGACAAAGGCTCTAATGATTGCACAAACTCTTACATAACTCTTCACATAACTCCACACTTACATGATACCTCTTGTACATAACTTAGATGACACCTACTATATACTCATATATTAATAACACTCTAAACTAAACTATTTACATGGTACTTGCAATATTATTGCAAGTTACCAAATAATGTAATAATTCCAACACCCCCTCTATTACATTATTTGGTATGAAGGTCCTTTGTCTTCATTTGCTTTCAATCTTTGATTCTTGTTTTGGTCTTCCTACATTGACTCTGACTTTTGCATTCTTTCCATCTCTTGATCTGACTTTTGCATTCTTTCCATCTCTTGATCTGGTATATCTATTGTCCTTCTAATTTTGTTCGTCTTGGATCAATTGTTGAACAATCTCTTTTTCTGGTCACATCTGGATTTGAAAAACTTTTTGACATAGTCCATTTAGTGCTATTATTGTTATCATGTCTTTCATCTTATCCCATTTGTGCATGCTTATCCATCCATAATTCATATTCATATTATTATTTCCTTTGTACCAACAATATTTTTGAGAATGATTGTTACCTCCACAAATTTCACAACAATGAAGATCCCAACATCTTTCTATCTTGTGTCCATGCCTGCCACAATGTCCACATTTGTTACCTGTCTCAATTTTTCTTGTATCAAAATCAGTTCCATCTGTCCTTGTCCTAAAGTTCTCTGTTTCACAATTACTTTTGTTAATCCCTGATTCATTATTACCTGATCGTTTGAGATCTTCATATTTTGGTTTTATTCTTTGCCAATTTTTTTCTGAATTTGTATCATTGTACCTTGTCAAAAACTCTATACCAATCTCTCTGTCACTATTATTGATATCATTACAATGTCTATTGTCACATATACTTTTTGCACACTCTTTGTCTTCATGAACAATGTTTAAGTCCCTTGTGTCACATGCAATGCTTGTTCTTGGAACAAGTTCTCCTGTATTTGTTGTCGTGGGTCCCAAATCACAAGTATCGCAACTTGCATAGGCCTTTATGGACTTCAAATCACAATTCTCATTTTTCTGTTTGTGAAGAACACTAGGATCACAACATATACTTGCCTTCATAGGCCTCAAATCACTTGTGTCACTGTTTGCATCTTTTTTTTTATATGGTCATTTGTATTACAACAAGCATTCTTCATCATTGGTTTGTTCTTCAAATTTTCAAAATTTTCTTGCCTTTCTGCCTTAAGAACATTTAGAGTGACTACTGCCTTGTATACCATATTCGATACACTAATAGGTACTGTAATAAAATTTTCATAACAATCATTAGCATCATTGAGAAGACCATGCAGTGTTGAAGTATTGAAAAATCTCCATTTTTAGCTTCTTTGTGAATGGATTGTAAATGTCCCATCAATTCTGCTGACACATATTTTTCATCTTCAATAGCTCCTTGAGAGATGGATTGTAAGAGATTTTTAGCCAACTTTTCTTTAACTGTACTATCCTATGGTGATGCATACTGAATGTTTGTTTTTCTTTTTATTTTCTTTCTTTGCATACTGAATGTTTGTTTTTCTTTTTATTTGCTTTCTTTTCCCAATTGCCACATTGTGTGTCTTGTCTTTGAAAGCTTTTCAATGATATGTCTTCTCTTCAAAATAAATCAAATAGGACCTTGAATAATTTTCCTTTCTTCAAAAAATTCTTTTCAGTTTAACTTTCATACTTTGAAATAATCTTCAACATAAAAAAATCTTCAACATAAAAAAACATGTTCCTCCAGATAATCTCTTCACAAAAAAAATTCTTTTGAACAAAATCTTCTCTATATGTTTTTCAAATATTTCTTCAACTTTTAATAAATTTTCTTTCAATTAATTTTCTTTGTAGTAGAAATCCTTATTGCTCCCAAATCTAATATTAAAAACTTCAAACATTTGTTCTTCAAATAACTATCTTCAATAATCTTTTAATTAATTTTCCCTTTGTAGAAACCCTTTTAACTCCAAATTTAATAATTTCCTTCTCCAATGATTCTTCTTCACTCAAATAAAAATTTTGTTGTTCTTCAATGTTCATTTTTTTAGTTCTTTCTTCAATAGTCTTTCAAATTCTAATTAATCAAATATTTTGTTTTTCCTTCAAATATATTAATAATAATTTTTTTTTTCAAAACAAATCTCACTTTTCTTTAATCTTCTTCTTCAATATTAATTTCTCCTTATAACTCCTCCAATTATTCTTCCCCTCACTTTAATAATACTGTTCACAGTATTTTACTTTCTTTCTTAAAATAATCTCCAATAATAATCTATTCTTCCTTTAAAATTCAATCTTTCACGGAATGCCTTTGCAAATTTAAATAAATTAAAGGTTAATATTTTGTATCTTTGTAAACTTTTACTTTCCAATTTATGACGCACGTAACGTCATAAATTTGGAACGTCCTAATCAAAGTGCTATGTTCTTTTAAATTTGCCTTTAATTATTTCAATGTTGTGACTCTGGTAAATGGTGCTCTTTTTTGAATGTAATGTCTGCTGCAAATCAGGTGTGCGTTCCAGAAGTGTTTTGTCTGTTTCAATCTGCACTTCTATGCTTTACCGAATCTATTCTTTTGGCGTGTTTTTCCTACAGCTCCTTTGTCTATTTTGTTTGCAATTTTTTCGCCTGATTTTTGCTGCCATCTCCTTATCTTCTCAGCTTCTCCTGGTCTCTTGTCCTTCTCATAGGTTCCTAAAGAGACTTCTTCAGCAAACGTGGTGCTCTCTTCTTCAACACTAAAAGTCTTCAGTGCTTTTGAATACTCTTTCCCTTGGTTTTTTTCAAACCAGATAGCTCAAATATGACTTCTCTCCTCACATGACGTTCTTCACGTGGCTATCTCTGGCTGCCTTCACAATCGTTGCTTCTCTCAAAGCTTTGCCCTTTCTCATAACTATGGCTGCTCTTTTCTTCTCAATCATACTTTTGCTCAAACGTGGCTTTCACCAAGCACACCCAATGTGGCTGTGATACCACTGTTAGCAATCCAACTATATTTTCCACAGGATCAATATAAAATGTTCACACAATTCAATAACAAACTCATAGAAAATATTTTATTGATAAATGCAAATATATCAACTCAAGCAATGCAAATACAATGTATTTGCAAGCTTCTTTGATCACCTATTACAATGCTTTGTATTCAATATATACACACATTGATATGAGACTCTTCACATTCACAACCCTTGACCTTTCTACACAAAATTTTCATCTCCTCATATACACGGGAGATCTAACACTTCATATTTCTCATGGGAGAAATATCACATAATAATAAATCTATTATTGACTCCATATATCCACATAAGGACAAAGACTCTAATGATTGCACAAACTCTTACATAACTCCTCACATAACTCCACACTTACTAACATGACACCTCACTTACATAACTCCACACTTACTTATGTGACACCTACTATATACTCAAATATTAATCACACTCTAAACTAAACTATTTACATGGTACTTGCAATATTATTGCAAGTTAACAAATAATGTAATAATTCCAACATTCATAGCATTCTTTTGTTTGCAAGTGTTATGCCGACATATAGTCTTTCTTGTTACTCCTTGATTGTTTCAAGGAGTTAATTGTTCGTGTGTTTGAAGGCATTAGGAAGCCAATCTTCCTTTCCAATCAAATCTTGCTAAACAAGACAAACACGGTGTCTTAGACAAAGCTGAAGATGTGGATTCCAGTTCCATGCAATAGGCAAAAATATTCAAGAACCTAATGTTCAATTTGCTTGTTTTCATAGTGTGTAATGATGATTTGCATGCTGCATAGAGAAGACTGTGTATTGTTGTTGAGACAAGTTCATGATTAATGTAGATGTTTGTTTTGGTTTGCATTTGCAGATGTCGTGAAACTTATTGCCGACAAGGCATGATTGTAAGTGGTTGGTTGTTGACATTCAATTGTCACGAAGATTATTAACGTTGTTTTTACGTGCACACCATCAAGAAAGTTGTGTCGACATCAAACATCGACATAAAGCTATTTTGCACCATCTTAATTGCAGTGGTGCATTGTCTAGAAGTGTAATCCATTCGAGTATTGAAGAATCAATTTCATTAGCAAGTGGAGTTGTGCATTGGCCGTCTAACATTGGTCAAAGCATGTGTTGTCTGAGTTAATGTTATACGCCATGCCATCCGTCTAAAGTGCAAAGAAACCATTACTTGGTGATTTTGGTGATGTGGGCCGTCTATGTAAGGGGTCTTCCAAGTTATTTATAGCCCTATACAAGAAGAGGAGTTATATTTGGTTCATAGGCTGTCAATAATGCCAAAGGTGGAACATATTATATATGAGTTTGTCGCCAACATGAGTTGAGAACTGTTGTTTGGCATGCAAGCCATCTAGAAGAAAAGTTGCATGCCATCTAATGGGTCGTCTGCTATCTACTATCGTCAAGCAATGGCTTGAGAAAATGCCGTCTTGGTTTGTATGTTTTGACATGAGAAGCTGTAGTCTGCAAGTGAAGGAATCAAAGGTGCTGTCTAGTACGAGGAAGCATGAAGACATTGCTAACATCATGAAAGGAAGCGCCATCTGAAGCTTTGTTGCCATGCATGCACGAGTTGTTTGCTAGTTTAATGTGTTAAGAAGAAATAGTTGAAACGCACTATGCCCAAGATGTCTCAAGGGAAAGATTGCTGAAAAATGCCTTAGTTATTGGTGTGAGACCCCTTTGGGATTGGTTGGGAAACATTTGTAACGAGAAATTTCCAAGATGCCAGAATTTGAAAGACAATTGCAATGCAAAGAAAACATTGATGGATATTTTCCATGATTGGCTGTGATGGAGTTGAGAAAATGAGAAGCTTATCTAGATGTGAACACATTGTTACTGGACATTTGCTGGTCCAATAGATTGTTGTGAAGTTATGGACATTTGAGATGTTTCCATTCCTTTAATGCATTGGCGCATGGAGACATGGCTGAGACCATAGTTGAGAAAATCAGCAAAAAATTGGCGCAGATTTTTTGAAATGGTGATGCAATCGACAAACTATCGCCAATTGAAAAAATCGGCAAAAAATCTGCAATTCTTGTTTTTTAATAAATTTTTTATAATAATTTTTTTTTCTTTTTTTTAGGCTGCCGGCCGATTTAGGGTTTTTTTATGTAAGCCCTTTTTTCAGCTGTTAATGTTTGAACTTCAAAGTTTAAAGTTTAAACCCTAAACCCTAAACTCGAAACCCTAGTCTAGGGTTTCGGGTTTTTTTTTCCCTCCTTTTTTAAGTAAATATTGCTGTCTGATAACCATCTATACAAACCCATTTTTCAGCTGTTAATGTTTGAAACTTTGAACTTTACCCTAAACCCTAGTTGGGTTTAGGGATTTGTCATTTTTTTCCTTCTCTTTTAAAGTAAATATTTCTGCCTGGTAACTATGTATGCAAGCCCATTTTTCAGCTGTTAGTGTTTGAATTTGAAACTTTGAACTTGAAGTTTAAACCCTAAACCCTAGTCTAGGCCCTAGGGTTTTGGGTTTAGGGTTTTTTTTCCTCCTCTTTTTAAGTAAATATTGCTGCCTGATAACTATGTATGCAAGCCCATTTTTCAGCTGTCAATGTTTCAATTTTAAACCCTAAACCCTAGCCTTTTGATTTAGGGTTTAGCCTTTTGGTGTACTTAAAGCTTGAGCCTTGTATGATGTCTTGACATGAATTATTGCTTTTATTGCAATATTTGATTTGCATAATATTAATTCAGTTGAAAAAAACTTTTTTTCCAATGAAAATTTTCGTTTTCTTCGGTTTTTCTTTTTTGCCGATTCTTTCCCTGATTTTTTTGCTGATTCCCGATTTTTGCCGATTTTTAAAAATGCCGATTCTTTGCTGATTCCGATTTTCGCAACTATGGCTGAGACATTCTGGTTGTAAATGCCACAATGCGATGATGTGAGGCACTCATTGTTTGCACTCATTGTTTGCTACATGCTAGAGACATCATTGCAATGAACTGTTAGTGGCACTATTTGCATTGGTTGCAATGAACTGCTGGTGAACGTGTCATGCAAAAGAGGTGATGCATGTGATAATAATGGAGGTGATGCAAATGAGATGCGCCTTGAGACATTTTTCAAGTTCAAAGTTAAACTTTGTGAGGTGGAAGTGCAGAAGTCTTATTGAAGGTGCATGAGATGGTGTGAGGTTTGTTGAGGAAGGGTGTCTATCCTAAAAGGTTAGCATCGACATTTGCAAACTTGGCGCACAAGTGAATGCTACAAGCAAACCGTAAAATTGAAGTAATCTGAGTCATTCGATCATGATATGCACAGTGAAGAATATGTAATTACCTCACAAGTATTGTTAGTGCATTAGTTTTGATTGTCCAGATGTTTTTAGGCACGTGTAGTGGACTCTCCAAGTTGTGGGATGCATAGAATATCCAAGTCATGGGGTGCATAGAATGCGTCACATTTTCCAATACCCAAAGGTACGAAGATTATCCTCGTTGAAGAAGAAAATTTTAATATAAGAAATGCATGCGTCAGGGATAACGTGAAAGTTGATACTATTGTTTTGTTGCGAGCCTTGATGCAATTGTGAAGGTTAAAATAATGGGTTGGTACATCTTCAATTTTTATTTTTTTATTTTTTTTAAAGCGAAAAACCCCTTACGGGGTCGCCTTGGTCTGAGAGACCACGAACAGGGGGTTCTACACCGTCAAAGTCACCCGGAGTCGCACCCGACCCTACTCGCACCAACATTATCAATTGGATTTTGGATACCCAATTCAGCTTTTTGGTAGGGTGGAGATTTGAACCTGGGACCTCCCTTGGAGGATTGCCCTCTCCTCTCCAACTCACCTACAACACCTGGGTAGGGACATCTTCAATTTATATAATATTTAACACAAATGTTTTCCAGTAACGTCTTCTCTCCTTAGCCCCTCAGTTCGGGGTGTTGAAATTTGTAATTTGACTTAATGGCCAAGTCCGACATTGTATGATGTACTCTTGTGCAAGCGTAGAGGCAATCATTATGCAATGTAATTACTTATTTATGGCCTATGGGCCTATGGTTAACCTTGTCACGGTTAAACCTTTAACTTGTAATTAACCTAAAGGCTATTTGTTATGTTGGCTTACATTAATATGATAATGTATTTGGGGTTTAGATATTGGTATAAATACCTCCCATCCACTCCATCCATTGTATCGAAGTGTTGTGATTCTTATCTATGGGTAATACAATGATTATTGGTGCTCAAAGGCACCCATCATTTATATCTATTGCTTTTCTCTTTTCATCCTTTTTCTTTTATGTATATAATTTGAGTAAATGGATTCCTTTTGTTCGTTCGTGGAAATTGGTGTGAAATCCGACACTCAGCAACCTGATGATGGAAATCTCCTTGAGCATAATTTAAGGCTATAATTTTACACAACAAATTCTATGTATATATATATATATATATATATATATATATATATATATATTTGAATAGGTTGAAAAGTTGGGGGCACATCGGGGGCCACCCTCCTCATGAATTGAACTTGGGTCTCCGCTAGGAGAGCCCAATGCCTTTTGCCATTGTGGTGTCCCTGTCGGGACTTCTATGTAGAAATATATTGGACAATTATATATCCTTAAATCTCATAGAAGAATGCATATTTGGAAGTTGTAAATTGACCCAAAAATGCACCTAAATTGCATGTATGGTGCTAATCTGTTCTTATATATTTGGAGTATGTTGACATAGCTATGAAGAGTGCATTTCTGAGTCACCATGGACATGCCCATTTCATAGAAGAATATCTATTTGGCAATTTGGATTTGGCTTTCTTGACCAGGTTTGGAATTCATTCTTAGCTCCTGTGCCAGCATCAAAATCAATCCAAACAAGCCCATATTAAATGGCAATCTGAACTGCAAAAATTATATGTTGGTTTATCCAATCATTATTGAGCTTGCAATAAATGTCCTCGTTGCTTCCTTCTGATACATCTATTTGGTTGTAAGAAAGTTAGTAAACAATTTTATGTTTTCCTGTGATAATTAGTTCTTGTTTTCAGGTCATCGTTATGTTTGAGATTTGAATTGTCTTCTTCAGATCTATAATGCCTTTGGGAATGACCTGATAAATGCTATTGACAATTTTTACTATCCTTTACTACAGGAAGCGGATGATAGTGATGAAGATTGGACAGCTTAGCTCACACGTGACCCTTGAGAAGAGGAGCACAAAAATTAAAGATTCTCTTATGATCCTGCATTACCTATACTGAATTTCAGTACACTTGATGTTGGGAAATCAGTACACTTGTTGTTGGGCAATCACTTTGATGAATGAAATGCTATTATTCTCTTATTGCCTTTCCCACAAATGAATAAGTGACAGGTCAAACAGACCCATAATATAGTTGAAAATGTCACTCATACTTGGGCATCTCTAAAATTACATGCTTTTATCTGAAGATGCCTTTTACAGTGAATAATTTGACTTTGCAAGTCAAAGATGACATGTAATATAGCTAAGATTGGTAAGATGTAATTTTTGAGCATGCCATTTAGTAATAATTTGTAATTTTTCGAACTTTTTGAAGAGAAGAATTTTCTACGTTGCAATGGAAGTTTGGCTAACAGTTTTGATATACAAGATAGGTATTAAAATTGACATTTGCTTAGAGCAATATTTGTTGAATTCAAATTATAGCATTGCAACTACATGAATCCATTTTGTCTGAAGTTAACCTCTCAAGGGGAGGATGAAGATCAATCTGAGGTACATTATATTACATATGAGCCCTACTAGGTAGCTATCGTGTAATGAAAAGTAATAGAATACATATAATTTTAATTTTAATTTATTTTCAAAATCTTGCACATATTAGAAGCAAATACACCGGGATTTTTTACAAAATACTCAAATTGTTGTTATGTAAGTTTTGAACAAGACAATAAAATAATGCTTTGGAATTTAAGGAATGACTTTACGGGATTTTTTACAAAATACTCAAGTTGTTGTTATGTAAGTTTTGAACAAGACAATAAAATAATGCTTTGGAATTTAAGGAATGACTTTACTGCATCCAACACCTATTTATGCTTGAGAATATAGAATAAATGAGTTATGAGCTTTGTACCATTGCCTTCACCTTCCCACTTATATGTCTCTCCTAGAATTCTTTATATAAGGGAACTCAAGTGATATTTAATGTGGAGTTATGTAAGGTCACTTTATTCTAATATGACATCTATCTTGGAGTTACATAGGTGTTCATCCAAATTTGTCATATATAAGACTAAGTGACACCACGTACAAGAGAAATGTTCCTCTATAAATTATTCTCATTAATGGGAATAATAATAATAATAATTTATCTAAATTCAATTTTTAACCTACGGACAAACAAAGATTAATATTACTAACAGATATGGCTGGTTGTGATGTGTACTACATGCTGTCAGTACTCACTGTAAGTCCAATACAATGAGGGTTGTGAATAATGCATTTATGCATGTAATAGTTTCAAGATGAGGTATTGATAGCAAACATATTTGAGACATTGCATCCTACTCTATTTTTCTATCTTGTAGGTAATGCATAGTAGCTTGTACCTTGGTGGTTGCTCTTCATGTTAATTTGTGCCCTAGCTTTTCTAACCATGCTCTTGCCAAGGTATGACCTCTCATGCTAATCTTATGATGCCTATGCTAATATCTATGATATATGTTTAGTACCAACATATAGATCAATAGGTCCATGCACTACCACCATGATGGGAATGATAGATATTATTTTCATTGATTTGAAAGTTTTATTACATCTCTCTTACTCATTTGGTGTCATAGTATTTTAACATGCCACATACTGGTTTTTTAATAAACACAACCACATACAAATCACATAGAGGTGTTTGACAATTATTCATGTATTGCTTGGCAAGATTTAAACTTGGATCTGTGCCTTGGAAGTCCTTGTCTTTTAATCATTTACACTCATGTCATTTGATTATGTTGCATTCCTTTTAGAGGGATATTCTCTACCAAAATAAGTAGACGTCATTTAAGTTTTTCATACATCGAACAAATTATATTAAACTTGTAAAAGGTAGGGTAGTTATTAACGTCTGTGAGACCATAGGCCATATGAGATTATCCTCAAAGAGAATGTTATTTACCCAATATATATTTATCTAACCAAACTCAGGTTATCGAAGTATGGTGTACAACTCTACCCCCATTGGATTTGAACCTTGGACCACTTTGAGTTCCAAAGTCTTATCAATACACCCACTTAATAAGTACAAAAAGATTTTCCTTGACCTTTTTTCTTTTTTATTGTTTTAAAGATAAATCAAAACAAAAGCATTTTGCTAAAATAGAGATTATATGTGCAAGTTTTTCCAAGAGAAGCTAAAACCTTTTTAATTTCACTAGACTAGTTGAACTTGAAAACAACTTGAGATTGACTAAACACCATAAGATAAGAAGCAACACCCTATATAGAATAAAGGCAATTTAATTTATATTCAAGATCCATGGTCATGATGTTGACATTGATGTTTTAACTTGCAATTGCAAACTAAGTTTTGTAAGTCTATTCTAATTCAAGCCACTCTCCAAAGAAGTTATATTTAATCACTCATATATTATCTTTCTTGAGAAAAACTATCACATAATTGAATAGATTCAAGATATTGTTTAAATATAAGTGAGAACTTGGTGTTGGCTATGCTTTTTGTTTTCATTTTTTTGTAGTATGTTGTATTACAAGTGTATTCTATGCTCAACTCCTTAATTTATGATTTGATTAGAATGCAAATTTGATTTGTTGAGATTCCTAAATATCAGTAAGAACTTGGTGTTGGCTATGGTTTTTCTTTTCCAAGTTTTGTAGGCTTCTAACTAGAAGTCTTCTTTTTGTGCTCAACTTCTTAATTGAGGATTTGATTAGAACACAACTTTGTTGGAATTTTAAAGAATGTAGTCATAGTTCTCTACCTTCTATTTTCATGGCTTGCCTCAACAGTTAGGTTGAATATTTGATAATAATTATGTATGTTGAGATCATGCGCTATTGAAGATGCACTTGGATCTTGGATAAAATCAAAAGATGATAATTCATAATAACAATAATATATGCCAATATTGTGCACCATTGAAAATGCATCGGGGTCTTGGGTAAAATCATAGGATGACAATTTGAAATTGTTGGCTAACCCAATCTATGTCTTTCCATTAATAAGCTTTTTTTGATCAAAGAGGAAAGAATTTCCTAATCCACTTACAGAGGTGCATCACTTTCTTATACCCTATGGGTACTGCCAAATATAGGAAAGAACAATGTTTGAATGAGGTAAAGAATTCTTCAATAACCATTTATATTTTACTTATGTTCCATGGATACTTGTCCATTGGTCTATATACCCAAAGGGACATGTCCTCTAAGGGTAATGCTGAGACCTCCCCTTTAGGAGAGGTTGTCATGGCTAAGGGATGCCTAGATATCCCTTAGAGGAATAGGGGTATAGGTTCCACAAGCCTTGCAACCATTTAATGAAACTTGCATGATTTTCAAATACAAGAGGGGATGATTAGCTGACCCTTGCGTGATAGAGATAGGTCCTCACAAACCTTTCACTGTTTAATGAAACTTGCACAATTTTCCCCGCCCCCCCCAAAAAAAGAAAAAAAGAAGGTAAGATATTAGTGAAGATGGAAGTCATTGATCCTTTACATGTAAATGTCACTTCCTCATCATAAGCACTCTAAATGAGGAGATAAAAACTTTATATTAATCTTTGTGGTGCTTTGAATATAATCATAAAGATCTACTTCTATCAATGGTCTTATACATGATGCTTCTTTCTTCTTACCTATTATTTGTCATGGGTTGAATAGGAGTAAGATGCTTTTAAATCAAAATAAAACTATATACAATATGTATAGTCAGGCCATATCCTATCCTTAGAATGGTTTGAGGTGCTACACATTCAATAAAATAGATAGTTTCCTTCCATCCAAGAATGCGAGTTCATGTGTTTGTCCCTCTCATCATAGTGACCTGATGAGGTCCACACCATAGGGGATCAAATTAGACATGCTTACTAGAATTTGTTCTTGTTCACCCCATTTGAGTACCATGTATTATATATTGAGATACATTTGAGTGGTCTTATTAAACCATCACTTGCTAATAGTTTGGTGTGTGTTGAATTTGGGGAAGGCTTTATTTCATTCTTCATCGAGGTAAAGTAGCTCATTTATCTAGGCTTAAACTGGTATAATCTATGTATCTTTAAGCAACATTTATTTTACCAATTGTAGTAATAAAAATTCTAAGATAGGCTAAATTGTTGCCTTTGTCACACCAATTTATATGGAAAGTTACCAATTAATGCTTTTTGGGCAACTCTATTAGCCCATGGAGCCTTTATGCAATTTTGAATGCTAGTTCCTCTATGATTTTGAGATGGTCCAGTTGAGGATCCTTACTTTAGTCTTGTTTTTATTCTACCTAACCATTTCCCTATAAATAGTAGCTTGATGAGGTCTTCATTATAATAATATGTGGCAAACTAAGTCACTTTGGCTACAACAAATACTTTTATATTGTAAATATGACCATAACAAGTACACCAACTTCAGTGATAATGATTACTAGAAGATATATAATTGAAGCTTGATTGACCTTCTTGGCAAGGACCACTTCAACTCATCTAGTGAAGTAATATATAAATAACTTTTACCTTGTACCAAATGCTGGATTAGTATTTCCAATGAAGTTGGGTCCCCATTGTTGAAATGTCTTTTCTACTTTAATCAATTACGAAGGCATTGGAGCCTTATCTGTTATACATGTAGCATGCTTCACATTTCTTTACCCATTAAAAGGTATCAAAGAAGATTATTGGCTAGTAAAATCATGTTATTAAGATTCTATGTTGTAGTATAAGCTAAATAGTGACTATTTTTAAGGCCTTAGTGGTATTCATAAATTAGGTCCATTTAGTTTTTGTTTTTACATATTTGAATATAATACCATTAAACACCTAAAAAAATACCATTAATCAGAGTATACCTTGAGGCTTGTTGACAATTATCTCTTCCTTTAATCTACAGAGTCCTTGCAGGATAAGCATTAAATTCATGTACTTGATTATATTTGTAATCCATCATGCACCTTGTGTTAGGAACCTACTATTAAAAATAAGCTCACTCACAAAATATTGAAATTAAATAAAGATTCATGCAATAACACAATATCACAATGCAGAAAGTAAATGTAGAAATAAACACTCTCACAATAACATAGAATCACAGCCTCTTTGAGGAGGCAACCTCCGTCAATATTTTATTAATTGGTAAAAAGGTACATTCGTACATGGATCCATGTCTTTTAAAAAAAATCTTCATGCAACCCTAACCCTAAGCTCAAGAGTTGGATTACATGCAAAATGCCACTTGAGCTAAGAACCTTCTACATTCTTGATAATGGTTACATGAAATGACCCTTGTCTAGGAACCTTACTTGCCACATACCATTACAAAAGCATTACAAAATAACATTATAAGAGGGGTCCCCACATTGGAAGTGGGTCATTACATAATCAAATGAGAATTACAAAAATAATGTTAGGATGGGGTCCTAACATGTCCTTCCCCTTAAAAAAGCTTTGTCCTCAAAGTTGTATATGAGGAAACTGGTGCTAGAGTTGTTGGAGAGATTCCCACGTAGCATATTCCAGTTGTAGACCACACCATTGAACAAGGACCTTAATAATGACTCGATTGTAAAGAGTGTGCATCCTACAATCCAACAATTATTTTGGTTCGAGCAAGATAGAATCTTCTTCATCCAATTTTGGGAGGGTAGATTAAACCTGAGCCTGATTGCCCACAACCTTCTTGAGTGGAGCTTGGAAGTCAACGGTGGGGCCAATTTGTAGGTCGTGGTACCAATCTGTTGTAAAACCTGATAGGGCCCATTATATTTAGCAACAATTTTTTGGCATCTACGAAGCTAGAGGAATGAAGTTTTGTATGGCTGTAAGCAAAGGAAGACCATATAACCAACATCAAAGCTACACTTGAAATGATGTTGATCAGTTTGTTGGTGCATTCGATTCTGGGCCACTTTCAAATTCATCTTTAGTTGACGAAGGACTTTGACATGTTAGCTGAGTGTAGTGTCGACTGCATGGACCTTGAAGCTACCTGGAATGTAGGACGAGGGTGTAAATGAAGGCCATACATAAACTGCTTCAAAAGGGGTGACCTTGGTCGCCGTGTGATAGAAAGTATATACCACCCCTCGGTCAAGGGAAGCCACTTCACCCATTGTGTAGGATGATCAGAGGTAAAGCAATGAAGGTAGGTCTCCAAATATTTGTTGATAATCTTAGTCTAGCCATTTGTTTGCGGATGATAAGATGAACTCATTTTGAGTTGAGTTACATACAAATTAAATAATTCTTGCCAAAAATTACTAGTGAATGTAGGATCATGATTGAACACAATGGAGGCGGGCATATAATGAAGCAAAAGATAGAATCAAGAAAAAAATGGGCAATGGTGGAGACCGTGTAAGGATCAAAAGGGAACAAAAATGAGCATACTTTGAAATATAATTCACTGCCACAAAATAACTGATTTGCCTCCAGATTTAGGTAACCCTTCAATAAAGTCAATGGAAATATTTGTTCAAACCTGTTCGAGAATAAGCAAGGGTTATAAAGTTCCTAGAGAATGCACCATTTTGTCTTTCATCCATTGATAGGTGTCACATGCTACCACAAAATTATGTATGTCCTTTATACCTTTCCAAAAAAAGGTACGCTTAATCCTTTCATATGTTTTGAGGAACCCATAATGGCCTGCAGTGGGGGAAGCATGCATTTCCTTCATGAGAATTTCTTGAAGTGGAAATGTGTGAGGAACAACCAGGTGCTAGTGGTAGTGTAAATCTTGTCCATCCCAAGTGTATTCGGGACATGAGTAAGGCTCTATTTGAAGGGAGGCAACCAAATTTTGCAAGCCTGAATCCTTAAGCACCTCCTCATGAAGAAAATTTATCCACTAGGAAATGGGTGAAGAAATAATACATAACATACTAAGACTCAAATTGGTGAGAGAAAACATCTGCCACAATGTTCTTGTATTTTTTATAAGTAATATCATAATCATAGTCCATGAACTTAGAGACCCACTTATGTTGTTTAAGGGTGGCAACTCGTTGCTCTAAGAAATATTTGATACTTCGATGATATGTTCTAATGGAGAAATGATGTCTAATGAGATAAGGTCGCCAATGAGTGACCACATGCAAAATGGCAAGCAATTCCTTAACATAAGTTGATTTGCCTAGATTACGACAAGAAAGTGCTTTACTAGTGAAAGCCAAGTGGCACCCTTCCTGCATCAACACTGCATCAATACCATTGCCTGAAGCATCACTTTCAATTACAAAAAGGCTTGAAAAAATCAAGCATTACTAAGATCAAAGTTGTTGTCATAGTGTGCTTCAACTCAAGGAAATCCTGTTTAGTTAGACTAGTCCAAGTAAAAGAATTCTTTTTTAACATGGATGTTAAGGGAGCGATAATTTTTTCATAATTATGAACAAATTTGCGGTAATAGCCTATAAGCCCCAAAAATCCATGAATATCTTTTAGAGAGTGAGTTTTTGACCACTCTTGAACCGCTTGAATCTTCCTGGGGTTAACTTTAACTCTATCTTTGGTGATAATTGATCCCAAATACTCCACTTTCGTCAACCCAAAAGAACACTTGGACTGCTTAGCATAAAGTTGATGTGCAAAAAGTTGTAAAGTTTGATCTACATGGGAGAGGTTCTCTTTCCAAGAACGACTATAAACCAAGATGACATTGGTTAAGCCAAATAGAATCACCAAGAATTCATAATGACCCTCATGAGTATGAAATATGATTTTTGGAATATCTTCATCCTTGAGTTTGATCTGATGGTACCTAGAGCGAAGATCTAATTTAGAAAAAAACATAGCCCCATGTAGCTTGTTCAATAATTCATCTACCACAGGATTAGGAAAACTATCCTTAATGGTAAGCTTATTGATCTCCTGAAAATCGATACATAATTGCCAAGACCCATCTTTCTTTCGCACAAATAATATAGGAGAAGAGTAAGGGCTGTTACTTGGGTGAATGACTCCAAAATTTAACAATTCCTATACTAAATTCTCTATATTTGACTTAAGGGCATGAGGATATCGGTACGACTTGATGTTAGGTGGTACACTTCTAGGTACCAATGGAATGACATGGTTGTAGGGGCAACTTGGTGGCAAGTCTGATGGTCTGATAAAAATTGCATTGTGCTTTATCAAAATAAGTTGTAAATATTCAAGAATTTAGTCCACTTATGAAGTAGATGGTTGGATTGCAAATATCTATGCAATAACCCCATGAGAATATTTTTTAACAACTTCTCCATATAGTTTGAGATGATAATCTGAGGGGACCCTACTTTTGAACCTTATAGAGTGTAAAACTGTCAATTCTGTGAAAACTGCATCTAGAGCTCTAAAAAATTCCATGAGATGGTTCCCAATGTACCTAACCACTAAGCTCCCAATACAATATCCCACCCCTCTAATTATAGAGTGAACATATTGGTTTTGAGCTCATAATCCCCTATTTTCACTTTATGACATTTACCTTTGCAAGGAAAAGTCCCTCTATTGGCCATGATAAGCTCAAAGGAATTACATGTGTGTATGTAACAATTGGCATACTTGATAATTCGAGGTTTAATAAATTTGTGTGTACTTCTTGAATCGATAAGGACTGTAAGACGGACTTTGAAAAACCCACAACTTTTATGGTTTGTGTAGTATTCCCAAAAAGAGCATGAACAATTTTTTGCCTATGGTTCTTCCTATATTTCTTCTTCATTTTGGGGTGGGTCTTCTATTGGCTTTGTTTCATCATCACTTTGGTCACTATTGATAGGATCTTCAACATCTATGAAGATCTACTTATTTTGGGTGCACCTATGCCCTTGAACATATTTTTCATGACAATTGTAGCACAAAACTTGTGCACGTCACACATTTGTTTCTTCTGTAGTCAAGCATTTGTGAGGAACAATTTTATTTTCATTGAGTTGGAAACTTAGGAGAAAATGAGGGTTTAGTTTACAAAAATTTAGACATCCTCATTTGAGCTGAGAATTTGGATTCGACCAGCTATGCCAAGCTTATAGCCTGCATCATTGTTTATGGTTTGAACATGTTGACCTTGACCTGAAGATCGTCCTTCAAGCCTTTGATGAAACAACTCATAAAAAATCCTTCATTCAACCCCTTAGTTTTGTTAGCCAATTTCTTGAATTGGGTTTGGTAATTCTGAACTATAGAGGTTTGTCTCAACTTTGTCAATGCTCCCTGAAAGTCATCATACTCACTAGGGCCAAATTGAGTGACTAATTGGGACTCAAAATCTTCCCAAGAAGGATCGAGAATGGTGTGTTGCAACCATTGGTTCCACTATAAAGCTTTTGATTCAATACTGAAAGAAGCCATCTTGATCCGATAATATTAAGGACATTGTGGAGTTGGAATAATTGATCAACATGACATAACCAGCCATCTATGTCTTTCTCATTAAACTTAGGGAAGTCCAATTTATGCACCTTGAAGGTAGTATCATGGTAAAAATTAGTGTAAAAACCTTCCTTTTCCTTATGGGGTCCTTTTCCTCGCCCTAACTGTTCAATATCATGATACTCAAATACTTGTAGGCCACCTTGAAGCTTAGACTCAACCTCTAGAATTTGTTCTTGAATTTTAGTTTTGGAGGTAATGTATTCACTTTTGAAGCGTTAAATATCATCCTGTATTGCTTGATTGTCTTGGAGAATGGCACTAAGTTTTTTGGTGATGGTCTCTAGTGATGAGATAGTTTGTTCCATCTCTTTTTGGTGTCCACGAGTACTAACAACCATTTTGGTATGATTTGAACGACTACTAGTGAATTACTAAAAATAGGTGATTTCAAGGGTTACTATTTTTAGTAATAAGTCAAAAAACATGCTTAGGTGCTATATATCAAAATGATCAGCGTAAAAAATGGTCACAATGACCTATATTCCACAACACTGGTTTTGGGCAACGTAGACCAAATTTTAGTCATTTGCAATGACATTTCCACAAAACTACCAAAACATTTCTTAAATCATTACAAATTCACAAAATCCCCCAAATTGTCGCAAAATCCCCGCCAGGTGCCCAATTTTGTCCAAATTTTCCCAGACTCCCCTAAATCTCCTTCTTTTCTAATTTCCCTAGATTTTTCTCAATTTCTCTCTTTTCCTCAATTTCTTGTAATTTTCCCCTATTCCTTCTAATTCCTCCTTAATTCCCCTAATTTACCTCCTTTTCTTCTAGTCGGTTTAATTTCCCTCTAGTTCCCTCCTAATTTCCCTAATTTCTTCTAATTTTTCTTAGCCTTCTTAATTCTATTTCATTTCCCTCTAATTTTCTCTAAAATTTCATTAAGGTTTCCCTAGGTCTTTATTTTCCTCTAAATCCACCATTTTCCCCTAAATTCCTAAATTCTTTCAATTTCCCCTAATTTTCTCCTAATTTCCCCCTACTCTGCTTAATTCCTCTAATCCCCTTATTAGCTCCTTTAATTTCTTATTTTCTACATAATACCCTTCATTTATTCCTCCTTTCCCCCTCATAATTCTCATACCCCTTATTATTCACTTAATTCTTCACTAAATATTTCATTAGCCTCTCATTAATTCTTAATCCTATCTTAAGTCATGATCAAATCTCTAGGAAATATGCATAATAATTTAAAAATATCATTCAAATCCCTAGAACTATCGAAAATCTCTATTTGCAGCCCTCATTTATTCTACTTGGTCCCCCCACTCATGCTTCCCTCTAAGTTTGAGCAATTTAAAAATACAAGAAAAAGGTTAAAGTCAAAGGGAGTAAATTCATAAAATTCAATAATTATGTCCTCCTCACTCTCCATGTCATATTTTTGGCAATTTAAAATTAGTGCACACATCATCCCATGCACATATCTCCTTATGACCCTCACTCTCCCCTAGGCCACTTCATGAAAATTGGGTGGATGAGAGTTCACTGCACCCAAGGCCATTTAATTTGGAGAAGGTATACTCCATCAAGTGGAATTATCTAAATTTGCATTGGCCCTTGCACCATCCACATGGTTACCATATCTCCTTCACATTACCTCCATGCCACATACCCCTTCCCTTGCTCAAATCCTATAAATACCCCCTCCACTTCCACCATTTTAGAGAGTTCGTGTGGATATGCTGTTATGCTACCAAATTTTGACCAGCCACACTTGCTGCTCTTTGAGAGCCACTTACCACCAACACAATTATTTAGAAGCTCAAACATGGTGGCTATAGAGGATTCTTGAGGAGTCCAACATTGACTTTGACCATCAACTGTGTTCAGCTCGATCGATATCCAACCATCTCACCTGCACCAGAGGAGCTCTAGATACCACCTACACCTCTCAATAAGGGTATCTAGCCCCTCTTGCAATCTAATCTCAACCATAACTGATGGCCACATAGAACCAACCACCCTTGATGGTTACACAAAACTAACCATATTTGACGGTTAGCTAGTGACACAACAAACAAAGCACCCACTCACCAAATAGGCAAATGAAGGTATAAAATATCTAATTTCTTAGTTTTGTGAACTTTTAAAGTGGTTTTGTAAGCATCTACATGGTTTTTGTAATGTTTTACTATATTTTATTTAACAAGGGATGTAAGGGAGGCCCTTCAGACACTACTAAATCCATTTTGTTTGCATGTGTGCAGGTATTACAACCGACAAAGCATTGGGGTGGTCTAGGCATAACACACACAAAACCCACCCATAAAATTTGATTATGGTATGAAGAAAAGTTGCATGTGATAATATATTGTAAAAGGGGCCATCCCCTTTTATTTCATTCAAAAGACATCATGTTTTAAAAGCCCCCTTCGACAAGGCTTGATTGTACCGAAAGACTTTTTGTTTGCTTATAATATATATTGCTTGTGTTTCCTTTCATTTCTATTGTAAAGTGCATTTTCATGTCTACAAAATGACATGTTCGATGGGACAAATAAAAAAAAATCAATAAAAGCAATACAAATAAAATAACATACAAAAAGAAAAAACCAAACTAAAAAAAAAAACAAAAAAAAAATTCAAAACAAAAATGAAACAAATATCAAAAACAAATTTCAAAAAAAAAAAAGCAAAACCAAAAAATAAAATTTTGCATTAGGCATTTAAAAAAAAAACAATCAAACACAACAAAGTTTTTATTGCACACACACTTTCACACATTCTTATTCCACATATTTTGCATATATACAATATGAGGAAAACCTCTTGGTGAGTTGGACTTCATCCCCAATCGTCGGTTGCGCCCTTAGAATTTCATCATAGTTAGTACGCATAGTTTAATGGATTTCATCATTGGGAGACTGGTTACCCTTGGGATTAGCTCAAAGTAATATTTTAGGTTAGACTCCCTTTGACCACGGGACTTAATAAATAGTGGAGCACAACTACCATTTTTTTTCCAAGCCCACCTGAGGGTGAAGCGAAAGTTTGGGTAGACCAATAGCAGGCTTAGACATCGCAACCTATTTTAGGAGGTAATTTTCATCCCCTTAGGTTACCTATCACCCATCCTCAATCCTAGGAAGATGTATCAGTCGTTCGTGTCTTGAAAGGGAAGTGGGTACAAACACACCCTTATAGAATTCACTCCATCACCCACCTTTTGTAGTTCCTAGGCATAGGAACATAAAACACAAAAAAAATAAAATTAAAAACCACCTTCAAAACCATTTTCCACCTATTAGGCAACATCCTTCCAAAACTGCCTCACCACTTTTCAAAATTTCACAAAACATCCCGAAACATCACAAAAACATCTTAAAACATTCCAACCCTCCTAAAAAAAGAAGAAAAGAGAGAAAAAGAATCACAAAATCCAAAACAAAAATTAATTGCTTGTTTGTTTGGTTGTGCATTTATCGACTTTAATTAGATATTGATTATGTTTTTTGGAAACTTGCCAAAACTTGCCCTTCTGCATCCATTCCATAAGCCTACCATTCCCATATCCCATTATGCTTTTTCTAGCCCATGGTCTTGAATTGTGGCCAAACCCCAGTCCAAACCCAACCCAAATTCAAGCTTCCATGGCCTATTTCGGTCAAACCCCTCATATCTCAACTACTTTGATGATTCACCAAGGATATGTGTCACAAACCAACTGTGGTAAGCCATCCAACGAGCCTCCTCACCCCACTCCATACCCGCTTGAGGGACCTCATACTAGATATGATCTTGGTATGATGTAACATGCCGTCCATACCACTATTCCTGATACCCTTCACTTTAAGACTCCTTTGTCTCCCATGCACCGTTTTGTCATACCCATTGATAGTGATGCCTTGCACAATTTGTACTCTAGGCCCTTTCCCCACATATGTTGCCACAACCATCCTTTCCCCCTCTCAAAATTCTAGCTTACACGATCCCTTCTTTCCATCAAGAACAAACCTATTCACACACATCTTATTAGCCCCTATATCACATGTGACTCCACTTCCTTTTGAGATTCCAGTTGCCTCAACTGAAGCTCCTTGGAAAACATATCCTTATGATGTTACTAATGTCTATTCAACCCAACCACGTTATACACACATTAGCCATCCTTCCACAACTGGTAAGTTAGTGGCCTTTGATCCAAACCAACCATATTTATCTAATCAAGCCCATCCATCACAAATGCATCATATCCCAACATATTCATCCTATGCCAACCCTAACCCTAATAAATCTCATTCTACTCAAGTCAATGCTACCTCCTATATTCCTACCTTGATTCTCTTTGTAACTTACCCTCCCTTGTCTACCGTCATTCAACCTACTAGCACACATGTTGTACAACCTCCTCCATCCTATTCTTCTAATCCTCCTTATAATACTTTAGTTCTAATTCAACAAGGTTATCAAGCCCAATATCCTCCCTCTCAAGGATTTTCTTCTATGCAACAAGTGCTTACTAGTTTTGCTTATCAATAACCTCCTCCCTCATATAACATCCACATTCTCCAATAATAGTTACAGACAATAAATCTGACTTCTCTCATGTTAACTCAAAATATCTTCTTCACCCAAGATCCATCATGGACCTCTCATCCACTGATTATCTAGGTAGCAACACTCCCCACCTCAAAGCACCTATTAGGGGCCATCGACATAGTCTCAAAATATACCTCCAACACATTATCAACAACCACCTCCCAACCAACAACAACCACATCCTCAACAATACCAACCTCCACTAAACCCCTCTTAAGCACCCTCCACTTCCATGCAACCGCCATTGACTACAAGACATATAATCAATACCCCTCACTTATCTACAAGATTGCTCCATCTTATACCAAAATCCTCCACCCAATCTGTATGAGGCCCATTCACAGTATCAATCTTAACTGCCTTCTTACAAAAAAATTCCTCAGGCATCATATCAAACCCAATCGCAGTAGGTACAACTGACCTTCACTTACCAATAATCCACATACTACCAACCCCCATCCAACACCTACCCATATTCCCATAAAATGCCAAGCACATACCAAAATCAACCTCCACTTATCCAAGCACATGCACCATAGTTATATCTTGCACCATCCTACCCGTCCTCTCAACCATATCCAGATGCATTCTAATTGTTGGCTAATCGAGTCGAAAATATTGGATATCAAAATACTACCCTTCATCAACTCATCAACCACCCAATTCATCCCTCAATACCTTCACCATTGTATCCTCCTGGTTTCAAAGTTCCCAAGCTTGACAAATTCAAAGGAGAAGAAGATCCTCAAGAGCATGTGAGCACCTTCATTAACGCCTATTTTGTGATTCAAGATAATGATCCTCTCATGCTTTGCACATTTATCCAAATGCTTGGGGGAGCCACCTTAGAATGGTACAATCACTTACCCAATCATAGCATATTTTCTTTCAAAAAACTGGCCAATCTCTTTCTAGAGCGCTTCTTGCTCAATGTTAAGAAGACCACATTAACCAATCTATAAAATATCTACCAATTTGAATATGAGATTTTCTTGGATTAAAGCGATCGATGGAGATCAATGATAACTAAATTACCCTTTACCTTGCCTATTATTGAACTCACTTAGATGTTCACAAGGAGTTGCTTGAAGCCCATCTCTTTACGTTGCAACTTCAACAATACTGAACACTTGAGGAAGCTGTAACTCAAGCCAAGATCATTGAAGATATCAAAATCCAAGAAGATGAAATCAAGCGTAAGAAGAAAGAGTGGCCTAACAAGAGTGCTAAAGGAAATTTTAACAATCATTCTAAGCCTGCCAAAGTCAATCAACTGGTGCTTATCACATAAGACCCTCCACCACTGCAACCTCAATGTCCACCTCCATAGCAACCACAACCTCACCCCCCACAATAGCAATATCAATAGTAGTACCCACTTCCACAACCTTCCTATTCACCACCTCAGCCAACATACCAAGTTGTACCACCTCCACCCCAAATCCAAAATTCCAATCAACTAAAAAAGTGTGCTAGATGCTCTAACCCATGGCTCCCCTCACAATTTCACCCCCTTCACTAAACCACTTTTGACCATTTTCCAAAGGCTTTATGAGGCACAAACAATAACCTTATCGTAAGTGTAGCTAGAGGATCCTAAAAAGCCTAAAGGAAGATATTACAAGGAACATCACTTCTATGTCTTCCATTGTTAGAGGGGCCATAATATTAATGATTGCATGCAATTTAAACACTTGGTGCAAGACTTAATTGAAAGGGGGACTATCCAAGTCGACAACCCTCTCACCCCACTAACCAAATCCTTGGTATTTACCAAGAACCCTTTCCATAGCATGGGATAGCACAAACAACTAGTGGTCCCTCGACCTCCATCATGTCGGTCAATGAAGTGAATCACATTAATAATGTCCCACAGTACCAAGGTTTTATAGGTATGATTCATGTGGTCACTCAAAATAAAATATATGTTGATCGACCACAATAACCAAGTGGAACCTCCAACGTGCCTATTTCTCAACCACCATCACCACCACCACCAGTGCAACATATACAACCTCCCCTAATTCACCTAGCACCTCCCCCTCCATGACTAGTCATTTCGTTGAGGAGTCACCTCACCCATAACCTCAAAGTGGCATATGCCAAACTCTCAATATATGAGCTTATTTAGCAGTCTCGCCCACATTGTGAGGCATTCATAGATATTATTAAGTCCATCAAACTTTAATCACAAGATTCGAATACCTTTTCCAAATTCATGGGGATCATCCAAACTTGCATGGAGCCATCAATCACTTTCTATGACTATGAGATTAAATCTATGCCAATCGAGTTACCTGTTCCCCCTCTACATAAAGTGTCTCACATAGATCACAAGCATTTCAAATATGTGTTGGTTGACACTAGCTCCTCCATCAATATCATCACTTTCATTTCTCTTCATCACCTTAATCGACCACCCTCTCATGTCGTGGCTTTCACCTTCACTCTTCAATATTTCAATGATGCCTTATGCTCAATGCTCAAAATGATGGTCTTGCCCATTCAAGTTAGTGTAAAAACTATCCATACACTTCTCCACATCCTTGAAGGAGAAATGCAATACAATATGCTCTTGGGTACACCATGGATTAGGGAAATGAGATGCATTCCCTCGACCTTACACCATTGCCTTAAATATGTTCATGAGGATCGTGTCCATTGCATCCTTGCTGATCATGAACCATTTGAGTATTGTAACCTAATATCAAATCCATATGAGCCTCCCCTTACCTCCATCCACTTGAAAATCACTCAAGTGACCCATCCACCTACCATTTACTCATTCATGTAGCCTAATCAACCCCATGTGCAAGTAACACAATCTAATCCTCTATTGACTCCTTCCTCCTCTTTCCATCCTTTGTCTCATGATCCCCACATTTGGCATCTCAAACCACTCCTGTATATTTGTATTCCCTCTATGTCTTTTCTTCAATATTTTTCCATGCATATCCCTACCCTCATCACATTATGATAATCCTCCCTACTTGGATTATCCCCTTCATCCTAGCTGACCTTCATCATCCCAACTTTGCTCGACCAATGCTCATCCCTATTTTACCTCTATCATCGCTATTAGACCCTCATATAACATATTCTCCCTATTATATATGCTTCCCTATCCTCCATCGCATCCTACCACTTTTCTTACTCCCCCTCATACTAGACTAACCACCTCGATTAACCGATGCCCTAGACCTATCCCTATGGTCTCTACACCCCAGTCATCCACAAGCATGCATGTTGCTACTACACATTTGACCCCTATCACCACTCCTATAATGGTGACACCATCAAACGTCACCCCTTCTATCACATAGTAAAATTCCGCTCTCTCATCGATCGTTGAACAGGTTACCATGGTACCTCCTCCAGCACCTACCACCTCATCATCCCTCCTAGTTTCCCTAACCATACTCTCTTCCACTCAACCTAACCCTCAACCTCCTCCATATACCTCTAATCTGCATCCCTCCATCCTTGATGCTACTCATGTTATCACTATGAATTTGTCACTATCTTCATTTGAACCATTACCCCAGGCTATTGGTTACACAACATCCCCTTCATCAACCGACCCTTCACTCACTCAAGTTGTAGTTCACATGACTAGTATCGATATAGGTAAGTATTTCATTCAAAATGTCACCTTTACACCACCAATCATCAAGTCAGTTAGAGATTATGAATGCCCACAATATCCTCTCCTAGCTATAGGTGTGGTCTATCTTATGGGTTATTCCTCTAATTGCATTAACTTTGTATATAGGGGACTTGACAATAGTACAAATCAACCACCCAACAAAGAATATGAACTATATTCTTATGGTAATACATACTTCTTATCAAATCCTTCCTTTGCCTTACGATACCTTCATAATTTCAACTGGCATGGATACAACCTTGGATATTACAAGCAAGACACTCTGAACATTATTAAACCCCATCATCAAATGCCTATTGATATAGCTAGTCTAGAGTATAATCATTACCCTTCACCTGATATCCTTGCAGATGAACTTCAGTGCATCACCCTTGGTCTCAAGTAAGACAATGATAATGGTTGCATTGACCCCAAATTTGTGCACCTTTCACCTGATAATTATTCCCAAGTAGCCACCATTGATGCCTTCCTATTTTATTCATAAAAAGATGAACTCAACAAGCTATTTGAGAAACTTTCAATGGTTTCTAATAGTTTTGAATAGGACTCATACTCCATTGTCACCATAAAAAAATATATGGATGATGGTAACATCTACATACATCTATTTCCCATTCCTCACCCTATCAATCCTATCCTCCTTCCTTTGGAGCGCACTAATCCCCCTATCCAACCACCACTAGCTCAAACCTACCCTCATCCATACATTGTAGTGCATATTCTCCCTTGTGAGTATGGGAACCCAAACTCTAATATGCTCCCTTACCTTCTCTCCCAAATCAACATGATCTCCATCGATCTATTCACCTCACTTTACAATACAAATTCCCCTTTTAACCTCATTTACACCGATCCTAGCCTCATCAACTTTGATCACCTTTCCTTGCCTCCTCCATTTTATTTTCTTCCACCTAATCAACTCCTTTGTGATGCTAGTTTATACATTTCTTCATCACCTGTTGATATGTTTGTTTATCAAGTTGACATTGCCAAGGAGGAACCCTCACCTATTCTTGTTGATCCTGTTGATGATATACACCTTATTCCCACTCTACATCAGTTAGAAGAAGGTTACCATATGATCTTTAAGGATACCATCAACATATACCTTACCATTGAACCCAAAAACCCTTAGATCATGAAGCTTGAACAAGGCATTTTAGCTAAAGAAAGGGAACAATTCATAGCCCTATTAATTGAATACAAGTAAGTCTTTGCCTGGTCCTACAAGGACATGGTTGGCCTAGACCCCAATTTAGTGGTCCATAATATTACCTTGCATCTTGATGCCAAACCATTTAAGTAGAAATTGTGAAAACTTCATCTCAATGTAGCCCTCATGGTCAAGGAATAATTATACAAATTTTTAGATGTGGGTTTTATTTAACCCATTGACTATCCAAAGTGACTTTCAAACATGGTGCCCATCAGTAAACTCAATAGGGAGATTTGTGCATGCATTTATTTTCATGACTTGAATAAAATATGCCCTAAAGATAAATTTTCTTTTCCCAATATCAATACACTTGTAGAATCTACTACTGGCCATGAAATGCTTTCCTTTATGGATGACTTCTCAGGATATAACCAAATTCATGTTAGTACTATAGATCAACACAAAACATCATTTAAAATGCCTTGGGGGACATTTTTATAAAGTTATGCCATTCAACATTAAAAATATGGGAGCTACCTATCAATGCACCATGACGTACATTTTTCATGATTACATGCATAAGATCATCGAAGACTACGTGGATGATATTTTGGTAAAATTCAAAACTTATCTTGAGCACCTCGATGTACTACACAAGGTCTTCGATCAAATTTTAGAGCACAATATTCGACTTAATCCCAAGAAGTGTGTTTTTGGAATTACTTCTGACAAACTCTTAGGATTCATCGTCTCCAAGCAAGGTATTGAAATTGACCCTAACAAGGTCAAGGCCATCGTTGAAATGCCTCCCCCTAAGAACCTTATAGAATTGCGTAGCTTGAAAGGAAAGATTCAAGAGATCTATTACTTTATCACACAACTCTTGAAAAAATGCAAGTCGTTTAACCATATTCTACAAAAGAGGGTCACCTTTGCATGGATCCATGAATGTCAACAAGCTTTTGATGCCAAAAAATACTATTTTTCATCCTTGCCTATATTGTCATCGCCTCATCCAAGCATTCCATTCCGCCTGCATATTTTTTGCCACTGATTTTGCCTTAGGAACTATGTTGATCCAAAAGAATGAGAGAAACTAAGAGTAGGCAATATATTATATCAATCATACCTTAGTGAGCCATGAGACCAGATACACTTATATTGAGAAGTTGTCTTGCTATGGTCTTCACCACTAAGAAACTCTGCCACTATATGCTCAATTACATGATTTATATCATTGCTAGGGAAAATCCTTTGCATTATATGATGAACTGCACATACACCAATAATAGAACTGCTAAGTGGATAATGCTCCTAACTGAATTTGACCTTGAATTAATTAGTCAAAAATCCATTAAGATTCAAGTAATTACTAACTATCTAGTTGAAGCTCCTCTTCCTCTTGATGCACCTTTCATAGTCGAGCTCCCTGATGATTCCATCTTCACCATTACTAAACAAGAAAAACCTATTGAACTTGAATATGATATTGACCTTACTCACTTCTTTGATGGCTCTAAGTGTAAATAAGAGAACAGTGTTGGGATAGTCCTTTTCACACCACAAGGGGATCCTATCCCCTTATTTCAAACTCAAATTCTCTTGCATGAACAACAATGTAAAGTATGAAGCTCTAATTCTTGGACTACAAATCATTGTGGCTACGTGTATTAAATACATTTGAATCATAGGTGATTCTCAACTTGTGGTTAATCAAGTTAAAGGGACTTACCAATGCAAATACCTAGTTTTGAAATCTTACAAGGATATAGTCAATAAAATCCTCACCAATTTTGACTGGTATGATATTGATACTACACCACGATCAACCAATCATTTTGTTGACACCATGGCCTCTCTAGGGTTATTCCACACAATCCCTTTGATTGCATCACCACTATTTGCATTACTAGGCTCTCTCAATATGCTATTTTCTATCACGCTCCTTCGAACAAATGGGATATCCACTTTGTTCAAGTAGAACCATGCCACAATTGGTTCTCTCAAGTGTGAGACTTTCTCAAGTTTAGCTCTATTTCTCCATACTTGCCATCAACTACCACACAAATGTTCAAACAAAATGTAGCTTGATATGTTCTCCTAGGGGATGTCCTTTATCATAGAGTCTATGCTGGTATTATCCTTCATTATCTCAAACCACAAGAGGCAAGTTGGGTAATCTCTTAGGAACATGATGGAAACTATGATGGCCATTTTAGTGGGATGGCCATTGCAAAACACATCTTGTGCATGGGATGATTTTGGCCCATAATGAAGTGTGACTATTGAACATACATAAATAAATACCTCAAATATCAATATCATGCTAACCTAATACATCTACCCTCATAGGCTTTGCAACCCATTCAAGCAATATGGCCCTTTCCCAATGGGGCCTTGACCTTGTTGGTAAAATTTCTCCTCCTTCCTCAGGGTGCCATATATTCATTATAACTACCATTGATTATTTCACCAAATAGGTTGAAGCAATACCTCTTGTCAGCACGATGAGTCTTCGAATCGTGGAGTTCATACTCCATCATATTGTTTATCGCTTTGACATCACCTCCAAGATCATTTTCAACAATGGTCCCTCTTTTAAAAATAATGATGTTCAAGCACTTTGTACCAAATACCACATTCAACACAGTTTCTCAACACCTTATTACCCCCAAAGCAATGGACAAGTTGAGGCTACCAATAAGACTATTGTTACCATCCTAAAGAAAACTACTTAAAAAAATCACAAGGATTGACATATTTAGATCCTTCTTGCATTGTGGGCTTATCACACTAGCATTCACATGCCTATTGATCGACTGTAATAGCTTACAATTAATTTTATCAATCCAAGGTAATCAAGATTAGATTTAAAGAGTAGAAATCCAATATAGATTGTACCATGGGGATTAATTCTAAGCTTAATTCATATCTCTTTTAGTTTCAGGTTTTGCAAAAAAATAATAATTGCAGCGAACATAAATTAAATCATGCAGGAATGAAAATAAAATGCAATTTATGATTTATGCAATAAATATGATTTTTACCTATTGATGAGTTGATCTAATGATGATTTTATCTATTGGTGAGGATCCTCGTGCAATTATTTTTAATTATCTATTTTTACTTTTTGATCTATGATAATGCAATTTAATTTATTTTATATTCTAAGGTTAATTATATGTACTAACTATTCTTAATGTATTGTAGGGGCGAGAGAATAGGGACTAACTGTAGGAGTGGGTCCTACCTCCTAGATGATAATGTAAGTCTTTCTTCCCTAAACTACTTTTTTACAGTAACTAAGATTCATAACTACTACTAACATTATTCTATTCTATGGATGCAAGAAAAATACAATTACAACTACATAAAAGAAATCAAGCAATAAATAACACAAATAATACAATTACCATATGTGAAAAGTAAAGTACTACTTTTATTGCTGGAAGTTCAAATATACATGATGCACGGTTCTTCAAAAATTGTACAAACATTAGCTAGACTTTGAAAATTTCTTCATTAGATAGGCGATTGATGATTAGACCTTTTCAAAGGTCTTCCTATGTAATATATAATATGACTTGGATAATTTTGAATATAACTCTTCCACGTATTTTTCCATGTGGCATTGTGGACTTGATAATGTGACAACTATGTACTTAACATAAATAATCTAAACTAAACATAATTTCCTAACCTACTTGGAATCGATAAATAACCTAAGTGGTCCAAGTGGTATTTCATGAATGAACATAACAAAATAATACTAATTTTAATATTTTACAAAATATAACATCATAAGTATATGCCGCTTTATTCACAAGAAGGATATAACAATCTTGCATTAGAACCTAGATAACTTAACAATACTCAAAGTTCATGACTTGATATCAGAATATCCTCGTGAATAATATTTGAAAAGTCAACTAATCATGCTGACTGGAAATACTTTGCTGCCATGTAAAAGTGCCATACTATCACTAATGTGGCATGTAGTGTCAGTCAATTTACTTGTCAAATTTCTTGCATAATTATTGGTAAAAGTCATCTTCGGTAACAGTATTCAGCAACTACCTTCTGTAACTCACTTTAATAACTATCTTCTATAATAGTCATCGGCTACTGTATTCTGTAACAATCATCGGCTACTGTATTATGTAACAATCATCAGCTATTGTATTCTGTAATCATCTTTAGCCTTCTTTTTAATGCGTCATACTTTTGTCCATCTTCTCACGTCCAAGGTTTGATCTGAATCTTGTGCTACTGCATCATATGCCCGAAGACGTTCTTCAATATTTTCCTATATAATCATACACAACTTACGCATATTTTGCATAGAATACATACATTTTTCAGATTAACCATATCCATCATTTTAGCTGATAAATCACAAAAATAAATAGAAATAACCATTAAAATGCATTGTAATCATGATTTAAAGATGAAACTTAAACAGTTTATCTTAACTAATACATGCTAAATAAATACTCATCATTTTCCCCCAAACTGAGAGGTATGCATGTCCTCATGCATTTGGAGAAAATGAGGTTTTAATAAAATATTACAAACATGACACATATTTCAAATATTGTATTCTAGATTTCTGCAAATTGAAATATTCATGAAACTTTACATATTTTCCAAAAATTTACAATTGCATGAAACAAGAAAATACAATTATTTTTCAGAAATACTCAAATAGGTCTATTAGATCTTGTTTCTAAAAATCACAGGTAACAACACTAAAATCACAAGAAATGAATATTTTTAGAAATAACTCTAAATATAAATCAACGTATTACAACACACAGGTTCCAATTAGATTTCTGCAGTTGAAAGTAAAATATTTCAGATCTTTAAAAATCATTTCTATGACAATACAAATGTTACAAAAACTACCAAACAAATCTAAAAATAATGATTTCTTAAAGGTTGCCTATAACAGTATCATAAAAGAAATAATTTTATCAATAAATGCAGAACATCTAATTATTAAAGCATCTGCAGAAAGATATGTTGTTTACAATTTTTCAGAGAACTAATTCCTGCAAGAGTGAAATAACATAACAGTTCCAAGTAGAAAAAAATGAGTCCTCAAAATTATTTTATTGCGATAACCTGCTAAAATTGTAAGCATAAACATTAAATACTACACAAACAATTTCATATATAAAACACTATCCATAATATCATCCTTTTAGAGATATATATATGTCACAAAAAATATAACTATAGATATGAAACATTCAAACATTTTGCAAAAATAATAATATATAAATATCAAATATTAAGTCTAAAAATCATGAAAATATTTTAATAGTTTTTCAGTTTATCCAACTTGTGTCCGTCGGGTAGAAATTCTTGATGATGGAGGTTGCGTTGGTGGCAATTTAGGTTCATGCTTGACCTTCTGTACATGTGCCTTAGCCTTCTGCTCATCAACTAGAGTTTCAACCATAATAGTTTTGATATGCTCTACCTCAATGGATTCCTCTCCCTGCATTGTGTCCTGCATTTTAGAATGCAGAGGCATCTCAACTGATGCAACCACGTTGTTGATGACTGTGTCAATTTATGGAGGCATATCGATGTTCAGGGCTAATTTTATTGGTGCGATTCCAGTTTTGATGGAGGGACCCAATTCTTGAGGTTGATTCTGTTGCATCAGACTGGTAAGTGGCAACGAACTCTCTTCTTCGAGAATCATGGAAAATTCAATGGTCTTGTTGATTTTGTTGAAGTTGATAGACTTCTTTTATTTCCTACCGATCATGGAACTTTTATTGGGAGAGGCATCAACAAGTGGTAGTCGATTGACGGGGTCAGCAGGTTTCATCACCCTATCCACTAAGATTTGTTTGATCATGTCTATCTAGAGGGTAAGAGCTCATTGGACTAGTTTTGAAAGCTCTACGAAATCTTCCTGAAGTTTGTCAATTTTGATCTACATACAATATTCTATGCCCAAAGATGTGACAGAGATTCAATAGTTGGTTTAGGTGTGGGTAAATTGGACTCGTATCCAGATATTTCTCCTTTGTCATGAGTTTCAGGAATGGGTTTCTTATGCCGAGTTTTTTGTGCAGGTTGGGATGATTTAGTAGACCTGGTGTGAGTTTGACGTTTACATTTTGGAATTTCAGGCTCCTCTTCCTAACTCTCTGATTCAGGATCCTCCTCAGATGGACTATTTTCTTGGGACTCACTATCGGTGGGTTCAGAATAATCTGGTAGGTTAGACTCCTCTATGATTGTATCCTAGGAAATTTTAACTTCATTTGCTTTTTGCAAGACCAATAATTTGATAATCCCATGATGTGCGATTAAATGAAGTTTAGGATTGTCATAAAAATTTTTAGGCTTTACATGAATAATTGTAGATTTCAAATATTGAAGCAGAAAATAGGAAAATTGATGATACAGTATTCTTATTTTGGAAACTTCAAGTTTATTAACATTCTAAGGTGATACGTTGCACAGATAGACATTCGTCCCTCTAGTGTGAAAAATTTAATGATTAAGACAACAACTTCTTGCCACTGAAGAGGAAGTGCAGAAGTAGCAATACCCTTTATCCATCCCTCCTTGTCATGGATGATGGTACACTTTTCACCAAATTTATCTACTAGTTGGGTAACACTCTTAGAAGAATTTTTGTAGTAGGGCAATCCTACCTCAAGTAAACTTAGGACTTCAGAAATAACACTAGAATTCAGGGCAATTTGGATATCCCCAATGTGAGTGACCATGGTTGCGGGATTATAGTTCATGATAAACTATTTTGCAACACCCTGGTCATGCCCTTGGAACTTCATGAGGGCATCCCACCACCTCGCATTTTGAAATAATTGCTTTACGAAATCGTTGGGGTTCTGTGTTTCAATATATGGGGGTTCACTCCTCTTTTGGAACATGGAACAAGGCATAGTTTAGGGTAAAGGGTAGACAAAATTTTAGTGGGGGTAGTTTCAGAATTTGTTTTCAGTAGCTGAAAGACCTGCACAAATTTTCCATTTACAAAAATATTTTACATTTTCGAGAAAAGAATTTCATCATTTCATAAAAGAATTATGCAAAACGTAAAAAATAGTTTTGTATTTTTTTTACAGAGGTTTCTTTCATCGGTAGAAGTAATTATAATTTACCCTACCCTTATGCATAAACTACTAAAAAGTATACACTTTTTTTTATATATGTGTGGCAGAATAATAAGGTGTAAAGTACTGCGACTGTTCATCATTAAAAACAAAATTGAAACAATTAAATTTTACCTACCACTTTCATTCTGCCAAAATTTTCTGTCACCCTACGTCGTCGTTCTTAAAATTGCTCTTCGCCCATGTTTCCTCTCACAATTCCATCATTCTACGATAATTTTTCCCCTTCTGTATCCTATTTGAAACCTTTAATTTAGTTTTGCTAAAAAATTCTGCAGAGTTTCAGCTTTGTTTGCAAAGTGTTTTCATTGCGTGTTCGGGGCCTTCTATAGAAGGAAGGTAAATTCTAGGGTTTGTTTTCCTTTGCATGGAGTTTTAGCCATGCAAAGGATCTAGACCGTCCATTTAACCTTAATCAATGACAGTGAATAATATCATGGCTCAGTGAATCACATCCCTTAGTTTTAGTTTAATCGATGGTTTAGGGCTTAGATCCGTGTCATTGTCATGTGATTGGCTAGTAAAAACTACGTGTCGGTGATTATCGTTAGTTGTAATCGGTATGTAAAGTTTCTATATTTTGCATGAATTTTATCATGGCCCTTCATTTGAAATTTGATCAATGACTAGTCTTCAATTTACGATGTTTCTTGCTATTGGCGCATGAAGCCACATATTAATCATTGTCGACGGGTTTAGGGTGGTCGACATCCTTCTTGGCATGAAATTTTACTACCATATTGCGTGGGAAGGGTTAGGCATTAATAATTATAATAATTTTATACCTTGTGCCTTTAGTCACTTACGACAACTAAAAAATTTCCTTTTTAAATTATTGCTTTTGCACGTATATGCCATGTCACTTCTTCCTTCCAATGTATCACTAGTATTGATGCCCACATTATCTATTTTGCTACCCACATATTTAAAAAATAATATTTTCCTTATTAAGACTGAACTACAGCTGAGTTTGTTTGCTTTTGCATGCACGTGTTCCTAGTAGTCGACGTGGCTTGTGTAATCATCTTTCATGCTTTTCAAAGGAAGACATCCATGTAATATGTTTTTAATTGATCATCACTCGTGGATTGTGCTATGTGGCACCATCATAATCGTACACACCAGGTTTATGGGAGAATTTTGACACACCTTATGAATATTGAGTTTAATTTTAATGCCATATAAGGATCCACAAATTTCTAAGGGTGATCAAAGGTAGTCTTTTAAATTTTTATGCAATTTTACCCTTCTCTTCCCTTAAAATGATATTGGTAAGTCTCTGTATTGACACATCTTATCATATTTTTTTGATAAGTTAAATTAAATTAAAAATGGATTTTTATCAAGCATCCCAAAACCTGATTACAACAAGTCATAAGACTAAAAAAATGCCAGAGGAAGGCCAAAGTAAAGGACACTAAAATCCAAAAGGAATACATAAGGAAAGCCTTTCAGGATAGGCTTAAGGATAACATTTCAGGAAAGGCTAAAGGATAGCCTTAAAGGAAAAAATTTAAATTTAATATATATATTTTTACATTAAAGTCTGGGACAATGCCACCCCACCCAAAACAGCTAAAAAACACGTGTAGAAAGACCGCCCAAAAAATATGTGCAAGGAAGAAATGAAAAAGGGTAATCCTACCCAAACATATTTAAAACATGGAAATCCCACCCATTACAATAATTTGAAAATTTAAATTTGAAACTAGAGCAGGAAACATAGAAAAATTCCACCTGAGGATGCATAGGAATGCAACAGAAGGATGCAATAGCAGGGGTCAGCATCCCGAATAGGCCAGTAAGTGGAACAACAACTAGGGGACTCCAGAGGCCATGAAATCTTGTTGCAGCAAGGAGACCTACTCAACGACCAAGGGAGATAGATAAAAAAACAATGCAAAAATGTGAGCTAAGGGAAAAGGTGGGGAGGCCCTAGGAAACCTCAACAGAGGAGATGTGAAGCATGATCTACCACCTAAAAGTGCAGGCCTAGCCAAAGGCTAGGAAAAAAGTAGCAAGAGCTCCACAACAACCACCAATGCCACCAATGAGTAGCTTCATGGATCCAGAAGAGAATGACCTGTAGGAATGTCTTATCATATTTTATGTTGACACATTCTATCATATTCTGTATTTCCATTTGATATTTTTACTTAGGGCCAGTTTAAGTCTCGATACTTAGAAATATTTCATGGTGTGTGTTACAAATATTATCTACGGATGGTGATTACAAAATATGTTTACAAAATATTATTACAAAATATATCTACAAAAAGCATCTATAGAAGATGTCTACAAAAACTATCTATGGAAGATATCTATAGAAGTTGTCTACAAACTATCTACAAAAAACATCTAGAGAAGTTGTCTACAAAAATTATCTACGAAAGATGTCTACAAACATTGCAATTGTTAGAATTAAGAATTTATTTTACCTGATTCTTTCCCCCCAAATGTATTATGAAATCTAAATGTCTTTATTTACTCCCCCCAAATTATAATTTTGGCTATATAGCCAAAAAAAAATGAAGGGTGTCTTATTTATATTATGGTGGATGGTATAATAATGAGTTTTATTTATGGGGGATTATTAAGATTATGTTTGTGATTCTGCTTCTTGAATTTCACTAAGAAGCATCCAAGTAAGAGAAAAGTGATTATAAAGCTTGATATCAGTCATCAATATATGTAAAAATAGATCTCTATCAAAGGCTTGGGTAATTTCAACACTTAGGAAAAACTAGAATAGATATTATGATATTATGATGGCTTTTGCTAAAGGGTGTAAAGTTTTAGGAGATACAAGCCATATTTTTGTAGGATAAAATGAATTATAGTACTTCCATAAGGATTTGATTCTAAATTTTACCTACTTATGATATGCTAGAGTTGCTTCTCAAAGACTCAGACATCCTATTGAATTCAAATAAATTTATCTATTCATTTTGCAAACCGATATGATGTTAAAGTTATCCTAATTTTTTCAAGCCTTTCAAGGACCAGCTGTGTGTACATTGAGTATTCATTCCTCATTATAAGTAAGGATTGAGTAAAACAATGATCACTTATGCCAATAAGCTAGCTTATCTGTGAGCATCCATAGGTCTTGTCTAGACTTAGCACTACTGCGTAAGGATACCTTATTACCAAACAAATTTTATTAACACATTGTTGTAATGAGGATCACCCCATGGTTTTCGAGACACTAAGAATTCTAGGGATTCAAGCTCTTTTACCCTTATTTGACTTTTTCTTGGGATACTTGCTCATTTTAAGAGGGAGCAAGGGATTTTATTACTTTTTGGGATTCTTGCTTATTTTTAGAGGAAGCAAGAAGATATTTTTAGGATACTTGCTCGATTAGATGAGGAGCAAGGGATTTTTTTTTAAGGATGAAGGGCGAGCTTGTCCTTTTGTCAATTCATTAGTACTCTAAGCCATGCGTATAGATGGATAAGTAGGGGAAACCATTCACTTTACGACAATAGTAACTCATGATTTAATCTCTCCAAATCTCACAATGTTTTTATATGTTATACTATGCATAGTATAAGAAAAATTGATTGACTAGGAATATATTACAACACCAAAATATTGCTTGAATTTCAATGAAAATTTGCTCAAAACACTAGTGATGGTTGAATAATTGAGAAAACCTATATTTTATTCAAAAAACAAGGTATTATGCAACATGTGGTAGTCATTTTCCTACAAGCTGTTAAAGAAACATTGAGACTAAAAATTGATAAAAATAAGATAAAAATATTGCAGATATAGAAACTTTATAATGAAATAAAGGAAGTATAATATTTTTTTTATGTGAGAGATAAGTAATTATTCAATAGTTGTTGATTTTTTTTAGAGATACACTACAAATCAACTTGTTGCTTAAGGTGGTGTATCATTTTTCCTTAGATAATGACTTCTTGTAAATTTTAAGCCAATGCCCATTTAGTAGTTGTTTTCTTGTCGAATCATCTATAGGCTTAAGTTTGATTGTACCATTCACAAATATCTCCTCAATTTCATAGGGTCCTAGCCATCTTATCCTCAATTTACCTTGAAAATATTGGTAACGAGAGTCAAACAACAAGGTCCAATCTCCTGATTGAAACGTACGTGGTACAATGTGTTTATCATACCGTTTATTTATTTTTTGCTAGTTTATATCAGTCCTATGTAATTCTTCTAGTCTCTTTTCATCTATAATATTAAAATTTTCCAATCTAGCTTTCTGCGCTAGCAACAACAATTCAATAATGCACAAATAACATTATTCAAATGAAATAAAAATCTAGATTCAATTTACCAAAAAATCAAATATACAATAATCAATTCCTAGATTTAAATCAATGTGAATCCTTAACACTCAAAGAGAGTAAAGTCTCATACCCACTTGGAAATGGTAAATTTTCATATGTGTATAAGTCATGATTTAAATTCGAATATAAAAAATGATTAGTACTACCACATAAATCTTTCTATTTATAGATTAAATCAACATTAACCTTAACCCTAATGCTCAAGGGTCGACTATCTAACCCTAGGGTCCAAGGTAATAAAAATAAAGATATCCAACATGGCTATATTATAATCATTACACTATAGAAATGGTTTCGAATACAAATAATATAAGGCTAACTATTTGTTGGAAAAATGAAATACTTGATTATTATTCTATGAAAGTACCTTGCTTAAATAGCAAGTGCTTACAATCTGATCCATTGGATCATAACTAACTGAGTTAATCTTAGCCACACAAATTATCCTAGTAACAACTTAAGATATAATATATATTCTAACACCCCCCCTTAAGTGGTACTAGGATATATCTAACACCCCCTCTTAAGTGATATTAGGAGGTAAAAAAAAAACTAAACAAGTGGCATATCCACAAGTATGAGTTCTAGCAACAAGGCCTGATAAGGTACTCATGTACAATATATACGTAAGGAATATATGCTAAAATATGATGAAAAATCATAAGGGAGAAAACCACCTGCCAGAATAGAAGAAGAAGAAGGAATATGTGGAAGGAGGATGGAGAGGAAGGAAGATGTCCTCTTCAACCCCTCTTAAGACAAATTACATCAAGAAGACTGCAAAGGATCCATATGATGTCTAAAAAAAAGTAGAGAATCCTCATCGTCGAAATAAAATAAATCTCACTCCCAGACTGGTGCCTATGACAATGATCAGGGCTATGAACCATGAAAAAAGGTCACTAAAGAAAAACCCCGATACTAAAGTGTCTCACAAAAGGAGAGTGTGAAGATAGGATAGAGAACCACAAGAATCACAAGGATAGTCCAAAAATTACTCCACAAACATAAGTAGTGGTTTCCACCTATATGAAAACAATGGGCCAATAACAAGGTCCAAAACTAGTGGACAAACAGTAAAACAAGGGAATAAAATGAAAGAGCACCAATGTAGCTCTTGAACATGTCCTTAGGTGACCTTATCATCCTACTAAAATGCATGGGTAACCAGTCGTTGCATCCACCAGGTGATATATAGAGGATATGACTAGATACTAGGATCACAAATGAAAGCCTTGGGAGTGTCAGGTTCAATCGATAATTCACTCCATGATATAGTATATTTGAGGCTAAAAAACATATGTTAAACTGCCTCAAAATTAAAATTGAACACCACCAATGTGTCTGGCATGAAAAAAAATTGATGACTATAAACACCTTTATGATCAGGTGTCTATGGGACCTTTTTCTGCAGGAAAAACAAAGAAAAACTCGTTCCTCTTACAAGGGAATATCCCAAAAATTGGAATAATTTTTTTTGTTTAAATATATTTTTATAAAATTAAAGAAAAAAAAATACTCATCCCCTTCACCCTTTTTAGAACAAGTGAATAAATGCTTTAGTAGCCTTTCATGGGTGAATATGCCCCCTATGTTTAATAAAAGGCTAATAATAGTCTTATTAGAAATATTTTCACCATAAAAGTTTATAAATAAGACATATCGGCCCATGATGGATATATAAACATTACTTGAATTACCACACCACTCAAACTTTACTTCTCAAAAAAATCCATAAACTGAGACTGCATTGAACTCCTCCAATAGATCGTCCTTATCAAAGGGATCAAACTTTGGTGGTATTATCGGGCACATTGAGAATCTTTGATCTTTGTACTGCACTGCTCTACTTGGGATTTACTGTGACATCATAGTTGGTGGTAATTAGTAGGTAAAGAGGGCCACTGAGCTTTTGGTTCTTGCACATTATGTTGCAGACACACACTTCATTCAACGTGAAATACACGCACTTGATCTATGTATCGAATCTGTATCCGAGTATACCCTCCATAGCTCCTTACAAATCCTCTCCATCTCTAGGACTTTCACCATTTAATAGATTAGCTCTGTTGCCTCATCATACCTACCTCGAGATTGTTCAATTTCTCTACCAATGTGATTGTCGGTGTTCTGTTTGGTTTCAAACTCAACAACGACCATATGACTGTCAACACCCGAAAAAATAAAAAATGAGCTTCAAAATCAATCAGAAGCACCTGTGGAACAAATCTGACTATGCCAGAATATCTGGCGATGAAAAAATACAAATCACCATACCAAAAAAATTGCAAGAGATCAAAAAAAGCTTTCCACGGGCTCAACCTTCTCACACCAAACATAGGGCTGACATATGACACTTCCTAATCTAGAAATATTACCTCCTATGGACTAAAAACAAAAAAATGGCAGCTATTAATTTCCATCAAATGTCTGGTTTTTGATCCATCAAAGGATGGAGAGCATACTCCTTGGTTTGATGAAAAAAATGAAAAAAATGGCCAAAGAAAAAAAAGGGGGGATTTCCAAGAAATACTTGATACCATGTTGGTCTTGAGTTAAATAATCCCTCAGGTTCATAGGGCAGGGAAAGCTCACTTTGATACCATGTTGGAAAAATGAAATACTTGATTATTATTCTATGAAAGTTCCTTGCTTAAATAGCAAGTGTTTACAATCTGATCCATTAGATCATAACTAACTGAGTTAATCTCAGCCACGAGGGCTTGAACTAATAAAATAAAATATTTTTGATATTTGATTACATCCAGGTTTGGATTCATAGTGTTACCTCTTGTAAAATGTTTATAGGCATAAAGATCATTCTTTTGTTATTTATGAGGTATTTGATCATCAATCTAGAAATTACATCAATATGGAGGACTTCGTGGGGGTATTCTTATTGCTATCAATAATGACAATAAATAGATTGAGGGTGACTCATTGGTCATTGTGAATGTTGTTAGGAAAGTTGATTATAATATTTAGATGAAAATATTAGATTATGAATTACTCTCTTGATCAAGGATTTGCAAACATACCTTTGATGAAGGGAACATTGTTGCTAACTTTATGGCCAACATTAATAATAATATTATTAATAGAATCACCTTTTTTAAAAATGCTTGGTTTGAAGAGTTAATCATGTTGGTAAAACATATTTTTATTACCTAAACATGATCCTCACCGTCATCCTAACACTATAAAAAAGGTTGTCTAATCTATGGTGGATTGCAACATATTCTATCCAAAGCACAACTTGAAGTGACTTATTTTGTAAAAGTAAAAATGAATGATTTACTTATTTCTATTTGTCTACTTACGTGAGTTTCAAATGCCTTATCAATGATAAGGTTTTGTGGTCTTGTATTTACCGAAGGGCCTTTGATTTCCCTACCAAGATTAATGATTATTTTTGAACTACAATTCAATCTAATACATAACTCAAAGTCTAGTTGATGACACTCTATATTTTCAGTCCTCATCTATCTATGTAAAGGTAATCCTTTTTTCTATTTACATAAATTTATAGTTTCTTTTTCATGGATAATTCTATGCTTTCCATCAAAATATTGAACAATGAAGAACATTAATCAATGTAAGAGAAATTGAATAAAAATGCTTTGAATTTAAAAATATATATAGGAAAGAAAGTGCAACTAGCTTAGTTGCCTTTAGGCAAATCAAGAAAATCTCTAAGAGCAATAATGGAGCAAATATGGATATGAGGAAGGTTCCATTCAAACTTCAAGTACCAATCCAAAATTCAGTTTTGCATCTTGTTTGATAAGTTGATCCTTGAAAAAATGGTTTTTCAAATGATAAAAATTCTTATTTCAAGTCTTATAGTATAGGAAACTCTTGGAAAATAGTTGACAATTTTGGTATGAAAGAAATATGATCCATAGATGTAAAGATTATAATAATATGCATATAAGAAATAATATTTTGAATCATAATATATTTGAAGTTGTTTTTTTATATTGTTTGTGTTTCTAGTGAGTCAATATTATCAAAATAAAAATCCGTTTGTAGAATTAAAATCATATAAAATGTACACATAAAAATAATCATAAGACAGGTCCATGTTACTATTTAACCCACCTTTAGGTGGACGGCAGCACCAAGGTGGACAGCAGGATAGTGGATGGCAGGCAGTGAAGGAAAGTGGGAGAATTTGATTTTAATTCTACTTCATTTCCTATCTTCCCTCTGCCCTATTTTCTCTCCCTATTCATCACTATTTCTATTTTAGTTTTTTCCCTAGACTATTTAAGCATGTAACCTATGGTTTATGGAATTTAATCGAACTTTTCAATTTATTATTTGGTATCAGAGCTAGCGTTAGGGGTTAATTTTTTTTGTTGGCATCTGTCTGGAGAGGAGGGCCCGCATGCACACATCCTGATGAGGATACTTGGTGCTAAGGAGCTAACCCTAGGCCCACACGTAGATCGAGGATCTAATGTAGGCAAACACACGCTGACCGAGGTGGTAGTTGAGGTGGCTAGACAATACAACTGACCTATCAAGGGTATGATTCTTGAGGCAGCTGATGTGGTGGATAGTAGAGCTGCCTTGATAGAGACATGTTACATGAGCCACTAATTGGAGGAAGACACACGGTAGACTAAGAAAGGAGGCACGTAGATCAAGGATCTGACATAGCAAACATACGAATATCGAGGACAAGTGGCATACTGAGAAGGAGACAAGTGGTGCACTGACGCAGCACGTGATGCAGTAGCAGGGTAACGTGGTGAGGGTTTATTGGTCGAAGTATATGATAAAAGGAAGTCACTGATTACCTGAAGGTAATCAAAATCCTTTGTGCGTATTGAGGGTTTTAAACACCATTTCGTGCACACTCCGGATGAATGTGGGATAAAGATCACAAAATATTTTTTTTATATCAAGGCGACGTCATATATAAGGTGAAGGCAAGTTCTTTTGCCTTCATGTCGGGCGTTGTAGCTCGACTGGCTCGAGGAGCCAGCCCGAAGACTTCACCCTCTGCTCGATCGTGAGTTCGAGCCATAGCAAGGAATAAACAGTTTTTTTTTTTTTTTCTCTTAGCCCATCGCGAACAACAGGATACAGGGAAGATCATTTCCTTTGGTATCCAAAGATACCGTAGCCCGACTGGAAGTGCTAGCCAGTATTAAGGCGCTTATCCGCAATCAAGCGTAGATCGAGTCCCGTTGAGGCTCTATTTTTTGAGGAAGGTGCACGAGGAGAAAAGGTAAAAATATTTAGCATTATTTTTTTTAATGTTTTAATTTAATTTTTTTATTAAAAATTCATTTCCTTATTATTGTTTTTTAAAAAAATTAATTAAGGAATTGTTTTTTGATTAAAATTAATTTTTTTCATTAAAATTAATACACTTGCTTTAAAAAAAAAAAAACCTTAAACCTTTTTTTTTTAAGATCAAAATATTTCATTAAAAAAACAAAAGGAATATTTTTATGGTAATTTTCACCATTGCCTAAGAGGCAATTTTTGTAAGTGATTTTTGCATCATTACCTGAATAGCAATTTTTGCAGTAAAAAGGGGAAATTTCCTAAGAGGAAATTATTGTAAAAGCCTAAGAGGCTTGAAGGGTGAAAATTTTCTGTAATAGCCTAAGAGGCTTTAAGGGGGGATATTTTTTGCATCTATGGGAAATATTTTTGTAATCATTCATGATACTGTCTACTGGATGCTATCATGCCCTTTGTTCTCTTTTAGTAAGAGAAAACCCTAAATCCTTTGATGAAAAAGTTCGAACGTATGGATTGCATACTATATTCAGTCAATTACAAAATGTTGTAATAGCCCATCAAAGAGCACCAGAAGCAGGATATGATGCTGATTCAGAAGACAATTTCTTTGGAAGTAGATTTGAGGAGTCATAATCTATAGGAGTTGCACCATAGGAGCCAGAGAATACCCATAAAAGTAACAGTGACTTAGTTGAAATACTAGAGCTAGAACCGTATTCACCAAAAATCATTCTTATTAGTGACGATGAAGATTCAATGGCTGATAACTTTTTCAATCTAGTGATAAGAGAACCTATTCAGGAAGAACAGGATATCAACGAGAGAGTAGATCAAGTTTGAAAAGCAAAGTGCTTTGATTGTAATTGAGAAATAAAAGTGTGTTTCTAGTTTATTTCCAATAGCTATGGCATCCAATAATAATCTACCTATTCCAAAATTTAATGGGTATGATTATGAGTATTGGTCCATCAAAATGAGGACCTTACTCATAGGCAAGGGATTATGGGACATAGTAGAAGAAGGTTACACAAAACCTACAGATTGGACTATGTTGAGTGCAACCGATAAGAAGACAAAGAAAGAAGCACAAAAGCACAATTCCTCTGCTCTTTATCATCTCCAAGCAACATTGGAGAAAAGTATCTTCTCAAAAATTACCTCTTGTTTAACTGCCCAAGATGCATGGAAATCCTTGAAAGAAGGTTTCCAAGGAAGTGATCAGGTGAAGAAAGTAAGGCTTCAGACCCTGAAATGATATTTTGAGAATATCAAATTGAATGAAGATAAGAAAGTTGGAGACTACTGTGTAAGAGTCAAAGCATATGTCAACAAGATGGTAACACTTGGCGAAGAAGTCAAACCAGAAACAATTGTGAAGAAAGTGTTGAGAACACTTCTTCAAAAATAGAATCACATTGCTATAATCATTGAAGAATCAAAAGACCTTTCCACTCTAACTTTGGATGCATTAATCGGTTCATTGATGTCTCATGAAGAGAGATTACAAGGGTCTACTTCAACGAGCTATGGAGGCGATGATAAAGCCTTCTCATCCAATGAAGGTGCAGGAAGAGGACAAGGAAGATGCCAAGGTAGAGGACAAATAAGAGGAAGAGGCAGAAACAGCCCAAGAGGAGGAAATCCAAGCAGAGGTGGCAATCAAAACAGAGGTAGCAATCAAGGCAAAGGTGGAAATCAAGGTCGAAATGGCAATCAAGGAAGAGGAGGTGACAAAAAGAAAGCTTGTTTCAATTGTGGCAAGCCCGGTCATTTTGCTCGAGACTGTTGGTCCAAGACTTCTCAGGGAGGCAACGGTCAATATGGCAATTATGGTGAAGAAGAAGGAACATCAAATCTGTTTCTTTCTTATGGAAAATCAGATCAAAATCTGAATGACACTTGGATTTTGGATACTGGTTGTTCCAACCATATGAGTGGCAAAGAAGAGCTCTTTGCTACAATGGATTCCACCTATAAATCTCGAATCAAGTTGGGATATGATAAAGCTTTGCAAGTTGAAGGTATTGGAGCCATGGAGGTTCCAAAAAAAGAAGGCAAAAAAAGGGTAAATGACATCTACTACACCCCCAAACTCCAACATAATTTACTTAGTGTTGGACAAATGATGGATAAAAATTACAAACATGTTTTTGATGAAGGCAAATATGTAATTTTTGATAAGAACAATTGTAATAGAGTCATTACACAAGTACCTATGACCAAGAATAGGTTATTTCCCCTTAAGTTTGGAGAACCAGGGGGAGCTCAACTTGCAAGTATTGCTATAGCAAATCCAAGTGTGCTTTGGCACTTGAGATATGGTCACCTGAATTTTGTTAGCTTGAAATTGTTAACTTCTCAAGCTATGGTGTGTGGACTTCCCAAAATTTATGAACACAAGGAGGTCTGTGAAGGATGATGTGCTTTGGGAAAGCACTCCAGGTCCAAGTTTCCAAAAAGACAAGCGTGGAGGGCCAACTATCCACTTCAACTAGTGCATTCGGACATTTGTGGTCCAATGCAGACAAAAGGTATAGGTAATAATTCCTATTTTCTCACTTCTATAGATGATTTCTCTAGGATGTGTTGGATCTATTTCTTGAAAACCAAAGATGAAGCTTTTGATTGCTTCATAGATTTCAAGAATAATGTAGAGAAACAAAGTGAGTTCATTGTAAAATGTCTAAGGACAGATCGAGGAGGAGAGTACTCTTCAAAGGTATTTCTAAAATATTGTAAAGAATGTGGGATAAAGAGGCAATTCACCACTACCTATACTCCACAACAGAATGGTGTGGCAGAAAGAAAGAACCGCATCATAGTAGAAATGGTCAGATCAATGAGTCAAACTAAGCATCTCAATAACATGTATTGGGTCGATGTTGTTAGAACCAGTGTTTACATTCTAAATAGGAGTCCTACTTCTAGTTTGGATGGGATCACTCCTTACGAAGGGTGGTATGGCAAAAATCCAAATGTAAAACATTTCAAGGTTTTTGGTTCTTTAGCATATGCCCACATTCCTGATGAAAAAAGAAAGAAACTTGACCCCAAGAGTCAAGCATGTATTTTTGTAGGATATTGTGAGTCTACCAAAGCATATAGGCTCTACAATCCAAAAATGCATAAAATTGTACTTTCAAGGGATGTGATTTTTGATGAAGGGGGAGAATGGGGTCATAAAAAACTTTTTGTTGATGATGGATCTCATGATGCAAGTACCTCTCAAGTATAGCAAGTGCAGCAAGTGCAACAAATGCAACCCAAAAATAGTAAAGGAACTCCTCCAAGCCCAAGTATGAGTACTACATCGAGTACATCAACAACTACTCCAAGTCCTCCACAAATATCAGTAAGTTCTTCACCTATGGATATTGATTCTCCATCAAGAGGTAAAAGAACACTATAGCATCATCCATATTTTCAAATGTTGGATAAGAATTTCCAGAAAAGATACACTAGAAGTCAGGCTAGTGATATGAATGCAGTTTTACAAAAACTTGAAAATCTGCATATGTATGGAGATGATGACTCCAATGATCCTAAGGGAGATGTAGTTAATTATGCTTTAATGTCTAGTGCATAGCTAGAGCCATATAGCTATGAGAAAGCATGCACTCATAATGTATGGCAGCAAGCCATGGAAGAGGAAATCACCTCTATAAAAAAGAATGATACTTGGGAGCTAGTGAAGCTTCCAAAGGGAAAAAAATGTGTTGGATGTAAATGGGTCTACAAGACCAAATTCAATGCAGCATTGAAAGATACAAGGCAAGACTTGTAGCAAAAGGCTTCACTCAAAAATATGGCATTGATTATGAGGAGACCTTTGCTCCTGTTGCTAGACAGGAAACAATCAGATCAGTACTTTCCTTGGCTGCCCACAAAGGGTGGAAAATTCAACACATGGATGTAAAAAGTGCCTTTCTCAATGGGTACTTAGATGAGGAGGTTTATGTTCAACAACCTCAAGGCTTTAAAGAACAAGGTAAGGAGAACCTTGTTTACAAACTAAAAAATCCCTATATGGCCTCAAGCAAGCACCAAGAGCATGGTACTCTCGCATTGATGGCTATTTTAAGGAGTATGGATTCACTCGGAGAAAAAGTGAACCTACTCTCTACTACCTAAAGAAAGGTAAAGATATTCTCATAGTTTGTTTATATGTGGATGATCTCATATTTATGGGTAGTAATGATAAGATGAATATGGAGTTCAAACACTCCATGATGAAACAATTTGAGATGAAAGATCTAGGCTTAATGCATTACTTCCTAGGCATAGAAGTTCATCAGACAGATAGAGGGATCTTCATATATCAACACAAATATGCTCAAGATATGATCAAGAAATTTTGCCATGGAGCAATGCAAATCAGTTGCAACTCCAACGGGTCATGGGATCCAATTGAGCAAAGATGATGGAGCACCGAAGGTTGACATGACCACTTATAGGAGCATGGTTGGGAGTTTGATGTTTCTCACCAACACAAGACCTGATATTCAGTATGTTGTTTCTCTTGTTTCAAGGTTTATGGTTGATCCATCCGAGCTACATTTTCAAGCAACTAAAAGAATTCTGAGATATGTAAAGGGTACATTAGATTTTGGAATCCATTACCACAAATGTAATTTTGTAAGTTAGTTGACTTCAATGATAGTGATTGGGGCAGCAATATAGATGATAGAAAATCTACATCAGGGAACTGTTTTAGTCTAGGGTCAGGACTAATTACATGGAGTTCCAAAAAGCAGAATTTTGTAGCATTATCATCTACTGAGGCTGAGTATATAGCCATCACATATGCTAGTACTCAAGCTCTATGGTTGAGAAAATTCCTTGAAGAGATTGGAGAATGACAAAGTGGTCCTACCAGATTGTACTGTGATAACATGAGTGCCATTCAATTGGCATATAATCCTATCCACCATAGCAGATCAAAACACTTTGATATGAAGTATCACTTCATCGAGACATGGTGGAGAACTAGGTAGTTGAGCTTAAACATTGCAGCACTTTGGACAACATGGCAAACATCTTCACCAAAGGCATGGCTAAAGCTCAATATATAAAGTTGAGAGACTGTCTTGTCAGTCCTCTCAACTTTAAGGGGGAGAATGTTAGTATTTAACCCACCTTTAGGTGGATGGCAGCACCAAGGTGGACGGCAGGATAGTGGACGACAGGCGGTGAAGGAAAGTGGGAGAATTTGATTTTAATTCTACTTCCTTTCCTATCTTCCCTCTTCCCTATTTTCTCTCCCTATTCATCGCTATTTCTATTTTAGTTTTTCCCTAGACTATTTAAGCATGTAACCTATGGTTTATGAAATTTAATCGAACTTTTCAATTTATTAGTCCAAGATAGATAAAATAGATTGAGTGTTAATAATATTTATTAAAAAAAAAAGTTTCAAATTATTAATGCTCTGTTCACAAAATCTCATAAATATACAAGCCATCAAAATATGTTTATCTATCATATACATTCATCAAAACTTATCAATATTATCAAATCTTCATAGAATTATAAAATACATACTACTTTAAAAATAAATACATAATGCTTTAAAAATATGTTTATCTATCATATAGATTCAACAAAACTTATCAATATTATCAAATCTCCATAAAATTATAAAATACATAATGCTTTAATGTTTTCTTTTCCATTATCTTAGGAGTAGAAGTTAACAAATTGACACTCTTTAAGCGACAATTGCATAAAGAAAAACAAAACTTATCAATATTATCAAATCTCCATAAAATTATAAAATACATGATGCTTTAATGTGTTCTTTTCCATTATCTTAGGAGTAGAAGTTAACAAATTGACACTCTTAAAGACAATTGCATAAAGAAAAAGTTTATGAAATCATGTATGATATTCAAACATATTGTTTTAATTTGAAGATAAACTTGTTCAGAATCTATATGTTCTATGTTCCATGTGTAAGTGGATCAATAACTATGTTGAAGGTGCTAAGACCATTCAAAGTTAGGTTATCGGATATGTAGCTTTCATGGACTTTTATAACTAGCTGACGATATACATTGATCAATAACTATGTTGAAGGTGCTAAGACCATTCAAAGTTAGGTTATCGGATATGTAGCTTTCATGGACTTTTATAACTAGCTGACGATATACATTGCTTTTATACCTGAACCACTTTTATAATGTCAATGCATTTTAGTCCTCATAATCCAACGATTAAACTTAAAGCTAAACGGAAGCACAGCAGGATTGTTATAACCTTAAACTAAAAGTATTAGTGAAGAGACCTTTTGTCCTTCCAGTTATATGGAAAGCCAATTATTCAATCATTCAACCTTTTTCTACGAATAGTATTGCATTGGCCACTAACAATTTTTAAAAAACCTTCTCACTTTTAACATATGATTATGATGAGCATATAATCCACCAGTGATAAGAACACCCAATTTTAGCCTCTACAGGCACACATCACCATCTTAATATGATGATTATATTAACAGATACGACAGCATATTTAATTGCTTTATTTGTCAAATCAAAGGATCGTAATCCATCACAACTGAAGCACGCTTGACATATTGAGTTAAGCAACATTCAACTATATTGTGGAGTGTCTACTTCAATACCTTAGCTGTCATGTCAGGTCATACCATCCATATCTCATTGTACCATCATAGTGTAAACAATGAACCATTTATACAAACAATGTGTTTGACATAAAAAAAAATTATAATTTATTTTTACAAAAATGTTTAAGAATCAAACCAAAAACAATTTACTACTCAATATTAGACGGCTATTAACCACCCTACCTTCTTTAAATACAATTGTAACCACCCTACCTTCTTTAAATACAATTTAGGTAATATCTTATTGGGGAGTATGCTTTCCAACCACCCCACCTTCTTTAAATACAATTTAGGTAATATCTTATTGGGGAGTATGCTTTCCATTTCAAAGCATGCTCAAGTTAATGGGTGCATGATAAAGCTTTTGGGTACATAGTTTTGTTCAGCTTTTTAATTTCACACGGCTTTGACTCCTTACACCATAATGTTGTTTTGACAAAAACTTAAGGGACATCACGGCAAGTGAATCTGCAAGTCAAACAAATTTCAACATCAAACTTTATTAAGTATACTTACCTTGACCATAGTATTTAACCTATTTTTCTATGTGAAAACCTACTGCGGTGAAGTAATGTTAACAAATTTCGACATCAAACTTTAAAAATGGAATTGTAGAAGTATTTCCTATCATGTTTTTTAATAATATTTTGGTCATATCTATATATAAATCAATAATCGTAGGTAGCGATCTTTTAAAAAAATTAAATAAAAAAGTGATATTAAGTTTTCAAAATTTTAATATATATTATATTATATTTAATTTAAAAGGTTGAGATCACCATTAATGGATTTAATTTATAGGTATATGTAAGAAGGCTTGTGAACTCAAAGTAATATTTTATTGTTCTTGTTTGCTTTTTTTACGTAAGATATACGATATATGATGTGGAAGATTTTTTGTCAAATTTTTGGAGAAATCGTTCTTTGAAGTCAGACCACAAAAGAGGACCCCCCATATTGGTAGAGCTACCACAACAACCATTGATAAACTTGGGTACCCAACTTAAAAAGCTACTAATGTGACATGACCTACTTCAAGAACATGGTACAAATACATAAGGCATTTAATTTTGTCCAACCATCCTTGAAGGTTGACATCTTCAAAGGTGGGCATGTTGATGCAAGGAACAATAACATCATGTGGCCATTCAAGAAAATTAGAAGCACCTCTTTCCATGGAATCCAAATTAGAAGCAAAGCGTAGATCATAAGGACCAAAAAATGGAGGATTATGACTAGTATTTGGTGCCTGATGAACTATCAAAGGCTATTGCCCGATAATTTATTGTGTCTCTTGGATGAAAGGAGGCATAATAGTGGATGCATGTAGGATTCTTTCAATGTTATTTAAGGATTTGGTTATGATAGTAATTAACTACTCTTGATTATTCAAGATGTTGATAGTAGAAGTGATTGATTGGTTTTGATCATTGAAGGACTTGCCAATGTTATGTTCTTGCCACAAAAGATATGCATGTAAACTAGGGTCAATAGTGTTAGGAAGAGGATAATTGATTGGAGGGGTAGCGAAAGGAGTGACCAGAAGATGGTTATTGGGAGGAGGAGAGGAAGAACCCAAGGTGTTGGACTGGGGTAAAGCCATGGCGTTTAAGGAAGAAAGAAGACATTGGTCAAAACTATTGATATTTTGGAAAGTGTTGTGATGCTTACTAGGATTTTTGGGTTGGTATTTATTTCTACTCATATACACATCCTTTGAATGAATAGTACATTGTAATCAACTGTTGACTCATGCCCAACTAGTAAGGGTGGTAAGGGTAAATGAAGAACTCAAAAAATACATGGAATGCTATTAAAAAAATATTGTGAAAAATACCTCTTATTCTGATCAACTTGAAGAGATGATTAGAAAGAAACATGTCTCTCAAAAGGATTTGATGACACCTGATACTTTACTATTTTTTCTTTATATATATAATTTACTATTATTTTTTAAATTAATTAATTAATTAATTAATTTTCTTTCTTTTCTTTATATATATATATATATATATATATATAATTTAAATAAAAGGACCAGAATACATAGGGGTAAAGGAGAAGCAAGGAGCAAGGTTACATGGGGGAATACGTGGGGAGAACATATGGTGGGAAGAGAAGAGGAGGAATTGGGGTACACTTACAAAATTCCTAATTCTACCTTAGTTCCAAGAGTAAACTCTCCACAAGATGCTTTATCATCTTCTCTACATTCAAAATTCAATATTTAACAACTCTTGAAGTCCAATACCCCAAAATCCTTCAATTTTTGAAAAGAAAAAAACTTTTGGGTATTGTAATATCTAAATTGAGTCTTCTTTTTACAACTTCAATAGTCGTTAAAACCCTAAAATCAGTCAAAGAAACTTTAAAACTCCATAGATTCATGTGATATGAACCTCGTGAAAATCTAAATGGGATTTTTTTTATGATACCACTTGTCAATTTATTTATTTTTACATTCTTGTGTAAATTCATTGTGTAGTATTCTGCATGAAATCAAATTTGCAATCTTAAAAAAGCTTTGTCAAAAAACTCCTAGCACTTCATAGGTTTTTTTCAATGAGTTTACACAGGGTTTTTATGAGGGGTCTCGGTCCCATTAACCAACACTTCATAGTTATGTTTGTACCTTGACTGAGAATTTCCATTGATAATTCTCGAGCATGAGAAAAATGTATGCACTTCCCAGTAGTTGAGCCCATCATATTCTACCAAATGTTGTTGTTACAGTTCTATGAAAAGAAATTTACCACCAAAAAATGCACTCTAATACCACTTGTTAAGGAACAACTTCAAAATTATAGCAATTAGCAACAACAATTCAACAATTCACAAATAACATTAATCAAATGAAATAAATTTTTTGATCCAATTTGTCAAAAGATAAAATATGCAATAATCAAATTTCATATTTAAATCAATGCAAATCCTTAACCACTAAGAGAGGGTGAAGTCTCATACCCATTTAGAAAGAGTAAAGTCTTATGTGTAGAAGTCAACTTGAATTCAAATATAAAATATGATTGCAATTACCACATAAATCTATCTAATTATAAATTAAATCAACATTAACCCTAACCCTAATGCTTAAGGGTCAACTATCTAAACCTAGGGCCCAAGCTAATAAAAATAAAGATAGCCGATATGGATATTTTGGAATCATTATATTATGGAAATTATCCCCAATAGAAACCATATATATATATATATATATATATAGGGCCCAAGCTAATAAAAATAAGGATAGTTGAAATGGCTATATTGGAATCATTATATTATGGAAATTATCCCCAATAGAAACCATATATATATATATATATATATATATATATATATATATATATATAAGTTTGGGTTCATATTATAACCTCTTGTAAAATATTTATATGCATAAAGATAAACACTTTGTTATTTATGAGGAGGTATTTTTTAATCTAGTAATTACATCAATATTTTCCTGAGGGTTATTCTTATTGCTATCAACAATGACAAGAAATTTTTATAGATTGAGGGTGACTCATTGGTCATTTTGAATGTTATTAGGAAAGTTGGTTATAATGTTTAGATGAATGATAATCTTGTGAAATATTAGATTATGAATGACTCTTGATCAAGGAATTGTAAACATACCCTTGATGAAGAGAACATTGTTGCTAACTTTATGACCAACATTAGTAATGATATTATTAATAAAATCACCTAAAATTGTTGCAAATATGAATAGATATGAAAGTTAATTAGGTTTATATATCTACTAACATTGTTGCAAACATGAATAAATAGTATAACATGTATGGAGGAGAAAAATAAAAAGGAAGAAATTACCAAAAGACCAGTATGGCATTAGGGTAGGGTGACCTATGAGGCTCGTGTATTGCTAAACAACAGAGACTAGAGAAGGGCCAGCAAAGAAATACAAGTCCAAAACTTCCACGATCACCTTATATGTCAAGCAACTGCCTCCATACTCAACATTCATACCATTTCTATTGAGGAGCACAGCTCCATGAGCAACACCCCCTACCCTCACATCCATATAAAATGTGTGAGACCCATATAAATCCACATGAGTGTTCATACTCCCAATGTTCAAATTCTAAAGAGTATAGTTTCTTCCACTGTTTTCCAATCTAAATCTAGGTCTAGTGCTCTCTCTCATTCCATAAAGAGCAGCACTAGGAGGAAGCATTGTAGAGATCTCCAAGTACTGATATTTAAACACCATGTTCCCAAATGGGTACCCATTACCTTAACTAGAATTGAATAGAATTTCACCAGTGTAATTTCATATAACTGCAAAGCCAAAAGGGTTGTTGGTACAGGAAAACCACATTTCGTACCCTTGGGAATTGTTGATATCAGCACTGTTATTATCATATTTGGCCACCACTTATTTGGGGACATCCCACATGGTTTTGCAACATCAGTCATGTAAAATTGTTAGATTAATATTCCATTCTTTGGGATATTTACCCTTTACTCCACTAGGTAAAATAGGTAGTATATTGCATTATACTACATAGGTAGATTATTATATTTACTTTTCTATGTAATTACCATGAGATATTTTCCTCATGGTTAAACTAGGTAAGTACCTAAATATCCTATGTCAGATATTTAGGTTAGTGTTATGGTTAGAACTCTCTACCTAGGTTAGTGGTTAGCATCACGCAACTCCCTCCCTATTCTATTGTTAGAGGGTAGTTAGCACTATTCTCTACTAATTGTTAGTTAGTCTATTATTTAAGCATAGACTAAACTATTGTGTAGGTTAATTAATTCAATATTATTATTTGCTCTATCTTACGGGACCTACATTGGTATCACTCGCTTGGAGAATACGAGCTTTGCTCGTTCCACATGGTCTGGACGGACTCCCACGGAGCAACTAAGGTGCTCGATGCGGGGAGTCCCTCATGGAGTAGCCGTAGTGCTCCTCCTCAGGCCCACAGTCGACGCCGGACATTGGCCCGCAGACCTGGCTGACTCATTCGATGCCGACCAGGGCCCGTGATCACCTCAATAGGCCACGATCGACGTCCCGAGGCATCTAAGCCTCAGCTCTCACGTCGGACCAGGGCCCACAGAGCCACGTAGGCCAAGCATGCCATGTGGCCCACTCACGGGAGAGCAGTGAGGGCAGGAGTGCCCTCCCCTCCCCTCACTCCCCTGTAAAAACCAGACCCTACATCGATATATGAGAGGGCAAGCGGCCCTTCAATCCCTAATCGATGTGTGGCACATGTCTATGCCTAACCTTCTTGCATCATGATGCTGATCGAACATGCAACCTGACACTGGAAAGCACATCAAGGTGCTAGTTGGATAGACATGTGGAATGACATCGGTACACACGTCGAGGTGTTGACTAGACCAAGACCAAACATGTGGTGGACAACCACTGGACGATGACCAGACGAAGGCCATGCGCCACCTAGATGCTGACTGGAAAGACGATCGGATTGGACCTGACACATGGCGAACAGCCATAGGGACTAGACCTGACTCGCATGGGAGAGCTGACGGCTGATGTGGCGGAAGGTTATTGGTTGATCGGGCAAAATATCGATGGTCTTGATTGCCCGCAGGCAATCGAAATGCAAAGGGCATGTTTGCCCTTTTAAACACTAAAAATCACGTCCACGGGACGCATGTGGGATTAATCCCACTTTCTTCCCGCTTGGACGCGGGGAAGCCTTCAAATTGAAGGTCTTCCCCTTTAAAACCCGTCGGGCTTGCTAGCCCGACCGACGGAGTGGCTATTGCGAAGAAGCTGCCTGACGGGAGGTCGGGAGTTCGACTCCCGTCGGGGCCGAGCGCTCTATTCTTTTACACAGGCTGCAACAAAAGGCTCAAAGGTAATAATTTTTTTTTAATTTGTAATACTTTAATTAAAGTTTTATATATATATATATATATATTATATATATATATATATATTTTAATAATTTAAATTTTAAATAAATGTTTTATTTTTTAAATCAATTTATTTTAAACCTTTGAATTGATTTATTTAAAGCATTTATTTTAGTTTTTATTATTAATTAAAATGTTTTGAATTAAACTTTCTTTAAAATTTTGCAAATTAGAATTAAATGAAATAGGGCTATTTTTTTTGCAAACTACCAATTCTAAGGTGCTTATGTTTTCTCACAAACTGGAGATATAAGACATAGAAAGAGCACACTTTTGTTGCAAATTAGAGAGCCCTTATAACTCTTCTCAAACCTTGTCAATTTTGCACCATAAAAGGGAGACAAAAATCAAACACATATTGATTCTTTATTGCAAAATTAGAAAACAAGGAGACACCAAAACTTGCAAAATTCAAAGACAAACATTTGTGCAATTGTTTTCTCCAAGGAGGGATAAAAGACAAGAAATTGCACATCTTATTTTTTTTTGCAAAATTGAGAAGAAATTGTAACCTTAGGTCCACCATAAAAACTAAGTCATGTGTCGACTAGTTCTGAAAGCCTTTCAAACGCGGGTCGTGTGTCGACTTGTATTGAAAGGAGTGCTCTAAATTCTAGATTTTGTAAACATTAAGGGGGTGATAAAATTCAGTTTTTTGATTCTATAGTTTGCAAAATAAAGGGGGGAAGACAACATTGTACTTATTTTGCAAAATTGTAAGACAAGGAGGAGACATAACATATCAATTTTTTTGCACAACACAATTTCACATTTTGTTGCAAAAAATTAAAAGGTGCATTCTCGATTTTACTCGACACCTTCATTGGCAAATTAGGTGCATTTTCGGTTGCATCCGACACCTAGGTGATAAGAATTTTGTGGGCATTCTTGTTTGATTATTGCATTATTTATTTTTGCAATTATAAGTCATAGAATCAAGAACACACTAAACCCCAAAATTTCACAAATTTGTGTAAATCCTTACATAGATTTAAAGCCAAAATTCACTTGATATTCTCTCCTAAATCAACAAAACCCCTAATTCACTCTTATTTGTTTGGCTTAAATTCCTCAAACTTTTCATCCTTCTTGAAGGGTGTTAAGGCAGGTGCCATTAAATATTTGTTTGAGTGAATTATATTTTGGTACTCTTTTAGGGTAATCAAAAAGAAAGAACAAGTTTTTGAAAATAAGGAACCTTAAAAAGTTGCAATCCTTTGCACTAAGGGGGGATAATTCCTTTCTTCCTTCAAAACACAGATTTTTGACAAGAGGGAAATAAAACTTGTAAAGGCAATCATAAAAGTAGAAGTCATAAAAATTATACCTTTTCTTTTAGACTTCATAATAGCAATCATGCTTGAAGTTCTTACAATAAGGAAGGATGATTTGGTGAACTTTTTGATAAAATTGCCTAGAAAGCATAGTTTTGCACAAATTGTAAAAATGACAACCATGACACCATTCAAGTGTTGGTTTCAAAACAAGCAAAACTAAAATGGCAAAGGCACATCACAGAAGCCATCTTTCTAGTGAAGTGTCTCATTCGGATTCTGATTCTGGTTCAAAGAGAGCAAACAGAGTGCTCATTGCTAAGACAATATTGTAGAGGGAAAACACATTTTGTCACCTTAAGCAAAGCACCATTTCCTCTCTCTTTTTTAGGCTTCATAAATAGCATAAGTTTTTGTTTGAAGTACTTGTAATAAAGGGGTGTTTGTACCTCTTTTAGGCTTCATAAATAGCAAACTCTCATTGTTTGAAGTTCTTGTAACAAAAGGAGGGAATTTTTTGGTGTAAAATTGCCTAGGAGGCAATATTTGTAAAATCCTTCACAAAGCTTCTTAAGTTGCACATATTTTGCAATTAAGGGGGGATATACATTTCTTTTCTTCACAAATTTTTGTAAAAAGAGAAGAAGACTTATAAGGGTGCATTTTCGGCATCGTCCAACACCTTAGTCATGCTTCTTTCAGAAATTAAATACAACATGTTTTGCAACGAGAAGGGGGGAACTTATAAGGGTGCATTTTTGGCTGTGACCGACACCTTAGCAACCTAATATTTTGCAAACTCATATTGTAAAATGAATGAATCTCGTATGAAGTGATCTACTCTACTACACCTAGCGATTGCAATGGCTGGTTACCCATGCAATTCGGTTGGATGATGTGATTACTATAAGGACATTCGTTGGTGTGAAGACAAAGTGAGGAATGACCCATTTTTTGCTTAGGAGCAGCCAAAGCATTGTGATAGAGCAAGAACCAGCAGATCGACATTTTTTTTACTGTATTGGGACAGTTATATACATTACCCAAATAATGTAATAAGGGGGGATGTTAGAGTAATATTCCATTCTTTGGGATATTTACCCTTTACTCCACTAGGTAAAATAGGTAGTATATTGCATTATACTACATAGGTAGATTATTACATTTACTTTTCTATGTAATTACCATGAGATATTTTCCTCATGGTTAAACTAGGTAAGTACCTAAATATCCTATGTCAGATATTTAGGTTAGTGTTATGGTTAGAACTCTCTACCTAGGTTAGTGGTTAGCATCACGCAACTCCCTCCCTATTCTATTGTTAGAGGGTAGTTGGAGCTATTTTCTACTAATTGTTAGTTAGTCTATTATTTAAGCATAGACTAAACTATTGTGTAGGTTAATTAATACAATATTATTATTTGCTCTATCTTACGGGACCTACAAAAATATCAAGGTCAAAGCTGAAAGTACATAGATTGCATAACTTAGATTGCATTTAGTTGATTCAAAGATAATTTTAAGAGAGGAGGAAAGACAATTTTAAGAGAGGAGGAAATCAATTAGAAGAGGTAGAATTAACTAGAAGATTGTCTGTTGGACCATTTTCTTTCAAGAAAGCAAAGGATAAAATGTTGTGTACAAGAGAAAAATAGCCATACATTGCTTTCATGGTTCTTTATCATCTTCTTGCTCACTATGCTTGATATTTTGATCAGTGTTCTCTCACATGTTAGACCTATGGCATGGAAGATAATGATGGTGTATCAAATGAATTATCAATTTGCATATGGGGTTGCATGCCAAAAAAAAATTAAAAATGATTATGGCCACAAGTAAAATGCAATATGTAGTTGTACGAATGTTGAATCAAAGATAAATTTCACCTTATCTATGATGTGGCCAGGTATAAGGAGATCTTCCATCAAGCATCATGGACAAATCTTGGCTAGGAGCAGCCAGGTATTTCAACTATGTTATCTCCATTAATGAAGAAAAGTTGTGCTTTCGATCAGATCTACCCGTATAACTATACTTTCTTATTTTTTGGGGGGTCTATTTGTAGAAATAGCGAGGACTATTATCGTGGGGTTCACCAATTCTTAGATTTTGCAAGAAAGAATTCAACGGACCCTGAAATAACTAGATGTCCATGTCAAAAGTGCTCAAATATGGAAACTCTTGGTTTTTTGAAGGTTTGTGACCACCTGATTTGGCATGGGATTGACAAGACATATACCGAGTTTGTTTTGCATGGAGAACAACCCTCTAGTTTTGATAAATATGCATCGAACACGTGCTTTGCCACTGATGAGGGTCCAATTACCGAAGATGTACAAGATGACATCATTGGAATGGTCAATGATGCATACGAATTCTAGAATATCAATTGCTCAAAGAGTGGACAAGAACTATGAGATAATGATGTCAAGTTCCAATCATCTTATGGAGCGGTTCCTGCTGATGAATATCATAGCTTGCTCAAAGATGCCAAATGACCATTATACCCAGGTTGTACAAAGTACAGAAAGCTATCGATGATCACTAAATTGTATAATCTCAAAGAAAAACATGGTTGGTCAAACAAAAGCTTTGGCGACTTACTGGATTGCTAAAAGATATGCTCCTAATCAATAATACAATTCTAGAGTCCACATATGCGATAAAGAAAATGATGAGGCCATTGGGATTACATTATGTAATGATACATGCATTGCATCAATGATTGTATTTTATATTGGAAAGATCATGAAAAGAAGTAAGCTTGCCCAACATGTGGTGCATCTCGATGGAAAGTTGACCCTCATTCACAAAATATATGCATTAATGTTCTTACAAATGTGTTGAGGTATTTCCCCATTATACTGAGGTTGAAGAGAATGTATAGGTAAGCAATTTTATTATATCATTAGCTTTGTTGTGTTTGTTTCTTTCAACATTGTTAGACATGGTTGAAGTGAGTTACTTTCTTCCTGTAGCTTTGCAAAGGTTGTAGAGAATATGAGGTGGCATTCCCAGCATAGGAGTTTAGATGATAATATGTGATATCTAGTTGACTCCCCAATGTGGAAAACTATAGATGTTAAGTGGAAATATTTTATTGATGATCCATGTAGTGTACGACTTGCAATGGCAACTGATGGGTTCAACCCTTTTGTTGACTTTAGTACTACTTATAGTTGTTGGCCATTGTGTTGGTCACTTACAACCTCCCACCATGGATGTGGATGAAGAGGAAATATTCAATGCTTACCTTGTTAATACTTGGTCCCAAGTAACTAGGTAATGATATTGATGTTTATCTATAGTCTTTGGTTGATGACTTGCATGAACTATGGACTAAAGGAGCAGAAATATATGATGCATTTTCCAATACTACATTCAATATGAGAGAATAATGATGTGGGCCATCCATGACTTTCTTGCTTATGGAAACCTATCAGGATGTATGACAAAGGGAAAGGCAACATGTCCAATATGCGGGGAGAACACCTATGTAGAATATCTTAAATGTAGTAGAAATATCACTTACATGGGCCATAGGAGATTACTTCCTCTAGATCATCCATTTCATCATCAGAGGACATCTTTCAATGGCAAATAAGAGCTCGGTAAACCACCCAAACCTTTAAATGGGATGAAAATACTAAAAATAGTATAGGGAATTCCACCAAATTGGGGAAAGAGCAACTCAAATAAAAGGAAACATGACACAGATGATGATAGCGTGTTTGTTCCTATAGTAGGATGGAAGAAGAAATCTATATTCTTCAACCTATCGTATTGGGAGGTACGACATGCAACTTTCTTTCTGTATCTATTGTTATGTCTCTCAATGTCGAGTAATTTTAGTTTGATGTTGCTATCTATGAACAACATCTTCTAGTTCATCACAACTTGGATGTGATGCATGTGGAGAAAAATATCTATGAAAGCCTATTTGAAACACTGCTAGGTATCGATAAAAAGTCAAAGGATGGCAAAAACTCCCATGAGGATTTAAAAAATATGGGTATCAGGAACACATTGTGGCTAGTAATGGATAGAAATAAGACATATCTTCCACCAACACCCTACAATCTATCGAAGGTTGAGAAAGAAAAGGTCTATCGTACACTATATAATATGAAAGTACCATATGGATATAGTTCGAATATTAGAAAATGTGTCTCTATGAAAGAACTTAAGATCTAGGGCCTGAAATCACATGACTGCCATGTTCTCATGCAACAACTTCTTTCGGTAGCACTATGACATTTGCTTGATAAGCCAGTGCAACAAACCATTTGTTGGTTGTGCATGTTCTATAGGGATATATGCGCTAAAGTGGTGGATCCTATAAAAATAGAGAAATTATCAGTAGAGGTCATGGAGACATTATGTTTGCTCGAAAAGTACTTCCCCCTTCATTTTTTGATATCATGGTGCACCTAACTGTTCACTTGGTGCGGGAGGTACGTCTATGTGGACTTGTACAATATCGATGGATGTACCCTTTCAAGAGGTTTGTATGCGTTCATCAGTTTCATAAACCACCATTTTTCTAATTTTTGTATAGTGTCTCATCTATTCAAAATTATTTGTTTCCTTTCTCAAAATTATGAAGATTTTTAAGGGCTATGTAAAGAACCGAGCTAGGCCCAAAGGTTGTATTGTCGAATGTTATCTTGTCAAGGAATCTATTTCATTCTGTGTGGACTACATGATAGGTACGAAAGCAATTGGCGATCACCTTGGTCATAATGAGGTATGGAGTGATGAGGATGAAGAAACTATAATCGATGGGAGGCCTTTGTCTAGTGGTGAAGACTTTGATTTGGATGAAACTTCTTATGAGCAAGCCCATCGATGTGTTCTCTTTAACATGGATGAAGTTCAGCCTTGGGTAGAGTAAGTAGATATTTATTTTTTGTTGTTATATATGGCCGAATATTATTTAGATCCAACTATGCTTGACAAAATTTGGGCCAAATCAGGAAGCACCTAAAGAGTATCAAGGAATCCAACCCTCGTGTAGTGAGAGATGAAGGGGTGTTGCAAAAAATCCATAATCAAACATTCATCACTTGGCTACGAGATCAGGTTATTGTCTGCTCTCTTGAATACGATATTCGATATTTATATTGATCATCATGTATTGAACGTCATGTAATATTCTGCAATCATATTTAAACTATTCTTCTTTGTTTTAGTTTCATGGAGATGGAATGCAACATAATGACAATGACTCCAACACAATAAAATGGTTGGCACATGGTTCAAGGAAAGCTACAACCAAACATTCGAGGCTATTTGATCAATGGTTATAGATTTCATATCAAAGACAAAGAGGAACAAAGAACAACTCAAAATAATGGTGTGTGTGTCGATGCTACTACTTTGTGTAGAGCAAGCACAAAAGACACAAACCCAATGCTTCAAACAATCACATATTATGGTGTTATTAGGGAAATAATCTTGTTGGATTACTATGAGTTTTGATACCCCCTATTCAAATGTGATTGGGTGAATATTCTTGATACGAGGAATGGATGTAGAAAGGATGAAATGGGCTTCACACTGGTCAACATGGATAGATTACTTGGTTGGGATAGACTAAAAGATGATCCATTTATCCTAGCATCGCAAGCCAGACAAGTCTTTTATGTACAAGATCCACTTGATACCAGTTGGTATGTGGTTCTCACATCACCTCCAAGAGGGATCAAAGACACTGAAGCATACAAGGCAGAATATGTCAGTGTCTCTAGAGCAATAGATTTTGTTGGACCTAAAACTGCACAAGATGAAAATGCAAATGATGACAACATTCAATATGTCCATGAAGAATGTGAGGGTACATGGTTGGAAGCATGAACTGGTAGGTTGGTTGGAAGCCTAATTACTATACTTCAAAATTAGTTGTCCATCCATTATTTTATTTTCAATTTCAAGTGTTTTTATGTTTGCTACGGTGAGTGGAATACTTGATCCCATTGCCTTAATTTGGAGTACTACTTTTTAAATTTCTTTGCATATTATGGAAGTAGAGCTTGAGAATTTTACTAAAAATCTTACAACTTTCTCATTTCTTTGGTACAACTATTCTCACTTTGTATTGGTTGCAATATTCCCTCAACTAATGACAACACTCTCATGATCCCACCATCCAAGGTTGTTTATATGAGCTTTAAAGTGGTAAAGATGATTTTATCCTCCTTGTTAAACTGAGGAAATGATAACATAGACTTTAAAGGCCTCAACCAATGGACAACATGAATCTCTTCACTAATATTTTCTAGAGTTGGGTGTTAGGAGTGTTGTTGGTTGATGCTATGCAAATCATTGCTACATGTTAACTCTTTTAGAGCTTCTTTGTATGTCCTTTCTTTTTGGCAACTCTTTGTACTAGTTTCACTTTTTATTTTGAATTTTTTGTATTTTTGCTTCTTTATATTTCTTGTATAGCTCACATTTTTGTGTCTATTATTTGCTTGTCCAATATTACTCTTTAGGGGTGCATCAGTTGTTACTATCATACACTCTATTCACTATAATTTTGTAGTCCTATTAGCCATCTTGGCAGCTAATGGACATTAATATTTAAATTAAATTAAATATAAGTGGATAAATAATACACTGCACACTTTTTCTTTTAGCATATGTATGCAATCTATTTGTGTTTCTGTATATTGTTGTGATTCATAAGCATACATGTGGTTTCCTCTTGTGTTAAACTGGTACTACTAAGATCTTGTGGCATCTTGTAGGTACAATGGGCAACCAAGCTAGGAGTGAGGCGAGTAGGTATCTTGAGCATGAGGTTGGCCAATCAGATATTTATGTATTTGATGGAAGTCTTAGGATACCCTCTCGCCTCATCTCTGATGGTTGGGGTGGGTAGGGATGTTTAGACATCTGCCCATTATATGGAGGGCTCAGGTTGCCCAAATGAGGATTGAAGCCTTGTGCTGCATTTCAGAATACCCAAAGTGGCAAGACCACCTTGGCACTAGCCCTATGCAGGGACCCTATAGTCAAAGGTGAGGATATTTATATTGTATTCATTTTGCATTCTCTTAGTGGTACATGGTATCATGACAATATTTTATATTTGATGGTGTTATCTGGTCTAGAATTTTTATTGCTAGATTTCCTAATTCTATGAAATTAGCTAATGCAAATAGTTGTTGAAGTCAATGCACAATTGATGTCCATAGTTTTTGAATTGATATTTTACTATGCAATATCTCTTAAAGAGATTATGATATACCCATTTTGGGGGGAAATCATCCAAACAAGTCAAAGTTTTTTACAAATAGGATCTCATTCTCAAATTTCCTCATTAAATGAATGATGTTGTGCTTGTTTTTCTTGAACTCTGGTTTTAGCACAAATGTTCCTCTTGCACCAGAGTAAGTTGTAGCCATCCTTTAGTGTTTACCCTATTTCTGTGGTAGTGCACACCTTTGTTATTCTTTCAACCAAATACTGACAATAAAATTTCACAATTGATTGATGTTATTTGTGTTCTCTTCTTGGTCTACAGAATTTTTTAAGGAGAGAATAATTTTATTAAATTTGTGGGTTATCTAGCAGCAGAGAATGATTTAGAAAAGGTCATAAGTAGTTCAAAGCATGTTTCTCAAAGCAAGCCTCACAAGAAGAAGAGGAAGAGCAAGAAAATAGATAATAGCATTTATGACATTAATAGGTGCTTTGACTTTGTTTTTATATGTTTTCTTTTTTAACATGTATGTGGGGTGGAGGAAGAAAGATACAATATTGAGCATTGGACCATCTAAAATGAGTCAATCCAATTTGTTTTGGTAGGTTTGTTATCAATACATGCAGGCAGTTGCCTATTTTGTATCTATCACTTATAATAATATATACCATTTAAATTAAGATTTCCATCATAAAAATATTTGCTTATGCGGAAGAAGAGGAAATTTTGATTTGAAATGCAACAATAAGTATAATTTTTCTATTAAACTCTCCTCAAGGGATTAGAGTAAACAACTCTAATTTTTATCATATGTTAGAACTTAGATGTCTACCAAATTATATCAAATAACCTTTGGTCTTCTTATTTCTCTTGACTAGCTTGTGGTATAGAAGGTAACCTTATGTTTCCCATGTTGAACCTTGGCTTTAACCTTCCTTACATGTGATGCATTTTAAGTTACAAATAAAATCATGAATGTGCTTTGGTTAATATAACCAACTTAGGTACCAATCTAATGGTTTCAGAAACTAATGTTCATGGTTGTTATTGCATGCGTGTGGCATAACCTTCAATGCCACATATCATGTATCAGTTATGTGTTATTTCCTCCATGCACCACTCTACCTTCTTTCTGCCACTTTTTCCCATGTTCTTGCTTGTATTTTGCTTTCACTAGAGCCTTTCATATTTCTCATTCTTCCTTGTCAAGTTTGTGCTAGAGAAATTAGGTCACAACTCAGGTAATTTATGTTATAGTTTCTGGTTTAGTGGATGCTACTGAGACAAGTATGCTAAATTATGTTGGATTTTAGGTGATTACCATTTGAAGTCATTCAAATATTTAAAATGACAATGAGAGTAGTTAGCCCAAATGAGAGCGCAGACGTAGATGTATTGGTGGACTTGGGGCATCCTCTTGTCAACCATGTAGTTGATGGGTTTATCAAAGTGGGTGGGGTAAGTATTCTTAACAACCAATTTTTGTAGATATCTAAAGTTTTATTTGAGTTTTACTATGATTTTCATGGCAATAATAATAGTCAATATTTTTTTGGCTATTATCTGCTTACATTTTATGAGTTTTTGGGCACATATAAGTTTGTGGGAAGCATGGTTTTGGGTGCAGATTGGTGCTTTGAATGCCGCATCTCAGGATGCCTACAAACTATTCTTACAAGGTAAGGTCCACAGAACAGGTCGTTATCATCATTGTTTTGAGTTTTTATTAGGGTGTTATGTTCAGTGTCCAAATAAATTGATTTGACTTTGGATTTTTGCAGAAGAGACCAACAAATCATCCCTTGAGAATATGGTATGAAATCTAGTTTACCTTTGGTCCAATTTAATGTGTTTGGGTAGAAAATTAATGCATGTGTGGGTTTATATTCTTTTTCAGGCTCAGAACATTGGTAGACAAGTTGTACAATGGGGTGAGTGATAGCGTTCAAACATTTTTTATTTATATAGAGTTGTCACTGGCATAATTGTAGTTTCAAGAAATTAAAAGTATATTTCTGTGGGTTACCATTTTGCATGATTTTATCGAATCCATTTTCCTTTTGTGGTATATGGCTTGTGCATTTTGCTCTATTTGATGCTTAAGGACATACCAACACTATATATATATATATATATATATATATATACTTTTCCTTGCTTTTGACACAAAAATTGTGTTTGTGATATTGAAGGAGTGGTGGTTGGAGTGTACTTGGGGATGACATATGGAATGCAAGAAGCAAGGGGTTGTCGAGACTGGGTAAGATGGGTGGCTTTTGATTTAGTTATTCTTCCAATATTGAGAAGCTGCCATGAATTTGGAGTGTGACATTTTGGTGTGCTATGATGTGTTTGCCATAAATTATAAAAAAATGCATTGTTGGGAGGTGTTATTGCAGGTGCAATGATGTCTCTATTAGAGCCAAATCCAAGGCATGATCGAGTTGTGCAAGCAAAGCAACAATCATAGGGGGAGCCCTTGCCACTATTGTTGAGTTGCTTAGGAACCTCTCCCATTGAGAACTATGCTTATTTTCATTGAGCTATATATATTATGTCATCCCTCAAATCATAGTATAATTTTGGAAAAGCTTTAATAAATTTAGATTGCATTGTCAAAAAAAGTTAGATGAAATATGAATGTTTCCAATATTGGTTTAAATAAAGGTTTGATAGTTTTATGCTAATATGTGAGACATGAAAGAGGAATATTAATTGTTGCTATTTAATAACAAAATTTTGAAGAATGGATTATTTTGCGAATGTTAACATCGATATGCTAGTGTGGGTGATATATTTATACAAGTTGTTTTTAGTGGCATATTCCTATGATGGAATTTCCACCTGATACTTACTTCTTAAGTTAATAGTTTTAGTACATCTATTAATGATGTTAATGAGGTAAACTTGAACTGTAAGCATTTATGATTGATAAATGCATGGGTGCTTGTTTCCTTACAACCAAACTTATCTCTGTTAGCATGTAATAAATTTGATATTCCCATGAAACCACCATTGGATGTCTTCCTATAAAAAAGAGGGGGTGATTCCCTCTCCAATATTTGTGATTGGGGGTGATTCCCTCTCTCCAATATCTATGATGAATCCAATGAACACATCTTGAATACAATGTTGTATCTTAAGCTTTTTATTTTTTTAATATTTTAAAATAATAATAAGAGGGCGGTTTAAAACCGTCCTATTATACCATAAGAGGGTGGTTTTAAACCACCCTAATAGACCCTAAGAGGGCAGTTTTTAACCACCCTCATAATGATAAACTAAGGCAATTTTTTAGGTGGTTTTTAACCGCCCTAATAGACCCTAAGAGGGCAATTTTTTGAGGTGGTTTTTAACCATCATCGTAGGACGTAAAATTTTTACGGAACCCTCATAGATGATGACTAAATAACCACCCTTAAAGGTCTTTAAGGGTGGTTAAAAACTACCCTTAAAGACCCTTTTTAGTGTAGTGAGTGAATTCAAAAAATATTATATTTTAAATATGTGTAGATGTGGGAAGATCATCCTCAATTTGTTGATATGATAGTATAAATGTGGAATTCTTTAGGAAACTATGGGTTGTATGCAATTCCAAAATAAATTAAATCAATGACATCTAGAATAAAAGAATGGAACACAAATACTTTTGGAAACATTTTTTAGAAGAAAGAACTAAAAGATAAAATTTCAAAATTTTAAAAAGGTAATCATAATGATCTAAGCTCAGAGAAAAGGGAGTTTCTTAGTGAATATCATAATATTTTGAGTAAGGAAGAGAAATTTTAGAGATTAAAATCAAGATAGACTTGGTTAAAATGAGATAAAAATACAATTTTTTTTATAGGATGGCTATAGTACAAAGATCAACATCCAAAATTAGTAGAATTAAATCAATAGAAGGGGTTTGGATTGAATACTAGAGTGAAATTAGAAAAGAGGTAAGGTATTTTTATCAAAATATTCTAGGATTAAAGGATTTTGAAGTTCTTAATGATAAACTTCTTCAAAAAGTACCTTTAATTATAACAAATGAAGACAATAGGAAACTGATAGAGTATATTACTATAGAAGAAGTTCATTTAGCTCTTTCCTCTTTTAATTAGGATAAATCCCTAGGTCTAGATGGGCTCTTTGCAATATTTTACCAACATAATTGGGATATAGTGAAGGATTCTTTATTGGTGGCAGTGGAATAGTCTAGGGTAAAATAATACATACCTTATAAATTAAACGCAACATATCTTACCATGATTCCAAAAAATAAGGATGCTAAATTATTTATTTCATTTAGACCCATAAGCCTATGTAATATGGTATATAATATTATCTACAAAGTGATGGCGAATCAATTAAGGCCATAGTTAGAAAAATTTATTTCAGAAGAGCAAGGAGGATTTGTGAAAGGGAGAAAAATTCTAGATGGAATCATGCTAGATCATGAAGTTATACATTTAACAACTTCAAGAAAAGAGAAAGCAATAATATTAAAAATTGATATGAGTAAAGCCTATGATAGGGTTAAATGAGATTTTCTTTTTGCAATATTAGAAAATTTTAGATTTAAGAAGAAATGGTTTAGATGGATTAAATATTATGTCTCTACAGTTTCATATTCAGTGTTGGTCAATGGGTTAGTAACATAATCATTTAAATCCAAGAGAGGTCTTAGATAGAGAGATCTTCTATCATCATATATGTTCATTATTATGACATATATTTTTGGTAGGAACTTGAAGAAGGCTAACAAATATGAGCTTATAAGTAGACTTAAGGCTAGTTATAACATTGACAATGTCACCCATAAATAGTTTGTAGATGATACAACCCTTTTTGGAAGGGCAAGGATAAACGAAGCCAAATATTTGAATAACTTATGAAGAACACAAGATTATACTGAGAGGGGGTGTGAAAAAAATAAGACCAACTTTTACTTTTCTTTCCCAAATAATATTTTCCAATATAATCAATGGCAATATCAATAGAAGTAACCAAAGCAATGTACAAATCATCACACATAATAGAGACACCAATTTAACGTGGTTTACCCAATGTAGGCTACTCCACGAAGAAAATATTTCACTAAAATTTTCTCAACAAATCTCTTGAGAATCACTTCCCTATTACAATGTTTATGGACCTCTATCCAAACGAGACACCAATCCCTTAATGCTATGTGATGAGGCCTAAGAATGTCTCATTATTGCACAATGTTTGACTCATTACTGCATAATGTTTGACTACCATATGATAAGTTAATTGCCAAATAGTTGACTAGAATATACTATTTGTTAAGTGTTTGCATGTTTTTATGTTAGGAATACTATATCTCTATTTTTGACTATTTTCAGCATTTTATGACTGATTTTGTGTGATTAAGTAGCAAGTAAGAACATGCATTTCAATTAACCAAATGTGGTATGCTGATATCCATTAACTTCTCAATGGTTTTTGAATGTTTTATTGCCCTTAAAATTGTTTCAAATCCACATTTAAGCCAAAAGTTTAGGACTGTCATAAATCTGAAAATATGAGAAAAACAGCCATATAAAAATCAACAAACTGTCACTTTATAGGAACACCTTGAAGTTGTCAGGCAAAGCATGATGATATGGATGGAATGAGTTCAAAGGGACTACAGAAGATATCTGACCTATTTAGAAGCATTCCCACATGATCTAAATAGGCAGCAACAGGGTATAACAGAGCAGGGACAATTGTGCAGCACTATTGCACTATTTCAGCATTGTTACTTGGTGAATGAAGTGTATAAATTCAGTAGCAACTTGATGTACTCCTTCATGTTGATACTTGAATAATTTTTCCATGTTCTAATTTTTTTGAATTTGCAAAAAATGCCAATATTTTACAACTGTGCAGCAGAACTGAAAAATGTAGTAATTTACCATGTAAATTCCAGCAAGCTACAAATAAATAGCAAGGCATGGAATTCACATATGGAAAGAGATGAAGACCATTGAAATATGATCCTAGGAGATAACCCACCTGAGATATGTAGAAGAAATCACTTGAAAAGTACACATTTTTTCATTCCGAAGTATCTTCGAAATGAACAAATATCTTCGGAATGAGAAAACATAATGTCTTCGGAATGAGCAGACATCTTCGAAATGAGAAATGCAGTATCTTCAGAATGAGAATTGTAGTATCTTCGGAATGAGAATTGCAGTATCTTCGAAATGAGAATTGCAGTATCTTCGAAATGAGCGATCTTCGGAATGAGAATTGCATTGTCTTCGGAATGAAGCCACTTATCTTCAGAATGAAAATATAATGTGCTTTTTGACTTATTGACCGATTTCTAAAGCTAGAAAAAGGGAAATAAAGGTTGGAAAAGGTAAAGGAAAAGATATTCCACCTAGATTTGCCGTCATTTCAGTCCAAAGCCACCATTCATGGAAAATATCAATTTTGATCCTCTTCTAGGATAAACCCAGAAAAACTACAGCATAATAGAAAGTTGTTTGCAAGATATGAATGGCATATTCTGAAGTGGATAATTATGTGTGAGATATTTCTAGACTCCTATCACATACTCTCACCACTAAATATGCTTTCTAAGGACCAATGACTACTACTGCAACACAAACTGTCCAGATTTGTATTTATTTCAGATCCAAAATTATTAGCAAATGACTGTAAAATAGCACATAGGCTGATTTGAGCATGGGATATATTGTAAATATTTATATAAATAACACAGCTCCCTCCTTTGTTGAGCCGCTTAGGAATTAGAATAGAGGAGAGTTTTCAATAGCAACAATTAGGACTGTACAGTGATTTTCTATAACAGTTTTCAGCATGTTTTGTCATCAATAAAAGTGCAGTATTTTATCATTTTATGTGCTGAGTGTTAATTAGTTAAGGAGTGTTTTTCACCTCCTTCTAGATCAGGAAGTATGGGCCCACTTTCAGATCTAGAAGGAGGGATTTTATGGTAGGTTTTAATCTGTAATTTTGCTACAGCAGAATCAATAGATTGCTTGCCAGATTTCATTTTCTTGTTTTTATTTTGTGTTGTGTGATTTATGTTTCCTATTATGTTTGTGTACAACATTTGTGTGTATGTCAGCTGACAAATTATATTAAGCATTTTCCTTCATGTTTTCCCTACTTTCTATTTTAGCAACTTTCCCTTTTCAGTATATTTTATTTTGCTGTCAATTCCTATAGCAGAAGCTTGACAACCTTTTGTGGCAGGGCATTGACAGGTGTGTTATATTAGATTTCAATTTTGCAAAAGTAGATTAGATTACAATTCTACAAAAGTAGATTAGATTTCAATTATGCAAAAGTAGATTAGATTTCAATTTAGCAATTTCAATTCTGTTATTTCAATTCTGCAAAAGTAGATTAGATTTCAATTCATGCAATTGTAGTTAATTGTTAAATTTTGCAATTTAGATTTAGTTTTTAATTTCTGTAATTTATTTTAGTTTCCATTCTTTAGACTAGGTTTAGTGTGACACCAAAAGGCTAAACCAAATATGCTTCACCAATAAATTCTTGAAATCTGAATGCCTAAATTGTACTTTGCCCTAGCCTTCTATCGTAGACATCCTTGGACACCACCCTGGATTGATAAATCATTGAGATTAAATGATGAGATTCAATGAAACTCATCACTATGATTTGTGGATCTCTATCCATAGGAGAAATATTTCCCCCTTTCTCTAGTTTGTGTAACTTGATCTAGGAGAACTCTTTATCCTCAACTGGTTCATGGATCTCTCTCCATAGAAGAAATCTATCTTCCCAACTGGTTCATGAATCACACTCCATAGAAGAACTCTTTCCCATTGTTTTGGTTCATGGAACTCTATCCATAGGAGAACTCTTTTTCCTCTACTCTAGCTGGTGATCTTCTAGAAGACTACTACCACCACTACATTGGCTTGTGGATCTCTCTTCACAGAAGACCTATATCCTCACTCATAATACCTTTGTCCTCACTACCTTAGCTAATGGATCTCCATCCACTGGAGACTACTATCCTCTACTATGTCACCTCCAAAGCTTGCTCTCAACTTTCTCTTAGATCTACACCAAAATCTATCTCAAGTGTAGTACAAATCTATTAGGAAAACACTCCTAATATACATTATTAGTCGCTAATTACTTATTATTTCATTACTATAAAGGCATGTCCTTTCCTTCATATCTTTAAATTTGTATTTATGCAACTTCAAATGATGTGGAAAGACATCATCGAATAATTTAATATATATTCCATTGATTGAGTTCTCTCATCAACTTAACGATTATAAGACAAACTGTGATTCTATCTCTTATCAATTACTAGCCTTGCAAGAGCTTACCAACTGGCATTAGAGCCAAAAAATTACACACTTTTTTTTCCCTTCTTTCCTATCATCATCACTTTTGGGTTACAATTTTTGGTTGTCTTTGCATGATGTGGCGATGCTATAGAAAAACATACCTCCAAGCTCGGTGACACAACAACAATAAATCTTGGTGACACTACGTAGAAATATACCTCTAGGCTCAGTGATGTAGCAGTAGCATACCTCCAGTCACGACGATGCTACAGAGCAACAACAACAACATTTTTCAACATCTCCAACATCAACAGACCAAAAATTTTAAATGGCATACCCTACGCATTAAAAAAATTGAACATCAGAGTTACGATGACCACTTTCGATGACAACATGGTTTTTTGACAGTGAAAGGTATAAAAAACCTAAGGCTAAAAAAAAAAAAGTTTATTTTGACACCAGAAAACATAGTCTTTGACGTCGGAGACAACTATGAGAAAAATCTTTTTTAGCTTAATCCAACATCATTGTGGGAAAGCTTAGACATGAGGTTTTTAATAACCAACATGCCTAAGCTTCATTGCCTAGTGTGCTAAGCATACACACCCACACGTAGACAACCTGATTGTGGGGCACTTGGTACTTCCAAATTATCGCTTCGTAATCTATGCTTGACCATTGAATTTGACTTCTGCCCGTCTACCACCAGGATGCGCTCTATCCCCGCTCTGCTCGATCGCCACCTCTGCTCTGCCCTTGATTCGCCCGTACACCACTTCAGGTTGCATTCTACCAACTTAGCTCCACCAAAACAATTTTTTTTGAAATTATAAAATACAAAATTGTCTATTTTTTACAAATATTGGTGCCATTTTTGCAAATAATTTTTTCAAAATTGTAAAATTTTTTTGTCAAATTTTGTAAAACCAAACAACTAATTGTGCAAAACTAATTTTTGCACATTCAAACTACTTATAAACCAACCACACCCTAAATTTCTGACAAAAGGTTATCTCATGACACAATGAAGGAGATTGCAAAAGAAGTTTCAAAAGAGGTGGCAAAGGACATTGCGAAGGAGGTTTCAATGGAAATAAAAGAAGTAATGCAAGGAATGAAATTTTAGAAGGATAATTGGGAGGACAAGATCACTGCCAAAATAGCAGACCTAACTATGACCATCAACAACTCTAATATAGATATATCCACTAAGTTGGATGCTACAACCCACTCCATGGATTTGTTTCAGTAGAATTTGATGTTAATGCGTAACGGACAACAAAATACGATGCCATCACAACAACCATTAATAGGAGGACTGCATACATCAATCCTTCCTCATGCTACAAAGCTAGATTTTCCAAAATTTTATGGAGGTGATCCCACAAATTGGATATATAGGGCAGACAAATATTTTACCTTATATTAAATTTTGGAGATTCAAAAAGTTCGTATAGCATCATTTCACTTAGAAAAAATTGCTACACAATGGTACCAATGGTATGGAAAAATGAAAGGCCCTGCCACATGGACTGAATTGAAAAAGAACCTAATGTTATGATTTGGTCCTACTAAATTTGAATATTTCACAAGAGCTCTCACCAAACTTCACCAAACTTCCATCGTAAGGGAATACCAAGAACAATTTAAGAAATTGGTAAACCTTACATCAGGACTAGATACATCATTCTTCTAAAGCTGCTTTATTAGTGGCCTAAAATAAGACATTTGAATGGAGGTGCAAATACAAAACCCTATCGATATGATGCATGTCGTGGCATTAACATAGATGATAGAATAAAAGAACAATAACCAAAGGCGAATAGGAAAAGTTTTTACAGGAAATCCACAAAACACCTACATCAGCCAAAAACTAAATAAATTCATGCCAATCAAATGAATTAGTTAGGAGGAAATGAAAGAAAGATGAGAAAAGGGCCTCTATTTCCATTGCAATGAAAATGTACACCCAACCACAAATGCATTTCACCAAAATTATATATTTTGGATACAACTGAATGCACCCCCAAGGAAGAGGATGACATCAAAGTTGAAGTAATAACGGATGTTACAAAAGAAAATTAAGAGGATAAAATAGAAATATCCTTTAACGCACTAACAGGGTACTTGGATCCATAAGCGATGAAGGTAAAAGGGTATTTTAAGAAACAAAATCCTATTGTGCTCTTAGACTCTAGTAGCACTCACAATTTTATAGATCCCAGTTTGGCCAAACAAGCTAATTGCTTTATATACCCCTGCAATAACTTTGAAGTCATGATTGGTAATGGCGGAAAAATTGCATGCAAAGGGAAATACAGGAATATCAAACTCACTATGGGAGGGTATAACATGAAAGCATATGTGTATGTACTACCATTAGGAGAATGTTACATTGTTTTAGGAGTACAATGGCTATGAAAACTCGATAAAATTCAATGGGACTTTGACAAATTATGGATGAAATTTATACAAAATAATCAAACATACACAATTCAAGGTTTAAAATGGGTTGCACACAAATCGTAAGTTCCCATAGAATGGAAAATATTCTTTGCAAATGAGGAAGAGGCATGGTTGCCCAACTTTTTTCCTTGTAAAACACCAATGAAGAGCAAACAGAGGCACCAAAATTAATTAAACTCCTGGAGAAACATGATAAAAAATTTAAAGAACTAGAGGGATTACCTCCACGACGAAGCCATGATCATGCTATCCAATTACTTTCGGGACACCAACCTCAAAATATTAGACCCTACAAATATCCATACTTACAAAAGATGAAAATAGAAAAATTAGTGCAATACCTGTTAGTCTCACAATGACACTGAGAGGGGGGGTGAATCAGTGTAGCTCTTTAAAACTTAAATCTTCAACATTCAAAGCAAAAAAAATGAAAACATAAAACCAAATAAAGCAAGTATAACAAGAGAAAATCACACAACAAAAGATGTACCGAGGTTCACCGATTTGGCTACATCCTCGAAAATGACTATTTGGACTCCCATCCAAATCCAGCCTTTGCAAAGCACCAACTTTACAATCAATTTACCAGCACCCACTAGAAGGAGCACCAACCCCTGATTTATCTGTGCCAACAGAAATGAGCACCAACCCCTGATTTATCTACATCAATAGAAAGGAGCACCAACCCCTCTATGGTCTATAAGCTCAAAATCTAAAACTTTCTATTTCACTCAGTATAACATCTCTCTCTTTGCGTTACTTAGAATTTGAATCTTCTCTTCTCACAAAAAAAAACTAATTGTTCTCTTAGCTCGTTCTTCCAATTGCTAATTTTTTTTTGGGTATTGTGTAGCACTTTGTCTATGAAATCCTCACAAAATTTCAGCCAAAATTAATATCATATGAGAAATTTATATCCAAAATACTGAAGTGACATTTTTCACCACTCTCCAAAAATCACGGATTTTCACTCTTTATTTTTCTCCACAAACACTTCTCTCTTCACAAAATAAAGTACCCACTTTTCAATAAAATCCCTTGCCACTTAAAAAGCACACACTTACATTTTTTTTCCCTTTTCAATTTTAAAAATATATTTTTTAATGAAGCTTCTTAAAACAATATAACTTCCTTTTTTTATTTTAAGAAGGCATTTCGTCAAACACGTCACATGCAAAGAATTGATACCTTAATCGTTCTCTTACTTCGGATCCACGTGACACCTCAAACCAAAAATGAAATATGCTCTATTTGATGCCTTGAAGGTGTAACAACATTGAAACCGAAACTCTGGCGACTCTGCAAGGTCAAAACGACCAACTGAAGTATTTTGCACAAGTGGAACAAATTGACATAAAAGTGACTTGTACCATTTTTGCAACAATCATAACTCTCACCTCGTAACTTTGCTTTATTTAAAATTTTAAACTTATAATATCTACAATTCTAACTACATCCAATATGAATCTCACTGCATAGATCCTTACGGTTCGCCTGTACCACCTCCACAAAAATTGTTGCTGACATACTTTTTCCAAAAAGAGCGTTTTTGTGACAGTTTTGCAATGCTTGTAACATTCGTCTAGTTTCTCCGTTTTAGTGGAAATTTGGAAAACATGTTCTTGAAGATAACAATCACCTCTAGTTCAAATTTTTATATCAAATTATTCTCTATTTGCTTGTAGTGCTTCTGACAAAATTGCCCTTTTTTGGCCTGTACAACCACTTGCCAAATCATCCGCCAAGATACCGGAAATGTCATCGATCAATCCAAACACTATTATGACACCTCCAACGCTGTTATATACTATTTCATGATATGCTAGCATGTTCCAAACTGATCCATCCTATCTAACTGTGCTCGTGACGACTTTTGCAAATTTTGACAACTTCTTGACAATTTTTTCAACTTTTGCAAATTTGCACGAACAACCTGTAACAACTTCACCCAAAAATCAAAAACATCCTCATAAGCATTGAACATCACTGTACATACTCCAAAAAACCTCCAAAAAACTATCCACTGCATCAACCTGTCCAGATGAGTGTGTTGACAACAATGACAATACTGTGGCTGCACCTTGCTTAACAATATCTCCCTTTGGAATTGTTGGCAACACACGCACAATTTTTTGTAACTCTTCTCCCCCTTTGACAACAAGACCAAAGGGCTACTGCAAACTCCCCTTGATTCCATGCACAACATTCTCAGGCAAAAATTATTACACTTAGTAAAAATCACAAACATGAGTAAAAAGATAAACAAATACACAAATGCTCCCCCTGAGAAAGTGGCCCCAATAGCTAGTTAATTCTTGGGAAGTGTGACCACTTCTAATTTCTTGTGAAGGTACTAAAATACTTCCTTGGGTAATTTTTTGGTGAATATATTCACTACTTGCTCTATTTTTGGAATAAAATCCAACTTAACCTCACCTTTCGCAACTTTCTCCTTCAAAAATTGATACTGAATAGCAATATGTTTTGTGCAAGAATGCATAATCAGATTCTTTGAGATGTTAATGGCACTAGTGTTATCGCACTTAACTAAAATTGGCTCACTAAAATTAATGCCAAGATCCTTTAGAGTTTATTTCATCCATAACACCTGCATACAACACGTTGTTGCTACGATGTATTCTGCCTCTGCTGTGGATAAGGAGACTGACTCCTATTTCTTACTGTGCCACACGACCAACCTGTCTCCAAGATAGAATGCACCTCCACCGGTACTCTTCATGTCATCTACACATGCTGCCCAATCTGCATCTAAATACGCAATAAGGGTGAAGTCCTTACCTTTCGGATACCATAACCCATACTCCATAGTACCCTTGAGATACTGAAGAATCCTCTTCACTATTGTCACATGAGTCTCCTTGGGACTAGCCTAAAATTGCGCTACCATGCATACTACCTACAAAATATCTGGCCTGGTAGTTTTCAAGTACAACAAGCTCCCAATCATAGATCTATACATAGTTTGATCAACATGTGGAGATTTGTCATCCTTGCTCAACTTGCAACCTATCATCATGGGAGTGCTAACTGGCTTACAATCCTCCATTGTGAACTTTTTTACCATCTCTTTCACATATTTTATTTGATAAATAAATATGCCCTTCTCCTTTTGATTAACTTGCAATCCGAGAAAATACGAAAGTTCACCAATAATTGAGATTTCAAATTCTTTCTGCATCTTATTTTCTAAATCTTTACACAACTCATCTTTGTTGCTGCCAAATATGATATCATCTACGTATACAATAAGAACAATATGATGACCATTTTCTATTTTGACATACAAATTACTATCCACCATACCTTTCTTGAATCCTTGTTGAGTAAGATAATTGTCTAGCCTTGCATACCATGCTCGAGGTGCCTATTTTAAGCCATATAACACTTTCTTCAACTTGCAAACCAAGTTGGGATCATCACCAAGCTAGAAACCATTTGGCTGCTCAATATAAACCTCTTTTTCAAGTTTCCCATTCAAAAATGTTGATTTCACATCCATTTGATAAACTTTGAAATTCTTGTAAACTGCTAAAGCCAAAAACATTCTAATTACCTTTAGACTGGCCACAAGTGCAAAGGTTTCCTCAAAGTCAATACCTTCATGTTGTGCATAGCCTTTGCATACCAATCTTGCTTTGTTCCTGACTACCTGTTCGTCTTCATTCAATTTATTTCGAAAGACCCATTTAGTATTGATTACATTTTTATTTGTGGGTCTTGGTACTAACTCCCAAGTCTTGTTTTTCTCGATTTGATCTAATTCTTCATTTATTGCCTTTATCCAACTTTCATATTTGCTTGCGTTAGCAATATTTTTGGGCTCAATGCTAGATAATAAAGAGTACTTACTTACTAATATTCTTCTTGTCTTAACACCAACTGTGGGGTCTCCAATTGTTTGCTCTCTAGGATGATCTTTCTGCCAACTGTCTATTTTGAATTTATTTTTTTCTTCCACTTTTGAATCACTGTTTGAATCCTTTGAGTCAATTTTTTGTTTCTTTTTTGTTTCCTTTTCCTCATCTCCTTCAATGACCTCTTCGTAAATTGGGTAGTTCTCTTCATATCTAATTACTCTTTCCCTTCCTTCATCAAATTTAACATTGGTACTATCCACAATTTTCCTTATCCTCTTGTTGTAGCATTTGTAAGCTTTGCTTTTTGATGAATAGCCAAGAAAAATATCTTCATCCGCTCTATCTTCAAACTTACCAAGGTTTTCTTCAGTTATTTTGATGTAACACTTGCTGCAAAAAACTTTAAAGTATCTTGTTGTTGCCTTTTTACCGAACCACAGCCCATAAGGATTTTTTCTTTCATGCATCCTCAACATGTACCTATTTTGGATGTATACCACAGTATGGACAACCTCTTTCCAAAATATTTCTACTACTTTACTCTCAGTCAACATAGTTTATGCCATTTCTTGCACTGTCCTATTCTTTCTTTCTACCACACCATTCTGCTGAGGTGTCTTGGATGCTGAAAATTGTCTCCTAATGCCATATTTTTCACAATACTCTATGAAATCCTCTGAAATGAACTCTCCTCCTTTGTTTGACCTTAGAATTTTTTTCTTTTTCCTGTTTGATTCTCAACTTGGTTTTTGAAAACCTTGAACATCTCAAAAGCTTCTGATTTATGCTTCAAAAATAGTACCCATGTCATTATGGAATTGTCATTTATACACAACATGAAATATTTGTCACCGTTTATGCTTTGTGTTCTCATGGGTCCACATAAATCAGTATGTACTAGTTCCAAAGGTTTTCTTGTGTAGTACTCTTTTATTTTAAATGAACTCTAGTTTGCTTCCCCTTTTTACATGAAGCACAAATGCTATTTGATGGTTTTTCAATGGTGGGAATATCTCTCACTGCTTTCTTTGAGCTAATTTTTACTAGATTGTCACAATTGATATGACCGAGCCTCTTGTGCCACAACCAATTCTCTTCTTCCTATCCAATCAAGCAAGCTCCTTCTAAAGTATCTGAGAGGGTGTACAGGTTGCTAGATGTCCTTGATCTAGTTGCTATCAACTTCCCATTGTTTACCTTTATGACTTCACAACCTTGCTTCTTAAATATCACTTCATGACCTCTATCACAAATCTGACTTACGCTCAACAAGTTATGCTTCAGACCAACCACAAACAAGACTTCTTTTGACCTGATTTTTCTATCACTAATATTAATTGAACCTCTACCAACTATCTTAGCTCCATCATTGTTTCCAAACTTTACTGAACCACCTTCATATTGCTGCAAATTCTCAAATTTTTGTTTGTCACGTGTCATATGACTGAAGCATCCACTATCAAGTATCTATGGTACGGATTTATTCTACACTTTAAATGTTGTCTGTACGATAAAGGATTCCTTTTCTTCCTTAGGTCACTCTTTTTATTTCCACTCAGGTTTGATTACAATTTTGGGCTTTTGTTTTGGATTTTCTTTTTCAGTAGCTTGTGCATGTTTTTCAAGAAATTTTCTATTTTGTCTTATTCTATTTGGCTGAAATTTTCTTCCTTAAAATTGATTTGATGCAAATGTACTTCAATAATTTCTTGTAACATGCCCAAAATTATGATAGGTTCTACTGCATAATCCATCAAAGGTAAAAAAACATTTCTATTGGTATAATTCCTTGGTCCTACATTATACTTGCAATATGAGATCTTATGTCCATAACCATTGCATTTAAAACAATAACCAAAAAAGAGATGATTGAACCTGGGTGGTGGTCTTTGCCATGTTGTTGTAGGAGCCATAAATATTCTTCTTCTTTGATGTGTGACATTGGTGAAGCCATCATTGTCAATTCTCCTTTCGTGCCTTGCATTATTGCTTTCCTTTGCATGATTCATTTTTGCTTGATCAACTTGTTTCTTCTCTTCATTCTTTGTTGATTCTTTATTTATGGACTTTGATCCATTTGACGATTCTCCTTCATCAAAACCCAAACCAAATTTGATGCCTATAGTATTTTGGTTATTTATGATCTTATCCAGCTTCATAGAACTTTCTTCACATTTGTGATAACAACTAATTTTCTGATTCATCTCTTCTAGCTGCATTTTTAAACCAACAATCTCTTCTTCTAGATTGTTACAATAATCTATTTTCATTATTATTTGCACTTTGAGATCTTTGGAGATTTTCTTGGATTCTTCTATTTGTACTTTCAAATTTGTTATGATTTCATTTGCATCCTCAAGATTTCTTAAAATTTTCTTATTTTTTTCTTTCTATCTTCAATTCATCTAGAGCTGCAATTAGTTCCTCTTCCAAATTCACTTATGCGTTAATTTCTTCTTCATCACATTCCTTTCTTTTTATGGTTTTTCTTCTTCGAGTGCCATGAAAAGAGCTTCACATGTTTCCTTTTTAGAATCTTCACTCAAGCTATCTTCTGATGAACTAACATTCTTTGAGATGAAACTTTTCTTCTTGAAGTTGCCTTTTCTGAATTTTTTTTTTTTCTTCAAGTCACTTCTTTATTCGTGCGATCCTTCATCACTTCTGTTCTTCTCATTGAGTGGACATTTAGCTTCAAAATGCCCAATGATTCCACAGTTGAAACATTTAAATGGTAACTTTCCTCTGTATTTTCTTTTTCCCCTTTTTAGTTTTCGAACAAAGTTTGCTTCCATTTCATCTGATGTCTCTTCTTCCTCAGATTCTTGTTTTGCTTTCATATTTTTATGGGCTTTAAAAGTAGCTTCTCTATATTTGGGTTTATATTTTCCTATTCTCATCTCATATGCAGTCAAAGAACCATGCATCTCATCCATAATAAAATAATTTAGATCTTTAGCTTCTTCTATAGCTAAAACTTTAGAATAAAATATTTTGAGAAGGGATCTTAATACCTTTTTCATGATGATGGAATCTTTGATTTCCTCTTTGAGTCCTCTAATAACATTAATGCCTTCATTAACTCTCAGCATATATGCCTCTATATTTTCATCGTCATTCATCTCTAATATTTTGAACTGATCTCGATGTGTTTGTAACTTGGCCTCCTTTATCTTAATGTCTCCTTCATGAATGCTCTTCAGTTTGTCCCATATTTCCTTTGTCATTTTACAACCTATAATATTTACCAGTTCACTGTCCACTAATCCAAACATGATAGCATTATTTGCTTTTGAGTCATTCTCAAACAGTTTTATGAAAAAAAAGAATTTAACACATTCCACTTATGAAAAAATGTTAGCTATTGTCCATGCTATCCAACATTGGAGACCATACCTTATTGGAAAACATTTCATTATCCGCACCGACCACCATAGCCTCAAATACCTTCTAGAACAATGGATAACCACCCTAGAACAAAAAAAATGGGTGATAAAACTATTAGGCTATGATTATGAAATCATATACAAAAAAAGGAAAGATAGCATGGCTACAGATGCACTTTCTAGAACGTTTGAAGAAACTTCACAATTACATGCTCTTTCCTGTCCCATACCTACATGGATTGAACAAGTCAAGGAAGAATGGTATGCAGACCCTACTATCCATACCATAATTCAATAGCTCCAACAAAATCCCTTGAGCAAACACCACTACTCCTGGCAAGGTAACATGCTTCATTACAAATAACGTATGGTCCTCTCACCCACATCTGCTTATTGTCCAAAGCTTCTACATGAGTTACACACTACACCTATTGTAGGACACTCTGGATTCCTAAAAACCTACAAAAGAGTGACTAAATCATTTTATTGGAGAGGGATGAAAAATGATATCAATAAGTTCATCAATGAATGTGAAACGTGCCAAAGAAATAAAGGTGAAACAGTGGCAACACTAGGCCTTCTTCAACCTCTGCCCATACCAACCAAGACATGGGAGGATATTTCAATGGATTTCATTGAAGGCCTTCCAAATTCTATAGGAAAAATGACTATCCTAGTTGTGGTAGATCATTTATCTAAATACGCCCATTTTTTTCCAGTAGCTCACCCCTATACCGCTAGTACTATTACCCAATTTTTTTTTGATAATATTTTCAAATTACATGGCATTCCTTATACTATTATTAGTGATTATGATCCCACTTTCACTAGTAATTTTTAGAAATAATTATTTAAACTCCAAGGTACTCAACTTTGGATGAGCTCCGCTTACCACCCATAAATGGATGGTCAAACTGAAGTTGTCAATAAATGCTTAGAAACCTATATTCAATGTTTTATTTCCACAAAACCCCTTCACTAGGTTAAATTGCTTCCATTAGCTGAATGGTGGTATAGTACCACATATCACATAACCATTAAAATGACCCCTTTCGAAGCATTATATGGACAATCACCCCCATCTCTAACCTCTTACCTTTCAGGAAGTACAAAATTTCCAGTCGTAGAGATGAAGCTTATTACTCGAGATAATATGATTCGTACTCTGAAGAACAATCTACACGTTGCTCAACACCACATGAAGCAACAAGTGGACCAACATCACACTAAAATGTTTTTTCAAGAAGGGAATATGGTCTTTCTTTGCCTCCAACCATATCGTCAAACTTATTTAAAAATAAAAGGGTCTTAAAAATTAGAACCAAAATTTTATGGCCCTTATAAAATTCTATAGCATATTGGACCAGTTGCATATAAGCTTCAATTACTAGAATATTTCAAAATCCATTCATTATTTCATGTTTCTTGTCTTCAATCCATAGTAGACACTAACATCATTACACAAACTCAACTTCCAATTTTTTTTGATAATGGAGCTCTCATGGTTGAACTAGAAGCTATCATAGACCGTCGTATGTGCCACCTCCACAACTGCACCGTCACCAAGGTATTAATTCAATGGAAAGGTCTACCTCCAAAATATGCTACGTGGGAAATGCTCCATCATATTCAACAATAATTTCCGTAATTCCAGCTTTGAGGACAAAGCTTTTTCAAAGGAGGGTGGCATGTTAGGACACCACTCCTAATATATATTATTAATCACTAATTACTTATTATTTCATTATTGGAAAGGCATGTCCTTTCCTTCATATCTTTACATTTGCATTTATTCAACTTCTAATGATGTGGAAAGACATCATAGAACAATTTAATATATATTCCATTGATTGAGTTATCTCATCAACTTAACAACAATTCTAATACAAACTATGATTTTATCTCTTATCAATTACCAGCATTGCAAGAGCTTTCCAAAATATGCTCTAACTCTGTCTCAAATCTAATACAAATATACTCTCAAATCTACACCAAAATCTATCCTCAAGCCTTAACACAAATCTTAATCCAATCACAAATAAAATTTGCTTAGATTTTACCCAAGCCCTAACACAAAGATTGAATAAATCAATCAATAAACTATGCTCTTAAGTCTTCACAAAAACTTACCTCAAATATGCCCTCAATTCCTCTTAAGAACTTGCTCAATCTACTCTCAAGTCTTCACCAAGACTTGCTCAAATCTGCCTACAAGTCTTCACCAAGACTTGCCCAAATCTACCTACAAGCTTTCACAAAAGCTTGCTCAACTCTATCCTTAATCTTTCACAAAAGCTTACTCAATCCTATCCTTAAGCTTTCATAAAAGCTTACACAACTCTATTCTTAAGATTTCACAAAAGCTTACTCAAATCTGCTCAAACACATACTCAATATAACTCACAAGATATGCTCAATCAATCTCAAATCTTGTACACAATGCTATCAATTGATTTGTCTAATATTCAAAGTAATTCCTTTAAATTGAAGCAGTTTAGACATATTCTATTCAGAATTTGTTTAGCCTCTGAAACATATAGAGAATGATGTACTCTATCAAAAACTCAATATGTTCTACTCAATCATTAAGTTTGTTGCTTTCACAAATCTGATTTATAATGTTTGCACATTCATTTTCAATATCATGCAAAACCAATGCTCAAGAAGTTTCATTCAATCATTCAATCAATGAATCACAACTTGCTCACAAAACCTAAACAAGTATTTTCATACTTCTTCAAACAAAGAGCACAATGTAGGTCTCAAACCCTAACTCAAATAATCTTCAATCTCTATCTCCAATGTTCTCTAAACATTCACCAATCATACATATAAAAACTCACTCAAATATTTCCAACAATACTATCAACCAATACTTTTGAATCCACCTTATATTTCACAAAATTCAATCCCACAACACTTTAATCAAGATATGATGTGCCCATACCTTTTTATTTTTATGGATATGTCTTCAAAACCTATTTTACTCACCACAAAGCCTTTTTGCCAATTCTAGGTTAGATAGCAACGGTATATCTCAAAATATCCACAAGAATATTTTACCTCAACAAATATTTCACCAAACAAAAATGTCAAGATACAAATACACCTTATTACTCCTTTCTTAAAAATAAATCCCCAATCAATAAATCATACACTCACTCAAGCAAAATAACTATAATGACAATATCCCTAAAAGCTCCTTTTAACTTCAACTCAACATAGAATATTTCAATCCAAATTTCAACCTTCCAAACACTTTAATGTTCTAACTCAAAATAAATTTCAGATTACAATAATAAAGTCCTTTGAATACGCCTTATACTCTCCAATTCTTAACCCAACATACATACCAAATTACACTAGTAAAATTCCTTGCACACACCTTATAATATCCAATTCTTAACCCAACATACATACCAAATTACACCAATAAAATTCCTTGCACACACCTTATAATCTCCAATTCTTAATCCAACATATGGCAAAAATAAAAAATTTAATCATACCTTAGCCACTTTAATCAAAAACATTTTGCGTGCCTCAAAAACACTAACAAGCACTCCACGTGAATCGAACTCGTGTTCACCACATATATAGCGCCTTAGACTTGGCTAGGCTGCCACTTGGTTTGTGCGCCCACATGAACACCACTATGTGCTCACCACCCTTTATAACATCTATTGGCACCAAAATATTTGAAAATAAAACACTTCCCTCTGCTATCGTCGGGAATCGAATGTGGGACCTCTGTTTCACCTATGCCTTATACTACCAAGCCTTGCCACTAGACCAACCGAGCAGATGTTAATGGTGACAAGCACCCTTCTCCCTTTATGTGTCCACAGTCCCCCTTTAGCTTTTAAAAGCCTTTAATTACCTTTGCTCACAAAAATTGCATCAAATAATATTTAACCTTTCGCATGCACAATATCGGAGACTTACCTTATGTCTTCAAACCATATGGTATAAATACCATATTCCTTCCTTGCTCGAACGTTAGCGAGAATAATTAAACTAAATATTTTGTGCCCAACCCTTACTCAGGGCTATAATTAATTTATAAGTAACCTTAGGCTTTTATTTTCACACTTAATATTATAATAATAAATATTATAATATTATTTCCTTTGAGCCTAGGTTTTTTCCTTTTTAACCTTAGGCCTTATTTTAAAATCTTTAATATTATAATAATAAATATTATAATATTATTTTCTTTAGGCCTAGGTATCTCCTTCCTTTAGGGTATTTAGCCAACATTTTGACCAATCATGTAAAGCTTTAAACCAAATCTCTTGGGCTCAAAATATAAATATTTTAACCCTCCTTTTGTCAATCCCTTGCACTGACTTTTGACATCACTGAAACTAACTCTTGACATCAATGACAACACAAATACTTGTTGGCAATTTTGGGTACTTTGGGTACATTGCTTTTGCTCAAGTGTATAAGTTGTCATTGATGTCAAAAGGCATTTTTGTGTTGATATCAAAAAGAGTGTGATGTCAAAAATATCTTGAGAAAGCTTCATATTGTTAAAGGGTTTTTATTAAAACCATGGTGACAAGGTTAAAGGTTTTTCTTAAAACCATTTGGACTCATTAAGGGTTTTTATTAAAACCAAGCTTAACTTAATGCAAAGGTTTTTACTTCTTGAAAAACCTTGAAGGTCCATGTTTATTATTAATAATTAAATTAACTCAAACCTTTGACAAAGGTCTAAGTTTAATTTATTATTAATAAAATAATAATAATTATTATTTTAATTATTATTAAAGGGTCTTTTAACCCTTAAGCGACGCAGATAAAGTTTTCTTTCGCCGACGTGTTGCCATCGTTGGAGGAGCGCCGACGTCAAACAGTTAAGGAGAAATGGCTATATAAGTGGGGATGATTTTCTAAAGTAAGTGCACCACCGATTATTTGGAGTCTTCGATTTGCGTTTGCTCTGTATCATTCGAATAGCGCTTGGTGTCTTCGATTTGCGTTTGCTCTGTATCATTCGAATAGCGCTTGGTGTCTTCGATTTGTGCTTGCTCTATGTCTTCGAATCTCCAATTGACGTCTTTGAAATCGTGCTTGATCTGTGTCTTGGAAACCATGCTTGGCATACTCGGATTTGAGCTTGGGCTGCATCCTTACTTTTTTGCTTGACGTTAGTGGATTGGCAATTGCACTTGAACTGTGTTTTTCTAGACTGTGTTGTGAGATGATTAATGCAAGCATTCAGTGACTTATGTTTTGGACAGTGCTAGGAAAACGAATACGTTTTCCATATCCTACGATCAAGTGAAGATAAAACAAAGGATAGTTTAATATTTCTTTGTCGGGCACTTGTGCTCCAACGACGATGGAGTTTGAGTAAAGGCGCTCGCTAGGCAGAGATACAAGTTTCGAATCACGTCGAGTGCATTTTTCCTTTTGTTGCGATGCACGAAGGAGAGCGGCTATGATTGGGCTACGTAAGTAGAGGAGAATGCGCTTTAGCGCTTATAGTGGTGGCTCCTCATTTCTCCTAAGGTTGGAGAACTAAGTATTGCCAAGGTAAATCTTTTTATTGTTGACTTGGGATATTTGAGTTGATTTGATCAAGAATTATTGATGGAGGTATAAGGTTAAGTTGTAATCTTTGTTTTGACATTGTTATTATTAATGCTTGATGCTTATGTGGAGTAATAAGGTGTAAAGAGATTTTACTTTGTATGTATATTATAATTTTGGTGGTTAATATTAAGTTGGAGTAATAAGGTGTTATTTTGGATCTTTATTATTGTGTATTATTGTATAGTTCCTAACTCTAATTGGTGGTAAATTGAGAGTTAATGTTGTGACAGCTTTTGAGTTCTCCTTCTTCATCAAAGTAAAGGTATGGGCACATTCTTCCATGGTTGTTATTGATTGATGGTTTTCTAAAAATAAGTGTGGAGGGAAAAGGATTTCTACTTGTTTCCTTTTCTTGTGATGATTGGTTGAATGCTTCAAGGTTGATGTTGAGTTGAATGGTGTTGGTTGACTAAACCTTGTTTGATGAGCATTGTTGTTAAAACCCTAATTGGTTGTGGAAAGAACATGAGTATCATTGTTATATGAGATATTGCATGGTTGGCAATTGTTGGGTTGTGTTTCATGTTCTTGAGAAAAGCATACTACATCTATCTTATTCTGTTGAGATTGAGATTGAGTTGAGATTGATACTGGGAGTTAAGTATAGAACATATTGAGTCTCTAACAATTCTCTTTATGCTTCTATGAGGTTGATGAATCACATTGGGTCTCTAACAATTCTCTTTGTGGGTTCATGCTAAGCAAGTTTTTCTTGGTGAGCTTGCTGAGGTTTTGGACAAGTTTCGGTGGGGACTTGTGAGCAGGTTTTGGACAGGTTCTGGGGACTTGTGAGTAGGTTTTGGATAGGTTTCGGTGGGGACTTGTGAGCAGATTTGGACAGGTCCTAGCAGAGGACTTGTGAGCTGAGTTTGAGAGTTCTATCAGAGAACTTGAGGATAGAGGTGCATTGGTTCTTTGAGAAGAACTTGAGGATAGATTTGGCAAGTCTTTGAGAAGGCTTGTGTGCAGAGGATTGATTTGTTCAAGAGTTGGACAGATCTGACAGACAGAGGAAGACTTGTACTAGACCGACTGACTGTGTTTGGTACAGGTTGTTGAGCTGTTGTGGACGTGATCATAGAAGGCAGAGGTCTCTTAGGCTAAGCATTGAGGATAGGAGGTCTTCGGTGGAAAGGAGTTCCACGTGCTGGCAAGAGGTAGAGGCAGTTGATCTTCTGAGGGATCATTTCTAGAGTAGAGGGGAAGGTATCTCCTTTGAGCAGAGGCTCATAAATTTAGATAGAGGGGAAGGTATCTCCTTTGAGCAGAGGCTCATAAATTCAGATTGGGGGAAGGTATCTCCTTTGGGCCGAGGCTCATAAACATTGTAATTGGGAAGGTTTCCCAAAGAACTTTGAGATAACTTTTAGAGAAAAGTTTTGTGGACGTAGCCCAGGATTTCCGGGTGAACCACGTTAAAATTGGTGTCACTTTGTGGATGATATTGTGCTTTGTTTTGATATTGCTTTGGGTATATTGCTTTACTATTTTGAAGTATAAAGGAAAAAGTAAAAAGAGGTCTTATACTGTTCACCCCCCCTCTCAGTATAAGCTTGTGTTCTTCAATTGGTATCAGAGCGGGTGCCTTCGAAAAGTTTAACAGCTTGAAGGAAAAGCTAGTAAAGAACACAATGGATTATTCAAGTGGCAATGCAACACCTATTCTTGATGGGTCAGATTTTGGTCTTTGGAGTGCAAGGATGAAGGTTCATCTAATGGCACTTGGTAATGAGGTATGGGAAGTAATTGAAGATGAGTACACTATTCCTGTACATGGTCCTTATACTAAAGAAGACAGGCTCCTCCATCACAAGCAATTCAAAAGCAATGAATGCAATCTTGAAAGGCCTACAGAAAGCAGATCTCACCAAAGTGATTCACTGCAAGACAGCTAGTGAAATATGGAAACAGTTGAAGGTGGTTCATACAGGTGATAAAAATATTCGAAAGGCCAAGTTGAGACACTTCAAAGGTATGTTTGAACAACTCAAGATGAATGATGATGAAAATATTAGTGACTACATGCTTCGTATGGATGAGGTTGTCAACTCCATGAAAGACTTAGGTCTTGAGCTTGCTGAAAATGATGTTTGTGATAAGATTTTAAGATCTCTTCCTAATAGATTTAGTGAAAATATTTCTGCTATTGAGGAAGCTAAAGATTTGGATAAGTTGAAAAAGGATGAGCTCCATAGTATACTTGCAGCATTTGAGTTGAGAACTCAAGTGAAGGTTGATGTCAAGAAAGAGGCGACTTTCAAGGCTACCAAGAATTCCAAGGGTAAACAACTTCAAGATAGTGATGAGTCTTCTAGTGATGAAGAGGCATATTACAGCAAGAAAGGCAAGTTCTCTAGAAAGCACAAAAGTATGAAAAATATAAGATGTTTCAATTGTGGAAAGTTTGGTCATTATGCTACTCGACTGTACTGTTCCCAAGAATGAAAGTGATGAAGATAAACAGGATTCTAAGAGCAAGGATTCTGAAAAGCACAAGCATCACAGGAAAAACAAAGATGAGCACAACAATCAAGGAAAGAGGTATTCTCACAAGCACAAGAAGAGTTTCTACCTAGACAAAGCAAGTAAGTGTTCTAGTAGTGATAGTGAAAGTTCTTCAAGTGATAATGAAAATGAGATGTTGTTCATATCAGAAAAAAGAGGAAGAACCGAAACATAGATTCATTATCATGAAATGTCTTAGATGTGGAAACTTTGGTCACCTTGAGGATGATTGCACAAATAATGATTTGGTTTCTAGTATGTATGAGGATGCTTCAGAAAACTATAAGGAAGATGCATGTATGGTTTTTGAAAAGGGTAGCACCTCTAGTGATAAGAAATCTGAAAAAGGCTTTGATGATTCAAAAAGCAAACATATAGAGGAAGGTGAAGTAGATCTTAAAGGTGAACTTATTAGTGCTCTTAGTGCTTTGAAAAAGGAAAGAAAGAAGAATGCTAGACTCAAGGATAAGTTAGATGAATGTTGTATGGAGAGAGATGATCTTATAGAAAGTCTTGACTTCTCTATAGCTAAGACACAAGAACTCAAGGATGAGTTAGAGTCTAAGGTTCTTGAGTATAGTGAGTTAGAACAGAAAATGGCTTCTTTGAAAGAGGAAACTAAAGAGTACAAGGATAAGCTTCACAGGTTTCAAGATAGCTCCAAAAAGGTTAAGTCACTCATCAAAGGTCAAAGAAAGACAACAGATAAAACAGGCCTTGGTTTTGTTAAGCCACACAAGGAACAAGTTGGAGAGTCTAGTAAGAGACTCCAAAAGGAAGAGAGTTCTGATGAGGAAAGTATTTCAGATCATGAGTCCTTGAATGATAGATGCACAGAAATAGAAAATAGGAAACAAAAAAAGGGGAGAAAGTTTACAGGACCTAGAAAGCCATTTACAGGAAAGTTTAATGGCAGATGTTTTGCTTGTCACGAGGTTTGGTCACATGGCTTCACATTGCATGACTCAAGTAAGGAAGGTAAATGACAGTTTCAGAGGTGGTAATTTCTTTCAAGGGTATTGCTACTCTTGTAAACAGTTTGGGCACAAGGCAGTTTATTGCAAGGCAAATATCAAGAACAGGTTTGATCAGAACAGGTTTGGTCAGAATAGGTTTGGTCAGAATAGGTTTGGTCAGAACAGGTTTAGTCAGAACAGGTGGATTCAAAGAACAGGTATGCCTAAAAGAAATAACATTGTTACTTGTTATAAATGCAACAATGAAGGTCACACAACTAGACAGTGTAGAGCTGAACTTCCAAGGAACAAGAACAAGAACAGTGACAAGAACAGGAATATGGACAAAGAGTTCAAGAGAAGGCCCGACAAGGAAGTTATAGACGCTGATGATGATCAGTGCCTAATGGGAGTTTTACTCCCACCCCAGAATTAATCACCTCATCAGGAGGTGGGGGAGGGACTAAGCTAAGAGGCTCATTCTTAGTCCCGAGCCCCAAAGGTGACCCTTTGCCATTGATGAAAAGGGGGAGAGATATGAGTAAGGGGGAGAGCTTCAAAGTGAAGAGGAAAGCTTCAAGTCAGGGGGAGCAAAACTTCAAAGGAAGATTCTCAGTTGTGGGCACAGTTGGTGAGTTGTTAGCACAGTTGGTTTCAGTTTTGGCTCTTGAGAAGTGTTTTCGGTAAAGGTTTGCCATCAATGACAAAGGGGGAGATTGTTGGCAATTTTGGGTACTTTGGGTACATTGCTTTTGCTCAAGTGTATAAGTTGTCATTGATGTCAAAAGGCATTTTTGTGTTGATATCAAAAAGAGTGTGATGTCAAAAATATCTTGAGAAAGCTTCATATTGTTAAAGGGTTTTTATTAAAACCATGGTGACAAGGTTAAAGGTTTTTCTTAAAACCATTTGGACTCATTAAGGGTTTTTATTAAAACCAAGCTTAACTTAATGCAAAGGTTTTTACTTCTTGAAAAACCTTGAAGGTCCATGTTTATTATTAATAATTAAATTAACTCAAACCTTTGACAAAGGTCTAAGTTTAATTTATTATTAATAAAATAATAATAATTATTATTTTAATTATTATTAAAGGGTCTTTTAACCCTTAAGCGACGTAGATAAAGTTTTCTTTCGCCGACGTGTTGCCATCGTTGGAGGAGCGCCGACGTCAAACAGTTAAGGAGAAATGGCTATATAAGTGGGGATGATTTTCTAAAGTAAGTGCACCACCGATTATTTGGAGTCTTCGATTTGCGTTTGCTCTGTATCATTCGAATAGCGCTTGGTGTCTTCGATTTGCGTTTGCTCTGTATCATTCGAATAGCGCTTGGTGTCTTCGATTTGTGCTTGCTCTGTGTCTTCGAATCTCCAATTGACGTCTTTGAAATCGTGCTTGATCTGTGTCTTGGAAACCATGCTTGGCATACTCGGATTTGAGCTTGGGCTGCATCCTTACTTTTTTGCTTGACGTTAGTGGATTGGCAATTGCACCTGAACTGTGTTTTTCCGGACTGTGCTGTGAGATGATTAATGCAAGCATTCGAGTGACTTATGTTTTGGACAGTGCTAGGAAAACGAATACGTTTTCCATATCCTACGATCAAGTGAAGATAAAACAAAGGATAGTTTAATATTTCTTTGTCGGGCACTTGTGCTCCAACGACGATGGAGTTTGAGTAAAGGCGCTCGCTAGGCGAGAGATACGGAGTTTCGAATCACGTCGAGTGCATTTTTCCTTTTGTTGCGATGCACGAAGGAGAGCGGCTGTGATTGGGCTACGTAAGTAGAGGAGAATGCGCTTTAGCGCTTATAGTGGTGGCTCCTCATTTCTCCTAAGGTTGGAGAACTAAGTATTGCCAAGGTAAATCTTTTTATTGTTGACTTGGGATATTTGAGTTGATTTGATCAAGAATTATTGATGGAGGTATAAGGTTAAGTTGTAATCTTTGTTTTGACATTGTTATTATTAATGCTTGATGCTTATGTGGAGTAATAAGGTGTAAAGAGATTTTACTTTGTATGTATATTATAATTTTGGTGGTTAATATTAAGTTGGAGTAATAAGGTGTTATTTTGGATCTTTATTATTGTGTATTATTGTATAGTTGCTAACTCTAATTGGTGGTAAATTGAGAGTTAATGTTGTGACAGTTTTTGAGTTCTCCTTCTTCATCAAAGTAAAGGTATGGGCACATTCTTCCATGGTTGTTATTGATTGATGGTTTTCTAAAAATAAGTGTGGAGGGAAAAGGATTTCTACTTGTTTCCTTTTCTTGTGATGATTGGTTGAATGCTTCAAGGTTGATGTTGAGTTGAATGGTGTTGGTTGACTAAACCTTGTTTGATGAGCATTGTTGTTAAAACCCTAATTGGTTGTGGAAAGAACATGAGTATCATTGTTATATGAGATATTGCATGGTTGGCAATTGTTGGGTTGTGTTTCATGTTCTTGAGAAAAGCATACTACATCTATCTTATTCTGTTGAGATTGAGATTGAGTTGAGATTGATACTTGGGAGTTAAGTATAGAACATATTGAGTCTCTAACAATTCTCTTTATGCTTCTATGAGGTTGATGAATCACATTGGGTCTCTAACAATTCTCTTTGTGGGTTCATGCTAAGCAAGTTTTTCTTGGTGAGCTTGCTGAGGTTTTGGACAGGTTTCGATGGGGACTTGTGAGCAGGTTTTGGACAGGTTTCGGTGGGGACTTGTGAGCAGGTTTTGGACAGGTTCCGGTGGGGACTTGTGAGCAGATTTGGATAGGTCCTAGCAGAGGACTTGTGAGCTGAGTTTGAGAGTTCTATCGAGAGAACTTGAGGACAGAGGTGCATTGGTTCTTTGAGAAGAACCCGAGGACAGATTTGGCAAGTCTTTGAGAAGGCTTGTGTGCAGAGGATTGATTTGTTCAAGAGTTGGACAGATCCGACGAGACAGAGGAAGACTTGTACTAGACTAATAGACTGTGTTTGGTACAGGTTGCTTAGTTGCTGTGGACGTGATCATAGAAGGCAAAGGTATCTTAGGCTAAGCATTGAGGACAAGAGGTCTTCGATGGAAAGGAGTTCCACATGATGGCAAGAGGTAGAGGCGGTTGATCTTCCGAGGGATCATTTCCGAGAGCGAGAGGGGAAGGTATCTCCTTTGAGCAGAGGATCATAAATTTAGATAGAGGGGAAGGTATCTCCTTTGAGCGAAGGCTCATAAATTCAGATTGGGGGAAGGTATCTCCTTTGGGCCGAGGCTCATAAACATTGTAATTGGGAAGGTTTCCCAAAGAACTTTGAGATAACTTTTAGAGAAAAGTTTTGTGGACGTAGCCCAAGCATTTTGGGTGAACCACGTTAAAATTGGTGTCACTTTGTGGATGATATTGTGCTTTGTTTTGATATTGCTTTGGGTATATTGCTTTACTATTTTGAAGTATAAAGGAAAAAGTAAAAAGAGGTCTTATACTGTTCACCCCCCCCTCTCAGTATAAGCTTGTGTTCTTCAATACTCAAAGTTTCTAACAATCTCTCTGTTTGTCATTGATGGCAACCCTTTTTATTTAACCATTGCTTTTTCCTTTTTCCAAAATTTCTCCCCTTGAGAAACTGCTCCCCCTGATTGAATGCTCTCCCCCTAACTCAAATATCTCCCCCTTTGACATCAATGGTAAAGGGACACCTTTGGGGATAAATATAAGACTCTTAGCTCAGTCCCCTCCCCACCTTTTCTTCTTAGGGTGGTTAATTTTTGTGTGGGAGTATCTCTACTCCCAACATACACTACTCTTTTTCTTTATTTACCTTATTTCTCAACTGATCCTTATGATCCTTTTGAGTATTCTTATTCCTACTTGTCTCTAGAAATTATGTTCTGCACCACTTAGCCATATGCCCAACATCATTGCACTTATAATACTTAATGTTTGGTTCCTTGAAGGTGCAAATATCTTGAAGTTCCTCCTGGTGAAGCCATATCCATTTCTATCATGAACCCTACAATTAATTGCTTTATGACCAAACTGATTACAAGAGTGACAGTACCCTTGAAAGAGGTGTCCATTTTTGAAATTTCTCTTGGTGAAACCATATTCCTTTTTTTCATGTGTCTTGCACTGCATAGCCTTATGACCAAACCTATGACATGAGAAACAACCTCCATTGAAGAAGTCTTTCCTTGACCCCAATGGTATCTCAGTCCTTTCTTCCCTGTGATGTTTCTTGTTCCTTATTTGTGCATTGTTCCTTTCCTTGTTGAACCTTCTATTTTCCAAATTATCCTCATAATTCTCACTTTATATTTCACTCTCTTCTTCTAAATATTCTTCTTCTTTGGAGCTTGAGATTGAATCCTCTCCTCGTTCTGTTTGTTCCTCTTCAAAACCAAGTCACATTTTGTTTGATAAAAATATTTGTACCTTGATAATCTTATCCAAGGTCTTTGAGCTTATCCCAAACCTGTGTAGCTTGTATTTAGACTCTTTCACTTACTTCCTTAGTGAAACTATCTCATGCTCTAATATTTCACATTCTAATACTTTTGCTTCTAATTTCTCTTTAAATATTCTTGTCTTAGCAATTGAGTTTGTCAGATCTTGTATAAGTTTTCCTTTCTCTTCATCACATTCTTGAAATTGACTCTTGAGTTTTAAATTCTACTTTCTAACATTTCTTAATTCCTTAAGAGTATAAATGAAAGCTTCTATATCAACCACTTCTTCCTCTTCATTTTTTGATTCTTCCTCTACTCCTTTGTATTCAAGACCATCCTCATATCTTTCAATTTTATCTTCAATAGGAGCACTTCCTTATTCCTCTAATGCCAAGAAGAGAATTTATTCTTCTTCATTACCTAAATATCTTCCATCACTATCACTTGAACTCTTGCCTATATTATCTGCATAAAAACTCTTCTTATGCCTTTGGAAAAACTTATTTTCATGCTTATTTTATCCATACCTATTTTTCTTTTGATACCTAGATTTTCTTGCTTCTTGTTCTTATGATCTTGTTTCTCTTCACCATTGCTACTTCCAGCTTCTGGACATTTAGATGCATAGTTACCATATTTACCATAATTGAAACACTTAACTATATTTGCACCTTTGTGCTTTCTTGAGTCCTTATTCCTTTTGCCATAGTTTGCTTTTTCATCATTGGATGACTCATCACTTGAATCTATCTTCTTATATTTTAATTTCTTTGATACTTTGAAGGTTACCTCTATATTAGGGATAGGATCCTTTCCTATTCTCATCTCAAAAGCTGTGAGAGTTCCATGCAACTCATCCCTAGTCAAAGTTTTTATATCTCTTGTTTCTTTTATGGTTGAAACCTTTTCACTATACCTCATAGGGAGTGACCTTAAAACCTTTTGAAAAACATCTGATTCTTCAACTTTAAACCCAAGTCCTTGCATGGATTTAACAACCTCATCCACACGAAGTAAATATGTAGCAATGTCTTCCTCATCCTTCATCTTCAATTCTTCAAATGTTTTCTTGTGATTTTGCAATTTTACCATCTTGATCTTTTTGTCTCCCTCATATGTTCTCTTCAACTTTTTCCAAATATCTTTTGCTTATGTGCAATGCATAACTTTTATAAACTTTTCTTCACATAAACCACTTAATATTGCATTCATTTCCTTTGCATTATATAGATGTAGGATCTTATCATCTTTATCTATAGGAGGACTAGTTGGAGGTGTGTATCCATCCTCAACTGCTTGTCATATCTCACATCCTTGTGTCATCAAGTAAGTCTTCATTCTTATAATCCAAAATTATAATTGTTCCCATCGAACAATGGTGCCTTATTTGGTGAAGATCCACTCTAATATGCCATCTGTGTTCTTGTAAGATTTTTCTTCAAGTTGTTAAACTCTTTCTAAGGAACCCGCTCTGATACCAATTGAAGAACACAATATTATACTGAGAGGGGGGTGAAAAGTATAATATAAATTTTTACTTTTCTTTCCCAAATAATATTATCTAATATAATCAATGGCAATATCAATACTAGTAATAAAAGCAATGCATAATTCATCATACACAATAGAGACACCAATTTAGTGTGGTTCACCCAATGTGGGCTACTCCACGTAGAAAATATTTCACTAAAATTTTCTCAACAAATATCTTGGTAATCACTTCCCTATTACAATTTTTATGGACCTCTGTCCAAAGGAGACACCAATCCCCTAATGCTCTAATTTTTGGATCTCTATCCATAGGAGAACTCTTTCCCCTTTTCTCTAGTTCATGGAACTTGATCTAGGAGAACTCTTTCTCCTCAATTGGTTCATGAATCTCTCTCCATAGAAGAACTCTATATTCCTAGCTGGTTCATGGATCATAGTCCATAGGAGAACTCTTTCCCCTTGGATTTGTGTAACTCTATCCATAGGAGAACTCTTTCTCCTCTACTATAGTTGGTGATATTCTAGAATAATACTACCCCCACTGCACTGACTTATGTATCTCTCTCCATAGAATACCTCTATCTACACTAAAAATACCTATATCGTCACTGCCCTAGCTAATGGATCTCTATCCACTAGATACTACTTTCCTCTGCTATATCACCTCCAACTATTGCTCTCAACTCTGTCTTAGATATACAAAAAACTCTATCCCAATTTTATTACAATATACTCTAACTCTATCTCAAATTTAGCACAAATATGCACCTAACTCTATCCTCAAATATATCCTCAAGCATTAACACAAAGCTTGATCCAATCACAAATCAAATATGCTTAGATTTATCCCAAGTCTCAACACAAAGCTTAAACAAATAAATAAATCAACTCTACTCTTAAGTCTTCACAAGGACTTACCTCAAATCTATTCTCAACTCCTCTCAAGAACTTTCTCAATTTGCTCTCAAGTCTTCACTAATACTTGCTTAAGTCCACCTACAAGTCTTCACCAAGACTTGCCCAAATCTACCTATAAGCTTTCACAATAGCTTGCTCAACTTTATCCTTAAGCTTTCACAAAATCTTGCTCAATTTTGTCCTTAAGATTTCACAATTTCTTACACAACTCAATACAACTCACAAGATATGCTCAATCAATATCAAATCTTGTACACAATGCTATCAATTGCTTTGTCTAATATTCAAAGTAATTCCTTTAACTTGAAGCAGTTTAGACATATTCTATTCAGAATTCATTTAACCTATTGAAAATATAGAGAATTATGTACTCTATCAAAAACTCAATAAGTTCTACTCAATCATTAAGTTTGTTGCTTTCATAAATTTGATTTCTAATGTTTGCAGATTCACTTTCAATATCACTCAAAATCAATGCTCAAGAAGTTTCACTCAATTATTCAATCAATGAATCACAACTTGCTCATAAACCCTAAACAAGTGTTTTCATACTTCTTCAAACAAAGAGCACAATGTGGATTTCAAACCCTAACTCAAATAATCTTCAATATCTATCTCCAATGTTCTCTAAATATTCACCAATCATGCATATAAAAACTCGCTAAAATATTTCCAACAATACTATCAACCAATCCTTTTGACTCCACCTTATATTTCACAACATTCAATCCCACAACACTTCAATCAAAATATGATGTAACCATACATTTTTGTTTCTATGGAGATATATCTTCAAAACCTGTTTTACTCACCATAAAACCTTTTTACCAATTCTAGGTTAGATAGCAACGGTCTATCTCAAAATCTCCACAGGAATATTTTACCTCAACAAATATTTCACCATACAAAAATGTCAAGACACAAATACACCTTATTACTCCTTTCTTAAAAATAAATCCCCAATCAATAAATCATACACTCACTCAAGAAAAACAACAATAATGTCAATATCCCTAAAAGCTCCTTTTAACTCCAACTCAACATATAATATTTCAATCCAAATTTCAACCTTCCAAACACTTTAATGTTCTAACTCAAAAAAAATCATATTACAATAATAAAGTCCTTTGAATACACCTTATACTCTCCAATTCTTAACCCAACATACATACCAAATTACACCAATAAAATTCCTTGCACACACCTTATAATCTCCAATTCTTAACCCAACATACATACCAAATTACACCAATAAAATTCCTTGCACACACATTATAATCTCCAATTCTTAATCCAACATATGGCAAAAATAAAAATTCTAATCATACCTTAGCCACTTTTAACAAAAATATTTTGCGTGCCTCAAAAACACTAACATGCACTCCATGTGAATTTAACTCGCATTCACCACCTGCCTAGCGCCTTAAACTTGGCTAGGCTATCACTTGGGTTGCGCACCCACATGAACACCACTATGTGCTTGTCGTCCTTTATAACATCCACTAGCACCAAAACGTTTGAAAATAAAACACTTTCCTCTACTGTCATTGGGAATTGAATGCGAGACATTTGTTCCGCCTATGCCTTACGCTGCCAAGCCTTTCCACTAGACCAATCGAGCGAATGGTAATAATGACAAGCACCCTTATCCTTTTATGCGTCCATAGTCCCCATTTAGCTTTTAAAAGCCTTCGACTTCCTTTGCTCATGAAAATCACATCAAATAATCTTTAACCTTTCGCATGTGCAATGTCGGAGACTTGCCTTATGTCTTTAAACCATATGGTATAAATATCATATTCCTTCCTTGCTCGAACGTCAGCAGGAATAATTAAAATTAATATTTTGTGCCCAACCCTTACTTAGGGTTATAATTAATTTATATTATAAATTGTAATATAAATATTATAATTAATTTATAAGTAACCTTAGGCTTTTCTTTTAACCCTTAATATTATAATAATAAATATTATAATATTATTTCCTTTGGGCCTAGGTGTTTTCTTTTTTAACCTTAGGCCTTATATTAACACCTTTAATATTATAATATTATTTCCTTTAGGCCTAGGTATCTCCTTCCTTCAGGGTATTTAGCCAACCTTTTGACCAATCATGTGAAGCTTTAAACCAAATATTTTGGTATAAAAATATAAATATTTTAACCGTCCTTTTGTCAATCCCTTGCACTAAATTTTGACATCACTGACACTGACTCTTGACATCAATGACAACACAACTACTCAAAATTTCCAATAACTTATTGAAGGAATACGATAGAGCATCAAGGTAAAAATTTAATAGAACAAAATCCAAAATTTACTTCCTAAAAACTCCATCTAAAATCAAAGCAAGAATTTGCACGTTACTTCAAATGGAGGAGGTAAATTTGGCAACAACTTATTTAGGGATGCTCTTATTTGAGGGGAGAATGAGGAAAGAAATATCGAATCCAATTATACGTAAAGTTCAAAATAAAATACCGGTATGGAAAGGTAGATGGTTATCATTGTAAAGAAGAGTGCAACTAATTAAGTTAGTCTTACAGGCCATTCCAACATATTATGTCATTGTATACTATACCAAAATCAATAGAAAAAAGTTAAATATATATTATGATATCCTTTTTGTGGTCAGGTTTACATGATAAAAGAAAAATTCCTTTACTGAAATGAAGTAAGGCGTGTCATGATAAAACCAGGGGAGGTCTCAATATAAGAGTTCTTACAGATGCAAACTTAACTCTTATGGGAAAAGTAATCTAGAGATTGTACAAAGAAAATCAAAGAAAATAGGCATAATTATTCTAAGTATGTTGAGCCCAATGACCTAAGCTTAATATTTATTGCATTCTCTCTCTGAAATGGTTCTACACTTTGGAATGGTTAAAAAAAAATTATTGATCTAGAGATAAAAGGTTTAAGATGGTTGGTGGTAACTGCAGAAAAATATTCTATTTATATGGATACTTGGTGTGATAAAAAACCACTCAATCTAGATCCAATTTTGAAACCTTGGATGAGATTACTTCAAGATAAATATGGTGATAGAGTTTCAAATATTTTATACAAGGATCAAGAAGGAAGATAGAATTGGAAAGAAGACTTTTTTACAAGTATACAAGACATTGATGCTATAATGCAATTGAGTAGAAAGATAACAATTGTGATTATTCTGAGGGGATCCAAGGATAAATTGATTTGAGAGTTGAATAAATCAAGAGAATATACAAAAATAAGTGGATATAATGTAAAGCACCAAAAAAATAGAAATATCACAAGAATATGGAGAGATATTTAGAATATCCCAAGCATTCCTAAAGTTAAAACGTTTGTTTGGATAGTAGTTAATTGAAGAATTTTATCCTAGGATAACCTTATGAAAAGGAGTTTTCATGGCCCCTATCAATGCGTTCTTTATAAAAAGGAGGAGAGTATAGACCATCTCTTGGGGCATTGCTCAATAGTATGGAAACTATAGCAATGGATTCTCAATAAGTTTAGTAAATTCATGGTGATGAATAAAAAAATTGAAGAATGATTAAAGCAATGGCGAAGCACTTTTAAAAGTGAGGCTTTACAAAAAATCTAGAATATATCAAAAGATACAATACTTTGGATTGTATGGCTATAAATAAATAGAAGAATATTTTAAATAAAGGAAATCAATTTAGAGGTAATGAAAAGGAAGGTATATTTAGACATAGAGGAGTCTAATACAACCCTATCAACTCACCTAGTCCCTAATATGGAAGTAGAGAGCCTTGATAGATGGATTCAAGTCATCAAATGAAATTATGATGTTGGGTACAGGAGAAATAAAAAGAAGGTAAATAATATAAAGTGGAAACCACCAAATGTGGAGTTGGTCAAATTGAATTTTGATAGAGCATCTAAATTAAATCTAGGAATAGTAGGAGGAGGAATAATTAGAAATAGTAGAGAGGTTTTATCTCATTGTGCTTTCAATAGTGGATTTAAGACAAATAATGAAGCAAAAGCTTGGGTAACTTTAGAAGGGTTAAAAACATAAAAAAAAATGAAATAAAATGGAATAGATTATGGATGGAAGGTGATTCAATCATAGTAATAAATATAATTTTGAGAAAAGAAAAGGCTTCATGGAACATACAAGATATAATTGTGGAAATTCAAGATATTGCTAAAGAGTTTGAATAAATCAAGTTTACACATACATTAAGGGAAGGAAAAAATGTGTAGATAGGATAGCCAATAGAGGGGTTTTAATTAAGGATCTTGAAGTTAAATTCTCTTTTCCATGGTTAGAGTAAGTAGTAAGTTTAGCTGAAGATAACAAGAAAATATTGAATGTCTGAATCAAATAGTGATTAAGATTTATTTTAGTGTTTTCCATTGGTAATATATGCTTTATTTTATAACATTATTGTGTTTTCATATAAACTATTTATTATTATTTTTGTGGTTACACTTGTGTTTTAGAAAGGAAACTAGCAATCTAGATTTGGTAAAGTGGACTATGATAGTGCGATGTTTTGGAAATATTACTCTACCAAGATGCAATGCATAGATAGTAGAGGTGAAGTTTTGGTATTATGAAGGTTGCTATAAGAAAATGTAAAGAAGGATGTTGAATTCTATAATATTTGTATTCACAGAGAAAATTGAAAAGATCTAGAAAATGAAAGTAAAGAATTTATACATTTTATGTAAAATGATGTAGGTTTCTAACTATATCATCTCAATTAAGATGATAAGTGAATCTACTTATAAATTCTCATGCTCTAAATAAGAGAGTTGTAATTTGTCAAGGGTGGGGGACCCAAGTACAACACCTTTTTATCTAGCAAAAAACAAATCTATGCTTTCCATAAAAATATTGAACAATGAAGAACATTAATCAATGTAAGAGAAACTAAATAGAAATACTTTGTTGTCTGTAGATACCTAAAAATATCACACTCGGACCCATGCAACAATAATTAATGATAAATTGACGAAACACTCAAAAATTAATTCAATTACCCTAAACCTTAGATTAATATAAACCCTAATAAAATCCATCACTCACACCCCTCTACACACTTCCCTAAAAACCCATCCCTCTTGAAAGGCATTTAAATATTTTAATTAATTATAAACCTTTTTTATTTTCCCAGGCCCTTTTCTCTTCCTTAGGTGATAAATGGGTACGGTATACCCTTTCCCACCTCACATACATAGGAGGAAGGCCTTACCCACTCACCTAACCCATTAAATAAGTTTTATCTCTCCTCACATTTGCACACCACCTCATTCCCCCATTTGTTACTCAAGATTTCTATATAAAGGACTCTTTGCCTACTATACAAAGGAGGAGATTTTATGCACTATTATGCTTCCCAAATACAATCTAATCCATTCACAAGAATTTTAAATATCTAATACTCATTTCACTAGGGTTTTCTTGTAGGTCTTGGTGGATATAGGGACAAAAACAAGTCTTTTGGCTTCCAAATCAATCTTAGATTGCATCGGTGGACTCTACGATCGAAGCATAAGCAAATCAGGGTAAGAAAAAGGAAAATACATTGACAAGTGTGTTTCTCCAAAAAATGCACAGATATGCATGTTTTCCATTTTTAGGCTACCCAGTCAACTTGTCAAGTAACCCCTTTCATAAGTTTCAATTTTAATTTGTTTTAACACTTATTTAATGTATTTTCATTTGATTTTGAGTCACCTAGTCTATGTTTATAGGAGGTCTGATTGAGATAGGCCTCCAAGATCTAACATATTTTTATAGGATTACATAGGTTTTGAGGATCATTGTACCTAGCAGTGGCATACATCATAAACCCACTCCCATCCTAAGGATCTAAAGGAAGACTCTTGTGGTACCACAAATACATTCAATGCTAGGGTACCTCCTTATGGAGTCTCTTTTTTGTAGCCTTTGAGGAATATTGTAAAAGGATGTCAAAACATCTTTGTAACACCTTTTATGAGTATTAATGAAATACGACACATTTTTCTTTAGATTCATTTGGCGATCATGGTTTTATTTGCTTTTTTTTGGTTAATAGCTAACTAACAACTTTTTTTGGTCTTGCTATGTTGTAGGTACTACAAAACCGGCATGGAGTCTCCCAAAGCCTTGAAATGCATCTCATGTCCAATCTACACAACTTCATGATTTGCCTCACTTGGGTTACGTACAGTCCAAAAGTTGCCAAATTTTATTACACAGACCTGAGATAGGTCCAAAACAACCCCAAAAACCCATTTTATAAGAAAACATATAGACCCATACATTTTTTTTTGGAAAATATATGGAATCCCATGTTTTTAATTTTGGCACATGCGACAGACCCTGTCAAATCTCCAAAGGCATCCAGAGGCTAGAAATCATTGGTAGGTATACAAAAACTTGGAATTTCATTGTATTTTGACTAATTTTTTCCTATTTTCTAAAATCGAATAGTAGTTTAAATTTTCTTCATAAAACGCACCTAGATCGTCAAGTCAATTTTCAAAATTTACAATTTCTTTACAAAACATCTTCTTTTCTCTTTCTTTCTTCACAAAAGGCACCTAGACCATTAGGTCAATTTCTAAATCATACAAATTTCTCACAAAATATCTTCTTTTCAAAATTTTCATCATAAAGGCACCTACATCATTAGATCAACTTGCAAAGTAGCTTAAATTTTATTTTAAAAAATACACCAAAATCGCTTGGTCTTTTTTAAAATAGAGTAGATTTATTTTCAAAAAGGTAATTTATTTTGAATATTGCATTTAAAAAATATTTTCTTCATGTATTTTTAATATAGCATAGTTTCATTTTAGCATTTCAATTTCTAAAAAAAGAAGAAAACACCAAAAACAAACACAAACTCACAAAATTCAAAATATTGGTTTGTGTTGGATTTCATCACCAACCACCAATAGAGATCAATGAAATTGACTTCCAATAGCAAGTATTGACTCATCCTCTAGACACCATAGTAGCCCCTGTGAGTGGTTTTCCAAGCTTCATCATCAAAAAATCCCCAACTCTTGAGATAACCTTGAGGTAGAATTAGGATAGATGCTCGTACTCATAGGGATTCACATAATTAATGAGTGTGCAACTGTTGTTCTTGACTAAACCCATCTAAGGGTAAAGCGAAAGCTTAGGTAGGTTGGTAGTAGACCTTAGACAACACCACCTCTTTTGTAAGATAAATTTTGTATCCTCCCTTTCTAGTCACCTCGAGCCTTCCCACATCATAGGAAGACTTACACCTATTTTTGTATCACCACTCCTTGCGTACCTTTGGGTATAGCAGGAAGGGTGTGCATTAACATACCCATTTAGATTTCACTCATATACCTAGTGTTCATAGTGGTCTTCTCACATCAACTACAAAAAAAAATATTCAAGTACAAAATTCAACATCAACCTTACACATTTGCTTTTTTTTTGTTGCTTGTGAAATTAATTCAAACACGTTATTACAAAATTTCTAAAAACAATACCAAAACAGTCTTAGACACTTCCAAAATACTCCTAGTGATCCTAAAAAGTAATTTGGCAACATTTTATCCATAGAAAGCTTGTTTATCAAGAAAACATACAGACAGGTATATTTTTCAAGAAAACACATGAGCAAGTGCATTTCCTCAAAAAATGTATGGACAAGTGTGTTTTCCATAAAACTACTTTAGTTTGACAAACATAGACCTCAAATTGTTGAGCAAGGTGCAGCAACAGTATTGTCATTGTTTTCAACACAGTCAGATAGATTTGTTGATGCAGTGGATAGGAAGTTCAAAAGCTATTCAGATGCAGAAGACAGGAGTTCAAAGGTTATTCAAAGTATGTACAAGTGATTTTCCAAGAAGACCGAAGTGGCCCATATGCAAAAGATCAAAGAAAAAGACAAGTAAGAAAAGTGTCACGATATCGCGACATATACAATAGACAAGAAAAACTGTCACGATTTCGCGACATGTTGGAAGAGAGAGAAAAAGCAGGAAAAACTATCACGATTTCGTGACATGTTAGAAGAGAGAGAAAAAGCAGGAAAAACTGTCACGATTTCGTGACATGTTGGAAGAGAAAAATGCAAGTGGAAAAACTGTCGCGATTTCACGACATGTTGGAAGAGAAAAATGCAAGTGGAAAAACTGTCGTGATTTCACGACATGTTGGAAGAGAAAAAGGCAAGTGGAAAAACTGTCGCGATTTCGTGACATGTTGGAAGAGAAAAAGGCAAGTGGAAAAACTATCATGATTTCGTGACATGTTGGAAGAGAAAAAGGCAAGTGGAAAAACTGTCACGATTTCATGACATGTTGGAAGAAAAAGAGAAAGTAGGAAGAAGTGTCACGATTTCGCGACAAGTTCGAAGAAAGAGAGTAAGTTTGAAAAGTGTCACGATTTCGCGACATGTCGTATTTTCAAGACTAAAATAGGAGAGAGAAAGTAAGTTGGAAAAGTGTCACGATTTCGTGACATGTCGCATTTTTGCGACTCGAAAAGGCCAGGCAGGAAGAGAAACAAAAGTGTCGCGATATCGTGACATGTCGCATTTTTGCGACTCAAGAAGGGTAGGCTGGCAGAGAAATAGAAGTGTCACGATTTCGTGACAAAAGCAGAAGAAGTGAAGTATAGAAGCAAAAGTGTCAGGATTTCACGACAAAAGGAGAAGAGAGAAGGGGGAAGTGTCATGATTTCATGACAAAAGCGAAGAAGCAAGACTTTGAAAGCAAGAAGTGTCACGATTTCATGACAGAGGAGAAGGAGAGAAAGTGTCACGATTTGTGATATGTATTTTAGACAAAAGCAAAGACGAAGTATAGGAAGGTGAAAGTGTCACGATATTCGCGACATGTATTTGTGGGCAAGAGAAGAGAAAGAGGAGAGAGAAAATAGTGTCACGATTTCGCGACATGTATTTTTGGGCCAAAGCAAAGAGAAGGAGAGAGAAAATAGTGTCGCGATTTCACGACATGTTGTATTTTCATGGGCCAAAGCAAAGAGAAAGAGGAGAGAGAAAATAGTGTCATGATATCGTGACATGTATTTTCGTGGGCCAAAGCTAAGAGAAAGAGCAAGGAGAAAAAGTGTCACGATATCATGACATGTTGTATTAAGAGAGAGAAAGCGAAGGTGTCGCGATATCGCGACATGTATTTTCATGGTTAAGTTGAAGCCGACGAAGACCATTGAACAATTGACTAAAATTAGGGTTTACAGTTGTCATGAAAGTCGACTAAGATTAGGATTTACAGTAGACTAAGATTAGGGTTTACAGTCAACTAAGATTAGGGTTTTCATCACAAAAATTCTATTATAAAAGGAGGGCTGTTTGGAGATTTGTGGTGTGTCGAATGTATGCGAGATACGGTCGTTGTGCGCAGAGAGCAAGTCGTATCAAATCATGCTAAGTGCAAATTTTGTAAAGAGAGCAGAGTGCACAAAAGGGAGAAGATGATCATGAAGTTCGACTGTAACAAAGCAGAGTGTGCGAAGTGATTACGCAGAGAGAGCAGAGTGTGCAGAGATCGCAAAGGTGAAGAAGACCAGTCAGGGTCTTGCAAAAGCAAAGGTATCTCACTGTAAAACTTATAGTTTCAGAATTGAAGTCCAAGTTGGTGCTTGGCATCAGGGGTTGATGCTCCTTCCAGTTGGTGCTGGTAAATTAGGAGTTGGTGCTCCTTCCAGTTGGTGCTGGTAAATCAGGGGTTGGTGCTCCTTTCTGTTGGTGCAGATAAATAAGGGGTTGGTGCTCCTTCCAGTGGGTGTTGGTAAATTGATTGTAAAGTTGGTGCTTTGCAAAGGTTGGATTTGGATGGTAGTCCAAGCAGTCATTCTTGAGGAGTAGCCACATTGGTGAACCTCGTTAAATCTTGTGTTGTGTGATGTTCTCTTGTGATACTTGCTTTATCTAGTTTTAAGGTTTCATTATTTCAGTTTTAAGAGCTGTGTATTTAAGTTTAAGAACTACACTGATTCACCCCCCCTCTCAGTGCCATTGTAAGACTAACAATTGGTATCAGAGCCAAGTTCTTGTACAAGCTTAACCGGCTAGGGTGATCTTGGAAGTAACACAATGGCAGGTGGTGAAGGCTTCTCATCAAACAAAGCACCATTGTTTGATGGATCTAATTACGCGTTCTGGAGAATCAGGATGCAGACATATCTCTGTGCTTTGGGTTACGACATCTGGGATTCAGTAGTTAGTGGATACACAATACCCATCACTCCTCCAAAAGAGGCTGATGAAAAGAAACTGTTTGAAAACAACTCAAGAGCAAAAAATGCTCTCTTGTGCGGATTAGCAGAAAGTGAACTAGTAAAGATCATGAGCTGTAATACGGCAAAAGAGATATGGGACAAACTAAGGAGTATTCATGAAGGAGATGATAAGATCAAGGAGGCCAAGTTACAGACACATCAAGCTCAGTTCGAAGCATTGAAAATGAACGATGATGAAAACATTGAGGCATATATGCTGAGAGTTAATGGAATCATTAATGCGATCAGAGGACTCGACGAGGATATTGGAGACTCTGTCATCATGAAAAAGGTACTAAGATCTCTTCCTCAAAGGTTTGATTCCAAAGTCTCAGTGATAGAAGAAGCTAAAAATCTAAATTATTTCAGTATAGATGAGATGTATGGTTCTTTGATTGCATATGAGATGAGGATAGGAAGATCTAAACCCACAGACAGAGAAGCGACTTTTAAAGCCCTTAAAAATAAAAACACAAAACAAGAGTCCGAGGAAGAAGAGACATCAGATGAAATGGAAGCTAACTTTGTTAGAAAACTAAAAAGGGGAAAAGGAAAATACAGAGGGAAGCTACCATTTAAATGTTTCAACTATGGAGGCATTGGGCATTTTGTGACTAAATGTCCACTTAAAGAGAAAAACAAAAATGATGAAGGATCGCACCATGAAAGAAGTGACTGGAAGAAGAAAATGAATTTTAGAAAAGGCAACTTCAAGAAGAAAAGTTTCATCTCCAAGAATGTCAGTTCATCAGAAGACAGCTCCGGTGAAGAGTCTGAAGAGGAAAAAGGTGAAGCTCTTTTCATGGCATTTGAAGAAGTAAAATCAGAAAAGGAAGGAGTGAACTCTGAAGTATGTGGTGAAAACCCTGAGGCTGAAGTAGATCTAGAAGGTGAGTTGATCTCTGCACTTGAAGAGTGGGAGATAGAAAAGAAAAATAATAAGAAACTTTCAAGAAAGCTTGAGGATGCAAATGAAATCATAACCAGTTTGAAAGTATAGATAGAAGAATCCAAGAAAATCTTTGAAGATCTCGAAGTGCAAATAACCATGAAAATAGATTATTGCAGCAAGCTAGAAGAAGAGATTGTTGGTTTGAGAATGCAGCTAGAAGAGATGAATAAGAAAATTAGTTGTTATCACAAACGTGAAGAAAGTTCTATGAAGTCGGATAAGATCATAAATGACCAAAGGCCTGCAGGCATCAAGTTTGGTCTGGGTTTCATCGAAGGAGAATCATCAAGTGGATCAAAGGCCAGAAAAGTAGAATCCATAAAGAATGAAGATAAGAAACAGGTTGATCAAGGAAAAATGTCTCATGCAAAAGAAAGCAACAATGCCAGGCACGAAAGGAGAACTAACAATGATGGATTCACCAATGTCACACATCAAAGAAGAAGAAGACCTATGGCTCCTACGGCAACATGGCAAAGACCATCACCCAGGTTCAATTATCCCTTTTCTGGTTTCTGTTTTAAATGCAATGGCTATGGACATAAAATCTCAGACTGCAAATATAATGTAAGACCAAGGAATTTCACCAAGTAGAAATGCTTTTTCTCCTCCGATGAATTATACAGTAGAATGTTATAAGCTGTCATAATTTTGGGCACATTGCAAGAAACTATAGAAGTACATTTGCATCAAATCAGTTTCAGGGAAGAAAATTTCAACCAAATAGGATGAGACAAAATAGAAAACTTCCTGTAAAACATACACAAACTGTTGATAAGGGAAAGGCAAAACAAGAGCCCAAAACTACTATCAAAACGGAGTGGAAAGAAAAGGAGCAACTTAAGGAAGAAAAGGAATCCTTAATCGTACAAACAACATTTAAAGCATAGAATAAATATGTACCATGGATACTTGATAGTGGATGCTCCAGTCATATGATAGGTAACAAACAAAAATTTGAGAAGTTACAAAAATATGAAGGTGGTTCAATAAAATTTGGTAATAATGATGGAGCTAAGATAGTTGGCAAAGGTTCAGTTAAAATTATTGACGGAAAAATTAAGTCAGAAGAAGTCTTGTTTGTGGATGGTTTGAAACATAACTTGTTGAGCGTAAGTCGGATTTGTGATAAAGGTCATGAAGTAGTTTTTAAGAAGCAGGGTTGTGAAGTCAGAAAAACAAACAATGGAAAATTGATAGCAACTGGATCAAGGACATCTAGAAACCCGTACATGCTCTCAGAGACTTCAGAAGGAGCTTGTTTTATTGGACAGAAAGAAGAAAACTGGTTGTGGCACAAGAGACTCGGGCATATCAGTTTTGATAATCTAGTAAAAATCACCTCAAAAAGAGCAATGAGAGATATTCCCACCATCAGCAAACCTGCAAACAACATTTGTGCTTCATGCCAAAAGGGGAAACAAACTAGAGTCACATTCAAAACAAAAGAATACTACACAAGCAAACCTTTGGAACTAATACACACTGATTTATGTGGACCCATGAGAACACAAAGCATAAATGGTGACAAATATTTTATGTTGTGCATTGATGACTATTCCAAAATGACATGGATATTTTTCTTGAAGCATAAATCAGAAGCTTTTGATATGTTCAAGATTTTCAAAAACCAGGTTGAGAATGAAATAGGAAAGAGGATCAAATGTTTAAGATCAGATAGAGGAGGAGAATTCATTTCAGAGGAGTTTGCAGAGTACTATGAAAAATACGGTATTAGGAGACAGTTCTCAGCAGCCAAGACACCTCAGCAAAATGGAGTGGTAGAAAGAAAGAACAAGATAGTGCAAGAAATGGCACGGACTATGTTGGTTGAAAGCAGAGTAGCAGACAGATTTTGGAAAGAAGCAGTCCATACTATGGTGTATATCCAAAATAGGTACATGCTGAGAACACATGAAAGCAAAACTCCTTATGAATTGTGGTTCGGTAAAAGGGCAACAACAAAATACCTCAAAGTTTTTAGCAGCAAGTGCTATATCAAAAGAACTAAAGACAATCTTGGTAAGTTTGAAGATAGAGCAGATGAAGGTATTTTTGTTGGTTATTCATCAAAAAGCAAAGCTTACAAATGCTACAACAAGAGGCTAAAGAAAATTGTGGATAGTGCCGATGTTAAATTTGATGAAGGTAGAGAACGAGTAATTAGCTATGAAACGAACTACCCAATTTATGAAGAGGTTATTGAAGGAGATGAGGAAAACGAAATGGAAAAGATACAAAAAATTGACACAGATGATTTAAGTTGTGATTCAAAAGTGGAAGAAAATAAGAAATTCAAAACAGGCAGCTGGTAGAAAAATCATCCTAGAGAGCAAATAATTGGAGACCCCAAAGTTGGTGTTCAGACAAGAAGAAGAGTAGTAAGTAACTACTCTCTATTATCCAACATTGAGCCCAAAAATGTTACTGATGCAAGCAAATATGAAATTTGGATGAAGGCAATAAACGAAGAATTAGATCAGATCAAGAAAAATGAAACTTGGGAGTTAGTACCTAGACCTGCAAATAAAAATATAATCGAAACTAAATGGATTTTTCAAAACAAATTGAATGAAGATGGATAGGTAGTCAGAAACAAAGCAAGATTGGTATGTAAGGGTTATGCACAAGTTGAAGGCATTGACTTTGAGGAAACTTTTGCACCAGTAGCTAGACTTGAGGCAATTAGAATGTTTCTGGCTTTAGCAAGTCTACAAGAATTTCAAAGTTTATCAAATGGATGTGAAATCAGCGTTTTTGAATGGGAAACTTGAAGAAGAGGTTTATATTGAGCAACCGGATGGTTTCCAACTTGGTGATGATCCAAACTTGGTTTGCAAGTTGAAGAAAGCATTATATGGCTTAAAACAGGCACCCAGAGCATGGTATGCAAGGCTAGACAACTATCTCACTCAACAAAGGTTTAAGAAAGGTATGGTGGATAGTAATTTGTATGTCAAAACAGAAAATGGGCATCTTATTGTTCTTGTTGTATACGTAGATGATATCATATTTGGCAGCAGCAAAGATGAGTCGTGTAAAGATTTAGCAAATAAGATGCAGAAAGAATTTGAAATGTCAATGATTGGTGAACTATCGTATTTCCTCGGGTTGCAAGTTAATCAAAGTAAGAAGGGCATATTTATTTCTCAAGTTAAATATGTAAAAGAGATGTTAAAAAAGTTCACAATGGAGGATTGTAAGCCAGTTAGCACTCCCATGATGACAGGTTGCAAGTTGAGCAAGGATGACAAATCTCCACCTGTTGATCAAACCATGTACAGATCTATGATTGGAAGCTTATTGTACTCGATAGCTACCAGACTAGGATATTTTGTAGGCAGTATGCATGGTAGCACGATTTCAGGCAAATCCCAAGGAGACTCATGTGACAACAGTGAAGAGGATTCTTCGATACCTCAAGGGTACTATGGAGTATGGGTTATGGTATCCAAAAGGTAAAGACTTCACCCTTATTTTGTATTCAGATGCAGATTGGGCAGGATGTGTAGATGACAGAAAGAGTACCAGTGGAGGTGCATTCTATCTTGGAGATAGATTGGTCGCATGGCACAGTAAGAAACAAGAGTCAGTTTCTTTATCAATAGCAGAGGCATAATATATTGCAACAACAACATGTTGTACGTAGGTATTATGGATGAAAAAAACCCTGAAAGATCTTGGTATTTGCTTCAGTGAGCCAATATCAGTTAAGTGTGATAACACCAGTGCCATTAACATCTCCAAGAATCCAGTTATGCATTCACGCACAAAACACATTGCTATTAGGTATCACTTTTTGAAGGAGAAAGTTGCAGAAGGTGAGGTTAAGTTGGATTTTGTTCCAACTACAGAGCAAGTAGCGGATATCTTCACAAAACCATTGCCCAAGGAAGTTTTTGAGTACCTTCGCAATAAATTGGGAGTGGTCACACTTCCCAAGAATTGACTAGCTACAGGGATCACATTCTCGGGGGGAGCATTTAAGTATTTGATTATCTTTTTGCTCATGTTCATGATTTTTGCTAAGTGTAATAAATTTTACAGTAGCCCTTTGGTATTATTGTCAAAGGGGGAGAAGAGTTACAGAAAATTGCACATGTGTTGCCAACAATTCCAAAGGGGGAGATTGTTGAGCAAGGTGCAGCAACAATATTGTCATTGTTGTCAACACAGTCAGATAGATCTGTTGATGCAGTGGATCGGAAGTTCAAAAGCTATTCAGATGCGGAAGACAGGAGTTCAAAGGTTATTCAGAGTATGTACAGTGATTTTCCAAGAAGACCGAAGTGGCCCATATGCAAAAGATCAAAGAAAAAGACAAGTAAGAAAAGTGTTGAGATATCGCGACATATACAACAAGCAAGAAAAACTATCATGATTTCGTGACATGTTGGAAGAGAGAAAAAGTAGGAAAAACTGTCACGATTTCATGACATGTTGGAGGAGAGAGAAAAATCAGGAAGAACTATCACGATTTCGTGACATGTTGGAAGAGAAAAAGGCAAGTGGAAAAACTATCGCGATTTCGTGACATGTTGGAAGAGAAAAAGGCAAGTGGAAAAACTGTCATGATTTCGCGACATGTTGGAAGAGAAAAAGGCAAGTGGAAAAACTATCACGATTTCGTGACATGTTGGAAGAGAAAAAGGCAAGTGGAAAAACTGTCACGATTTCGTGACATGTTGGAAGAGAAAAAGGCAAGTGGAAAAACTGTCGCGATTTCGCGACATGTTGGAAGAAAAAGAGAAAGCAGGAAGAAGTGTCACGATTTCGCGACAAGTTCGAAGAAGAGAGAAGTAAGTTTGAAAAGTGTCACGATTTCATGACATGTCGCATTTTCGCGACTAAAATAGGAGAGAGAAAGTAAGTTTGAAAAGTGTCGCGATATCGCGACATGTCGCATTTTTGCGACTCGAAAAGGCCAGGCAGGAAGAGAAACAAAAGTGTCGCGATATCGTGACATGTCGCATTTTTGCGACTCAAGAAGGGTAGGTAGGCAGAGAAACATAAGTGTCATGATTTCGTGACAAAAGAAAAGAAGTGAAGTACAAAAGTAGAAGTGTCACGATTTCACGACAAAAGCAGAGAAGAAGACTTCAAAGGCAGAAGTGTCACGATTTCATGACAAAAGCGAAAGAAGATGAAAGGTAGTGTCACGATTTCGCTGGAAAAAAGGATAGGAAGGTAGAGAAGCAAAAGTGTCATGATTTCGTGACATGCATTGAGATGCACGATTTCACGACAAAGGAATAGAGAAAGTGTACAGAGGCAAAAGTGTCACGATATCATGACAAAATCAAAGACAAAGTATACAGAGGTGAAAGTGTCGTGATTTCGTGACATGTATTTTGGGGCAAAGCAAAGAGAAAGAGGAGAGAGAAAATAGTGTCACGATTTCGTGACATGTATTTTCATGGGCCAAAGCAAAGAAAAGGAGCAAGGAGAAAATAGTGTCGCGATATCGCGACATGTTGTATTTTTGTGGGCCAAAGCAAAGAGAAATAGGAGAGAGAAAATAGTGTCACGATATCGCGACATGTATTTTCGTGGGCCAAAGCTAAGAGAAAGAGCAAGGAGAAAAAGTGTCGCGATATCGTGACATGTATTTTCGCGGTCCGATGCAAAGAGAAAGAGAGAGAAAGCAAAAGTGTCACGATATCATGACATGTTGTATTTTTGCGGTTAAGTTGAAGCCAACGAAGACCAATGAACAGCCGACTAAAATTAGGGTTTACAGTTGTCATGAAAGCCGACTAAGATTAGGGTTTACAACTGACTAAGATTAGGGTTTTCATCACAAAAATTCTGTTATAAAAGGAGGGTTGTTTGGAGATTTGAGGTGTGTCGAATGTATGCGATATACGGTCATTGTGCGTAGAGAGCAAGTCGTATCGAATCATGCTAAGTGCAAATTTCACAAAGAGAGCAGAGTGCGCAAAAGGGAGAAGACGATCATGAAGTTCGACTGTAATGAAGCAGAGTGTGCGAAGTGATTGCACAGAGAGAGCAGAGTGCGTAGAGATCGCAAAGGTGAAGAAGACCAGTCAGGGTCTTGCAAAAGAAAAGGTATCTCACTGTAAAACTTATAGTTTTAGAATTGAAGTCCAAGTTGGTGCTTGGCATCAGGGGTTGTTGCTGGTAAATCGGAGTTGGTGCTCCTTCCAGTTGGTGCTGGTAAATCAGGGGTTGGTGCTCCTTTCTGTTGGTGCAGATAAATAAGGGGTTGGTGCTCCTTCCAGTGGGTGTTGGTAAATTGATTGTAAAGTTGGTGCTTTGCAAAGGTTGGATTTGGATGGTAGTCCAAGCAGTCATTCTTGAGGAGTAGCCACATTGGTGAACCTCATTAAATCTTGTGTTGTGTGATGTTCTCTTGTGATACTTGCTTTATCTGGTTTTAAGGTTTCATTATTTCAGTTTTAAGAGCTGTGTATTTAAGTTTAAGAACTACACTGATTCACCCCCCCTCTCAGTGCCATTGTAAGACTAACACAAATAGCTTAGACAACTAAATATTTTTGTTTTCCCCTGATAGAACTTGTGTATGTTCCAATCATCGTCCAACATGGTCTCCATGTGAAGCAAAGTGCACATTCGAGAGTGCATAGTCTTGAACAATGCATGAGTGAATTCATTTTTTGAGCATCAAGAGGAGACATATTTCTCTCCACCTCAATGTTCATATACACCACCTCAACATCTAAAATTTATTTTATCTCAATCTTCATTGCCTCCCCTTAACATCCTTGATCGCCACCTCTTCCACCAAATTCTACTTTGAACCAAATCCTCTATGGTGTCTTAAATTGAGGTGCCAAATTTTGGTACCATCATACCACCATAGTCAACCTTCATAACTTCCTCTTCCATATACTTAGATTACAATATGACAGGTGCCACCCCCAGATTCTCCACTTTCCTTTTCTCTAGTCCATTATTGATTGGATCACAGGAAGCCTCTTCTTTCGATAATCCAACTTCCACTCCTTCATCGACTAGCCTTCCCCTACAAAAAACCTAATATTCACATACCAACTGCCACCCTCTCTTCAACAACAACATCAATCTCTTCCTCCTTCTCAACCACCCACACAAGTCGACACCACCTCCTCGTACTGAATCAAAAACTGAACTCAATATATTTACTTCTTTTGACATTGATAAAAATCTCCTACATCAACAAATCTCTCTGCCACAAACCACAACAAGATTATCCATCACTCTATCATCTTGGATGTCTACCCATCCTACCATGTCATCTCTCGAGTCACCCACCTATTATTTGTTTGAATGGATACCTCAGCAACAAGGATACATTAATTAGGTGCCCACAAAATAATAGGGGTATTCTTAGATATCCCAATAACAACAAGCTTCTAATTAGATACCAATTAAACAAGGACACTCAAATTCCCCAACAATAATAAGTGCACACTCATGTGACAACTCAACAAGGGTATAGTCAAATGCCCCAACAATAAAAAGTGCAGACTCAAGTACCAACTCAATAAGGGTATACTCAAATGCCCCAACAAAAACAAGCACACACTCAGGTGCCAGCTGAACAAGGGTATACTCAGATAGCCCAATAATAATAAGTTCATATTTAGGTTCCAACTCAATAAGGGTATACTCAGATACCCCAACAACAACAAGTGCACACTCAAGTGCCAAATCAATAAAGGTATACACAGATACCCCAATAATAATAGGCACACAATCAAGTGCTAACTCAATAAGGGTATACTCAAACACCCCAATTATAGTAGGCACACAATCAAGTGCCAACTCAACAAGTATATAGTTAGATACCCCAATAACCACAAATGCACAACCAGGTGCCAAATCAACAAGGGTATACTTAGATACCCCAATAGAAAGAAGTGCACATACATGTGCCAAATCAATAAGGATATACTTAGATATCCCAAAAAAAGCAAGTGCACAACCAGGTGCCAACTCAACAATGGTATACTCAGATACCCCAACAACCACATGTGCATAATCAGGTGCCAACTCAATAAAGATACACATAGGTGCCCCAACAACAACAAATGCACACTAATAAAATGCATATAAAAGGATTACCATAGAAAAAAATATACACAAACACCCCCCAACAAGTGGTCATCCAAGGGATACCTCAATAAGGGTATACCTAGATACCCCTTTAATAGGTACCTAACCAAGCATCATTCAATCACACAAACAATCAACAAGTGCTTGACAATGATTGATACACATAGACACCTCCACAACAAATAAATTTAGGTTCCTACACAAATATAATATTTCAAATGGATCAATCAAACATATTATCTTTACATCGAGGCTAATCCTCTTATTGAAGATTCCCTTGACTCTCTAAATCATGGTCCTAATAGAGTCACTAGCGCTATACTCCTATGGTTGTAGTGTGACATAGAACTAGAGCATGAGGGAAGTGGTAATTTATTGGTAACCAATGATGCCACACATGTCATTTCATAGACCTCTCATAGAAAATTTTTCCCATACTCATCTATCATCTATTGTAATTCCACAATATCAATCTGAAGAACTCACCCAACTCCCTCAACCCTTAAATGCTCCACCTCATCTCATAGTCATACTCTATCTATCATAAAGTCATCCAGCCTACATTGTATCTCAACCACGTACACTTTCAACCTCTCCGTCTCCCCTATATCTCCTACATCCACCTCAACTACATCCTTCCCTATGGTGATAACATCTCACTTCCCTTACAACTCGATCACCTATACCCTTATCTGCTTTACCTCTATCTCCACCTCCCCTCTAGTGGCCAATGTGGCATCTATCTTTGCTATAATTGCATCCTACTCTCATAGGAGTCCCTCCATTTATACCTTAAGTTACCCCAACTCATCTGCCAATATTATTAGTCATTCCTTAGTAGCCTGCACCTCTCTTCTACCTGCAAATGTTGCATCTCTCTTTACCAATACTACATCATGGTCACATAATAATCTAACCATATACATCCTACACTTCTCCACCTCCAACCTCAAGGTATCCCTATCAACCTCCACCTATTTTGCCCTATCACACCAAGCATTGGCATCATACATATGCTCCAGTATCTCCTCCACATACATCTTCATTACATCATCTCAATCCCCATAATTTGGTACCACCTCTACCTCACTTTATTGTGAGGGTGTAAAATTTCTATCATATCATGGCCACATGTATTGTCTCAATTGTGATTCTTATTGTGAGGCACCTCCATAATCATCACCTAATATCATGGTTTCTACTGAGCCACCAATGTTAAATGTCACTCCTCCATCATTAGTTGTTATCGTAGCCCTACCTATAGTACCTTGTATTCCATGTATGACTACCCATCAACTCTTGGGTGTTACCTCTCGTCCTACATCGTTGACCCCATAATCACTCCTACACTAGGCTCCCATCTTTGTATCACCCATAAAGAATCATACTCTAATATTATCCCTGCATCATCAACATCAGGTAATGCTAGTAACTCATCCAAGGAAGTATCTAATACCTCTCCCTATGGGTGCAACCCATGATCTTCCTAAAGCTACCAAATCACCATAGGTGGATCAAGCATACCCTTTCACAACCTAAACTATATTTGTACACAACTAAATGAAAGAACTTAAGCTGAAATATGTGCCACCCAACCATCCATATAGCTCGCCTAACTTGAGCCATCTCTATGCCATCCTCTCACCAAGTTGGTGCTCCTCTATATGGCCACAAAATAATATCCTTAGGCCTCAAGTTCCCAAACTATACCTGGTAGTAGATGGTGTGACCCTCATGATCTTTCCTAGTACACTCTTCCATATCATGGTGTCACTGCATAGCATATGATACATATGGTCCTAATAATGCATGGGCCTCAAATGATAGCCCCTTCAACCTCAACAACTATGTGCTCCTAGGCCCATAACTGTATCAACAAATAGCTACATAAATATTTCCTATTGGTCATTCATACACTATGTAACACTCGATAAGTCTATACCAACAAAGTAGGTTCCCATGCAAAATGTCTTCCATGCTCTACCATATCACATACTATTCCAATCAAGTTCCAAGGGAATACCACCCTTGAAGCATCAGATAATACATAACTACCTATACAAACCATCTATAATGTATGTCACCAAGTCAACTTCCCATTCCTATAATGCTCCCAATACTTAACGCCCCTACTACACACCCTCAAATCATTCCAAGAAGGACCAAAGACCCTTTGTAGCATGCTATCCCTTGCCTCCCTACCTTTCACAACCATCACAATAAATCCTACCATAGAAAGCTAATAAATCCAATAAACATCCTCTAGGGTAATTGTCATCTCCCTCATAAAAAAATAAAAGTGTTTCTATGAGCATTCCACCGCTCACAAATAGCATCCAAATATGCATGGTCACAACGCATAACATCCATACGTGCTACCCCATAAAAGCCTATCTTATACAACCACTGCCACTCCTCCTCATCTAAAAACATCCTCAATATAAAGGCAAAAATTGATGTTGAGGCTTCAACTCCTTGACCTATAAAACAACAAAAACAAACTCATCAGTCCACATATATATCAAACATTCTATCAAAAATCCAACATCCATCTATTAGTTCAAAAAACAAATCATATGGACCCATACAAAATCATACAAATCTGTACAAAATGGGTGCACCCATTTGTATGTTCTTTGAGAAAAGATATTTTTCAAATACCTTTTATCCCAAACACACAAATATTGAATTATTTAAAAAAATATGCAAAATGTTTTGTAGAAGCCTATAAAGGTTCTTATAGTAGTTTTTGGATGGAAACCAATAGGAATAATAATAAACATGGGTGGCTGCAAGGACTTTTGAACAAATTTAGAATTTACCAGCAACAGAGAGCTTTTTGGTGGACCAGTAGGTAAGTTTTTTTTCCATTTTTTTAATAACATACTTCCACAGCTTTGATGTTGAACTGTTAAAATCAAAAGGAACACCTAAAAAGCAAAATGTTTCCCCCTCTTGGATGATCCTCCACTAATAGTGACTAATCTAGTGGGGCATCATGTCAGGAGATTACCTATAATATTATGTATTTCTCCATTGAATGGAGGATCCAGAAGCCAAATAAAAAGTGTCCAAATAGGAAAGCACTTGTTGAATAACACCTTCATCCTCAATAAGTGTAAGAGAAGAATCATAAAAAAATTACCATTGATCAATTGAGACTCACCTTCGGGGAGTGAAATTCCTCGAATGGAACCTTGAGCAATATGGTGAGATAATAAATAGCCAAACCCCTTAGCAACGAGGATATACAAGGATAACACCAATGGGTAACCCTATCAAATGGAATGGAAGAGCCCAATGGCTAAGGACTTATGCCTGTTAATGGATAAAATAGTTGAAGCCTCAATGAACAACATCTCCATAGAGCTAATGAAGGAGGGCCCAAAACCAAGAGTTTTAAGCATAGACAAAATGAATGACCAATCAATCTTGTTGTAGACCTTATCAAAGTTAATTTTGATGAACAAGGATAATTTATTGGAATTGTGATCCCACTCCATGCATTTTCAAACAATAATAATGATGTTAATGATGAACCTACCTTGAATGAAGCTAGTTTTATTTGGGTTCATGATGATGGTAAGGATATAGCGGATGCACAAAGCCAAGTCTTTGATGATGATATTATAGGAAATATTAAGGAGAGTAATAGACCTCTAATTGTTGATGATTTTTGTATCACCAACATTGGGGATAAATTTAATAATCCCCTAATTAATAATAGGGTCTAGAGAACCCTTATAGAAGGCCTCTTAATAAACTTTGAGAAGATCAGGCCTGATAGTATCCCAAAGGGACTTGTAGAACTCACAAGTGAAGCCATAAAGACCAAGGGATTTATTGTCGACCATCTAAGAAAGAGCTTCCTCCATATCTTTAAAAGAGAAGGTATTTTCACAAGAAGCTCTTTGAGAATCAGAGTCACATTGGGATAAAAAAGAGATATGAGTTAAGATCTTGGTCACGTTGAGGGGAGCAAGACTAAGCCATAAACATAGTTTGGTAATGTTATTTAAAAGTTGAGATAATATGAGGAATCTCAAAAACATGCTCTCCATTAATGTTAAGGGCTTTAATGCCCAAAAATTTATTGTAAGGATGTAGGTGTTGGAAGAACTCATTGGTCACACTATCACCAATTTTAAGCTAGTGCAACCTCTCCTTGATCTATGCCCCTCTGGCATCATAGTGCTCTGCCATAATAATCTAGTATTTGACAATTGCGAGGTGCCTTTGAAGCTCCTCATTTAAAGGATTGGACTACAACTGAGTTGAGGCCACCTCCAACTCTCGCTTAAGAGCAACATTGGAGAAATGACAAAGAATGGTATGAGTTTAAGTAGTTGAATACCTCAATTTTCAATTTTCAAGCTAGAAATTTATGTTGAAATTTTGTTAATTGATATATATATATATATATATATATATATATATAATTAATTCATTATAATATCATTGTATGGTTTGGTAAAATATTAGAGTAATGTAATATGATGTAATAGATTTCACTTGATTCAACTCATATAACTAATCTAAGAAGCCAATATTAAAAAATAACATAAAATATATTGAAAAAATAATATTTTATTGTAATAATTTCAAAGGTATTTACTATGATCTATTGTTTTGACTTCTTTAAATGTACGTGTTCTCTTATGCATTTAATATATATTTTTAATATGTACATTGATTATGAGAGACATATATATATATATATATATATATATATATATATATATATATATATATATATATATATATATATATGGTAACATGTGTTCTCTCCAATGTTGGATAATGATATTCATAAGCACTACATTGTTATGAATCTCCTTTGTTCAACCACAAGAACTACTACAATTTATAGAAATATTAAATAAACAATCATAATAAATAATTCATATAAATTAAAACAGGGAAAATATGTAAATTATTCTAATGTTTTCAATTTATAATTCAAAATCGATAGGGCAACACCATATAGTGCTCTTATTGGAAGGAAACCACTCAATATATCTCAATATGAGATCCCAACAATATAATATTCTTCTTTTCCAATAAGGAATATTGTATGGTGCCACCCTACCTCAAGGGTTCAGATTATAAATTGAAACTATTAGAGTAATTTACATATTTATCTTGTTTTAATTTATGTAGATTATTCATTACGGGCGTTTATTTAATATTTCTACAAATTGTAGTAATTCCTATGGTTGAGTAAAGGAGGTTCATAACAAGTGGTATCAGACCACTTTCTAGGGCCATATTTTGCTATATAAGCTTTAGTTGTCTATTCACTACACTATTTGAACCCAAATTTTGGTGCTTAATAAATGCCTATATTAGGCTAGTAACCTCTTATAGGATCGGGTGTAAGTCTCAACCACTTAACTAGGGGAAGTATTTGGGTTAATATTTATCTTAAAACTCATTCTAAGGAGTACACTAGGAACTCTAAAGTAATTGATTTGAATATATCATCAATGAAAAAGGTCAACGACCATAAACCCTGTTAGTAGTATTTTTATCATGAAAGATTATACAAAGAGTTGTTGTTTAGAGGTAAAACCATAGCTAGTTTCTCAACAATTATTCTCTAATAAATATATTATTGGTAATTAAAGAGTGGTACTCACTTAGACAACCTTTATGGCTAGTAATATTTAAATAATCTAGTAGGAAGCTAAATTTTAGGGCCCAATTCATTGTTAATATTTCCATAGAAGTGTCATATAATCATTAGCAATGGCTTTAGTATAGTCTTTACATATTTTCCACATACTTCAATAGTTCCATAGCTTTAACAGAGTAGAAAGTTGCAAGTGAGTATAAAAAATAACATCTACAGTTGATAACATATTATCAAACCAACAAAAATATAATTTATAGATTAGTAGCTCATAGTTTGGTAGCAATGTCAAAATGTGATGTGGATGAACAAACAAATAGTCAGATTTGGCAATGACAAGATTGATTTCATTTCAAAATGGGATATAAATGGCCAAGAGTACACCGCTAATGGATAAGAAACAAACCTGCTATAGGATAACACTTGGAGGTCTAAATTGCTTTGATTGACCACACAAATTACATCATAGAAAAATACCCACATGTGATATTATGTGCTTAATAAAAAAGAGAACACTAATAACATTAGATATTACATTTATATTGATTAAAAGGTGGTCACATGCAAAATATAAGATATTATATTTTAATTCCTATTATTCCTCTCCACCATAGAATCATTGGACTTCAATGCATACAAAGGGAAGGAAAAATGTGAACAATTTGGTAGTGCAAACATACTAAAAGCAAAAGCAAAAGGAGCAAAATGTAAAACAATAGCAACAACTAGTATTGGAAGAGGAACTAGAATCATAGTAGGAGCAAGAACTAGAAAAACCATACCAACAACATAAATTTGAATAAATTGAGTAGGAGCAAGAACCGAAATAGCCAAAGTAGGAGCAGGAGTAGGAACTAGAGCAAAAACTTGAGAAATAATAACAACAAGATCAGGAGCAAGAGCAACAACATGAGCAACAATAACAAGAGTAGGAGCAACAATATGATCAATTGCAACAACCAGAGCAACAACAATAATAGGAGCAATAACAACAATAAGAGTAGTAGTAGGAATAGGAACAGATGCTCTATGAGTATCTACATAAAAAGGTGCAACACACTAATTGGACATAAGAGCTTTTGTGTGGGAATCATAAGACCACGGTCTACTAAAAACTAATGCAATCTTGTATGTATGATACATATTAGTATGAGCCAAATGTGCAGTATGTTAAGTACTACAAATGAGAAATTTTTTATGCTCATGTTTAAGGGTGTAAGTATTATGATATACATCATACTGAGACTTTTTATCATATTGATAAGGTTTACCTAGCAATATACGATAACAATCCATAGGAGTGACATCATAGGTAACAATGTTCACATACTTAGGACCAAAAGAAAAAGATAAGGTGTGTGTATTATCATGCAAGTAGTATCATTGTCCTTCTATCCAAGCGAGTATGGATGAGGATGGCGAGTATGGATGAGGATGAGGATATATAGGTAGTTGTAACTTATTGACAATGGACTTCACCATCCAATTTTTTTGTGAGCCATTATCGATGATACAATCTACAAAGAAATTATGTGTAAGATGAACATGAGTGACAAACAAATTATCATGACTTCTCACAAAATATTGATAGCTAAGTAAGGTGATATTATTGAGTTGACCTTCTAACTCAAGATAGATATTATATTTTCCACAAGTCTTGATAGGATTTTACAGATTTCCCTCTTCAGGAGATTGTATAAGCAATTGTTTTTTTTTCTTCTCTAGACAAGCATATTTCATGTCCCCTATTTTTACAATAAAAATAAAATATATCAGAAGCTAAATAAGGAGAATAATAAGGATAAATATTTCTAAATATGTTGTTGATGTGGAGAACGTAGAGATTTGGAAGTGCCTATTGAAAAAGAAGACAAAGGAGCTACTAAAAAATATGACTGATGAGCACTAGTGAAAATGAAGATTAAGGTGCATGAGACTGAGTAGAAAGTTTCTCCTCTACAAGTTGAGCTTGATTAAAAGTTGCATCAAGTGTGTCAAGTGGAGTATATTTCAACTCTCAAAACAAGTGTGTCTAAAGGCCACTCTTAAACTTAGCAATAAGAGTAGGTATAGGATCTTGTGCATAAAGAAAAATGTGCAAATGGAAAGACATATGGCTTCCTTATCTCAAGTGAAGCCATTGGATGAGAAAATCATCATCATAATTAGATGGATAAAATGTAGCCTTCAAGGCTATGACCAACTGATCCCAAGTGGTGATGGGATTTTGTGTATTTTATCACTCAATAATCAGGATTTTAGCAACACCTAAAAGTTTTAACTTAGCAAAGGGGATCTTATTATTATCAAGGATTTGGCTGTAAGCAAACCAAGTTTCCATGTCTAGAATCTAGCTGTTAAAAAATTCAATATTTCTAGACCCATCATAGATCCTAACCTCACATTTTATATGGGAATAAGTATCAAGAGTGTTTACCCTAGGTTATGGAGGTTGGACCTACATGTTATTAGCTTTATCAACCAAATTATTAATTATATTAGTTAAGGCCATCATTTGTTTTATTTATCGATGCACCATAGATTTTCTAGTGAATTCTAGGGAGGGTGGTTGACCAGATTTACAAGTATATCACTTCTTTTATTTAGGAGTGTCAAGTACTATTGAAAATGCACTCATTTTTACAAGAAAAAAATTATGATACAATTTGGTATACCAAACAATTACAAAACTAAAAAACAAATCTTCCAATATATTAGGCTCGAAAAGTGATTTCCAACAAGTATAAATAATCAAAAGGTAACACACGACTATACTACCGATCTTCATGGAAATAGAAAAACTTGTATCCCTATTTATTTTACTGAAAATCTCTAATTTTAGCAAAGCAATACTGGGACATGTAAAATCAACCCCCATAAACTAGTGTATCATTTGAATAAAAACAAGAATTTATGTTCTACGTCAAACTCGTATAAATTTTTAAACATCTACATTATACTGCAATCATTGAAAGTGATTCAGTGGGATGATATCTTGAATCTATGAAATGGCACACACTCTTGTCTAAAATAATCTAGATAAAATCTTCTTTAGCTGCTTTATGACCTAAAATAGGGTCTATAAAAATTGCTTCAAACACAAGCAAAACCAGACAACAAACAACTTTGCCACAAACTACTTCTTGTGACATCCAAGTAAACTGGGCAAATGATCATTTCTTAAATAGTGATAAAATTGGTTCCTCCAAACAAATAAAATGCTTCACATCCTTATGTGACAAAACCTTAACTATGCAACGTGAACACACTAACAATATCACAATAATTTATTAATCTCCTTACAAATGTAGCTTTATGTGCTTGAATATGAATATGACGCACATCAAGTGCTATTGTTGGTATTTCTTGGTATCCAAAAAACCCAACAAGTCATTGTTCTCCTTTTGAATGCAATCAAACATGAAATCTCTAGCAGGCTATATCTTCTTTGCATATCCATATCAAATAGTATAATTGTTGAAAATTAGAAATCTTACACCATATGTGAATGCCAACTAGCAATGTTGTTATGTATACATCTTCAATGGGCTAATTCCTCCTTCAAATCTAGCAAATACCTCGTATAGTCACAAGTTGACGTTGAGCTAGTATGTAATATTTGTAACACGTAGCCTAACCAAATATGAATAAGTTTAATATTATCGTATGTTGCTATCCTTTGATGCTCTACTTGGCCAATCATCATAATGACACAAAACTCCCCCAATTAAACTCCAAAATGCACTCAAAATGAGTGCAACACAAAACAAACAAGTAATTCGTTGTTCAAAAATAATGCTACAAGGCAAAGAATATTAAACATCAACTTCTAAAAAAAACTAGGCCTGAGCACAATGACTATACAACTCAATAAAATGGTGTTATATCAAAATATAATGTTTTTTAGAAATAATTTTGAACTCTCTCAAACTGAATATTTTATTCATGAACATTTATTAAATCTAGGAACATGTCTTCAGATGTATACAAGCAGACACAAACAAGCCAACTTCACAAAATTAAATAGTTACAGACCAAATGGATTATACATATGATGAAACTCATGCACCAATATCATGATCAATTGGAGAAAGGTTTATGTTTTTCCTTCTAAATTAGTTTGACCTAGGGGAAGAGGATACTCATCTTTAACCAACTTCACTACTCTAAGATCAAACTGATGTAGATGGATATACATACAGACAAATTTAGCAATGACAAGCTGATTGATTTTATTTCAAAATAAGCTATATATGGCTAATATTACACCACTAATGGATAACAAAAAAGGCTGCTATACGAGAACAACTAGAGGTTTAAATTTAGCAATTACAAGCTGATTGATTTGATTTTATTGAATTAAAATTTGAATTTTGAATTCGAATTCTTAGCGTCGACATGGGAGAAAAATCAACCAAATGTGTATAAAAGAGGGACTACCCCACCTTAGCCAAACTTACCTTATGCCTTCGAATTAAATTGATTAATGAGAGCTTATGTGAATCGTGCTGCATCAAAGAGGATTACTTTGTGGTTTTTGTGTGAATTCAATGGCGCACGAAGGTTTAATAGGAAGTAAGCCTTCATCCCTTCACGTGGGCCTATAGCCCATGCGATGGGCTCCAAAGCGCTAAGACACTTGGGTCTTGGGGAGACAGCAGTTAGAATCACACGAAAACTCTTTTGGGGAGAAAAACAAAGGTATGCATTAGTTGAGCACCAAATTTTTTGAATGAGTTAGTTGAGGTATTAAAAATTATTTTTTGCATATTTTATTTGGTTTGTAAGGTTGTAAGGGGAGTTATAAGGTTGATGCAAAATAATATTTTGGGTGTTATTTTCTTTAGTGTTTGAAAATGGTAGTAAGGTGTTTTAGAAATATTGTTTGAGGTTTTTTGGTGTTGGATATTATTTTAAGTTAGAGATTATAAGGTGTATCAAAATGATTATTTTTCATGTATGATTTGATGGATGTTATTTTCAAAAGGAAGCGATAAGTCATAATTGAGCTTTGATTATTTTTGTATCTAAGGAGTATTTTGAGAAAGTGTTGAAGTGATATTTTGTCATTTAACTATTGAAATTGTAAAGAAGAAAAATGTGATTGAGACAGGTTTTCCAAGGGCACTTTTACATCAAACAAAAGGTATGGGCACATCTTCCTAATGAGTGATTTTTGAATGTTGTGAATGCAAATTTGGAGTGAAAATGATTATTCGGTAAGCATTGTTGAGTGTTTTTTGAATTAATGCTTCAAGGTTTTCTAGAATAAAGATTTTTTGATAAAACCTTGTTTTATAAGCATTGTTTTTTAAGTGATTTATTGAGTGAACTTGAACTAGGGTTTGAAAAGATTATGAGTATCGTTGTTATGTGAGATTAGAATTTTTGTTGAAGCACTTACTTGAGTAAGGAACTTGAAATAGGGTTTGCAAATATAATGAGTATCATTGATATGTGATATTAATTGATAAGCATTATTGGAAACATTTGAGTGAGTTTTCATATGCTTGGACTAGGGTTTGTAAGAAAATGTTAATTCATTGAGTGATTGGTTGAGTAGAGTTAGTTGAGCCTAGTCAAGTGGATGTGTTGAAGTGATAGTTCAAGTTCTATGAAATAAATTATTCTATATTCTGAATTGATTTGAGAAAGAGGTTGAGTGTTGGTGAGTGTGAAACATATTGAGTCTCTAACAATTCTCTATATGTTTTTATGGTAAAAAGAGTGATTGAAAGTAATTGAGCATTATGGTGAATGTGAAGCATATTGAGTCTCTAATAATTCTCTATATGTTTCAGTTGTAAAAAGAGTGATTGAAAGTGATTGAGCATTGTGATGAATGTGAAGCATATTGAGTCTCTAAAAATTCTCTTTATGTTTCTATGGGATTGGACAAGTTCTAGTGTGGACTTATTGAGTAGATTTGAGGTAGTTCTTAGAGAAGACTTGTGGATAGATTTGTGTGAGATTTTGAGGAAGCTTATAATACAGTTTGAGAAAAGATATTGAGAGCAAATTTGGACAAGTTCTAGTGAGGACTTCTTGAGCAGATTTGGACAAGTTCTAGAGTGAAATTATGGACATATCAATGTGAGATTTTGTGGAATATTACAAGGCAGATTTGAGACAAGTCTTTGAGAAGACTTATGAGAAAAATTAATTGATTGATTTGTTCAAACCTTAAGTTAAGGTTTAGGGCAGATCTAGCAGTGTTGATTTGTTATTGGATCAAGCTTTGTGTTAAGGCTTGAGGGTAGATATTGAGGACATATTTGTGTTAGACCGAAGGACTATGTCTAGTGTAGATCAGAGGATAGAGATTGAGGATAGATGTGTGCTAGATCGAAGGACAATGTTTAGTACATATTTGAGGATAGATTTTGGTGTAGATTTAAGGATAGGTTTGTGCCAGACCAGAGATAAAGATTGAACAAATTTGTGCTAGATCAAAGGACTGTGTTTAGTGTAGATTTGAGATAGAGCTTTGAAGATGATGGAGTATATAAGATGATAGTCTCCAGTGGATAAAGATCCATTAGGCAGGGTAGTGAGGACATTTGTCTTCAATGGATAGAGATCCATTAGCTTGATTAGGGGATTGGTGTATCCTTTGGACAAAGGTCCATAAACATTGTAATAGGGAAAGGATTCCCAAGAGATTGATTGGGAAAATTTTAGTGAAATATTTTCTCTGTGGAGTAGCCCACATTGGGTGAACCACGTTAAATTGGTGTCTCTACTGTGTATGGTGATTTATGCATTGCTTTGATTACTGTTGTTGATATTACTATCTATACATTGTATAATATTAATTGGGAAAGAAAATTGAAAAGTGGTCTTATACTGTTCACCCCCCTCTCGGTATAATATTGTGTTCTTCAATTGGTATCAGAGAGGGTTCCTTCGAAAGAGTTTAACATCTTGAAGGAAAAGCTTTCAAGAACATAATGGATTCTAAAAATGTGTCCTCAGATAATTCAACACCAATATTTTGTGGAAGTTATTATATATTTTGGAGTATGAATATGAATATTCACCTGATGGCACTTGGCAATGAAATTTGGGAAACAGTTGAAAATGGATACATACCACCAGTTGATCCACCTACAGAAAAGGAAGGTAAGCTTCTACAACATTACAATTCAAAAGCAATGAATGCAATTTTGAGATGTTTTCATAGAACAAAATCCATAAAAGTTATGCATTGTAAAGATGCAAAAGGAATTTGAGATAAGTTGCAAAGCATATATGAAGGAGATAAAAGTGTCAAAAATGCAAAGATACAAAATATCAAAGGACAATTTGAATAATTAAGAATTAAGTATGAGGAAAACATTAGTACTTATCTACTTTGAGTAGATGATGTTGTTAATGCCATGCAAGGACTTGGACTTAATTTTTAAGAATCAGATGTTTGTGAGAGTCTTAAGATCTCTTCCAAAAATATTTAGTGAAAATATTTCTACTATAGAAGAATCAAAAGATGGTGATTATTTTACAAGAGATATGTTACTTGGTATTCTTACATATTTTGAGTTAAGAACAAAAGAGGAACCTAATATCTAAAAGGAAGCAACATTCAAATCTACTAAGATGACAAAGGAAAAAGTCATATTCAAGCGATGAGTCATTCAGTGATGAAGAAGCTAATTATGGCAGAAGGAATAAGGATTCAAGAAGATTTAAAGATGCAAAATTTATTAGATGTTTCAATTATGGAAATTATGGTCACTATGCAACTAATTGTTAAGAAGCTAAAAATAACAATGATGAAGAAAAACAAGATCACAGGAACATGGAATCAGAAAGATACAGGTACCAAAATAAAGGTAAGGATGGACAAGGAAAACAAGGAAATAAGTTATTTCAAAGATATAAGAGGAGTTACTATGCAGACAAGGCAAGTAAGTACTCAAGTAATAGTGATGCTAGTTCTTCAAGTAATGATAAAGATGAAGTTCTATTTCTTATTGAGGAAAAAGATGAAGTTAAGAAAAGGTCACCAATAATTCTCAAGTGTTTTAGATGTGGTAATTTTGGACATCTTGAAGATAGTTTTACAAGGAGTGGTTTGAGTTTCAATGATGATGAATATGAGGATGCATTTAAAGGACTATAAGAGAATATTATAATGGCACTAGAATAAGATGAAGGTGATCATATAGAAGATAAGTCAAAAAATAATGAAGATGCTATCAAAGACAAACAAATAGAGGAAGAATAAAAAAAAGGAGGAGTTAATATTGAGGGAGAGCTTATTTATGCTCTTAAAACCTTAAAGAAGGTAAGAAATCAAAACTCCCAACTTGAGATTCAGTTTCAAGAATGTGATGAAGAGAGAGGAAAGCTTATAGAGGATCTAAATAAGTCAATGGCTAAGACAAAGAAGTTCAAGGATAATCTAGAAGCAAAGGTCTTAGAATGTGGAAGGTTAGAACAAGAAGTAGCTCTACTTAGGGAAGAATTAGAAAAGTCCAAGGATAAGCTACACAAGTTTAGAAATATCTCAAAGATTGTAATAATATGATCAAGATACAAATAAGGTCAACAAATAAAATAGGTCTTGATTTTGAATGGGCTCAAAATAAATAAGAATAAGAGTTAACCTCAAGTTCTAAAGAAGAAGAAACTTTAGAATAAGATAGTGTAAGAGAAAGTGAGACTTTTGAGGATAAATTGGACAACATAAATTTCAACAAGGAAAGGAACAATGCACAAAGAAGAAATAGATGAAACAGAAACCAGCACAGGGTAAAAGAGACTAAGAGACCAATGAGGTCAAGACAAGGAAATTTCAATGGATGATGTTTCTCATGTCACATATTTGGGCACATGGCTTCATAGTGCAAGACACATGAAAGATAGGAGTATGGGAACTTCAAAAATAGGCAAATTTTCCATGGGTATTGCTACTCATGTAATCAGTTTGGTCACAAGATAATGAATTGCAAGGTACATGATAGGAACAGAGATGGATTCACTAGGAGAAATCCCAAGACATTTACACCTCCAAGTAATAATAACATTAAGTGTTATAAGTGCAATAATGATGGACATACAACAAAGTTGTGTAGAGCAAACATTCCAAAATCAAGCATGAATAGGAACAAGAATAGGAATATGCATATGAACAGGAATAAGAACAAGAACAAGAATATGGGCACAAACAAGAACAAGAACAAGAACAAGAATATGGATAGGAACAGGAACATAGACATGAACAAGAACAATCAAAGAAATTAGAAGGATCAAATGAGAATGAAAGAGAACAAAGGTAAATACCAATGCTTGCTGGGAGTAGAAATACTCCCACCCTATAATTAACCACCTCAAGAGGAGGTGGGAGAGGGGCTAAGCTAAGAAACTCATTCTTAGTCCTGAGCCCCAAAGATGAACCTTTGCCATTGATGTCAAAGGGGGAGAGATTTGATTAAGGGGGAGATATTTGGTTTAAGAAGAGAGCATTGAGTCAGGGGAGCAATTTCCCAAGGGGATAAAAACAAGAAAAATGTCAAGTTTTGGTAAAAATAATTTGGGTTATCATCAATGACAAAGGGGGAGATTGTTGGAAATTTTGAGTAGATGAGTTGTCATTAATGTCAAGAGTGAGTGGTCATTGATGTCAAGCCTTTAGCACCAGTCAGTGGCATTTTTAGTGGGCAGAATCAATTTTAGGTTCTCCAATAAGTGAAAAACGATAGTCCATTTTCAATTAATCAAAGCCTAGTTCAAGGCAGTCATATGTGGTCCAAAGTGCAAAGATGAAGCCCAAATGAATAATATTATAATAATTCATTATAATATTATACAAAGAAATTTAAATTAATTATAGATTAATTAATATAATTTTTATTATAAATTAATTTATTAATTAATTTACTTAACTTACAAGTTATTTAAATTAATTATTATTTAATTTTAATATTAATTATAAGTTAATTTATATTAATTTTAAATAACCCTAAGGTGGGTTATTGAATTAAAATTCAAATTTCGAATTTGAATTCTTAGCATCGATGTGGGAGCAAAATCAACCAAACATGTATAAAAGAGGGACTACCCCACCTTAGCCAAACTTACCTTTTGCCTTTGAATTAAATTGATTAATGTGAGCTTATGTGAATCGTGCTACATCCAAGAGGATTGCTTTGTGGTTTTCATGTGAATTCAATAGCGCATGAAGGGTTAATAGGAAGGAAGCCTTCCTCCCTTCATGTGGGTGCCTATAGCCCATGTGGTGGGCTCCAAAGTGCTAAGGCGCTTGGTGCTTGGGGAGACGGTGGTTCGAATCACACCGAAACCCTTTTGGAGAGAAAAAAAAAGGTATGCATTAATTGAGCGCAAAATTTTTTGGAGTTAGTTGAGGTATTAAAAATTAATTTTTGCATATTTTATTTTGTTTGTAAGGGTGTAAGGGGAGTTATAAGGTTGATGCAAAATAAAATTCTAGGTGTTATTTGCTTTAGTGTTTGAAAAGGGTAGTAAGGTGTTTTAGGAAGATTGTTTGAGGTTTTGTGGTGTTGGATATTATTTTAAGTTGGAGATTATAAGGTGTATCAGAATAATTATTTTTCATGTATGATTTGATGGATGTTATTTTCAAAAGGGATCAATAAGGCATAATTGAGCTTTGATTATTTTTGTGTCTACGGAGTATTTTGAGAAAGTGTTGAAGTGATATTTTTCATTTAACCATTGAAATTGGAAAGAAGAAAATTGTGATTGAGACAGGTTTTCCAAGGGCACTTTTACATAAAAAAAAAGTTATGGGCACATCTTCCTAGTGAGTGATTGTTGCATATTGTGAATGCAAAGTTGGACTGAAAAGGATTGTTTGGTAAGCATTGTTGAGTGTGTTTTGAATTAATGCTTCAAGGTTTTCTAGAATAAAGAGTTTTTGATAAAACCTTGTTTTATAAGCATTGTTTTTGAAGTGATTAATTGAGTGAACTTGAACTAGGGTTTGCAAATATCATGAGTATCATTGTTATGTGAGATTAGATTTTTTTTTTAAGCACTTAGTTGAGTGAGGAACTTGAACTAGGGTTTGCAAATATCATAAGTATCATTGTTATGTGAAATTAATTTATAAGCATTATTGGAAATATTTGAGTGAGTGTTCATATGCTTGGACTAGTGTTTGTAAGCAAAGGTTAATTCATTGAGTGATTGGTTGAGTAGAGTTGGTTGAGTCTAGTCAAGTGGATGTGTTGAAGTGATAGTTCAAGTTCTATGAAATAAATTATTCTATATTCTGAATTGATTTGAGAAACAGGTTGAGTGTTGGTGAGTGTGAAACATATTGAGTCTCTAACAATTCTCTATATGTTTCTATGGTAAAAAGAGCGATTGAAAGTAATTGAGCATTATGGTGAATGTGAAGCATATTGAGTCTCTAAAAATTATCTATATGTTTCAGTGGTAAAAAGAGTGATTGAAAGTGATTGAGCATTGTGATGAATGTGAAGTATATTGAGTCTCTAACAATTTTTTTTATGTTTCTATGAGATTGGACAAGTTCTAGTGTGGACTTATTGTGTATATTTGAGGCAAGGCTTATAGAAGACTTGTGGATAGATTTGTGTGAGCTTTTGAGGAAGCTTACAATACAGTTTGAGAAAAGAGATTGAGAGCAGAGTTGGACAAGTTCTAGTGAGGACTTGTTGAGCAGATTTGGACAAGTTCTAGAGAGAACTTATGGATAGATTAGTGTGAGCTTTTGTGAAATCTTACAATGTATATTTGAGATAAGTCTTTGAGAAGACTTGTAAGTAGAATTGATTGATTGATTTGTTCAAACCTTGAGTTAAGGTTTGGGGCAGATCTAGCAATGTTGATTTATGATTGGATCAAGCTTTGTGTTAAGGCTTGAGGATAGATATTGAGGATAAATTTGTGCTAGATCGAAGAACTGTGTTTAGTATAGATCATAGGAAAGAGATTGAGGACATATTTGTGCTAGATCAAATGAATATTTAGTGTATATTAGAGGACAGATATTGAGAACATATTTGTACTAGACCGAAGGACTATGTTTAGTACAAATTTGAGGATATATTTTGGTGTAGATTTGAGGACATGTTTGTGCCATACCAGAGATGGAGATTGAGTAGATTTGGGCTAGATCGAAGGACTGTGTTTAGTGCAGATTTGATACAAAGCTTTGAAGGTGAAAAATTATAGAAGACGACAGTCTCTAGTGGATAGAGATTCATTATCAACTGCAGTTAGGACAAGTGTATTTAGTGAATAGAGATCCATTAGCCAAAGTAATGGGGGTAAAAGTTCTTGTAGAAGATCACCAGTTAGAGTTAAGGAGAAAATATTTTTCATGTGTATAGAGATCCATAAACTTGATTAGGGTATTTGTGTCTCCTTTGGACAGAGGTCCATAAACATTGTAATAGGGAAAGGATTCCCAAGAGATTGATTGAGAAAATTTTAGTGAAATATTTTATCCGTGGAGTAGCCCACATTGGGTGAACCATGTTAAATTAGTGTCTCTATTGTGTATGGTGATTTGTGCATTACTTTGATTACTGTTGTTGATATTGCTATCTATACATTGCATAATATTGATTGGGAAAGAAAAGTAAAAAGTGGTATTATATTGTTCACCCCCCTCTTAGTATAAGCTTATGTTCTTCAATTATTTTTTCTTAAAATGTAAATTGATGTGAAGCAAATCATTGTGTCACATTTTTTAAGAAGATTGAGAAATATAAAATGATTTAAACCTAAAATTTTGAGAAGGATGACTTGCGCTAGGCATAGAATTCCTATTTTGAAATTTGGAAAAATAATTACTAAGAATTATACCATCATCGTGAAGTCAAAATGCAATGCATGATAAATGATTCTGTAAATGCAAGTTCTTTTAGAATAAGTAATTTTGAAGATTTTGAAATATATATATGTAATGAATTAATATAAATATTGATAAAATAATGTTGTCTAAAAATTTTCAGATAATTTTTTTTTAATTATTTCTAAGAAAAAGTCAAATTTATGAAGAACTAGTGTGTGATATGAGAGTTCATTATCTATCTTGATTTTTCATAATGATACAAAATCTCTCAAGGATCAAATGTGTGTGCTTGTGAAATTAATTTATATATTTTGAGCGAGGTAAATGATACAAGCAAACTTTTATGAACCAATGTGTGTTCAAGTGAAATGTTCCTTAACCATGATTTTGTGCATGCAATTGTACTGAACTACTATGTAAGTCAAGTTACCAAAATCTACCTAATCCACAAATGGACATTGGTCTATACAAAAGAAGGTCGCTAATGTGACAGACATGTCACCACACGAAAGGCTTACCCAAGGCCATGCAATTTGGGCATAATCCGCGTGTTATGGGGCTCACATCATGGCTTTCAAATAACTAAGAATTTCCAAGGATTCAAGCTCATTACCCCCTTATTTTATTTTGATTTATTGAAGTAGGAATTTTTATTCTTTTTTGAACAAGGGAATTTTATTGCTTTTTGTAGTAAAACTACTTTTTTATTTCTTTTCTCTTTTCTTTTCTTTTTTGCTTTTCTTTTGTTTTTTGCGTTTTTGGGATACTTTCTCAGATTAGACAAGGAGCAAGGGATTTTATTTGGGTAGGGAGGAGATTGTCTTTTTGCCAATTCTCAGTATTCTAGACCACGCACATAATAGGATAGCAAGGAAAAATTTTCGCTTAAGGAACAAAGATTACTATGTAGTGTCATTTTTTGAATTTACAACAAATCATTTTAAAATATAAAAATGTGTTCTTGGTTCAAAAAGTAGCAAGATCAGTTTCCAAAACTCAAAATTTTATTTAGTGAAGTAATAGTGCTTTTTGATACAATAGAGATTTATAATCAAAGTGTCAAAATTAGAATTTGGTCAAGATGTGAATTAAGTGATTGGTTCAAGATAAATTTTGAGTTTATCTAAAATAAAATAATATAACTTAAATTTTTGAAAGATAACACACTGATGCAAAAATGAGAACTTAACAATTTAAAATATTTTTGGAAAATTTTCATGTTTTTTTATTTTTTTGGTTGTTTTGATAATATGACAGTTGTAAACTTAGTGATGAAGAAGTTATTTATAATTATATACAAAATGGAACCTTTTCTTTATGCATAATATATTTTGAGATGTATGATATTCATTGGTTCCTTGAGATCTTGTCCATCCAAGGTAGCCAGGCGATATGCAATTGATCCAAATTTAATAGTGATGAAAAACGGTCCAAGCCAATTAGGTTGAAATTTACCTTTTACATATTTTCTAGCATAAGTAATTTTTTTATTTTTTTTATTTTCTTTAAAAACTAAATCACCCACTTCAAAATATCGACTATGAACTTTATTTGCATATGATATTTTGAGTTTATCTTGGTAAGAGTGAAGATGCTCTAGAGCATGAATACACTTCTCATATAGAAGCTCCAACTGACTTAGTCTTCCAGCACAATATTCATCTCCTACTTCAGCATTTTGAAGTAGGAGAGTTAGAGAAGGAACTTCTAACTCAAATGGAAAAATTGCTTCAGCACCATAGACCAAGACAAAAGGTGAAGCACCCATGGGAGTATGAATACTAGTTCGATAGGCCCACAAGATAGGGCATAATTGCATATGCCAATCATGACCTAATTTATTTACCAATATTTTTAAAATCTTAATTAAGGTTTTATTAGAAGCTTCAGCCTAGCCATTTCCCTGTGGATAGTAAGGAGTAGACCATCGATGTTGAATTTTATATTTTTGACATAATTTCTTAAAATCTTTGTTCTTAAAACATGTTCCATTATTAGAGATGAGAATTTATCGAATTCTAAATCTACAAATGATTTTATTAAAGATGAATTTGGACACTTGAACTCCTATGCAAGAAGCTAATGGCATAGCTTCTACCCATTTTGTAAAATACTCTATTGTTGTTATGATAAATTTATGACCATCAGAATAAATAGGATTAATTTTACCAATGATGTCTAAACCCCATTTGAAAAAGGGCCATGGAGATGATATAGCTTGAAGTTCCTCAATAGAAGCGTGAATAAGGTCTACATGTCTTTGATACTTATCATAATGATGCACATAATCATTAGCATATTTTTCCATGGAAGGTCAAAAATATCCCATTTGTAGTAGCTTTTTAGCAATGGCACTTCCACTAAAATATCCTCCATAAGATCCATCATGGGCTTCACTTAATGCTTTCTTAGACTCTTCTAAATTTAAGTATCTCAAAAGTATACCCTCAAAATACCTTTTATATAGGGTATTGCCAATAATTATGAAGTGAACAGCTCGCTTACATAATAACCTATGTTGGTTTATATCTAATCCTTCTAGGAAGGTTTCTTTTTGGAAAAAAATAAAGATGTCTATCTACCAAGGTTCTAGAGTTATCTCATTAATTAAAAACACATCCAATGGTTCTAGACAAGACTTATATGAAGTTTTTTCTTAGATTTGGCGAATAAAAATTGTGGTATATTCATCATTCAAATCCAAAGGTAACAAAGAGGTAGTAGTAGCCATGGCATCGGTAGCACAATTGCTAGTGTGAGGGATGGCTTCTAAAGTTACTTTCTCAAACAATGAAATAATATTTAAGACATACTCTTTATAAGGATATATATTCTCATCTTGTGTGTGATAAACTTCATTAATTTGATTTATCACAAGCTGATAATCTCCATAGAATAATAAAATTTTAATTTTTAAAGCTAAAGCAGTCGTAACCCAAGGATTAGAGCCTCATATTCTGTAGTATTATTAGTACAAACAAATAGAAGTTTAAAAGACAAATTAATAAGGTGCTTTTGTGGAGATATTAATATAATACTCGTACTTGCATCACTCATGCATTTAGCTCCATAAAAATACAAAGACCAAGATTCAAAAATATCCTCTTCTAAGTTAAGACACTCATCAGGAAATTTTATGGTTATAGGATGAGTAGATTCAAGAGGCACAACAGCAAGTTGATCGGCTATAACTTGGCCTTTAATATATTTTTGGCCAATAAATGTGAGTTCAAACTCACTTAGAGAAATAACTCACTTTGTTGTGCATCCTGACAAGTAAGGTCTACTCATCAAATACCTTAATGGATTAGACTTAGCAATAACAAATGTTTTTTTACTCAACATGTAGTGGCATAATTTTTGTGTAGAAAACACAACTGCCAGACAAAGTTTTTATAATGGTGTATAATGGGTTTCATAACTTATTAATGTTCTACTTATATAATATGTGTCTCGTTATTTCTTATCATCATCAATTTGAGCCAAAATTTCTCCAAGTGCAAGTTTAGAAGCAGAAATGTACAAAATAAAAGGACAATATGGTCTAGGATAAACAAGCATTGGAGGATTAAGAAGATATTGTTTAATATTTTCAAATGCTTCTTTACATTCATCATCCCATTGAAATAGAATTTTTTTTTTAATTAACTTAAGAAAATGTCGGGTTTTATCTGCCAACTTGTCAATGAAGTGATGGATAAGCTGTAATTTACCTTGTAAACTCATTAATTTTGATATGTTTTTAGGTGGTGGCATATCAAGGATAGCCTTAGTTTTAAGGGGATATATTTCTATACCATGCATAGAAACAATAACCCCTAACAATTTTCCATATTTAACTTTGAATACACATTTTTTTGGATTTAAGCGAATATTATATTCTAAAAATCTATCAAACACTATTCTTAAATCATTAATATTTTCTTCTTCCTTAGTTTAATGCACTATAATATCATCTATATAATCATGTAGAATATCATACATCATATCATGAAATATATACATCATAGCTCATTGGTAGGTTGCACCTACATTCTTTAGACCAAAGGGCATTACTTTCCAATAGAATTTTCCCCAAGGTGTGATGAAATTTGTTTTGGGTTGGTCTTCAGGAGCTATTCATATATGGTTGTATCCTTAAAAACTATCCATGAGGGATAACATCCCACTCCCGACTGTAAAATCTATGATTTTATCCATATTAGAGAGAGGAAAGTCATCCTTAGGACATGCAACATTAATGTATCTAAAATCAGTACAAACCCTAATTTTAGTGGCCTCTTTTTTGGTTACTGGAACAACATTTGATATCCAATTAGCATAGTCAATAGCTTGGATAAATTCTACATTCAAAAAATTTTCTAACTCATTTTTGACTATCACTGCTACTTTGGGATGCATTTTTCTAAGTTTTTACTTTACAGGTTTTGCATAAAGGTGCACTACTAAATGGTGCATGGCATATCTACATATATCTAAGAAAAAACATCTAAAGAACACAAGCTTATACCGAGAGGGGGGTGAATAGTATAAGAGCACTTTTTGCTTTTTATCTCAAACCAATATATGCAATGTAAAGATATCAATATCAACAGTAGTAATCAAAGCAATGTACACAACACCACACACAATAGAGATACAACAATTTACGTGGTTCACCCAAATATGGCTACTTCCACGAAGAAAATATTTCATTAAATTTTCTCAATCAATCTCTTGGGAATACTTCCCAATTACAATATTTATGGACCTTTGTCCAAAGGAGATGTTGATCCCCTACATTTGGTTTATGGATATCTATCCATAGGAGAACTCTTTCTCATCTACTCTGGATGGTGATCCTCTAGAAGACACTGCCTCCACTACACTTACTGGTAGATCTCTCTCCACTTGAAGACTCTTGTCCTCACTCAGAAGACCTATCCTCAATGTCCTGGCTGATGGATCTCTATCCACTGGAGACTATGTCCTCTCTGCTCTGTCACATCCAAATCTCTATCTCAATTTTGTACTAAACACAGTCCAGTCATCTAGCATAGTTCTTCTTAAATCTTGCACTAAACATAGTCTAGTCAGTATAGCACAACTCTACTCAATCTCTTGCACTAAACACAGTTCATTCGGTCTAGCACAATTCAGTCTAGCACAACTCTACTCAATCTCTTGTACTAAACATAGTTTATTCGGTCTAGCACAACTCTTGCTCAATCTCTTGCACTAAACACAGTTCATTCGGTCTAGCACAACTCTACTCAATAAGCTCACTCAAATCTATACTAAACATAGTCTAGTCGGTCTAGCACAAATTTATCTTCAATATCTGTTCTCAAGCCCTAAATCAAGGCTTGAATCAACTCTACTGGATCTGCCCCAAAACTTAACTCAAGGTTTGAAAAAATCAATCAAATATGATCTCAAGTCTTCTCAAAGACTTATCTCAAATCTATCTTGAAATCTTCCTCAAAAGCTCACACCAAATTGTCCACAAGTCCTCTCTAGAACTTGCTCAAATATGCTCAATATTTCCACATAGAACCTGTTCAAATATGCTCAATATGTCCACTCAACTTGATCAAATCTGCTTTATAGGTCAACTCAAAACCCGCTCCAATCTTCTCAATAGGTCCACTCACAACCTGCTCAAATCTGCTCAATAGGTCCACTCAGAACATGCTCAAATCTACTCAACAGGTTCACTCAAAACCTGTCCAAATCTGCTCAACAAGCTCACATAGAACTTGTCCAATATCATAGAAACATAAAGAGAATTGTTAGAGACTCAATATGTTCTATTCTCAAAACTCAATCTCTTTCTCAACTCAATCTCATAGAAGCATAAAGAGAATTGTTAGAGACTCAATATGTTCTATTCTCAAAAACTCAATCACTTTCTCAACTTAGAATATAGAATAGTTTATTTTATGGAACTTGAACAATCACTTCATACATCCACTTGACTAGGCTCAATCAACTCTACTCAACCAATCACTTTAAGAAACAACACTTGCTCACAAATCCAAGCATGTATCATCCAACTCAAAATATTTCCAACAATGCTCAACAACAAATCTCACATAACAATGATACTCATGATCTTTTCAAACCCTAGTTCAAGTTCTTTGCATAACAACTCACTTCAAAAACCATGCTTATCAAACAATGTTTTAATCACAACTCTCAATTTTAGAAAACCTTGAAGCATTAACTCAAACACTTCACTCAACCAATGATATCAACAACAATGCTAATAAAACAAGGTTTTAATCTCAACTCTCAAATCAGAAAACCTTGAAGCAATAACTCAACCACTTTTGAAAAGGAAACCCAAATCAAGTCCTTTTCACTCCAAACTTAATTTTCAATAAAACCAAACAACCAACTCAACCAAAGGAGAATTTACCCATATATTTTTGTTTGACAAGGAGCTGATCTCACAAATCTGCCACACTCACAAATTTCTCTTTTCCAATCTCAATAAGGGTTAGAAGACTTAAATAAAAATCATAATGCAAAATATAAATTTAAATACACCTTATTACTTCAACTTAATTTTAACATCCACCAAAGTCCTTTTATAATAAACCCTTATAAAAAATAATAGCCAACAAGTCCTAAAATAAATCTCAATTAAGCCTTTATTATAACTCCTTATACGTCCTAAAACATAACTCTCAAAACAACAATTTCTAAATTATAGAACTTAAATAATCATCAACACTTCACCTTAAAAAAATCAATCACCACAACCTTTATTTAATAAAGTTCATTAAAAATTAATGAACTTTAGAACAACTTTATCACTCCAACCTTAGGGCATAAATCATAAAATTTTAATTAAAAAATTGTACCTACCTCAAGGGGTTTCGATCCCACGACTTGCCCTCACCACGAGTGCCTTAGTCATGGCTAAGGTTGCCACATGAGCTACATGCTCATTCACAAAGGGGAAAGCACCATGTGCTTCCTCTTTGCACTTCTCCTTTCCCATGTTTAACAAAAATTTGCACCTTAGGCGCTTCCACAACACTACCACCAAAAACCACTTCACGAGAATCAAACGCATGACCTTCGTGCTCTCAATGCCTTCGCACTCTCCAAGATGCCACTAGGCCACACTACCCAATGCAAATTGGGGGGTGGTCTCTCCATGTTATCCTCTTCTTCCTTTTCCAAAATTTTAAACCACACGAGCTTGTTTTCGCATATGCCACACAAATTTCACTCGAGAAAGTATAATTAATGAATAACTTTGGGTATATATTTATATTGCCCTCCTCATTTGTCTAGGACATCGATGCTTTGATTTGAATGCATCACGTCGGTGCTCTAAGGCTTCAAAAGACTTAGTAAAACCCAACCTTTAGGTTTTTAATCTCTAAAAAATTTGCGCTCAAATATATTTTAATTTTCTAAAACCTAACCTTAGGGTTTTAATCAAATGAACTTTATCCTTTAAAATATAATTATATTATAATTAAAAATTATAATATTTAATTAGATTTTTACCACTTTGGTAAGTATTATAATAACAATTATAATATTTTTAACCTTCCAATGCTTTGGATGAATTGCTTCCATGGAAAAAACCTCTTTTTGACCCAATCTTTTTGGGTGTAAAATAAAATATTTTAACCCATTGTTTCCTGTTGAAATATTTGGTATTAATGATGATATCATCTAGTGACATCAATGACAACTTTGACTTAGGGACTCAAAATGTCCAACAACATTAGCATATTCTATGAGAAATGTAATAGATTGGTTTTGTCTTTCTTCACTTAATTCTGCTCCAATTTTAACCATGTGAGGGTTTTCTTCTATCCCAATGTTAACTTGTGAAACATTTTCTACCACAATGTTTAATTCTCTTTCAAAGTTAGGAGTGGGTGATACACCCATTTCTTGTAATTCTTTTAAGATTAACTTAGATAATTCTTCATGTGGGGTTTTTGTTTGAACATGGGTTATGCATGGTATAGATCCATCAAAGAAGAATTGATTCCTTGGAACTTTTTCAAGAGAAATATTATGAAATATATCTCCTTCCAAATATTCATCTAGTTCAGCAATCATGTCTAGGTATGCTATTGATAACATGTTACAAGAATATATCCTCCTACTTGTTTTAAAAAATTCTTGATGTGCCAAATATTCTTGATATGTTACAAGTTGGTCATCATCTTCAAATGGGAATGGTTAGGCTTTTGTAGGAATGTAACCAATACCACATTGAACAGGCCATTCCTCAACTTCTAAAGGTTCATGTATTTCATTTTTAAGATGTCCCAAATCTTTACCTCTATAACCCATGTTACACATTATTTGTTTTGATTTTACATATCCATTAGGAAATTAACATCCAGCAAAACCATTTTGATCAATTGTGACACTTATTTTAATATTAATTTTACCATGATCATATCCTGCATAGATAAAGGTATGACTCCCAACATGATCAATACTTCCCAATTTGCGTGGCGAGCCCATTGTATGGGGAGATGGCAGTAATTGAGATAACACAAGGGAATATCAGGTAGAAAATTATTATGTTCTTAAGTTGTGAGTATTGAAGATAAATCCGGTAATACTTAATCCAAAAGAGGATATTAAGTATAAGGACTATCTTCTTTCGTTGTAGGTTTAGATGGTGTGTATTTTTCTATTGAAGGAGGACTAGGGTGTGTTGAAGACATAGTAGGGCAAAATGGGACTCCTATTTTTTTTGCCATAGCACACATATCAAATGGTCTAGGGTCACCATGGAAAGTGACCAATTGATTTTTAAACTTAAAATTAACACATTGATGTAATGTAGATGGTATCACTCTCATTACGTTGATCCAAGGTCAACCTAGAAGAATTTTGCATAACGCGGGGCAAGATACAAAAAACATGGTCGTATCTAAAATTCTTGGACCAACTTGCAATGGAATTGACAATACTCCACATGTTTCTTGATTTTCATCATTAAATGCTTTAATAATCATTTCAGTTATTTTTAAATCTTCACTTCTAAATCCAAACCTTTGAAAAAAATCATATGTGCATATGTTTAATGATGATCCATTATCAATTAAGACTCTTTTAACACCCACATCCTCAATTAATGTTGTAATGTATAGAAGATTATCTCTATACATACTTTGAGGAGGAATTTCCTTATCTTGAAAATCTATATAATTTGTTATATGAGAAATCACAACATTTACCATAGCATCAGGTTCTATATTTTGAGGTACCATAATTTTGCTTAAGGTACTCATTAATTCCTCTCTATGGATAGATGAAGTTCTTAGAATATCCAAAAGAGAAATTCTAGCTATGATATTTTCCAATTGTTCATTAATGTCATAAGGAGTTTTTTGTTGTAAATTTTATATATTATTCCCTTTTATAGGTGCTTTTAATACAAATGGAGGTGATTTCTTATTTTGATTTTGAGTTTGTGATTGAGGATTTTTATTTTGGGCTTGTTGTCTAGTGATGGTTCCAATAATACCCATAATATTGTTATTTTATAAATGACTAAAGTGAGGTCTAGAATTTTTTGCTTGTTAATTTGAAAGTATCTGTTGAGATGAGGGTCGAGTGGTCATTCTTCTAGGGAATGGTTCTTTTGGAACTAATAAATCTGTGATGGGAAGAATTTGATCTGACTCGTCTTCATAACTATTTAAATTATTTGAGGTGATGTCCATTTCACTCTTTGTTTTACTTTTCATGTTTTCTATGTCACTTCTTGTATCTTCTGAAGATGAAGATTGAAAATATTGCATTGGTCTAGTTGTGACCATAGATAGAGTAGGTACATAGGATGTTTGAAAATTGTGTTGTGGTAAAAAGTTACTAATGGTTCCCATGTACCGAGTTGTAGGAGAAACATTATGATGTTCTAATTGATTTACAACCTCTTTACCATGTTTGGGTAAAGGATGTTGAAAAATATCTAGGTTTTGATTTGCATTTTGAGTTGGTTGTTTTTGGGTATTATTTTGAGTATTATTGTTTGCGGGAAATTTGTGTACTTCCATATTACATTTATCAATAAAATTTTGTATCATTTGTTTCAACCGCTTACAAGAATTAGTTGAATGTTCATCCACTTGATGAAAATTACAATGTAGATCAGCCCTATATCCAGTTGTAGTGGTATCCGGTTGTCGTATTTCTAGCAATTAAATTTAACCTTGTTCTAATAGTTGAGGCAAAATCATGGTTAAGGGTTGATTTATTTTTGTGAATTATTTTGGAGGTTTATCAGGAATTTTTAACAAAAACTTCGTATTATTGATGTTTGTGGTGCTTCTACTATCAGTGACTCCATCACCTACTACTTGTTTATTCTTATATTGGTTTTTGGAAGTTTTATCCTCATCCTTTTTCTTAAAGTATCCTCTTATAATAAGGGCATCTTCTACCCTTATTTCTAAGTCTATAGCTTGATCAAAAGAGGTTACTGTAGCTGTAGCAAGTTTATAGGATAATTGTTCTTGTAAATTTCCAATGAATATTTCCAACATCTCTCAGTGAGGTAAATCAAAATGTAATTTTCCTAGAAGTTGTCTCCATTTGGCTAGGAATTTATAAAAGCTTTTATATTTTCCTTGTTTTAAGTTATATAAATCTTTAATAGTGACATGTCTTTCTATGTATGCACTGAATTGGTAAACAAACATTTCTGCTATCTCTCTAAAGTTCCTCAAAGAATTTGTTGGTAGTTGATAATACCATTCTAAGGCCATGCCTCCGAGACTTTTAGGGAATATTTTTAGTAACAACAAGTCATCATAAGAAATATCATGACATGCTATCCTAAACATGTGAATATGCTCAATAGGATATTCGAATCCTTTATATATTGGATAACTGACATAGGGAAATATTTTGGGTATGGTTGAGCAACCACAATAGGATCCAAGGGTTGACTACACATCTCTCTATAACTGTATGAGGGATGGTAGGGATCCATTTGATCTAGACATGAATCCAATTGTTTAACCATGGATTCAAGTCCCTGTGGTTATCCACCAAATTGATTTTGTTGTACCATGTTGTTGTATCTTTGATAATAAGATTGTGTCGTCACATAAGGATTTCTAGTTGAAATTCTATTGTGTAAAGTGTTTGTGGGAACAGTGTTATGGATCTTATATGGAATTGTATTTTTTTGAAATTTCTATTGATTATGATTGGAATTTTTAATTTTCTTAGCTCTTTGTGATATAGCTATTTGTTGATTAGGATCTTGAGAAGCAGAAGAATTTTGTTTTTGTTTGGAATTTGGTTGTGTTGCTGATTTTTGATTGTTCAAATCTATGGTTTTATGAGATGGACCAAATTAATTTTGGTTTGTGTTACTTATGTATGTCATTGGATTTACATTTAATTGGAGATCAGATTCTATAGCGGACTCCATTGAATAATCTCCCTATGGGAGTAAATACTCTGTCTTTATTACGTGATGAAGATCATCTATATGTTCTTTAAAAAAAAAAAAATTGTTGGACAATTTTAAAGCTGACATTGCCTTGAGGATCTACAAGAGGTTGGTTATAATATTCTTCTTCTTCTCCTCCATTATCATCTTCAACTTGTTCTGTGAGTTTATCATCTTCAATAATTACCCTATCATCAAGGTTTTCTTGATCTGGTTCATCAGACTCTATTTATTTTCCATTCCTTAAAATTATAGGCATTTTGTTTTACGATGTTTTTATCTTATATATATATATATATATATATATATATATATATATATATATATATATATATAGCTTAAATTCTTGGGGTATATATATATATATATATATATATATATATATATATATATATATGCAAATATGTAAATATATAATATATTTTATTTTTGGTTTTGTGTTTTTTTATTTTGATTTTGAAAGCAAAGCAAAAAATAGAAATTATAATATTCTAAATATTATACTTTAGTCTTCCTGAAAGAGCCTATAGATATCGTTGATAGGTTCAAGCTCTTCAAGTGACATATAATGTTCTTCCTCAAACTAAAAGTTTGCTTTCAATAATTTGACAAAATGGGCTATGGTGATATTATCAGTTTCATATTCTGGCATACAAAAGCATAGTTCATGACAATACTCACGATAATGGATTGCCCTAGGAGTTTTGTGAAATCTTCTCTTATTTTCCAAGACTATTTCTTGATCTTCTATGTGTGCTAGAAACTTGTGTACTGTTATGGCATTTTCAAGGTAATCTTCAAAAGTATAAAAAGTTGAAGAAACACTTGCTCTTTTATCCGTTAACCACCTCTCACATGCCCTTTGAATATCAAAGTAGTAAGAAGCATTATCAAGTTCCAAGATTCTAGCTATGTCAATTATTTTTATTTGGCTAAGCCTTGGTTCTTTGGCTTTTATAATGTCTAATATTTTCCAAAGTTCAATCCACTATTCTTGAGATGGGATACTAGAATTTTCAACTATTAGAGAGATTTCATGTGTAGATAGTAATGTTCTAACATTTATGCTTACGGTTCTTCCTATATTGAAATTTAACATCTATGGAATGAAAATATGCAAGTTTTGATATTTTTGTTTTTTTTTTGTGTTTTATATTTTTTATGTTTTATATGTTTATATGAATTAGAAAGATTCCTATGTTATTCACGTCGGGTTCACCAAAGAATGTAGATCTAAAATTCTTGCACTCCTTTCCTTAGGGCTAATGGATTTGTGCCTCAAAGGGGAATGGGATAATAGTAGGCCTACACCTCAGAGGAGCAGCACTTGAGGTCGTGCCTTCTTTGGTGATTTTTCTATGAATTGTTTAGGGTTCACCAGGAAAAATTTCTTGGTAGTTTCCATGCCTAGGATTGGGAGGTTGTTTGATATGTTCTTTTATTTACTCACAATCACCTAGTTTTGGCCAAATGCAACTATGCTATACTAAATGCACTTTAGATTTCAATGAATATAGCAAACAGTGATTTACAGAAGGTAAACTAATGCAATTACTTAATTATGAAAATATTTGATACTCTTACTCAATTCGGATGTCTAATGTAGATTTTGTTTACTTGTTGTAGGCAGGATTAGATGCTACAATGCAATATCAGATGTACAATCAGCGATCGTATCCATTGATTAACGATCGATAGATCTGATCATAGCAAAACCTATAATTTCATAATTACAGTGTAAAAATAGAAACTTGCAATATGTTGTAGGTCTTGTTAAGCAGAGGTTAAATCATATAAATACTTAATTAATGATGTTCTTAAAGAAAATAATATGGATATAGACTATGATACGTGAAATGATGCAATTGAATACAAATATTATGAACACCAAGAATGATACTAACAATTTATATGCTACATGCAGTGATATATGATAAGTATGATACTAAAATGCAGATTTGAGATCAAAGAATGAAAACCAAAACTTGGAATTTGCCCTCAAGCAGCTTGTGGATCAGATCATATGTAGTAGAGCAATATCGTATACTAACTGAGCGAGATCATAATTACGATCACATATTGTAACCACACACACATAGTGATCATACTTTTGAACCTACAAAAACACAGAAAAATAACAAAGACTAATGCAAAAATTAGGCAACTAGAATTCAAAATTTGATCAATGAGTCAAGATGAATTCAGGGGGAGGATGCCTGGTTAAATAGGCTAAGAAAATTAGAGAAGTTGGGCTAAAAACAAAATAGGTTACAACCTCTTCCAAGTTGGTACTGATCAGTAGATCCGATCCCATAACTGTCGCATAGTTAGATGGATGGAGATAAAAGTGTTGCAACTTCATTTTTCATTTTACTAATCTAAGTTTTTTCTATTTTTGGATGAGATCATACTTACGATCTCATACATAATATGGCTATCAGAGATCATACTTACGATCTCGTCAAGTTTAGAGTCGATCTCGCCAGCAGGGTGTGAAAATTGAGGTAACAAGCTTGGGAGTTAATTTTTTGCATCTTTTGACTTAATGTGAATTAATGTGAGTCAATTTTAGGGTGTTATAGAAGTGAAGATATTTCAAATTTTCAATGAATAATTTGGTTCAAATAGCCTTATGGTAGTTTAATTATCTTACCAGATTGCATGGAGTGCAAGTTGCTGCAACCACCAAGTGTATAAGGTATATAACTAGGTATGAGGTGCACTTGAGGTTTTGTTTTATTTGATTTTTTTAATTTTGATTTATGATGTGATTTCATAGAAGAAATGAAATGAATACCTCATTCATGTTGAGAAGTCCATCCACAATGGCCTTCTTTGGGATTGAAGTGAAGACATTTCAAGTCAACAATGAATAATTTGGATCAAATGACCTTATGGTAATTTACTCATCTTACCGGATTGCATGGAGTGCAAGTCACTACAACCGCCAAGTGTATAAAGTAAATAACTGAATACAAGGTGCATTTGAAATTTTAGTTGATACGTTTTTTTGTTAATTTTGTGATTTTTTATGATTATGGACCGGTAGATATGCTTTAATGTCCATTATGAAACTCCTTATGGTGAGAAAATATGTGCATTTATGGGGTTGACCAAAGAACTAGGGCATATTTGGAGCCTTTTGGGATTGACCAAAGAACTAGGGCATCTTTGGAGCTTTTTGGGATTTGACCAAAGGAAACTAAACATCTTTGGAGCCTTTTGGAATTGACCAAATAACTAGGGTGTCTTTGGAGCCTTTTGGGATTGACCAAAGAACTAGGGCATCTTTGGAGCCTTTTGGGATTTGACCAAAGAAAACTAAACATCTTTGGAGCCTTTTGGGTTTGATATAGCGAGGTAAAGGGCACAACCTTTTGGAAACCTAGCAATTTATTATGCTTATGCAAGGCAAAGGGCTCAACCTTTTGGAAACCTAGAAATTGATTGATGATGGGATTGAATTAGGTTGTTGATTAGGAAGGTGCACTATCTTGATTTACCCCATGTTGCTTGATTGTTAAATTTTTGATTTGGGGGAAGTACGATACTGATAATGCCCCAGTTGATGTATGAAAACATGTTTGTTTGATTTTCAATTTGGAGGTTGTAGACCATTAGGTGCGTTATGTGTTATGATTTATGGATGCATTAATAGATGTAATACCTATATTATTATGTGATTATGCTATATGTATGCAATGTACTAATGACATGTAATAGTTAGATGATAAATGTATGATTAGATGTTGTGATCTAGATGTGTATATGCACTATTATGTATGCTTATATGAATGCAATGGTGAATGTTAAATGCATGTTTAAATTTGTTTAAATTGTTTATGTTTTAATCTATGTGATATGATATGATAAATTTAATGTATGTAATGCATTAATTACGTGAGGATGATCTAATGCAAATGAACCTGTATGTTTTAATCACTTAAAACATAAGGAATGAATATAATATGTGTTTAACAAACTTTTGTATGACACCATAGAATGTATGAAAATCATGAATGAAAATAGTAACTCTTATCATAATAATTAATCATTTAAGCATCCATATGTGAGATGAGATGATGTGATATGTATGGGCTTTCCCAATAAGATTTTTAAAGGTATAATATATGCACAAAATAGTCAGTGTCATCTAAATATCATTAATGATATCCATCCAGTATCTATCCTATTTTATGAACACCCCTTAATAAACAAAATTTCATAAGAAAAATTGTGTATGATTGATGATATGATTTGTTGCTATTAGGGGATTTTTGAGGTTTTCCATGAGACTCAAATACCCTAGTTGATTAATCAAAAGTTGTATAATGACTACACAAGGCTCTTGAAAGATAAAAACCTGTTAAGAAGACCAAGATATTCATTATCCTTGTGTGTGCAAATGAATATATTAGATGAGTCATAAGACTACCTCATTGCCAAGTGGATTTTATTCAACCCATTGTTGTAATGAGGATCATCATATGTACATCATGATCCTAAATTTTGGTGCAATTGGACTAGACTACTAGGTAATACAAGCCACCTAAAGCTAGCTCAATCATAAGCTAAAATTGGTTTGTATAAAATAAGGTTGCTAACGTGACAAACATATTACCATGCATAAGGATACCCCATTTCTAGATGGATTTCATTCAACCCATTTTTGTAATGAGGATCACCCTATGGTGATCGAATACTAAATATTCTAGGGATTCAAGCTCTTCACCCTCTTCTTTTCTTTTAATTGCTTGGGATACTTGATCATTCTTAGTGATGATAATCACTATTTATTTTACATTTTTTTTATTTTGGAGCAAGGGATTTTCCTAGTGATGAGAATAACTACTTATTTTACCTTTCTTTGTTGAGGAAATTTCCTTATTTTGTATGAAAGCAAGGGATTTCTTTGGGTAGGGGGGAGCTTGTCCTTTTTACAATAATCAATATTCTAAACCCTGTGCATGATAGGATAAGCAAGGAAATATTTTACTTAAGGTAACTAGGACCACTTTGTAGTGTTCATACTTCCTTGTTCAAACTAGGATTGTTAATGTATAAAATGTGATGGGATTTTGATATATACAAGGCACTATCAAAACTAGACCTCATCTTCAAAAGCCAAGATAGCTTTCTACAAAATATGAAAAGACAACTAGGGATGACTGAATGGTCAAAAAACCCTAGTATACACCTGATAGAAACTCATAAGGTTGTGTTGAAAAATACAATTACTCACAAAGAAAAAGAATGATAATGATTTGTGGATGCATGACTAGCATACAAACATGGTGTCATATGTAAGAATGTAAATACAATCTATCCTAATGCAAGTGCAATGGATGAATATACCTAATGTAATGCAACTAATGGATGCATATAATAAAAATGCAAATGTAAATGTTTTTGTGCTTTTAATGTTTTGAATTGTTTTTGTGATTTTAATGTTTTCTAATTTTTTTTTAAATTTTTGATTATTTTATTATTTTTGGATTTTTTATATTTTTAGGGGGAAGGTACGCTACCTTAGGTACCCCCAGTGTGTGTGCTGCTCAATGAAAATGAGGAAGGTGCAATACCTTCAAATTTCTCACTTTGCTTCATTAATCATGATGTGGATGGTGGGGAAGGTATGCTACCTTAAGGACCCCCATTATGCATGTCATTCACTGCAATGTAATAAGCCTGCTTAGGAAGAATGACCTCTGCAAGGTGCCTATGTTTTGATGGGGTAAAACAAGTGAACCATATACACGGAGCTCATTCCATTCTACCATTTCTTCAACCACCTTCTTGAATGAATAGTAACCATGGATTTCATGCCCATGTATACGATGATAGATACAAAAGAGGCTTTCATCATGTAACCAAAGTTTAGATGTTCTTGGCTTGACTTTTAGTAATGTGATTGCATTCACCTCGTATAATTTTTGAAATAGGACCACAATAGTCATCAAAAATATGACTACCCAGTGAGGTGGCTTTCTAGTCTTACATGAATATGGATGATCTTGGGATCACAAATGGGATGATGTGGCCTGCATTGTGGTTGTTTGGAGCGCTATGGGTGAATCATCTATAGGCAAAGCCTCACTATCAATAAGATCTTAAACCATATTTTTGAATCCATAACAATCATGAATGTCATGGCCCTTTTTTTGATGATAACGGTAGAAGTGATCCTCCCTATAACCCTTAGTTTTAGATCTATTTGGGTCTAAAGGGTTTATGTTAGGCAAGATGATAGCCTTAGCTTCTTGCAGCTTTCGAAAGATGGTTGAAATAGACTCGTTTAATGGAGTCCAAATACGATGTTGGTGTTTTGGGTGTGTGATATGTACTAACTTAGTTTGATAAAAGGGTTGACCCATAGGTACATCAATTGTTTGCTTATAGGTCTCCTCTTACTTTTATGGTGCAAGTGTCAGATCACTGACTATGCTTTCTTGCTAATTTTTGGTATTGGGAAGGCTATCAATTCAAAGTTGACTATTCTCAAGCATGTTTTGTATTTTGTTCTTGATTTCATAACATGATTGGGTATCATGACCATCCTAGCGATGGTAGAGATAATGTAAATATTATCTATATCCTCAAGTATTCGTGCGATTTGGATCTAAGATGTGGATTTCAGGTGGAGTAATAATTTTTGCATCGCATAATCGATTGAAAATTGATATTATAGGTTTGGGAAATGATGTAAAAATATGAGGTGGTTGACGTGACTAAATTTATTCTTGACCTGGTTGAGGCATTCCTTATGGTTGCATAGGAGGTGGTTTGACCTTGGATGCAGGTTGCTTTTGTAGCTCTAGGCTCATGAGCTGGTACATGATTAATTTCAATGCATCATTTTGTTGATCCATTTGGTACTCCATCCTATCTAGATGATTTAGAATGGATTGCAAGACTAACAAGGATTTTATGTGTATTTCTAGTGATGGGTTTGGATCACAATCATCAACTGAAGGAGGTGAAAGAGTGGGTGTCGTAGAACCTTTATGTAAATGTAAATCATTAGTCTCCTTCATTTGAGGTGATGTGGATATCTCTTTATGATTTCATTTAAATAATGTATCCACATGCTCTAATTTATGACTCAATTCATGTTTTTTTTCATTTTATAGTGTTGAACTATGTCAGCTTGAGTACCCCTAGTTTGATGTGGGAGAGATACCCATTCTTGCTCTTTTGAAGGTGCTATGAGAAATGAGTTAGGTGTAACTAATTTTAAAGGCGATGGCACTTTTGATGTGGTAAAAATATTTTATGGTACTAATAATTGTGTTGGTTGATCTAGAGATACTTGGATCTCTATATTTATATTTACCATTCCCATGAACCCGTGGGAAGGCACTTTGACATTAGGATAAGTTGTGAATGGTCCATCAACTTGTCAAGGTGATTCTATATTAGTTATATCAACTAATGTTTTCTTCTCATTAGGTGAAGAATCGAGGATGGGATCAACGGGTAGCAACTTGAAAATAGGTTGACCTAAATTCTCAATATACTAAATGATAGGCGTAAATGTAATGTTTACCTCTATATGCTCTTTGAATTCAAATTTTTTCGAGTGAACTATGACCTACGACATGGTGGATGAAGATGGTATGATATGATCTGATCTATCCATAACCACAATGGGTTCTTCCCCTTTTATAGGAGTAAGAAAGTCTTCTAATGACATGTTTGAGATAGATGTGAGTGCCTCTGTGGTTATCTTAGTCAGTTTATCCTTGCTTAGAGAAGTCTAATATGGAGGTGTAATGGGTGAAATCATAGGTGATGGAAGTGGTGAAGGTAACTTCATGATGAACCGCAAGGTTGCATCTGGACTCTGGATAGCATCATTAGATTTAGTGTTTAGATACATGGGTGATACAATAGGCTCCTGTAAATGATCTACCTATTTTTAATACTTAAAAGGGTCTAGGTCAACCTGGACTACATGAACCTTATCTTCATGAATGTAATTAATGCATTGATGCACTATAGATGGTACACACTCAATGGATCTCATCCATGGCCTTCCAAGCAATATGTTGTATTGTCTTGAACCTTACAAGATGTAGTACAATGTGGGTATAATATTTTATCCAACCTGAATGGGGAGGACTATTGTGCCAACTATGAGAGACCTCCAAAGGGTATGACCTCTAAAGTTTGGATAAAGGAAATAAAACAATAAGAGGAACATAGTAATTTGGGAGTTTCACTCCCATATCATAATTGAACACCTCAAGGAAAGTAGGTGGTGAGGGGGCAATATCAAATTCTTATCTTTCAAAGTCCCAAGGAACCTTTGCCATTGATGTCAAAGAAGGAGAATTTTAGTGAGGGGGAGAAGCTAGTCAGGGGGAGAAAATTGTGAATCCGATGCAGTAAATAAAGTTTTTGTAGGGTTGCAAGGGAGAAAATTATATTTTTAGAAGTATTGAGTTTTAATTGATGTCAAATGTGCATGATATTCAAGGAAGAAATATATTCAAGAGAAAATATAATTTGGATGTCAAATGTGCATGGTATTCAAGGAAGAAATATCTTCAAATAGAAAATGGTATTTAATTTTTGAATATTTAAATCCACCAAAGATATATGGACCAAAGATATATGGCTTTAATATTTAAATATTAAAATTAATGTTGAGATATGAGTATGTGTTAATATTTAAATCAAAATATTTAAATATTATAATCAAAATTTTCTAATGTAAATCATTTAAATAGTGATGGCCGACATCCTTGAGTGCAAGTAGCAAGAAGTGAAAGCATATAAATATACATGTTGAAATTCAATTCAGATAATGATTCAATGAATATCTTCGATGTGTGCATCATGAAAAGAAGGCAAATTTTTAGGAAACGAAGGGAGTTTACAAATGGCAAGGACACAATAGTGCAAATAGTTGTGTGTATTGGAAGAGTGAGCAAAGAAGTGAAGAATAATACATGTCATTGATATCCAGAAGAGTTGTGTGTATTGGAAGAGTGAGCAAAGAAGTGAAGAATAATACATGTCATTGATATCCAGAAGAGTGAGCGAAGTGGTGAAGATTTGTTTGCATCGAAAGAGTGAGAAAAGTAGTGAAGAGTAGTGTACATCATCAAAATCTGAAAGAATGAGTGAAGTGTCATGGCAAAAAAAGGAATTCAGCTTGGAGATCTTCGAGAAGGAAGTTGATGAGCACTGAAAAAAATGCAGTAGTGGTGGCACTGAGGGTGCTTGAGAAAGTTTGAAAAGCAGCAATTGAACCCGAGTGAAGGGATGGAGATCTAAGAAATGTGGAAGTGAGAAAAGTGTTTTGTAGTGTGTCATCAGCATTGAAGTGAAGAAATGAAGGATATTAAAGTGTGTCCTCAATATAAAAGATAAACAACAAAAGACACTGGAGGGTGTCTTCGAGATCAACGTAAAACTTGGGAAAGAGAGTTGTAGGTCCAAGATAAACCATGTTATAAAGCCAAGCATTGAAGAGAAAAACAATAAATTTGAGCAATGTTTTCATCAAATGACGAAGAAAACATAACACCTATGGAGCTAAGTAAGTTATATAGAACTCTCCTGATAATTTTTTGAAAGCTCATTGGAGGACTATGCAAAAATATCATAAAAAAATGTTAACTTTCAAATAGATAAAAATCACATGAAGACGTCAATGAAGCTATCATAATCACTTTTTAAAGCACACAAGAGTTTGAATTTGAGTTGTGATTGAAGGGTTTGTTTTGAAGAAAATAGTTTTTGAGCCCACAAAGACAAGCAACCCATCAAGGACCTTCAGCAAATGTGAACAGGCAAGTAAATATTTTAATTTTGTAAGGGTACAAATTTTCATTTAAATTTGTATGGGTATGTTGATCCCACATCTACCCTACATAGGACGTGGGATGGTATAAAATATAATTTGCACAGATAGTTGATTGCAAGCACCTCACGGTGCACACAATTCCCCACGTGAGTACACTTTGTTGGAGGGCATACATGGCAGGTTTCGAGGATAGCGCTTGTTGAGAGTTTGATGCTTGTTGTGATCGTTGGATTATGAAAGCATGTGACCATTGGATTTCAAAGCTTATGACTACTAGATTTTGAATATTATGAGTTGACTGCACTTGCAAGGAATATAATATTTTGTTTGAGGCATATTTGGAGGTACAGTGAATTAATTTCTTTTAATTATATGAAAAATTATTTTTGTCTCTATGAAATTATGAGGAATAAGGAAATGATATAAGTTAGAAAAGAGTGTGGTATTTTTATTTTTATTTGAAAAAAATATTTTTGGATAGGAGGAATAAGGAATTAAAATGAGTTAAAAATGAGTTTGGTATTTTAATCTTTATTTGAGGCAAATATTATTGAATATAAGGAATGAAGAATTGAAATGAGTTAGAAAAGGATTTGTTATTTTTGAAGTACACATGGGAATGAGTAAAAGAGTAGAGTTTCACACTGATAGAAGGATTTTTTAAATCAATTCAAGGTGAAGAAAAGCAAGTTTTTTGAGCAGATCCGTGCAGGTTTTGTGAGCAGGTTTTGGAGTGAATTTGAGCAGTGATTGTGAGAAGGTTTTGGAGTAGATTTTAGTAGTGATTGTGAGCAGGTTTTGGAGCAGATTTGAGTAGGTTGTGGAGCATATTTAAACAGTTATTATGAGTAGGTTTTGGAGCAGACTTGACTATATTTTGGACTAGACTTGTGATCTGAGGGGATTGGTTTCTCCTATGGATTGGTTTCCATGAACCTGAGTAGAGGGGATGGGTGTCTCCTATGGGTTGGTGCCCATGAACCAATAGAGGGGATTGACATCTCATTTGTATTGGTGTCCATGAACCTGAGTAGAGGAGATTAGTGTCTCTTGTGGATTGGTGTCCACAAACCTGAGCAAAGGGGATTGGTGTCTCCTATGGGTTGGTGCCGACAAACCAACAGAGGGGATTTTTATCTCCTGTGGATTGGTGTCCATGAACTTGAGCAAGGGGATTGGTGTCCACAAACATTATAATAGGGGATTAGTGTCTCCTGTGGGTTGGTGCCCACAAAATTTATTGAAGAAATATATAAGCAATATTTTAGCATGGTTTTCTCCCAAGAGGGAGTTGTCACGTAAAATTTGTCTCTTATGTGTGTGGTGACTTGTGCATTGTTTCATTATTGCATTGATATTATTTGAAGTTATTGCTTTGGAAATAAAAGATAAAAGTTTTATCTTGTACTTTTCACCCCCCATTTTAGTATAAGCTTGTGTTCTTCACTCATCCCTATAAATGGGGGAATATATAAGAAGTTTTAAAAGAAATATTTTGGTTGTTGTATTAGCCAATTATTCCTTGATATCAAAGGGTAATTTTAGTTGAGGTTTGGTTGTGTTGTTACCCTTTTGTGGTACCCTTAAGATCAAAGGAGGTTGAACAAGGTCACTTGATTGAAAATAAGATTATGGTTGAGATATTTATGGCTAGGATTATTGGGAAGCTTGGGCTTGATATTGTTGTCTATTTGTGGCTCTTATCATGCTCACTATATCATCAGGTCATGGAACAAGTTTGATGATAATGGAGAGAAAAAGTGGCATGTTTTGGATGGGAGGGACTCTATGATGGTTGGGTTGCTCTAAGGGAAGCAATTGATGCATAGGTGGGTGATTTGGTACCAAATCCACATATGGTCCCTCAGGATCTAATAGATCTATGATGGGTACTACAAGTTTAAATTCTCCTTTAAAGCTATCAGATGCAAGTGAACTAATGTCGAAATTAGTGTCTGACTCACTTTCAAAGTAATCTAGAGTCAAAGGTTAAGATTTTCCTTCTTGATCACTCTCACTTGTAACAAGTGGTTTAACAGGTACAAATGCACTTAGTGGGGTTGTGATATTGGAACACTACTAATCATACCCACATATCATGTTGGTGGTGGCTTATTATGATATTCAACTTGATTTACAACATCTTTACCATGATTATGTAGTGGATTTTGAAATATGTCTATATTTTGGTTGGCATTATGTGTCTATTGTGTAGGAGGTTGTGTGGTCAATGGAGGATTAGGATCTTTGGGAATTCCCTCTACATCTAATTGACAACTATTGAACAGATCTTACACTAAGTGCTTCAACCTCTTACATACATTTGTTGCATGTTCATCAACTCTATAAAAGTTGCAATATTTTTTGATATCATACCACTTTGTGGTGGTGTCTAATTTTTGAATCTCGTGTAACTCTATCATGTTCCTTTCTAGAAATTATGGTAGAACCCTGGATAATGGTTGGTTTAATTTTGTAAAGCTACATGGAGGAGGTTTCTAGGGTGACTTCAACACCATATATTCTAAAATATTGGCTAAATTTGCATTCATAGGATGTCTGTTATCCATAACCCCATATCCTACCACGTGCTTGTTCTTATACTAGTTTTTGGATGGTTTTGAAAGATGCTAAAAATATAGCATCTAAAGCAATATGTAATCAAATTAACAAGATACATCACATAACCAATGCAAAGGGAAATAAGTGAAATAAATGGTACCCATATTTATTCATATTTATAAAACCTTATTTACATCAAGGTTACAAGATATCCCTTTGAGGGATTAACCATTTTGATACATATTACAATCCATAATTCATATGGTAGGTGTCTTCAATAGATATTTAGAATCCCCACAAACTAATTATAGGAGGGATTATTTGGTGTCCTCCTCTTTAGTATGCTATTGAGGATGATATTGAAGATATTATGCTCTTGATAAGGCTTGAACTTGCACACAAGGAAACATATAAAACATCAATAGCAAGATTCAAGCCTCTCAAGATGAGACTATTTCATGATTATTGCAAAATATGAAAGAAATACATAAAGAAGCATAAATATGCATGAAATATTGGAAAGAAATGCAAGAATAAAGTGTAAGATTGAAATTAAAGCAACTGATCTATGTCAAAAAATTAAGTAAAAGTAGCTAATATAAATTCTACAGACTAAAACACAAGAAATGATCTATCATACCATAGCCATTGATGCTCAAAGCAACGAGCTCTAGCCGCTATCGACATCAACAGTGGCACCTATAGGTCACTATTGAAATTGGTGACTACGGGATAGAAGTTTTGCTCTCTAAATCTTGGCTTGATGTCGATCAATTCTAATGTTGAATTGATGTTCAAGGGTTTTTCATGTCTCAAAACATTGTTTGGATTCATAATTTGCTTCAATCCATGGCAATTTGGGGCTTGAACAGTAGGGTGTTGATCCTTAAACTATGGTAGTCTTCATTGGTTGAAAGGTAGATGTCATTGTACAATTTGGTAGGGCTTCGCTATACCTCAAGGGATGTTAATTCTCTCCTCAATTTGGTAGAGCTTTGCTATGGAATTTGCACATGAAATATTCCAAACTTATCATTAAATTTGGGGTCTTAAGTAGACACCCAATTTCTCATCCTAGCTTCTTAGGGAAGCCAAGAACAAGAAATAGTTATGCTTGGGTAGTTGAGGTGAAGCTTCTAGAAGCTTTGATTTGCTTAACTGTTCAATAATTCATTGCTCTCCAATGGATTGACTCAGCTCGGGTAGCCCAAGTTTGTTATAGACTCAACCACTATTGATAGGCACAACTATGGTGGCTATGGCCATGGTCGCTATCGACATACGCGGCTAGCTTGTAGCTATTTTTAATGTTGGTGGTGATGGAGTTCGTCACTAATGACATCAGTGACTATGGTTGAATAGGACTAAGCTACCCTAATTGAGTGGTTAAAACCATTGTTGGGTCTTAGAAAGGTCTAAGATCAATCATATGATCTAAATAGGTGTCCATATGAGTAGCCTCCTCAACGTGATGTGTTTTATGTGTTTATAGGTTTTTCTTCTTCTTTTCTTTTTAATTGCCCTCTTTTCATAAGGGCCTCTTCCACTCTTCTTTCTAATTCAATGGCTTGATCGAAGGAGGTGAGAGTGGTAGTCGCCAACTCATAGGAAAGTTTCTCTTGTATGTTCCCAATGAATATTTCAAGCATTTCCCTACAACTTTCCTCCATCACACCAAGAATTCAGTAAAACTCTCTTCTTTTTCTTGTTTCAAATTGTATAAATCCTTTATTGTCACATGTATTTCAATATGAGCTCCAAATTGATGCACAAACAATTTAAATATTTATTCAATAGTTCTTAGGGAATGTGTTGGCAGCTGGTAGTACCATTCTCGGGCTATACCCCCAAGAACCTTAGGGAACATCTTTAATAATTGCATATCATTGTAGGGGATGTCATGGAATATTTTTTTGAATATTCGAATATTCTCAATAAGGTCTTCAGTCCCCTTGTATATGGGGAGGACTAACATGGGGAAGTGTTTTGGGTATGGCCTAGTCGCAATGATAGGATCTAGTGGTTGATTACATATTTTCATATAGTTGTATGTGGGGTGGTATGGATCCATGTGATCCAACCGAGTTACCAGCTACTTGACTATGGCTTCAAGGTGTTGCATTTATGGATTGTTACCATATAAAACCCCTACATTTTTCAAGAGGAATATTGTAATTGTTTAGCAATGTGTAATGAGGGTTCATGTTTGGAGTTGAGATGTTGTTGTGAAGAGGATTCACATAAGAAATAGGAACTTGTTGATGTGTTTGAGCCATATTATGAGGAACATGTAAGAATGGTTGTGATTGCACCAATGATGAAAATAAATTTTGGAGTGGAAGTGATTGAAGAGGTTGTGATTGCAATAGAGATGGAATGGAAGTTTGTGGGGGGATTAATTGGAAGGTTTGTGGTGGGACTGATTGGAAATTTTTTTGAGAGGAAAGATTTAATTATGATGTGGAAACTTGTGAGTATGGATTGTGAAGTTGATTAGTCAAAGAAACCTATGGGATCTCCCTAACATTGATAGTTGTAGCAGTAATATAGATAGGATTGTATTGTAAGATATTCTGAGCATGAATTTTTGAGTAAAAATTTGCAATTTATGTGGATTAAATGGTGTCAATAAAAGTATCACCTGAATATATCTCAGGAATATATTGAGATAACATGGTACTAGGTTTAGAAGTCTTACCCAAATATGCTTCACTCGAAGTCTCACCCCTATCAATGTGGTATGCTTCCTTGAAGACTTGAGTGAGGGTGGTATGATTACTATTCACAAAGCCCCAAAAATACTCCATGGTTTGAAAGTGAATACCTCCCTTAGGTCCTATCTTAGGTTCCAAGTGAATTTATTCAATTTTTTTGATATGTTCTTCCTTGTTATCTTCTTCTATTTTAGTGTTTTATTCCTTATGATTTTCTTTGTCAATTTCGTTTCCTGGAGGACCTACAATTTCCTTACCATTCCTTAAATTCATGGTCATCTCCTGGTGATTCCGTAGTTGTTTCAATAATAACAAGATTCTCACTAGATCCTCCAAATTTTTCTTATTTTTCTTTAAAATATGTTTTTGTAACCCTTCCTTTTGAACCTCTTAGATCAACTCATAAATTTTTAAAACTCCTAATTCTTTGCAACAAGCTTGAGTGCATCATTTAATCCTCTTTGAATAGTTTGTAAATATCATTGATTGGTTCTAACTACTCTGGGGTCATGTAATATTCTTCTTCAAATGTAAAGTCTTGTTTTAGGAGATGAATCAATTGGATAACAAAGAATTGTCCTTGAATAGTGCTAGGATTTTCAAATTGTAAATCATGACACAATTCTCTAAAAAGTACAATCCTAGGTGCTTTGTGGTATATTTTGTTATACTCCAAACACACCTCTTTGTTTTCTATATCTACCAAGAAGTTGTGAACAACCAAGAAGTCTTTAAAGTAATGCTCCCAAGGATAATTTGTTGAGTTAACACTTGCCCTTCTATCCCCCAACCAAAGTTCACAACTTTTCAAGAGGTCAAAGTAAGGTGAATGGTAATTTGCACCTAAGGCCTTAGTTATATTGATCCTCTTAATTTTTCTCAACTCTTCTGATCTCTCCCTAATAATATTAAGGTGTTCCAAAAATTGGTCCCACTCTTCCCGAGATAATATTTGTCTTTGTTCAAAAGATAAGGTGATTTCCTATTCTAGCAATAATTTTTTGAGGTCTATTAATGCAAATTGACTAAGGCAATTTTCCACCATTAGCAATGTACACTTCCCTCTCTCTTTTTTTTCTTTTTGCATTATATTTTGCATTGTTTGCTTTTTTTGTTTTTATTTTGAAATAAATAAAGCACTGAAAAGGAAGTCACACAAAATGTTTTCTACGTCTAATCTATCTTTTAATGTGATATTTGATATTTTTAAGAAAAAAGAAAAATATATGATGAACCAGAAAGATGTCCCTTCTAAGCAAAATCCTATCTCTAGATTATCCCAGAGTGGTCTAATATTAGTCATCTAGATTTCCCAGGAGTAGGAGGGGTACACCTCTTAATACCCAACTTAGCAATTTGGAGGGTTTACCCTCAAACCCACACCAAAACCTGACACCACCTAGTGCCAAGGGTGGGATGGAACTAGATCGATGTCAGTATGGACCACCAATGAGAAAACAAGAAAAGGGATTATGAAAAGAAGAAAAGTGTGATAAATTTTAACCCTTAATACATGATCTTTCACGTCGGGTTCACCAAATAATGTGGGCTAAAACTTTTGCACCCTTTTCCCTTAGGCTAATGGATTCATGCCTAGAAGGGGGATAGGAATTCAGAAGTCCATACCTCGATGTGAGGGGTACCTAGTGATGTACCTCCTTTGGTGATGGTTGACAAATTGGGGGTTCACCAAGGAATGTTTAAAGACTATTCCTAAGTCTAGACAATGGAAATTTTTTGATGTGTTCTTTTTTTATTATCAAACACCTATATTTTATTGAATGCAACTAAAGACTAAACTATATGCAATTTCACTTTCCTTGAAAATAACACACAACAAGAAAAATTATCCTAAGCTAAATGCATTGAAAATTTATTTTTTATATTTTCTTATGTTTTCAAGATGATATAAGAATAAACAAACATAGAATAGAGAGAAAACAAAAAAATAGAATTAAAACAGATCTTATTGAGCACCTACCAAGACTGGATGATTGAGAAGAATGAATCCACAGTTGGAAGCGAATCCGCATCTGGAAGTGAATATGTGGCATAAATTTGTGGCAGGTGGTATGGATTCATGAGAAATATACAATCAATCAGATAGAGACACTAAAAATTATAGTTAGTTTTATGGGATTTACTTAAGCCACTATGTAATGAATCTTAGCAACACGACAGTCAAATCCCCTTAGTCTCTTTAATAAACCATGCATAAAAGATCAAAATTATGAGCTTGCTTATAAACAAATACAAATTGAAATAAAGAAACTGAAAGATTCCAAAATAAAAATACTACAAAGTGCAAAATGATCAATATGTAATATGTCAGATGCAATGATAAATCAGGAAGCAAGAAATTTCCCCCAAGCTTATGACAATGCAGATCCATGGATGGAAAGTGAACCCACAGTTGAAATGCAAATCCATGGCATAAATCCATGATAGGTGGTAAGGATTCATGAAAAATTGCTAAATGTAAAATAAAGAGATATGCAAAGATCTCGTAGTGGGGATCATGTTAATTTGACTGCTAATGGCCAAAGTACCAATGATTGCAAAGTAGATTAGAGATCCAAGATCAATCCTTAACCTACAAGAAATATAGCTTCAATAATACAAAATGACTATTAACCTTAATTGAAAGGCAAAATACTGGTTTTAAAGTCTTTAGGATAATTAGGAGTTGTGCAATTTGGGGTGAAGTTTCAATTCGTTAAGCAAACTTAGCAATTTTTTATTATGGGTTGGATTCCTAGGCACAGATTCATGGACGGTGCATGATTTGGCTAAATTTGTATCAAATCACAACAACATCTGAATGGTTTAAACTATTTTTCAATTTTTAGCGAATACACGAGTGGAATTTTCCAATCCTAAATTCAGTAAAAATAGAGAAAAAAGCGAAATTTGGTTAGCAAAAAAATTTGATGGCATGAGAAAAAAGGTGGTTTGATGAGGTATGAGCTTACATGCATTAGGAGGACTAGGGAATTTTGACATTCTTGTCTACACCATGACTTAATATAATATTAAGAATTAATGAGAGGCTAATGAAAGACAGTGAAGAATTAAGTGAATTAGAAGGGTTATGAGAATTTTGAGAGGAAGGGAGGAATAAATGAACGAGATTAGGTAGAAATTAGAAAATTGGGGGAGCTAAGAGGGGGATTAGAGTAATTAAGTAGAGTAGGGGGAAATTAGAATAAAATTAAGGAAAATCATAAGAGTTTAAGAATTTTGGGGAAAAAGGGGGATTTAGAGGAAAATAAAGATCTAGGGAAACCTTAGATAAATTTTAGAGAAAATTAGAGGGAAATGAAAGAGAATTAGGAAGGCTAAGGAAAATTAGAAGAAATTAGGGAAATTATGAGGGAGAGGGAGGGAAATTAAGCCGACCAAAAGGAAATGAGGGAAATTAGAGGAATTAAGGAGGAATTAGAAGGAATTGGGAGAAATTAGAAAAGAAGGATATTTAGAGGAGTCTGGGAAAAAATGGATAAAATTGGGCACCTGGTCGAGGTTTTGCAATGATTTAGGGGTTTTTGTAAATTTGTAACGATTTGAGGGAATTTTTGGTGGTTTTGTGAAAATGCAACTGCAAATGACTAAAATTTGGTATCTATAAATGTCCCTTTTTGTACCACATTGCATAAAACATAATGCAATGCAAAAACAAGACACCTGATCCAATCAATAAATTTACTTGTTTGTTAGTCCAGTAAAGGAGATCAGATAACCTTTTCAAATTTTAGGTTTTTATACCTCCTTAATCAGTGAGCAAACGAAGGATAAAATGGAGGGCAACGAGGAGTCGACTAATAAAATATGGATGAAAAAGAGGGCCAATGGAGTGAATTGGTGGAGGGAGTGCAAAATAGGAGTGGCAAGTGAATTTTGGTGGTAGGATAGTCTTGGGACCATAAGCAATAGGAGGATAACCATTAACAATGGTTTTTGACCATAAAAAATGGTTGGAGGTATGCCATGGTGACCATTAATGATAGTTAGATGTGGCAAAATGATCGACCAAACCGGTTGAAAGTAGGTAAAATGATCAACTGGGCTGATTGGAGGTAGGATAGGGTATCAATAAGCATGAGGGGGGTTGTCAATTTCATTTGCACACAATGGCTAAAGAGAAATGAGGATCAAGGAGGAATGAGATGGTGGGGGTTGGAGGGAGTGTGGGTAAGGTATGTAGCAAAATGTCATTTTATTTAGGTAGTTGTTATTTATTAATTTTTAGATTTCATTGTTGTATGTTTTGTTTGTTTTTATTTTTTTATACATTTTTTGTATTGTTATTTTTTAGAAAAAGAAGGGGGTGAGGAAAAAAATTAAGAATGGAAATGGGAGGAAAGGATATATATATATATAATGAAAAGAAAGGAAAAGGGAGGGAAGGAATAAATTTTAGTTTTTTAAGATGTTTGAGTGTTTTGTGTGTTAGTGATGTTCTGTAATTTTAAATTTTTTGTTTTGAAAAAAAAAAAATTGAAAACAAATTGTAATGTTTGGGCATTTTTTTGAACTATGGATTGTTTTGGTGTGGGTTTGGTTGAATATTGAGAGAAACGAGCTTATAAAACTTATGGATGGATAATTATGCAATTGAAGAAGTTGCGGGTGTGACATCGATTCAGCCTAGAGTACTTGTTGGTCATCAAATCTACCTAGGAAAGGATTTGGGTGAGTGTATGCGCCCTAGACCTAGACCAACATTGAAAGGCCGAAGGGAAGAGATGCCCCTCATGCCAATATCCTGGAGAAATTCCGGCTCCTATGCTAAAATACTTGGATGTTTTGAGATAAGGGTGTAGGAAAGAGATAAAGGAGCTAGGGTTAGAGAAAGAAATAAAAAAGGGGTAAGGGAAGAGAGATCAATGATTTAAAGTGGGAGAGAATAGGAAGCACGATCACTAACTAACAACTTGAATAGCAACAAAGAACACCAAGAATAAATGAAAGAAATGCCACATTAACCTTCCTATGTATCCTCTAGGCTAGCTCCAGGATTCTCCTTCTCCCTTTCACCAAAATTTAGGTTTCAGAGTAACGACGATCAGGACAAGTGAATATAATAGAAACCACAACCCACCAGGCAACATAAAAGAAAACCAATATAGCATTTTTCCTCTCCTATGTATCCTTCAGGTGAATTTTAGGGTACTATCCCCAATCGCATACCGAATTCAAGATTCAGAGTTACAGTATGCAAATGAAGAAAGACAAAAGAAATAAACACAGAAGGCAGCATACAAGAGAGAAATTGAGCCCAAAGTTCTTTAGTATTAATCGTAGGACATCAAGTTACAGTAGATTTCTAGCAGAAAGTTCCCCCCCCTTCTTACATTAAAATGCCTGGGTTTTTATAGAGGACCCGACCCTCTGAGTCATTATTACATAGGATGGAGGAGTATATCCTTGGAAGCTGAGAAGTCGGCCCTTCGCGGCTCTCGTGACTGAGCTTTCATATCCTTTGCCAAAACTAGCAGTTGCGACCGGGTCAACCGGGGAAATATGCATTAATGAGCTACTTGAGCATCCTCATCTCCTGGGTGTGGTGCTCGAGTGGCCACCATGCTCATCGGGATCTCCTTCTGGAACTGATACTTCATTTCTAATTGCCAAAAATGAGCAACGGTCTTATCGGGCACATAAAAATGCATTTATGAGGCACTTGATCACCTCGAGAAAATACCCGGCTTGGAACGCATGCCCTTGAAGCACTTTGCAAGATGCTCGTTTACAACTTTGATTCACAATGGACTTGTGCCGAAGCAATAACTCCTTGATTTATACTTTGCAAAATGGAGCTTCACAAAACTGCTTTGGGGGGTGTGAGTACCGAAGCATATCTCTTTCGCAAAATGGGCCTCTTCATTCCTTGCCGCTTCGCTAACAAAATTGCTTCACTGATGCCTTGGAGAAATGCTTCACCACGATCCTCTTTCAAAATTGTGGTTCGGGAAGGTTTCGATCGAAGCAATTGCCTTCAAAAGATGTTGCATTCTTTATGGCCACTACTACTTCGGGTGAAAGTACTTCGCATGAAAGATGGCCGAAGCAGATGCTTTGCAATGACTTTTGGCGAAGTAGAAATGGTCCGCTGGCACGGGGAGCCAAAGTGGATGCTTCAACGACTTTTCAGCGAAGTGTTTTCAATGCTGCGCTCTCTTCAAATCTTGCTTTGCAAAAATTTTGCCCGAAGTAGCCTTTTGAAATGCTTCGGGTGTGAAGTAGTTTTCATTCTTCTTCCTTCGTATTTTTCCTTCAGCAACACCACTTCGCAAAAATCTCACTCGAAGTAGCCTCTCGAAATGCTTCGGGCCTGAAGTAGTTTTCTTGCCTTAGCTAGTTTGGTCTGCGGTCTTTCTTCGGTGAAGCTGTTCTTTTGAAATACTGCTTGAATTCTGCTTCGCAAAACTTTTGCCCAAAGTTTCTGGAAATGCTTTAGGTGTGAAGCTCTTCTTTACACCTTGCTAGAATTTTTGCTTCGACAACGCTGCTTCGCAACTTTTTTGCCCAAAGTAGTTTTTTGAGGAACTTCGGGCCCAAAGCTCTTTTTGCCTTTCTTGTATTCTTCTTCGGCAATGCCGCTTCACCAAATTTTTCCTGAAGCAATCGTTGGAAATGCTTCGGGTGCGAAGTTCTTTTCATACTTCTCTTCATTCTTTGGCGAAGCTATTTTCCCTAGCTTGTTTCGTAGCGAAGTTCTTTCTTCTTCATCTTATGTACAAAGGGGTGGCAAGGAAAGCCAAAATTGCTGCAACTTACAAATATTTCCAAAAAAACAACCAAAAGAAATACTTTACAACAAAGAACACTGTACAAAGTCTTGATTTTTTCCTACCCCATTGTGCAATGTGACAAAATTGTCAACATTCCTGGTGGCTTGCAGGGTAACGAGCTCATCTCGATGGAAGAAACCCCGCCTGCTCACCATTGTCCTGAGCTAATCTATGCTATCGTGCAAAATTACCAGCCTACATCTAGGCAAGTGTTGGACGCTTCGGGTCACAAATTGTTTTCCATTTTGAAGGAATATATACAAGTAGCCTTCGCACCACAGCAAGGTCCGCCCAAGGGCTATTATGTTCGCAATGTTATTTTAAGCGAACAAATAGAGAGGTTCACCTCTAATAGCTACATATTGAAATTCTTGTGTGAGAACCTCAAAAGTGGGCTACCTTCAAGCAAGCTGCCCCAGATGCCCTTACCCTTGGCAGCCTTCAAAAACACTAATATTTTCTCCATCATTGCATAGGTGGCGGGCCTTTCGACAAATGCTTCAGTGCAACCCTGACATGTGTCTTTGGCCAAATGTATTTCAAGAGGGGAATTCTATTCCCCTGACGCTTCAAGACCAAAAACCAACCCAGTTTTCTTTTACTGGGTGGAATGGGTGGCCTGAACCTTGCACACGAGGCTCACCAGCATGAAGAATTTGGCAACGGGCTAGTACTTCGCACCCTGTTCTTTTCTTGTCTGGTTGTTTTTCTACTAGGTTCATAAGCGATTCCCCCATATTGCCATTTCTCCAAGTGGCAAGGATGGAAATCCTCTATAGGTGTACCAGTGGACTCCCCTCCTATTGAGGATAGAGTCCTATTATTCTTTTAATCAGCAATTTTTAGGAACTGCCATGCATTTTTTGAAAGGCTCTTGCCCTCGGGTGCCCCTCAGTTTGAGAGATAGAGTGGTGCAGGAAAAAAGGGGAAATTTTTTCCAATTGACATAGGGGCTCGTGATTTGCCTATTCAATTTCATAGGGAATCCCTTCCTGTTACCAGTCTACCAGTTCAAATATTAGTTTGCATTGGAAGTCGCTCGGCAGAGCGACGCTACAAATTCAGTGTATGGCCATGGCCAAAAATGGGCACATACCTATGACTTCCCTTTCAGGATGGGTGTAATCGAAGTCTTTACCTTGAAACAGAGTGTTTTCTTAGAGGAAAAGCTTTTCGGTTTTGGCCTACTCCAGATCCCTCAACAATGGCTCTATGATGCCTTGGGAGTGATAACGAATCACTTAAAATTCAAGAATTTCCACATCTGCCCCACCCCAAAATTGTGGAACAAAGGAATAATCCCAATGGGAAAGATCTGGAGTGGCATTTGGAGAGAATGAGAACATTGCCTCCTTGGCATGAGTTCTACCCCATGGAGGCCGAGTTTGATCCTGACCAATACCCCCTCCCAACTCCAAGCTCCACATTTTGGAGAAAAGCAAAGGATGATTTAAAGGAGGAATTGAAGAATTGGAGTGAGGAAAAACTTTGAGAGTGGTGGATAATGAGAGCCCATCACCAAAAGATGAACTCTTATGGACTCTTGGTAGCAGATAAAAACTTCACAATTCTTTATGAAGCCAATGTTGAAACTTGGAAGTCTATATCCTTTACGGATTTTGTTCCCACCGCTACCCCAGGATTGGGCAAAATCCTAAGAGGAGCTGAAGATACCTCGAAAGAAGAGGAAGAAGATGAAGTAGAAGAAGAAGGAGAACAAGTTGTGGAAGCACCCCCGAAGGTGGAAAAGGGAGAAGAGTCTGGAGGTGACTCTGGCCCAATGGATCAAAGCATTTTCTCGAGGTGATTAAGTGCCACATAAATGCATTTTTACGTGCCCAGTAAGATCGTTGCTCATTTTTGGCAATTGGAAATGAAGTATCAGTTCCAGAAGGAGAGCCCACCAAGCATGGCAGCCACTCGAGCATCGCACCTAAAATCTGAGGATGCTCAGGTGGCTCATTAATGCGTATTTCCTCGGTTGACCGGCCATAGCTGCTAGTTTTGGCAAAGGATATGAAAGCTTAGTCATGAGAGCCACGAAGGGCCAACTTCTCAACTTTCGAGGATGTACTCCATCCTGTGTAATAATGACTCAAAGGGTTGGGTCCTCTATAAAAACCCAGGCATTGTAATGTAAGAAGGGGGGGAACTTTCTGCTAGAAATCTATTGTAAATTGATGTCCTATGATTAATACTAAAGAACTTTGGGCTCAATTTCTCTCTTGTATGCTGCCTTCTATGTTTATTTCTTTTGTCTTTCTTCATTTGCATACTGTAACTCTGAATCCTAAATTTAGTATGTGATTGGGGATAGTACCCTAAAATTCGCCTAAAGGATACATAGGAGAGGAAAAATGCTATATTGGTTTTCTTTTATGTTGCCTGGTGGGTTGTGGTTTCTGTTATATTCACTTGTCCTTGTCATCATTACTCTTAACCCTAAATTTCAATGAAATGGAGAAAGAGAATCCTAGAGCTCGTCCAGAGGATACATAGGAAGGTTAATGTGGCGTTTCTTTCATTTATTCTTGGTGTTCTTTGTTGCTATTCAAGTTTTTAGTTAGTGATCATGCTTCCTATTCTCTCCCACTTTAAATCATTGATCTCTCTTACCTTACCCCTTTTTTTTTTCTTTCTCTAACCCTAGCTCTTTTATCTCTTTCTTGCACCCTTATCTCAAAACATCCAAGTAGTTTAGCATAGGATCTGGACTTTCTCTGGAGATTGGCATGAGGGGCATCTCTTCCCTTTGGCCTTTCAATGTTGGTCTAGGTCTAGGGTGCATACACTCACCCAAATCCTTTCCTAGGCAGATTTGATGACCAACAGTTTCTGGCACGCCCGATGGGACTATCGAAAGGCCATGACACAAGCATCAAAGAGGCAAAGCAACCATTGGAGAGAAAGAAAATAAAGAGGTAAGAGTAAATTCAAATGCCTCTGAGCCACCCAAAGTGGCCCCGCACAAAGCTCACAAGTGCTCCTGCTGAACAACCTGCATCAGGCCTGACCGAGTCAAATATTGAAGATGCGGGACCACCGAGTGTCGAGACGGTCCCAGACATAGATGTCATTGATGTGGAGGAGCTCCTCCAACAAGAAGGAGACCCTGAAGTAGAAGTTGTGGAGGTTAGGAGTGTCGAAGCCCAAAAGAAACAAGAGCCAATCACCCAATATGTCACCACGGCCGCTCTGCTAGGAGGGCACGCAGGTATGCACTCTCTTCTTTTCGCCTTGGTCTTCGACATGTCCACTGTGGTCCTGGTTGAAGGTCCCCATCAATCTATCCCTCCCCTACAAGGTCAATCACCCACTCAAGTACTTCCCATTTCCAGTCCAACTCTGCATAGCTCTTCTCCACCTGAGTCATCCGACTGGGACAAGCCTGTTGAAACTACTTCACCTGCCCATGTCATCGTTCCTTTAGTCCTTAGTCAATGCGAAGGTAGTGTTTCGATGTCGATCTCCATAGCTCATTCTCCCATCGCTCACAGCATAGTCCCACTTGCCAAAGATCCTACTACATCCATCTTCGAACCTTTTGGGGAGGCATTCCCAATTGATTCTTTATATTTGTTCACCCCTTCGGCTTGAGATCCAGCCTTTTTTGAATCAGATCTATCCTTAATAAATGAATGCCCCTTATCTAAGAAGCTACTCTTAGCTCGACAGAACACAAAAAAATGCTAAAGGAGGTAAGGAAGAAAAGAGGGTGATCTCTGGCCTAGGTTGAAAAATGCGCTGTCTTCGACTTGAAGGGCGAAAAGTTACATAAAGTGAAGAAGGTCCCCAAGGTCTAGAAGCCTCTGGATGAAATGACTCCAACTGATTATGATTACCAGGAGAATACCAAGGACCTGGAACATTTGAATATAGATAATGAATATACATCCATGCACGTCAGAATCAAGACTTTTCGAGTGCATGCGAATATCGCTAATCAACATAGGTTTGAAGCAGAGAGCGCCAACATCAAGTTGGAGGAAGATCTGGCTAGAATCTGCTCTAAGATGGAGGATTCATAGGAGTAGTGTAAGCTACTAAAGAAGGAAACACATGCCCTGAAACAAAAAATACTACAATTGCAGTGTTCGACTGAGCACCAAGCATAGAAACAGGCTGAAAATGAGCTAAAAGCCAAGGAGCTCAAAAGCAAAATCTTGCAGGCTCAGTAGTAGTTGTTTGAAAAAACAAACCTAGAGCTATTTGACAGAGGTAGAATCAAGGAAATTCACTCACACTTGCTCAAAGGTTTCAGATCATGGGCCTTCAGTGCCCTATCAACTTTAATCTATGTCATCGAAGCTCAGTATGTCATTGCTAAGAAAGGGCCAATAGTAGATGAGGTCATCTAGAAAATCAAAAGGTGATTCAAGCTAGCTTTTGAGGTCCAAAGTATTAGATATCAAGACCTACAGGTTGCTGCTATGAGTCGAACGACTAGGGATTGGTCTACAGCCCAAGCCACTATTCATGCCTTCTTCTCCAAGGTGAAGAAAGCGCAGAAGGTGAAGGACCTCCTAGACATATTTGAGCAGGAGCAACGCACATCAATGGGTTACTTAGAGGATATTTCTTCCTTAGGTTTCCCGAGTTTCACAAATGATGATGGGAACCTTCTCACTAGAGAAGAACTCAAGCTGGCGTGGCTCCATTTCGAAAGTGATGTCTTAGAAATATACGAGTGGGAAGAGCCGGTCATAGAAGGACAAGTCATTGACTTCATCCTGAGACACTACAAAATCATGACTTGCCTGAATGAACTAAGTGTAAGAATCAAACATGCTGACATTGGGAAAATTGATCGGTTCCATGTTTTGGTCAAGGCACTCAAAGACCAAGAACCATTTCAGAAAGTTTTTTGGGCTCACGTCCATCAAACCATGAGGAAAATCTGTGATCGTCTTGTCCCATCACCGCAGCAGGAAGCTGCATCGGTAGAAGGAGTAGAGGAAGGAGAAGAAGGAGCAGAAGAGGAAGAAGACGAAGCAAAAGAAGGAGAACAAGCTATGGATGCGCCCACAAAGGTGGAAAAGGGAGAAGGGTCTGGAGGTGAATCTGGACCAATGGATCAAAGCTGAGGGTTCTTCCATCAAGACAAGCTCGTTACCCCATGATCTACCAAGAATGTTGACAATTTTTTCACATTGCACAATGGGGTAGAAAAAAATCAAAACTTTGTATAGTGTTCTTTGTTGTAAAGTATTTCTTTTGGTTGTTTTTTTGGAAATATTTGTAAGTTGTAGCAATTTTGGCTTTCCTTGCCACCCCTTTGTACATAAGATAAAGAAGAAAGAACTTCACTATCGAACAAGCTAGGGAAAATAGCTTCACCAAAGAATGAAGAGAAGTATAAAAATAACTTCGCAGCCGAAGCATTTCCAGCAATTACTTCAGGCAAAATTTGGCGAAGCGGCATTGCCGAAGAAGAATACAAGAAAGGCAAAAAGAGCTTCAGGCCTGAAGTTCCTCAAAAAACTACTTCGGGTGAAAAAGTTGTGAAGCAGCATTGCCAAAGCAAAAATTCTAGCAAGGCATAAAGAAGAGCTTCACACCCGAAGCATTTCTAGAAACTACTTCGGGAAAAAATTTTGTGAAGCAAAATTCAAACGGTATTTTGAAAGAATAGCTTCGTCGAAGAAAAACCGTAGACCGAACTAGCTAAGGCAAGAAAACTACTTTGGGCCCGAAGCATTTCAAGAGGCTACTTTGGGCGAGATTTTTGCGAAGTGGTGTTGCCGAAGGAAAAATACGAAGGAAGAAGAATGAAAACTACTTCACACCCGAAGCATTTCAAAAGGCTACTTCGGGAAAAAGTTTTGCAAAGTGGGATTTGAAGAGAGTGCAGCACTGAAAACACTTCGTTGAAAAGCCGTTGAAGCATCCACTTCGGCTCCCCATGCCAGCGAACCATTTCTACTTTGCCAAAAGTCATTGTGAAGCATCTACTTCGGCCATCTTTCATGTGAAGTACTTTCACCCAAAGTAGTAGTGGCCATAAAGAATGCAACATCTTTTGAAGGCAATTGCTTCGGACGAAACCTTCCCAAACCACAGTTTTGAAAGAGGATCACGGCGAAGCATTTATCCAAGGCATTAGTGAAGCAATTTTGTCAGTAAAGCGACGAGGAATGAAGAGGCCCATTTTGTGAAAGAGATATGCTTCAGCACTCACACCCCTCGAAGCAGTTTTGCAAAGCTCCATTTTGCAAAGTACAAATCAAGGAGTTATTGCTTTGGTACAAGTCCATTGCGAAGCAAAGTTGTAAATGAGCATCTTGTGAAGCACTTCAAGGGCATGCATTCCAAGTCGGGTATTTTCTCGAGGTGATCAAGTGCCTCATAAATGCATTTTTACGTGCCCGATAAGACCGTTGCTCATTTTTGGCAATTGGAAATGAAGTATCAGTTCCATAAGGAGAGCTCGACGAGCATGGCAGCCACTCGAGCATCATACCTAGAATCTGAGGATGCTCAGGCAGCTCATTAATGCATATTTCCTTGGTTGACCCGATCGTAGCTGCTAGTTTTGGCAAAGGATATGAAAGCTTGGTCATGAGAGTCACGAAGGGCCGACTTCTCAGCTTTCAAGGATATACTCCTCCATCCTATGTAATAATGATTCAAAGGTTTGGGTCCTCTATAAAAACCCAGGCATTGTAATGTAAGAATGGGGGGAACTTTCTACTAGAAATCTATTGTAACTTGATGTCCTGTGATTAATACTAAAGAAATTTGGGCTCAATTTCTCTCTTGTATGCTGCCTTCTGTGTTTATTTCTTTTGTCTTTCTTCATTTGCATACTCTAACTCTAAATCCTGAATTTGATATGCAATTGGGGACAGTACCCTGAAATTCGCATAAAGGATACATAGGAGAGGAAAAACGCTATATTGGTTTTCTTTTATGCTGCTTGGTGGGTTGTGTTTTCTGTTATATTCACTTGTCCTGATCGTCGTTACTCTGAACCTTGAATTTCAGTGAAAGGGAGAAGAAGAATCCTGGAGCTCACCTAGAGGATACATAGGAAGGTTAAGTGGCATTTATTTCATTTATTCTTGGTGTTCTTTGATGCTATTCAAGTTGTTAGTTAGTGATCATGCTTCCTGTTCTCTCCCACTTTAAATCATTGATCTCTCTACCCTTACCCATTTTTTATTTCTTTCTCTAACCCTAGCTCTTTTATCTCTTTCCTGCACCCTTATCTCAAAACATCCAAGTAGTTTAGCATAGGAGCTGGCCTTTCTCCGGAGATTGGCACGAGGGGCATCTCTTCCCTTTAGCCTTTCAATGTTGGTCCAGGTCTAGGGTGCATATACTCACCCAAATCCTTTCCTAGGCAGATTTGATGACCAAAAGTACCCAAATATGAGGGATAAGCTGAGTGATGTAGATTGGATGTGGTTGATATTGATTGGCTTGGAGGGCGCAGATCAAATCAAGATTGTACAAGTAGACACATGGTACATTTAGACCTCATAGAGTGATGGGATATTGATAGGGAGACATTCAACCTCCCCATGAGGGATATTACAATGACGCTAGAGGATATTTATCAAATATTTTGATTAACAATGGAGGGTCTTCCAATTTGAGTGATGATGGATAGGGCATATGTGATACCCCTAGTGTTAGGTGAGGTTTGGAGGGATGTGGAGGTAGGTCATAGAAGGATTTTGTACCAAGATGAGTATGAGAGATAGTAGTTGGGATTGAGGCAAGTGGTGTTGATGTCTCTGATCTTGATAATAGTGTTGCTAGACTCCTCAGGTGTATAGTTCTCATGGAATATGATAGGTCTTGTGTTTGATTTAGTAGAGAGGCCTATATTGTATGCTTGGGTATTAGCATTACTAGCACAAATATATAATAAGTTGTATGAGGTGCAATGATGGGAGTGGAAGGGCTTGGGATGCATCCTACTACTATAGATATGGGGTTGGGAGTACTTCAACATATATCACCCTAGAGGATTACCATGTGAGAGGGCAACAAGATATACATATGCTTTGTAGTCGCAAAAGGATAGAGAGGTACGATAGAGTTAGGCATAATGATTAGATGGGGAGTATTACAAGGGTGCATGGGTGAGTTTAGCAACAAACCAAGTTGTATGGATGCCATGGTAGGAGGTGAAGTTTTGGGATGAGGATGGAGTGTACTTGGTTCATATTATATGAGCAAGGTGGATGATAGGTCAACACTAAACAGAGTGTGAACTGATTCATTTCACATGAATCTAGAGATAATTTGGACTGATATAGGGGGTGCCAACCCACCTGTGATCTATAATAGGTGGGATGATGAGCTAAATTTTGTAGTTTCATAGAGGATGCTACTAGAAAAAGAGGTATGTGAGGTGATAGAGATACTAGATATTAATGATGCAGGGACCACTACAGAAGTATGATGCCTAGTGGGCAACAGTGATGGGAGCCATAGAGAGGTATGAAGTAAATGGGTGAATATGGGAGTGAGGAAGATCTTAAGGATGAAAAAGAGACAGATAAGATACTATGATAATAGATGTTTCATAGCAAAGATAGTGGAGCAAATATCTTGAGGTATGGCAAGGTAGATACTAGAGTCATGGGGATCATGGGTGGCAAGTTTGGCATAGATAAGGCCAACATTATGGAGGTAGTTGATGAGGTTGAGGTGCCCAATGGGAACCTAAGTGATGGGTGGGGGGTTAATAGGAGTGGGTGATGCTCTAGGTAAAGTTATATAGCTTAGAGGTAGAGTGGGTGTGGTTGATGTGCTTGCTAAATAAAATATAGGAGGAGCGCATGGTTGGGGTGGTTGAGCAAGAGATTTTGTGATAGGATATGGATATACTGATAGTAGAGAGAAATCACATATAGGATGAGTGGGATGCATCAGTGGTAGAGAGGGATCATTCATTATGGGAGAAATATGGAGGGTACATAGAGAGGGATAATCTATAGCTAGAGGTAGATGAGTTATGAGAGCATATCAAGGATGTAGGAGGGTATAAGGTGACTATGATAGCATGAGGTGGCTATGATAACATTACAAGCAAAGGTGGCAATAACACAAGAGCAGACGATTGTGATAGAGCATAAATTTCTTTAAGATATGGCATACATTAAGGTTCTAGAGGACCAGTTGATAGAGAGGAGGATAGTGATAGCGGTGTGACTCTCTTCTTCATGGATGGAGTATATTTGATGAAACAGAGGTTTGAGGAAAACATCGATGTAGCATCCAATGCCACACATTAGAAATCCCATAGCTTCATAGGCATGATGTGTAGAATCATATCATGAGAGATCAATGGAGCATCAAAGCATGAGTGAGTAGTCACAGTGTGAGAGGACATAATGGAGTGATTATATGGGTAACAAGTGATATGACTAAGGGGTAGATGGTCATGGATAGTGGGTGCCATAGTTTTGTATGGATGGTGATGATGACCCTAAGGGCTCAACTATATGTAGCCTATGAACGAAGATGATGTATTTATATTTTATGGATATATATATGACCTTTGGTGCATGACATGTGTATTATGTGTGAATGATTGGAGATAATGTTATGGTGTAGATTAGTTGTAGTATTATGATGAATGATGATAGTGCATAAATTAGATAGCATAGATGATATATGTGAAAGTAGTGAAACACAAAAATGGATATACTGCATGGTTAATGATTGTATGACAACCACTTATACAAATAGGAGTAAAGTTGCTATTTATCACTTAATCAAGGGCATCAACAAAGTTGAAATAACTTGTCTAGGAAATGAATGATAACATGAGGCACAAATAATGGAGGGGATAGATGACAAGGCAAAGTGGAAATAAGGCCATGTTTCAATTTGGGTGTCTTAAGGATAAATAATCTAAAGGTGTTTTCAAGAGACTAAAACACCCTAGTGACATCAATAAAACTCTTGTAGTAATCATGTAGGCCCTCAAAGATACTAATACCATCATAGAGAGTTAATTATCTCATGGACCAATTATGTGTGCAGTGAATGTTCTTTGTCAATTTTTATGGAGGTTAGACTAATCACGTGTAGCTTACATCAATAAGCTAGCTCACCTGCGAGTGTACATAGATTTGTACAAAATAAGGTCGCTCATGTGATAGACATGTCACCACATGGAGTGCATACTCCACTGCCAATCAAGCATCTATAGCCCTAATAGAGATAGCCATATGGTGTATCAAAATTACTCCACTGCTAGCTAGGCATCTATAGCCCCAATGGAGACATCTAAAATACCCAAGGATCCATGATGAAATTTGATGATGACCTTTTTAATGAAATGATGATGATTTTAGCTCTTGGTTGCTTTTTTTTAGAGAGATATCCTCAAGTTAGTACCATGCACATGATAGGGTGAGTAGGGAAAACTATTTACTTTATGGTGATAGCGACTCATGAGTTTATCTTTTCTATGCACCAAAATGTAATTATTGTGTGATACATGTATGTGGTATAAGAGAGAGTGAGAGTTAACTAGGAATGATCGATAGCTCTCAAGGATAGGCTAACATTCAATAAAGGTTGATTGCAACACTAGAAATGGCTAAGTGACCGAAAGGACTTAGAGATTCTTTGAACCAGAGACATCAAAGAGATAAGTTTTCATAGGTTGTTGTGGGAATATACATTGAGGGTGGTGGGTAAGTGTGACTAAAATAAGTGGGGTGGGAGAAAAAATAGAAATGGCTAGGATAGCTACGACAAATAGGATGCTCTTGATTAACACAACAATAGCTAGTGCTATGATAAAAAATAAAAGTGATGTGGAAATCAAAAAAATCAAAAAAAGGAGATGAAACTACTACGAGAGGCAAGAAAGGGAAAAGAAAAAAAAGAAGGAAACAAAAATAAAAATATAAGAAGGAAAGGAAAGAGGAGGGAACAGAAAGAAAATAGAATACAGGGAATGCACAATGGTCTAAGGTATATAACTGCTTGAACATGAGCATACAACAAGGAGTGCTGTGCAAGGAGGAAAACAAAAAAAGAGTGAGAATATGCAAATATAAATCGGAAGAGTGAATGCATGAGAATTTAATACAAGCCAAAATTAAATATTGGTATGTGCATTATGTTAGTATTATGATAATTGATTTTTTGTTGTTTATTTTTTATTTTGATTTGGGGGAGGGGGGTCAAATGACACTCATCTTAACTTGACTATTTCTCAATGTTGACCAAGGTGTACTATAAAATCTTTGAGAAAGTGTGTTTATTGATGTGCTATTGCTATTTGTTGCCCTGGAAGACTTCAAGGAATGGTTAGATGAGAATGAGGAGCGATAGTGATGACGGGTGATGGATAAATGTAGGCATGGACTAGGGAATTTCATAGTGTTGTGGATGTTGTGAGTGGATTGAAATTCTACACATTAATCCTACCACTACTCAACATCCCCTAGTATATGAATTATTTTTGGGCATTTACATCTATATATGTTTGATCTATTTGTGCCTTGTAAGATGTTGAGGAATGGTTGGATGAAAATGAAGCATAATAATGGAAGGAGATGGAAAGGACAAGATTCAATGGGCATATTTCATGTTCAACCAACATAGCTACAACATATATCAGTGTTCAGTGCATGACTCCAATATTATACTATTTTTGAAATATATTGAAGATGAGTTGGATGAACACAAAGGATGATGAAGCATCTATGCTAGGTGGAATATTACATGTGAATGGACAGGGGTTGACAGTGTGCATCTAGAGAAATAAGTTTTTATCTTTTTTTTTAGATATAGAAGGGTCTATGATGTATGATTTTAATGGTCTCAGGCTCCTCAAATCCCTCAAAGTGATCAAGTTTGTAAGATTATGTTTTGATCTATTGTTTAATAATAAACATTCCAAGCTAGTTGGAAAAAACTTATCATGAATATGTGGAGGTAAATAAGAATTTTTTTTATTTTTCTTAAGGACAAGATCTCCTACTTGGAAATCTCATGGATGGAATTTGGAATTATAGGTGCATTGGACCCAACATTGATAAATGCAAAGATGCTCTAGGGCATGGATTTATCATTCATCAAGGATATTCAATTGATCAATTCATGCTTGTTGTGTGGTGTCATCATCAATAAATTCTTGCAAGGAGACACACATGGATGGGATTTCAAGCTCAAGAGGTATGATTGCCTTGGCTCCATAGACTAATGAAAAAGGAGTTTCCCTAGTAGGTGATGAGTATTTATTTAGCATGCATTAGTTAAGATAAATTGTTTAAATTTCATCTTTAAATCATGATTGCAATGCATTTTAATGGTTATTTCTATTTATTTCTGTGATTTATCAGCTAAAATGTTGGATGTGGTTAATATAACAAATGTATGTATTTCATGCAAAATATGCATAAGTTGTGTATGATTATACAGGAAAATATTGAAGAACATATTTGGGCATATGATGCAATAGCACAAGCTTCATATCAGACCTTGGATGTGATAATATGGATAAAAGGATGACGCATTAAAAAGAAAGCTAAATACGATTACAAAATATAGTAGCTGATGATTGTTACATAATATAGTTACTGAAGTGAGTTACAGAAGGTAGTTGTAGAAGACTGTTATTGGAGATGAATTTTACCAATAGTTACACAAGAAATTTGACTAAGTCAATTGATTGACGTTGCATGCCACATCAGTGACAGCATGGCACTTTTACACGATAGCAAAGTATTTCTAGTCATCATGATTAGTTGAATTGTAAAATACTATTCACAAGGATATTGTGATTAATAAAGTTATTTTAAAGTTGTTTTATCAAGTCATGAATTTCGAGTATTGTTAGGTTATCTAGATTCTGATGCAATATTATTATGTCCTTCCCATGAATAAAGGGGTATATAGTTATGATGTTATATCTTGCAAAATACTTAAATTAGTATTTTTTGTTATATTCATTCATGAAATTCCACTTGGACCACTTAGGTTATTTATAGAGTCCAAGTAGGTTAGGAAATTATGTTAGTTTAGATTATTTTTGTTAAGTACATAGCTGTCGCATTATCAAGTCCAAAATGCCACATGGAAAAATATGTGGAAGAGTTATATTTAGAATTGTCCAATTCATATTATATATTACATAGGAAGACCTTTGAAAAGGTATAATCATAAATCACCTATCTAATGAATACATGTTCGAATTCTAGCTAATGTCTGTACAATTTATGAAGAACCGTGAATCATGTACATCTAAAATTAAAGCAATAAAAGTAGTACTTTACTTTTCACATATGGTAACTGTATCATTTGTGTTATTTACTGCTTGATTTCTTTTATGTAGTTGTAATTGTATTTTTCTTGCATCCATAGAATAGAATAATATTAGTAGTAGTTATGCATCTTAGTTACTGAGATAAAGTAGTTTAGGGGAGAAAGACTTACACTTTCCTCTAGGAGGTAGGGCCCACTCCTACAATCAATCCCTATTCTCTTGCCCCTACAATAGGTTAGGAATAGTTAGTATGTAGAATTAACCTTAGAATATAAAATAAATTAAATTGCATTATCATAGATCAGAAAGTAAAAATAGATAATTAAAACTAACTGCATGAGGATCCTCACCAATAGATAAAATAATCAGTAGATCAACTCATCAATAGGTAAAAATCATATTTATTTCATAAATCATAAATTGTATTTTATTTTCATTCCTGCATGATTTAATTTTTGTTCACTACAATTATTATTTTTCTGCAAAATCTAAAAATAAAAGAGATCTAAATTAAGCTTAGAATTAATCCCCATGGTACAATCTATACCATATTTCTACTCTTTAAATCTAACCTTGATTACCCTAGATTGATAAAATTAAATGTAAGCTATTATAATAAATCATTTTGGTGTTGTTGTTGGGGAGAGTAGCACCATAGTGGTTAATCATAAAAGTTGTTTGGCAATGCAAAAAGGAGAGGCTTACTTGTATGTGGAAAGAGGTACGTATGAGTCCTTGGCATGCATATGAGTTAGAGTGGCACGAGATGGTCCCAACAATCCCCTTTGTTCAAAGTTACCAGGTTATTTTCACTTGAGGAATCATTTTTACAGCTTTCATAGTTAAAAATTTATTTCCTATAAAATTTCATTTACTGCAAAATTTCATTTTTTGCAAAAATTTATTTCCTACAATGTTTCAAGCTTTAGGTGATTATTATTGTTTAATTTGGTTTAGGACCTGTAGAAAATAGGAAGTAGGTATGGCTGAGTGAGACAGTCATAGTGAAACATTCCTAAATTTGTCTTAGGACTTGTAGGAGTAGGAAGTAGGTATGGTTGAGTGACACAGTCATAGTGAAACATTCTTAAATAATCAAAGAAGCAATAATAGTTTAACCTTTTTATTTCAGTAATTTCATTTCTAGTAATTTCCAAGCTTTGGTTGATTGCTATTCATTTGTTTTGGTCTGGGTGTTCCTGTAAGAAAACAAGAAGTAGGTATGATTGAGTGGCACAGTCATAGTGAAACACTTCTAAATAACTAGGACCTGTAGAAGTAGGAAGTAGGTATGGTTGAGTGGCACGATCATAGTGAAATAAAAGTTCCTACATAATCAAAGAAGTGATAGCAAAATAACCTTTTAATTTTAGTAATTTTATTTCTAGAAAATTTTTACTTTTCAAGCAATATTTCATTTTATTGTCTATTATACTAAAATTGGTTGTATGGATTCATAAGACCGTGAGTCGTACCTAGTTTTAGTTATAGCAATATTGCTCAAAAAATAGAAAATTTATTTCATTTTCCTACTATGTTAAGGATAGTTATAGATTTATTTGTTGTGACTTATATCTAAACTTGGAAATAATAGGATTAAAATAGAAAACAAAATCAAAACCCAAAAAAAATCAAAACCAAGGAGAGAGAAAGAATAATAAAATATAGGTTTCTAAATGGTGGAAAATATTCTAAATCAGTCTGTACTTATAGACCCTAAAAAATAACTAATACAACAAGAAGTTAACCTTCTTATTGAACAAGGAGACAAAACAATAAGTAAAGAGTGGGAGTGTTTGTGTGAACACATCGACATTATTAAAGAAATATCAGACAAGTTGGAGAAGATCAAAAGAATTGACATATAAAAAACTCTAGGGCCGAACCATTATTCACCTTATCTAGATCTTGGGAGGAGTTGTGAACATTGGCTTTGGGATAGAAGAGCAATAGTGAACCCAAAAATTTATCCTTGGAGTCAATATTTCGAGGACTCCCTCATCATTCACAACTTCATTGCAGACATATAAAATAAATAAGTAGCCCTAGAATATAGTAAGAAATATCACAAGATACCTAGAGTTGTGCACTTTAGAGAGTTGTGTCAATATTTACGCTATGAGTTACAATTTAGAAATTCCAACCCCATTCCAACACAAGCTTTTCTTGTTCAATCGATTCAATTAGTGAGAGATGATTTTAAATTTGAAAAGGAACACTACATGACACCTGAACAAATTGATCCAATTAATGATATTCATATACTATTCAAGGAATATTAGAAAGGTAAAACATTGTTGCAAAAGCCAGAGAATTTGGAAAGTTCATGAGCATACCTAGAGACTCTAAGGGAAGGTTTATAAAGATCAACAAATTAGAAAAAAATTTCCAAATAGTCTTTAATAGGAAGCCTATAATTTATAAGCTAAAAGAAGTCAAAATTGCAACATCAACCAATCAATATGAAATCCTAGAACAATATTTCAACTTGTATTTATTACTTGAACCATAATTTGACAACCACATAGATCCCTCTTCTATATTCATCGACCCTATACACAACCCATTCCTTGAAATTCTATATTTAGTTATGGCTGATCAACAAAGTGAACATGGAGAAGTAGAAGAGAACCAAAGGGAGGATAGATAGATAGAATAGAGAATAAAGGAGGAATAGGCAAAGAAAGATATTTGCCTTCCCAATCTTACATATAGATGGGACAACAAGAGAACCTAAATTAATCTCTACTTCTGTATTGTCCACCTTCCATGGGAAACCACACCAATATCATGATACTTTTCTCTTTGAATTCGAAGTGGTGTGCCAATCCTACTTTTACACCACCAATGAACAAAAGCTAAGATTATTTCCCTCTAATATTAAAGATCCAGCTTTAATATGGTTCATGGGTCTAGGAGAAAGCATTTGTAATCGATGGGATGGATAAAATGGATTAAAAGAGCTATTCCTTGAATGATATCAATATTATTGTAGAGTTAAGGATAAGAAAGTTGAGCTATTTCACATGAATAAAAAAGAAGAAGAATATTTGTAGGATTACCTTGAGATATTTCAATTCATTGGGTCTAGAGTAAATATAGACCTTGATGAAGAAATATTAAAAGAACTATTTCTAAAAGGACTGAAAGAATATGTCCTTGAGGTTCTAAACCTTATGGGAAAAGGATGTATTCATATTATGACATTTGATGAAATTGTAAATCTTTGCAGAAACTATTCAAGAAATAAACCTCTTAGAAGCAATAAGTTTACATCAATAACTGGAGGAGTGACCAGGGCAAAAATTTGGAAGGATTAAAAATTGATTTGTTAAATACCTTGACTACATCTTTGGATCTAATGGATAGGAAACCAAGAGAATAGGACAGTTAATAAATTTACTATCATAGATGTAGGAAAAAGTACAACCTAATAGAATATCCTCTCAACATTACAAATATTTCCAATATTGTTGTTGTCAAATTTGTGAAAAGAATCACAATACTAAAAACTGCAAATACATATCAGTTGTTAAAGTTGCCATAAAATAATCTGAAGTTGAAGAGGTAGAAGATGTTTATTTTGTATCCCAAATATGGAATGGTCCATTCAATGGACCACCTAATTGATCAAACCATAGTTATTCCAACCAGTAAAGGCCTAATCAATGGTCTAATGCAACAAACTGGGAAAATTGAAACTCATATTCAAATAATCAAGACTAGAACATACCCCCATGGGCCCACTTTATGGCCAATACCTATGGAATTCCACCTCCATGGAACCAAGTAATGTCGAGTCAAAACATGCCTAATTGGAATACTAATGGCCAATATAATCAAGGAGGATCTGGTTGGTCTCAAAATCCGTCACAACAATAGAACTATTAAAACCAATTTAGGGGACAAGCCTCTCAAAATCCTCCCTAGAATAGACTTCTTCCACCTCCAGTTAATAATAATAATCTTCCTAAGAAACCTCCTCTACTCGCTCAACCAATCCCTAATCCCAACAACAATAATAATGTTCAACAAGTCTATAAAACAAATGAGACATGTTCTATATATGTGGCACCTTGTCAACAGATTCAATTAAGATCTATAAAAGTATTGGAGAATAATGTAACTCTCATAGAGATTTATAATCCCATTATGGACTTGTTTGAAAATGAGGATAACAATGAGAATAAAATAGAAAATGCACCAAATAGATAGATGTCACACTAAGAAGAACTCTGAATATTAGTAATGAGCTCATAAGTATACAAGAATCACAATTAATAGATGTGCTTAAGAAACATCAATCAGCATTTTCATGGAACTAAGAGGACATGAAAGGTGTACATCCAGATTTTTGTACCCATCGCATATTTATCCAAGAAGGTTGTTATCCAGTAAGACAGCCCCAAATAATATTGAATCCAGCTATGAAATATGTGGTTCAAGGAAGAAGTCATTAAACTTCTGAAGGTAGGATTTATATATCCAATTTCTAATAGTCAATGGGTGTCACCACTTGTGATAGTCCCTAAAAATAATGGTACATGGATTATTTGTGTGGATTATAGGTAATTAAACAAAGTAACAAAGAAATACTATTTTTCCTTACCATTCATTGATCAAGTTCTTGTACCTTGGCTAGAAACAAATATTTCTGCTTTTTGGATGATTTTAGTGGTTATAATCAAAGTTTGGATAGTTGAAGAAGATCAGGAAAAGATAACCTTCACATGTCCATTAGGAACATGTGCTTATATAGTCTTACCTTTTATATTATGCAATGCACCTGCTACTTTTCAAAGAGTTGGTTTGTCTATCTTTGCTGATTTAATCAATGAATACGTAGAAGTCTATATGGATGACTTCACAGTATATGATAATACCTTTGAAGAATTATACAAGATGGAAAGTGAATCCACAGTTGAAATGCAAATCCATGGCATAAATCCATGATAGGTGGTGATTATTCATGAAAAATTGCTAAATGTAAAATAAAGAGATATGCAAATATCTCGTAGTGGGGATCATGTTAATTTGACTACTAATGGCCAAAGTACCAATGATTGCAAAGTAGATTTGATCTCCAAGATCAATCCTTAACCTACAAGAAAGATAGTTTCAATAATACAAAATGACTGTTAACCTTAATTGAGAGGAAAAATATTGGTTTTAAAGTCTTTAGGATAATTAGGAGTTGTGCAATTTGGGGTGCAGTTTCAATTCGTTAAGAAAACTTAGCAATTTTTTATTATGGGTGAATCCATGGGTTGGATTCCTAGGCACAAATTCATGGACGATGCATGATTTGGCCAAATTTGTATCAAATCACAATAACATCTGAATCGTTTAAACTATTTTTCAATTTTTAGCGAATCCACGAGTGGAATTTTTCCAGTCGTGAATTCACTAAAAATAGAGAAAAAAGCAAAATTTGGTTAGCAAAAAACTTTGGTGGCATGAGAAAAAATATGGTTTGATGAGGTATAAGCTTACATGCATTATGAGGACTAGGGAATTTTGACATTATTGTCTACACCATGACTTTATATAATATTAAGAATTAATGAGAGGCTAATGAAAGACAGTGAAGAATTAAGTGAATTAGAAGGGTTATGAGAATTTTGAGGGGAAGGGAGGAATAAATGAATGGGATTAGGTAGAAATTAGAAAATTGGGGGAGCTAAGAGGGGGATTAGAGGAATTAAGTAGAGTAGGGGGAAATTAGAATGAAATTAAGAAAATCAGAAGAGTTTAGGAATTTTGGGGAAAAAGGGGATTTAGAGGAAAATAAAGATCTAGGGAAACCTTAGATAAATTTTAGGGAAAATTAGAGGGAAATGAAAGAGAATTAGGAAGGCTAAGGAAAATTAGAAGAAATTAGGGAAATTATGAGGGAGAGGGAGGGAAATTAAGCCGACAAAAAGGAAATGAGGGAAATTAGAGGAATTAAGGAGGAATTAGAAAGAATTGGGAGAAATTAGAAAAGAAGGAGATTTAGAGGAGTTTGGGAAAAAATGGATAAAATTGGGCACCTGGTGGAGGTTTTGCAATGATTTAGGGGTTTTTTTAAATTTGTAATGATTTGAGGAATTTTTTGGTGGTTTTGTGAAAATGCAACTGCAAATGACTAAAATTTGGTGTCTGTAGATGCCCCTTTTTGTACCACATTGCATAAAACATAATGCAATGCAAAAACAAAAGACACTTGATCCAATCGATAAATTTACTTGTTTGTTAGTCCAGTAAAGGAGATTAGCTAACCTTTCCAAATTTTAGATTTTTCTACCTCCTCAATCAGTGAGTAGACGAAGTATAGAATGGAGGGCAACGAGGAGTCGACTAATAAAACATGATGAAAAAGAGGGCCAATGGAGTGAATTGGTGGAGGGAGTGCAAAATAGAAGTGGCAAGAGAATTTTGGTGGTAGGATAGTCTTGGGACCATAAGGAATAGGAGGATAACCATTAACAATGGATTTTTACCATCAAAAATGGTTGGAGGTACGCCATGGTGACCATCAACGATAGTTAGAGGTGGCAAAATGATCGACCAAACCAGTTGAAAGTAGGTAAAATGATCAACTAGGCTGATTAGAGGTAGGATAGGGTATCAATAAGTATGAGGAAGGTTGTAAATTTCATTTGCACACAATGGCTAAAGAGAAAGGAGGATCAAGGAGGAGTGAGATGGTGGGGTTTGGAGGGAGTGTGGGTAAGGTATTTAGCACAGTGTCCTTTTATTTAGGTAGTTGTTATTTATTAATGTTTTGATTTCATTGTTGTATGTTTTGTTTGTTTTTATTTTTTTGTACATTTTTTGTGTTGTTATTTTTTATAAAAAGAAGGGGGTGAGGAAAAAAATTAAGAAGGGAAAGGGGAGGAAAGGATATATATAATGAAAAGAAAGGAAAAGGAAGGGAAGGGATAAATTTTATTTTTTTAAGATGTTGTTTGAGTGTTTTATGTGTTAGTGATGTTTTGTAATTTTAAATTTTTTGTTTTGAAAAAAATTTGAAAACAAATTGTATTGTTTGGGAATTTTTTTGAGCTATTGATTTTTTTGGTGTGGGTTTGGTTGAATATTGAGAGAAATGAGCTTATGGAACTTATGGATGGATCATTATGCAATTGAAGAAGTTATGGGTGTGACATCAATTCAACCTAGAGTACCCATATATGAGGGATAAGTTGAGTGATGTGGATTGGATGTGGTTGAGATTGATTGGCTTGGAGGGTGCAACTCAAATCAAGATTGTACAGGTAGACACATGGTACTTTTAGACCTCTTAGAGTGATGGGATATTGATAGGGAGAAATTCAACCTCTCCACGAGGGATATTACAATGACACTAGAGGATATTTATCAAATAGTTTGATTAACAATGGAGGGTATTCCAATTTTATTGATGATGGATAGGGCAGATGTGATACCCGTAGTGTATGGTGAGGTTTGGAGGGATGTGGAGGTAGGTCATGGAAGGATAAGGATTTTGTACCTAGATGAGTATGAGAGATAGTAGTTGGGATTGAGGCAAGTGGTGTTGATGTCTTTGATCTTGAGGATAGTGTTGCTAGACTCCTCAGGTGTATAGTTCTCATGGAATATAATAGGACTTGTGTTTGACTTAGTGGAGAGGCCTATATTGTATGCTTGGGTATTAGCATTACTAGCACAAATATATAATAAGTTGTATGAGGTGCAATTATGAGGGTGGAAGGGTTTGGGATTCAGCCTACTATTATAGATATGGGGTTGGGAGTACTTCAACATATATCACCCTAGAGGATTACCATGTGAGACGGCAACAAGATATACATATGTTTTGTAGTGGCAAAAGGATAGATAGGGACGATAGAGTTAGGCATAAAGATTAGATGGGGAGTATTACAAGGGTGCATGGGTGAGGTTAGAAATAAACCAAGTTGTATGGATGCCATGGTAGGAGGTGAATTTTTAGGATGAGGATGGAGTGTACTTGGTTCATATTAGATGAGAGAGGTGGATGATAGGTCAACACTAAACAGAGTGTGAACTGATTCAGTTCACATGAATCTAGAGATAATTTGGACTGATATAGGGGGTGCCAACCCACCTGTGACCTATAATAGATGGGATGATGAGCTAAATTTTATAGTTTCATAGAGGATGCTACTAGAAAAAGAGGTACATGAGGTGATAGAGATACCAGATATTAATGATGCAAGTACCACTACGGAAGTATGATGCCTAGTGGGAAACACAGTGATGGGAGCAATAGAGAGGTATGAAGTAAATGGGAGAAGATGGGAGTGAGGAAGATATTAAGGATGACAAGTATACATAGAAGATACTATGATAATATATGTGTCATAAGATAGATAGTGGAGCAAAGATCTCGAGGTATGGCAAGGTAGATACTAGAGTCATGGGGACCATGGGTGGCAAGGTTGGCGTAGATAAGGCCAATATTATGGAGGTAGTTGAGAATGTTGAGATGCCCAAGGGAAACCTGAGCGATGGGTAGGGGGTGAGGAGGAGTGGGTGATGCTCCAAGTAAATTTATATAGCCTAGAGGTAGAGTGGGTGTGGTTGTTGTGCTTGCAAAAGAAAATTTAGGAGGAGCGCATGGTTGGGATGGTTGAGCAAGATATTTTATGATAGGATATGGATATACTGATAGTATATAGGGATCACATATAGGATGAGTGGGATGTAATAGTGGTAGAGAGGGATCATTCATTATGGGAGCAATATGGAGGGTACATAGAGAGAGATAATCTATAGCTATAGGTAGAGGAGTTAAGAGAGCATATCAAGGATGTAGGAGGGTATAAGGTGACTATGATAGCATGAGGTGGCTATGATAACATTATGAGCAAAGGTGGCAATAACACAAGAGCAGAAAATTGTGATAGAGCATAAATTTCTTTAAGATATGGCATACATTAAGGTTCTAGAGGACCAGTTGATAGAGAGGAGGATAGTGATAGTGGTGTGACTCTCTTCTTCATGGGTGGAGTCTAGTCTATGAAAGTGAGGTTTGAGAAAAACATCGATGTAGCATCCAATGCCACATATTAGAAAGCCCATAGCTTCATAGGCATGAGGTGTAGAATCATATCATGAGAGATCAATGGAGCATCAAAGCATGAGTGAGTAGTCATAGTGTGAGAGGACATAATGGAGTGATTATATGGGTAACGAGTGATGCGACTAAGGGGTAGATGGTCATGGATAGTGGTTGCCATAGTTTTGTATGGATGATGATGATGACCCTAAGGGCTCAACTATATGTAGCCTATGAACGATGATGATGTATTTATATTTTATGGATATATATATATGACCTTTGGTGCATGACATGTGTGTTATGTGTGAATGATTGGACATAATGTTATGGTGTAGATTAGTTGTAGTATTATTATGAATGATGATAGTGCATAAATTAGATAGCGTAGATGATATATGTGAAAGTAGTGAAACATAAAAAAGGATATACTGCATGGTTAATGATTGTATGACAACCACTTATACAAATAGGAGTAAAGTTGCTATTTATCACTTAATCAAGGGCATCAACAAAATTGAAATAACTTGTCTAGGAAATGAATGACAACATGAGGCACAAATAATGGAGGGGATAGATGACAAGGCAAAGTGGAAATAAGGCCATGTTTCAATTTGGGTGTCTTAAGGATAAATAATCTAAAGGTGTTTTTAGGAGACTAAAACACCCTAGTGACATCAATAAAACTCTTCCAGTAATCATGTAGGCCCTCAAAGATACTAATACCACCCTAGATAGTCAATTCTCTCATGGACCAATTATGTGTGCAGTGAACGTTCTTGGTCAATTTTTATGGAGGTTAGACTAATCACTTGTAGCTTACATCAATAAGCTAGCTCACCTATGAGTGTACATATATTTGTAGAAAATAAGGTCACTCATGTGATAGACATGTCACCACATGGAGGGCATACTCCACTGCTAATCAAGCATCTATAGCCCGGATAGAGATAGCCATATGGTCTATCAACATTGCTCCACTGCTAGCCAGGCATCTATAGCCCCAATGGAGACATCTAAAATACCCAAGGATCCATGATGAAATTTGATGATTACATTTTTCATGAAATGATGATGATTTTAGCTCTTGGTTGCTTGTTTTTAGAGAGATATCCTCGAGTTGGGACCATGCACATGATAGGGTGAGTAGGGAAAACTATTTACTTTATGGTGATAGTGACTCATGAGTTTATCTTTTCTATGCACCAAAATGTAATTATTGTGTGATACATGTATGTGGTCTAAGAGAGAGTGAGAGTTAACTAGGAATGATCTATAGCTCTCAAGGATTGGCTAACATTCAATAAAGGTTAATTGCAACACTAGAAATGGCTAAGTGACCGAAAGGACTTAAAGATTCTTTGAACCAGAGACATCAAAGAGATAATTTTTCATAGGGTGTTGTGGGAATATACATTGAGGGTGGTGGGTGAGTGTGACTAAACTAAGTGGGGTTGGAGAAAAAATAGAAATGGCTAGGATAGCTACGACAAAGAGGATTCTCTTGATAAACTCAACAATAGCTAGTGCTATGATAAAAAACAAAAGTGATGTGGAAATAAAAAAAATCGAACGCAAAAAGGAGATGACACTACTGTGAGAGGCAAGAAAGGGAAAATAAAAAGAAGAAGGAAACAAAAATAAAAATATAAGAAGTAAAGGAAAGAGGGGGGAACAGAAAGAAAATAGAATACAGGGAATGCACAATGGTCTAAGGTATGTAACTGCTTGAAGCGTGATCATACACAAGGAGTGATGTGCAAGGAGGAAAACAAAAAAAGAGTGAGAATATGCAAATATAAATCGAAGGAGGAGTGAATGCATGAGAATTTCATACAATCCAAAATTAAATATTGGTATGTGCATTATGTTAGTATTATGATAATTGTTTTTTTGTTGTTTATTTTTTATTTTGAGTTGGGGGAGGGGGGTCAAATGACACTCCTCATCTTAACTTGACTATTTCTAAATGTTGACCAAGGTGTACTATAAAATCTTTGATAAAGTGTGTTGATTGATGTGCTATTGCTAGTTGTTTCCCTGGAAGACTTCAAGGAATGGTTAGATGAAAATTAGGAGCGATAGTGATGAGGGATGATGGGTAAATGTAGGCATGGACTAGGGAAGTGCATAGTGTGGTGGATGGTGTGAGTGGATTGACATTCTACACATTAATCCTACCACTCCTCAACATCCCCCATTATATAAATTATTTTTGGGCATTTACATCTATATATGTTCGATCAATTTGTACCTTGTAAGATGTTGAGGAATGGTTGGATGAAAATGAAGCATAATAATGGAAGGAGATGGAAAGGACAAGAGTCAATGGGCATCTTTCATGTTCAGCCAACTTAGCACCAAAATATATCAGTGCTCATGTGCATGACTCCAATATTATGCTATTTTTGAAAGATATTGAATATGAGTTGGATGAACACAAAGGATGATGAAGCCTCTATGCTAGGTGGAATATTACATGTGAATGGACAGGGGTTGACAGTGTGCAATTGGAGAAATAATTTTTTTATTTTTTTTTAAGGTATAGAAGGGTCTATGATGTATAATTTTAATGGTCTCAGGCTCCTCAACTCCCTCAAAGTGATCAATTTTTTAAGATTATGTTTTGATATTTTGTTTAATAATAAAAATTTCAAGCTAGTTGACATGCAAGGATGGGATTTCAATCTCAAGAGGTATGATTGCCTTGGCTCCATAGACTAATGAAAAAGGAGTTTTCCTAGTAGGTGATGAGTATTTATTTAGCATGCATTAGTTAAGGTAAATTGTTTAAATTTCATCTTTAAATCATGATTGCAATGCATTTTAATGGTTATTTCTATTTATTTCTGTTATTTATCAGCTAAAATGTTGGATATGGTTAATATAACAAATGTATGTATTTCTTGCAAAATACGCATAAGTTGTGTATGATTATATAGGAAAATATTGAAGAACATATTTGGGCATATGATGTAGTAGAACAAGCTTCATATACCTTGGATGTGAGAATATGGACAAAAGGATGACACATTAAAAAGAAAGCTAAATACGATTACAGAATATAGTAGTTGATGATTGTTACATAATATAGTTACTGAAGTGAGTTACAGAAGGTAGCTTCTGAAGACTGTTATTGGAGATAAATTTTACCAATAGTTACACAAGAAATTTGACTAAGTCAATTGATTGGCGTTGCATGCCACATCAGTGATAGCATGTCACTTTTACATGGCAACAAAGTATTTCTAGTCATCATGATTAGTTGAATTGTAAACTATTATTCACGAGGATATTGTGATTAATAAAGTTATTTTAAATTTTTTTTATCAATTCATGAATTTCGAGTATTGTTAGGTTATCTAGATTTTGATGCAATATTATTATGTCCTTCCCATGAATAAAGGGGTATATAGTTATGATGTTATATCTTTCTAAATATTCAAATTAGTATTTTTTGTTATATTCATTCATGAAATTCCACTTGGACCACTTAGGTTATTTATAGAGTCCAAGTAAGTTAGGAAATTATGTTAGTTTAGATTATTTATGTTAAGTACATAGTTGTCGCATTATCAAGTCCACAATGCCACATGGAAAAATATGTGGAAGAGTTATATTTAGAATTGTCCAAGTCATATTATATATTACATAGGAATACCTTTGAAAAGGTATAATCATAAATCGTCTATCTAATGAAAACATGTTAGAATTCTAGCTAATGTCTGTACAATTTATGAAAAACCGTGAATCATGTACATCTAAACTTCCAGCAATAAATGTAGTACTTTACTTTTCACATATGGTAACTGTATCATTTGTGTTATTTACTGCTTGATTTCTTTTATGTAGTTGTAATTGTATTTTTCTTGCATCCATAGAATAGAATACTGTTAGTAGTAGTTATGCATCTTAGGTACTGAGATAAAGTAGCTTAGGGGAGAAAGACTTACACTTTCCTCTAGGAGGTAGGGCCCACTCCTACAATCAATCCCTATTCTCTTGCCCCTATAATAGGTTAGGAATAGTTAGTACGTAGAATTAACCTTAGAATATAAAATAAATTAAATTGCATTATCATAGATCAGAAAGTAAAAATAGATAATTAAAACTAACTGCACGAGGATCCTCACCAATAGATAAAATCATCATTAGATCAACTCATCAATAGGTAAAAATCATATTTATTTCATAAATCATAAATTTTATTTTATTTTAATTCCTGCATGATTTAATTTTTGTTCACTGCAATTATTATTTTTTTGCAAAATCCAAAACTAAAAGAGATCTAAATTAAGCTTAGAATTAATCCCCATGGTACAATCTATACTAGATTTCTACTCTTTAAATCTAACCTTTATTACCCTGTATTGATAAAATTAAATGTAAGCTATTATAATAAATCATTTTGGTGTCGTTATCCTGGAGAGTAGCACCATAGTGGTTAAACAAAAAATTTGTTTGGCAATGCAAAAAGGAGAGGCTTACTTTTATGTGGAAAGAGTTACGTATGAGTCCTTGGTGTGCATATGAGTCAGAGTGGCATGATATGGTCCCAGAAAGCCCCTTTTTTTGATGCTACGAGGTTCTTTTCTCTTGAGGAATCATTTTTACTGATTTCATAGTTAAAATTTTATTTCCTATAAAATTTCATTTATTGCAAAATTTCATTTTTTGCAAAAATTTATTTCCTACAATTTTTCAAGCTTTAGGTGAATATTATTGCTTAATTTGGTTTAGGACCTGTAGAAAATAGGAAGTAGGTATGGCTAAGTGAGACAGTCATAGTGAAACATTCCTAAATTTGTCTTAGGACTTGTAGGAGTAGGAAGTAGGTATGGTTGAGTGACACAGTCATAGTGAAACATTCTTAAATAATCAAAGAAGCAATAATAGTTTAACCTTTTTATTTCAGTAATTTCATTTCTAGTAATTTCCAAGATTTGATTGATTTCTATTCATTTGTTTTGGTTTGGGTTCTCCTGTAAGAAAACAATAAGTACGTATGATTGAGTGGCATAGTCATAGTGAAACACTTCTAAATAACTAGGACCTGTAGAAGCAGGAAGTAGGTATGGTTGAGTGGAACGATCATAGTGAAATAAAATTTCCTACATAATCAAAGAAGTGATAGCAAAATAACCTTTTAATTTCAGTAATTTCATTTCTAGAAAATTTTTACTTTTCAAGCAATATTTCATTTTATTTCCTATTATACTAAAATTGGTTGTATGGATTCATAAGACCGTGAGTCGCACCTAGTTTTAGTTATAACAATATTGCTCAAAAAAATAGAAAATTTATTTCATTTTCCTACTATGTTAAGGATAGTTATAGATTTATTTGTTGTGACTTATATCTAAACTTGGAAATAATAGGATTAACATAGAAAAAAAAATCAAAACCAATGAGAGAGAAAGAATAATAAAATATAGGTTTATAAATGGTGGAAAATAGTCTACATCAGTCTGTACTTATAGACCTTAAAAAATTACTAATACAACAAGAATTTAACCTTCTTTTTGAACAAGGAGACAAAACATCAAGTAAAGAGTGGGAGTGTTTGTGTGAATACATCAACATTATTAAAGAAATATCAGACAAGTTGGAGAAGATCAAAAGAATTGACATAGCAAAAACTCTAGGGCCGAACTATTATTCACCTTATCTAGATCTTGGGAGGAGTTGTGAACATTGTCTTTGGGATATAAGAGCAATAGTGAACCCAACAATTTACCCTTGGAATCAATATTTCGAGGACTCCCTCATCATTCACAACTTTCTTGCATACATATAAAATAGATAAGTAGCCCTAGAATATAGCAAGAAATATCACAAGATACCTAGAGTTGTGCACTTTAGAGAGTTGTGTCAATATTTACACTATGAATTACAATTTAGAAATCCCAACCCTATTCCAACACAATATTTTCTTGATCAATTGATTCGGTTAGTGATTGATGATTTTAAATTTGAAAAGGAACACTACATGACACCTGAACAACTTGATCCAATTAATGATATTCATAGACTATTCAAGGAATATTAGAAAGGTAAAACATTGTTGCAAAAGCCAGAGAATTTAGAAAGTTCATGAGCATATCTAGAGACTCTAAGGGAAGGTTTATAAAGATCAACAAATTAGAAGAAAATTTCCAAAGAGAATTTAATAGGAAGCCTAGAATTTATAAGCTAAAATAAGTCAAAACTGCAACATCAACCAATCAATATGAAATCCTAGAACAAGGTTTCAACTCGTATTTATTACTTGAACCATAATTTGACAACCACATAGATCCCTCTTCTATATTCATCGACCCTATACCCAGCTCAATCCTTGAAATTCTATATTTAGTCATGGCTGATCAACAAAGTGAACATGGAGACGTAGAAGAGAACCAAAGGGAGGATAGACATATAGAATAGAGAATAAAGGAGGAATGGACAAAGAAAGATATTTGCCTTCCCAATATTACATATAGATGGGACAACAAGAGAACCTAAATCAATCTTTACTTCTGTATTGTCCACCTTCCATGGGAAACCACATGAATATCATGATACTTTTCTCTTTGAATTTGAAGTGGTGTGCCAATCCTACTTTTACACCACCAATGAACAAAAGCTAAGATTATTTCCCTCTAATATTAAATATCCAGCTTTCATATGGTTCATGGGTCTAGGAGAAAGCATTTTTATTCGATGGGATGGATAAAATGGATTAAAAGAGCTATTCCTTGAATGATATCAATATTATTGTAGAGTTAGGGATAAGAAAGTTGATCTATTTCACATGAATAAAAAAGAAGAAGAATCTTTGGAGGATTACCTTGAGATATTTCAATTCATTGGGTCTATAGTAAATATAGACCTTGATGAAGAAATATTAAAAGAACTATTTTTAAAAGGACTAAAATAATATGTCCTTGGGGTTCTAAACCTTATGGGAAAAGGATGTATTCATCTTATGACATTTGATGAAATTGTAAATCTTTGCAAAAACTATTCAAGAAATAAACCTCTTAGAAGCAATAAGTTTACATCATTAAGTGGAGTGACCAGGGCAAAAATTTGGAAGGATTAAAAATTGATTTGTTAAATACCTTGACTACATCTTTGGATCTAATGGATAGGAAACCAAGAGAATAGGACAGTGAATAAATTTACTATCACAGATGTAGGAAAAATTACAACGTGATAGAATATCCTCTCAACATTACAAATATTTCCAATATTGTTGCTTGTTGTCAAATATGTGAAAAGAATCACAAGATTGAAAACTGCAAATACATATCAGTTGTTAAAGTTGCCATAAAATAATCTAAAGTTGAAGAGGTAGAAGATGTTTATTTTGTATCCCAAATATGGAATGGTCCATTTAATGGACCACCTAATTGATCAAACCCTAGTTATTCCAACCAGTAAAGGCCTAATCAATGGTCCAATGCACCAAAATGGGCAAATTGGAACTCATATTCAAATAATCAAGACTGGAACATACCCCCATGGGCCCACTTTATGGCCAATACCTATGGAATTCCACCTCCATGGAACCAAGTAATGTCGAGTCAAAACATGCCTAATTGGAATACTAATGGCCAATATAATCAAGGAGGATCTGGTTGGTCTCAAAATCCATCACAACAATAGAAATTTTAAAACCAATTTAGGGGACAAGCCTCTCAAAATCCACCTCAGAATAGACTTCTTCCACCTCCAGTTAATAATAATAATCCTCCTAAGCAACCTCCTCTGCTCCCTCAACCAATACCTAATCCCAACAACAATAATAATGTTCAACAAGTCTATGAAACAAATGAGACATGTTCTATATATGTGGCACCTTGTCAATAGATTCAATTAAGATATATAAAAGTATTGGAGAATAATGTAACTCTCATAGAGCTTGATAATCCCATTACGGACTTGTTTGAAAAGGGGGATAACAATGAGAAGAAAATAGAAAATTCACCAAATAGATAGATGTCACACCAAGAAGAACTCTGAATATTAGTAATGAGCTCATAAGTATACAAGAATCACAATTAATAGATGTGCTTAAGAAACATCAATCAATATTTTCATGGGACTAAGAGGACATGAAAGGTATAGATCTAGATTTTTGTACCCATCACATATTTATCCAAGAAGGTTGTTATCCAGTAATACAACCCCAAATAATATTGAATCCAGCTATGAAATATGTGGTTCAAGAAGAAGTCATTAAACTTTTGAAGGTAGGATTTATATATCCAATTTCTAATAGTCAATGGGTGTCACCACTTGTGATAGTCCCTAAAAATAATGGTACATGGAGGATTTGTGTGGATTATAGGTAATTAAACAAAGTAACAAAGAAATACTATTTTTCCTTACCATTCATTGATCAAGTTCTTGATACCTTGGCTAGAAATAAATATTTCTGCTTTTTGGATGATTTTAGTGGTTATAATCAAAGTTTGCATAGCTGAAGAAGATCAGGAAAAGATAACCTTCACATGTCCATTAGGCACATGTGCTTATATAGTCTTACCTTTTATATTATGCAATGCACCAAGATCAATCCTTAACCTATAAGAAAGATAGTCTCAATAATAAAAAATGACTATTAACCTTAATTGAGTGGAAAAATATTTGTTTTAAGGTATTCAGGATAATTAGGAGTTGTGTAATTTGGGATGCAGTTTCAATTCGTTAAGCAAACTTAGTAATTTTTTATTATGGGTGAATCCATGGTTTGGATTCCTAGGCACAGATTCATGGATGGTGTATGATTTGGCCAAATTTGTATCAAATCACAACAACATCTGAATGGTTTAAACTATTATTCAATTTTTAGCGAATCCACAAGTGGAATTTTCCAGTCGTGAATTCACTAAAAATAGAGAAAAAGCAAAATTTGGTTAGCAAAAAACTTTGGTGGCATGAGAAAAAATGTGGTTTGATGAGGTATGAGATTACATGCATTATGAGGACTAGGTAATTTTGACATTCTTGTCTACACCATGACTTAATATAATATTAAGAATTAATGAGAGGCTAATGAAAGACTTAGTGAAGAATTAAGTGAATAAGAAGGGTTATGAGAATTTTGAGGGGAAGGGAGGAATAAATGAAGGGGATTAGGTAGAAATTAGAAAATTGGGGGAGCTAAGAGGGGGATTAGAGGAATTAAGTAGAGTAGGAGGAAATTAGAATAAAATTAAGAAAATCAGAAGAGTTTAGGAATTTTGGGGAAAAAGGGGGATTTAGACGAAAATAAAGATCTAGGGAAACCTTAGATAAATTTTAGGGAAAATTAGAGGGAAATGAAAGAGAATTAGGAAGGCTAAGGAAAATTAGAAGAAATTAGGAAAATTATGAGGGAGAGGGTGGAAAATTAAGCCGACCAAAAGGAAAGAAGGGAAATTAGAGGAATTAAGGAGGAATTAGAAAGAATTGGGAGAAATTAGAAAAGAAGGAGATTTAGAGGAGTTTGGGAAAATTTTGATAAAATTGGGCACCTGGTGGAGGTTTTGCAATGATTTAAGGGTTTTTGTAGATTTGTAACGATTTGACAGATTTTTTGGTGGTTTTGTGAAAATGCAATTGCAAATGACTAAAATTTGGTGTCTATAGATGCCCCTTTTTGTACCACATTGCATAAAGCATAATGCAATGCAAAAACAAAAGACACCTGATCCAATCGATAAATTTACTTGTTTGTTAGTCCAGTAAATGAGATCAGCTAACCTTTCCAAATTTTAGGTTTTTCTACCTCCTCAATCAGTGAGCAAACGAAGGATAGCATGGAGGGCAATGAGGAGTCGACTAATAAAAGATGGATGAAAAAGAGGGCCAATGGAGTGAATTGGTGGAGGGAGTGCAAGTGAATTTTAGTGGTAGGATAGTCTTGGGACCATAAGGAATAGGAGGATAACCATTAAAAATGGTTTTTTACCATAAAAAATGGTTGGAGGTACACCATGGTGACCATCAATGATAGTTAGAGGTGGTAAAATGATCGACCAAACCGGTTGAAAGTAGGTAAAATGATCAACTGGGCTGATTGGAGGCAGAATATGATATCAATAAGCATGAGGGAGGTTGTCAATTTCATTTGCACATAATGGCTAAAGAGAAAGGAGGATCAAGCAGGAGTGAGATGGTGGGGGTTTGAGGGAGTGTGGGTAAGGTATGTAGCATAGTGTCCTTTTATTTAGGTAGTTGTTATTTATTAATGTTTAGATTTCATTGTTGTATGCTTTGTTTGTTTTTATTTTTTTGTACATTTTTTGTGTTTTTTATGTTGTTATTTTTTATAAAAAGAAGGGGGTGAGGAAAAAAATTTAGAAGGTAAAGGGGAGGTATATATATATATATATAATGAAAATAAAGGAAAAGGGAGGGAAGGGATAAATTTTATTTTTTTAAGATGTTGTTTGAGTGTTTAGTGTGTTAGTGGTGTTTTGTAATTTAAATTTTTTGTTTTGAAAAAAAAAAATTGAAAACAAATTGTAATGTTTGGGAATTTTTTTGAGCTATTGATTGTTTTGGTGTGGTTTTGGTTGAATATTGAGAGAAATGAGCTTATGGAACTTATGGATGGATCATTATGCAATTGAAGAAGTTGTGGGTGTGACATCGATTCAGCCTAGAGTACCCAAATATGAGGGATAAGCTAAGTGATGTGGATTGGATGTGGTTGAGATTGATTGGCTTGGAGGGTGCAGCTCAAATCGAGATTGTACAGGTAGACACATGGTACTTTTAGACCTCGTAGAGTGATGGGATCTTGATAGGGAGACATTCAACCTATCCACGGGGGAGATTACAATGACACTAGAGGATATTTATCAAATATTTTGATTAACAATGGAGGGTCTTCCAATTTGAGTGATGATAGATAGGGCAGATGTGATACCCCTAGTGTATGGTGAGGTTTGGAGGGATTTGGAGGTAGGTCATGGAAGGATTTTGTACCTAGATGAGTATGAGAGATAGTAGTTGGGATTGAGGCAAGTGGTGTTGATGTCTCTGATCTTGAGGATAGTGTTGCTAGACTCCTCAGGTGTATAGTTCTCTTGGAATCTAATGGGGCTTGTGTTTGACTTAGTAGAGAGGCCTATATTGTATGCTTGGGTATTAACACAAATATATAATAAGTTGTATGAGGTGCAATGATGAGGGTGGAAGGGCTTGGAATGCATCCTACTACTATAGATATGGGGTTGGGAGTACTTCAAAATATATCACCCTAGAGGATTACAATGTGAGAGGGCAAAAAGATATACATATGCTTTGTAGTGGTAAAAGGATAGAAAGGGACGATAGAGTTAGGCATAATGATTAGATGGGGAGTATTACAAGGATGCATGGGTGAGGTTAGAAACAAACCAAGTTGTATGGATGCCATGGTAGGAGGTGAATTTTTGGGATGAGTATGGAGTGTACTTGGTTCATATTAGATGAGCGAGGTGGATGATAGGTCAACACTAAATAGAGTGTAAAATGATTCAGTTCACACGAATCTAGAGATAATTTGGACTAATATAGGGGGTGCCAACCCACCTGTGATATATAAGAGGTGGGATTATGAGCTAAATTTTATAGTTTCATAGAGGATGCTACTAGAAAAAGAGGTATATGAGGTGATAGAGATACCAGATATTAATGATGCAGGGACCACTACGAAAGTATGATGCCTATTGGGAAACACAGTGATGGGAGCCATAGAGAGGTATGAAGGAAATGGGTGAATATGGGAGTGAGGAATATCTTAAGGATGACAAGGAGACATAGAAGATACTATGATAATAGATGTGTCATAGAATAAATAGTGGAGCAAAGATCTCGAGGTATGGCAAGGTAGATAGTAGATTCATGGGGACCATGGGTGGCAAGGTTGGCATAGATAAGGCCAAAATTATGGGGGTATTTGAGGAGGTTGAGGTACCCAAGGGGAACCTAAGTGATGGGTAGGGGGTGAGGAGGAGTAGGTGATGCTCCAGGTAAAGTTATATAGCCTACAGGTAGAGCGGGTGTGGTTGATGTGCTTGCTAAAGAAAATGTAGGAGGAACGCATGGTTGGGGTGGTTGAGCAAGATATTTTGTGATAGGATATGGATATACTGATAGTAGACAGGGATCACATACAGGATGAGTGGGATGCAATAGTGGTAGAGAGGGATCATTCATTATGGGAGCAATATGGAGGGTACATAGAGAGGGATAATCTATAGCTAGAGGTAGAGGAGTTATGAGAGCATATCAAGGATGTAGGAGGGTATAAGGTGACTATGATAGCATGAGGTGAATATGATAACATTATGAGCAAAGGTGGCAATAAAAAAAGAGCAAACAATTGTGATAGAGCATAAATTTCTTTAATATATGGCATACATTAGGGTTCTAGAGGACCATTTGATAGAGAGAATGATAGTTATAGCGGTGTGACTCTCTTCTTCATGGGTGGAGTCTTGTCTATGAAATAGAGGTTTGAGGAAAACATCGATGTAGCATCCAATGCCACACATTAGAAATCCCATAGCTTCATAGGCATGAGGTGTAGAATCATATCATGAGAGATCAATGGAGCATCAAAGCATGAGTGAGTAGTCACAGTGTGAGAGGACATAATGGAGAGACTATATGGGTAACGAGTGATGCGACTAAGGGGTAGATGGTCATGGATAGTGGGTGCCATAGTTTTTTATGGATGGTGATGATGAATCTAAGGGCTCAACTATATGTAGCCTATGAGCGATGATGATGTATTTATATTTTATGGATATATATATGACCTTTGGTGCATGACATGTGTGTTATGTGTGAATGATTGGACATAATGTTATGGTGTATATTAGTTATAGTATTATGATGAATGATGATAGTGCATAAATTAGATAGCGTAGATGATATATGTGAAAGTAGTGAAACACAAAAATGGATATACTGCATGGTTAATTATTGTATGACAACCACTTATACAAATAGGAGTAAAGTTGATATTTATCATTTAATCAAGGGCATCAACAAAATTGAAATAACTTGTTTTCGAAATGAATGACAACATGAGGCACAAATAATGGAGGGGATAGATGACAAGGCAAAGTGGAAATAAGACCATGTTTCAATTTGGGTGTCTTAAGGATAAATAATCTAAAGGTATTTTTAGGAGACTAAAACACCCTAGTGACATCAATAAAACTCTTCCAGTAATCATGTAGGCCCTCAAATATACTAATACCACACTTGAGAGTCAATTCTCTCATGGACCAATTATGTGTGCAGTGAATGTTCATTGTCAATTTTTATGGAGATTAGAATAATCACTTGTAGCTTATATCAATAAGCTAGTGCACCTGTGAGTGTACATAGATTTGTACAAAATAAGGTCACTCATGTGATAGACATGTGACCACATGGAGGGCATACTCCACTGCCAATCAAGCATCTATAGCCCTGATAGAGATAGCCATATGGTCTATCAACATTGCTCCACTGCTAGCTAGGCATCTATAGCCCCAATGGAGACATCTAAAATACCCAAGGATCCATGATGAAATTTGATGATAATATTTTTAATTAAATGATGATGATTTTAGCTCTTGGTTGCATATTTTTAGAGAGATATCCTCGAGTTGGGACCATGCACATGATAGGGTGAGTAGGGAAAACTATTTACTTTATGGTGATAGTGACTCACGAGTTTATCTTTTCCATGCACCAAAATGTAATTATTGTGTGATACATGTATGTGGTCTAAGAGAGAGTGAGAGTTAACTAGGAATGATCGATAGCTCTCAAGGATTGGCTAACATTCAATAAAGGTTACTTGCAACACTAGAAATGGCTAAGTGATCGAAAGGACTTAGAGATTCTTTGAACCAGAGACATCAAAGAGATAAATTTTCATAGGGTGTTGTCAGAATATACATTGAGGGTGGTGGTTGAGTGTGAGTAAAATAAGTGGGGTGTGAGAAAAAATAGAAATGGCTAGGATAGCTATGACAAAGAGGATACTCTTGATTAACACAACAATAGCTAGTGCTATGATAAAAAATAAAATTGATGTGGAAATAAAAAAAAATCAAAGTCAAAAAGGAGATGAAACTACTACGAGAGGCAAGAAAGGGAAAAGAAAAATAAGAAGGAAACAAAAAGAAAAAGATAAGAAGGAAAGGAAAGAGGGGGGAACAAAAAGAAAAGAGAATATAGGGAATGCACAATGGTCTAAGGTATGTAACTTCTTGAAGCGTGATCATACAACAAGGAGTTATGTGCAAGGAGGAAAACAAAAAAAGAGCGAGAATATGCAAATATAAATCGAAGGAGGAGTGAATGCACAAGAATTTAATACAAGCCAAAATTAAATATTGGTATGTGCATTATGTTAGTATTATGATAATTGATTTTTTGTTGTTTATTTTTTATTTTGAGTTGGGGGAGGGGGGTCAAATGACACTCCTCATCTTAACTTGACCATTTCTCAATGTTGACCAAGGTGTACTATAAAATATTTGAGAAAGTGTGTTTATTGATGTGCTATTGCTGGTTGTTGCCCTGGAAGACTTCAAGGAATGGTTAGATGAAAATGAGGAGCGATATTGATGAGGGGTGATGGGTAAATGTAGGCATGGACTAGGGAAGTGCATAGTGTGGTGGATAGTGTGAGTGGATTGAAATTCTACACATTAATCCTACCACTACTCAACATCCCCCAGTATATGACTTATTTTTTGGCATTTACATATATATATGTTCGATTGATTTGTACCTTGTAAAATGTTGAGGAATGGTTGGATGAAAATGAAGTATAATAATGGAAGGAGATGGAAAGGACAAGGGCCAATGGGCATCTTTCATGTTTAGCCAACCTAGCTATAACATATATCAGTGCTCATGTGCATCACTCTAATATTATGCTATTTTTGAAAGATATTGAAGATGAGTTGGATGAACACAAAGGATGATGAAGTCTCTATGCTAGGTGGAATATTACATGTGAATGGACAGGGGTTGATAGTGTGCAACTAGAGAAATAATTTATTATATTTTTTTTTAGGTATAGAAGGGTCTATGATGTTTGATTTTAATGGTCTTGGGCTCCTAAACTCCCTCAAGGTGATCATGTTTGTAAGATTATGTTTTGAGCTATTATTTAATAATAAACATTCCAAGCTAGTTGGAAAAAACTTATCATGAATATGTGGAGGTAAATAAGAAAAAAAATTATTTTTCTTAAGGACAAGATCTCGTACTTGGAACTCGCATGGATGGACTTTGGAATTATAGGTGCATTGGACCCAATATTGATAAATGCAAAGATGCTCTAGGGCATGGATTTATCATTCATCAAGAAGATTCAATTGATCAAGTCATGCTTGTTTTGTGGTGTCATCATCAACAAATTCTTGCAAGAAGACACGCAAGGATGGGATTTCAAGCTCAAGAGGTATGATTGCCTTGGCTCCATAGACTATTTTCATTCTTGCACGATTTAATTTATGTTCACTACAATTATTATTTTTTTGCAAAACCTGAAACTAAAAGAGATCTGAATTAAGCTTAGAATTAATCCCCATGGTACAATCTATACTGGATTTCTACTCTTTAAATCTAACCTTGATTACCCCAGATTGATAAAATTAAATGTAAGCTATTATAATCAATCATTTTGGCACCGTTGTCGAGGAGAGTAGCACCATAGTGGTTAATCAAAAAATTGTTTGGCAGTGCAAAAAGGAGAGGCTTACTTGTATGTGGAAAGAGGTACGTATGAGTCCTTGGCATGCATATGAGTCAGAGTGGCACGATATGGTCCCAAAAATCCCCTTTGTTTGATGTTACCAGGTTCTTTTCTCTTGAGGAATCATTTTTACTACTTTCATAGTTAAAATTTTATTTCCTGCAAAATTTCATTTCTTCAAAATTTCATTTTCTGCAAAATTTTATTTCCTACAATTTTTCAAGCTTTGGGTGATTATTATTGCTTAATTTGGTTTAGGACCTGTAGAAAATAGGAAGTAGGTATGGCTGAGTGAGACAATCATAGTGAAACATTCCTAAATTTGGCTTAGGACCTGTAGGAGTAGGAAGTAGGTATGGTTGAGTGACACAGTCATAGTGAAACATTCTTAAATAATCAAAGAAGCAATAATAGTTTAACCTTTTTATTTCAGTAATTTTATTTCTAGTAATTTCCAAGCTTTGGGTGATTGCTATTCATTTGTTTTGGTCTAGGTTCTCCTGTAAGAAAACAAGAAGTAGGTATGATTGAGTGGCACAATCATAGTGAAACACTCCTAAATAACTAGGACCTGTAGAAGTAGGAAGTAGGTATGGTTGAGTGGCACGATCATAGTGAAATAAAAGTTCCTACATAATCAAAGAAGTGATAGCAAAATAACCTTTTACTTTTAGTAATTTCATTTCTAGAAAATTTTACTTTTCAAGCAATATTTCATTTTATTTCCTGTTATACTAAAATTGGCTGTATGGATTCATAGACCGTGAGTCGCACCTAGTTTTAGTTATAGTAGGATTGCTCAAAAAAATAAAAAATTTATTTTATTTTCCTACTATGTTAAGGATAGTTATAGATTCATTTGTTGTGACTTATATCTAAACTTGGCAATAGTAGGATTAAAATAGAAAACAAAATCAAAACCCAAACAAAACCAAAACCAAGGAGAGAGAAAGAAGAATAAAATATAGGTTGCTAGATGGTGGAAAATAGTCTAAATCAATCTGTACTTATAGACCTTAGAAAATTACTAATACAACAAGAAGTTACACTTCTTTTTGAACAAGGAGATAAAACATCAAGTAAAGAGTGGGAGTGTCTGTGTGAACACATTGACATTATTAAAGAGATATCAGACAAGTTGGAGAAGATCAAAAGAATTGACATAGCAAAAACTCTAGGGCCGAACTATTATTCACCTTATCTAGATCTTGGGAGGAGTTGTGAACATTGTCTTTGGGATATAAGAGCAATAGTGAACCCAACAATTTACCCTTGGAATCAATATTTCGAGGACTCCCTCATCATTCACAACTTCCTTGCAGACATAGAAAAGAGAGAAGTAGCCCTAGAATATAGCAAGAAATATCACAAGATACCTAGAGTTGTGCACTTTAGAGAGTTGTGTCAAGATTTACGCTATGAGTTACAATTTGGAAATCCCAACCCCATTCCAACACAATATTTTCTTGTTCAATTGATCCAATTAGTGATAGATGATTTTAAATTTGAAGAGGAACACTACATGACACCTGAACAACTTGATCCAATCAATGATATTCATAGACTATTCAAGGAATATTAGAAAGGTAAAACATTGTTGCAAAAGCCAGAGAATTTGGAAAGTTCATGAGCAGACCTAGAGACTCTAAGGGAAGGTTTATAAAGATCAGCAAATTAGAAGAAAATTTCCAAAGAGACTTTAATAGGAAGCCTAGAATTTATAAGCTAAAAGAAGTCAAAACTGCAACATCAACCAATCAAGCTGAAATCCTAGAACAAGATCCCAACTCATATTTATTACCTGAACCAGAATTTGACAACCACATAGATCCCTCTTCTATATTCACCGACCCTATACCCAGCCCGATCCTTGAAATTCTACATTCAGTCATGGCTGATCAACAAAGTGAACATGGAGAAGTAGAAGAGAACCAAAGGGAGGATAGACAAATATATAATAGAGAACAAAGGAGGAATGGACAAAGAAAGATATTTGCCTTCCCAATATTACATACAGATGGGACAACAAGAGAACCTAAGTCAATCTTTGCTTCTGTATTGCCCACCTTCCATGGGAAACCACACGAAGATCCTGATGCTTTTCTCTTTGAATTTGAAGTGGTGTGCCAAGCCTACTTTTACACCACCAATGAAAAAAATCTAAGATTGTTTCCCTCTACTCTTAAAGATGTAGCTTTAATATGGTTCATGGGTCTAGGAGAAAGCATTTGTAATCGATGGGATGGAGAAAATGGATTAAAAGAGTTATTCCTTGAATGATATCAGGATTACTGTAGAGTTAGGGATAAGAAAGTTGAGCTATTTCACATGAATAAAAAAGAAGAAGAATCTTTGGAGGATTACCTTGAGATATTTCAATTCATTGGGTCTAGAGTAAATATAGACCTTGATGAAGAAATATTAAAAGAACTTTTTCTAAAAGGACTAAAAGAAGATGTCCTTGAGGTTCTAAACCTTATGGTAAAAGGAGATATTCATATTATGATATTTTATGAAATTGTAAATCTTTGCAGAAACTATTCAAGAAACAAACCTCTTAGAAGCAATAAGTTTACATCAGTAAGTGGAGGAGTGACAAGGGCAGAAATTGGAAACATGTTGGAAGGATTAAAAATTGATTTGTTAAGTACCTTGACTACATCTTTGGATCTAATGGATAGGAAACCAAGAGAATAGGACAGTGAAGAAATTTACTATCACAGATGTAGGAAAAAGCACAACCTAAGAGAATGTCCTCTCAACATTACAAATATTTCCAATATTGTTGCTTGTTGTCAAATTTGTGAAAAGAATCACAAGACTGAAAACTACAAATACATCTCAGTTGTTAAAGTTGCCATAAAAGAACCTGAAGTTGAAGAGGTAGAATATGTTTATTTTGTAGCCCAAATATGGAATGGTCCATTTAATGGACCACCTAATTGGTCAAACCCTAGTTATTCCAACCAGCAAAGGCCTAATCAATGGTCCAATGCACCAAACTGGGCAAATTGGAACTCATATTCAAATAATCAAGACTAGAACATACCCCCATGGGCCCACTTTATGGCCAATACCTATGGAATTCCACCTCCATGGAATCAAGGAATGTTGAGTCAAAACATGCCTAGTTGGAATACTAATGGCCAATACAATCAAGGAGGATCTGGTTGGTCCCAAAATCCATCACAACAACAGAAATTTCAAAACCAATTTAGGGGACAAGCCCCTCAAAATCCACCTCAAAATAGACTTCTTCCACCTCCAGTTAATAATAATAATCCTCCTAAACAACCCCCTCTACCAGCTCAACCAATCCCTAATCCTAACAACAACAATAATGTTCAACAAGTCTATGAAACAAGTGAGACATGTTCTATATTTGTGGCACCTTGTCAACAAATTCAATTAAGATCTAGAAAAGTATTGGAAAATAATGTAACTCTCATAGAGCTTGATAATCCCATTGCGGACTTGTTTGAAAAGGAGGATAACAATGAGAAGGAAATAGAAAATTCACCAAAAAAATTTCCAACAAAACAACAAGAGATCCAAATTCCTCAAAGGAAGGAAGTAGAGATACCATTTCCTCAAAGATTGGCAATACCAAAAGAACCATCTAAGCCAGCTTTTAACTTCCTTCAGGAATTAGAAAATGTTACTATCAAAATCCCTTTATTGTAGGCTATCAAGGATATCCCCATCTATTCCAAGCTCATAAAAAACATATGCACAAATTTAGGAAGGAAAAAGAAGAATGAAGCCCAAACTATTCAAGTCATTGGACAATTATCTGAGATAATAACGAGAGGTAGGTTATTGCCAAAATACATAGATCCTAGAATACCTATACTCATGGTACACATTGGTGACATAGCCTTGCAAAATATTTTGGTCGATTTAGGAGCTGCTATTAATGTCATGACTAAAGAAACAATGGAATCTCTAGGGGTACATAAACTACAATCAACTTCTATCGTACTCCAACTTGCAGATAGGTCTACTGTTAAGCCAAAAGGAAAACTAGAAGATGTTATAGTCTCTATAAGTTCATGGGAATACCCTGTAGACTTTATAGTCTTACAACCCAAGAAAAATTTAGGGGGACATCCCTTAATTCTAGGGTGCCCATGGCTTGCAACAGTTGATGCTTACATTAGTTGTAGATCTAGAAACATGACTATTTTTTATGGTAAGAATACTAAAGACCTTAGCCTATTCCCTGAATCAACAATAGAAAAATATTTTCCAAAGCAACTATGGTATGATTTCCCTCATGATTTTGATGATATCCAAACCTTATCAATCAATGTTTTGAGTGAACATCTTCAACAAGAAATTGAGGGACCATTACCATTACTATTAGGAAATCAAAAAGAAGATCAAGGTCAAGACAATGGTTGTTCATCTGAATCTATTATGGCCATTGATGAAGCAAGCACGAGTCAGTCTCAAAAAATGGTACCATATGACTATCACTTAAATATTCTTGAACATGAGATAATGGGGATAGATGCAAATACTGAGAAATACAAACAAATAGATATCACACCAGGAAGAACTCTGAATATTAGTAATGAGCTCACAAGCATACAAGAATCACAATTAATAGATGTGCTTAAGAAACATCAATCAACATTTGCATGGAACTACGAGGACATGAAAGGTATACATCCAAATATTTGTACCCATCGCATATTTATCCAAGAAGGTTGTTATCTAGTAAGACAACCCCAAAGAAGATTGAATCCAACTATGAAGGATGTGGTTCAAGAAGAAATCATTAAACTTTTGAAGGTAGGATTTATATATCCAATTTTTGATAGTCAATGGGTGTCACCACTTGTGATAGTCCCTAAAAAGAATGGTAAATGGAGGATTTGTGTGGATTATAGGGAATTAAACAAAGTAACAAAGAAATACTATTTTCCCTTGCCATTCATTGATCAAGTTCTTGATACCTTGGCTAGAAAGAAATATTTCTGCTTTTTGGATGGTTTTAGTGGTTATAATCAAGTTTCCATAGCTGAAGAAGATTAGGAAAATATAACCTTCACATGTCCAGTAGGCACCTATGCTTATAAAGTCTTACCTTTTATATTATGCAATGCACCTACTACTTTTCAAAGAGCTATTTTGGCTATCTTTGCTAACTTAATCAATGAATGCGTAGAAGTCTATATGGATGACTTCACAGTCTACGATAATACCTTTGAAGAAATTTTATCAAGCTTACAAAGAGTTTTGATTAGATGCCAAGAGAAAAACCTCTCTTTGAGTCATGAAAAGTGTTTCATGATGATGAGAGGAGGCATTGTTTTAGGACATTATATATCAGAAGAAGGTGTTAAAGTAGATCCTGCAAAGATACAAGCTATTCAATCCCTTCAACCTCCAAAAACACAAATAGAGGTAAGAAGTTTCCTAGGACATGTAGGATACTATCGTAGATTCATTAAAGACTTCAGTAAAATTGTTGCTCCCATGCTTAAGCTCTTAACCAAAGAAAGTGAATTTAATTGGACTAAAGCATGTCAAGAAGCCTTTGAAGTTATAAAAGATAAATTAATTACTGCTCCAATCCTAAGAGGACCAAATTGGGAATTACCATTCCATATACATTGTGATGCTTCGGGTTACGCAATAGGGGAAGTATTGCAAAAAATAGAGAACAAAATACCTTATGCTATCTATTATGTGAGTAAAAACTTGCATGGAGCTAAGCTTAATTACATTGTTACTGAAAAAGAATTCTTAGTTGTAGTCCATGCTATCAATAAATTCAAACATTACATAATAGGGTATGAAGTATTTGTTCACACTGATCACTCTGCCATTAAGTACTTAATGAACAAAGCTACAATAGGAGGTAGAGTGGTTAGATGGCTTCTTCTATTATAGGAATTTAATGTTACCATCATAGATAAGGTAGGAAAAGATAATGTCATTGCATATCACCTATCTCGTATGCAAATTTTTGATGACGATGAGTTAATTCCTGATAATTTCCTAGACGAACATTTGTTTGCTCTTTCTATTTTCACTCCTTGGTATGTTGATATTGTAAATTACTTAGTAACAGGAAAAATACCTCAAAACTATACACCACATGAGCATAGAAAATTAATACATCATAGTATCCCTTATATGTGGATTCATGGAGTCTTGTTTAAAACATGTCCTAACCAAATAATTAGGAGATGTGTGCAAGAAGAAGATGTATATGACATCATTCGAGTGACACATGAAGAACCCTATGGAGGCCATTATGCCACTCAAAGAATAGTTAGTAAAATACTTCAAACTGGTTACTTTTGGCCTACCATGAATAAATATGTCCATAAATTTGTTGATAGATGTGATGCTTGTCAAAGAGCCAGTAAGCCTACACCTTCAATGGAAATGCCTTTGGTTTCGCAAGTAGTGTTTGAACCATTCAAGAAATGGGGAATTGACTTTGTTGGACCAATAGACCCTCCAAGTGCAGGTAATAAACACATACTTGTGTGTACATACTATGTTACTAAGTGGGCTGAAGTTAAAGCTTTACCATGAGCACAAGCTGAACCAGTAGCTGATTTCCTTTATGAAAATATTATGCAACGCTTTGGAGCACCTAGAGAGTTAGTTTCAGATCATGGAACCCAATTTCTCTCCAAATTAATTGCACATTTTATTGACATCTATCAAATAAAACATAGGAAAACCTCACCATATCACCCTCAAGCCAATGGACAAGTAGAAGTTACGAAAAAAGAACTTGAAAAAATCATTACAAAAACCGTAAATGTTAATAGGGGTGATTGGGATGAGAGATTAAAAGAAGTTATATGGGCATATAATATAACCTGGAAAACTACCACGGGATTATCACCTTGTGAAATGGTCTAATGCAAACAAGCTATCATGCCCATTGAATTTGAGATAGAAACTCTTCACACAGTGATACAACTTGACATGAATTTGGATCAAATTGTTATAATTTTGAAGTTGTTCCTTAACAAGTGAGGTTTTTTTTGTAAATTTATATTCCTCATATTATAACAACAATATCTGGTGGAATCCAATGAGTCCCAACTACTAGGAAGTACTTACATTTTTTTCACATTTGAGAACTGTTGATGGAAATTATCAATCAAGGTAGAAAAAAACTATGAAGTCTTGGAAGATATTAGATAGAGCTTTGTTAAGATTATAAATTTTATTTCATGCAAATTACTGCACAAAAAATTTGTACATGAATGCAAAAATAAATAAATTAACAAGAGGTATCATCATATTTTTTTCCATTTAGATTTTCATGAGGTTCGTATCACTTGGTTCCATGGAGTTTTAAAGTTTCTTTGACTAATTTTAGGGTTTTAATAACTATTGAATTTGCAAAAAGAGGACTCGATTTAGATATCACAATATGCAAAGGTTTTTTCTTTTTAATAATTTAAGGATTTGGGGGTATTGGACTTCAAGAATTATTAAATATTATATTTTGGACATAGAGAAGGTGATAAATCATCTATTCTTGTGGAGAGTTTACTCTTGGAACTAAGGCAAAATTAAAAATATTGTAAGTGTACCCCCATACGTCTTCTTCTCTTCCCACTACCTATTCCCCCACATATTATCCCATGTATCCTCCCTCCCTTATTTTTCTTCCCCTATGGATTCATAATTGTCTCAAATTGAAGTAAGGCTAGGATTCTTAGAGCAAAAGCTGGATGCCATGCTCTTGGACCTAGATATAATCTTTCAAAGTAAAACTATTTCAAAATATCATTTCTTATATGGGATTAGAGGTAATTCTCTTTTGATTCCCTCAACTAGCCAATGGCTAGATTTACCAGTCTGTAAAACAAAGTATCCCATAGAAGAATGTAAGGGTGGCATTAAATGCCTATGTAATCACACATTTGTAATATGGGTCAAAGTCCAAGGATGAGGTGCCACCTTGCATGCACATGTGAGTTTGTAGTAATAGATTCTAGGGTTTGCCTTGTAGAAGGCACAATGTAGTATTTATTTGAGATTGCTAATGGAAAAATGCAAAATGTCTAGACATCCCCTAAGGAGGGGTTTTCCCTTGTTATTCTCTTGTTTTGTGTTTGCATCTTTATTTTGTTGCTCCTTGTTATATTTAACTCTCTTCATTTAGTATCAATATTATTTTTAGTTTTAACATTTGGTATTAGAGCCTATGGTCTTGAACCTAGGAAGTTTATGATATTGTATGAAGTGATGCAAGGGTTTATGGCTCGCAATAAATCTAACGAGCTTCGGTAGCAACAGATATAGATTAAGGACTGTTCATCATAGGGTTTGATATTTAAATCTTGTTGAGATTCCACACTGGAAGATCTAGTGAGCTTCAACAACAACAGATCTAGTGAGCTTCAATAATGGCAGATCTGGTGAGAGCTTCGACAATGGTAGATCTAGTGAGCTTAAAAAATGGTAGATCTGGTAAGATCTGACAGTCGCAGACCTAGTGAGATTTGATAGTGACACTGTGTTTTATATGTATTTAGATGTTTTTTTTATGAGTGTGAGCTTTGGTAGTGGCATATTTGGTGAGCTTCAACAATGATAGATCTGGTGAACTTTGATAGTGGTAAATCTGGTGAGTTTTAGCAATGACAAACTTGGTGAACTTGAATGGTAGCATTATGTTTTATATGTATTCAAATGTTTATTTTTCATGAGTGTGAGCTTCGACAATGATAGATCTGGTGAGCTTTAGCAACAATAGATCTGGTAAGCTTTGGTGATAGCACTATATTTTATTTGTATTCAGATGTTTATTTTTTGAATAGGTGCTAGAGTTTAAGGTTGGAAATGCATGTTCTAGTGGTTTTATTATGCAAGTTGCAGAGGTGTCCATGCATGAGGTTTTATTTTGTAGTTGGTATTCTTCCTATTTTAGTGTTTTGTGTAGATCTAAAATCTCAAATTTATGTTTTACAAACTTGTTGAATAATATCTAAGATGGTTTATTTGTTGTACCACAAGTTTGGGGTAAGTATTAACTACTATAACTGGTGTAGCTTATACCTGAAGAAGCTACTATAACTGATGTAGTTGGATTATTGGATACTGTAACTGTTGGGGTTGTTAATGCTACTATAACTAGTGTAGTTATGCCCAAAAGATACTGGTGTGGATGCTAGTGGTGGTTGCTTAGTGTAATGTTCTCAGAGTTATCTCTAGTAATATTTTTAATGTTTTAAAAGTGGATTTTTTACTTTTTTATTACCTTACTGATATATGGTTGAGGGTAACAGGTGAAGCTAATGTGTTTAGAAGGTTATAGGTAGCTTGTAGAGCAGATAGGTCTTGGAAATACTAGACATAGCTAGTGGAAGTTATAGGCCTAGAGGTTGGTAATAACCAGGTTAAGGCTACTTGTTTTTGGAAGGACTAGTTTTAGCTTGTACCCATGAAGGTTTGTATCAAAAATTATTATTTGTAGTGAAAAATTACAAATATGTAATTGAAAGCACGAGATTCCGGAAGCAAAAGGAAAACTATAACTATGCAATATAAGACGAAATGTAACGCTTTAATCCTATGCACAAAAACAAGGAAAGGAGATAAATTGGAGACGAAAGAAAAGATGTAAGGAAATCACAGCCCTCTTTATTCAAATTTCTTATCCTCGGTTACATAGACGTCTCCTCCCTTTTTAGGGGCTAGGAGCGTTAAATTGGTCTTTGTTACAATTTGTGACTTAGTCTTCCTCCTTCCGCATGCCCACGTTTGGAATGGGCGGGCCAAATGTTGCCGCCGCTTGCGTTGGTAAGGTAGACTCCTCGCCGCTCCTCTAATGTTGCAACTCTGCACTCAAAGAAACAAACAAGAAAGTCAGTAGCACCTGTGTATGAAAAATAAAAGATGAATCTAACGATGGTTGAAATGAATCTAAATGAAATGAAAAACTTGACAAAAGCATAAACATGAAACTAAAAGAAATACCACGATTATGAAAGCACAAATCGCCAGTAAGTGAACTAGCAGCACTTCGTCGCTCAAAATGCTCCTTCTCTGTATATTTTGGGTGAGGAAACTCACCATTTTATAGACCCAAGGGGTCTCTTTGAATTAACATGCAAAAGTGTTTCTTTGCATGAATGCTTTTGTTTGTGAAGAGAAGACTTCTTCTTGATCAAGGGCTTCTTAACTGCCTCTGTGCATGTCTTTGTGTGTTTTAGAAAAACTCACTTGCACTCCTATGTCATGCATGAAAAGCTGAGTGGTAGTTCTGAGTTGTCATGCGCTGAGGTCTGACTTTTTGCTGGTCAAACCTGGCATTCGTCCCACCCAGAAGCGAGCGCTAGTAATCGTCCCTGGGTGAAACGAGTACAAATCCATACTCGTCCTTGGGTAGGACGAGTACAAATTCGCACTCGTCCCTGGGTGGGACGAATAAGAAATAAAGTGTCTAAAAGGTGCCAAACTGATTTTTGACTTGCAAAACTACTGTGTAAGTGGTTAGAACCACTGTTTAACCTCTGGGGGCTACCTTGGGGGCTGTGTGTGTTAATGTGATCAGTGTTTGTAGTCACATAATCGGATTGGTGCTGTTTTGGTGTCTACAGATGCCCCTTTTTGGGAAGCGTTGTGCATGGCACAACGCCGAGCAAAAATAGATAACCAAAGCACTAATGATTAGGGTTTCTCAGTAACCTAACCAACTCTTGATGCCCCAAGCATGGAAAGGGCATGCATTCTTGAATCCTTGCTTCTGACGAGCTAAGGAATTTGATTTCAAGTATTAACCTATTTTGGTGAGGTGTGACTTGAGCTTGGACATTGATCAGTCATGAATAGGCAAAGGGCATAACCTTTTATCCACGGGGGAACCTTGTGTTCATGCTTCGGGAATGCCAAGTGTTTGATCAATTTTGTGATTATTGCTTGTTTGCTGCCCCAAGCAGGAGCGTGATTGTCTTTGTCAATGATTCTTTGAATGCATGCCATTGCCTTGATTGGGTGTGTTGTTGTTGATTGGTGACTTAAGTGTGACTACCCCCTCAAGCGATGAATCGATGAAGGAATGATCGACATGAGAAAAGCGACGAGTCGCTTGACCCAAGATGACTTAAGTGAGGGTGCCTTCAGATGTTGTCCGTTGAATGCGCGAGCAATTTCTCGATTTTTTTTTGTGGACCTATTTTTGGTGGGTGTGAACCCATTTTGGGATGCCATTTGGGGGTAACATGGGCAAAAATCCGTCTTCCCGTGGAGCGGTCCGGCTATGGTAGCCTTCTTGGGGAGTAGGATAACGACAAGGTAGACCCCGACATCAATTTTCTAATGCGAAGAGGTTAAGTGCAAGAGCACTTTTGTCCGGCAATTTTTAGTGTTTTTGTTGGCATTTGTCATTTTTATATTTTGGTTGTTTTGTTGTGTTTGTTTGTTTTTTTTTTTATATTTTGGTTGTTTTGTTGTGTTTGTTTGTTTTTTTTTATATTTTGGTTGTTTTGCGTGTTTTTATGTATGTGTTTGATGTATGCAGAGGCGATTATGAATGTGATGTTTTTAATTTGTATGATGTATGGATAGGGAATGAATGAAATGAGGTGTTGATGATGTGTCGATGCACCATAGACTGTACAAGATTTGACCGACTTGCTATACTAATGGGATGACTTTGTGAAATGACTTTGCATGTGAAAACTTTGTTTTTGTATTTTGCATATATTTTGATGGTGATGTACGGAATAAAATGTGACAGTTGTTTTTAAAATGTAGTTAAGCTTTTCTTAGATTCGGATATTTTAACTAACTAGCCAAGACTGTACATTTATCTCGCAAGACTTTTGAACAAGGTATAAATTCGACTTGAATTTAACCAAGTTATTTCACATCCCCGTGTGTGCAATTGAGTTCATTTATGTGGTATTCATCAGGATACCGCCGATGCCAGATGGGCTTTCAACCGAACTTGTACTGAGGATCACCTAATTAGCTCCACTAACTCCTTGATTGTGTTTGGTTAGATTAATCTGCGATGCTATCTAGGATACCATAAGCTAGCTCATCCACATGCAAACATTGATCTATACACAAGTTAATGTGACAGATATATCGTCATGCGGGAGGTTTACTATCAGTGACTGATAGGCTATCAACCAAACCGATACTGAAGCTTGCCTCATGACCTGTCGAAATGCTGAGAATTCCAGGGATTCAAGTTCGACTCCCTTCTTTTCTTCAATTGTATTGGGATACTTGCTCTTTATAGTGATAAGATCACTGTTTATTTTGTTTTATTGATGTTTTTTTTTTTTTTTTTGAGCAAGGGATTTGAATATGGAGTGACGAGAATCACTATTGTTTGTGCCTTTTGATGTGTGCACTGTAGGATGTCAAATTTGAATGTTTTGACGTTTTGCAAATTTTTGATGTTTTTGCAACTTTTGAGAACTTGGGATTCATGGGGAATTGGGTAGGGAGGATGCTTGTCCTTTTGCCAACTCTCGGCATTCCTAGGGTCATTCGCACGGGGGATAAGCAAGATAGCCGTTTCGCTTATGGTAACCGGGATTACGGTGCAGGTTTCATCTTTCGTTCACACAACTTAGGAATTTTTTATGTGTGTTAATTTGTGTTGGGACGTGACGTAACAAGGTGTGATCCAAGTAAAACTTTCCCGTGTAAAATCTGTTTAACTGTGTACAGTTTTTGGCTAGAAATTTAAAGACATCTGAATGACGAAAACCCTATATACATTAGGAAACAACTGACTATGCTAAAATAAAAAGGTGATATGCTTGGATGTATGCGTTTATGGAAATGGATTTGAGGTGGAAATGATGGAATTGCCAAGTAATGACAGCCTATGGTGCTTTTGACTTGTATGACCTATCGAAGTATGCAAGGGATGGATGCAATGTTTAATGCAACCTATATTTTTGTATTTTGATTTTTATGAAAATGCATGCAAATGTTTTGGTGATTTCGTTTTTTTTTTATGAGAATGTATGGAAAATGCAAATGTTTTTGTGATTTTGTTTTTTTATGAGAATGCATGTAATTGAAATGCAATTGTTTTTGTGATTTTGATTTTTGTTTTTTTTTTTTTTTTATGAGTATGCATGGAATTGAAATGCAATTGTTTTTGTAATTTTGATGTGTTATGAGAATGCATGGAATTGAAATGCAAATGTTTTTGTGATTTTGATTTTTGTGTTGTTTTTGTTGATTTTTGAATACTTATGTTGACCAAGCAATTATGGTAACTCTTGGAGCTTTTGGGTTGACCAAGCGATTGTGGTAATCCTTGGAGCTTTTGTCTTGACCAAAGGGTTTATAGATACCTTTGGGGCATTTAGGGTTTGACCAAGCGATTATGAAAATCCTTGGAGCTTTTAGGGTGACCAAGTGATTGTGATAATCCTTGGAGCTTTTTGGGATGACCAAGCGATTGCGATAATCCTTGGAGCTTTTTGGGATGACCAAGCGATTGCGATAATCCTTGGAGCTTTTGGGATGACCAAGCGATTGCGATAATCCTTGGAGCTTTTGGGATGACCAAGAGATTGCGATAATCCTTGGAGCTTTTGGGGATGACCAAGAGATTGCGATAATCCTTGGAGCTTTTGGGATGACCAAGCGATTGCGATAATCCTTGGAGCTTTTGGGATGACCAAGCGATTGCGATAATCCTTGGAGCTTTTGGGATGACCAAGTGATTGCGATAATCCTTGGAGCTTTTGGGATGACCAAGAGATTGCGATAATCCTTGGAGCTTTTGGTTTGACCAAAGGGTTTATGGACATCTTTGGAGCGTTTGGTTTGACCAAAGGGTTTATGGACACCTTTGGAGCGTTTGGTTTAACCCACTAGCTCTTCAGGGAATAGAGGTACCCCCGGCGTGATGATCTTTGTGCACCGGATCTGGCTCTGTAGGAATTGGCACGAATGGATCGGCCTTATGCACGGATAGGAGGGCAAGGTCTGCCTTCGGCACTGATGGTGCTATGATATCTCTGGGTGGAAGGTGCTCGCGATCTTCCCAAAGGAGTGGGATCAACATGTGATGCCAGTGGGCTGGGTCTATGCGCCACTCATGCCCTAGTCTTATGCCTAGTTGGGCCATTAGTTCGTCATGGGTGACAGGGTGATTGTGCCGTCGTGCATGATTGAGATAAGCCATCTCAGTTTCATCTTCGTAATCATTGTCAGTGATCCAAAGGCCCTCGTTGGCCTCGATAGCTGTCTGCGACATGTTAAGCTCTTCTTGTTCGAGCAGATTGATGTGGTCCTCATGGAGTTGTTTCACGCTTTGCGGGGGGACCTAATTTTTTGGCAATGGCACGGGCTCGATGGGAGCCTCCAAAGGGAGTAATGTTAGGAGAATTTTGTGATGCTCATCCATCGGGACCACCTGTGAATTAATGCTGTCGAAATCGAATGGGTCCCATGGCGCTTCGCTGTCATTGACTCGTCTTTGGCGAGAGAGGGGGGTTATCGAGGAATCGGGGGTTTCTAAGATATGGAAGACCCTCCATCTCAGGTAGCTCTACAACCAGGGGTTGATCCTCTTTGAGAGGAGTTTCACGTGAGTTGGGCTTTTGTGGCCCCAAAATCTTGGTCTCTACCGACTCTAAGTGCTTGGGCAGTGCATTGCTTGTATCGAGGGATTTGAGCTCCTCCTGTTTGATTTGTTCCCGTTGCAAGTTGTGGGAAACTTGATGCCTTGAGAGGGATGACCGAATAGCACCCCCCATGCTTTGGTATTTCATTTTAGTCCACTCTTTTTCTAGCTCGGGTTCCTCAGAGGCTTCTTGAAGAATTTTTGGGGGTGGTCCATGAACCCGGGTGGGCGCCTGAAGAAGGCACCCGTCATTGGTCTTAGGATTGGCCTCCCGCTCAAGTCTAGGAGGCGTCGAGGGCAACGTTTGATAAGGTCGTAGAGACCTGTCTTGCACCCAGTTGTGTTTCTCATAATGTTTTGTCTTATGCATGCGAGGGGTTGGAGTCTTCGCCTGCATAGTGTGTTGTAACAACTCATCCTCCTGGCGCTGAAGGCACTCTTGATTTAAAAGATATTGTTGCTCTAACCGTTGTTGTTCCAGCTCAAGTATCGTGAGTTGCATCCGACGTGCAATATGCTTGGCAGATTCTAAGATAGTTGGTCCTGTCGTCTCATGTCTAGAAGGCCTAGATGCCTCTCCTAGATATCTATCTCGGTCATGGTGATCCGAGATCTCTATAGGTCGCCTCCCTCTGTTGGGGGTAGCGGCATTCCCCTGAGGCTTTGGCCTCAATAGGTAATCCTGAAAGCTAGCAATTGCGGAGGCGTGTTGCTCTTGCGATGTATATTGTTCTTGAGGAAGGTAAGGGTTTTCCTCGTGCTCTCTTTTGTAAGTGAAAGAGGAACGGGAAGAGTTGGCTCGCCCCGCCTGAGGAGCCTTGTGCTCTGTATTTGTCCTTGTAGTCCTGACAACTAGAGGGGGTGAAGGAGGGATAGTGTAATCATGTGGTTCCTCCCGTCGAACCCTATGTTGACCTAGTGCTTCATTGCGTGGTGACCACTCATAGCGAGCATCTAAGGGAGCTCTCCTATGGATGTACCCCTCATGGGAGGGTGCGTGCTGGGTGCTATGTTGAACAGGAGTGCCCCTAGAAGAGGTGCCCCTATAGTCCCTTTCCGTTAAGGTGTGTAGGGGACTGCCTTGTGTGTTAGGTCGCCAAGGTGGTATGACCAAATCTCGGGGACTATAACGGATGCGACTCGTGCTTCTTTGGACATTCCTCACAGCGTCTGCCCATGAGTGGGCTTGACTACGGGTGAGCACCATGACGATGTCTCTCTAAAAACCCTAAAAATGAGTGTATGATGGGGCCCAAAATTGGTGTGTGCATCCCTCTTACCATAGATAAGACATAAATAAAGTTTCAAGTCCTAACTCTAAATACATTAGGAGATATTAGCCTTCGAACAGCTCAAAAAGTGCAAAAAATTGGGCACGCAATTTTAAAACCTAATTTTGGGGCACTAGATGATGGAATTTGGCCCCGAAAACTGACTTTTCTAGGAAAATAGAATTCTAAGGAATTATATTTGTTTAAAATTATCCCAACTAACTCCTTGTAAAATTTCAAGTCAATCGGAGCTACGGTTGAGAAGTTATGGCCCCGGCAAGATGCACTAAAATTTAGAGAAAAATATAAAATTTCCCATATTTTGTTGGATGCTCCTGCATCACTTATGGGAACCTTAGGGGTGCTTTTGGGTTGACCAAAGGGTTCATGGACACCTTTGGGGCATTTTGGAGTGACCAAGCGATTGCGGGAATCCTTGGAGCTTTTTTGGAGCGAGTGACAAAATGCGTAGATTTTTATCTTTGTTTATGATTTTTTTGATTTTTGATTTTTTTTTGTCTAAACAGAAAATAGCATACACACACAAGCAATGTTTATCTCTTTTAAAGATTAATAGTGTGCCCTAAATCTGGTTTAGTGTGTTTTTGTTGTTTTGTTTTGTTTTTGTAGGTTTTGAAGAACGTTTAAATGCATTATGACGGCTCATATAACTCCCAAAATGGTCGCCCCTTCAATATACCAACCAAGCCGATATACCAACCTCTCTATATACCCGCCCTTACGAGAGGGAGACTATAGGTACGTGAGAGCAGATGGTACGTGGTACGTAGGCGGTACGGAAGGGGGATTGTCCTGTTAATGGCACCTACCATAGAAGACTTATCCTCGCGCGCATGGGAATCACCCCAGCGACACTCGGTCAGCTTTCATCAGGATTTACGCCTAACAACAGTTGACAATCGGGGAATGGATGCAAAGCTAAGCCAAGGTGGTGATGAACCCACCGTTGGTCTTGCTCAAGGGTTGGGGTCTTACGACCAACGCCTTGGTTTAAAATGTAACGTGATGTGTGGGGTTCGTTTTAATTTTGCGAAATTGAAACAAGCAAACGAAAAGAAATCTTTCCCTAAGCCATTCAAACTGAAAACCAGAAACAAAAAAACAGAAATTTAACAGAAGCTGTAAAAAAAAACCCTACCTCTTCTCTGCCTAATCGGAAATTTCTGATTTGCTCTGAAAATTTGCACAGATCTATAATCGTCCCTGGGTGAGGCGAATAACAGAACCGTAATCGTCACAGGGTGGAACGAATAGTTTATTCGTCCCGGGGTGAGACGAGTAACAATTCTGTAATCGTCACTTGCAGAGACGAATAACAGTCTGATTGTTGAAAAACAGGTACCTGTAAAAAAAACAAGCAAGCAATTTTAGATCAGTAATTTAACCTAAAAAAAAATAGAGGACAGAGGTCCCACCGTGATCGCCATTGAAAGCACGAGATTCCGAAAGCAAAAGGAAAACTATAACTATGCAATATAAGACGAAATGTAACGCTTTAATCCTATGCACAAAAACAAGGAAAGGAGATAAATTGGAGACGAAAGAAAAGATGTAAGGAAATCACGACCCTCTTTATTCAAATTTCTTATCCTCGGTTACATAGACGTCTCCTCCCTTTTTAGGGGCTAGGAGCGTTAAATTGGTCTTTGTTACAATTTGTGACTTAGTCTTCCTCCTTCCGCATGCCCACGTTTGGAATGGGCGGGCCAAATGTTGCCGCCGCTTGCGTTGGTAAGGTAGACTCCTCGCCGCTCCTCTAATGCTGCAACTCTGCACTCAAAGAAACAAACAAGAAAGTCAGTAGCACCTGTGTATGAAAAATAAAAGATGAATCTAACGATGGTTGAAATGAATCTAAATGAAATGAAAAACTTGACAAAAGCATAAACATGAAACTAAAAGAAATACCACGATTATGAAAGCACAAATCGCCAGTAAGTGAACTAGCAGCACTTCGTCGCTCAAAATGCTCCTTCTCTGTATATTTTGGGTGAGGAAACTCACCATTTTATAGACCCAAGGGGTCTCTTTGAATTAACATGCAAAAGTGTTTCTTTGCATGAATGCTTTTGTTTGTGAAGAGAAGACTTCTTCTTGATCAAGGGCTTCTTAACTGCCTCTGTGCATGTCTTTGTGTGTTTTAGAAAAACTCACTTGCACTCCTATGTCATGCATGAAAAGCTGAGTGGTAGTTCTGAGTTGTCATGCGCTGAGGTCTGACTTTTTTTGGTCAAACCTGGCATTCGTCCCACCCGAAGCGAGCGCTAGTAATCGTCCCTGGGTGAAACGAGTACAAATCCATACTCGTCCTTGGGTAGGACGAGTACAAATTCGCACTCGTCCCTGGGTGGGACGAATAAGAAATAAAGTGTCTAAAAGGTGCCAAACTGATTTTTGACTTGCAAAACTGCTGTGTAAGTGGTTAGAACCACTTGTTTAACCTCTGGGGGCTACCCTGGGGGCTGTGTGTGTTAATGTGATCAGTGTTTGTAGTCACATAATCGGATTGGTGCTGTTTTGGTGTCTACAGTAATTAATGGGGGAATATTGGCATTAAATGACTATGTAATCACACATTTGTAATATGGGTCAAAGTCCAAGGATGAGGTGTCAATGTGTATGTAAGGATAGGTGTCACCTTGCATGCGCATGTGAGTTGGTAGTAGCAAATGCTTGGGTTTTCCTTGGATAATATGCAATGTAGTATTTATTTTATATTGCTAATGGAAATAATACGGAATGTTTGTACATCCCCCAATGAGGGGTTTTCCTTATTATCATCTTATTTTATGTTTGCATCTTTATTTTGTTGTTCCTTGATATGTTTAGCTCTCTTCATTTAGTATCAATATCATTTTTAACTTTAACAACCCTCAAATTCCTCTTCTTTGAAGGAAGTATATCCAGACAATGGTTTAGACTCTTGTAAGTTTTTTAGAAATGCTTCATAAGTAAATCACTTTGAATTTGCTTCCCCACTTCATTTTACCTATGGTCAAGAAGGTTTTGTATCCCCATAAACCCATAGGTATCCCCTACAATCCCTTAAAAGAAGAATAGGACTAAGGAAAAGAGTTGGGGAAGGCCTCAATAAAGACATGGGGGATATAGTCTTCCTGGTACAAGGGGAAAAAATAATTTTTATTTTATTACCTAAGAATAAAAGCCTTTATGAAGTTCAACAAGGCAAGCAACCATCCTCAAAAGGGATCCTTAGAGCAGAGATGATCCTAGATACAATTAATAAATGAAATTAGTCTCCTTTAATATCATAGGGGTGGGAAGCTCTACAAAAAAAGTTGCTCTATGTAGGATGGTATAAATTCATAATCTAAAGATTCTACTAATTCAAGAGACAAAAAGGTTAGCTATGAAAGTGATGGAAGATCTCAGTAAATTGATTGAAGGATGGGATTTGTTAGCCCTTGGTGTTGTTGGGGCCTCGAAAGGAGTGGCCATAGGGTGTAAGGTAAATCAATTTAGGCTAACCAAATTTGCATTGCTTGACTCAAGATTAGGGATGGAATTATTTTTAGTGGAGCTTGGGGAAATAGTAACAATTGTAAACATTTATGACCCCTATAAAGATAGGATGCAGTATTGGAATAAGCTTATGGATCAAAAGTTTTTAGAAGCTAATAATTTAATTTTAGGAGGTGATTTAAACTTAACTCTTTCTAGGAGTGAAGTGTGGGGTACTATTGCTAGAACTGATCCACTAGCTAATTACTTCATCCAAAATTTTGAATCCAAGGGACTAGTAGACCTATTCCAACTTGGAGAAACATGAGGACAAGAGTTGATGGAATTTATAAAAGACTAGATAGATTCTTAGTAGCATAAGTATTGGAAATAGCACTTACATATTGAAGTCAAAGAGAATCTGATCACTCCCCATCATGCTTATTATAACAAAAGAGAAAAAACCACATTGACCTTTTAAATTTAATTATGAGTGGCTAAAAGAGGATAACTTTGTAACTCTAGTCAAATTAGAATGGGTAAATCTTGATCCTAGTCTAAGAGAATCTACTAGTATTCAATTTACAACAAATCTAAAAAGGGTTAAAGTAGCAGTAGTTTGGTGGGCCTATAAAATGAAATTAATGGATGAGAAAAAATTGAGGGATATTGAGGAAGATCTTTCAGTGTTTCTAGAAGATGACTTTGAAATTTTATTATATGAGGAAATAAGGCTTAAGTATAAAAGTTTAGAACAAGATAACAGGAGATTATTGGCAAAGAGAGAAGCATAGTGAAGGCTTAAAAGTAGAGCACTATGGATTGCAAGTGGGCATGGGAACACTAATTTTTTCATAGCTTCTCAAACATAGAAAACAACAAAATACAAATTGGGAGCTACAAGGATAAGATTGAAGTAAATTATCATCCTTTAAACGAATAACAAACATGAGACTAAGGCATTTTCATCAACTATACAAGGATCCTGGTCAAGTTATATAGCTAAAATAGTCAGAATAACTTCTCTCTTTCCCAAATTTATATATGAGGAAGCCAATGGTGAGTTGATTAAGGAAGTATCAAAGAAGGAGCTTGATGAGTGCTAAAATGTGCATGTATTATGGAACCTTTTATATGTCTTTTATCTACAAATATGTGAAACTGGATGCATTTTGATAATTGTTATATCTTATTTGCATGATTTATGACTAAATTTTATTTATGATGTTAAAATAATAAATACATGAATTTTACATGAAATATGTGCAAGTTTTGTATGTTTGGATAGAATAATGTTGAAGAACACTTCATGGGAGATTGATGCGGTAAAATAGGACTTGAACTAGATGTTGAGCATAGGAGAATATGGTCATAGGAATGACGAATTACAAAGAATATAGATGCAGGTTATAGACGTATATTACTGAAGGTAACTACTGAAGGCAGTTACTGAAGAATGTTTTACCAACAGTAATTGAAGGATAATAACTATTGTTGACTTATGTAGCGTGCCACATAAGTGACAACACATCAAGTTGGACGACAACATATATTTTTATTTAGCAAAATATTTCATTTTTCGCATACTATCCATGAGAATATTTCAAGTTGATAAAGTTGTTTGCTTTATAAAGCTTGTAATAAGTTTATTTTAGTAAGTTTTAGATATAGACACAAGACTGTTAGATATTTTTTAGAATATAGGACATGATGTAAATCCAGCTACAAGAGGTCAAAACAAAATACCTCCCATCACATAAAAACTACAGTACATAGAAATAAACCAGTAAATAATTTATTTTCTCATTCCTGGATTCACTTCCCCTTTTACAATGCAATACCAAGGGAATATATATCCCCAAATAAACCCTAAAATAAAACCCTAAAACTTGAAGCCCTAAAATAAAACCCTAAAGCTTAAAACCCTAGAAATAAAAAAATTACTATTTTTGGCAAATTATTTTTTCATAAAAAATTGTCTTTTTAGTAATTACCATTTTCGAAAAATTATATTTTGCGTCAAATAATTCCATTTTGAGTAATAAAAATTTACTTTAAAACTTCTTTTTAAAAAAACCCTCTAAAGATAGGCTCCTGCATCATTCTCCTTTGGTTGAAAAGAACTCTGCTCCTACGAGTTCCTCTGATCAAACTCATAATCGCTCTCCATAGAGTGTCACACATCTGCAAGTACTCCTCAAAGTACCAATCTCCTTCTGAGGTTTTATATCTCAAACCTCCTGCAAGCACTACACATAGTGCCAATTTATTCCTTTGAGGTTTTAAAATAGCAAACCTCCTGCAAGCACTACACAAAGTGTCAATTCTTCCCTTTGAGGTTTTTAATGAAAAAAACCTCCTACAAGCACTACACAAAGTGCCAATTTATTTCTTTAAGGTTTTACAAACCTTCTGCAAGCACTACACAAAGTGCCAATTCCTCCTTCTAAGGTTTTATATAAAAAAACCTCCTGCAAGCACTTACACAAAGTGCTAATTTCTTTCTCCAAGGTTTTACAAACCTTCTGCAAACACTACACAAAGTGCCAATCTCTTTATCTGAGGCTTTTACATAAAAAAACCTCCTGCAAGCACTTACACAGAGTGCCAATTTTTGTCTCCAAGGTTTTACAAACCTTCTACAAGCACTACATAGAGTGCCAATTTTTTTTTTTTTTTTTTTTGAGCCTCTTTGCTCTCCTCTCATTTTCTTTTTTCTTCTCTTCTCTTTTCTCCTCCCAACAAGATCCAACTTGCTCTGATACCAAATGATGTAAATCCAGCTACAAGAGGTCAAAACAAAATACCTCCCATCACATAAAAACTACAATACATGGAAATAAACCAGTAAATAATTTATTTTCTCATTCTTGGATTCACTTCCCCTTTTACAATGCAATACCAAGGGAATATATATCCCCAAAGAAACCCTAAAAGAAAACCCTAAAACTTGAAGCCCTAAAAGAAACCCTAAAGCTTAAAACCCTAGAAATAAAAAAATTACTATTTTTGGCAAATTATTTTTTCATAAAAATTTGTCTTTTTAGTAATTACCATTTTTGGAAAATTATATTTTGCGTCAAATAATTCCATTTTGAGTAATAAAAAAATTACTTTAAAACTTATTTAAAAAAAAACCCTCTAAATATAGGCTCCTGCATCAGGACATGAGGTCCTAATGTATATCTTGCAAATCATTTAAAATAGCATTGTCTTGTTAGGATTATTTGTAGGATGCCACTTGGACCAGTCAAAATATTTATCAAGTCCAAGTAGGAATACGTATTATGTTAGGTTTAGATTATTTTGATTAATGCATAGTCATCGTACTAAGAAGTCCACAAAATTTGCATGTCAAAATATGTGGAGAATACTGTTTGGAATTGTATTAGTTACAGTATAAATTACATAGGAGAGACCTTGAAAGAGGTCTACTCTCTGCTGGAGAATGCCAGGAATTATTGTCAATGTAATGTTCTAAGTTTACAATTCTGAAGAAATGCGCCAGCATGTACGACTGATTTCCCAACAATAAAGTAGCTCTTTTCTTCGTAAAATGGTAACTGTGTCAATTATGTTTATTGTTTGATTTGTTCCTGTAAGATTTCTTTCATTTTCCTGCAACCATGAAATAATTAATATTAGATTAATCAAATGAGAGTAGAGTACTGAAGTAAAAGTAGAGTAGAAAATAGGGGAAGGGGTTAACACTAACCTTTCGGAGGCAGGGCCCACTCCGAAAGGTTAGTCCCTAAATCTCTTCCCCCCACTAACATGGTAGATAGAATTAGATTAAAATATTAATTTACATGAAAATATAATTAGAAATTATAGTAGATAAATAATGCAGTAAGTAAATCATTACGTGGATCCACATTAGAATAATTCATAAATTGCATATTTAATTTAATTTAATTTAATTTTTCGTAAACTTTAATTTTTGTAACACATGAAACTAGAAAGAGACTGAACTAAACTTAGTATTGATCCTTACAGTACAATATATACTGGATTGCTATTATTTAAATCTAACCTTGATTGCCATCGGATTGATAAAATTAAATGTAAGCTCTACAACCGATTAGAGCTCAAAGTTGTTTTAACCACCTTCTAGAAAGATAAGAGTCTAGGACCTGACGGGTGGACTGTGGAATTATTTCTTGGGCTCTATGATATTTTGGAGTCTAACCTACTCAAGATTGTGGAGAAGTCTAGGAAAACAAGAGGGATAAATGCATTCTTCAATTTTTCCTTCATTACTCTTATTCCAAAGGAGGACAATCCTTATTTATTTCATGATTTTAAACCCATTTCTTTGTGTAATTGTGTGTACAAAATCATAGCAAAAATAATTGCATTTAGAATTAAAAGGTTTCTCTCTGCTTCTATATATATTTAGCAATTTTATTATCTGCATGGTAGACAAATTCATCAAGCAATTGGTGTTGCTTAAGAAAGTCTTCATACCATAAAATCAAAGAAACTACCAGAAATTGTGATGAAGTTGGATCTCTCCAAGGCTTTTGACATAGTAAACTAGATATATTTAAGAATAATACTTACGCATATAAGGTTTTGTGTGTATATGGTGAACTGGATTATGGGATGTCTTTATTCTATTTCTTTTGCAATTTTGGTTAATGGGTCAGCCTCTTGAGGGATAAGACAAGGTTATCCCTTGTCACCACTATTATTTATTTTGGTAGCTGAGGGATTAAGTAAGTGCATTTTAGAAGCCAAGAGAGGAGTAGTAAAGGGAATTAGAATAGGTAGAATAGTGGAAGTCACCCATATACTTTTTGTAGATGATGTTATCATTTTTATATATGGAATAGTAAGACTTGTAGAGAAGTTAAAACAATATTTACATATTTTTTATCTGGAAACATGTATGCAAATTGATGCATAGAATTCAAGCAGCTCTTTTAATTGTGTGGATCAATATTAGACCATAGTCATAGGTCAACTTTCTCCTTTAATAGATTTGATATCCAAGAGGGGTTTAAATATTTGGGCCCCTTTTTGAAACCCAATGACTACACTAAACAATACATGAATTGGTTGATAAATAAGGTGGAAGGAAGAATTAATATATAGTACAACAAATTGCTCTCTTTGGGGGAAAGAATGACTTTGGTCAAGTCTGTATTGGAGGCAATACCAATATATTGACAATCTTTGGCTCATATACCAAAAGAAGTTTTGGATAAAATTAGATAATTAAGCTATAATTTTTTATGGATAGGGAAAAGTGAAAGGGAAGGTATTCCCTTTGGTTAAATGTAAATACTTATCCAAACCCAAGTAAAATGGGGGATATGGACTTAAGAACATCTTCCTATTTAGTAAGGCTCTAGAAAAAAAGTGTTTTTGGAAGATAATATCAAAGGAAGGCTTATGGAATAAGATAATACATAAGAATTATTTAGATCCACTCACAGTTGAGAAGTGGATAAAGGCCCCAATGAAGCAAACCCATAATGTTTCAATCTATTGGAAAGCAATAATTGAAGCCTTTTATACTATAGGTTATTGGTTTAGTTGGAAAATAAGGGATGGTTCAAGGATAAGACTAGGCTTAGAACCTTGGATTGGTTGTGGTGATATGCACAGACTACCAAATAATATAATTTAGACCATAAGAGCTCAAGGGATTGTAAATATCATCTAAGTAGTTGACCTAACATCTTCTACAAATTGTATTTAGGGATGGAAGGAAGCAACAATATTAGGGCTTTAGGGCCAAGAGGCACACTAGTGGGGAGAATGTTTGGGGAGACTTAAAGTTGAACAATTCAAGTTGTGATAGGAAACTAATCAAATTGTTCTAGAAAAATAATGGAGCTACGAGGGAGTACACTCCAAATTTGGGGTATAATACTCTATTGGAAGATAGCAATGATGATCTAGCATGGTGGTGGAAGACACTCTAGAAGCAGAAATCCCCATTAAAGACAAGAATGTTCCTATGGATTACCATAAAAAATAAGGTTTTGACATTGGAGGTATTATAGAAGAAAAATTGGAATGGTCCAAGAAGGTGTGATTTATGTGAGTTAAATTATGGAACAATTGATAATTTACTAGTAGCTTACTCCTTTACTAGACATTATTGGAGGGAGGTTATAGCAGAGTAAAAGCTTCCTATAGGATGGCAAGAATATTCCTTAGGAGAGTGCTTAGAATCTTGGTTTGATAATAGGTCATACAGAGGTTTTAAATCTCTCCTAGTATTTGGGTCTTTGGGAGTATGGTTATCTAGGAACATAAAAAAATTAGGATCACAAGAAGCCTACTTGGCAAGTCTCCTCCCAAATCATAAAAATTTTTAGTAACTGTAAGGTTTTGGAAACAACAAAGGTAAACATATTAATCATCCATCCAAATATTGATAAATCAGGGGCCTAGGGATTTTTTAATGGGGCTAGAAAGGGGGTCCCTAGAGTTTGTGGATCAGGAGGATTACTATATATTTTTGACTTATTATTTTAAATTCAAGGCTAGATTGGAAGAAGGTTCTAATAATTAAGTTGAAATTATGACATTCAAATTGTTGATTTATTTGGTAGAATCAAAAGGAATACAAAATTTTCAAATTTACGGAGACTCATAGGTGGTAATAAACTAGATGCTTGGTGTTTTTAGGATGGAAAATATGATTCTACAATCCATCTTCTCTCGAATAAAATAAGTTATGGATCAAAGTGAAGCTTTTAATTTTTGGTATATTTATAGAGAACTAAATAGGGAAGCAAATGAATTCTCAAAGGAGACACTTAAAACTGAATCAGGTACGTACTTAGTAAACGAATTCAGTGAGGGAAATTCACTGTAGCTAGTTCATATCTCTATCTATGGGGATTAATTCAATCTAGTAAAAGCAAGCACAATTAAAGCAATTTTTCTAAAAAAACTTAGAAGTCGGTGATTTAAAGGATACTGGTTGAAAATTTGGGAAGGTGTCTAAGGATAGAACTTAGCCTGATAGAGATAGCTAGTTATGATGTATAAGCGACTTGATTTTTAGGTCATTATTGAAACTTTGAATAAATGCAAAAGAGGCATATGAAGAATCTAATTTCATATTTGCTTAATATAAACTTACGATATTTTTTTCAAGGAATATATATATATATATATATATACATAAAGAAATAAAGAAATCTAGAAAAAATGAAAAACAAATAAATTATATATATATATATATATATATATATAAAATAAAAAATAGTAAAGTATCAAGTGTCGCCACATCCTTGCGAGAGACCTATTTATTTCGATCATATCTTCAATTTGATCAAAATAAGAGGTATTTTTCACAACATTTTTAGTAGCATTCCATGTATTTTTTGATTTCTTCATTTCCCCTAGTGCATGAGTGAACTTTCTATCCTTACTAGTTGGGCATGAGTCAAAAGTTGATTATAATGTACTATTCATTTAGAATATGTGTGTATGAGCAAAAAGAAGCACCAACATTTAAATCCTAGTAAGCATCACAACACATCCCCTAATAACAATAGTTTTGGCCAACGTCTTCTTTCTTCCTTAAACACCATGTATTTACCCCCACCCAATGCCTCGGGTTCTTCCTCTCCTCCCGATAATCATTCTTTGGTTACTCCTTTTGCTACCCCTCCAATAAATTTTCCTCTTCCTAGCACTATTGACCTTGGTCTACATGCATATCTTTTGTAGCAAGAACAAACCATTGGAAAGTCCTTGAGTGATCAAAACCAATCAATTACTTTCATTATCTACATCTTGAATAATCAAAGACAATTTAATTACTACCATAGACAAGTCCTTAAAAAACATTGAAAGAATCCTACATTTATCCACTCCCATACCTCCTCTTGTCTAAGGGACACAACAAACCGTCAGGAAATAAAATTTAATAGTTCATCAAGCACCAAATACTAGCATTCTTCCATAATCATTACCTAGTCATAGTCCTCCATTTTTTGATTTGTATGACCTAGGTTTTGCTTTTAATTTATATTCCATAACAAGATGTGCTTATAATATCCTTTAATGCCCTTATAATGCTACTATTCCTTGCATCAACATGACCAACTTTTAAGGTGTTGACCCTTAAGGATGGTTGGCCAAAATGAAAGGTCTTATTCATCTATACCATGTTCCTTAAGTAGGTCATGTTCCATTAGCAACTTATAAGTTGGGTGCCCAAGATTATCAATGGTTTTTGTGGTCGCTCTACCAACATAGGGGTCCTCTTATGTGGCCTAAATTCAAAGAATAATTTCTCCAAATATTTGACAAGGGATATTCCACTTCATATGTGGTATGTCATATGCAAATAAAGCAAATAGTAATAGTGGAGTACTGAACCAAGTTCCCAAGTATTTTAACCTATACCCATCAATTGAATCTAGTGGTGGTGGTCTCAACCTTTCACTATGGTATTAAGAATTAAATTAAAAAAGAAGTCAACATGCATGATCTCTATACTCTTGATGATGCGCAACATGTAGCTTTGGTAGCAGAAAAAAAGCTCCAATATTATGGTCCCTCATATAGATGTGACTTCAACTCTCATAATCCTTATTAAGCATTCCTAGATATTTTTCTATTTCAAATGTTAATATCACCACCCTTGATATCAAGCTTGTGAGGAATATCATAACTTTCAATTGGAATGTAAAGGTACAACAATATGTGAAGATGAAGCTTTATTACAACAAGAGCAACTAGTAGAAGTAGATGAAGCAAAATAGGAGGATGGTTTCACAGTTTTATCTGATCATGTGCTTATGAGGATTTAAGCTCACCATACTAACAAGGTACAAGGATTTATTAAATAAAAACATGTTAAAGTTTTGATTTATTCCAGTATCACACACAACGTTATAGATAATAATATAATACCATTTTTGGGCTTGTTTATCATTACTTCAAATTAGGATAAATTTCAAGTCTTAATTGCAAATGGAGGTACCACTCAATGTGTGTTTAGAATAGCCAAAGTTCACATACAAATGGATGATCATACTTAGGTGAGCAATATCTTTGCTATGAACCTATATAGTTCAAATATCATCTTGGGTGTACAATGACTATCCCAGCTTGGTGATGTTACTTTTAATCTGCAAAAATTATATGCCAAGTGGATAGATAATGGAAAGTTCACTTATCTCTAAGTAATCCAAACTCCTCCCTCCAAGGTGGTTAGTTCACACACCATAGAAAATATATTTAAGAAAGGTGATTGTGGATTATTTTCCTAAGTCAATTGCATGGAGGCTTAATCCTTGGAGCTACCAAGTATTCATTCAAATTATAGAACATTGTGGATTTTTATAAGGAGATATTTAATGATCCCGTGGATCTACATCCTATGCACACACATGATCATGTCATCCACCTTTTTCCAAGAATTCAACATCTTAATGTGCATCCTTACTGCTACCCCTAGCACCAAAAGTTAAAAATTGAGAAGTTGGTTCAATAAATATTGGAACTCATATCCAGTGGTGATGGTTCTATTTAAGCATAACACATGGTGCATGTGTCCTTATTTTTATCCTCTCAACAAGATCCCAATCAAAGATAATCTTCCTATCCCTATTATAGATTATTTTTTAGATCAATTGCATAGTGCTAGATACTTTACCAAACTAGACTTGCATTGTGGGTTTCATAAAATTAGGGTTAGAGAAGAGGATATCCTTAAGATTACTTTTTTATACATGAGGGTCATTATAAGTTCCTAGGCATACCTTTTGGTATCACTAATGCTCCTTCCACTTTTTAAAGTCTCAAGAACTCTATCTTTCATCCTTTTCTTCACAAGTTTGTCTTGGTTTTCTTTGATGATATCTTAATCTAGAGTAAGTCCTAGGTGGATCATCTAGTTTATGTTGACAAAGTTCTTCATAAATTACAAAGGAAAAACCTTTTTGTTAAAAGGTCCAACTATTCTTTTGGAGTCTAGGAGATATAATACTTGGTACATATAGTATCCTTGGAAGGAGTCAAGGTAAATCCTAGCAAGATCAAAGTTATGTAAGAGTGGCCTTTGTCTAAATCATTTCAACAACTTCATGGATTTTTAGGACTCATAGGTTACTATAGAAAATTTATTTGCAACTATGTCAAAATTATTGCTCCTTTCATTGCTCTCACTAAAAGGGATGCCTTTGTTTGGTCTAAAGCCACATCTCAAGCCTTTGAAGCCCTCAAAGAAGCTATGTGTACTGCTCCTATATTGGCCACCCTTAATTTTAGAAAACCTTTTATCATTGAGTGTGATGCTTCCAACATAGGTATTGGAGTTGTTTTGGTGCAATATTATCACCCATTAGCCTTTGAAAGTAAGCAAATTTCATGCAAGAATTTGGGATGATCCACTTATGAGAAGGAAATATTAGTTGTTTTGCATTCCATAGAAAAATAGAAGCCTTATTTATTGAGGCATTGTTTCTTCATCGAGACCAACCATAGCAGCCTTAATCATTTCTTAGAGCAATGTCTCTCATGCCTTGAACAAAATAAATGGATGACCAAGCTCTTGGGTTATAATTTTATCATTGAATACAATAAAGAAAAGGAGAATGTGGTAGTTTATGTCTTGTCTCAAAAATATGATGATGTTTGTTGTTACAAATGAATCTATTTAGTTCTCTCCTATAATGGATTTCTCAATTTTAGGAAGATTGAATTTCTTATCCAAATATTATACAAATCATTCAATAAATAAAGGCAGGATCATAATTGCATTCTTGTTTCTCATATACTAATGGAGTGCTTTTTAAAAAGGATTGCATTTATCTTCCTTAGTATTTTGCTATTAAGTCAAGTATTATCCAAGAATTACATGCATCTCCTTTGGTTGGATATTTGGGATTATTGAAAATATATCAGTGGGTGAAGCAATCATTTTGTTGGAAAGGATTAAAAATAGATGTTAAGATATTTTTGGATGAGTGTGATGTATGCTAGCATAACAAAGAGGAAATAGTTAAATCTCTTGGATTGTTACAACCCTTTCCTATCCCTTACCACCAATGGGAGAAAATATCCATAGATATAATTTAGGTTCTTCCCAAATCAAAGGAAAAATAGTGATATTTGTGGTAGTAGATTGCCTTTCTAAGTATGCTCATTGTTGTGCATTATATCATCCCTTTTTAGGAAATAACATGGCCAAGATAATTCTTGATTATTGAAGTGAAAGAAAAACATGTTGCTTCATATTATTGATTGTAAAATAGTGCTACAATAAGGATGTGATATCCTTTTTACAAAATATATTGTAGGGTTACAAAAGTGGAATTCATGAAGAGGAACCCAAGCATGTAATAAATTTCTTAGCATCGCAGTCATCTTCCTTCAATTCCTCAAGTGTGGAATGGGCTTATGATGCATGCCACCTGAGCTACACTTGTTCTATGACTTGCGTAACTCTACAAAAGATCATTAAACCATTTGGAGACTTGTCTCAATTAGGCCTCCTATAAAGAAGACATATAGACACAAAAATAAATTAAAAGTGCATTACAAAGATTCAAAATGGACTAAAATCGATGCAAGGGTAGTATCTTACCTTGTAGACTAGTCTATAGGCTAGAAAATGGAAAACGTACCTCAAGGTGCATTTTTTTGGGTGTGATTCCACCTCAGGGTGTACTTTAGGTTTTTCTTCTAGTTTTTGTCATAGAATACTATCTAGAGCTTCCTGGAGCTATTTTATGTTGGTTTGGAGGTCGTAGTTGTTTGTTCTACTCTATAGACCATCTTGAACCTATAAAAAATATATATAAAAGGGGGGCTCACATGCTAAAATATTTTTGTGATGGATTAGTCTACATTTTGCTAGCATAATATTACCATTTTTAGCATTCTAGAATTTGTAGACAAACTCTTCTATTTATAGACTTTCTAGGCAAGTAAAAGGGGGGGTGTGATGTGGAGGAGAGAGGAGGGCTCTCTTTAAGGCATGTGGGGTGGTTGAGACTTTCCACCTAAGTACCATAAGTGAGAATGGGTGCTCCATGCCCATGTAAGACCTTGGAAAATGGGAAAGACCCCTTTTTCAACACTTTTCATTCAATGCCATGTAAGAGAAGTGGGTGGTTTTGGAAGAAAGAAGTAAGTGAATTCTTTAGAAAGTGCATGAGAGGAGTGTGAGGGGTGCCTACATTGGAAGGGAGAAAAACTACCCCAATTTAGGGTTTTGAATAGCCTCTTGTTTGAATTTAGGGTTTTGGAATTTATTTTGTAATGTTTTACCTCTTTTTGAATTGATTTTTGCATTGATTTGTTCTTTAAATGTTAATTTTTGTTGCAAAGGATCATTTGAGGTATATTTAGGTGTCTATATTTACCCCTTTTTGTACTGCATTATGTGAAGACATTATGTAGTGCAAAAACTTGTGATACTCATTTAGTGATTGATTTATGAGATAAAATGGATTGACAGGTGATGACAAGCAATTATTTTGAAAGGAGTAGATGTAAGATCATCTTGAGATATGATAAATGTAAGATGCCCCAATTGTGGAAGGGATGCATATCCTTGAAAATTTACCTTTGATAAATTGATGAGATCATTTGGGTTGGTATACTGGTCAGTCATATGTTGGTATGCCCATGATTGCTTTGGTGGACTCAATCATGCACCTTGATGAAGCGTATATGCATGAGCATACCTACAATCTATGACATACAGTGTGTCAAATTTGATTGGGTTGGAGTTTGATTGAGAAGAGAATTGAAATTTTGTTGAGAAGAGAAATTTTGCTTTTTGTTTGCCCCAACAAATGAGGGCATATGATGGTCTTAGGAAAATGTTCTTGGGAAAATGCACTTTCCAAGATTGAGTTTTTAAGTATTGATCATATGCAAGGCAGATTTTTTATATGATATCAACCCCCTTAAGCGATGAGTTAATGGGGGAAGAATGTGAATATGGTGATGAATCACTTGATATAATGAAGTGGATGTGATTGGAAGGGTGAAATAATGGAAATTGGAATTTTGTATGATTTTATTATGGGTTTTGCAAATATTCTCATATTTTTGTAGGTTTGGGGCAAATGAGTGTCCAAAAATACCATTTTTTTAAAAATGCAACTTGCAGTGTGTGCATCGTAAACAAGTGTACCTCGAGGCACGATTTTGGTTTTTTCAACCCCTTATGGTATTTTTGCAGTTTGGGGGACCAAACAATGTCAAAATTGGACAAAACTTATACCATTGGAAAGCTCCTTTTGAGATAGATCCAATGGTGGTGTTTTTGGGAAACTTGGATAAGAATTGATAGGGAAAATTTTGGGTTAAATATGAGCCTACTTTTTGAAGCAATGAAAGTGTAATTTTGAGTTTTTGAAGTGGAAAGTTTTACCTCATTGCTTAGAGGGTCAATGTTTGATGGTGAATTGATGATGGTTGATGCAAAGAAGTTCAACTTGAAGTGTCTACAAAGATGGTGGATAGAAGGGAAATGGATAGATTCCCATGGATTAGTAGTGGTGCATGATGTATGTATTGTAGCAATTGTTTTTGGTGTGGTGGATGGTAATGATGGATGTGTTTGATTTGATATGTATGTGATGTGATTTGTGAATGTTTATGGATGATATGGAACATGCTATGGATTTTGAGACTTGCAATGATGTGTATAATCAAGATTTTTGGATGTGTGTATTTGATTTATGCAATCATGTATGGTATAAGTAATCAATGACATAGTGACAGTCACATTTGACATATGAATAAATGATGAGATAATGAATATGTAATGCATATGATAATGTAAATCTAATCATGATGTGGATACTGTTGTGACGTTCTTCACAACAATCCCAAAATTTGGGGACCCACTTGAAATATAAAAGTTATTTAAAATTCATCTCTATATGTGGTCGATTTCATTCATCCTTGGATTTTGAGAATCCATATTCGTAATTGTTATTTTGGTTTCAACGTCAGATGTTATCTCACGATTCATGGGTTTCTTCTTTGTTCTCGTATGGTTATGTTGTGTGGGTAAATATTAGTATGTGTTATGTGTTGTTTTATAGTTATTTTATATTATTTTGTTTAGGTTTACTTAGTTATGTTATTATTATTGTTTTATGTTACATGGTTATTTTATAAACTTGTTTTAAATTAATTAAATTTTAAAGTTTTATAACTTTATAATTTAATATATTTAAAATTGTTATTTTATAAACTTGTTTTAAATTAATTAAATTATAAAATTTTATAACTTTATAATTTAATATAGTTAGAATGGTTATTTTATAAATATGTTTTAAATTAATTAAATTATAAAGTTTTATAAATTTATAATATAATTATATTTAAGAAAGTTATTTTATAATTTTTTTATATTCTAATTAATATTTGTCTTGTTGGCAGGATTATAACTTTAATTTTCGAATGCCAATGAGGAGAAATATTAAATCCTTTGAAAAGGCATTGGTGACATTAGGGTTTCATTAAGAATTCATTTTTTCAACTATATGGAAACTATAATGGAACGAGAAAGAACCAACCATGTAACTGAGGAAATAAAACCAAATTTTTATTCCATTCATAGTAACCTTAGATAGCACATATATTTATAATGAGATGCAAAAACAAATCGCGTAGATTTTGAGGGGATTGGGATGGAGGGATAAGGGATGATATGGAGGGATAAGGAAGAGGATAAATAGGAGGAATAAGGAGCGAAAGGATAGGAGGAATAAGGGGAAGGAGGAGAAATAGAAGAAATACAAGGAGAGAAGAAAAAATATTATCGACATTCAAATGTGCATTCACACCGAAGCCAACTATTTCTAAGCTACTTCGGATGTGGACACGTTCACATTGTAACACTCTCCCCCTTAAATTTGAGAGGACTGACTAGACAGTCTCTTAGCTTTATAAATTGAGCTTTAGCCATCGCTTTGGTGAAGATATCTACAACGTTCTCCAAAGTGTGACAAAATTTAAGCTCAACAATCTCTTGCTCCACCATGTCTCGGATGAAGTGGTACTTCATATCAAAATGCTTCGTTCTACTATGGTGGATTGGATTGTATGCCAACTGAATGACACTGATGTTGTCGCAGTAGATTTTGGTCGGACCACTTTGCTACTCTCTAATCTCTTCTAGAAATTTTCTTAACCACAAGGCTTGAGTACTAGCATAGGTGACTGCTACATACTCAGCTTTTGTAGAAGACAAAGCTACCACAGTTTGCTTTTTGGAACTCCAAGTTATTAGTCATGATCCTAGATTAAAACAGTTCCCTGAAGTTGATTTCATGTCATCAATGTTGCTACCCCAATCACTATCACTGAAGCATACAAGCTTGATAGTGTTACATTTATGGTACTGGATTCCAAAATCCAATGCACCCTTCACATATCTGAGAATTCTCTTAGCTGCCTAAAAATACAACTTAGAAGGGCTAGCCATAAATCGAGAGACAAGAGAAACAATATACTGAATATTAGGTCTAGTGTTGGCGAGAAACATCAAAATCCCAACCATGCTTTTGAAAGTGGTCACGTCAACTTTTTGTGCTCCATCATATTTGCTTAATTGGATCCCATGTCCAACTGGAGTTGCAACTGGTTTGCAATGCTCCATAGCAAACTTCTTGATCATGTCTCGAGCATACTTATGTTGACAGATGAAGATCCTTGTATCTGACTGATGAACCTCCATTCCAAGGAAGTAGCGCATTAAGCTAATATCCTTCATCTCAAACTGCTTCATAATGGAGCTCTTGAAATCAATATTCACTTTTTCATTACTACCCATGAATATGAGATCATCTACATACAAGTAAACTATGAGGATGTCATTACATTGCTTCAGGTAGTAAAGGGTGGGTTCATTTTTGCTTCTGGTGAACCTAAAATTTTTGAAGTACCCATCAATGCGTGAGTACCAAGCTCATGGTGCCTGCTTGAGGCCATAGAGTGTCTTTTTCAGTCTGTAAACAAGGTGCTTTTTACCTTGCTCTTGAAATCCTTGAGGTTGCTCAACATACACTTCCTCTGTCAAGTATCCATTGAGAAAGGCACTCTTCACATCCATGTGTTGAATTTTCCAACATTTGTGAGCAACTAAAGCAAGAACTGATCTGATTATCTCTTGTCTAGCTACAGGAGCAAATGTCTCCTCATAATCAATACCATACTTTTGTGTAAATCCTTTTGCAACCAATCTTGCTTTGTGCCTTTCAATACTTCCATCAGCATTGAACTTGGTCTTGAAGACCCATTTGCATCCAACACATTTCTTGCCTTTGGAAAGCTTTACCAACTCCCAAGTGTTGTTTTTTATAGATGTTATCTCCTCTTTCATGGCATCTTACCAAATTTTCTGAGTACATGCCTTCTCATAACTAGCAAGTTGTGCACTAGTTAACAAGGCATAGTTAACTATATCTCCCCGAGGTTCTTGGGAGTCATCATCACCATACAAATGCATATTTTCAAGTCTTTGCAAGATTGAACTCATTTCATTAGCTTGACTTCTAGTATATCTTCTTTGAAATTTTTTATCTAACATATGATAAGATGGATGATGCTGGAGTGTTCTCTTACCTCTGGATGGAGAATCAATATCCATTGGTGAGGAACTAACTGACCTTTATGGAGAAGGACTTGGTGAAGAAGTTGATGAACTTGAGGATGAATGTCTGCTTGGGCTTGGAGGAGGAGTATCCTTGCCTTTATTTAGAGCCATCTGTTGCATTTGTGTAGAACCTACATCATGGGATTCAACATCACTGAATATTTGAGGATGGCCCCACTCTCCCCCTTCATCAAAAATCACATCCCTGGAAAGCACAATCTTTTGAGTCCTGGGATTGTAGAGTCTATAAGCTTTTGTGGTCTCATAGTACCCTACAAAAATGCATGCTTAACTATTAGGATCAAGCTTCTTTCTTTGCTCATCAAGAATGTGTGAATATGCTAGTGAACCAAACACTCTGAAATGCTTAAAATTTGGTTTCTTACCATACCATGCTTGTTAAGGATTTTTCCCTTTCAAACTTAAAGTAGGGCTCTTATTCAAAATATACACACTGGTCTTGGCTGCATCTGCCCAATACATATTACTCAAATGCTTCATCTGAAGCATATATCTTGCCATTTCTACAATGGCACGATTATTTCTCTCAGCTGCACCATTCTGCTGTGGAGTGTAGGCAGCAGTGAACTACCTCTTTATTCCATGTTTTTTACAAAAAATCAAAAATTCATTAGAGTATTCTCCTCCTCTATCTGATCTGAGAAACTTAACAAAATATCCACTCTAATTTTCAAATCTTGTTTTAAAATCTACAAAGCAATCAAATACCTCATCCTTATGCTTAAAAAAATATATCCAGCACATTCTTGAAAAATCATCAATGAAAAGAAGAAAGTAAGAGTTGTTACCAATGCTCTTGGTCTGCATTGGACCATAGATGTCCGAATGCACTAGTTGGAGTGGATAACTGGACCGCCATGCTTACATTTTAGGAAATTTGGACCTAGCGTGCTTGCCCAAGGCACAACCTTCACAGAATTCCTTATTGTCCTAAACTTTAGGAAGTCTGGTCACCATTTCTTAAGAGGTTAACATCTTCAAACTAGCTGAATTTAGATGATCGTATCTCAAGTGCCACAACACACTTGGATTTGAAATAACAATATTTGCTAATTGATCTCTCCATGGCTGACCAAAATTTAGAGGGAATAGCCTGTTCTTTGTCATTGGCACTTGTGTAATGATTCTATTACTATTATTTTTATCAAAAATGGTGCATTTACCCTCATTAAAAAGCAACTTGTAGTTCTTTTCTAACATTTGACCAACACTTAAAAGATTGTATTGGAGATGGGGTGTGTAATAGATATCACTTACTTGCCTAACGCATTCTTTAGTTGGAACTGCCATGGTTCTAATGCCTTCAACCACCAATGACTTGTTGTCTCCCAACTTGATGCTAGATTTGTAGGAAGAATCCAGGGTAGCAAAGAGTTTTTCTTTGCCACTCATGATTTGAACACCCAGTGTCCAAAATCCAGGTGTCATTCATGTTCTGATCTGACTGGCCATATGAGAGAAAGAGATTTATGGTCCCTTCATCTTATTCAAAATTGCCATACTAACTGCTCTGGTTGTTGTTGCTCCCTTGTGAAGGCTTTGACCAATAGTCATGAGCATAATGGCCAGGTTTGCCATAATTGTAGCAAACTTGCTTTGACTTGTCACTTCGTTTTCCTCTGCCTGGATGCTTTCCTTTGTTTTGCTATCCACCCCTATTCTGACCTCCACCTTTGTTTGAAGATCCTCTTCTCCTTGGGGTTGCACCTCGTGGATTTTTATTGCCTCTTCCTCTATGCTGACCTCTGCCATGACCTCTACCTCTTCCTTCTTGTGAAGCAAAAGCTTTATCATCTCCTCCATGGATGGTGGAAGGAGAGTCCTGCAATCTTTCTTCGTGTGAAAGAAGAGAACCAATTAGTGCTTCAAAAGAAAGAGTGGTCAAATATTTTGACTCTTCAATAATGATTGCTACATGATTCCATTTTGGAAGAAGTGTTTGCAACACTTTCTTCACCATAACCTCAGGCTTAATATCTTCACCTAGAGTGACCATTTTATCTACTACGACTTTCAATCGCATGTAGTAGTCTGCTACTTTTTCATTTTACTGCATTCTGAGATTTTCAAAATCTCTCTTCAGTGTTTGAAGTCTAAATTATTTTATTTGATCACTACCCTGAAAGCTTTCCTTCAAAGCATCCCAAGCATCTTGTGTAGTTACATAGGATGCTATCCTAGGGAAGATACTCTTATCTAGGGTTGTTTGTATATGGTATAGGGCAGAGGAATTATTTTTTTGGGCTTCTTTTCTAGTTTTTTTATCTGTAGCACTCAAAGCTGCCCATTCGGTAGTTGTGGGTTCTGCATATCCTTCTACTATAATATCCCATAAACCTTTGCCAATCAACATTGTTTTCATCTTTATTGACCAGTATTCATAATCACTACCATTGAATTCTAGAATTTGGAGACTTGTGTTTGAGGCCATTTGAACGGGGTTCCAAGGGGCAGCGCCCCTGGCGCTAAACGGGCACTCCGAAAGGCTTCTCGGCACTTTTATGCTCCCTCTTTTACAAAGATTGCTCTTTTAAATTTTTCATAAAAAACAAGCTTTCAAGCCCTTGGGTGATTTACAATTTGCCTCTAGGGCAATAGAGGTTCACAATAAACTTAATAAAGTAGTTAAATATTTTAAATTTAATAAAAATTAATATGCTTTATAATTATAAAAAAACTTTTTTAAAAATAATTTATAAAGCATTTTTAACATTTATTAAATTAATATTTAAAACTTTAACTAATTTTAATTAAAAACTTTAAATAAAATTAAAAAAAAAAATTGAACCTCTTTCCTGTGGATCGAACCCGCAACCTCTTGAAACGACCTGAACACTTCTTGCCACCATGCCCCGCGACACCTTTGAAAGTGAAGAAGGCACCTCGTGCCTTTTATCCCCTTATCATCTGGTGACAAAGAATAAAAAAACAATTATTTGGTCCGACGGGTTTCGAACCCGAGACCTACAGTCCGTCAGCAAACAACCTCTACCAACCGCGCTATGTGCCTCGGCTGGAAGGAAACTCGGGTGAAGAATAGAAGAGTCCTTCAGGCGATTGAAATTTTAAAAACAATTATCCCACATCGAGCAGGATGGGGATATCAATAGGGTTTATAACCCTTAATCGACACTTATAGAGTCGATTGCCTATGGGCAATCACTGTCTTCGTCCTCTCTTTTGCCTATCGAACCCGTGCGTGCCACCTCAGCTCTTTTGCACTCCTCGACCTATGTGCACCACCTCAGCTCCTCTTTGACCTACGTGCGCCACCTCAGCTTCATAGCTTCTATTCCCAGCTTCTCGACTTCGACTTCTGTGTCCAGCTTCTCGCTCCTTGGTAGCTCTAATACCAGAATGAGAAAATAAAACCAAATTTTTATTCCATTCATAGTAACCTTAGATAGCACATATATTTATAATGAGACGCAAAAACAAATCACATAGATTTTGAGGGGATTGGGATGGAGGGATAAGGGATGATATGGAGGGATAAGGAAGAGGATAAACAAGAGGAATAAGGAGCGAAAGGATAGGAGGAATAAGGGGAAGGAGGAGAAATAGAAGAAATATAGGGAGAGAAGAAAAAAGCTTGCCGACATTCAAATGTGCATTCACACTGGAGCCAGCTATTTCTAAGCTACTTCGGATGTGGACGCGTTCACATTGTAATAGTAACGAATTATTCAAACTATAAATGGAGAATGAAAAGCCAAGAACGGGGTCGGACAGGTTGGAGAAAAAGAGAAAATATTGAAAGGAGCTAAATAGAAGACCAAGTTGCAGAGGAAGTTACATTTGCACATGAATACAAAGACTTTGTTGGATTCATTGTAAGATCTAATATTTTGTATCAAATTCAATTTTTATTAAAAGCAAGCATTATTGTGGTTTTTTTTAATTTATAAGTTGATTGATATAATTTTTTTTTTAATTAAATTTTTCGTAGAAGATAGCACCAAATTTGTGGTAGGATTGTGCAAAATCTTGTATGCCTGAGTTTGGTTTTCAAAGTTGTGTTTTTCTGTGCTGTAGTAAGTTTTTCCGAACGTTTTATTCAAATTTGTTTCTTTACCCTAGACCTTTTTAATTTATTTGAGGCATTAAGATTTAAGATAAAACCTAGTTTATTTTATAAAAGATTTAAATTTTACAACTAGGTTAAAGTTTGAATTTATCACTCAAATATTTAATTCTATAAATATTTTGGGTGAATAAATTTCATATAGGAGGTAATCAATGAACTTTTGATTTTAAATTTCATAAATTTTATAAAGTTCATTGAATTTGTTTTATTAAAACCCTAAGTTGAATTTCAAAGATTCAGATTTATAGAAAGGGTTGTAAAATTTATTTAGGTCAAATATTTAAGTTAATAAATATTTGAGAAATAAATTCCAAAGATAGAGAAAGATTATATGGATTTTTGATTTTATTATCATAAAATTTTAAAATCCATAATTTGAGATTTATTTATGTTTCTGAAAGTTTGATTTATTAAAATTTTCAATCTCAAATCATAAAGTCCAAAGTATACTATTGAAAGGATTAAATTTATTTACTTCAAATATTTAGTTTAATAAATATTTGAAAATAAATAAACATCACATTAAGGAAAATTACGTGAATTCTAATTTTCATATTATAAAGTACAAAACTTTATAATTAGAATTCATACATATTAATTATTTATAATTATTTATTTCAAATATTTTAATTAATTAAATTTGAATAAATAAATATTTGGTTTAAAAGGTTATATGAATTCTAATTTTTATATTATAAAGTACAAAACTTTATAATTAGAATTCATACAGATTAATTATTCATATTCTATGAAAAGAAGCAATCATTATAAAGCTTAGAATATTCTAAAGGCCCAAACATAGGGATTATAAAGTGTTTTACATTTTATAATTAGGATTTTTATTTTATTCATCATTTATTAGATCTCATTTTAAACTTCATTCATGAAATAAATGTAAGTTTTGAATTAAAATGCTTTAAAAAATTCATGCAAGTTTAATATAAGGTTAAAAATATTTTTAATTAAAGTTCATCTTTTAAAATAGATTTGCATTCTCAAATATTAGCTTTAAAAGGCAAGTTTATTCATTTTGAGGAATTAAATTATACTGACGAAAATGCAAGTAATGATTTCAAGATCAAAATATTTGTTATACTAGGCCCCTTGTTAACAGTTGATTGTTAATCCCTGAGATGTTTTGTGCACTTAATTGACATAAATTCATAACGTGTTACATAAAAGAACCTTGGAGAAACATATTTTTTTTGCAAGAGAGGATTACAATCCTAATTGTTGGATGATATTTGTAATCGAACAAAATCACACGTCAACAGATATAAATGTTTATGATGATGTATGACTATCTGGCTTGTAATTTTATTGTCTATGGATCATGGTGACTTGCTAGCTTGTACAACTAGATATGATGTATATTTACTTATTCTGCTAAGGTGTTTCAGATGGTCGTAGAGATTTGTAGAGAGTCAAATATTTTATTTTAATCATCAAATCCATCTATTAGTCAATTGACATCTTGTTGAACCCTAAACCATCTTGATTGATATTGAGTTGATCATGGATCTGTGTGTGTATAGAGTGATTTAGTTCATTTACCAATTTTGATTAAGGTTGGACTAACCAATTGTAAACTTAGTCTATTAAGCTATCTCATCCATGAGTGCACATTGGTTTGTACAAAAGAAGGTCACTAATATAAAAAACATGTCACCACTTATAAGGTATAATCCACTACCATTCATGCATCTAGAGCACCGATGGAGATTAACCCCAAGATCTATGAACCTAAGAAGCTTAGGGATTCAAGATTTTTTATGGTGCTCTTTTATTTCTTTTCTATCTTTCTTTTCTTTTCTTTTATTTTTATTTTGGACCTTGTCCTTTTGTCAAACCTTAGAATCTTCATTCATGCAAATGATAAGATGAGCAGGGGAAACCTTTTGATCAATGGATAGTGTATGCAAGACATTGTATTCCCTAGACTCAACATTTGATTTAGTGTGCACATGTGTTTAACCCATGATATGACTCTATTTAGCTAGGGGAGGTCTAAATTTGCACTAGACTACAATGATGTGTGATAGAGTTGGATGATATCAACTAAATATTTGACTAACAAAAAATGTTTCCATTGCTAAGCAACCTATGCATAAGATAGAACCTGATATGGTGCTAGTTGAGATAACTATTGCATGATATTTTATGCAAAAAAATACCTATGTGGGATTGAATGTACATAATGATATGAGAATGTAGATATGGGTGAAATGCATGACAAGGTGATGCTTATTTATAAGAACCTACATGAATTTAATTTACATATCCAAAAAGGAAGACCATAATGCCATAGAAGTCTCATAAAGTGATATATGCATAGATGCTATGATTTATGTATTTGCAAATGTTTAGTGGTATCAATGTGAGTGAGTGGTGACCAAATTTAAAGGAAGAAGAAAAAAAGAGAAGGGGAGAGGAAATTGGAGAAGAAATCTATCTCAAGTATGTATCCACTCAAAGCATGACCATACAACATAGATAGGAGAAAGAAGAAAAATAGGAGAGGAAGAAGAGAAGAAAGAAAATAATGAGAAATCTAGTCCAGGTATGTAGCTGCTCAAAGCATGACCATACGATAGGGAAAGGAGGAATAAGAAAGAGAGGAATATGACCTAAATAAGTTTTGCATTATGTTGTAAAGTGGTTCTTTTTGTATTTTATTTGTTTTTGTTGTTGTTTTTTTTGTAGAATGTACAAGAACATGAAAACATTGATTCGATAGCAGTGTTGGATCTAATGTGATTATGAAGGGTATTGGCACCCCCAATAATGAGATTTATTAGATGACAAGGGTATTTGCTCCTCCCACAATCATACATTCAAAGATGACCAAAGCAATTTGGGACCTTTAAAATGGAATTTGACCAATTAGATTTGGTGCCTTGGAGTTGTGTTTGAATTTGAAATTTTTGGTCTTTTGAAATGAAAGTCATTGCTAAAGGTATACAATGGAATTTTTTTAATGTGACCTCTATGCTAAGGACATGAAAAGTAAATTGTTGGTTGGTCCAAGTGACCTCTATGCTAAGGACATGAAAAGTAAATTGTTTGTTGGTCCAAGTGACCTCTATGCTAAGGACATGAAAAGTAAATTTGCTCTTTTGAGAAAGCTCAATGTTTAGATATGAAAGTTAACTTAATATTTGGAGCAATATTGATGTTGAGATATGAAAGTGAATTTTTATTTTTTGAGCAAGATTAATGTTGAGATATGAAAGTGAATTTTGCTCTTTGGAGCAAGATTGATGTTGAGATATGGAAGTGAATTTTTCTCTTTGGAGCAAGATTATGAGAGTGAGGTAAGGACTCAACATTAACCATTGATAAATTTGATTTAAATGTTTGGTGGTATCAACATGAGTGGATGAGAAGGGTGATTTAGGAACTTTGGATGCAAAGTTGGTTGGAGAGAGCAATAACTCCCCCAAATAAAAAATGGTTTTATAGTGGATGAGACTCCCCTAGTCATGAAGAGACAACTAGCATAGAGTAGGGGTGGGAGGTGAGGAAGAAAGCTTTTGATTAAGAGTGGGTAGGGTGATTGTCAATGTGGATGACTTCTTGATCAAGTAGATCTTGAATGTGATGCTTAAAGGTGTGACAATTGTTGATGTCATACCCTCACTAATGATGGTAAGGGTAAACCTAGTGTGCATTATACCATTTGGGTTTTATTGAATTAGGATCTTCAGGTCTTACATTAGATAATGTAAGGTGACATGCATCATATAGTTTTTGAAAGATATTGATGAATGGTTCTGAGTTTGGAGTCCCATACAAGGTGGTAGAGGAGGTTGATGCAAGCGAGTAGGAGGTTGGGTAGGTGGTGGATGAGGGAATGTGGGTCCAGGGTGTGCATGCACCTATTGTTGTTGGGGTATTTTCACATACCATTGTTGATTGGGCACTTGAGTGTGCACCTATTGTGGTTGGGATATTTGTGCATGTCCTCGTTGATTGGGTGCTTGAATGTGCATCTATTGTTGTTGGGGTATTTGTGTATACCCTTGTTGGATGGGCATTTGAATATGCATCTGCTATTTTTGGGGTATTTACACATACCCATGTTGATTGGGCCCTTGAGCATGCACCTATTATTGTTTTTGGGTATTTGTGTATGCCCTTGTTGATTAAGCACTTGAGCGTGCACTTGTTGTTGTTGTTGAGGAATTTGCACATACCCTTGTTTATTGGGAACTTAATTGTAAACCTATTGTTGTTGGGATATTTGTGCATACCTTTGTTGATTGGGCACTTGAGCGTGCACTTGTTGTTATTGGGGTATTGTGCATACCCTTATCGAGTATTTTTTGATGAAGGAATCACTAAATTTGTACTAATTATTATTCAACTAAATACGAGGTATGTGGTTTAAGAGGTGGAATGGTAGGATGAGTGGATGTCCAAGATGGTGGGGTGGTGAAGAATTCTATGAGAAGGTATGGAGAAGTGGGTTGTTGCTTTATGAGAGATTGATTTGGGGTGAGAGAAGTGAATGTGTTGAGTTGAGTTTGTGCTTGAATATGAGGGGGGTATCATCTCTCTTACAAAATTCAAAATGCTTGGTGGTGTCAGGTTGCATGGGAGGAAACATAAATACCAGGTTTGTGGAAGATGGAAGGCTAGTGGATGGGGGATGAATATGGGTATGCCAAACGAAGAGGATTCATGTGACCTAGTCAATGGTGGACTAGAGATAAGAAAAGTGGAAAATATTGAGGTTGTACCAGTTAGATCATAATCAGAGTAGATTGATGAGGATGCCATGTGGGTCGATTGTGGTGGTAAATTAAGGCTAAATCTTGGCATATCAATTTGGGATATGAATGGTGATTCAATTTTGAGGATATTTTGATGGAAGAGATGATGACTTTGAGGAATGTTTATGGGTGATAATGACATTTATGGTAAAATAAATTGCTCTTGTTGGGATGGTGCAGGAAAATACTAAAGGGGGGAGAAGGATGTCTCCATTTGATATTCAAACAATAGATTTAGTCATGCATGTTTCAGGATTGTGCACTCATGAATGTGCGCTTTAATTCATTTGTGGACCATATAATGTGGAAAATAGAATGTAGATAAACTATATTACTAAAAAATAATATAAGATAGTAGTATGAGTTGTGATAGGTCATGTTTTATGAAACAGAAACAATTTTTTAGAAATGTACCTCGGGGTGTATTTTTCGGTCAAAACATACCTCGACCTGCATTTTCAAGAAAAATAAGTGTTTGGTGTTTAGAAAGTCGTAAAAATTATTTTGAAGGCCTCTGAGACCATATTTGTGCAATTAGATTTTGAAAGTCACAAACAATAAACAAAGTTTGTGTTTTATCTTGAAATTAATGTGATATTATCTTGATTTGTAGATTTTGTGTGTTTGGATGTAAAATACCACTACAAACTCAAGGTATGTGAATAATTTGTAGTAAAGGTATGTTATCGCACACCCTTCTCGCTATACTTGAAAGTACATAAGGAGTGAGGAGGAAAAAATGGATGAATGGTTTTCTAGGATGATGAATGGTGTATACGTAGCCTTATGGAAAAATTACCCCTCACAGGGGTCACAATGTCGAGTGAGGAGGAAAAAATGGGTGAATGGTTTCTAGGATGATGAATGGTGTATAGGTAGCCTTATGGAAAAATTACCCCTCACAAGGGTCACAATATCTAATGTACTGCTACTAGTCCATCTGGGCTTTTGCTTCACCCTCATACAAGCTTGGATAGAAAAATAATAGCTACATCTACTAATTACTAAGCCCTATGGTTAAAGGGCATCTAAACATACCTACTTTTGGATGCACCTAAAATTAGGGGTCTTTTCGATGATTAAGTCTAAAAAACCACTCATTGGGGGCCACTAAGGTGTTTAGGGGGTGAGCCAATGGTTGGAGATGAAGCCCAACATCAATGGTCTTGATTGGCGGTTGGTGATGAAATCCAACACAAACCAATGTTTATGCCTTGTGTGCGTGTGTGTATGCTATGTTTAATAAAGTGGTAAAATATTGAAATGAACTACTCTAAGAAAAATAAATGCGCATGTTATGTTTAATAAAGTGGTAAAATATTGAAATGAACTACTCTAAGAAAAATAAATGCACTTTCTTTTTAGAATTTTGTTTTTTGGAAAAGAAAACAACACATTTGAAATGTGATGAATACCCAAAAATTTAGCAAAGCATGTTTTGCAAACAAGAAAGTAACATGATGCTAAAAAGAAGCAATGAAAAGGGGTCACTGGATTTCAATGAATTGATCTAATATTTGTAAGCAATAAAAATATAAGCTAACTTGAAAACTAACCACACGATTATGGTGCCTTTTGAAATAAAATCTAGTCTAAGTTGCAAGATGACCTGATAGTCTAGGTGCCTTTTGGAAATCAAAGTGCAAATGATGATTTGATATGCAAAAGCAAGAGACAAACAGGTAAAATTATAAGAGTCAGAATGGTCTACCTATGTTTTCAAGCTTCTGGTCGACTACTATGGTCTGTCAAAGTCCACCACAGGTCTCAAAATGTAAAACGCACCTCGAGGTACATTTTCAATCCAAAACGTACCTTGGGGTAATTTTTCCCCCAAAAGTGATGTTTTGGCCAGTTTTTGACTTGTAACAGGTTTGGAAGACTGAAACCAAGTATTTTCTACTCTATACCTATAATTTTGACAGAAAATATCAAAATTTTGCTAAATGAAATAAAGCCTTTTTGTAAAGAAAAATGCTGAAAAGAACATCAAATTGAGGAAAAAAAACAACGTAAGGTGACCCAAAGGAAAGCTTGAAGTTGTTGATATGGTGACTGAAGTGTATCTCAATATTTTGGAGAGTCCACACTTGGTTTTGTAGGACTTGTAACGATAACAAGACCACAAATGTTAGATATCTAAGAAACTAACACAAGCATATAAAACCGTGATCACCAAAATGAAGTGAAAAAAAAATATGTTGCTTCATATTATTGATTGTAAAATAGTGTTACAATAAGGATGTGAAATCCTTTTTACAAAATACCCCATAGGGTTACAAAAGTGGGATTCATGAGGAGGAACCCAAGCATGTAACAAATTTCATAGCACTGTAGTCATCTTCCTTCAATTACTCAAGTGTGGAACGAGCTTACAATGCATGCCACTCCAAGCTACACCTATTCTATGACCTGCATAACTCTACAAAATTTTGTTAGACCATTTGGAGAACTATGTCAACCATATTTCCTATAAAGAATACACATAGACACAAAAATGAATTAAAAGTGCATAACAAATATTAAAAATATACCGAAATTGATGTAGGGACAACATCTTACATTATAGACCAGTCTACCAACCAAAAAGTGGAAAATACACCTCAAGGTGCATTTTCTAGGGTGTGATTGTACCTTAAGGTATGTTTTGGGTTTTGTTTCTAGTTTTGGTTAGAGAATCCTATTTGGAGCTTCTTGGAGCTATTATGTGCTAGTTTGGAGGTCGTAATTGTTTGGTATGCTTTGTAGACCACCTTGAACCCAAAAAAATGATGTAGAAAAGGGGGTCTCATGTGCATTGATTTGTTCTTTAAATGTTAATTTTTGTTGCAAAGGATCATTTGAAGCATTTTTAGGTGTCTACAATTATGTTTTTAAATTACATGGTATAACAAAAATCATTGTGAGTGATCATGAATCTGCCTTTACCAATAATATTTGGAAATAATTATTTCATCTTAGTGGTACCAAGTTGATGGCAAGCTCGAGATTACAACGAACAGCTTCTCATTAAATTGCAGTAAAAAAAAAAATACAGTCTCTGTTACAATGTAAATTGCAGTAAAAAAATACAGTCTCTGTTACAATGTCCAGGCAGACTTCTTTTCCCCAATCCCGAACTCACCACCCCTTTCCCATACAAATTTTCCCCGTTTTAATGTGGTCTCGGCCTTCCCTGCAATTAATGCTCCCGCCCAAAGACCAGTTCGAATTTCAACTTCCCTCCGTTGAAATTTCAAGATTTTCCTTTCCTTTTGATTTCTCGCCATAAATGGCAACTCGTCCGATCCGTCCGTAGCCCGCATTCATGGCTTCCCATACCCCGCACCCGCCGTTTTAATCTGACTGTCTTTAAGTACCGTTGTCTCCGCCATTAAGTCTTTCACCTGTAACTACGGTTTCTCCAGAAACAACATTCCAAGATACTTAAACTTGGTCGACATCTATATCTCTCTCCTCCGATTACGTGGCCCTCATCCTTATGATCTGTTACAAGTGTGTCTCCACGTGTCAAATTTAACTCTATCCCCCACTGGTCGTGTTGCCTTTAAGACACGTGGCAACCACGTGTCTATTTCACCCTGTCCGACCGTCCGCGTGTTCACTTCAGTTTGACCTTTTCTTGGGCCGCGATATCGCGACATGTCGCGATATCGCGACCCAACTGACGTCCGCCCTCAGCTTTGAAACAAAGTCACGATATCGCGACAAAAGTACGTCCTGCACTTGTCTCTGCCTTTGACGTCGCGAAATCGCGACGTGTCACGAAATCGCGACGCGTCACGATTTCGCGACTCCAACCCCCACTCCTTGCAACAGCTTCAACATGGTCGCGATATCGCGACGTCGCGATATCGCGACCCCTTCGTAACTTAAGACTCGGCCAACCCAACCGTCGCGATATCATGACGAAACTTGCTCCGCCTTTGCTATAGCAAATGAGGTCGCGATTTCGCGACCTCACACCAACTTTTGCCTTAGTTCCTTTAACAACTTCCCTTTCTGTCTTACGACATCTCCTTCCCCGAAAAAGAACCAAATTGCTTCAAAAATACAAGAACTTTAAAGAAAATTAAAAGATGCAAGATTGCTCATACTTTCACCGGATGCTCCTGCATCAGACACCCGGGGTAGATTAGAAGTGACCCTCACTTCTGTTTTGTTGGGGGAAGACCCAATCGGTCAACCTCCGCCTCCGATACCCAAGTTGCATCTTCAATAGGCCTGCCTTTCCACTTGATCAAATACTCAGTATACTGTTTATTCCTGGTGCTTCTGCCTTCACGAGTATCCAATACTTCCTCGGCCTCATCTGTGCTTGGAGTAGATGCTGGAATTTGCCATAATTCTGGACTTTGCATTTCTGTACCTTCTCCCTCATGATATTCCACTAAATCTGAGATATTAAAAATTGGTGAAATATCAAGCCAACTTGGCAATTCCACTTCATACGCATTTCCTGACTCTCGCTTTCCCAATATTCTGCATGGTCCAAACCTTTTCATTTTCAATTTATTATAAGTCTTGGCAGGAAATCTCTCCTTCCTGAGATGCACCATGACCTCATCTCCTACCTTGAACTCCTTGAACCGCCGCTTCTGGTCCGCCCTTGTCTTATATTGACTGTTCATTTTTGTAATTTGTCTTCTTACTTCCTCATGCAGACTTTTCATATGTTCTGCAAATTCTTCTGCTTCGGCACTACATTTTTCTTTTCTGTCCAACTTTCTTAGTTCAGACACATTCCTCGGGCTGTGTCCATATACTATCTGGAAAGGAGACTTATTGGTGCTCTTATTGGCTGAGCTGTTATATGCAAATTCTGCTTGCGGTAAGACCAAATCCCAACCCTTGGGTTGATCCACTATCAAACATCTCAGTAAATTACCCAGGCTTCTATTGACCACCTCCGTTTGCCCATCTGTCTGTGGATGGTATGCTGAACTGAATTTTAGGTCTGTCTTCAATTTCTTCCACAGAGTTCTCCAGAAATACCCAACAAACTTTGTATCTCTGTCTGAAACTATGCTCTTTGGTAGACCGTGAAGTCGTACCACTTCCTTGAAGAACAACCCAGCAATGTGAACTGCATCACTTGTCTTTTGGCAGGGAATAAAATGTGCCATTTTGGAGAACCGGTCCACCACCACAAATATTGAATCATTTCCTCTCTGTGTTCTCGGCAATCCAAGAACAAAATCCATGCTTATGTCCTCCCATGGTCTCTCGGGCACAGGTAATGGCTGGTACAGCCCGGTATTTTGTTTTACACCCTTTGCCATCTGGCATATTCTGCAACCTTGCACAAACTTCCGCACATCTTGCTGAAGTTGTGGCCAGTAGTAATTTTCCTCAACCAAGGCAATGGTCTTATCCCGACCAAAATGCCCAGCCAATCCTCCGCTGTGCTTTTCTTTGATTAAATTCTCCCGCATAGAACTTCTTGGAATGCATAATTTGCTTCCCTTGAACAACATTCCATCTTGGATTAGGAAATCCAACCATTTTGTTCGGTCCACCGTAACAGGTGTTAAGCAAGCCTTCCAGGCTTCTGCAAAATCCGGATCTGCAGGGTACAAACCCTTCAGCTCTTCAAACCCCACTACTTCCACTCGTCAATCTAATCGCAAAGTCCGCCTCCCGCTCAAGGCATCTCGCAACTCCGTTCGACTTCCCACTTCGTGCTTCAAACACAAAGGTATAACTTTGGAGGAACTCCACCCATTTCATGTGCCTTTGATTCAGTTTTGTCTGACTGTTAATGTATTGCAAAGCCTGATGGTCAGTAAACAGTACAAACTCCTTTGGCAATAAATAGTGCCTCCACTTCTTCAGAGCCTGAACTATAGCATAAAATTCTTGGTCATAGACTGAATACTTTTTCCGAGCATCATTTAACTTCTCACTGAAATAAGCAACTGGATTGCCTCCTTGACTCAGTACAACCCCTATTGCACTGCCACTGGCATCACAGTCCACCTGAAATACCTTGTTAAAGTCTGGAAGTGCCAAAACAGGCCGTTCAGTAACTTTTCTCTTTAATGTATCAAAGCTCCTTTCGGCCCCTGATGTCCACTTGAACTCCTTTTTATCCCCCCTCATTGTTTCTGTGAGAGGTGCACAGATGCTGCTGAAGTTCTTTATGAACTTCCTGTAAAAGCTGGCCAAACCATGAAAGGACCTTACTTCTGTTGTGCTTCTTGGGGTAGGCCATTCAATGATGGCTCTTACCTTCTCTGGGTCCATTTTCAGGCCTTCTGCTGAGATCACAAACCCCAGGTATACTAACTCCTTCTTGACAAAGTTACACTTTTTCAGATTTATTAACAACTGCTCTTCCCATAGCTTCTCAAAAACTCTCCTGATGTGCATCAGGTGTTCCTCCAGGGTCCTGCTGAATATCAATATATCATCTAAATAAACAATAACAAATTTTCCCAGGAACTCCTTTAGTACTTCATTCATCAACCGCATGAAAGTACTTGGTGCATTGGACAGCCCAAACGGCATGACCAACCACTCATACAAGCCTTCTCTTGTCTTGAAGGTTGTCTTCCATTCATCCCCTTCTCGGATACGGATCTGATGATAGCCACTTTTCAGGTCAATTTTTGTGAAGTATTCAGCTCCACTTAAACAGTCCATGATATCATCCATTCTTGGCAACGGGAATCTGTACTTAATAGTGATTTTGTTGATGGCCCGTGAATCTGTACACATCCTCCATTCCCCATCCTTCTTTGGCGCCAACACTGCAGGTACTGCAGCAGGACTCAAACTTTCCCGAATCAATCCCTTTTCTAATAATTCTTGGACCTGTCTATTTAATTCCTCGCTCTCTACAGGTGTCATCCTGTGTGCAACTTTATTTGGCAGGCTTGATCCTGGTATTAAATCTATATGATGGCTAATTTTTCTCACAGGGGGTAAGCCCTCAGGTACATTGTCGGACACAATGTCCGGAAATTCCTCCAGAAGATTTAGAACTTCTGTTGGGGTATCCTGGCATTCCTTCCCCCTAACTCTAGGGATTATTGCATAACATAAATGTTCATGCTTTAACCCGTTCAGAAACTCTCTTCCCTCAACTAAACAGACTCTGGAAATATTACATACCCTTTCATCTGCATCCTTCAAGGGTTTTAGTTTATGGCGTACACCATTCTTTGTCAATGAGTAGGTGTTGGCTCGGCCATCATGTACTGCACTTCGGTCAAACTGCCAGGGTCTCCCCAGCAACATGTGGCAAGCATCCATGGGCAAGATGTCACACAAGACCTCATCACAATAATTTCCAATGTTAAATTTAATAGAACACTGCTCATTGACCAAAGCTCTGTGGTCCTTTTGCAACCATGCGACCCGGTATGGGTGTGGGTGCTTCTTCCTTTCTAGCCAGTAACTTGGTAACCATTTCCTCGAAACCAGGTTATCCGTGCTACCATTATCAATAATGATATTGCAAACCTTGCCCGCACATTTACATCTAGTGCGGAATAAACTTTTCCTCTGGTCTGTGTCCTTCTCCTCATTCAACAGGACTCTTCTTACAATCATTGTTTCTCCTCTCTCCGCTTCTTCGAAATGCTCAGATTCAGCATCCTCCTCTGCCACAGCAGCTCTGGCTGGGCCCTCAGGTCTCTTGTTTGTTCTTTCTCGATGTTGTGGACATTCAAATGCCCGGTGTCCTTCTTCACCACAGTGGAAACATGTTCCACGAAATACTCCTCTTCCAAATCCTCGTCCAGATCCACCCCGTCCTCTTGGGTAGCTGTTCTGATCTCGAGGCTGATAAACATCCTCTTCCTTTTGGTCCTGGTTACTACTGGCTTCACCAGTCTTCTTCGGATCCTTGTACTTTTCCCCACTGGTTCTCCCACCAGTCCTTCCACCTCGGCCTCTTCCTCTTTGCTTGCCTTCAAACCGCCTGTTCAGCTTTTCTTCTACCTTCAAGGCAAATTGGTAAGCATCCTCAATGGTGTTTAATCGAACCAGGCTCAGTTCTTCCTGGATACCAAGCCTCAACCCATTAATGTAATGGGCTACCTTCTCTTTGTTTGCCTCTAAATGCCCTGTTCTAATAGAAATTTTGTAAAACTCTTCGATGTACTCTTGGACAGTTTTGTTTGTCTGTCTCAAGCTCTGCATTTTTCTTAGCAGATCCAACTCGTAATCTGTCGGGATGAACTGTCTTTTCAACTTCTCCACCATTCTATCCCATCTTGTTATTCTCTCCTTCCCTCTTCTGTTCCTCTCCAACTGTATTCCCCTCCACCAAATACTGGCATGGCCCTTCAACTTGGTCTTAGCAAATCTGACCCGGTTAGGGTCTTCAACCTCCTCGTACTCGAAATATTCCTCTAAGTCATTTATCCAGTCAATCACTTCTTCTGGATTTAGGTTTCCCGAGTATGTAGAAACCTCCATTTTAGGTTGCTTTCCAATCTGAGAGATGGCCTTATACAACCGGGCTTGAGCAGGATCCACAGCTTCTTCCTCTTCCTCAGACTGGTCTTCTTCTTCGACTTCGTCTTCACTTTCCTCATCCCCTCCGGGTTCGCGCCTTCTACGTAACTCTGCTTGCAGGGCTTGAACTTGCCTCTGCAAGGCTCGAAAGTCTTCGGCCGGCACCACATCTCCTCCTCCGCCTCGGTTTCTTCGTGGAGGCATTATATATTTTTTTTTATAAAATCTTTCCACAGATCCTGGTGTAACTGCCTCTCTCTCCGGCGATCTGTTACACGCTCAGGAGCTCCCGCTCTGATACCACTTGATGGCAAGCTCGAGATTACAACGAACAACTTCTCATTAAATTGCAGTAAATTGCAAAAAAAATACAGTCTCTGTTACAATGTCCAGGCACACTTCTTTTTCCCCAATCCCGAACTCACCACCCCTTTCCCATACAAATTTTCCCCGTTTTAATGTGGTCTCGGCCTTCCCTGCAATTAATGCTCCCGCCCAAAGACCAATTCGAATTTCATCTTCCCTCCGTTGAAATTTCAAGATTTTCCTTTCCTTTTGTTTTCTCGCCATAAATGGCAACTCGTCCGATCCGTCCGGAGCTCGCATTCATGGCTTCCCATACCCCGCACCCGTCGTTTTAATCTGATCGTCTTTAAGTACCGTTGTCTCCGCCATTAAGTCTTTCACCCGTAACTACGGTTTCTCCGTAAACAACATTCCAAGATACTTAAACTTGGTCGACATCTATATCTCTCTCCTCCGATTACGTGGCCCTCATCCTTATGATCTCGTTACAAGTGTGTCTCCACGTGTCAAATTTAACTCTATCCCCCACCGGTCGTGTTGCCTTTAAGACACGTGGCAACCACGTGTCAATTTCACCCCGTCCGACCGTCCGCGTGTTCACTTCGGTTTGACCTTTTCTTGGGCCGCGATATCGTGACATGTCGCGATATCGCGACCCAACCGACGTCCGCCCTCAGCTTTGAAACAAAGTCGCGATATCGCGACGTCGCGATATCGCGACAAAAGTACGTCCTGCACTTGTCTCTGCCTTTGACGTCGCGAAATCGTGACGTGTCACGAAATCGCGACGCGTCACGATTTCGCGACTCCAACCCCCACTCCTTGCAACAGCTTCAACATGGTCGCGATATCGCGAACTTAAGACTCGGCCAACCCAACCGTCGCGATATCGCGACGTCGCGATATCGCGACGAAACTTGCTCCGCCTTTGCTATAGCAAATGAGGTCACGATTTCGCGACCTCACACCAACTTTTGCCTTAGTTCCTTTAACAACTTCCCTTTCTGTCTTACGACATCTCCTTCCCCGAAAAAGAACCAAATTGCTTCAAAAATACAAGAACTTTAAAGAAAATTAAAAGATGCAAGATTGCTCATACTTTCACCGGATGCTCCTGCATCACAAGTGGAGTATGTCCTCTTCTCATCACCCTCAATTAGATGGTCAAAAAAAGTTTGTTAGTAAATGTTTGGGTACTTACCTTCATTATTTTTCTTAAGATAAGTAATACCACTGGCTCTAATGGCTCTTATTATTTGAGTTATGGTACAATACTTCTTACCGTTAATCCCTAAATATGCTCCCATTTGAAGCATTGTATAGTCAAAAACCCTCCATCAATAGCAGATTATGTTCCAAGATCCTCCAAGATTGCCCAGGTATATGATTTGTTACAACGATGACTTGTGCTTCAACTTATTAAAGATAATTTGACCCAAGCATAGAACCCCATGAAGCAACAATAGGACTCACACCATTCTAAATGACAATTCATTTTAGAAGATATGGTTTTTTTGCACCTATAACCCTACAATCAATTATCCTAGAAGAACAAGCCTAGTCAGAAGTTAGCTCCTCAACTTTATAATGGCTCAATGACATAAGTAAGACCAAAAAACATCACTAAAATATTATAATATCAATCATGAATAAAAAGACTAGACACCATTGTTTTCATCTAATAAAACATCATCAATAGGAATGTGGAACATATATTTTTATTATAATCTTATTGATAAGGAAAACATATAGACATGTATTTCAAGATTCATCCTTTTTTTTGACCATCACATGTAAAAGGAGGAAGGTTTATCATTGGATTGAATAATTTTCTATTATAACATGTCACAAACCATGTTCTTAATATTAAAATTTTGATTTTGGGCATATCTGTAATACCTAATATTAGGTGAAAAAATACCAAGAATCATATGAATAACATGATCATGTGTTCACTTTGAAGGAATCCCTGTAAGCTCCTTGAAAACCATCTAATATTTACTGATGAAAAATTACATGTAAGAATATAGAGTGTACAAGTCATGCTTGAAAATGTAAACCTTCAAATAACAAATGTGTGCAATATAACTTTGTTACTTTATTACCAAATTTTCTCCATTGAACAAAATATTTGGTTAGGAATATGGTGAGTGGATATCCTATATTTTAATGATATTATGATTCTATCTCCTCTATACACATAATTTTTGGATATTTAAAGTGATACCTCCCAAATGGAACAACCATTAGGCACCTAAGAAACTATTTGCACTTTTCAAATTTATCACATATAGATATCTCATTCAAATATAGCCACCTATATAAGGTCTATCATTTTAGATTCTATATAACACAAGTAAAATTTCCTCATTTGGCAATTTGTACATTGAATTTATCTAAAGCATTAACATATAGACCCAAACATTTTACAATACCTCTATAAATAAAATTGTGAGTACTACCTAAATCAATCAAAATACATACCCTTTCATTTTTATAAAAAATTATACCTTGATGGTTTGATGGTTTTGCACATCCATGAGTGTGAATATAAATAGGCCTACTTGCTCGTCCTCCTATGCATCATCAATTTTTCAATCCATGTCATCTTATTTTGGAATTTAAGAATGACTTGTTCTATTAGATTAATTACCTTCATTGTCATGTGGAAGAGCTTCCATTCATTGAAGGATTGATTTTAAGGATGTTAAAATTTACAATTGAAATGAAAATTTCCAATAAATCATATTTATACGGGTTGAAATATTTCCTAGGATAGAATGTGGACACCTTGATCTTATTTTTAATTAGTCTTTCTACATCGTAAAGGGAATGAGGATCATGCATATCAACTTTCCTCTAGATTTATTCCCTTAATCCATGTCAAAATATCAAAACTAAAACTATGTAATCCATATTACATGTGTAGCTACATAGGCTTATGAATTCAATACAATATTTATCAACTAATTCTATCTACTTGGTCTAAAGTAACTTCATAGTATAATAATATAAAGACCATTTATCAAATGTTTTCTAGAACATTCTTAAATTTGAGCTATATGATATTTCTACCCTTACACCTTAAATCTACAAGATCTAATGGAATGAAGATGTATCAAATTAGGGAGCATAAAGAGTGATCTTATTGGTTTTAGGAATCCTATGTAATTGTAGGAGGTATTACACTTTAGAGATATAGCCTTTGAGATCCTCGTCAAAGACTGACAAAAGATCAATATTTGATACAGGTACATTGGGTTGCCATTATATGAGTTGTGTTGCTCATCCAATTATTATATCCATATCAACATTAAGATATAATTCATAATCTATATATTTGAGGTAATGAAGGCACTCCATTCTTGGAGGTTTCTCAAGTGTCTTGTTCTCATTTGATAGCTTGGATGTTGTTGGTTGATTATTATTAAAACTCAAACTCCAAGTTATGCTTAGTCTTTAAACACTCAAACTCTTGATCATTTCTCCTTATCCAAGCATATATTCAATCCATTTTAACTACAAGACTTTTACATCACCATTATTAGTAGTAAGTTTGACATTCATCAATTGCTCAATATTATAATTTCTTGTGCTTTAATGATCAATCTAGTGCTGAGCGAGATCCTCAAAAGATGGTATTTCATTGGAATGACTATATGGGAAACTCATGGTGGCATGTCATTGAAGATTGTGGGGATTGAGTAATTGATATATTTCAAGATGTTATGTTGCCTAGATTCTTTGAAGGATTATTCTTATTGCTCATAAACTCTTTATTGATATGATTTGCTCTCATAATTAGACATCCTTAAATTATTCTTAATTTTTGGAAGTATAAGGATCCACCATGCATGTTATGATCCTATTTTTTTATTATAAAAAATCACTCATATTTATTGAAATAACAACATTCATTCACCATATTAAGCACAATAACAACATCACAATAAAAAGCACTGGTATAGATTCAATTTATAATTCAAATTCTTGAGGTAGGGCAACACCAAACAATGATTCTTATTAGAAGCAAGCCACTACATACTATATCTCAAATTAAGATAAATACAATGTTTTTCACTTCATCTCCCCATATGAGTCTTTTGCCCATATTATATAATACTCAACTACCTACCACTACCACTTATCCACACATGTAGAATAATTATATATAATATAATATTATAATATTAAGTATAATATTATAATATTAAATTTCTATCTTAGGTATCTAACATTCCATCCCTTTACAAAATGTTTTGTCCTCGAAATATAAGAGACTAAATAATATGATCTTTTGAGTGATGTTGAGAATTGGTATCGATCTTGATCATCTATCCATCCTAGTGAAAATTTGATTAATGGTGGTCTTTGTTAATATCAATATGTCATTATTCCATTTTAATATTTGGAAGTATTCCTTTGGTTCCATATGTTAAAGGCATATTTTTATTGGTAAAAAAAATCACTCTTTTTCATCCATGTTTATTTTTTCCACTTGAGTATCCAAGACTACCTTGTTGGATCCACACTTTTGTTTCTATACTCTAGTAACTCAAATTATTATTCCATTTGTTTCTTGATGTTGTTGCACCATTTTGAAAACCAAAATCACTATGCTTTCTTTACCACACACTTCCATACTTGTTGCCCTTATGATTCTACGTAGAACCATGATATTCTTACCTTAAGCAATGCCTCTAGGATTGTTGTAGCTCCAAGTGGTGTGGATGACAATATTCTGCAACCTTAACCTAATGTTCTATCTTCTTTGACTCCACATTTTGCTCCTCTATTTTAAATTCTTTTGCATGATGTTCTCTCATGTGCCCTTTATTTTATATGTCCTTTTGTTCTTTTATGTCTTTCTTGGGCTTTGTTGTTATTTTTGTCTCTTCCATAGACTCTATTGTTGCTACCTCTTTGTTATATTCTATTTTAGGTTTTGATGCTACTTTCTCAATTTGTTTCCTTGCAATAGATTCTTGTTTTTCCTCAAATCCTTACCTCTTACACTAGGAAATATCTTGTACTATTATTTTATTTTTCTTATACCAAAACTTCATGAACTTATTTTGTACATTAATATTAATAGTACCCAAAGAATTTAACCAAGGATAACCAAGAACAATACTCGCATAATTCATCTTAATAACATTAAAATCTGAATGTAAAATATGTTTGTCCACGGTGATCTTTAAATCTTCAAAAATTTAAACATTTGTATCCTCAAGTTGTATATCTTTCATTTTCTTTGCCTAAACCTACAACCTCTTATCCAAAGACATTTAATGACATTATATCTATTGCTAGGGTGTATAGAGATAATAACATTTTATTTTTGGATGCAACCATAAACTTGCAAAATAATTTTTTAAATTAAAATAATTCTTCCTAATCACTGCTTGACTTATTTGACATAAAATACGTATTTTATTTTACCTGCATAATATTTCCCTTCTTTTTTTTTACTAATTCATTTTTTTTTTTTATCTTGGAGCCTAGCTATATTTTTATTTTTTTCCAAATCCAATTGGTTTAAAAATGTAACTTCAAGTTTTTCCCTTGTATAAAAAATACCATGGGTACATATAAAGCTCCACTACCAAGTTAAAGCTTCCCCTTACAAAGAATCCAAAACCTTATGTATCCATGAAATATTAAAAAAATTTCCACCATTTCGAAGCATCACTATCATCCTCTCTAGTGAATATTGGCAACTCCATGTCCTCAATTCCCAAAATTTTAAAACTTGAATTTGTTTTTAAATAAAATTCCTCAAACATCCTCTATTCCTTTCGATAAACAATTAAATTTGTACTCAAACTAAAATTGTTAATAGCCTGTGGACTATGTACTTCCAACAATAAATAATGACCTACTCTATAGACTTTTTATTTTATTTTATTTTATTTTTGAACTTAGTTTAACAACTATTAAAAACTAGGTTCAAGGGTTTGGTTGGTTGTGAAATGCTTTGTTTGGTGTGTGTAACCTTGGTTCAAATATCAGGGTCTCATACAACCAGAGGGTGTATCATGCTCGTGCCATTGACTATGTTAAAAATTTTACTTGACACAACTAGAGGTTATAATGGTAGCAGGGAGAAGGATTCGAACCCACGACGAGGTGATAGAAAAATGTTACGATTTATTGATTCCTCTAGTATACACAAAAAAAACCACTAACTTGTAGACTGTGTATTTTTGACAATTGATAATGGCCTACTCTATGAACTTTTATTTTTTTGGATTGCTACCAAATTGTGGACTTTTATTTTTAATAAACTACCATTTTTTTTTTTTTTTTAGGGGGCACTGCTACCAACTACAAGTTTCTACTTTATGGATTGCTACTAAACTATTGGTTGGTTTCTACCAACTGCAATTTGCTACTCTACAAACTCTTTTTTTTTTACAGATTAGGTACTACAAACTTCATACTAGGTATTTTGATATTGCTACCAAACTGTAGTTGTTACTCTACGAATTATTTTTTAATAGACTGCGTACTACACACTATAGACTGGGTATTTCGACACTAATATCAAACTATGATTTCTAATTTTTAGACTATTATAAAAATTGGGTACTACCAACTAGGGACTAGGTACTTTGGCACTGCTATCAAACTATAGGTTGCTAATCTACATACTATTTTTCTTTTGTTGGTTTGGAAAATTGCTACCAATTGCAGATTGATTATTTTTTATACTCACTTGCAACTGTCTTCTCTAATAAAGTTATGGAACTGTAGCAGGCTATAGAAACCATGCAGAGATTATTGTTGATGATTATATGGCACTTCTAAGAAAATATTGGTAATGAATTGATACCTAGACTTTGGATTTCTAGTGGTTTAAGGTAAATCTCATAGGCCACAAAGTTTGTCTAAGTGAATACAACTCTTTGATTACCAACAATATTTCCTCTAGGGAAAACTTATTGAGAAATCAGCCACGACAACTCTTTGTATTCTCTCTTAAGGTAAAAATATTATTAATAGGTGTGGGATGGACCTTTTTTTTTTTTGGTAAGTAAGAGAATATTTATGAGTGGGATGGACCTTTTTCACTAGCAACACTGAAACCAATTACTCTAAGGTTCCTAGGGTACTCCTCAAAATGAGTTTTAAGATAAATAGTAGTTTGAGTACTTTTCTTAGTTAAGCTATTGGTACTTACACCCAATCTTGCAAGAGGCTTATAGCCTAATGTAGGCACTTATTAAGCATTGAAATTTAGATCCAAGTAGTGAATAGATAACTAAAACTTATGTAGCAAAACACGACCATGAAAAGTTCTCTAATACCACTTGTTATGAACCTCCTTTGCTCAATCACAATTATTATTAAAATTTTAAAAAATATTAAATAAACAACTACAATTAATAATCTACATAAATTAAAATAAGACAAATGTGTAAATTACTCTAATATTTTCAATCTATAATACAAACCCTTGAGGTAGGACAACATTGTACAATGCTTCTTATTGGAAGAAAATAATATTGTATTGTTCAGAACTCATATTGAGATATATTAAAGAGTGAATTCCTTCCCATAAGGATCTGTCTATGGTGTTGCTCTATAGTGTTGCCCTACCTCAAAAGTTTGAATTATAAATTGAAAACATTAAAGTAATTTACATATTGTTCGAACTTTGGCTCTTTTTTGAGAGGTCCAAGGTTCAAACCGCGATGTGAACGAGTGTGTGAGGGGGTGGGTGTGTGGTGGCTTTGTGTTAAATTCCCTATTGATAAGTATAGCTCTCAACTTTAGGAATGATCATGGTTGGGAGGATACCGCTCAACCCTATACGTTAACCAGATAAAAAAAAATTACATATTTTTGTCTTCTTTTAATTTATGTGAATTATATTATAGATGTTTATTTAATATTTTTACAAATTAAAGTAATTATTATGGTTGAGCAAAGGAGGTTCATAACAATGCACTAATTAACATCATTACCTAACATTGGATAGATAACATGTTACCATAGATATATTTTTTTGTCTCTCTCATAATCAATGTACCTATTAAAAATATATATTAAATGAGGTTCAAACCATGACATGGCCGAATGTGCGAGGGAGTGTGTATGGTTGTGTGTTTGGCCCCTATTGATAAGTTCAACTCTCCCCTTATGAGAAGTTATGGTGGGATGGGGATGTCCAGCCTTGAGCATCGATCGTAGAGGTTTCTCACACTAACTAAATGTAATATATATATATATATATATATATATATATATATATATATATATATATATTTATTTATTTATTTATTTAAAAGAAATCAAAACATTAAATCTTAATAATTTCCTTTGAAATTATTCCAATAAAATATTATTTTCCCATTATATCTTATGTTATTATTTTAATTATCTTATTTTTAATTTATATTTTTAATATTTATTATTATTTTTAATTTAGTTATATAAACTGAATGCAGTAACACCTCTACTACATCATACCGCATTATCCCAATATTTACCAAACCATGTAATGATACTGCAACCTTTTGGATATTATGTATTATAATTAGCAATATTTGTCCACAAGGGCTAGGTGGATTGGTAAGAAGTTGGGCACTTACCAAGAGGTGACCTAGGTTCAAACTTCAGGGGATGCCCAATCTAGGCAAAGGTGGTAGTCTATTGAGTGTACGTTAGTTTGATGATGGTGGTACCAATCCCAAGTCAACGAAGGTCTCCCTCACTATGGATCATGCTTACTGAGAAGAAATAGGGATTATAGTATTAGTACCATGATTTGATGCTATGATATGAGGTAATGTGAGTTGACCCTATGACCAGTTGTTTCAAGTTACCTGAGTCCTATATGTATAAAAAAAAACATAATAATAATAATATTTAAACATGAATCTTTACCTTTAAAATTGATGTATTTAACTACTTAAACTCATGCCATTGAAAAATATTAAGGTTTATTTTTAATTAGCAGTATTTGAACATGAATCCCTACCTTGAAAATTAATGTATTTAATTACCATTGAAAAAATAATAAGATTTATCTTTAAAATTTGAAACTTCATTTAATATATAGATAGAATTGGTTCCAAATGCTGAACTTTTAATACTTAATTTTTTTAAATTTGGTTAGTGGGAGAAACCCTTATGACGCCCAAGGAATCTCCATCCCACCATGATCTATTATAAGGGAAGAGTTGAACTTATCAATAGAGAATTTAACACGTAGCCACACATATGTCACGGTTTAAACTTTGGAAAAACATATTATTTATTTATTTCCTTTTAAATTTTGTTAGCGTGAGAAACACCTACTATTAACATTGGGTTGGATATCCTCATACTACCATGACATTCCATACATAAAATAACTAAACTTATCAATACAAATTTAATACAACCACACACCACATTTTAAATCTTAATTTAATTATTATAAATTTCAAATTTTATATATAAAACAATTAACATATAAAGTTCTATCAAATCTATTTTTTCCTCTCCCACAAAAGCACATATATAATAATATGACTTGGTATTAAAATCCATTTGTGTTTGATCATCACACTATTTTTCATGGAAGATATTTTTATGTTGTACTTTGCATCACTTTTGTATTATATGTCACATGCTATTTTTGCTATTATTCTTAGCAAGTATAATTAACATATATTTTAAATTTCAATATAAAGAGACACAAACTTATGTCACATTTTTTATTCTAATTTTTTAAACTCCAAGGGAAAGATGTGGTGTTTTAGTTTACTACAATTATATATATAATATATTTTTTAATAAGATATATGCATTTTTTATTGGGGTTATTTTCATTGGAAATACCAAAATATTATATTTGTTGTTATTTTATATTAAACCATATTCATCGTACCTTTTTATCACAACTTTTCTAATTTCTTTTTCAATTAAATATATTCTTCAGAAGTGTTATGTTTCCACAATCAGATTCTTGACATCATTCTGATTAAGAGATAAAATCTCACTTGATTAGTTGCCTTTTAAAATTTGAATTACACTAGTATGAAAACCAACACTACAATTGACTAAATTATATTTTACCTAATTTTCTTCTTTATAATAAATTCTCACACTTCCAAAATATTGCCTCTAGTAATAGGTTTTGAACATCAACAATACTATTATTTTTTATCTAGTCTTCACATCCATTTTTGTTAATAGCATTGATAATTGATGAATCCCCCTCAATTAAAATACATTTTCATCCTTTTTTATTGAAATTTTAATTTTTATATGAAGTTCCCTAGCCTCTCCATAGTTGTTAGTTGAAATTCCATATGATTTTGAGTAAATGATAAGAATTTTATCTTCACTATTTCAAAAAACACCACCTCCACTAACTTTTCTTGGATTTTCTTTAGAAGCACCATTAAAATTAATTTTGATAAACCTAATTTTTGGACATTTCTACCTTACCCTAGATTGAAGTAGCTTCTTTATTTTAATTCTATTATCATATATGATCTTCCATGCATGTTCAAATATTACAGCCAAGTTATAAGCATCTCTTTTCTACAATTGAGACTTTCCATGATGAGCACTATAGTTGTAGATATTCTACAAGAGAGGCAATAATAAGGTTCTAAATCTGGGCATGATTTTGAGATTTATATTTAAAAATTCTATTATTCCTTTCAAGCCATAAATTCCAAAAAATAATGGCAAGGCCAATCCTCCAAAGAATACATAATGTTTTAGATTTGAAATAATTAATCCAACATTTCATCAACTCTTTCAATGTTGATGGAGCTACCCAATATAATTTCATATTTTTTAAAAAGTAACCCCAAATGATGTAAGCAAAGAGACAGTGAAGAAGTAAATGGTGTGATGTTTCTAAATCCTTATTATGCAAGACACATCTAAAAGTTCCATAATATCCTCTTCTTTGTAGACTCTCTCTTGTAAGAATCTCACTTTGAACTACTAACCAAAGGAATGTTGAGGCCTTAGGAAAATCCTCTAATGACCAAACATTCTTCCAAGGAAAATATTTGGGAGAAGGAAATTCTGATTGTTCTAGATCCTCATACCCAAACTTGACTGAGTATCCACCATCCTTTGATAAATTCCAAATCAACTAATCCTTTCGTGTGAAACTTTGCAAATAAAACTCTTGAAGTTCATCTGCAATTTGTTTGAGTTCATCTACTTCAGCGAAGTTACTAAAATAAATCCATGATCTAGATTTCTTGCTCATAATAATATAATATTTGAGATTTGGATATTTACAAGCCAGACATGCTTGAGCCAATGGTTTCCATTTTGAGAAATAGATAAGAGGATAAGGCTTCAAAAAAGTATCTGACAAAAAATGTGCATAACTCCCCTCATTGAATAACCATCTAATATGTTTCTTTATCAATTGTAAACTATCTGATATGAAGTTTCATGTTGATGATTCTTTGGGTAGAGTTCTTTTCTAAATAATTTCATTGCATCAAGAGAACCTATATATTTTTGAAGTAATTTTTTATCCAATTCTTTCCTTGGTCTTTGAATAATCTCCACCCAAGCTTTTCTCTAGTGTCAAATCCATAAGTTTACAATTATGTAAGACCCCATCTCACTTACAAAGAGAAAATCTAAATTTTTCTCACAACCTTTCACTTACAAAGAGAAAACCTAATTTTTCCTCACAACCTTTCCATAGAAAGTCCCTTTGATTTTTATCAAATTTTTATGCTATACTTGGGATATCTTGAAAGTGACATCATATAAATAGGGATGGATTCAATATATTATTTATGAGTTGTAGTCTTGAAAGTAACATTATATAAATAGAAATCGATTGTAATGTAGTATTTATGAGTTGTAGCCTTCCTGCAATGGTTAAGAACTTACCTTTCCAAACTACCAAGCAAGCTTTTATTCTATCTAAAAAAGAGATCCAAAACTCTTAATTTTTTTTTGAATGAAATAAGTTATATTATATTAAAAATACAACTTAATCATACAAAAAGTGGGTGGATACGCACACCCCAGTAGGGTCCCAAAAATCACACTAACCGCATACGGTTAGGAGAAACCAAATAGCAAATACAAAGACTTTAGTTGGCTAACACAAAAAAGAGGGAATTAAAATCATCCTCTTAGCCAAAAATCAAAGAAAAGCATGCATCCGCAGAACATAAATCATTTCCAGACATCGGGAGGGACAAAATTGTCCACATTGTCATCATGATGCCAGGGAGAGGCGGCAACAGGAGCATCCCAGCCATTATCATCAGTGTTAGTACCACCCATATCAGCAACGTCATTAACCTCTTGTGCATTTATATCCTGGGGGTGGGGGGTTTGGCCATCATCGTGCCAGCCCAGAGCATTAACTGGCACCACCACGACCGCATCTCCCCAACCCACAACCTGGTGTGAAGGTTCTGGACGAACATCCCATCCACTCACCAACCACGAATTACCAACACCATCAGAGTAATGATGTTTGGTCACCGATGGAGGTTGAGACCAGTGTCTCCCCACCTGCGGTAATGCCCTGCATCCCCGATGAGATCAAGAATGAGAGCCAACATGGTGCTGTGACGTCAAATCTAGGGGGACCCAACTGATAGTGCATGGCACATTGGCCCAATGGTCCAAGAGAGTCCTCAGGTACTGAATGTCAATATGAATTTTTTCCACTTGAACCTGTATCTGAAGCCAAGAGTTAAAAAATACAACATACTTATCAGCTAAAGAAAAGGAATCAGAAGTTGTGTCTCTGGAAAAAGCTATATTGTTTTTGGTCTTCCATAAGTGAAAAATAATATTGACTCTAAAAATATTCCAGACAGGCACAAGAGGAATAGAAAAATCAGGAGCATCACCTAGCAGGGAATGGTGCCAAGAAAAAGAAGTGGCCATATAAGGTCGAAAGAAAGATTCCAACCACTTCCAAGCCATTTGAGCTTTATGACACGACCAAAAAACATGAGTGCAATCTTCAGGTTCATTGCAAAAATAGCATTTGGGATTAGCCATGCCCAAGTATTTCAGTCGTTGCCCCATAGGAAAACCTTGAAAAAGTAGACTCCAAGCAAGAAAATCCAACTTTGGCTCAAGATAAGAGGCCCAGACCATGTTAAAATGCAATTTCCACTATGAAGGCCTGGAGATTAAGTCCCAATGCTCATTCAACTTACCCACCATGGGCAAGTGTGGAGAAAGCCAGGAATATCCCAAATGGGCCTTGTACTGAATTAATGGGATGTTCTTCGGCCAGGTCCAGTCCGACCACCAAGGTTTTTGGAAATGCCTGGTAATTTTTGGCCAAAAAGAGAAGGGAATGCTATCTAACACAGTATCATACGTGGTCTTATATTTTGGTTTTAAATTATGAAGTCATCTGAAAACCTCCCAAGGAATCCAATCTTTGGTATGAGAAGAGAAGAAATCAGAAATGGTAGCAATTCCCTTCTTGAAAAACCGTTGAGCATGAATCCATTGAAATGAGGCCAAAGGGGAGCCTTGGTAAGTAATGATAGATGACCACCACACATTAAGAGAGGCTATGGAAGCCCCTTTTTTTTGCCCATCACCAGACCAACAGATCCAGGGTTTAAGAGCCTCCCAAGCTCGCCAAATGCTCTACATCACAAAGGAGCCTTGAATTTTAATAAACACAAGGGTTGTAACAATAGAGGGGAGAGACATCCCCCACCAAAATTTCTTACCCAAAGGAAGGCCTATAGAAATACAGTGCCGAATTAGGACCTTCCAGGCTTCTGGGCCATCAATAGCTCTAACAACCCACTTTGCACACAGAGCAAATCCCTGGCATTGATAGTCAAACAGACCCATCCCGCCAGAGGACTTGGGAAGACAACAAATTTCCTAGGCTACTCTATGAAATCCCTTCTTCTAGGAAGAGCTAGCCCAAATAAAATCTCGCAACAACTTCTCTAGATTTTGGTAATAGGCTCGAGATGGAGTCCAGTAGGAAGAAAAATACACATGAGTGGTAGCCAAAATCTTGGAGTAAACTTGGAATTTTCCTGCAAGGGAGAGTTTCTTGGTAATCCAATAAGAAATCTTCTTCTCAACTCTCTGGAGCACATGATTCCAGAGTTGAGCAGAGGTACTCTGAAAAGCAAAAGGAATGCCCAAAAACTTAAAAACTTCACCAGATTGAATCCATTGCCAGGGATATTGAGAAAGCCAATCTGGGTAAGGATTAGCAGACTATCGAAAGTAGACAGTCTTATGCCACTGAATGCTAGAGCCTAAAGTTGCACAAAATATATCAAGGCAATGCAAAGCATTGGACATAGATTGTTGATCTTCCCTAATGGTCAGGAAAGAATCATCAACAAAGTGCCCATTAACCAACTGAGTTGGCGAATTGGGAAGAGCAATTCCTCGAATGTTTCCTTGAGACACTTGGGTAGCCAGGAGGTATCCAAAGGCTTCTATAGCTAGGATAAATAGATAAGGAGAAATCAAGCAGACCTTGCCTCACCAAACGAAATAGGCCCAGGACATCATACTGAGTGTTATTTAGAGTGAGCATAGCTAAAGCATCCTGGAAGAGCATACTGATAGACTTAACAAAGTTTAGACCAAATCCAAGTGCTTGTAACATGGTAAGAATAAAATTCCACTCAATTTTATCATAAGATTTTTTAAAATCAATTTTGATGAATAAAGCATCCTGCTGAGACTGTCTAGCCCATTCCATACCTTCCCATACTGCCAGGACATTATCCAGGATATATCGGCCTTGAAAAAACCTAGTTTGTTTAGGCCTGATAATTAAAGGTAGAATGGGGTGTAACTTTAAAGCCAGAGCTTTGGCAATGATCTTATAGCTGACATTCAAAAGAGTGATCGACCTCCAATTGGTAATAATTTTAGGGTCCCCAACCTTGGGTATGAATCGAATATTACCTTTATTTATTAGAGAACCCAAGGAACCTATGATCATTGCTTCTTGATAGACCTTAAGCAAGTCTGGGCCAATGAAATCCCAAAATTCTTTGAAGAATTCATAGGGGAATCCATCCAACCTAGGGGCCTTATCATTCTTCATTTGAGAGAGACCTCGAGTAAGGTTGTCAAGAGAGATATAGGGGCTTCACAGCTAGTTTTTTCTTAGAAGAGAGCTTTTCTGGCACCACTGCACAACACTCAGCCAAGGCCTACTATCGGGTGAGGGTGAGTGGTTGAGAAGAAAATTTTTTTTGATAATGGCGGACAAAGGCAGATATTATATCAGGAAGCTCAATGAGTCTACCCCCATCGATTTGAAGAGCTTGAAATTGCATAGCCGATGAAGAGGGGCATAACCGTTTGAAGAATTCTTTAGACACCTTGTCCCCAATCTTGAGCCAATGCATTCTGGCATGAAGCTAGGCTCCTCTGGCCTCATAAAGCTCTGCTTTCTTCAGCTCATGATGAATGATAGCAACATGAGCTTGCAAATATTGGTTGAATGGGGAAGACTCAAGTCTCACAGAGGCCTCTGATAATTCTTTTTTGAGGGCAGAATTTGCAACCCTCCTGCACTTTGCAACTTCAACCCCAAGAGATCGAAGCATAGAAGTTGTATGCCGAATGGCCTTATTCCACCAAACAATCCAGCCAACCAAGCCAGAGGGTCTTGGGAGAAGATTCCAGCATCGGGTAATATGAGCCCTCATAGCATCATTTTGAAGAAAGGAAACATTTAGGTAAAATTGTGATTGAAAGCTTCGAGGAGGAGAGGCTCGGGTGGCAATGTCAAAAATAATCAGGGAGTGATCAGAGAGGGTAGTGTCTGGAATGGCATGAACAAAAGGGCAGGATGAAGAAAGCCTGTTAAAGAAGAAGTGGTGGGAATCTATAAGCATTGCTCGGTCCAAGTGCTTCAAAACCCTCAAAAATCCTATTTGGAAATTAGACCAGGTGAACCAAACATTCTCAGGGAAGTCAAACTGAGAGAAACAGTAATTAGGATCTGACAACCCCAGTTTATTCTTCATGAAAAACCATGCTTCTCTTTCCTCGACATTCCATCGCATTGGCATGTGCCCAACCTTATCTTGGGGTTTCTCAATCATGTTAAAGTCACCACAAAGCACCCAAACAACATGCGATAGAGAAAAAGCTAGCCACCGCCACAAACTACACTGATCAAAAGCATCATTAGATGCATACAAATTAATTATTCCAAAATGTTGACCTTGAAACTCAAAAAGAGTCCAGACAACATGATTTGAGGGGTACACCCCCCAAGAAACCACATTCATCATCCACTTGGAAGAGACAAAAGTAACAACTCCTCCCTTACCATGAGTATGACGGGTTGCATGAAAGCAACCACGCGACCACAAAAAATTATAGGTACAATCTAGATTAAAATAAAAAATTTTAACTTCTTGTAGATAAACAAAGTCAAGATTACCAAATATGTGAGAGACCTTAGTCAGCTCATCGTGGACCAAGTATTTTTGGACTGGGTCCGTCAGTCCTCTTACATTCCATGAGAGAAAAAACATTAAGCCCAATCGAGGTGCATACTATCCTCAACAACCTTGGAGTCCCCGAGCTTCCCAAGAGCCCCAAATGTATTTGTGGTGAAGCATTCTGGGTGGCCCTGAGCCTCGGTGAACTGTCGATGCACATCATCTATCTGGTGCCTCTTATCAAAATTATACTCCTTGATGAACTATCGATGCACATCATCTGTTTGTTACCTCTTATCAACATTATACTCCTCCCTTTCATGAGGAGGGTTATGTAAGCGGTATACCTTGTAATTATGAGAGCTTTCTGGACCTGCGCCTTCTAGAGAGAAATAATTCAGGGGAGCTGAGGGGGCATATTGTAGAATACCCAACAAGTTTAACACAAAAATAACACTAAGAAATTGCTCAACAAAACATCAACACCACACAGAATATACTCAGATTTTATTTTTATCCAAAAAGTGCAGTACAGTAAGGAGAAATGGCAGCAAACCAACTGAAATTCACTTCCAGATCACTAACAAAACACTAAATCAGCCCTAATGCCTGGACGTTGTCTCTGTGAAGCTGGTTCAGGCCTTCAAACTCGTCAAAGGGGCCCTCCTTGGGCTGACATCACCTTTTTGTGGGTCTTGATCACTCAGATCTGCATGCAAAATGTGGCCTTCAAGTAGGATAGCTCAAGAACATTCCTCTAGGGTCTCTTCTCAAGCCTCTAAAAGGGTTTTGCACCTTCTAGGATCTCCCTCTCTTGTTCTCCACAAGAGGCTCTCCAAATCCAATTCTCGATATCCAAAAAGCATCCTGTAGAATAAGAGATCTTGGCATATATAGGCATCTTCCAAACCCCAATGAAGGATTAAGTCCCAGCCCTTGGATCATCATAAAGATGAAGGGTGGAGATTAAGTCTTATCCAACCTTAAGTGATCTCAACGCACAAACATATCCCAACCCTTAGATCTGATCTAAATGAATGAAGGGCTGAGATTAAAAGATCAAACATTAAATAACTCCAGCCACCTTCTTAGCCCACGTTTGGCTAGAGGAGGCCCTCTAGACCACTCAACATCTAACAAATCACACTAAAGACACCAAAAATAGCAAAACACACTATTTACAAATGAGATAAATTTGGGGACATTACAAGTCCTCCCCTCTCAAATTGCTTGTCCCCAAGCAATTAAGCAAAGCTGGATGTTGGAGGATGGCTGGTCCCTCCCAAGTGGCATCTTCATTTGGCAAGTCCTTCCACTTAATCAAGTATTCACTCAGCAGCTTCCCACTTCTTAGTTTCCTATCCCTTGTGTTCAGAATAGTTTCGGGTATAAGCACTAAATTTCCTTCTTCATCAAGGGGTGGCAAGATTGTAGATGGTACTACATGCTGTCCAAGAGCTTTTTTTAACCGTGACACATGAAAAACATTGTGTATTCTGCTGCTAGGGGGCAACTCCAACTCATAGGCAACTTCCCCAATCTTCCTAGTCACTCTGTATGGGCCATAAAACCTTGGCTGCAATTTTTCTGCGCTGTTTTTCTTTACTGTAGACTGTCTATAGGGCTGCAAACGCAAGTAAACCATGTCTCCAACCTCAAACTTGCGTTCAGTCCTGTTTTGGTCTGCATACCTCTTCTGCTGATTTTGTGCTTGCTGTAGATTATCTCTCAAAATGTTCAGGATATCTCTTTGCTGCTGTACAGTGCCAACTGCAGTAGGTACTTTGCTGTCCTCTAACAAAAAGTCAGAAAATTTTCGTGGTTCATAACCATACAACGCCATAAATGGTGACATTTTGATTGACATATGGTATGAACTGTTATAACAGAACTCACCAAGGTACAACCATTTAATCCAACCCTGCTGCTGCCCAGAAACATAATTTCTCAAGTACCCCTCCAACCATTTGTTCACAATTTCAGTTTGACCATCAGTTTGAGGATGGTAACTGGTACTTGGGGTTAGATCCGTCTCACATAGCCTAAATAATTCTTGCCAAAAATTACTTAGGAACTTGCTGTCCCTATCACTCACTATGTTATCCGGCAAGCCATGAAGTCTGAAGACTTCCTTGAAGTACAGATCAGCAAGTTGTACCGCTGTAATAGTGACTGAAATAGCAAAGAAATGAGCATATTTGGTCAGTCTATCTACTACAACATATATGCAGTCTTTACCTTGTACTTTGGGTAAGCCCGTGATGAAATCCATGGAAATGCTTGCCCATTTTCGTTTTGGAATGGGTAATGGCTGCAACAACCCAGCTGGAAATGTGTTTTCAGCCTTGTTTTGCTGACAAATGGCACATTCACGCACATGCTTTAAAACGTCCTCTTTCAGCCCTTTCCATGAGAATCTTTCTCTCACCAACCTGTAGGTCTTGTAAAAACCAGGATGTCCTGCCAAAGGTTCATCATGCAAAGCTCTTAGTAATTTCTCCTTCAATTTTGACTCAGGCACAAGGAAAATTCTGTTTTTATATAAAATCAGTCCATCTCTGATTTTATATCTTTCATCTACCACCTGCCCATCCAGTATGTTAGAAGCAAAATCATTCTTAACATACTCTGCCATAATTTGGGCCTTCCAATTAGCATTTACAGCAGTAACAACATGAAAGGAAGGGTGTCTAGAGAGTGCATCAGCTGCTGTATTGGCTTTACCTTTCACATATTGAATCTCAAAGTCATAAGCCTGCAACTTAGTGACCCATTTCTGCTGCCTCTCACTTAAATCTTGCTGCCCAAGAAAATATTTTAAGCTGTTATGGTCAGTCTTTACAATAAACTTGCTGCAAACCAAGTATTGTTTAAATTTAGTCAAGGCATGCATTACAACAAGCATTTCCTGCTCATAGATGGAAAAAGTTCTTTCAGTGGGACTGAGTTTCCTACTTTCAAATGCTATAGGCTGCCCTTTCTGCATGAGTACAGCCCCAATACCCAACCCAGAGGCATCACATTCCACTACGAAAGGCTGAGAAAAGTCAGGAATAGCAAGAATAGGACATGTACACATGACTGTCTTTAATTTTTGGAATGCTTTTTCTGTTGTGTCAGTCCATGCAAAGGCCCCCTTTTTAGTCAACTCAGTCAAAGGAGCTGCGATTTGTGAAAACCCCTTAATAAATCTTCTGTAATAGCTGCACAGCCCTATAAAACCCCTCAATTCTGTCAAAGTAGTGGGTTTAGGCCAGTTCTTAATGGCTGAAATTTTGTCTTCATCAACATGCACACCATTTGCACTAATTATGTGCCCTAAATACAAAATTTCTGACAAACCAAATTCACATTTAGACATCTTGGCGAAGAACTTCTGCTGTTCTAAAATGGATAGCACTGAATCTAAGTGTTGTATATGCAAATCCCACGAACTGCTGTAAACCAAAATATCATCAAAGAAAACAAGCACAAATTTTCTAAGATGATTCCTGAAAATGTGGTTCATTGCTGCCTGGAAAGTTGTTGGTGCATTAGTTAAGCCAAATGGCATAACTAAGAACTCAAAGTGGCCAAAATGGCACCTAAACGCTGTCTTGTGGACATCTTCATCTCTCACCTTGATTTGGTGATAACCGGATCTCAGATCTATCTTAGAGAAGTATACAGCCCCATGTAGTTCATCTATCAACTCATCCACTCGGGGTATAGGGTATCTATTCTTGATGGTTTTCTTATTTAGTGCCCTATAATCTATACACATTCTCATGGTCCCATCTTTCTTCTTCACTAAGACAACTGATGAGGCAAAGGGACTAGAGCTTGGTCTTATGAAACCCATGCTAAGTAATTCCCTAATTGTTTTTTCTATTTCATCTTTGTAGGTCCTGGGATGCCTATAAGGGGTGATCATTATGGGCTTAGTTCCTGATTCTAATTCAATGATATGTTGAAACCCCCTATCAGGTGGCAAACCTTTGGGCAAATCACCAAAAACCCCCTCATATTTGTCTATTACAGCTTGCATGTCAGGATGAAACTTAATTTCAGTTTTAGTGGAAGGATTGGGCATACCTTTCAACAAAAAGAATGTTGCTCCCCACTCAAAGTCCCTTCTCTTGAGAATACGCTGCATTGCATTCGCTGAAACTTGTTGGGGATAATGGTCCTTAATGCCCCTCAAAGTAACAATCTGCCCATTGGACCTGAATTTGAGTGTTAGGGTCTTATAGTTGGTATACATCCCATCTAAGGAGTGCAGCCACTGCACTCCCAAAACAGCTTGGGGAGTGCCTCCCATGGAGAAAACATAAAAATCGTCCACTACAGAGTATTTTCCAAAGTTGATTTCCACCTGCCTACACACTTGAGTGCAGCTAGAAACCTGCCCATTAGCATTTTTAACACCAAACCCAGAAAATTCTTCTGTTTTCAACTGTTTGGCTGTCACAAAACTGTCATCAATAAAATTATGGGTTGCCCCACCATCAATCAGCACTAAAACATCATGTCCTCCAATTTTTCCAGCCACTTTCAAAGTCATGTATTTAGACTCACCGGAAATAGTAGCCAAAACTATTGGACATTTTGAGTCATTAATTCAAGTTGTCATTGATGTCAAGGAATGAAGTCATCATTAATGTCAAGTAATTTATCAAGAAATAAAGTTGTCAATGTTGTCATTGATATCCAGGAATAAGCTACTGATGATGTCAAAGGTCACGAGGAACAATGTAGAGGTTAAGACAAAAGGGCTTCATAATATTTTTAATATTATATGGAAGCATAAGTTAAAAGGTTTTTCATAAAACCCAAGGAAGCTTATTGCAAAGCTAAAGGAAGGTTTAATATTTATTTCATAAAATATTTAAATTCAAATTGAATTTAAATTTTATAAATAAAAATTATTTATACATAGGTGTTCAATGAGAGATGGCCTTAATAAAACCAAAGGATTTTAAAGAATTAATTTATAAAATTTAAATTCAAATGAATTTAAATAATTTATAAATTAATAAGGTTAAAGTAAAATAAAAAGCACCGATGTCTAAAAAGTGAAAATGTAATTTGAGCGCCGATGTATATGCATGAGGAGGAAATCAATATACAAATCTATGCATTAGAGGCATTAACATTTATCCTTTTGCTCGATCAAATTAATGTGTGCAATTGTGTGAGAAATCATGTGGAAAAGACAATGGAATTTTATCTTTTAGCACCAGCGAATAAGGTTTAAATGGAACATTGCCAAATTACCAAGCACCAACTAGGCAACATGGCCTAGTGGCAAGGGGACAACGGTTAGAGTGTTTGGGAGGTAGGTGACCTACGTTCGAAATGCGACGGAAACATTTTGGTGGTTGCGTTTGTGTTGGAAGCACCAAAGTAAAGGTGCACATTTTTTCTAGGCAAGGCAGGGAGTCTTTTTGGAGCACGTGGTGCTCTTTACTCCCCAAGTGAGCACCTAGCTCGCGCGATGGTTGGATCCATGTCTAGGGCACCGGTTGAGGTTGTGTTGTGATTTTGAATCCCTTCCAAGGTAAGGCAATAAATTTTGATTATTATTTTTATGTGTAGCCTAAATTTTGGAGTTAAAAGGGTTGCTTAAAAGGATTTTTAGTTGAAAATGATTTTTGATAAGTTGGAGGAATAAGGTGTTAGCTTTATTTTAATAAATTGTTTGTGTCACATTGATTTGTTGAAGTTTTAAAAGGATAGAGGGAACTTATAGCATTGAATTATTTTGAAAAGAAGAGTGCAATGAGTATTATTTTAATTGGGAGATTATAATGTGGAAGTGGTGTATTATTTTTGTAAATGTTGATGAATGTTTTATTAAATATGGAGTGATAAGGTGTAAGTGTGTCTTGATATTTACATTGCATTTTGAGGAATTTTATCATCTTATAATTTCTTTAGCTTGGAAAATAAGTGTTTGTGATTGTGGAATATTTATGAGATTCTTTCATCATCAAGAAAAAGTATGAGCACATTCTTCCATGGTTAAGTTGATTGATTGGTTTTCTGGAAAATAAGTTTGGAGTGAAAAGGATTTGATTAGGGTTTCCTATTAAATGTGTTGAATTAATGCTTCAAGGTTTTTTGGAATAAAGAGTTGTTAAAACCTTGTTTTATAAGCATTGTTGTTGAAGCCATTGGTTGTGTGAAGAGCTTGAACTAGGGTTTGAGTATCATTGCTATGTGAAGATTGTTTTATAAGCATTGTTGTTGAAGTGAGTTGTTGAGCAAAGAACTTGAACTAGAGTTTGAAAAGAACATGAGTATCATTATTATGTGAGATTTGTTATTGGACATTGTTAGAAATATTTTGAGTGAGTGATCATATGCTTGGACTAGGGTTTGTGAGCAAGGGTTGTTTCATTGAGTGTTTGGTATAGTAGAGTTGGTTGAGCCTAGTCAAGTGGGTGTGTGAAGTGATTTTTCAAATTCCATAAAACAAATTATTCTATATTTTGATTTGAGAAAGTGATTGAGCATTAAGTTGAATTTGAAGCATAATGAGTCTCCAAAAATTCTCTTTATGGTTCTATGAGATTGGACAAGTTCTGTGTGGACTTGTTGAGCATATTTTAGGTAAGTCTTTGAGGAGACTTGTGGAGTAATTTTGTGTGAGCTTTTATGGAAGCTTACAATACAGATTTTGAGTAGATTTGGATAAGTTCTCAAGAGGACTTATTGAGCATATTGGACAAGTTTTAAAGAGGACTTGTGGATAGAGTTTGATGCATATTTGAGGACATGTTTGTGTTAGATCAGAGATAAATATTGAACAGAGTTGTACTAGACCAAAGGACTGTGTTTAGTGCATATTTTAGACAAAGCTTTGGAGGTGATAGAGTACAGAGGATAGTGGTCTACAGTGGAGAGAGATCCATTAGCCAGGGTAGTAAGGACAAGTTTTTTTAGTGAGAACAAGAGTCTTCAGTGGGGAGAGATCCACAATCCAGTGTAGTGGAGGCAACAGTCTTGTATAGGATCACCAACTAGAATAGAGATTAGGAGAAGGAGTTCTACTATGGATAGATATCCACAAACTTGATTTAGGGGATTGGTGTCTCATTTGGACAAAGGTTCATAAAAATTTTAGGGAAAGGATTCCCAAGATAATTTATTTGAGAAAACATTATAAGAAATATTTTCTCCGTGGAGTAGCCCATATTGCGTGAACCACGTAAAATCATGTCTCTCATGTGTGTGATGTTTTGTGTAATGTTTACTACTTTAATATTGTTGATGCTATTATTTGGATTAAAAAGAAAAAAGTTTTATTGTATACTGTTCACCCCCCAAGTATAAGCACATGTTATTCAATTGATATCAAAGTGGGTCTCTTTGTGAAAATATTAACAACTTGGAGAAGGATCCATAAGTAGCACACATGACTTCAGAAAATGAAGAAGAGACTATGTTTGACATAAAAGAGGAAATATTTTTTGCTCTCAGAAAGTTGGAAAGACTTAGGGAGAATAATTCAAGCTTGAAGGAACAAGTTCAAGAAGATGAAGAAGCAAGGATGGAACTTTTACAAAATCTCATAGAACTCAAGATTAGGATGGAAGAAGGAAAGAAAATTGAGCAAGATATGACAGATCTATTGAGAGCCAGGGAAACAAAATGTGAAAGATTGGAATAAAAAATTTTCCACCTAAGGAATGAAGTTGAAAGGACCAAGGCACTACAAAATGTATAATATGAGTGTTAGAGTAATATTCCATCATGGATCTGACCTTGATGTTATCTTGGTTAGTAGGTTAGTTATCATAGTCAAATTGACTACTTAGTTAGTTGTTAGTAAGTTAGCATTATTTGCTAATTAGTTAGCTACCTTTAGGGTGAAGCTACCTATTATTTGTTGTAGTTAGCTATGATTAAGGATATTATTTTTATAATATCCTAAGGCTATTTATAGCCTTTGTAAAGTGTATTTAAGCACTAGTTGATTATTAATATATTCCTAATGCTTCCAAACCCATCATTGGTATCAGAGCAGGTTCTTCCCTGCCTGAAAGGATTGAGGGGGAATTGCCTCTATGGCAATTCTCCCCTCCCACCATGAGTGGTGCACCTCTCCTCTCTTCTTTCTCACTTGCCTAGGGAGTATGCTCTCCATCGAAAGATGGATCAGAAACCAAACAGCTTGGAGAAAGAAACATGGCTACCCATGAAGCTTTAATGATTGGAGTCATGCAGTCCTAATCAAATTCTTCATTTTTCCTCCATTAATGGATGATTATTTCAAGGAATATATATTTCTTAGGGTTTTAGTTCTTGCTTTCAGATCTTGTTAGTGAGCCATTATGAATGGGAAGTGAAAAAAAGGAGAGATTTGTTGTCCAAATTTTTGGAAAATTAAAAAAAATGAGAGAGGGTGAAGTCGTCGGGCCCTTCCGACCATTTATTTTACTAAATGGTATAAAAGATATAGGGGTAAAACTTATTTTTTTAAATTTTTTTAATTTTTGCACTTTATAAAAATTTAGTCATTTCTTTATTTAATAATGTCAATTAATCTTTGTTTTAAAAAAAATCAATATAAATTTTATATTTTATTGATTTTTAATTTTACAAAGTTATTTTCTTATTAATTAAATTAATTGATTTTATTTTTGCAAAATAAATTAAAATAGAAAATTAAGGACCTATTTTTTTTGTAAAAGGAAAAGTATGGTTTTGTTTTCTTAAAGGAGGGATATAACACAAAATTTTTGCACTTATAAATCGACATAATTCGACGACGAAGTGATTCGTTGATCGAGTAAAAAAAAAACCTTGGCCAATATCTTACTATCACAACTGATGACAGATAAGTTTCGTCTGATCAATGTTTTTATGGGTTATACCGATATTAGGTTGTGTTGTGATATATATATATATATATATATATATATATATATATATATATATATATATATATCATTTATGTGAAACAATATTAGTAGCATGTTCAAAATTGTTGTGATATGCTAAAACCTCTCAGGAGTTTAGTATTTATAAAGGATAGAAATAATATTATTAAATCTATGGCTAGGACTATTATTAATGTCATAAAGCTATAGAAATGAATAATGCCATATGATAGATCGTTGTGAATGTAGTATTTGGTAGTAACCTTTGGTTTATGAAAAGATATATGTGACATGTTTAAAATATATTCTTTTTGTAATCCTATTAATATATGAAATTGAAGATGAATTTTAAGCATAATGGAAATAATTTAAGTTTCTTCTTTTGAAATCATTAATTTTTATAAATTTAGTAAAGTTAGTATGAACTTGTTAAGTATGGAAATTAAAGGTTATTGGGAATATTGAGTAGATGTTAAATAGTATGAATAAGTGAAAATTGTATATTTTGCACCATATGTTTTATCTTGCAAATGAATGTAACCAACTAGAAGAATGGAAGAATATCTTCTAGTTTTGGGAAGGATGGATTGGTGTCCATTCCTTGGAAGAGGTATGGGACTCTTCCATATTTTGTGATAATACAAATGAATGACATTTATGATGAATGGGATTAGGAAAATAATCCTTGTAATGAAAAATATTAAAGATGGATGAATTATGGAAATTCATGCTTGGTGATATCTTTGAAATGTGATATACATTTGACAAATGATTGATGCATGGTTGCATTCAAGATAAGCATGGTTTGCTTGAAATGCATTTGGCATATTTGCATCCGAGTTGTCTTGATCCCTTCACTATCATCTCTCACACCATGAAGAAATCAAGACAAACCAGAGAAGAACCAGACAACAATATTGAAGACTATTATATTGTTCATTATGTTTAAGCTTATTTTGAGATAATTTCATTGTAATATGAATGGCTGAAATAAATGTTGTATAATCAGCCATGATTTTGTAATATTTGATGTATTTTGATTACAATCTTATGTATATTAGAGAGGAAGTCTTCATAATGTAGTATTCACCTCAATTAAATGATAGGTGATATATGCATTGGAATTTGATCAAGTAAATAGAAATTACTTTGATTAGTATATCTTGTCAAATGTATGGCATTGAGAATTGTAATGTTTTAGATGATTAATGGATGTATATAATTTCTATCTCTTATTGACTACATTAGTGTAGAAGGAAACTTATGGATGACTTTCATAACAATAAGAGATAAATCAATGTTTACACCATTAGTCTAAGGGAATTAGAAGCAAACCAAACACTCAATGCAATTGGAAAGATGACAAACAATCACCAAACCATCAACACCTTGTAAATGAGTAAATTTTATAATGATGCTTAAGACAAATATCCCAAGTCATACGTAAGTTTTCATGAGGAATAATAGATTAATGATTTTCTCCTAATTACTAGTCTTCATGGATAGTATGGAGAGGAGGAGGGATGATTCCCTTTGGTGAGGGATAGTTCTCCTAAATTAATGGTATAACCATTGAAACGTCCTCATGCCATTTGGTGATGACATGATGGACATAGCCATTGTATTATCCTCATACCATTTGGTGATGGCATGATGGAATTGTAGGAGTTGGTGCTCCTACTTATGAATGGCTTTGAATGAATTGTAGAAGTTGGTGCTTCTACTCAAGTGTGGCTTTGAATTAATATTTTGTGGCTCAGATTACTTACTATTCATTTGGGATATCCTCGTCTTAGATCATTATTATATTCTTCACTCAATGAAAGGTGGACAAAGATAAATATAGGATAAAAAAAAGTTTAGTGGATGAGTAGTAACAATTGGGGTTGTTACAGTTGGTATCAGAGCCCAGGCTAACTAATGGATTCTAGTTAGATCTAGGTTAGCAAAATATTTGGGCATGAAATAAAGCATGAGGAGAAACTCAAAACATAAGTTCCATAACTCTAAATGATGCACACTTGGTAAGGACAAGGTCAGTACTTGAGATTATCGATGTCTGAGTTCCTTTCTCCCATGAATAGATCCACAGTCATTCAAAAGTGGAAGAGCTAAGTGAACCCTCCATAATCCATGGGTTTTAAGTGGTGTACCTTAGACTCTTTTGGGAAATTACTCGACATCTATGTCTTTTGACTTACTTACTCCTTATTTTCAAGTGTGTATGAACAACAACCAGAGTTAGTGGAATAAACTAGGGAATGAACCTAGTAATAATAGATTACTTGAGAATTTATGATGAAATCTAGTTATCTAGAATTTCAACAATGAAAAGGAGTGAAAATTAATACAACTCTTTACTTCCAGGATAACATGGCGACAAGATTGAGAAGTAAGAAGAAAGGAACTTTGCAACAAACTAGTCCAAATAGTTTCAAACCCAGACAAGTAGGAGAAAGTTCTGGGAACTCAAACAAAGATATGGAGAACCTTACTGCTATGGTCTCCATAATGCAGGGTCAAATTAATCAGATTTTGCAAGCTATTAGTTCACAACACAACAACAACAACCATGAGATAGGAAGTCCAGAAGTTGGGAATCCTCTTAATGATGTGAATGAGAATCCTAAAAATAGGGAAGTTGAAGATACCGAGGATCGAGAAAACAAGGCCCGCATGAAGAGAGAAATGGGCAATGATATAAAGTATATTAAGGTGACTAAATTCACTAGAAAAGGAGGTGAAGATGCAGCTGAATCATGGTTAGATGAACTTGAACTTCATTTTTCCATGAGAAATTACTCCTCTGAAACCAAAACCACATTTTCTCTTGCTCATATGGGAGATACAGGGATTACATGGTGGAATACTTATAAAAATGGACTTAAGATCAAACCCAACAAGTTGAAATGGGAAGTTTTTGTGGAAGCTTTCAAGGAAATATTCCTTACAAAGCAATTCTATTTGAATAAATATAAGGAATTTTTCGCACTTCAACAAGGATCAAAGTCTGTGGAGGAATACTTTGAACAGTTTGTAAGACTACTTAAATATGTGCCATCCTACAACCAGGATAATGAGATGAAGATACACAAATTCATCCTAGGAATGAAGCCTCGGATAAGAGATGTGATATGTGTGCACATTCATAAAACTATACAAGAAGCATATGATATGGCTCGAAGGACAGAGTCTACTCAGACAACCACTGAAACTCACAACAGTTCCACAAAATGGTCAAACAAGGGATAAAAGTTTCAAAAAAAGAGGAAGCGGTATTATGGAAAGAATCATAAGAATAAAGGAAATCCAAGATTTGAGAAGCACAACAATGGTGGTAAAAATAATTTCAAGAAAGAATTTCACCATAAAAATAACAATTACTCCAACAACAACAATAGGGATTTCTAGACTCCTAAGCAGCCAGTTCCACTACAAGCAGTGGATACAGGAAAGCAGGTTCAAGAAGGAGATTCAAATCAAAGGTTAAGGTGCTTCAAATGTGGAGGTCCACATTTTGCCATTAATTTCCCACAATGTGCAAGCACTAGTACAGACAGGCCTAATCACAAGATTTATGCAACAACAACAATGCAAAACTTGGAGGGACAAGCTACACCTCTACTCCTAAATGGTAAACTTTTTGATAAAGAAGTTAAAATTTTAATTGATAGTGGGGCTACTGATAGCTTTATTTCTAGTAACCTAGTAAGGGATATGCTAGAAAAACCTAGGATCTTTGGCACAAGGGTGGAAGGTTGAGTATGGATCAGGGTAAACTTATCATGTCAATCAATGTTTTTCTCCAACTCAAATTACCTTACCCAATGGCTTTACTAGGTGGCATTTATATGTAGCACCCCTACATGCTTTTGATATCATCTTGGGAATAGATTGGTTGAAGGCTCATGAAGCCTTGGTAAATTTCCAAGAGAGATGGATTGAGTTTACCAATGAAGACAAAGAAAGGCAAAGGATGTATAGTGAAACAAGAGAATTTCAACCAATGCTAATTTTAGCAATGCAATTGAAGAAAACTATTAGAAAAGGAGGATTGGTTTATGTAGTGAAACTCAAGGAAAAAGAGGAAACTTCAAAGGAAGAAATGATTAGAAAATTTCCACTTTTGCAAGAATTTCAGGATGTATTTGTTGATGAGATACCTGGATTACCGCCTAAACGTGAATTTGACTTCACTATAGAGTTAATGCTAGGAATAGAACCTATCCATAGAGCTCCTTATAGAATGAATCCCATCGAGATGCAGGAATTGAAGGTGCAACTTCAGGAGTTGCTAGAGAAGGGATTAATAAAACCAAGTGTATCACCTTGGGGAGCACCTATCTTATTTGTGAAGAAGAAAGATGGTTCATTAAGGCTATGCATAGATTATAGAATGTTAAACAAGGCAACTATCAAGAACAGATATCCATTTCCAAGGATAGAAGATTTATTTGATCAACTAAAATATGCCACCATTTTTACAAAGATTGATCTAAAATATGGATATCATCAACTGAGAATCCGAGAAGAAGACACACATAAAACCACATTCAAGACTAGGTATGGTCACTATGAGTTCACAGTCCTACCATTTGGATTGACTAATGCACCAATAACTTTCATGAATTTGATGAATAGTGTGTTCAAAAAATAGTTGGATCGGTTTGTGTTGATATTCTTGGATGACATTTTGATTTATTCTCGTAATAGAGAGGAACATGATAAGCACTTGAGGATAGTGCTAGAGCTTTTAAGGAAGAATCAACTCTATGGGAATTTGTCTAAATGTGAATTCTATGTCCCACAAGTGCATTACTTGGGGCATATCATATCAGCAGATGGGATCATAGTTGATCCAAAGAAGATAGAAGCCATTTTGAATTGGCCACCTCCAACAAATGTGACAGAAGTAAGAAGCTTCATGGGTTTGTTAGGTTATTATAGGAGATTTGTAAAAGATTACTCCAAGATTACCTATCCAATAACCAACCTTCAAAATAAAGGAAAGGAGTTTAAATGGATAGATAAATGTGAAGCAACATTTAATTTGCTTAAATAGAAGCTTACCTCAGCTCCTATATTGAAGATCCTGGATCCCGTAGGAAATTTTTCTATTTGCACTGATGCCTCTTTGGAAGGACTTGGAGGAGTCCTATCCCAAGATAAATTTGTAGTAGCATATGAGTCTAGAAAACTCAAAAAGCATGAAGTTAACTATGCTACTCATGATTTAGAACTTGTTGCAGTTGTACATGCTTTGAAAATTTGGTGACACTATCTGGTGGGTAGACCATTTGAATTAAGAACCGATCACCAGAGTTTGAAGTATATCTTCACTCAACCATTACTAAATGCTAGACAAAGAAGATGGATAGAATTCTTAGCAGAATATGATTTTGGTATTGAGTATATCAAAGGAAAGGAAAATAAAGTCATTGATGCCTTAAGTAGAAGAAAGCACATAGCCGCTTTGACTCGTAGTCATGTGGATTTAATGGGGCAAGTCAAAAAAATGCAGTGCCAAGATCCAGAATGTAGTGAAATTTAGGATAAAGTTGAACAAAATCTTAATGAAAATCAAGATTATAGCATTAAATATGGACTTTTATGCTTTAAAGATCGAGTAGTTATACCTAAAATGGGTAATTTAAGGAGAGTGATTATGCGTGAAGCTCATAATTCTCCTTATTCCACTCATCCCGGAGGAGCCAAGATGAGGGAAAATATGAAAAAGACCTTTTATTGGTCTGGCATGAAGAAAGATATCACCAATTTTGTGGCACGATGTTTGCAGTGTCAGAAGGTGAAAGTTGAACATCAACATCCAATAGGAAAATTGTATTCTCATAATATACCCACTCAAAAATGGTAGGTGATATCAATGGATTTTATTGTGGGTTTGCCTAAGACAAAATATCATCATGATGCAATTTTTGTTATAGTAGATAAACTTACCAAAGTTGCACATTTTATACCAGGAAGTACTACAGATGATGTTGTAGTCATTGCCAATAGATTTGCAAAAGAAATTTTTAGGTTGTATGGATTTTTGGAGATGATTATCTCTGACAGGGATTCTAGGTTTACTTCTGAGTTCTGGTAGGCTCTCCATCATGCAATTGGCACAACTCTGAATATCAGTTCTGCATATCATCCTAAAATGGATGGATAGATAGAAAGGGTTAACCAAGTTCTGGAAGATATGTTACGCATGTATTGCATGGACCAGAAGTCTCATTGGGAAGACTATTTGTATCTGGTTGAGTTTGCTTATAATAATAGCTATCATTCTTCCTTGAATATGGCCCCTTTTGAAGCCTTGTATGGCAGATGGTGTAGGACTCCATTATCTTGGGATAATCCAGAGGATCGGGTTGTCATTGGACCAAAAATGGTTAAAATAATGGAAGAGCAGCTAGGACTAATCCGACAAAGGCTCAAGGAAGCCACGGATAGATAGAAGAGTTATGCAGATTTGAAAAGAACACCTAGGGAATTCTCTGTGGGTGACAGAGTGTTTCTAAGGGTAAAACCTAAGAAGAGTGCTATTAAATCAATAAAATTGGATCCTAGATTTGTTGGACCATTTGAGATTGTGGAGAAAATAAGTCCAGTAGCCTATCGGCTTGACTTACCACCTAACCTATCAAAGATCCATAATACTTTTCATGTATCCCTACTTAGGAGATATATTGTTGATCCTGATCATGTGTTAGATGTTTCTAATTTGTAGATGGTAGATCCGACAACCTTTGAAGTGAGACCTATGAAGATCTTGGAATTTCATTCCAAGACAATGAGGAAAAGAAATATTGATCAGTGTAAGGTCTAGTGGGACCAGTATTCTGACAAGAACTCCACTTGGGAAAAAGTGGAAGACATGAAAAGACACTTTCCTTATTTATTTGATGATGTTATGTAATAATACAGGTTGAACTACATACCACTTATGAAAAGTGGAGACTATGCAAAAACTATGTTTTATTGACTTTTATGTAATATTGCAAGAAAACATAGAGGATTGTGTTTAATCTAAGGGGGGAGTATGTCACATCCCACCTTGGAAGAACTCTTTTAAGATGTTATTTGTGTAATGATAGCTGATTTTAATGCTTGATATATTTGCAATATGTTTGTTTCTATCAAGAGAAAATGATGTTGCGTTGCATTACTTGATTGCAGGAATAGGTATTCTCGTAGGTGGAAGATTGACCACCAGAGATGAGAAGGGAAATGATGACAATGACAACTCAACAGGTAAGGCTCATGTTCTCATCATCACTAGTCTCCTTCATGATGGGCGGTGATAACTGAGAATTATTCTAAAATACCCACCCACTTAAAGGAAAAATGGTGATGGGGAATAATGAGCAATTGCATCGATTGCTTGTGGATGCCATTTGTGTGATATATATTAATTGCACAATTAATTTGCATGAGATTGGCATAATTGAATCTTACCTTGAAAATGCACATTAAGTAATGGTTTGCATCTTACAAATTATTTTAGAAATATTTTATGCATTTGAAAAATGCCATACAATTTAATAATATTTATTATGATTTTGTGAAATTGTTAAATTAGGACAATTTCTAGAGTAAATATTTATTGTCTTGAACATGCTTATTAACCTAATTGCATCCATATTAAAAAAAATTAGGTAGATTGTTCTCCTACCAATTTGTCCAATTATGATTGGACCAAAATAATAAAAATATTTTATTTACTTAAAAGGATTTTCTCTTGCTCCACATGGCTGCCATAGAATGGTTAAATTGGTAGTTGAGATCCCTCTTTTGTCTCATTTTTAAACCACCCATATGTCAAATAGTAGTAGTTGACTTAAGGGATGGTAGAGACAAGAAAAATGAGACACCCTTCTAGAAACTTGCTCATAGGGGAGGAAGAAAAATAATAAAAGACAATAAAATGGCATCTTCCTTGTCTGGAGGAAATAGAGCTATAAATTACCATAGAGGTTGAGAAATAGTTATGTTATGTTGGGTTATGGGAGGCTAGAGAAGGAAGAGAGTAGAAGGGATACATAGAAGAATCACCACTTTGCAAGATTCCAGGTGGGAGCTTTCTTACTCGCATGTTGTTTTCATATAGCTTTGTAATTAAATATCATGCGATTAGCTTTATTACCTTCTTTCTTTTCCTATATTTTGTGCAAGGTTTAAATTGAATGATATCAAGTCGAAATAACCTCTATATTTGTCTGAAGCCCTTTAGTTGATGGATAGAAATTGCATTATTGAGAATTGGGCTAACTATGACATACTTTACTGTATAATATTGTACCTAATTCTTTGCTTATGTAGACCAGCTCCCTACTTTGTCCTATGTGACATCCGATTATAAGAAAAATAAACTTTTATTGTAAATTTCATGATCATAGGGTAAGTTTCATAATCCTAATAGCCGACAGTAGATCAATTAAACTATCTCTGTGCATTTATTTAAAATAATAAAACCCAATGTCAACCTATGATTTTGGGTACTTGTGTTGTAAGAATACACTTGGTGATGTCAATTATTACACTCTACTATGACAATGGATTATTTCTGTATGCATCATAAAACTTATACTATATGCCTTCGAGTGTAACTTTGAATAATAATCACTCGAGGGAGGTAACCTTGCACTTTGGTATAAATGTCTAAACCTGAATTTGGTATTCACTTGTATTGAATCCATTTCTATAAGCTATACTTGTGATCTACAAGAGTATATTTTGTTATCATAATTAGGTTTTTAGGCATATCAATGATCATCTCCATCTAAATCCTTTGAGTTGTAGGTGATCTGCCTTATACTATTTCCACCACCTACAGTAATGATCTAGTCACCTGTGTTTTTCAACGACGCTGGATACCCAAACTTACATCAATATCTAGAGCTTTGGAATAGACCACCACCATCTCAAAATTGTACGCCTTGTTTTTTTACCTTCAACGAATTTAAAATAGTGAAATTCATCTTGATTCTATGTGATGAGTTCAAATCAAAGATGTCTAATGATTGACTATGCAAAACCTCCTCGATTACTGATCACCTGTAATCACAAGGCTAATATTGGAATCATAAATCTTCTTTGAATACTTGAATATTTGCAATTGTTCTTTTCAATACCATTATTGAGCTTTTGTTATTTATTCACCCCAAATAGACAATCCTCTATTAGTAACGATAATGGACCCTTATTCGGATGGGCATATCAATATCTATTGGGAATTTTTTTCCACTTTAATAGATCTTCTTCTATTGATTGGGTCTTGCACCAATGTTTGTGCTTTCCATGGGAAATTTATGTTTAAACTCGAGGCTCAACCTTTTTAACCTCAATCAACGATCTCCATTGGAGTTCAACTCAAAATCTACCTCGTCTGTCAGCTAACCTTTAACCCTCTTTGGATTATCTCTCAACCTTCGATGTTGTACTATTATACTAAATATTATCAATCATCCAAAAATGAAAAAGGTTGTATGGTTTTAAGTAGCTCTCAAGTTGGGATAAATCAGCGTAATTCGATGGTGAAGTGATTCGTTGATCAAATAAAAAAGCCTTGGCCGATATCTTACTATCACAACCGATGACAGATAAGTTTCGTCTGATCAATACTTTTATGGGTTATACCGACATTAGGTTGTGTTGTGATATATATATATATATATATATATATATATATCATTTGTGTGAAACAATATTAGTAACATGTTCAAAATTGTTGTGATATGCTAAAACCTCTTAGGCGTTTAATATTTGTAAAGGATAGAAATAGTATTATTAAATCTATGGCTAGGACTGTTATTAATGTCATAAAGTTATAGAAATGAATAATGCCATATGATAGCTCATTGTGAATGTAGTATTTGGTAGTAACCTTTGGTTTATGAAAAGATATATGTGAAATGTTTAAAATATCTTCTTTTTGTAATCCTATTAATGTATGAAATTGAAGATGAATTTTAAGTATAATGGAAATAATTTAAGTTTCTTCTTTTGAAATCATTAATTTTTATAAATTTAGTAAAGTTAGTATGAACTTTTTAAGTATGGAAATTAAATGTTATTGGGAATATTGAGTAGATGTTAAATAAAATGAATAAGTGAAAATTGTGTATTTTGCACCATATGTTTTATCTTGCAAATGATTGAAACCAACTAAAGTATAGAAGACTATTTTCTAGTTTTGGGAAGGATGGATTGGTGTCCATTCCTTGGAAGAGGTATGGGCCTCTTCTACATTTGTGATATACAAATGAATGTCAAATATGATGAATGGATTAGGAAAATAATCCTTATATTGAAAAATATTAAAGATGGATGAATTGTGGGAATTTATGCTTGGTGATATTTTTGAAAAGTGTTATACATTTGACAAATTATTGATGCATAGTTGCATAAGATAAGCATGGTTTGCTTCAAATGCATTTTGTATATTTGCATGCGAGTTTTCATGATCCCTTCACTATCATCTCTCACACCATGAAGAAATCAAGACATTCCAGAGAAGAACCGGCCAACCAATTTGAAGACTTTTATATTGTTTATTATGTTTAAGCTTGTTATGAGATAATTTCATTGTAATTATGAATGGCTGAAATAAATGTTGTATAATCAGCCATGATGTTGTAATATTTGATGTATTTTGATTACAAGCTTATGTATATTAGAGATAAAGTCTTCATAATGTAGTATTCACCTCAATTAAATGATAGGTGATATATGCATTGGAATATGATCAAGTAAATGGAATTTACTTTGATTAGTATATCTTGTCAAATGTATGGCATTGATATTTGTGATGTTATAGATGATTAATGGATGTATATAATTTTTATCTCTTATTGTCTACATTAGTGTAGAAGAAAAATTATGGATGACTTTCATAACAATAAGAAATATATCAATGTTATCCTAAGAGCAAACAAAACACTCAATGCAAACATGAAAATGACAAAACAATGTCTACACCATTAATCTAAGAGAATTAGAAGCAAACCAAGCACTCAATACATTTGGAAAGATGATAAAGAATCACCAAACCATCTACACCTTATAAATGAGTAAATTTTATAATGATGCTTAAGACAAATATCCTAAGTCATACGTAAGTTTTCACAAAGAATAATAGATTAATGATTTTCTCCTAATTACTAGTCTTCATGATAGTAAGGAGAGGAGGCGGGGCAATTCCCTTTGGTGAGGGATAGTTCTCCCTAATTAATGGTATAACCATTGAGATGTTCTCATGCCATTTGGTGATGACATGATGGACATAGCCATTGTATTATCCCCATACCATTTGGTGATGGCATGATGGAATTGTAGGAATTGGTGTTCCTACTTATGAATGGCTTTAAATGAATTGTGGAAGTTGGTGCTTCTATTTAATTGTGGCTTTGAATTAATATTTTGTGGCTCGATTTACTTACCATTCATTTGGGATATCCTCGTCTTAGATCATTATTATACTCTTTACTCAATCAAAGGTGGACAAATATATAGGATAAAAAAAAAATTAGTGTATGAGTAGTAACAATTGGGGTTACATTGCATCTTAGTTGCATTATGTTATCTTTGCTATTCGTGCTATGTTGTCCTTAGTCTATTTTCTTGTTGCAAGTTCCTTTTGCACTATGAGTGCTATCTTCATGGGACTATGGCATCAAGTTCGATGTCTTTAGAAACCTTGAATAAGATGATTTGGAGCCCTTAGTTTGCCCTTTTCCCTTTGCTTTATATCTTCTTCCTTAGACTAGATAATACTATCGCTTGATGACTACAAATTTATGCTACTTTGGTGTCTTAATTCACTTCAACTTTTATCTTCCTTTTGCTAATTTGGAAAAGATAAATGTGGTGCTATTATGTACTACAAATAAATTTGCTATAAATTGATAGAATACCTTAATTGCACCTAGATTTCAAGACTTTCTTAGTCTCTTTATGTAGATTTCTTCCTTGTATTTTTTGGTAGGTGTAAAAATATTATTATCCGGGTTTTAACTGGTTCCCAAAACCAAGTACAAAAGCATGAGATCTGAGTTAGGGACCCACTCAGGGGTTACCAACAAAACACAAAACCCTGAACCCATATAGATTTGAGCAAGCCAAAATTCCCACACATAGGAAAAATATAGAAAGGATAAAAACGTAGTGTTACCCATGCAGAGGTAGCTGGATAGAAGACTAGACACAATAAATCCACGCAGGGGTTAAAAAAAGAGTATCAAAAACCATAGAAGATCTATCACAAATAAAAAGAGGACCACACAAAAATATTGACATTCCCACGCAGGGGAGAAAACCCAAAAATAACACTAGAAAATTAGCTTTCTTCCTTGTCTTTAGTAAGGTGATACCTTCTCTATTCCTTGGTGGTTGTAGTGCTCCTTTGGTGGTTTATCTTCACAAATACTTGCTACAACTTTACCTGTGTATAATTGTGGATTCAATATTGCCTTCTTCTCCTTGGAAACTCTCTCTTAAGTCTCCTTGTTTGGTTATCTTTCCAATGATGATTCCAATATTTTTAACCATGCAAATACTATGCCTATTGGACGACTATGATTTGCACTATAGTATATAAAATCTATGACTGAGAATAATGTCTTATTTGCTTTCAATAGATAGTAGGAAGTTGATATTATTATTTTCCTTTGAAAAATATCTAACTCCTCTTTCTTATGTGCAGGTTTTACTCCTTGTAAAAACTATCTTCTGCACTTCCTTGAAGACTTAAACTATAAACCTTCCTTTTGCAACTTTAAACCTTGAATTTTATGCTTAATAAAACTTAATAATAAGATAAATATAAATGTTCAATTAATGAACCTTTTGCACCAATGTTGCATACCTTTTTGGTCTCCATTTGGTGATAGATTTCTTGGTGATTTGGATCACCTAATTGCTGCTCCGAGTTTGATAAATTGTAGCTTCAATTTGTATTACTTTGTTGCTTTAAACTAGTCTATTTTGTAGCTCTTATTGCTGTTAAAAATACTCCTTAACTCTCCCAATTTGCAGCTTTGTAACTCCTTTAACTTGCTACTCGAAATTGTCATTTTGTGGCTTCAAATCTCCTCCAAGAAGCCTTTTTGAATGCTGAAAATTAGCAGCTAACAATGCTGCCCAAATTATGCCTTTAACTATCCTTTAACTATGAAATTTTTAAATTCTGACATAGCTAATTTATCCTTCAATATGTTGTCCTCAAATCTCCCAAATTTGGTAGGAAAATCCTCCAAATTGTAGCTAAAACTTACAATCTAGAAACCTTTGATTTTTTGCTGTAAAAATCATCCTTCAAACCTTCAATGGCAATCTTCAAATCTCTTAGATTTGGTTGCTTCTTCTGGATCCTTTCTCATTAAATATGCTTCTCAAATTTTGACTTTAGTATTGGCCTATTTGTTGGCCTTCTTCTCAAGATATGAATATCTTGAGGTCTTTAGAAATCCTTTCCAAAATTTGACAAAATTCTTACCAAATATTTCTTCCTTTTGGGCTTGTTATCGGATGGTGACAATTATCCCAAATCCTTCTTTCTTAGGTGCTTCTCTTTGCTAGCAATCTTCTCACTTGAGTTCTCCTCAAATATCCTCCAATGGCCTTCTTCAAATTCTCCAATGAGGTTCCTAGCCTTCCCTTTCTTTATTCTTTCATCCTTTCACCCTTTCTCGAGACCTCTTCTCTTGGGTCTCCTCCTTCTAGAGGTGATTTCTTCTTTCTTCACTCTAAAGTCTTCAATATTTATATTTCTATGAGGACCTCCTTATTGGTTATCCTCAATATTCAATTTGCAATGGTTCCTTATTTTTTGGAACTCCTCCTTGATCTATAGTCTTCAATGCGACTTCTTTGGCCTCTTCCTCTCTTCTCAATCTTTCACTTGGAATATTTAATCTACAAATATTTCAATGGGACCTTTTTATTATGCCTCAAAATATTAAATCTTCAAGTTGTTGCTTAAAGTGTTGAATTGATTCTAAAGAAGATATTCTTCCTATATTTTTTAGGAAGCTTCCCAAATTTCTTTGAATCTTCTCTTTTTTCAACAAAGCATTAGAAAATGATAATAGTAATTTCTTTAAATCTAAAGAAATTAAAATTCACTAGTTGATTTATCAATCTAGAGGAATCAATGTTGAGTCCTAGTCTTCACAAGTTTTTTGCAACTTTGTGAAAATACACTAGCCAAATGCAATTTAAAAAATTATAAAAACAATATTTTCTATCTTCTGTCAATCTCTCTTGTGGCTCTCTTTATTTCCTATCAATCTACCTTGTGCTTTGATACCACTGTTAGCTTTTGATGATATATATTAAAGGAAATGCAACCACAAGATCTAAAATGAGCAAGCAATATTAACTATATGATAATGACAATATAATATGCAGGAAAACTATATGAGAAACTTCTACAATAACTCATAAAATAGCCATTAATGAAAGTTCACGAAAATAGTAAAATGTAATATAATGGAGGTCTTAAACACTCCAAAAATTCTTATATGATCTACATTGTATCTACCTTCTCTTCTCATCACTATGCTCTACTATTCTATATTCTTCTCTCTTGCATTCTATCTTTTGCTTCACTCTATCAAAGGCCTATATATAGAGAGATATGTCCCTTGGCCTTTCATATACCCATGACTCTTCATCTACCTAACCTATGACTCATGTACATGTGGACTACATGCATATTACATAATTGCACATTCTAACACTTGTGCATTTATTACATTGCATGAAGTAAACTCAAATCTTAATCTAAGACACTCTCTTAATATAATGATGTACCCAAGGTGGTACATTTTTTTTAATGAGTTTACACATGTTTTTATGAGGGGTGATGGTCCCCTCATACTGAGTGGGGTTTGAATATCCAAGGTGGTATATTGGAATGTACTAAATAATGTAATATATTCCAACACGAAGGAAACAATAGTGTTATGCATTTAGGGCCAAGAGGCACACCAGTGGGAAGAATATGTGGGGAGACTTAAAGCTGGACAATTCAAGTTGTGAGAGGCAACTAATCAATTGGTCTAGAAAATTAATGGAGCTACAAGGGAGTACACTTCAAATTTAGGTTATAAGAATCTATTGGAAGATAGCAATGATTATTTAGAAATGACAAGACTATTCCTATGGCTTGTCATAAAAAATAAGGATCTGACATGGGAGGTATTACAGAAGAAAAATTAGAATGGTCTAGGAAGGTGTAATTTATGTAAGTCAAACAATAAAATAATTAATCATTTACTAGTAGCTTGCTCCTTTACTAGACAGGTTTGGAGGGAGGTTATAGCACAATTAAAGCTTCCTATAGGATGTCAAGAAGATTCCTTAGGAGAGTGCTTAAAATATTGGTTTTAAAATAGGTCATACACATATTTTAAAGCTCTCCCAGTGTTTGTATCTTGGAGAGTATAGTCATCTAGGAATGCAAAAATATTTTAGGATCAAGAGAAGCCTACTTGATAGGTCTTCTCCCAAACCATCGAAACTTTCAATGACTGTAATATTTTGGAAACAACAAAGGTAAATAGATAAATCATCCCTCCAAAGATCGATAAATTAAGGGCCTAGGTATTTTTTTATGGGGCTAGATAGGGGGTCCCTGGAGTTTGTGGAGCAAGAGGATTACTTTTTATTTTTAACTTATTGTTTTAAATTCAAGGCTATACTGGGAGAAGGTTCTAAAAATTATGTTGAAATTATGGCATTCAAATTATTGGTTCAGGTGGTAGAATCAAAAGGAATACAAAAATCAAATTTACAAAGATTCGTAGGTGGTAATAAACTAGATGCTTGGTGTTTTTAGGATGGAAAACATGATTCTACAACCCACATCTCACAAATAAAAGAAGTTGTGGATCGATGTGAATATTTTACTTTTTAGAATATTTATAGAGAATTAAATAGGGAAGCAAATAAAATCTTAAAGGAGGAACTTCAAATTGAACCAGGTACATACTTAGTTCAAAAATTTAGTAAGGGTAATGCACTACAACTGGTTCATATATCCATATGAGGGGATTAATTCACTCCAGTTAAAGTAAGCACAAATAAAGTAGTTTTTTCATAAAACTCGGAAGTTAGTGATTTAAAGGATATTGGTTGAAAAATTGGGAAGGTGTCTAAGGATAGAACTTAGCCTAATAGAGATAGCTAGTTATGATGTATAAGCAACCTAATTTTTAGGTCATTATTGAAACTTTGAAGAAATGCCAAAGAGGCATCTAAAGAATGTAATTTCATATTTGCTTAATATAAAATTATGACTTTTTTTCAAGGAATATATATATATATATATATATATAAAGAAATAAATAAATTTAGAAAAAATGAAAAAAAAAAAAAATATATATATATATATATAAAGAAAATAAGAGGTATTTTTCACATGTTTTTAATAGCATTCCATGTATTTTTTGAGTTCTTCAATTTCCCCTAGTGCATGAGTGAACCTGTTATCCTTACTAGTTGGGCATGAGTCAACAATCAATTACAATATACTATTTATTTAGAGGATGTGTGTATGATAAATAAGAAGAATCAACATAGAAACCCTAGTAAGCATCATAACACTTCCCCTAATAACAATAGTTTTCACCAACATCTTATTTCTTCCTTAAATGCTATGGCTTTACCCCCACCCAACACCCTAGGTTCTTCCTCTCCTCCTAATAATCATCCTATGGTAACTCCTTTCACTACCCCTCTAATAAATTTTCCTCTTCCTAGCACTATTGACCCTGGACTGCATGCATATATTTTGTAGCAAGAACAAACCATTAGCAAGTCCTCAAATGATCAAAACCAATCAATTACTTCCATTATCCACATATTGAATAGTCAAGACTATATAATTACTACCATAGCTAAGTCCTTATATAAAATTGAAATATTCCTACATTTATCCACTCCTATACCTCCCCTTTTCCAAGGACACAACAAACCATTAGGAAATAGCCTCTAATAGTTCATCAAGCACCAAATACTAGTATTCTTCCATAATTGTCACCTAGTCATAATCCTTTATTTTTCAATTTGTATGACCTAGGCTTTTCTTCTAATTTATATTACACAATAGGATTTGCTTCTAATTTCATTTAATGACCTCATGATTGTTGGAGTTTAATTAGAACTACTCCTCCTCATTTGTCTAAATTAGACGTATGTTGTTTTTAAGTTTATTGTTGAGAGCATAGTGGAGAGAATAGTGGATTCCCAAGCCTCATCATGAAAAGTTAGTGAGAAAAGTAGCAGGTTCAAGTCCTACATGGCCTTGTTTATTCTATCCCCGATCCACTGTACATTGTTATCGACAAAGCTACATAGGTGGTCTACCATATCCACCAAAGTCGCAAAGTGCTTAGATGGTTTGTCACCAGATTCTAAGTCAAAATTTTGGATTCTATGAAAAAAAATATCTTTAATTACTGGGGCTCGCTCGAAGTCTTTAATGGAGATATTACAGTCTGCCAGCTCATTGTTGGACTCATACTCAGCATTTGCCACCTCTTCATTCCACTTGAGCTAGCTTTGATCTTTTTGCAAAAACAAAAAGACCTTAATATATTCCTCCAAAAATAAGTAGAAAGAGTCATCAAACAGGGTGGCTATTATTCCAATAATGGGTACGTAGTCCTCCTAAAATATTTGGTAGATCGACATGATCACATTTATCCTCTGCCTTCCTTGCTGTAGGTTGTTCTGGATGAGGTCTACTATATGCCGAACAACATAGATGTCCACAAGACTAGATTCTAAATCCCTCATCTTCTCTTGGATCTTCTCCTTCATTTATTGCTTGAGCTCATCTTCTGAACCAAGTTGGATATCAGCTTGCATAGTGGAAGAGGTGGGCATCTTTAACTTTGAGCTGTAATTCCTCAGCATCTGTAGCCTTGGACTTCCATTCTTCAAGTTCTTTTTCCATAATTTTAGCCACCTATACCTAGGTAGCCACCTGGGACTTCATCATATGGATAAGTGCAACATATGCTCTGATGACACCTTCGCTCACATCGATGGTGGCCTCCTTCATTCTGGGTGGCAAGGGTATCTCAAAGGTGGCTACAGGTGTGTCAGTGGACCCTTGCCCAGATGTCTCCCTGGACCTTACTATCCTATTGCTAGGAGATATTTGCTCTTACATGTCTTAAATCTGGTCCTCCTCATCAACTGTAAACTGGCAGGTGTTAGTGACCCTTGCCATGGTCAAAATTTCAATTCCTTGTCTTGAGGACTTAGTTCTAGATCTTTTATGGGTGGGGGACTGTGTGGGGATTTGCACCTCATAACCTCTTAATATATTGGATAACCCCTTGGCTTCGGTTATCTTCTTCATAACTTTGGGATGTACTCGATGTTCCTCTTGATTGATTACTAATGTGGCAGAATATAAGGAACGCTCACCTTATGCTAACTATTTTCGTTCTTGGGGGTTTATCAAATTCAGTGTCGAGGAGGTGGTGGTTTGATGATACGGGCCAATAGCCAACTCCTTCCATTTTGAAGTGGCAACAGGGGAATTAGAAGAATAAGGGAGTTTGGCATACTCCTATTGTGTCTCTTCAATGATTTGCATCATGACCTCGAAGAGGTCAGCATCCTGTAGGACAATCTCAAATGTGGGATCCTCAAATTCTTCTTGAGGGGTTGTAGGGACCATTTGGACCACCTTATCAACAAGTAAAATCCAATGCAATCTTAGTCGAGCATTGTAATCACCAATGGCCTCTAATTTACTGTAAGGTCGATTGGTCATCCTCCATACCAAGTCCAACTTTTGGTTGTTCCTAAAGGTCTTTTGCATTTCATCTTCAAAATTATCAACACTGTGCATGACTTTTAGAAGGGCAAGCTTGTCGATAACCTCTCCTTTATGGTGGCCTTCTATGTTATAGGCCCTCTAAGTGACTTTTGGAAAATAGTAGGTATCCATGTTCCAGATAGCCCATAGCACGACAAAGTGGCCAAGATAAGTATAATGACCCATTGTGCATGGAATTGGCAGCCATTTCACCGGTCCCTTCTTCCTCAAGTGCCTGATTTTAACCTCTTTGGCCATCTTACAAGTGATATCTATGATGGTAATGGATGTGGGACAGTGTAGAGGGAGTTCTTTTGGGGGAAAATTTGACCTAAATATCTTGATGTAAGAAAAATCCTCCACATAAAAGAAGTCTTTTGCCTTTTCCTGGTACAAGAAATATCTAACTCCCTTGCCAATCCTATCTGGGAAATTTCCACACAATAAGAAATGGACTACTGTAAGGACCTTCTCAAATAAGAATTTATAATTGGATCACCCCTCCTGGATGCATAATAATCGATATTGCACGGTTGGCATGGTTACCTGTTGGTCACGAATCTGCCATAGGAAAGGACTTTCTAAAACTATGCACCCTAGACCCGACCAACATTGAAAGGCTGGGAGAAAGAGATGTCTCCCAGACCAATATCCAGAGAGGGCTGGTTCCCTTACTATTTCTAGATTTGATTTCAGATTAGAGTTGCTGGAAAGGAATTACAAATGTGCGGAAAGAAACAAGAAATACATGGAAAGAGATGGGAAATATAGCCATAGGCCAAATTTGTTAGATCGAGAAATAATAACAGCAGATCACTTTAAGTACAGCAATAGCATATAACATAAGATATCAACTTAATTCACTTACAACCTTGCACAGAAAATCCCTCCAAGATCACATTCTAGAACTCACTCCCTCACAAGCAATATTCAAACTCAACATGCAGAATTTAAATGAAGCAGCAAATAAGAAATATGAGTGTTATATTAGGAATGTAAATAACAGAAAGAAAAATCACATAGACAGCTGCTTGCAAAATTAGAGGCCAATTATCTTTCATTCATGCAATGAACTTCAAGCTTTCAACAAAAGTTTCTCTCAAACTCCCAATCCCTGTTTCTGAGATCTACATTGCTTTATATAGAAGTCTTGCTTCTTTACAATATTTAAAACTTGCAACGGACCTTCTCGAGATCTACAAAATGTGCAACGAAAACAAGGAAATGATCCCCTTAAACTAGCCTCGAAACAAGGAGTCTGTCGCCTTCATTAAATTGTCGTTCTTGAAAATATGCTTGAAACCGTTAGAAAAACCACGAACAGCCACTTCGAATAATGGAGCATCTTTAATTCTGATGGTTTGAACACGTTCTTCTACCTTGCTTGCATCGAAAAGTAGCAAAACATTCAATTCTGGAGTGCTTTGAATCATCAGAACTCACAAAAACCTCATCGGGCTGTTTGAACTGCATTCTGGCGTGAAACTATAACAGGTCGCAAAAACGTGACATGTTGCGAAATCGAGACGTCTTTCTGTTTCGTACGCTTTTCTTACTTTCGGATCACAAAAATCAACCATGTTGCGAACTCGCTACTGGTTCAGATTCTTTATCTCTTTTTCTACCTTGAACTACAAAAATGTGATGCATCGTGATTTCGCTACATTTCATACAATTATGTTCCTTCTCTGCCCTGTTGCCACAAAAATGTAACAATGCGTGATTTCGCTACCACTTTCATCTCTCTGTTCTGTGGAGCCAGGTGCAGCAAAAGCAGTGCAAAATGATTGTAATTGTTGTCAACACAGACAGAGTGATGCAGTTGAAGCAGTTTAGAGGTCAGTCAGATCAAGTGCAAAAAATCTCAAGAAAAATAGAGGGGACCCAGATCCAGAATTTTGCAGAAAAAGACAAGGAAGAAAACTGTCACGATATCGCGACATGTTTTCTGTCGCGATATCGCGACATGGCTGAGGAGAGAGAAGGCGCAAGCAAAAGTGTCGCGATTTCACGACAAAAAGGAGGAAAGAGAAAGTGCATTGAAAAATGTCACGATTTCGCGACATATCGAAGGAGAGAGAAAGTGCATTGAAAAATGTCGCGATTTCGCGACATATCGAAGGAGAGAGAAAGTGCATTGAAAAATGTCGCGATTTCATGACATATCGGAGGAGAGAGAATGTGCAAAGAAAAATGTCACGATTTTGCGACATGCTGGAAGGAAAGAAGCCAAATCGAGAAACTGTCGCGATTTCGCGACAAGTTTGAAGCAAAGGCACCAAGGATGAAAAATGTCACGATTTCGCGACACATCGGAGGAAAGAGAAAGTTGATGAAGAAGCGTAGCGATTTCGCTACATGTCTGAGTTTCGCCAGCATAAGCAAAGAAAAAGCACCAAGTGAGAAAAGCGTAGCGATTTCGCTACAAGCTTGAGACACTAAGAACAAAAGTGCAGCGATTTTGATACAGCCTCGAGTTGCAAGGTGAAAAGTTGTAGCGATTTCGCTACATGGTCAAAGTGCAAGGCAGAAAGACGTAGCGATAGCACTACAAGTCTAAAATACAAAGTGTAAGAATGTAGCGATTTAGCTACAAGTCCCAGATGCAAGGCGAAGAATTGTAGCGATATCGCTACCAGTTCAAAATGCAAGTGCAGGAGGTGTAGCGATATCGCTACAGGTTGAAAGTGCAAGGTAAAAAGGTGTAGCGATTTCGCTACAAGTTAAAAGTGCACAATGCGAAGGTGTAGCGATTTCGCTACAGGTTAGAAACACATGTTGGAAAGGTGTAGCGATATCGCTACACGTCGGAGTTTCACTAGCAAGCAGCAAAGAAAAATGCTAAGGCAACAATGGTGTAGCGATTTCGCTACATGTAAGGTTTTTGCGGCTGCATGGAGTAAAAATTGTACAGAGGCCAGAAGCGTCGCGATTTCGCGACGGCAATGAAGATGATGTCAGCAAAACCAAAATGTGTCGCGATTTCGCGACAGGGTGAATGAAAAGCCATTGCAAGCCGAAAACGTCGCGATTTCACGACATCTTTGAAGATGACGTCAGCAAGTCCAAAAATGTCGCGATATCGCGACAAGTTGCCGAAAAAGCCGTTGCAAGCCAGAAACGTCACGATTTCGTGACACCTTAACGGATGACATCAGCAAGACAGAAAATGTCGCGATATCATGACATGTTTCCAGAGAAGCCCCATGAAGCTAGAAACGTCACGATTTCACGACATATTAGAGGATGACGTCAGCAAAACCAAAAATGTCGTGATATCGCGACAAGTTGCCAGAGAAGCCTCAGGAAGCCAAAAATGTCACGATATCGCGACAAAGTTGAGGATGACGTCAGCAAAGCGGAAAACGTCACGATATCACGATAGGTAATGTTTTGGCAGGAAAAAGTCGAAGATACATGCATTGTGACAGGTGTCAAAAAGGTGCCAGTTACGAAAAGTTAACTAGAGTAAGGTCGACAGTTCCAAGTGACAAGTGGTGAGATTGCATGGGAGAAATTCATGCTGCAGTTAACTGTAGTGACAAGTGAAAGTGGCTAGACAGTGCATTCAAGACGCGAACAGCTGTTGCAGGGCCGTGTTGCAGCATGGTTGGCAAAGGTGGCAGGTACAAAGAGTAGCCACAAAACTCAGCATTGATTGTAGAACGGCTGTCCATTTATCTTGCAAAATAGAAATCCAAGTTGGTGCTTGGATAAAGGGGTTGGTGCTCCTATCTGTTGCAGCAGATAAATCAGGGGTTGGTGCTCCTTCCAGTGGGTGCTGGTAAACAATTGTAAATATTGAATCCTTGCAAAGACTGGATTTGAATTGAAGTCCAAAAAATCATTAATTGAGGAGTAGCCACATCGGTGAACCTCGTAAAATCCTGTGTTGTGTGATGCTCTTGTGTGATACTTGCATTATCTAGTTTCAAGCTTGCATCATTAGTTTTAAAAGTTGCAGATTTAAGTTTTTAAGTAGTTACACCTGATTCACCCCCCCCTCTCGGTGTCATTGTGAGAATATCAATTGGTATCGAGCCGAGGCACTCGCACAAGCTTAATCAGCTAAGGTGTTCTTGGGAGATATACAATGGCCGGTGGTGAAGGTTTTTCTTCTAACAAAGCTCCTCTGTTCGATGGAACAAACTATTATTTCCAGAGGCTCAGAATGCAGACCTATCTCTGTGCATTAGGTTATGACATTTGGGAATCTGTTGAAAATGGATACACCACTCCCACTGTTCCTCCAACAGATGCGGTTGAAAAGAAAAAGTTTGAAAACAACTCGAAAGCCAAGAATGCTATTATGTGTGGATTGGTCGACAGTGAGTTGATACTCATCATGAACTGCAAATTTGCTAAAGACATATGGGACAAACTGCAAAGCATTCATGAAGGAGACAGCAAAATCAAGGAAGCTAAGTCTGCAAACACATCGTGCCCGATTCGAAGCATTAAAGATGATCGATGATGAGAACATAGAAGCTTACATGTTGAGAGTAAACGAAATCATCAATGCAATAAGAGGACTGGGGGAAGAAATGGAAGATGTTGTTGTTGTGAAGAAGGTACTGAGAACTCTCAACAAAAGGTTTGATGCAAAGGTTTCTGCCATAGAAGAAGCAAAAGATTTAAATTTTTTCGAGTATGGATGAAATGCATGGTTCTCTAACGACTTATGAAATGAGGATTGGACAAACTAAGCCCTCGACGAGAGAAGCGACCTTCCAAGCACGAGAAAAATGTAAAATCTAAACAAGAGTCGAGAGGAAGAAGAATCTGTAGATGAAAATGAAGCAAACTTTGTTAGGAAATTAGTAAAGGGAAAAGGAAAGTACAGAGGTAAGTTGTCGTTCAAATGTTTTAACTATGGAGGCATCGGGCACTTTGCAGCAAAATGCCCAATGAAGGAGAAAAATAAAAATGATGAAGGAACATATCCAGAAAGAAATGTCTGGAAAAAGAAACCATGCAGTTTAGAAAAAGAAACTTCAAGAAGAAGAGTTTCATTTCCCAAAATATCGATTCTTCGAAGACAGGTTCCGATGAGGAATCGGAAGAAGAAAGCTGGTGAAGCCCTATTAATGGCTTTTGAAGAACAAACAAATGAGGAAACACAGGAGTGTGAAGAAAAATTAGAAGATGAGGCTGAGATTGATCTGGAAGGTGAGTTAGTTGCTGCTCTTGAAGAGTTAAGTGCAGAAAGGAAAAGAAATAAAAATATTACAAGAAAATTTGAGGAGGCCAGCAATGTAATAATCAGTTTGAAAGTACAAACTGAAGAGCATAAGAAAAAGTCTAAAGAATTTGAAGCACAGCTAATCATGAAAATAAATGAGTGCAACAAGCTAGAAGAAGATATAGTCGGATTAAGGCTGCAGCTAGAAGAAATGAATCGAAACTGAGTTGTCATCATAAATTTGAAGACAGTTCTACGAAGCTGAACAAAATGTTGAATAATCAAAGGCCCATGGGTATCAAGTTTGGTTTGGGCTTTGATGAAGGAGAATCCTCAATGGACTCAAAGGCTATAACTGTAGAACCAATAAAGAATAAAGACAAGATCAAGGTTGATAAAGATAAACCGTATCAGGCAAAAGAAAACAACAAGTCCAAGTTCGAAAGGAGTGCTACAAATGATGGATTCACCAAAGTCTCTCATCAAAGAAGGAGAAGACCCATGGCTCCTACCTCCACATGGCAACAACCATTTCCCAGGTACACTCGTTCCTTTTCTGGTTATTGTTTTAAGTGCAATGCATATGGTCATAAAAATTCTAGTTGTAGATATAATATAGAACAAAGAAATTTCACTAGCAGAAATAATTTTTCACCATTGATAGATTATGCTTTGTAGAATGTTATAACTGTCATAACTTCGGACATATTGCAAGAAATTGTCGTAGCTCTTTTGCAGGAAATACATACCAGGGAAGAAAATATCAATCGACTGGATCAAAACAGTACAAAAAATTTCCCAATAAACTGTCACAAGCAAATGAAAGGGAGAAGGTGAAGAAAGTAACCAGATCTGCTGTCAAAACTCAGTGGAAAGAAAAGGGACAACCGAAGAAAGACAAAGAATCCCTGATCGTTCAAATAGCTCTCAAAGCACAGAATAAATCTGCTCCCTGGATTCTAGACAGTGGATGCTCCAGTCACATGACAGGAGACAAATAGAAGTTTGATAAGCTACAGACATACGAAGGTGGTTCTGTGAAATTCGAAAACAATGATGGAGCTAAGATAGTGGGTAAAGGATCAGTTAAGTTAAGTGATGGTAAAATCAACTCTAAGGAAGTTCTTTTTGTGGTAGGACTGAAACATAACCTACTGAGTGTAAGTCAAATTTGTGACAGAGGTCATGAAGTAATTTTCAAGAAGGAGGGGTCGTGAAGTAAGAAAGACAACAAATGGAAAGTTAATAGCCATCTGTACTAAGAACTTCGGAAATTTGTATACTCTCTCGGAGACTTCGAGAGGGAGCTTGCTTGGTTGGACGGGGAAGAAGAAAACTGGCTGTGGCATAAAAGAATCGGTCACATAAGCTTTGATAATCTGGTAAAAATCAGCTTGAAAAGAGCAGTAAGAGACATACCCACTATTGGCAAACCATCAAACAACATTTGTGAGTCATGCCAAAAGGGGAAGCAAACCAGATCTACCTTCAAAGCAAAAGAGTACTTCACAAGCAAGCCACTAGAACTGATTCACACTTATTTGTGTGGTCCCATGAGGACAAAAAGCATAAATGGATACAAATATTTTATGCTGTGTATTGATGATTTTTCCAGAATGACATGGGTACTCTTTCTGAAACAGAAGTCAGAAGCCTTTGAGATGTTTAAAACCTTCAAAAAACTTGTTGAAAATCAATCTGCAAAAAGAATTAAATGTTTGAGATCTGATAGAGGAGGACGAGTTTATTTCAAATGAGTTTGCTGAATTCCGTGAAAAACATGGAATAAGAAGACGAGTTCTCGATAGTAAGAACACCTCGGCGAGAATGGAGTAGTTGAAAGAAAGAACAGAATCGTACAGGAAATGGCAAGGACCATGTTAACGAGAGAGCAATATTGCTGACAGGTTTTGGAAAGAGGCAGTCCATACTGCAGTCTATATTCAGAATAGGTGTATGTTGAGGCCGCATGAAAGCAAAACACCATACGAACTGTGGTTTGGCAAAAAGGCTATGGCAAAATACTTCAAAGTGTTTGGCAGCAAGTGTTACATTAAGAGAACTGAAAGCAATCTTGGCAAGTTTGAAGACGAGAGTGATGAAGGAATATTTCTTGGGTACTCAACTAAAAGCAAGGCCTATACATGCTACAACAAAAGACTTAAGAAAATAGTGGAGAGTGCGGATGTGAAGGTTGATGAAGGCAGGAAACAAGAAATCAGCAATAATGAAAACTACCCAACCTATGAAGAATTTATTGAAGAAGATGAAGATCAAGAAAAAGAAGAGAGACAGAAATCAGATTCGAGAGGACTTAGAAAGAGATGAAAATAGAAAATACAGAATAGGTAGTTGACAGAAAAATCATCCCAAAGAACAGATTATTGGGGACCCTACAGTCGGCATTCAGACAAGAAGAAGAGTAGTAAATAACTATTCTCTGTTATCCAGTATTGAGCCCAAGAATATTATTGAAGCAAGCACGGATGAAAGGTTGGATGGAAGCGATAAATGAAGAACTAGATCAAATTGAGAAAAACAAAACACTGGGAATTAGTACCAAGGCACTGAAAATAAAAACATAATTGGTACTAAATGGATATTTAGAAACAAAGCTGAATGAAGATGGACAGGTTGTAAGGAATAAAGCAAGATTAGTTTGTAAGGGATATGCCCAAGTTGAGGGGATTGATTTTGAAGAGACTTTTGCACCCGTGGCCAGACTTGAAGCAATAAGACTATTTTTGGCTTTAGTTGTTCATAAGAACTTCAAGGTTTATCAGATGGATGTAAAATCAGCATTTCGAATGGAAATCTTGAAGAAGAAGTATATATTGAACAGCCTGATGGTTTTCAACTTTGTGATAATCCTGACTTTGTTTGCAAGATGAAGAAAGCATTGTATGGCTTGAAACAAGCACCTAGAGCTTGGTATGCAAGACTGGACAGCTATCTCACTAAGCAAGGATTCAAGAAAGGTATGGTGGATAGCAATTTATATGTGAAAACTGAAAATGGGAATTTCATTGTTCTTGTTGTTTATGCAGATGATATAATTTTTGGAAGTAGCAATGATGAATCATGCAAAGACATAGCAAACAAAATGCAGAAAGAGTTTGAAATGTCTATGATAGGTGAACTTTCATATTTCCTTGGATTACAAGTTAATCAAACAGAAAAGGGAATTTTTATCTCTCAAATTAAATATGTGAAAGAAATGCTGAAAAAGTTCACTATGGAAGATAGTAAACCATTGAGCACCCCCATGACAACAAGCTGCAAGTTGAGCAAGGATGATAAATCATCGGATGTTGATCAAACAATGTACAGATCAATGATTGGGAGCCTACTATATTTGACAGCCACTAGACCTGATATCTTACAAGTTGTTTACATGGTTGCAAGATTTCAGGCTAGCCCAAAAGAGACTCATGTGACAATAGTGAAAAGGATTTTTAGGTATCTCAAAGGTACTATGGAGTATGGGTTGTGGTATCCAAAAGGAAAAGACTTCACTCTCTTTGCATACTCTGATGTTGATTGGGCAGGATGCATTGATGACAAAAAAAGTACAAGTGGAGGAGCATTCTTTCTTGGAAACAAATTGGTTGCATGGCACAGTAAGAAGCAAGAATCGGTCTCTTTATCCACAGTCGAGGCCGAATACATTGCAGCTACTAATTGCTGTACACAAATACTTTGGATGAGACAAACATTGAAAGATCTAGGAATTCACTTCAATGAGCCCATTTCAATCAAATGTGACAACACTAGTGCAATCAACATTTCAAAGAATCCGGTAATGCATTCCCGCACCAAACATATTGCAATCCGGTATCACTTCTTGAAGGATAAGGTTGCAGAAGGAGAGGTCAGATTAGAGTTTGTTCCCACTATAGAGCAAGTAGTAGACATATTCACCAAACCCTTACCAAAGGAAGTATTTGAATACCTTCGAAAGAAGTTGGGAGTAGTCACACTTCCCAAGCACTGACTAGCTATGGGAAATGCATTCTCAGGGGGAGCATTCAAGTTATTTATGCCTGAGAATGTTGTGCATAGACTCAGGGGGAGTCTGCAGCAGCCCTTTGGCATTATTGGCAAAGGGGGAGAAGAATTTGAGCAAGGCTACAAAGTGTTGCCAATAATTCCAAAGAGGGAGATTGTTGAGCAAGGTGCAGCAAAAGCAGTGCAAAAGGATTGTAATTGTTGTCAACACAGATAGAGTGATGCAGTTGAAGCAGTTTAGAGGTCAGTCAGATCAAGTGTAGAAAATCTCAAGAAAAATAGAGGGGACCCAGATCCAGAATTTTGCAGAAAAAGACAAGGAAGAAAACTATCGTGATATCGCGACATGTTTTCTGTCGCGATATCGCGACATGGTTCCTGTCGCGATTTCGCGACATGGCTGAGGAGAGAGAAGGCGCAAGCAAAAGTGTCGTGATTTCGCGACAAAAAGGAGGAAAGAGAAAGTGCATTGAAAAATGTCACGATTTTGCGACATATCGAAGGAGAGAGAAAGTGCATTGAAAAATGTCACGATTTCGTGACATATCGAAGGAGAGAGAAAGTGCATTGAAAAATGTCACGATTTCGTGACATATCGGAGGAGAGAGAATGTGCAAAGAAAAATGTCATGATTTCACGACATGCTGGAAGGAAAGAAGCCAAATCGAGAAACTGTCGCGATTTCGTGACAAGTTTGAAGCAAAGGCACCAAGGATGAAAAATGTCACGATTTCACGACACATCGGAGGAAAGAGAAAGTTGATGAAGAAGTGTAGCGATTTCGCTACATGTCTGAGTTTTGCCAGCATAAGCAAAGAAAAAGCACCAAGTGAGAAAAGCGTAGCAATTTCGCTACAAGCTTGAGACACTAAGAACAAAAGTGCAGCGATTTTGATACAGCCTCGAGTTGCAAGGTGAAAAGTTGTAGCGATTTCGCTACATGGTCAAAGTGCAAGGCAGAAAGACGTAGCGATAGCGCTACAAGTCTAAAATACAAAGTGTAAGAATGTAGCGATTTAGCTACAAGTCCCAGATGCAAGGCGAAGAATTGTAGCGATATCGCTACCAGTTCAAAATGCAAGTGCAGGAGGTATCGCTACCAGTTCAAAATGCAAGTGCAGGAGGTGTAGCCATATCGCTACAGGTTGAAAGTGCAAGGTAAAAAGGTGTAGCGATTTCGCTACAAGTTAAAAGTGCACAATGCGAAGGTGTAGCGATTTCGCTACAGGTTAGAAACACATGTTGGAAAGGTGTAGCGATATCGCTACACGTCGGAGTTTCACTAGCAAGCAGCAAAGAAAAATGCTAAGGCAACAATGGTGTAGCGATTTCGCTACATGTAAGGTTTTTCGCGGCTGCATGGAGTAAAAATTGTACGGAGGCCAGAAGCGTCGCGATTTCGCGACGACAATGAAGATGATGTCAGCAAAACCAAAATGTGTCGCGATTTCACGACAGGGTGAACGAAAAGCCATTGCAAGCCGAAAACGTCACGATTTCACGACATCTTTGAAGATGACGTCAGCAAGTCCAAAAATGTCGTGATATCGCGACAAGTTGCCGAAAAATCCGTTGCAAGCCAGAAACGTCACGATTTCGTGACACCTTAGCGGATGACATCAGCAAGACAGAAAATGTCGTGATATCATGACATGTTTCCAGAGAAGCCCCATGAAGCCAGAAACGTCACGATTTCACGACATATTAGAGGATGACGTCAGCAAAACCAAAAATGTCGCGATATCACGACAAGTTGCCAGAGAAGCCTCAGGAAGTAGAAAATGTCGCGATATCACGACAAAGTTGAGGATGACGTCAACAAAGCGGAAAACGTCGTGATATCGCGACAGGTAATGTTTTGGCGGGAAAAATTCGAAGATACATGCATTGTGACAGGTGTCAAAAAGGTGCCAGTTACGAAAAGTTAACTAGAGTAAGGTCGACAGTTCCAAGTGACAAGTGGTGAGATTGCATGGGAGAAATTCATGCTGCAGTTAACTGTAGTGACAAGTGAAAGTGGCTAGACAGTGCATTCAAGACGCGAACGGCTGTTGCAGGGTCGTGTTGCAGCATGGTTGGCAAAGGTGGCAGTTACAAAGAGTAGCCACGAAACTCAGCATTGATTGTAGAACGGCTGTTGCAGGGCCGTGATGCTGCAAGCTGGCGTAAAGAGCAGTAACAAAGAATTCGAAAGAGCAATACGTAGAGATAATAGAGCATCGAAACGCGCAGAAGGGTTTTCAGCTCTAGCAGAGTAGAATGTCAGAATGTGCAGAGAAAAAGGCTGTCAGAACGTCAGAATGTCAGTAAGAAAGCGGCTAAAAGGCGGATCAGGTCAGAGAAGGATTTGACACGTCAACTACAGCCGAGAATGCATGAAAATGTTGGAGGGAAAGTTAAACCGTTTAAAATTGAGCCGTTCGAAGAAATCAAGTATATAAGGATCGAACTGGCATAGTGAGAAGGTTACTGCGACTGTGTTTTCATTATGCATTTTAAAAGGTCTCAGTTAGTAAGGGTGCTGTAAGAAAACAACCTTAGATCAAAACCTGCAATTCTATCTAATATTCAAGTGAAATGTTTTAGATTAGATCAGAAGAGATTGAGTCTCTAATAATTCTCTCTATGCTTCTGTGAGATTTTTGTATGTGTTGTAGACCAGTAAGGGTCTTGCAAAAGAGAAGGCATTTTTATGTCCATTTATCTTGCAAAATAGAAATCCAAGTTGGTGCTTAGATAAAGGGGTTGGTGCTCCTATCTGTTGCAGCAGATAAATCAGGGGTTGGTGCTCCTTCCAGTGGGTCTTGGTAAACAATTGTAAATATTGAATCCTTGCAAAGACTGGATTTGGATTGAAGTCCAAACAGTCATTAATTGAGGAGTAGCCACATCGGTGAACCTCGTAAAATCTCGTGTTGTGTGATGCTCTTGTGTGATACTTGCATTATCTAGTTTCAAGCTTGCATCATTAGTTTTAAAAGTTGCAGATTTAAGTTTTTAAGTAGTTACACCGATTCACCCCCCCCTCTCAGTGTCATTGTGAGAATATCATGTTCTTCTTCCTGATACGTCGTGAAATCACGACATTCGCTTTTGTTGGAACTTCCTTCCTCAATATGTAGCGAAAACATGACATGTTCTTTCACCTGCCTTCTTCATTTCTCCAAGTCACGAAAACGACGCCATGTCATAAAATCATGACGTTTTTACATTGCTTTGCTGCATTTTACAAGTGTCACAAAATCGTGACACCAACCTCCTTTCTTGCCCTCATCTCCAGAAATGTCACGAAATCACGACGTCAAATTCTTTCTTATCGCTTCCTTTAGAAATGTCATGAAATCGTGACCAATTCATGCCTAAAGCTTCTTTGTCTCCACCTTGCCGTGACCATGCAACATGTAGCGATTTCGCTACATTTTCCACCTTTTGCGCTATGTTCAAAGTTCTGTCGTGATATCGCTACCAAGTCAAGTCTCATTGCCTGTCACTGAGTTATGTCACGATTTCACGACGGTTTTACCCTGCTCTGCTCCATGCCATTATAAGTCGCAAAAATGTGCATGTCGCGATTTCGCTACCTTTTGCTATGCTTCCCTCGTTGACCATGTTGACCATAATTTTTTGATGCGTCACGATATCGTGATGACTTTGCTTTTGTTTTCTCTCTCCTCAACCGACCCACGATAACGTGACATGTCGCGATATCACGATGGTTTTTAACTTTGGCTCTCCATGTTGTTTTTTTGTCACGATTTCACAACAGTATTCAGACTTAGCTTGTTTTTTGCATCAAAACCTGTAGAGGATTTAGAATTTCAAAAGCTTGTACATGAATAATCAACAATAAACACAATGTGGCAAAAATGCATGGAGCACCCCTCCTGGATGCATAATAACCGATATTGCACGGTTGGCACGGTTACCCCTCCCAACTGAGTCACTAATGTCTTGTCCAACTGTGCTATAAAAAAATGAATAAAAAAGGAATAATAAGAAAATGGAGGCATCTCCTCCTTCTAGGCCAATATGGCCTCCTACAATTGCTGCAACTCCCTATCCAAATTATCATTGATGACATCCTCCCATCTGTAGAGAGGAGTTTTATCAATCCTATTGTATTGGAGAATCAAGAACATCACCTCCTTCATGATTGGTTCTAAGTATTTCACCCCTAATGCTAGATTTATCATGTCGACATAGTTCTATGCCCAGGGGCAAAGCAAAAATTTTCTTATGGGGAACTCAGTGGGCTTATTTCTCCCTTTCTTAAACAAAGACTAGGAAAATGTAGTATTTAGCATAAAATTGTCCTAGAGGGCCAATGTCTTGATGTCCACCACCCTAGACACAATGGCTAGGGTGAAGACCTATCAAATTATGTTGATCAACACCCGATCCACTGCCTTTCCTTTATAATCATGAATTGTATGTGCCCTAGAATCGTAGGAGACCACAAGCCATGATAGCAAGTCCAAAGAGTGGTATACTTTTGGGCATGTCAAACACCCCAAGTTCGTATTCCATTTGTTACAGACTGGGGTAGGTGAGGTGCTATCTCTGTATGCTCAAGTGTAAATACTCCTTAGGAGGGTAGGATGACACTGGTTGTCCTCTTCAGTAGCATCAAATGCATATATGGTGACCCCTTCTACCTCCTTTTGCTACTCCTTAGTAATGTCTCTACTAGTATTTGGCAGATTATCGAGCGCCTTAGCATTTTGTACTTTCATAGTTTTTCTCACCATGGGCCACGCCCCTGTAATGTTACTTATCCTTTACCTAAAAATGGATGTTTCTAGATTAGAAGCACTAGTGGATGCCATTTGACTCAGGAAGTAAGACTATGATTTTTCTCTTCACTCTCATTTTGTGCTCAACCTCGTAGATGGATTATTTTGCATGCATGGATGGCACAAAATAGGTCCGCCACCCTTTTAATAAAGCATGTGCATTAAATTTGGTATATGGGTGCATGCATTTTTTTGTGGGATGATATTCTTTGATTGGTCGGGCATGCCATGTCATCTTCCACTTTGCGGTTGGGGGTAGTGGGTTGGACATGTGATGGTTCTGGATTGGATAAGGAAAATGTCATTAAGTGTGTGTGAACACAGAGTGCCTTGGAGTTAATGTTTACACATGCACTCCATTGGGGAGTGGAGCACATGGGTTTTGAGGTGGGTGCACTGGTTCGTGCATCCACTCGACCTTTATGTGCCCCAAGGGAGTGGGGCACACCATATTCTTTGGGGTGCATAGGTTGTGCTGCCCTAATAGACCTCATGTGCTCCACTATAGTGGAGCACACAACCCGAAGGTAGGCACGCAACTTGCATGCTTGACTTGGATACTTACATGCCCCAAGGAAGTGGGACGTGCAAACAAGATTGGGATGTACAACCTTGTGTACCTCGATGAAAGTTGTGCACTCTGTCTTGAAAGCAAAGTGCACTGGCTAGGAGAGGAGTGCATAACTTGTGCACTCCAAGGTATCATGTGTTCTCCATTGGAGTGGAGCACATGAGGCAGGTATGGGCACACTAGGCTGTGCATTCAGTGCACTACATAGGAGTGGAGCGCACAGATTTCATTGGGGTGCACTAGGTGGTGTGCCCCTTTCGGCTTAATGCATGCTCCACCTCTTCGAAGCACGTGACTTCATGTCGGGGCACACAAGTTGTGCATCCCCAATTATTGATGTGCGTTCCACATCCTCATGGAGTGCGCTAACTTCAGGTGGGGTAGATGGGTCATGCGTCCCTAGGGGACATTATGTGCCCCATCTCTAATGGGGTGTGTGGGCTATGGGTTGGTGCATAAGGGAGTGCACTCGATTGGGTCCTTGTGTGCTCCACTAGTGGAGCACGCAAGCTCATCTTGGGGCACACAACTTGTGCACCCAAGGGAATTTGAGTGCGCTCCACTCCTTTAGAGTGCACAGGGCCAAATTGGGGCACACAACTCTATGCGCTTCAAGGAAAATGTAATTTGGACTCCCAAAAATGGGGACTATCCTTTTGGGGGTTAACACCACATCACACTGGGACAAGGGGGTGGATGGAATACAACAACTTGAGAACTCTAGACTCTCTAGGTGACAAAGGACTAACACACACACTTTCTACTTTTTTATTTTTTATATTTTTTTAAGGTCTCAGCCTGTGGGGCCAAAAATCTTGAGGTGCTACCCATTGACTGGTACAGGCAATTCCTCTCCTTCCATATCCTTCAATCTATAGGTGTGTTGACCCACTACTTTAGTAATTTAGTAGGATCCTAGCCATTTTGGCCCAAATTTCTCCTTTTCCCTAGGCTAGTCATTCTTAGGGTCCCAATACAACACCACATCATCCATAGCAAAATCCTATCCTTTGGCCTTTTTGTTGAATAACTCCATTGTCTTGTTTGTTTGGTTGATCATCCTTGTAACAACCTCTCTCCTATCCTCTTCTACTTTTATCCATCCTTCTCTGCAACTCATCTAGTTTTTCGTGATCTTGAAGTAGTAAGGATAGGGTTATATTTTCAAGTTGGGATGGTAATCATGCTCTTTCTCTGTAAACCAATTCATATGGTGTCATTTTGGTGGCTCTCTTAATTGACAGCCTATCTACCTATAAAGCATACTTAAGCTCACTATCCCAACCCCTCTTGTTCTTCCCCAATGACCTTTTGATCCTTGTGATGATGTTCTTATTTGAGGACTCAGCTAGCCCATTGCCTTGAGGATAATAATTGGTAGAATGAGACAGTTCAATGCTATATTCATTGCAAAAGTCAATCATATCATAGGAGGTAAAATACTTGGCATTATCTGTTACCAATTTCCTGGGTACCCCAAACCTGGTTAGTATATTTTCCTCCAAGAAATTAATAATTACGGTTGTTTTTTATCTTCTTAGAGGGGCGGCTTCTACCCATTTGGTTAAGTAATTTGTGGCAGTAATAATCCATTTATGCCCCCTAAATAATTGGGATTAATTTCCCCGATTAAATCTATCCCCCACTAAGAAAATGGAGTTTCAACAATTACTGGCTGGAGTGGCATAGCAGGCAGGTTCTTCTTCCCGGTAAAAACTTGGCAGCTGTAACAACTCCTGACTGCTTGGTAAACATCTTTGAACAATGATGGCCAATAATACCCTGCCCTCATAATTTTATTAGCAGTTGCTTTGGGAGAAAAATGGCCACCACAAAATCCAGAATGAAATTCCTTGATGATTTTGGGAACCTCTCTTTCAGTCACACACAAAAGTAACACTCCACTTGGATGTCTCCATTATAGTAGGTTTCCTTGGAGATGGTATCTTTGGGACTGTTGTTTGATGCTTCTTATTCTACTGGTAGTCTTTTCGGGTAAGAAGGACAAATTTTCCAAATAAAATAGGATGTATTTATACCATTCAAAGGATTCATGCCATGGTTGTCCATCATGTTGTCCATCTTGCATGAGGACAACATCATCTGCCCCCTACCCCTCTTTGCAAGCCATATACTTGGCCAATCCCTAACCTTTAATGATTTTTATTGTTTTAAATTCCACATCATATTATAGCAGATTTATCATCCATCTAGTTGAACTGCCTGTGGGCTTGGGTTGGGGAAGAACGTCTTTAATAGCAATATAGGGGATACAAGCAACTACCCTGCAATGTCCAAAGATGCTTTTAAAGTGCTCCAAAGCCTGTATAAGGGCATAATTTTATTTTTCAATCAGCTTGTATCTCAGCTGAGATCCTTTCATTCCTGAACTCATGAATGCTATTGGCCGCTCATTCCCCTATTCATACTTTTGAGATATTAAAGCTGCTATAGTGTGCTTTGAGGTAAAGGAGTACCGATTAAAATTATTTGAATGGTCTGGACAATTCAAGACTGGGGAGGTAGTAATGGCATCCTTAATCTATTGAAATACTTTGAGGTTGTCCTCTTCCCATTTAATTTTGACATCCTTTTTAATCATATCATTTATTGGCTTGGTGATCTTAGCAAAATTTGGGACAAACCTCCTGACAAATTTTATCTTGCCAAAGAAAGACTTGACTCCTTTGAGGCTCTTGGGGGGTGGTATTTGTGCAATTGCTTTTGTTCTCTCAGGATCAATACTGATGCCCTCTTTTGAGACTACATGTCCCAATAACTTACCATGGGTGGCTCCAAATAGATACTTCTTTGGATTCAACGAGATCCCATACTCTTTGCATCTTTGAAATACCTGGGACAAGTGGGAAAAATGATCTGTAGGATCCTTGGAGAATATAGTAATATCATCTAGATAAACCACCACTATTTTAAACATCAACCCTTTGAAAGCAAAATCCATAGATCTTTGTAAGGTGGCCTCTGCATTTATCAATCCAAATGGCATCCTTTGGTATCCAAAATTTCCCCAAGGTGTGGTGAAGGCAGTTTTAAAATGGTCCTCGAGATTCACTAAAATCTGGTTATACCCTAAGAAACCATCTAGGAGGGATATTCGGGAATACCCTATCACTTCTTGCAGTAGCTACTCCATATTTGGAAGGGGATCATTATCCTTGAGGGAGCTCTTGTTTAAATTTCTAAAATCCACACGTGGCCTGATCTCACCATTTTTCTTCCTAACCGGTACTAGGTTCGCTACCCATAAGGAAAACCTCACTTTATTGATTATTTTTGCATCAAGAAACTTCTATACGTCCTTTTGCATAATAGGGTGCAGTGTAGGATTGAACTTTCTCTATTTCTACCTAAAGGGTTTGGCACCTTCCTTCAAGGGAATAATGTGGGTCATTACTTCTGTATTAAAAGTTCTCAACTCATCGTACCCCCAAGCAAAGCTATCTCTATTCTTTCTTAGATATTCTATGTACTGTTTATTTTCTTTGGCCGGTAATGATTTGTCAATCATAACTATTTTAGGATTACCATTTGTCCCCACATTGACCTCTTCACCTTATGATTCACTAGGTGCAGTCCTATGGGCTTTTTCAAAGTCGTCAAACAGAGATTCTAGGGAGACCAATCCTCTTGGGATTTTATTTGTTTTCAACTGTATCACCTCAGTGGGGGTGCCTATAACATGCTGCAGTATTTCCTCATCCTCTTCATCACAAATTACCCCAAAAAATTGGTTTTGTATTGTCATGAAGTCTTTTATATCAGCATCATCCTAGAAGACTTGTAGGTACACCACATTATCTGGGACAAAGGGGTGATAAATAGATATGGTGGGAAATCTATCCATGAACTCAGTATCAATTTTAGGATCATCTATCCTAGAGGTATTTACATCCAATAGGTTGGCCACATGATTTTTCTCCCTTGGGATATGCGAGATATTGAAGGCCAAAAATCTACTTATTTCATCCAGGACAACTTGCTTGTACTATTTTAATTTGGGGTGTTTGGTTTGGTACCTGCCCTTTATCTACTAGATAATTAATTTTGCATCTCCATACATAGTTAGATAGTTAATCCCTAATTATCTCACCTTTCTTAACCCCAGTAGTAAGGCTTCATACTCTACCACATTATTAGTACAGGGGAATTCCAATCTGTATGGCACACCCAGGTAGTTACCTTTTATGTCGATCAAGTTAATTCCAGCCCCAGTCCCATCTTGTGACTTGGCTCCATCAAATGTCAAAGTCCACATTTCAGTGGTGAGAACCTTGTCTGATTCAGCATCTACAACTGCTTTAAGTAAAGGATCCAATCCCTCAGCATTGGGTATTTCTTTAAGAAAAGGGGTGTGCCAAATGGAATAGACTCCTAACTCCTCTTCCACAGAGCTAACCAGATTTACTGTAGTGTTGTCAGGCTTCATTAGCTCCATTGATATTTTGTTGAAAGGTTCTCTTCTTAATGTGGCTTGTTATTTGGAGGAAAGAGGGATGGTAGCAAATGACCAATCTAACTGAATTTATCCCCCTAACTGCTCTGCCCAATGTCTAGATAGTAATAGGGAGAAGAATGGGTCTACATCAACAACTACCACATCCATGACAATTCCTTTCTTTAGATATTGGTCTAGGAAAACTAAGAGACCTATAATTATTCCTATGTAGGGCACTTGCCTGTTGTCCATGACAGAAATAGGGGGGGAGTATTTAGTGCATATCAACCCTAACTAACAAGTCACTTGATTTGGTATTACATTGTGAGATGCCCCACTATCAAGCATATAGTTGTGGATTACATAGCGGTCCCCATAGCCGGATGTATACCTGAGGGTGATGTAAAATGGCCTAATAGAGGCAGGGGTTCTTCCTGGGGGGTTTGAACTTGAGGCTGCCAAGACATGACTCTCCCCTTGATCAGTCAGCCCAAAGGCCTTACATATTTGTTCTCTATACTTTGGGATTGTCATCAATTCTCCAAAAGTGATATTAATTTTTTGTTTGGCCAACTTCATCCCTATGTCAAATTTTGTACCTTTGGGCCCTTTTGCAGTATTAACAGGCTTAGTTCTTTCAGGAGGGGGAGGTTGACTAATCTCATGAGTTCTTGTTTTTTACCAGAATCTTCATCATTTTTCTTATTAGCCTTATATGGTATAATTATGTTACACAGCCTGGTAGCATGGACTCTCTCTAAGGTTTCAACCTCTTCAGCTATAGGGGTTAATTTACCTTTGTTATTTGATCAAAACAATTATTTTAGGGTCAAAGAATTTTTACATCGTCATTGGCAAAGGTAGTGGTACAGCCATTAGGATACAGGTACTGGCTCATATCTTCTTGGATTAGGGGACTGTCTGATGTTTCCTCCCATGTCCAATAGGCGTTTATTCTGATCTCATCATCATATTCTTCCTCTAGATTAAATTTTGAATGGGGGATATGGAAAACACCACAATCAGTAGGATTTTGAGGAGCATCATAGGTTGTGAAAAAAAAGAGAAATTGGAGGCCACACTGACAGAGGCCATAGGATTTGGAATAGTGTCTCTCTTTCCTTTTCCAACTATTATTTGAATTTCTTCCCCCCTTGTTACTCCAATTTCTATTAAAATTCCTCTTGAAGGGAGGTCTAATATTATCCTGGTGTTGAGAGGGCTCCCCACTGTCATTTTTTTCTCTCTTAATTTTGGACAGCCGATTATTCATTGATAAAAACATTTTAGTAACCTGGGAGGACAGTTTTTCAATGGGGTCTGGTTCTGATTTCTTTAATATCCCAAACCCCACCTTCTTGTTCTTTCTATCCGACTAGCTAGGACTGGGATCCATGGAGGTAGACTTAATTTTCCCACTGTCTATCATGTCTCTCTATCACAATGGCCCTCTCCATATAGGAATCAATAGTAAGTGTTGGTTGTTGTCTCAGCTCATAGTTGAAATCTCTCGGGAAGGCATTTTTATAAAAATAGATAGACTGGTGGTTAATGGGCCTGAGGGCGATGAGGATTCTATTTTTGAGTTTAGTAAAATATCTATTAAAATCATCCACGGTCTTGTTTTCTTTCTTATTCATGGTGACAATCTCATTCAAAAGGGACTGTTCATTTTTTTTCTCCCCATACTTTATGAGGAAGACAACTTCTAGGTCATGGAAGGTTCCAATGGTATTAGCCTGAAGGCTACTAAACCATTCCCTATCATCCTTTTCTAGGTTCTGCAAAAACAATCAGAGGACAACATCTTCATGTTCTACCTCCAAAATTTCCATGGCATATAGGAAGTCCTTCACGTGATCCTCCCCAATCACGATATTATCCCCTAAAAAATTAGGTATGTATTTATGAGCCTTAGAGGGTACGGTATTTAAAACTTTAGGTAAATTAAAGGACCTATACCTATTTAAATGTTAATTTTTCAAAGGTGGGTTAGCCATTGGTAGAACTGGTCTCCTCAGGACAATAGATGTAATAGGTGAAGTACCAGTTCGGGGACTTTGAGGAATGTTCTGGGGAGTATTGCTACTCTGACTACTAGAAGGACCAGAAATCAAAGTGTGCTTTTGCTTTTTGATTATTCTCAAAAGTACTTGTGGATACACAAGTTTAGGGTAGAGCTCTTCATCACTCCTTGGGGCCACCAAATTAGCTTCCTTGTTTTCAGAGTCCCCAGCACTAGGTGCAAAATGGAATTCTCTCTCTGGCTAAGATTACTCATCCCAAAAACTCATAACCTCGCAGGGGAATGAAAATAAAAACATATATATCACAAAGGGGAGAAAAAAAAATGTAAGGATTCAATAAGGGCCTCCTCGAAAACAATGCCAAAAACTATTGTGGAGTTTTCTTGCTTACCCTTAAAAGATCTGTCACGTCATGGGAAACTCTTAAAATCACAACCAACACTATGGATTCTAGTTGATCCACCTCTTTAACCTAGGAATAGACTACCTTAGACAACTCTAAATAGACCAGGTTGGGTAAGGAAACCCCAATCAGTGGGTTCTTTGACTAATGCTTCACAATGCACATGCCCACGATGCCAGACAAAATGTTATTTAGTTATTTTTGGTATTTTTAGTGATCGAACCTATCGATATTAAAGCTTACAAAACCCAGACCAGTGCCTTATCCATTACAGAGTCATAGTAGATTGATAAATGACTTTAGAAAAGATAAAAGCAAGGAGAACCAGTTCGTTTCACTCCATTCAAATAATGTAATGTAAATAAAATGATTTAACTAGCAAAAGAGAAAGCGTCATTCACAGGTTTTGATTACAAGAACACATGAATGAGCATCACACAAACCATAAACACACAAAATACCAAGGGAAGAGTTGGAGCTTATATTTATATTTAAAATATTACATGAAATAGGCCCAGCAGAATGCTTGAGTCCTGTGATGTCATTGAGTTACAATAGTCCCCAGTTTGAATATTCATAATAAGGGGCGATCTCCCTCCGTCCTGATTGTAGTGATGTAAGGGCCTCCAACTCTGGTGCATCCACAAGAAATAATCTCAATGAACAACACTCCTTATAAATCCATGGAAATGGCAGAATAAAGGGTGGTAAGAAACATATGTAGGAGATACAAAGGAAAATACAACTCAAAAAATAGATAAATCTATACCTGGATTTTCTCTCTCAGAGGTTCGATAAAAAATATTTAGCTGCAACATTCTTCTCCTTTATAGTGCGAGACCACCTGACTATTGTAACCATCTGTTCCAGTTGAAGAAATCTTGTTGTACCAAAAATCGGGTTGCATTCAAAAATGGGCACGTAGCCCATGTTTCCTTTCATGCATGTGGTGGTTGTGTATCACCATCAGTACTTCCCTATGCTAGTGGTTGTGGTATCCCTGGCGCATGTGTTCCTATTGCAGTGGGCCCAAGCTCTTGCTCTCAAGTTCTAAATGGCTTGGTCAATGAATTCCCAAGCCTCATCGTGAAAAGTTAACAAAAAAGTAGTAGGTTCAAGTTTTGCATGGCCTTGTTTATTCTATCCCTATCCCACTGTATATTTTTATTGGAAAAGCTACATAGGTAGTCTACCATCTCCACAAAATCTTCAAAGCGCTTAGACGGTTTGTCATCATATTCTAAATCAAAATTCTAGATTCTTTGAAAAAAAAAATATTTAATTACTGGGGCCTACCCGAAGTCTTCAATGGAGATATTACAGTCTACCAGCTCATTATTGGCCTCATACTCAGCATTTTCCACCTCTTGGTTCCACTTGAGCCAACTCTGATCATTTTGTAAAAATAATAAGACCTTAATATATTCCTCCACAAAGAAGCAGAAAGAGTCATCAGACAAGGTGGTTGTTATTCTAGCAATGGGTACGTAGTCCTCCTAAAATATCTGGTAGATCAGTATGATCACATTTATCCTCTGCCTTCCTTGTTGTAGGTTTTTCTGGATGAGACCAACTATATTTCGAACATCATAGATGTCTACAAGACTAGATTCTAAATCCCTCATCTTCTCTTGGATCTTCTCCTTTATTTCTTTCTTGAGCTCATCTGTCGAACCAAGCTGGATACCAGCCTGCATAGTGGAAGGGGCGGGCATATTCAATTTGTCAACCTCCCCTTGAAGTTGTTTAACTTTGAGCTGCAATTCCCTAGCCTCTACAGCCTTGGCCTTCCATTCTTCAAGTTCTTTTTTCCATCGCTTTGGCCACCTGTGCCTAGGTAGCCACCTGGGACTTCATCATTTGGATAGATGTAGCAGATGCTCTGATGACACCTTTGCTCACATCAATGGTGGCCTCCTTCATACTAGGTGGCAAGGGTATCTCAAAGGTGGCTACAAGTGTATCAGTGGCCCCTTTTCCAGCTGTCTCCCTGGACCTTACTATCCCCTTGCTAGGAGATCTTTGCTCTTCCATGTATTGAATCTGGTCCTCCTCATCATATTTAAACTGGTAGGTGTCAATGACCCTTGCCATGGTAAAACTTTCAATTCCTTGTCTTGAGGACTCAATTCTAGCTCTTTTACGGGTGGGGTACTGTGTGGGTCTTTACACCTCATAGCCTCTTAAGATATTGGATAACCCCTCGGCTTCAGTTATATTCTTCATAACTTTGGGATGTACTCGACGTTCCTCTTGATTGATTACTAAGGTGGCAGAATATAAGGAATGCTCACCTTGTGCTAACTATCCTCGTTCTTGGGGGTTTATCAAAGTCAGTGTCGAGGAGGTGGTAGTTTGATGAGATGGGCCAATAGCCAACTCCTTCCCTTTTAAGTGGTAACGGGGGAACTAGAAGAAGAAGGGAGTTTGGCCTATTCCTGTTGGGTCTCTTCAATGCTTTACATCATGACCTCAAAGAGGTCAACGTCCTATTGGATAATCTCAAAGGTGGGGTCCTAAAATTCTTCTAGAGGGGCTACTGGGACCAGTGGTACCACCTTATCAAATAATAAACTTTGATGTAATCTTATATGAGCGCTATAATCGCCAATGACCTCTAATTTACTATAAGGTCGGTTGGTCATCCTCCATACCAAGTCTAGATTTTGGTTGTTCCTAAATATCTTATGCATTTCATCTTCAAAAGTATCGACACTATGTGTGACTTTCATAAGGGTAATCTTATCGGTAACCTCTCCCTTATGGTGGCCTTCTGGGTCATAGGCCCTCCAAGTGACTTTTGGAAAATAGTAGGTATCAATGTTCCAGAGAGCCCACAACATAGAAAATGTCATAAATCTGACCAATATTTGCATTATACACTATAGTATAAATAATACAAACGAGTGACTATTGTTAGCCAATAACAACTATCCCTAATAATAAACGAGTTGTTATAACAATGTAACAACTCGCGATATAGGGAATTAACCAAATAAGGGAATATACACTAACATCCCCCCTTATTACATTATTTTGGTAATAATATAACTACTAGCTATGCTAACATCCCCCCATACAACAATATTTGGGTAAAGTATATAACTGCCCCAATACAGTGAAGAAGAAGAAGAAGAGAAATGAAAGAATTGTGGCTCATGCTTTGTCTTTGACTCTGGATTTTGCTCTAAGCATACCTTTGGATTTGTACCTCTGGGTCTATATCTTGATCTATCGATGAATATTCCTCTAGATCATTACCTCTAGATATGCCTGTAGATCTGCCTCTGGAACTTTGTCTTTGGGTCTGTCTTTAGGTTTGTCTCTGGGTCATTATCTCTAAGACTGCCACTCGGTCTATCATTGGATTTGCCTCAAGGTCTACCATAGGTTTTACCTTTTTGGTAGAAGCCATACAACATTTCTTTCATCATGGTCCATTGTGTGATATCTATCCATCCACAATCAATATGAACCTTGTTGGCCATTTTCACTTTGTACCAACAACTAGAAGAAGAGTGATTCGTACATCCACAAGAAACACAAGGATGTAATCTCCAACACTTAGCTACAACATGTCCTACCTTTCCACAGTGATTGCAACAATGCTTTTTAGGAAATTGAGGAGATTTAGGTTTTACAAACATGGAATTATTGGTACTTGCATGTCCAGTATAGCCAAGGCCTTCATGCTTTGCCCTGATATTTAGCATTATAGGAGTTTTAATGCCTTGTTCTTGTTTACCTAATCTCTCACCATTGAATCCCATTTTCTTCATAATTTTGGATCCAAATCCTTTGGTGTGTTTTTCAAAACATCCAATTTCATCATCTTCATCAATGTTTTTAACAATATGGTATTTGTCATTATTGATGAGATTATGGAGTTCATTTTTAGGAGGTTCAATTTTTAAGTCACTAGTGTCACAAGCAAAATTTGCTACTGTGATTAGATCACCTGTGCTACAAATGATATATGCCATCATAGGCATGAGGTCGCATGTATCACAAGCATTGTCCATCATGGGCTCAATGTCACATGTGTCACAACAAGCATCAACCATTAGGGGTTTGACCTTTGTTTCCTCACTAAAGTCCCTGTACACTTTACGTTGGGCAATATCAAGAGAAATCAATGATATGTAGACTACCCTTATGACGCCTATAGGTATTTGAACACCATTCTTCTAAAGGTCTTTAGAATATTCAGAATCTTTGAGAATGGATTTTACACCACTGCGTAGTGTAAAATATTTTTCATCCTCATAAAAATCCATTTCTTCCATCTCTAGTGGAAAGTAAGGACCTTTAACTAATTTTTCAACAACATCAGTTTGTTTAGGGGTTTGTTTTTTCTTGGATCTATCCATTTTTAAGATGTCAGTCTCTGTCGAAAGTGCACCTTTTACAATGAGTTTTGCAAAATAATTTGACTAAGGTGTCGGTCACTGTCAAAAATGCACCCTTATAAGTCTTCCCCCTTGTTTTTGCAAAATTATATCTCCCTTGTTTGCAAGATAGGAGATGGTGGAGAGAAAAAAATTATTCCCTCCCATTTAGTGCAAAAAACATGTAACTATGAAGCCTCAAAAGGCTCTTACAAAGCTTGCTTCGTAGGCAGATTAGCACAATATGTCACCAAAAAATCCCCCCCTGTGTGAAGTACTTCAAACAAAAAAATTGCTATTTATGAAGCCTAAAAAAAAAAGTGTGGAGTTTTGATGAGTTTATGCCTTGTTTAATGCATTGACAATGTTTATCTCCCTTTTCACTTATGCAGCAAAACAAATGCTACTAGGTAGCAAAAAAATGCTCCCCCCCTCAATGTGTGCAAAATAGGAGAAAAAAATGTTCTCAATCAAAAGGTTGTTTTAAATGAAATATTTTGATACGATAAAGGCTTTTAAATATACTTTAATGAAAATAGATTATACTAATTCAATAAAAAATTCCTCAATTAAATTCAAAAAAATTAAGAAATTATTATTAATTTAATAAAAAATGTTAGCATTAAAATACAAACAAAACTTAATCATAAAAAAAGAAATCAAAAAAAAAAATTATACCTTTTGAGGTTGGTGGGGCTCGAACCCCTGATCTATCTACTACAAGAAGCTTTGCTGGTGATCGTCGACCACCTAGGCTACCTGAGCCGATGAGAACAAAGTGGCACCACGTGCTATTTATCCAACTCACATCCACCTAGGATGTTTCACGACGGCTTGCTTCCACTGAGCGGTGCCTCTTTCGGTGGGCAGTGGCATGACTTGTCTCGGGTGGCGATGGCTTATCTCCATTTGATTTCAATGGCTATATAGCCACAGCACACCCACCATTGACTGCAAATGTAGTAATGATTGCATAGATTATTTATCTACACCGATATCATTGGGGTGACAAATCTCCAAATCATAGACATCAGTCTAGACGTATGTCTGCTTATCTTCAACCTTGATCCCGGGCAGTGTCCTTGGATATGCCTTCAAATCGTCATGGGTAGGAGTTCGACTGCAAATTCTATTTGGTCAAAACAATCTCTAATCGTGTTGTATATGTGGATGTCCACTGCTATTTTGACCTTCAAATTCCACACACAGGTCTTCGCCCAGCCACACAAAAAAAATGTTTTCAATCTGTAACTCCGCTAGATGAAATACATCACAACAAATGTCCACTATGCGTTGAACGTTTGTTCCCCGCTACCTTAATCACCTCATCATACGTCGTGTCCATATCTTGTAGATCTTGAGTATTCTATGCCACTTGCACTCTAATTGATCAACATATAGCCCTCATCTGCTATTTCAACGAACTGGTCATTGCTTCTGGTAGGCGATAGGCAATCTTCGATAAATTGGGATATGTTAGTCTACCTACTGTCAAAAGAATTGATGCAAATCAACAAAAATTTTTGCTTCAATCCATCCTTCTTGGATGCTTATTTCAAACAAATTTATTTTAATCCAGCATAAGGTCTACGAATATCACATCGATCGATAGGCAGATCTATGTCAAAAAATGCAAAAAATTGTCTTCTAAAAATATTTGTAGTTCCAATATCATGTTAGAAATATTAACCCAGATTTCACGCCTCAGTTGGACTGCACTCGCTCAGTCAGGGATCCCAAAAAATTTTTTACATGACATTGCACCTACCCTCTGACAAATGTGATGTCTGATAGATTCGATCGTCATAGAAGTTAATGCCAGTTCGGCGATTGGTCAGAAACCCTAGTTGAGGGTCTATCATAACCTGTTAGAGGACAAACCCTATATTCCTCTCCTTGCGGCTATATAAGGCAGTTCGGGTTTTTTAGACCAGTGTGGAGAAAGTTGTGGAAGTCAAGAGCAGGAGAAAAATTGGAGAAACAGCAGAGTAGTATATGAGATCGTTTCAGTGAGCAATGTGGCTCATTTGTTTAATGTCCGAGCAGTAGACTCATCTCAGTTTATCTTGTAGCTTTAGCCTGTAGATGTTAGTTTTCCTCAGTTGAGGACTTTTGTAACCCTCGTCTTATATGAATAAAATTTCCTATTGTTTAAGAAATCTGTAGGGTTTGCGGTTATCTTTGTGTTGTTATCTATACAATTCGCCTCAGAGCGATTTCTTTCGGGTTCTATAAGTTTGAGCTCAGATCTGAAATATCATATTTAGATTCAGTGTTTCTCTCCTCCTGTACAATTATTGCCAAGTCAGGAAAACCAATGCCGCATCCACGTAAGCCTCCAGACAAGAAAAATTTATAAGGCCAAAATTTGGCTAAGTTTGGAGTTGTCTTCCCAACTTCACTGTGAAGTCGGACTTCACTGCCTTTGACCAGCGCAACCCGACTTCGCACCTTTGACCAAGAAATTTGGCTAAGTCTGGAGTTGTCTTCCCAACTTCACTGTGAAGTCAGACTTCACTGCCTTTGACCAGTGCAACCTGACTTCGCACCTTTGACCAGCGCAACCCGACTTCACACCTTGATTCGTGTGTAACCCGAATTCACACCTTGATCCATGTGCAACCTGACTTTGCACCTTGGTCTGTGTGCAACCTGACTTCGGGCTCTCCCTACTTCGTACTTTGCACTTCACTCTCTCCTAGACTTTGGAAAAAGAAAATTGAAATTAAAATTCTTCAAATTGGTATCAGAGCCACTAATCTCTTGATGCAGAGAATGAAGCATAATGGTTTCTAGTAGCAACAACTTGCAATTGTAGATCCCGTGCTTCAATGGGAAAAATTATCATTATTGGAGTATCCAAATGAAGATCCTGTTCGGATCTCATGAGCTATGGGAGTTAGTCAAGAACGGCTACCCAAAATTAGCAGATGTAGTAGCATTGGCTGCCCTCTCTCAAGAAGACAAGGACCTGTTGAAAGAGAACATGAAGAAGGACCAGAAGGCCCTCTTCTACATCATGCAAGCGGTTGAGTAGTCCATATTCATGCGAATCGCATTAGCCACCAAGGCGAAGCAGGCTTGGGATATTCTAGCCAGTTCATACTAGGGCACCAATAAAGTAAAGTTGGTGAAGTTGCAGATGCTCAGGAGGGAGTTTGAAAATCTACAGATGAGTGAGTCCGAGTCCATGAGTGATTTATTCACCCGGATGATGAACATTATCAACCAGATGCGGTTGAATAGAGAAAATGTGTAGAGCTAGAGAATCATGAAGAATATTCTCAGAAGTTTGCTTGCCAAGTTTGACTTGGTTGTGATAGCAATCAAAGAGTCGAGGGATTTGACAACCCTCTCGATAGACGAGCTCATGGGTTCATTGTAGACACATGAACAGAGGCTGAATCGTTTGTCTCAGACCTCTCTGGAGTAAGCATTCAGGGGTTAGGTCTCATTTCGAGACAATGACAGACAAGATTCCCACCATGGCATCTCTAGTTCTCATGGAGGAAGAGGCAAAGGCAGGCATGGGAAATGCAACAAGCAAGGAGGAAGGTCAAACCCTAGCGAAGGAGAGACCAACTATAATTTCCATTAGCAAGGTGGAAGAGGCAGTTCAAAAAATTAGCAAGCTAGATCTGGTCAGAAGGACATGTCAAAGGTCCAGTGCTATTTTTGCAATAAGTTTGGCCATTACATCTCACAATGCAGAAAATGGATGGCCAAGGAGAACTAGCAGCAGGCCCATTACATGGATGAAATTGAAAATGCGGCAGGAGGAAATGTGTTGTTGACTTGCAACATTGAGGAGTGCCAGAAGAATGTCTGGTATTTAGACAGTGGGTGCAACAACCACATTACGGGGAACAAGGAGATGTTCTCCCAACTAGATGAAATAGTCTAGTCTGAGGTGAATATGGGGAACAACAACAAGGTTCCCATAATGGGGAAAGGAAATATCCTCATCCGCACTAGGCATGGCGAACGAAAGCATATCTGTGATGTCTACTATGTGCCTGGCCTGAAGCACAACATGTTGAGTGTTGGATAACTCATGTAGAAGGGACATACGATCCAGTTCAAAGACAGAGCTTGCACCATCAGAGACAAGTCACATGGTCAAATTGCTACAGTGTCCATGACGAAGAATAAAATGTTTCCACTACAGATTCAGAATGAATCATTGGTATCTGAGTGTAGTTGTGAAAGATACTACCTGGTTGTGGCATCTCAGATTTGGTCACCTAAATTTTAGTGGCCTAAATCAACTGCACAAGAAGTAGATGGTGAAAGTTTTACCACTTATAGAGCAGCAAAATCAAGTTTGTGAAGGTTGCTTAGTTGGAAAACAACATAGGGATTCATTCCATTTCGGTTAGTCTTGGATAGCATCGTAGCCATTGGAGCTGGTGCACTCAAAAATTTGCGGTCCGATGTAGACCAGCATGTTTTTCGGCAACAAATACTTCTTAACGTTCATAGATGACTTCAACCGAAAGACGTGGATCTATGCCATCAAGCTAAAGTCATAAGCATTTGCCAGATTCAAGGAGTTCAAGGCTCTGGTGGAGAAATAGAGCGGATATCAGATCAAGACTCTCAAGACAAATGGTGGAGGTGAATACATCTCCAAAAAATTCCATAACTACTACAAGCAGCATGGAATTCAAAGGCAGTTCACTGCCAGATACATGCCACAGCAGAATGGCATAGCTAAGAGGAAGAACCAAACCATCATGGAGATGGCATGAAGCATGATGAAGGTGAAGGGATTGTCGTATGAATTTTGGGCAGAGGCTATAACTTGTGTAGTCTACCTGCTGAATAGATGTTCTACCAAAAATATGAAGGACAAAATCCCTCAGGAGGCCTGGAGTGGAGTGAAGCCAAGTGTGGAACACTTGCGTGTGTTCAGGTGCAATGCATATACACATGTTCCAAAAGAAAAGCGACATAATTTGGATGATAGAGTTGAAAAGTGTAATTTCACAGGGTACAGTGAGCAGGCGAAGGCATATAGGTTGTACAACCTTGTGACGAAGAAGCTCATCATCAGTCGTGATGTGAAATTTCTTGAATATGAAGCCTGGAACTGGAAGTCAGAGACTATCCAGTCAGATCCAGTAGTGGTAGAGTCTATTGACTTCAAAGAAGGAAGTGTGCAGCCACCTGCAACTTCTAGCAACAACAGCGATGCCAGTAGTAGCACAACCACTCCATCTTGGTCACCTCCATGTGCAAGTAGAATCCAGAACCTGGTGATGCTAGTGAAGACAAGGAGCTTGCAAGAAATATACAAGGCAACCCAAACCCACATAGATGAAGAGTACTCTAACTTTGCATTCTTTACTGAATTTGATCCAGTAGAGTTCAAATATGCAAGTCAAAATTAGAAGTGGGTGCAGGCGATGGACGAGGATATTAAAGCCATTGAAAAGAATGATACATGGCAACTGATAGATATTTCAGTAGGGAAGAAGACCATTGGGGTCAAGTGGGTGTATAATACAAATTTCAACGCTCAAGGAGATATTGACAAGCATAAAGCTATACTGGTGGTGAAGGGTTACAAGTAGAAGTTGGGCATCGATTACCATGAGGTTTATGTGCCTGTAGCTCAACTTGACACAGTCAGGATGATCTTGGCATTGGTAGCCCAACAGGGTTGGAAGATGTACCAGATGGATGTCAAGTCAGCCTTCCTCAACGGAGTGTTGGAGGAGGAGGTCTACATAGACTAGCCACCAGGTTATGAAATTGAAGGCCAGGAGGGCAAAGTCCTAAAGCTGAAGAAGGCCCTGTATGGTTTGAAGCAGGTGCCCCGGGCTTGGTACAACCGGATTGACAGTTATTTTTAGCAAAATGGGTTTGTCAAATGCCCATATGAGCACACCCTATACATGAAGACAAATGAAGCAAGTGAGCTCATTATCGTCTACTTGTATGTGGACGATTTGATTTATACTGGCAACAACAATGTCCTGTTCGACCAGTTCAGAACAACCATGAAGGAGTTTGAGATGATGGACTTAGGGCTGATGAAGTATTTTCTCGGCATTGAAGTTGACCAATCGACAGATGGCATCTTCATTTCTCAAGGCAAGTATGCGAAGGATGTCCTAAAGCGGTTCAATATGGAGGACAGCAAACCTACCATCACACCTGTAGCCACAGGTTTGAAGCTGAGCAAATTGGATTCAGGAAGGAATGTAGATCCAACCCTATTCAAGAAGCTAGTTGGCAGTCTGATGTATTTAACTGCAACTCGACTAGATCTGATGTTCAGATTCAGTCTGATCAGTCATTTTATGGAGACTCTAAAGGACATGCACTGGCAAGCAGGCAAGAGGATCTTGCGCTATGTCAACGGGACATGGAACAATGACCTATTTTACGCTAGATAGGACCAATTGGAACTGGTCAGCTTCACAAATAGTGACTGGGCTAGTAGTACCGATGATCGAAAGAGCACCTTCGGGTATGCTTTCCATCTTGGATCATGGGCAGTCTCATGGGCGTCCAAGAAATAACCCATCATTTCATTTTCCACAGCCGAAGCATAATATGTCATCGCCACGTTAGCCGCATGCCAGGAATTTTAGCTACGAAGAGTTTTGAATGAACTAAACTATACTTTGAAAGGCAGAATAATAATTTTTTGTGATAACAATTCAACCATCGCATTGTCAAAGGATCTCATGTTCCATAGTCGGACAAAGCACATCGATATTCGTTATCACTTCATCAAAGAGTTGGTGAAGACCAGAGAAATTCAACTCCAATTTTATAGATCTAAGGAGTAGTTGGTAGATATTTTCATGAAGCCTTTGAAGGAGGAAGACTTCAATAGATTGCGAGAGCATCTTGGAGTCAAAGTGCTTGTGAAATTAGGTTTAAAGGAGGGTGTTAGAAATATTAACCCAGAATTCATTCCTCAGCCAGACAGTGCTTGCGCAGTCAGGGATCCTGACAAAATTTTGGCATGACATCGTACCTACCCTCTAACAGATGTGACGTCTGACAGATTCGATCGTCACAAAAGTTAATTCCAGTTCGATGATTGGTCAGAAACCCTAGTTGAGGGTCTATCAGAACCTGTTAGAGGACAAACCCTATCTTCCTCTTCTTGCAGCTATATAATGTAGTTCAAGATTTTCAGACCGATGTGGAGAAAGTTGTGGAAGTCGAGAGCGAGAGAAAATTTGGAGAAATAGCAGAGTAGGAGACGAGATCGTTTCAGTGAGCTATGTGGCTCATCTGTTTAATTTCCGAGCAGCAGACTCGACATTTGTTTTTCTATCTCAGTTTATCCTACAGCTTTAGCCTATAGATGTTAGTTTTCCTTAGTTGAGGACTTTTGTAACCCTCGTCTTATATGAATAAAATTTCCTATTTTTTAAGGCATCTATAGGGTTTTTAGTTATCTTTGTGTTGTTCTCTATACAAATTGCCTCAAAGTAATTTCTTTTGGGTTCTATAAGTTTGAGCTCAGATCTGAAATATTGTATTTAGATTCGGTGTTTCTCTCCTCCTGTATAGTTATTGCCAAGCCAGGCAAACCAACGCTGCAGCCGCGCAAGCCTTCGGACAAGAAAAATTTGCAAGGCCAAAATTTGGCTAAGTCTGGAGCTATCTTCCCAACTTCGCTGTCGCATTTGACTAGCGCAACCCAACTTCACACCTTTGACCAATAAATTTGGCTAAGTCTGGAGCTGTCTTCCCAACTTTACTACGAATTCGGACTTTACTGCCTTTGACTAGTGCAACCTGACTTTGCACCTTTGACCAGCGCAACCTGACTTCGCACCTTTGACCAGCGTAACCCGACTTCACACCTCGGTTCATGCGCAACCTGACTTTGCACCTTGATCTATGTGCAACCTAACTTCACACCTTGATCCGTGTGCAACCCGACTGTGCACCTTGGTCTGTGCACAACCCAAATTCGGGCCCTCCCTACTTTGCACTTCGCATTTCGCTCTCTCCCAGACTTCGACAAAAGAAAATTGAAATTAAAATTCTTCATATCACAATGTCGGTCCAAGCAATATTATCGCCTATGCGCAAGATGCCCAGACTAGATTTTGGTGACTACAACAAACCAGCGCCATCTATTGAAAATAAACAATCGAGGATTTCACCCATTTTTGATGCTTAAGAGACTCAGGCACAGGGGGTTTTATTTTGTAAGCTCAATAGTGGGAGATTTTAATCCCACATTTGAGATATGGGAAGAAAATATGGGTATAAAATCTATAACATGTCTAATTCAACTTAACCACCATAATGTGGTCATGCCTCTGCTCACTAGCCTTTTGCCCGCCATGCGTCTTGGTCAGTTGACCATCAACCAATCGCACTCCACTGTTCATGGCGATTAGTGTGCTCCACGTCAAATCCTCATCTTTTCCAGTGTCGCCTTAGGGACGTGTCTTCGTTTAGTCAATAGTGACCAACCAATCACACTCCACTATCTGTCATGGTTAGTGTGCTCCATGTCAAATCCTCATCTTGTCTAGCATCCCCTTAGGGACGTGTCTTTGTCTAGTCAATAGTATTTGAGTCTATTTCAGGTGTGGACACCTTGTCTACCTAAGGTTTGTCCTAGGATCTACTCAATCCAGGTTATCTGTGTCTGTAGTCATATCAGCTCTAGGTCAGATCCATCGTCTAACGTTTGGGTCATCACATCAAGGTGATTCCTCTAAGATATTCTTGCCTTGTGTTGTCCTGATTAGTCTATATGAGATTTATCTAGAATCACCTCATAGTCTAGATCGTACCAAAGTTCCCAAACCAAGGGCAGAGCCCATAATATTTATGGCCCTAAAAAAGGGTAGAAACCACAATCACTATGGATCTCACCCTCGTAGCTCTGATACCATGTCATAAATCTGAAAAATATTTGCATTATACATTATAGTATAAATAATACAGATCCATCGCCTAACGTTTGGGTCATCGCGTCAAGGTGAGTCCTCTAAGATATTATCGCCTTGTGTTGTCTCGAGCAGTCTAGATGAGATTGATCTAGAATCACCTCACAGTCTAGATCGTACCAAAGTTCCCAAACTAGGGGCAGATCCCACAATATTTATAGCCCTAACCAAGGGCAGAGCCCACAATCACTACGGATCTCACCCTCGTAGCTCTGATACCATGTCTTAAATCCGACCAATATTTGCATTATACACTATAGTATAAATAATACAAATGAGTGACTATTGTTAGCCAATAACAACTATCCCTAATAATAAACGAGTTGTTATAACAACATAACAACTCGCGATATAGGAATTAACCAAATAAGGGAATATACAGTAACATAAAAGTGGCCAAGATAAGTATAATTACCCATTGTGCAGGGAATTGGCAACCATTTCACCGGTCCCTTCTTCCTCAAGTGACTAATTTTAACCTCTTCGACAATTTGTCGAGTGGTATCTAGGATGGTGATGGACATGGGATAGTGTAGAGGGAATGCTTTCGGAGGAAACTTCAACCCGAATATCATGATGTAAGAAAACTCCTCCACATAGAAGAAGTCTCTTGCCTTTTCTTTGTATAGGAAATCTCTAACTCCCTTGCCAATCCTATCTGGGAAGTTTCCACACAATCAAAAATGGACTACTGTAAGGACCTTCTCAAAGAAGGTTTTATAATTGGAGCACCCCTCTTGGATGCATAATAATTGATCTTGCATGGTTGGTGCGGTTACCCCTCCCAACTGAGTCACTAATTTCTTGTCCAAATGTGCTATAAACAAATGAATAAAAAGGAAATAATAAAAAAAGGGAGGCATCTCCTCCTTCTGGTCCAATATGGCCTCCTGTAATTACTGCAACTACCGTCCAAATTATCATTGATGACGTCCTCCCATCTGTAGAGAGGAGTTTTGTCGGTCCTATTGCATTGGAGAATCAAGAACATCACCTCCTTTGTGATTGGTTCTAAGTATTTCACCCCTAATGCTAGATTTATCATGTCGGCATAGTCCTGTGCCCAAGGACAAAGTAGAAACTTTTTGATGGGGAACTCAGTGGGCCTATTTCTTCCTTTCTTCAACAAATACTAGGGAAATGTGGTATTTAGCATAAAATTGGCTTGGAGGGCCAATGTCTTGAAGTCCACCACCCTGGACACGGTGGCTAGGCTGAAGACCTACCGAATTCTATCGACCGACACCCGAACCACTGCTTGGCCTTTATAATCACAACTTATGCATGCCCTGGAATCATAGGAGACTACAAGCCATGATAGCAATTCTGAAGAGTGGTATACTTTTGGGCATGTCAATCACCCCAATTTTGTATTCCATTTGTTACAGACTGGGGCAGGTGAGGCGCTATCTCTGTATGCCCGGGTGTAAAGACTCCTTAGGAGGGTAGGATGATGCTGGTTGTCCTCTTCAGTAGGGTCAAAGGCATATATGGTGACCCCTTCTACCTCCTTCTGTTGCTCCTTAGTAATGTCTCTACTTGTGTCTTACAGGTTATCGAGTGCCTTAGGGTTCTGCACTCTCCTACTTTTTATCACCACAGGCCACGCCCTTGTAATGTTACCTATCCTTTGCCTAACAATGGATGTCTCAAGAGCAGAAGAACTAGTGGACGTCATTGGACTCAGGAAGTAAGACTATGATTTTTCTCTTCACTCTCCTTATGTGCTTGACCTCGTTGATAGATTATTTTGCATGCGTGGATTGCACAAAACAGGTCCTCCACCCTTTTAATAAAGTATGTGCATTAAATTCAATAGACGAGCGCATGAGTTTTTTTGTGGGATGACATTCTTTGATTGGCCAGGCATGCCATATCATCTTCCACTTTGCATTTAGGGGCAGCGGGCTGGACATGTGGTGATTCTAGAGTGGACAAGGTTGACATAATTAAGTTTTCATAGGAGTAGAGCACCTTGGAGTTAATGTTCACACATGCACTCTTTTGGGGAGTGGAGCGCATGACTTATGAGGTGGGTGCACTAGTTCGTGTGTCCACTCGACCTTTGTGTACCCCAAGGGAGTGGGGCACACTAGAATCTTTGGGGTGCATAGGTTGTGCACCCCTAATAGACCTCATGTGCTCCACTGTAGTGGAGCATACAACCTGAATGTTGGCATGCAACTTGTGTGCTCGACTTGGACATTTATGCACCCCAAGGGAGTGGGCACACTCAACCTTTGTGCACCTCAAGGAAGTGGGCGCACTAGACTCTTTGGGGTGCACAGGCTGTGCACACCTAATAGACCTCATGCACTCCATTGTAGTGGAGTGCACAAATAAAAGGCAAACATGCAACTTGCACACCCAACTTGGACACTTGCGCACCCCAAGGAAGTGGGACACACAGACAGGATTAGGGCACACAACCTTATGTGACCTAGAGGAATTTGTGTGCTAGGCCTTGAAAGCAAAGCGTACTGGCTAGGATAGGAGAGCATAGCTTGTGTGCTCCAAGGTCTTGTGTTTTCTCCATTGGAGTGGAGTGCACGAGGTGGATATGGGTGCACTAGGTTGTGTGCTCGTGGGTACTTTGTGCGCTTCGTTGGATTATAGCACATGGGTTTCTTTAGGGCACACTAGATGGTGCACCCCTTTCAGCTTAATGCGTGCTCCACCCCTTTTGAGTGCATGACTTCATGTTGTGGCCCACAGGTTGTGCTCCCCTAGGGATTGATGTGCACTCCACCTCCTTGTGGAGTGCACTGACTTTGGACGGGGTGCATGGCTCATGCACCCCTAGGGGAATTTATGCATCCCATCCCCAATGGGGCACATGGGCTATGGTTGGTCACACAAGGGAGTGCACCCAGTTGGGTCCTTGTGTACTCCACTAGTAGAGAATATAAGCTCGGCTTGGGGAACATAGCTTGTGCACCTAGGGTAATTTGAGTGCGCTCCACTCCTTTGGAGCGCACAGGGCCAGACTGGGGCACACAACTCTGTGTGCTTCAAGGGAAATGCAAGTTGGACTCCCAAAAAGGGGGACTATCCTTTTGGGGGTCAACACCGGCTCTGACTAGGACAAGGGGGTGTATGGAAGACAACGAATTGAGAACTCTAGACTCTCTGGATGACAAAGGACTGACACACACACCTTTGTTTTTTTTTAAGGTCTCAACCTATGGGGCCAAAAATATTGAGGTGCTACCCATTGAATGGTATAGGCAATTCCTCTCCTTCCATATCCTTCAATCTGTAGGTGTGTTGACCCACTACTTTGGCAATCTAGTAGGGTCCTAGCCATTTTGGCTCAAATTTCTCCTTCTCCCCAGGATTGTCATTCTTAGGGTCCCAATACAACACTACATAATCTAGAGCAAAAGCCTATCCTTTGGCATTTTTTTTTAATAACTCCACTGTCTTGTTTGTTTGGCCGATCATCCTTGTAACAACCTCTCTCCTATCCTCTTATAATTTTACCAATTTATCCATCCTTCTATGCAACTCATCTGGTTGTTCATGATCTTTCAATAATAAGGAGAGTGTAGTCTTTTCTAGTTGGGGTGGTAACAATGCTCTTTCTCCGTAAACCAATTCGTATGGTGTCATGTCGGTGGCTCTCTTGATTGACAACCTATCTGCCCATAAAGCATACTTAAGCTCACTATCCCAACCCCTCTTGTTCTTCCCCAATGACCTTTTGATCCTGGTGATGATGTTCTTATTTGAGGACTCAGCTAGCCCATTGCCTTGAGGATAATAATTGGAAGAATGAGACAGTTCAATGCTATATTCATTGCAAAATTCAATCATCTCATAGGAGGTAAAATACTTGGCATTGTTTGTTACCAATTTCCTTGGTACCCCAAACCTGGTTAGTATATTTTCCTCCAAGAAATTAATAATTACAGTTGTTTTTTATCTTCTTAGAGGGGCGGCTTCTACCCATTTGGTTAAGTAATCTGTGGTTGTAATAATCTATTTATACCTCTTAAAGAATTGGGATTAATTTCCCTGATTAAATCTATCCCCCACTAAGAAAATGAAGTTTCAACAATTACTGGCTAGAGTGGCATAGCAGGCAGGTTCTTCTTCCTGGTAAAAACCTGGCAGCTGTAACAACTCCTGACTGCTTGGTAAACATCTTTGAACAATAATGGTCAATAATATCCTGCCCTCATAATTTGATTAGCAGTTGCTTTGGGAGAAAAATGGCCACCACAAAAGCCAAAATTAAATTCCTTGATGATTTTGGGAACCTCTCTTTCAGTCACACATAGAAGTAACACTCTACTTGGATGTCTCTAGTACAGTCGATTTCCTTGGAGATGGTATCTTTGGGACTATTTTTTGATGCTTCTTATTCTGTTGGTAGTCTTTCCAGGTAAGAAGGATAGATTTTCCAAATAAAACAGGATATATTTATACAATTTAGATGATCCATGCCATGGTTGTCCATCATGCTGCCCATCCTGCATGAGGACAACATTATCTACCCCCTACCCCTCTTTTCAAGCCATATACTTGGCCAATCCCTGACCTTTAATGTTTTTTATTGTTTTAAATTCCACATCATATTGTAGTAGTTTAATCATCCATCTGGTTGAACTGCCTATGGGCTCGGGTTGGGTAAGAACATCTTTAATAGCAATATAGGGGATACATGCAACTACCTTGCAAGCTACAAAAGATGCTTTTAAAGTGCTCCAAAGTCTATATAAGGTAATAAGCTTATTTTTCAATCGGCTTGTATCTCATTTGAGCTCCTTTCTTCCCCAAACTCATGAATGCTATTTGTCGCTCATTCCCCTCTTCATACTTTTGATATAGTACAGTTGCTATAGTGTGCTCTGAGGCAAATGAGTACAGGTTAAAACTCTTTGAATGGTTTGGACAAGTCAAGACTGGGGCAGTAGTAATGGTATTCTTAATCTTTTGAAATACTTTGAGGTTGACCTCTTCTCATTTAATTTTGACATCCTTTTTAATCATATCATTTATCGGCTTGGCAATCTCAGCAAAATTTGGGATAAACCTTCTGACAAAGTTTATCTTCCCAAAGAAAGACCTAACTCCTTTGAGGATCTTGGCGGGTGGTATTTGTGCAATTGCTTTTGTTCTCTCAGAATCAATACCGATGCCCTCTTTTGAGACTACATGTCCCAATAACTTACCATCGGTGGCTCCAAATAGACACTTCTTTGGATTCAATGAGATCCCATACTCTTTGCATCTTTGAAATACCTGGGACAAGTGGAAAAAATGATCTGTAGGATCCTTGGAGAATATAGGAATATCATCTAGATAAACCACCATTATTTTAAACATCAGCCCTTTTAAATCAAAATACATAGCTTTTTGTAAGGTGGCCCCCGCATTCATCAATCCAAATGGCATCCTTTGGTATTCAAAAGCTCCCCAAGGTGTGGTGAAGGCAGTTTTAAAACGGTTCTTGAGATTCACTAAAATCTGGTTATACCCTGAAAAACCATCCAGGAGGATATTCGAGAAGACCCTACCACTGCTTACAGCAGCTGCTCCATATTGGGAATGGGATAATTATCCTTGAGGGAGCTCTTGTTTAAATTTCTAAAATCCACACACAGCCTAATCTCACCATTTTTCTTCCTAACTGGCACTAGATTCTCTACCCATGAGGAAAACCTCACTTTCTTGATTATTTTTGCATTAAGCAACTTTTGTACCTCCTTTTGCATAATAGGGTGTAGTGTAGGATTAAACTTTCTCTATTTCTGCCTAAAGGGTTTGGAATCTTCTTTCAAGGGAATTATGTGGGTCATTACTTCTGTATTAAAATTTCTCAACTCATTGTACCCCCAAGCAAAGCTATCTCTATTCTTTCTTAGATATTCTATGTACTGTTTATTTTCTTTGGTCGGTAATGATTTGTCAATCCTGACCATTTTAGGATTACCAATTGTACCCACATTGACCTCCTCACCTTTTGATTCACTAGGTGCAATCCTATGGTCTTTGTCAAAGTCATTAAACAGATATTCTATGGAGACCAATCCTCTTGGGATTTTATTTGTTTTCAATGGTATCACCTCAGTGGGGGTGCCTATAACATACTACAACCTTTCCTCATCCTCTTCATCACAAATTACCCCAGCAAATTGGTTGTGTACTGTCATTAAGTCTTTTATATCAGCATCATCCTAGAAGACTTGTAGGTACACCACATTATCTGGGACAGAGGGGCGATAAACGAAGATGGTGGGAAATCTATCCATGAACTCAGTATCAATTTCAGGGTCATATGTCCCAGAGGCATTTACAACCAGTAGGTTGGCCACATGATTTTTCTCCCTTTGGATATTCGAGATATTGAAGGCCAAAAAATCTACTTATTTCATACAGGACACCTTGCTTGTATTGTTTTAACCTGGGGTGTTTTGTTTGGTACGTGCCCTTTATCTGCTAGATAATTAATTCTACATCTCCATACATAGTTAGATAATTAATCCCTAATTCGCTCATCTTTATTAACCCTAGTAGTAAGGCTTTGTACTCTACCACATTCTTAGTACAGAGGAATTTCAATCTGTATGGCACACCCAGGTAGTTACCTTTTTTGTCAGTCAAGTTAATTCCAACCCCAGGACCAGCTTGTGACTTGGCTCCATTAAATGTCAAAGTCCATATTTCAATGGTGAGAACCCTGTCCGATTCAGCATCTACAGATGCTTTAAGTAAAGGATCCAATCCCTCGTCATTGGGTATTTCTTTAATAAAAAAGAGTGTGCCAAATGGAATATACTCCTAACTCCTATTCCACAGAGCTAAACAGATTGATTGTACTGTTGTCAGGCTTCATTAGCTCCACTGATCTTTTATTGAAAGGTTCTCTTCTTAATGTGGCTTTTTCTTTGGAGAAAAGAGGTATGGTATCAAATGACCAATCTAACTAAATTGATTCCCCTAACTGCTCTGTCCAATGTCTATATAGTAACAGGGAGAAGAATGGGTCTATATCAACAACTGCCATATCCATGATAATTCCTTTCTTCGAATACTGGTCTAGGAAAACTAAGAGACCTATAATTATTCCTACGCAAGGCACTTTCCTATTATCCATGATAGAAATAGGGGGGGTCTTTAGTGCATATCAGTCCCAATTTATCAGCCACTTGTTTTGGCATTACATTGTGAGATGCCCCACTATCAAGCATATAGTTGTGGATTACATAGCGGTCCCCATAGCCGGATGTATACCTGAGGGAGATGTAAAATGGCCTAACAAAGGTAGGGGTTCTTCCTGGGGGGTTTGAACTTGAGGCTGCCAAGACATGACTCTCCCCTTGATCAGTCAAACCAAAGGTCTTACATATTTGTTCTCTGTACTTTGGTATTGTCATAAATTCTCCAAAAGTTAATTTTTTGTTTGTCTAGCTCCATTGTAACGTCCTACCCCTTTCGAAGACAAATAAATTTACCACCAAAGAGCCAGGTTTCGATCTTGGGTTCCAAACTGAAAACTTGAGTGTCTTGTTTTCTGATTTGGGTTATTTAGTGTTTTTATATGTTTGGAGATCATATGAACATTCAATGTACTAACTCCAATTTTCAAATATCATATTAACTCATGAATTTTCAACAAGAAATTTTGACAAACATTTGTCATGCGTACTTAGAAATAATAGGGCAGCTCTCAATAATTGATCACAACTTGAAAACTATCAATCCAAATGCTACCAAATTTGAATACTAGCTTCTTCCAATATAGATAAAAAAACCCAATAAATAAAATTGCATTAAAAGGAGTGTACCCAAAATTTTGAAGGTCTGATATAAATCTGGAAATGTTCATCAGCACACAGAAATATTCATTTTTTGTCATAAAATCCAATTTACGAACTTCTCCAACATTCAACTTATGTTTTTGAATACCCTTTTTGGATACAATAACAAAGCCTGTAAGAAATCCTCCAAAGACTAGGTGTTTGGACCAACACAAGCAACTCATCCCCAAGAAATGTACGGCTTCTAATTGTTGTGGCTGATCCACAACACACCCCAAAATTGGGGACCCACCTTTTTTGCATGCTTTCAAAGAAGATCTCAGTGACCCAGATGCTAAAAATCAAGAAAAAGGGGCAAAATTGCACAAGGATAAAAAGTGTCGCGATATCGCGACATGTCGCGCCATCGCTGCCAAAAAATGAAAATTGTCACGATATCGCGACATGTCGCTCCATCGCTAAAAATGAAAAGTGTCACGATTTCGCGACATGTTGCGCGATCGCTGCCAAAAAATGAAAAGTGTCACGATTTCACGACGTGTTGCGCGATCGCTGCCAAAATGAAAAAGTGTCACGATTTCGTGACGTGTTGCGCGATCGCTGCCAAAAAGTGAAAAGTGTCACGATATCGCGACATGTTGCTCTGTCGTGGCCCAAAGAGGAGAGAGAAAGGCAGAATGAAAAATTGTCGCGAAATCGCGACATGTCACAAAATCGTGGGTCAAACCAGTCAAACAGGGCAAAGCAGAAAAGCATCGCGAAATCGCGACAAGAAACAACAAAGGGGCCCAGAACGAAAAAGCGTCACGATTTCATGACAGGAAGCAGGAGGCATACGGAGATGAAAAGCGTCACGATTTCACGACAGGTTGCGGCCAAAAGCGTACCAAGTGAAAAACATCACGATTTCACGACAGGTTGCCGCAAGACAGCTCCAAGTGAAAAGGCATAGCGATTTCACGACAGGAAGCAGCCGAGGTGTACGAAAGAGAAAAGTGTCACGATTTTACGATAGAAAAATAGCAAAGTGTACGGAATGAAAAGTTGTCGCGATATCGCGACATGTCGCCATTTCACTGTGCATGAAGGCAGGAAAGGCTGTTGGCAGGAAAATGTCGCGATATCGCGACATGTCGCGTTTTTGCGATGAAAGTAGAGGAGCAAAGCTACATGCTATTTTTTGTCATGATTTTCATGGGGCCGTTACAGAACATGCAAAAAAGTGCGGAACACGTGGCATACATGTGTAAAGGCTGCAGGGGCGTTACAGTTCACAGAGAAGATCAAGCATTTCAATCTCGAACATAAATTCAAAAGCAACGAAAAGGCGAGGAAGGTGAAACGAAGCGATCTGGAAGATGAAGCGAAGCGTCACAAGGTGAAACAGAGAGCATTGCCAGAAAGTATAAAAGTAGAAGCGCAGATTGGCACAAGGGTCGAAAACCGCTACGGGCAGAGTTGCAGTGCCTAAGGCGAGATGCCATTCTGGGCCTGCTTGGGAGTGTTTTTCTTCCTTTTTCTGGTTTTGAGAAAACCAGATGTTCTGCTATTGTAACAGGATTTATCTTTAATGCAGGAGTGTTCAGAAATTTGCATCTTGTTGGCAAGAAAGAAGGAGTTATTTTCTGCATGCATGTTTTAATGTTTATCTTTCCCTTTTTCAGATTTCTAGGCTTATAGGTGAAGTTGAATGCAAGTTCTCTTGGTTGCTTCATGCGAATGTCTAAATCTGAAAGATCACAATAAAACCCCAGAGACCAGCACTTAACTTATTTGGATTGTGCATGTTTTGCAGGTTCAATAGGTTAGGTTGCATGCATGGAAACCTCACATCTTCGGTTTTGCCAGGACGGGATAGCATCAAACTGAATGCAATTTTAATTTCTTTTTCTTTTGCATTTTATTTTCTTTTTGCTGCACTTTATTTTTAGAAGTTCCAATTTTAATTTTTCAAGCATTAAAATAAAATAAAAAATTAAAAAACTTCAAAATCCATAAATAATTCCTTCATGTTATGGCATTTCATTAAATTTTATTTTGAAGTTACAGCATGGTCATATAAGGATCAAATCACATTTGCTTTATCAGGGTTCAATGAACAATCATTAAATTTTCACAGTAAAATAAACCACAGTGCCCCTTGTTTTCAGTTACTTGCAACCACTAAGGTGTTCCAAGCATTTTAATTAAATATCTTTATTTGAGATTATTAATACACGAGATGCAAAATGCTAACATAACAGGAACCTTGGAGAAGTTACTTGTTTAATTTCTTTGCAAGCAGAGGATTTAGAACCCAAATCCTATCGGAGAGTGTGTTTTCACAATCGGGTGAAAATACCACTCAACAGATTGGCGCTAGAAGGAGGGCCTGAAAAGGGTTTATTTTATCATGATTTTAGATGCTACGGGTTTATAATTGTTTAAGAGCTTTACATTGCTAAATATTTCAAGTCCATTTGATTAGCATCTTCGGCCTCTAACACCACTCAACGGATTGGTGCTAGGAGGGCCGAACGGGTTTATTTTAGTGTTATTTAAATTTAAATTTTTTATGCTTTAGTCCTCTAACACTCAACAGATTGTAAAAAGGATGGCTTGAATTTATTTACTTGTTCTATTTTAAGCAATTCAGGTATGCTGTATATTATTCTAACACTTTTCTGATTGTTCATACAAAAATATGTGATTTGATTTAATTTTGAAAATTTTGGTCTCATGCAATTACTTGACATTTGATTTTAATAAGTACATCTCTTGGTTGATGCTAACTTGATTTTTTTTTCACATTGTAGGTTGAATATTCAATAGATTTGGTTCTAAAATTACATTTTAAGTTTCACTAATGGCAACACTTGAGGAGCAAATGGTATCCCTGAGAGCTGAAATAGTGTCTCTAAGAGAGAGAATGGTATCAATGATAGAGGATCATTATGAGGGTTTATCTATACCTGTGGTACCCTATCAAATTCCTAAAATGTTATTGGATTTTTTACGGTGTTTTAATCAAGAGGTGCCACTAGGATACTTGCAAAAACTGCATGTCTACAAGGATACATTATGTAAATTCCAGATTTTCTATGAGGAGGTGGCTTGTAAGTTATTTGCATACATTTTGGATGATAAACCATTCTTTTGGTACAGCCAACTACCCATGGAGGTTAGGACTTCTTGGATACAACTAGAAGCAGCCTATCTTTACCATTTTGGTAATCAAGGTTGACTTAGAAATCTTGAAAAATCAGTTTACCTCCATATGTAAAGAGCCTAATGAATCCTTGAGTCAATTCAATGGAAGATTTCGTGAGTTGCACTCCCAAATGTGGGAAAATTTTAACACATTGGAAGAGGAAGCCATGGAAGTATACCTAGGAGCCATACACCCCACACTTGCTTCACTCATTGAGGAAAAGCTGAGTGGTTTGTCCCTAGAGAAAATCCATGAGGTCTTAGAAGAGATAGAACGACAAGGTCTTGAAGAAGAAAAGGCACAACATGTTCACATGAGAGATTGTTCTTTTGATGCCAACCTACACCAACCATCAAACATAGCACCCTCCACTCCAATGATACCTAAGGTGAATGATCAAGGGGATGAATTTGAATATCCAAATCTTACAACCACCTTAGATGTAGTCCAAGAGGAGGTGCAAATTGCTAAGCCAACATCCACTAGTGAGGATTATGCAGAAATGATCTCATTCATAGAGATACACGATTATCTGGATGAAGGGGTTCTAAATTCAACAATGTTTGATATATGTGATAGGATGGAACCCACCATAGAATTGAATGAAGTGGTTGAAAGTGAAATGGAAAGAAAATCAATAAATAAATTTGAAGACATGATAGAGTTTCACCACTTGTTCTTGGAAGATACTATTGATGAGATGTGTAAAATTAAGGATCAAGAAATTCTTCACCCTCCAAATTATGATAAAATTGAATCATGGGTTACTAATTTGGACGATGATAGCCTTATAAATTTGAATTCAAGAAATAACCCACTTTTGGAAATAATTGAACCATCTAAGGAAGGTGAAGATGAATTTGATGAGAAACACATTGATGAATTGGAAGATGTTGAAGAAGTAGTTGAACGTCACCACTTGATTTTGAAAGATGATTATTATGATGCTTGGAAGAAGTGGGAAGACTACACTCATTCCAAAACTACTAATGAAACTTGTGTGCCAATTGATATACAGGACAACATAATCGCCTACTCAAAGGAAGATATTACAACTCCTGTACAATTTGAGGATGTTTTGGAAGAGGGTTTCAAATCTCATCAAATTTTGAAAGATTATAATGATCCTATTGCCAAGGACAAAGAAGAAAAAGAATTGATGAATGAATCAAGAGATCATGTCACAAACATCATGGAATTTCATTCTATGGATTTGGATGACGATTTTTACAATGGTTGGGGGAGATATGATAATGCATTCTTTTCTCACATCCCTATAAATGAAACTCATATTTCACTTGATATGCAGGATGTTGAACCTTCTACATCATACGAAGATCTCATATTCACAAGATTTGAAAAGGTGACAAAATTTGATCATGTTGAATATAAATTCATTGAAAGTGTGGATGCAAGTTTGCATGATGATTTTGAGGATTCAAATGAAGAGATACCATGGATAGTGAACAAAGAATTGGAACCAAATGACAAAGAGATTGATCAATTGGAAGCAACTCAAATGAAGGATCATCAAGATGAGTCATGGGACATACACTTTGACCAAGAATATTTGAGGGTTGAAAATTTGGATGACCATGTTTTGAATTTGAATGATGGAAATGTCATTAAAGGTAAATGAAAAACAAGGTATAATTTTTAATCACACCTTTAATAACATGGTTTTAATGAATGGAAAAGAAGTTGATGCACTTGAATTGTTAAACCAAATTCATCAACAATTACTAATTGAATCTAGGATAAAAACTTTTAATGATCCTAATTTAGTAAATATCCTAGATGCTTGTAAATTGTTACACAAATTTGATTGGCCTACAAATTTGGAAAATGATTTGGCTTTGAAATTTGTAGAAATAGGCTCCTACTTACAAAATTGCATATTTGAAAAGGATAGCCTAATTCTAAATCAAGGAGGGAATTATGAAGTTTACATTTTAAAGAATAGACATGATAAAATTGAAAATCATTTATTGTCTAATCATTTTAGTAATTTGATGCTCACCTATGGGAGTATTATTGGAACTAAATCAAATTGGTATGGTGAGCATGGCAAGTGGAAATTTGTTGCATTGTTTGGTCTAGTCTTGTTTTTGTGGGATTCCCACAACATTTGGCATGCATATCATGTTATATTTTTGTTGAAATGTTCTAATCATGTTTGGGATCCAGGAAAGTGATAATCCAAGCTTTGCATCATCTTGTATTATAGTGTACATTTGTATATAGATTTTGGTTTTTGGTTTTTGGTTTGTGTTTTCAAGAACATCTTGGTGTTACTTTGGGTTTGGTTTTGGTTTGTGTTTCCAAATTTTCATTTTTGGGATTGCAATTTGGTTTTGGATTGAATAGTTTTAATTTAAAGTTGTGTGTTTATTTGACATGTTTTGTTTGTCTATAAAAAATAAAAAAATAAAAAAATGATGAAAAAGTTGCCTTGAGATGCTAACTTATGTTCTAGATCGGGGAAATATGGAACATTGGAATTGTCTTGTAGAAGCTCCACAAGTAACACAAACATTTTAAGTAATATCGTTTGAAACTTGTGATGCATGAAGTAGTCAGTTTTATATGGCAATATTTCATCTGCATTTCAAAAGACAATGCATTCATATTACATCTCACTTTGCACATACATGCCATCTTAGTTGCAAATGCATTTCAAATACAAATCATTAAAGTGTGTCAAATCCTCTTAAGGTTATGCTATCACATAAATAAGAAGAAAATCCTAAGGTTGGGAACCGAGTCTTGAGATATCTAGAACCAAGCACATTTTATACACATTAAAAAGGATCTTGAGCAAAATGATCAAAACCTTGCTTGGAAGAAAAGGTTGGGCGAAAGAAGTATTTCATGTCTATCCTATTTATGCAACATGATCCTTAAAACAGTGGTTTTGACCACTTCCATAAAGCTTAAAGCCTAAAATCGAGTAGTAAGGATAGGGCTAAATCCTCATCGAACTTAGGTTGAGGATCCAACTCCCCAAAGCTTTGATTTGACCTACATGGAGTAGTAAGGATAGGGCATAAATTCTCATCTCGCTTAGGTTGAGAATCTGATTCCCCAAAGCTCCTATGTCTCATTTCATGATAAATCTTGGATTGGAAGGATCGTACTACTTGTCCTCTGCAAAGGATGGGTAGTCATCCCCAAGGTCTAAGCAATAAAATTAATATTTTCCATTTTTATCCAAAGCTTGGATTGGAAGGATCGTACTACATGTCCCTAGCAAGGATGGGTAGTCATCCCTAAGGTCCAAGAAGTAAAAAATTAATTTTTCCCATCTCATATTTATATTGGATTGGAAGGATCGTACTACTTGTCCTCTGCAAAGGATGGGTAGTCATCCCCAAGGTCCAAAGAAATGAAGCTAAGTCTTGGATTATGGGGTTAGGTATGCCCATGCATGGCAACATGTCTTGTCTAAAAAACAAGACCACTGTTTGTCCAAAGGGTTAGACTAGCATGACCATTTCTTCCATAATTGGTTAAATTATTTTGCTCAAAGTGAGGTAATGAATTCCAAATCAGAGTAGTAAGGATAGGGTTAAACTCCCATCTCGATTAGGTTGGGAGTCTGATTTCCCAAAGTTCTGATTTCACTTTCACTTGCACATGGGTTCAAGATAGTAGGGACTCATAACCAACTTTGGGATCTAATAAAGCAATTCATTATACATATAGTTGATCCTAAGAGGGTTTGATAATCTTGAATGTTTGTGTATGATACTAGAAGAAAGACTATGCCTTTTATAAAAGCAAAATCTCTTAGCATATTTATTAGGTTACACAAATCATTCACAATCTCACATATGCATTCATGTAAAACTGACGATGGAATGTTGATCAATTTCAAATGATAGGGAATGAAAACACATTGCACACACTGAGCTGATACTTAATAATTCTGATGATTCATGTATTTCTGATCTATGGGCATTTGTTTATATTTATTATGTGCTAACGCATGTTTTCGAGTTTGTATACTTCCAGGTTGGGTTCTCACTAAAATGCTCAAGAGCATTTGACAGCAAAGTCACCATTTGTTGTGGCTGATCCACAACACACCCCAAAATTGGGGACCCACCTTTTTTGCATGCTTTCAAAGAAGATCTCAATGACCCAGATGCTAAAAATCAAGAAAAAGGGGCAAAATTGCACAAGGATAAAAAGTGTCGCGATATCGCGACATGTCGCGCTATCGCTGCCAAAAAATGAAAATTGTCACGATATCGCGACATGTTGCGCCGTCACTGCCGGAAATGAAAAGTGTCGTGATTTCGTGACATGTTGTGCGGTCGCGGCAGAAAATGAAAAGTGTCACGATTTCGCGACGTGTTGCGCGGTCGCTGTCGAAAAATGAAAAGTGTCACGATTTCGCGACGTGTCGCGCCATCGCTGCAAAAAATGAAAAGTGTCACGATTTCGCGACGTGTTGCGCTGTCGCGGTCGAAAATGAAAAAGTGTCACGATTTCGCGACGTGTTGCGCGGTCGCTGCCAGAAAGTGAAAAGTGTCACGATATCGCGACATGTTGCTCCGTCGCGGTCCAAAGAGGAGAGAGAAAGGCAGAATGTAAAATTGTCGCGAAATCATGACATGTCACAAAATCGTGGGTCAAACTAGTCAAACAAGGCAAAGCAGAAAAGCGTCACGATTTCGCGACAAGAAACAGCAAAGGGGCCGAGAATGGAAAAGCGTCGCGATTTCATGACGAGAAGTAGCCGAGGTGTACGAAGATGAAAAACATCGCGATTTCATGACAGGTTGCGGCCGAAGGCTTCAGATGAAAAACATCATGATTTCGTGATAGGTTGCCGCAAGACAGCTCCAAGTGAAAAGGCGTAGCGATTTCGCGACAGGAAGCAGCCGAGGTGTACGGAAGAGAAAAGTGTCACGATTTCATGACAGAAAAATAGCAAAGTGTACGGAATGAAAAGTTGTCGCGATATCGCGACATGTCGCCATTTCGTTGTGCATGAAGGCAGGAAAGGCTGTTGGCAGGAAAATGTCGCGATATCGCGACATGTCGCGTTTTCACGATGAAAGTAGAGGAGCAAAGTTGCATGCTATTTTTTGTCACGATTTTCATGGGGCCATTACAGAACATGCAGAAAAGTGCAGAACACGTGGCATACATGTGTAAAGGCTGCAGAAGCGTTACAAGTCATAGAGAAGATCAAGCGTTTCAATCTCGAACATAAATTCAAAAGCAACGAAAAGGCGGGGAAGGTGAAACGAAGCGATCCGGAAGATGAAGCAAAGCGTCACAGGGCAAAACAGAGAGCATTGCCGAAAGTATAAAAACCAGAAGTGCAGATTGGCACAAGGGTCGAAAACCGCTATGGGCAGAGTTGCAGTGCCTAAGGCGAGAAGCCATTCTGGGCCTGCTTGGGAGTGTTTTTCTTCCCCTTTTTCTGGTTTTGAGAAAACCAGATGTTCTGCTATTGTAACAGGATTTATCTTTAATGCAGGAGTGTTCAGAAATTTGCATCTTGTTGGCAAGAAAGAAGGAGTTATTTTTTGCATGCATGTTTTAATGTTTATCTTTCCCTTTTTCAGATTTCTAGGCTTATAGGTGAAGTTGAATGCAAGTTCTCTTGGTTGCTTCATGCGAATGTCTAAATCTGAAAGATCACAATAAAACCCCAGAGACCAGCACTTAACTTATTTGGATTGTGCGTGTTTTGCAGGTTCAATAGGTTAGGTTGCATGCATGGAAACCTCACATCTTCGGTTTTGCCAGGACGGGATAGCATCAAACTGAATGCAATTTTAATTTCTTTTTCTTTTGCATTTTATTTTCTTTTTGCTGCACTTTATTTTCAGAAGCTCCAATTTTAATTTTTCAAGCATTAAAATAAAATAAAAAAATTAAAAAACTTCAAAATCCATAAATAATTCCTTCATGTTATGGCATTTCATTAAATTTCATTTTGAAGTTACAGCATGGTCATATAAGGATCAAATCACATTTGCTTTATAAGGGTTCAATGAACAATCATTAAATTTTCACAGTAAAATAAACCACAGTGCCCCTTGTTTTCGGTTACTTGCAACCACTAAGGTGTTCCAAGCATTTTAATTAAATATCTTTATTTGAGATTATTAATACACAGATGCAAAATGCTAACATAACAGGAACCTTGGAGAAGTTGCTTGTTTAATTTCTTTGCAAGCAGAGGATTTAGAACCCAAATCCTATCGGAGAGTGTGTTTTCACAATCGGGTGAAAATACCACTCAACACTAATAAACACTACAAAAATCCAATGAAAGTCTCCAGAACCTACAAAAAAGGTGGTGGCTAGGTCTGTAGTTGAAGGTAGATCTCAAGCTTCGATAAACCATTACTGAGTGTGCATCCAAATCGCTCTATTTTGGCCCTAGATGGTACGGCCAGCTGAAGGAGTGAAGTGTAAATGAAATAGAACAAACCCTCTCCAATCTGCTCAAAAATATCTAAAAATATCACCTTTATCAGCTCAATTGCATCCACTGATTATGAATGCTCATTAACCAATCTAAAGGTATCTTCCAACCTCAAGATATGGTGTCCTTGTATGTGGTTTTCATCATAATACAAGCCTAGAATGACTGACATCTTAAAACCTACAAGTCTCACATTATAAGCTTCAAGAATAATAGCCAAAGATGTCATAATCAACTCTTCAATACCACTTTTATCCTTTCCCAGAGCTGGTTGATCCATTCACTTCTTGAATGTGGGATAATTTGTCTTTCCAAATGCTACGTTGCACCTTGAAGGTATTCTTTTTACCATAAATTGTAATATATTTTCCTTATTACTTTTCAAGGAGACCATACTACTTTTATGACATTAAAAATATGAACTTTATAAAATCCCCTTTAATTCAAGTGGTTACATGACCCCTTTTAAGATTAAATTAATGCCCAACATTAATATATTTAACTTTTATATTTAAATATAAAATTATAAATCTTCGGGAATTAAAATTATTTCTCTCCCAACATCCAACCACCAAACAACTTACGAAAATGGATACCCATTAAGCTTAATAAGCCAGTCATACTTTTGTTTCTCGAGAATCCAACCCTAATTGACTTACTAAAAATAGTAAGTCTCTGAAAATACTACCAAAAATGATCCTGAAAGCTAACAATTGTGAATGCAGATCATCCAACAATATCTCCATAACACCTAGTGGTTCCTAAACACTCGGCATTGCCTATGGAACCTTATGAATAGGCAAGTCCATATTACGCTCTGTTAGCTGACTAGGATGGGGACATTACAGTCCTCCCTCCCTGAAATTGCTTGCCCACAAGCAATTGGAGAGCTGGATGCTGCAATATCTGCTCATCCTCCCATGTCCTACTATAAACTATAATATCATCAAAAAATATCAACACAAACTTACGGAACTGCCCCCTAAAAATTATCCTGCAACTACTGGGAAGAACCTCCCTCCTTACTAGTTGTATGTCGGGATCCCATATAATGATACTGTTGCCTCTGCTGCAATCTGAATCAATGAGTGTTTTCATATCGACATAAACACTTCTAAATGACTAGAACTCATAGGGAATCTGGCATCCCCACTAACTGAAGAATACTGATGGTTAAACTATGCCTAAGTGAAACATTGTTAGGCCATAACTCTGTCTCTGCACTAAATCCATTATGATGAACCATACAATCATCCTAGCAAAAAGTCATCTTACTTTCTAATGAAGAAGGCATCTCATATTTCGATGAAGTATGCAATTTGTTATAACAATTTTTCCTCCCACCATTATGTGTCATCAAAAATAAGGTCCACTCATCTATGTGTGGGCTGAAATCAAAATGATTAGCATACCTCACTATACCATCCATAAGGATTTCACCAACTGGCCTTTTGTGAAGCTCTAAAAAATTCTTTGAAGTATGACTTTTATCATCATCATTAGTACCAAAGTCAGGAAGTGTATTATCATCAACAACACAAAATGAGGAAGGGACATTTGTAAAATAAAATACATCATCACTCTGATCATACTCATACTACCCTAGCTGAGTGAGCATGGAATCATCATCATTACTGATCAGTCCTTCCTCCTATCCAATCTCATTGATCCCCTCAATCAACTACTTGACCACCATGGTCACCGAACTAGTCTCTAACTCCTGTGAAGCGGTTGCAACAGATGTCTGATTTCTCGCTGTGTAAAGTGAGTGATGAGGTAAAATCAACTCAAGACAAAGTTCATCAATTTCCTCATCTCTCAGAGTGATCTCTTAGATAGTCCTCTCTACAAACTGAATAGCATAATCCCTATTAGAAAGTAGCCTCAAGTAATCTGATTTGATCACTTCTAATGCTTGCTTGATGGCCTGCAAATCTGTAATAGTGGCTCCAACTGTCAACTCGTGTTGTCTCTGTCCAAACTAGACTATCTGAAAGAGGCACTCAAAAAACTTGTGTGTGCTATGCAAGTGAGTCAATGTGTGTACAATCTGCTCCTTTGTAACCTGTAACTAATTCTGCAATAAATTGGAATCAACATCCCACAACGAATCTGTAGATGTACCCTCCAATGCACATTGATCGAATGTAGCCTCTTTCACAAAACTGCACTCACTAACCTCATACTTTGCAATGCTAGATATGTGCTCATCCTCTGAATCAATAGCTACATCAACAAATGATTCATCAACCACAAGATCAGCGTGCTCGCTAATGCATACCTCTCCAATATCCAACACACAGGATGGATTAATCTCATCTTCAACAATCATAACTGTTGTTTTGTTTTCATTAGCACTAAATTCATCCTGATATTCAATTATGCATGATGTCTAATATGAATCCTCTAAGGTTTCAATTGCCTTGTTGTCCAATCCTTCATATGGCTGTAAAATGTCATTTTTTTCTTCAATTGCCTTTGATTGTTCAGCTTCAACATCAATGGGTCCTGATTCAGTATTCATCGTTCCAAGATTCTCTTTGGCACTTGGGTCCTTATGCCAAGGTTTGCTTATCCAATTTATGAAATTATTTTTGAAATTTGGATCCTTCCTCATGTTATCTAACATCTTTCTCATGTCATCCATATGTTGCAGAAGTTGTCTCATTTGACATTGAATTTCATTATTTAATACCATTATGAATTTCTTGCAAACGTTGAAGCTCTAAGTATGAACCATGAACAGGCTAGTAGTGTTTAACCTGAAGCTGTAATACCACTGTAACATCCTACCCCTTTCGAAGACAAATAAATTTACCACCAAATAGCCAAGTTTCGATCTTGGGTTCCAAATTGAAAACTTGAGTGTCTTTGCTGATTTGGGTTATTCAATGTTTTTGTATGTTTGGAGATCATATGAACATTCAATGTACTAACTGCAATTTTCAAATATCATATTAACTCATGAATTTTCAATAAGACATTTTTGCAAACATTTGTCATGCATACTCAGAAATAATAGGGCAGCTCTCAAGAATTGATCACAACTTGAAAACTATCAGTCCAAATGCTACCAAATTCAAATACTAGTTTCTTCCAATATAGATAAACAAACCCAATAAAGGAAAATACATTAAAAGGAGTGTATCCAAAATTGTGAAGGTCTGATACAAATCTAGAAATGTTCATCAGCACATAGAAATCTTCATTTTTTTGTCATAAAATCCAATTTATGAACTTCTCCAGCATTCAACTTATGTTTTTGAATACCCTTTTTGGAGACAATAACAAAGCATGTAAGAAATCCTCCAAATACTAGGCGTTTGGACCTAGGAAAGCAACTCGTACCCAAGAAATGTACGACTGCTAATAAACACTACAAAAATCCAATGAAATTCTATAGAACCTACAAAAAAGGTGGCAGCTAGGTCTGTAGTTGCAGGTAGATCTTAAACTTTGATAAACCATTGTTGAGTGTGCATCCAAATCGCTCTATTTTGCCCCAAGATGGTACGACTATATGAAGGAGTGAAGTGCAAATTAAATGGAAAAAACCCTCTCTAATTAGCTCAACAATATCTAAAAATATCATCTTTATCAGCTCAATTGCATACACTGAGTATGAATGCTCATTAATCAATCTAAAGGTATCTTCCAACCTCAAGATATGGTGTCCTTGTATGTGGTTTTCATCACAATACAATACTGGAATGACTGAAATCTTGCAACCTGCAAGTCTCACACAATAAGCTTTAAGAATAATAGCCAAAGATGTCACAATCAACTCTTCAATGCCACTTTTATCCTTTTCCAAAGCTGGTTGATCCATTCACTTCTTGAATGTGGGATAATTTGTATTTCCAAATGCTACGTTGCACCTTGAAGGCATTCTTTTTACCATAAATTGTAATATATTTTCCTTATTACTTTCCAAGGAGACCATACCACTTTTATGAAATTAGAAATATGAACTTTATAAAATCCCCTTTAATTCAAGTGGTTACATGACCCATTTTAAGATTAAATTAATGCCCAACATTAATATATTTAACTTTTATATTTAAATATAACATTATAAATCTTCGGGCATTAAAATTATTTCTATCCCAACATCCAACCACCAAACAACTTATGGAAATGGATACCCATTAAGCCGAATATGCCAGTCATACTTTCTGTTTCTCGAGAATCCAACCCTAACTGACTTACTACAAATAGTAAGTCTCTAAAAATACTGCCAGAAACGGTCTTGAAAGTTGACAATTGTGAATGCAGATCGTCCAACAATATCTCCATAACACCTAGTGGTTCCTAAAAACTCAACATTACCTACGAAACCTTATGAATAGGCAAGTCCATATTACGCTCTGTTAGCTGACTAGGATGGGGACATTACATCCATCCCTATGTCAAATTTTGTACCTTTGGATCCTACTACAGTATTAATAGGCCCAGTTCTTTCAGGAGGTGGAGATTGACTAATCTCATGTGTTCTTTTTTGTTACCAGGCTCTTAATTATTTTTCTTATCAGCCTTATCTAGGAAATTTAAGTTACGCAGCCTGGTAGCATGGACTCTCTCCAAGGTTTCAACCTATTTAGTTATAGGGGTTAATTTACCTTACCTTATTTTCTCAAAGTGATTATTTTGGGGTCTTCTAAAAAATTTTACATCGTCATTGGCAAAGGCAGTGGGGCGGTCATCAAGATACAGGGACTGACTCATATCTTCTTGGATTGGGGGACTGTCTACAGTTTCCTACCATGCCCAACAAGTATGTATTCTGATCTCATCATCGGACTCTTCCTCCAGATTGAATTTTGAATGGAGGCTATGGAAAACACCACAAGCAGCAGGATTGTGAGGAGCATCACAGGTTGGGTAAAAAAAAGGAAAATCGGAGGCCACGTTGATAGAGGCCATAGGATTTGGAATAGCGTCTGGGTCTTTTTGAGTCTCTTTTCTTTTCCAAATGTTATTTGAATTTATGCCCCCCTCGTTACTCCAATTTTTATTACAATTTCTCTTGAAGGGAGGTCTACTGTTATCCTAGTGCTGAGAGGGCTCCCCACTGTCATTTTTGTCTCTCTCAATTTTGGAAGTTGGTTATTCATTGATAAAAACATTTCAGTAACCTGGGAGGATAGATTTTCAATGGGATTTGGTTCTGATTTCTTTAATATCCCAAATCCTACCTTCTTGTTCTTTCTATCTATCTGGCTAGGATTAGGATCCATGGAGGTAAAATTAATTTTCCAACTGTCTATCATGTCTCTCTTTATCATGATGGCCCTCTCCATATAGGCATCAATAGTAAGTGTTGGTTGTTGTCTCAGCTCATAGTTCAAATCTCCTAGGAAGACATTTTTATAAAAATAGATAGACTAGTGGTCATTGGGCCTAAGGGCAATGGGGATTATGTTTATGAGTTTAGTAAACCATCTGTTAAAATCATCCACAGTATTATTTTCTTTCTTCTTCATAGTGGCTAGCTCAGTCAAAAGGGAATGTTCAGTTTTTTTCTCTCCATAATTTTTGAGAAAGACAACTTCTAGGTCATGGAAGGTTCCAATGGTATCAGCCTAAAGGCTATTAAACCATTCCCTAGCATACTTTTCTAGGGTCTGTAAAAATAATCGAAGGACAAAATCTTCATGTTCTACCTCCAAAATATCCATGGCATATAGGAAGTCCTTCACGTGATCCTTCCCAATCATGATATTATACCCTAAAAAATTGGGTATGTATTTATGAGCCTTAAGGGGTAGGGGATTTAAAACTTAAGGCAAAATAAAGGGTCTATACTTATTTAAATTCTAGTTGTTCAAAGGCGGGTTAGCCATTGGTAGAACTGGGCCCCTCGGGATAGTAGATGTAACAGGTGAAGTACTAGTTCAGGGATTTTGAGGAACGTTCTAGGGACTACTACTACTCTGACTACTAGAAGGAATAGAAATCAAAGTGCACTTTTGCTTTTTTCTTATTCTAAAAAGTACCTGTGGGTCTGACAATTTGAGGTAGAGCTCTTCATCACTCCTTCTTGTGGCCGCCAGATCAGTTTCCTTATTTTCAGAGTCGCCAGCACTAGGTGTAAAATGAAATGCTCTATGGCTAATATTTCTCAGCCCAAAAACTCATAACCTCATAGGGGGACAGAAATAAAAATATACATATCGCAAATGGGAAGAAACAAAAATGAAAGAATTCAACAAGGGCATCCCCAAAACGGTGCCAAAAACTATTATGGAGTTTTCCTGCTTACCCTTAAAATATCTGTCACGTCATGGGAAAATCTTAAAAACATAACCAACACTGTGGATTCTGGCTGATCCACCTCTTTAACCTAGGAATAGACTACCTTAGACAGCTCTAAATAGATCAGTTTGGGTAAGGAAACCCCAATCGATGGGTTTTTTGACTAATGCTTCACAATGCACATGCCCACGATGCCAAAAAAAATATTATTTAGTTATTTTTGGTATTTTTAGTGACCAAACCTATCGATATTAAAGCTTACAAAATCCATATTGGTGCCTTATCCATTACAGAGTCGTATTAGATTGATAAATGACTTTAGAAAAGATAAAAGAAAGGAGAACCAGTTCATTTCACTCCATTCAAATAATGTAATGTAAATAAAATGATTTAACTGGCAAAATAGATGGTGTCATTCATAGGTTTTGATTACAAGAACACATGAATGAGCATCACACAAACCATAAACACACAGAATGCCAAGGGAATATTTGGAGCTTATATTTATATTTAAAATATTACATGAAACAGGCCTAGTAGAATGCTTGAGTCCTATGATGTCACTAAGTTACAATAGCCCCCAGTTTGAATATTCATAACAAGGGGTGATCTCCCTCCATCCTGATTGTAGTGACGTAAGGGCCTCCAACTCTGGTGTGTCCACAGGAAATAATCTTGGTGAACAACACTCCTTAGCAATCCCTGGAAATGGCAAAAGAAAGGGCATTAAGAAACATATGCAGGATATACAAGGGAAAATATGACTCAAACAACAGATAAAGCTATACCTAGATTTTCTCTCTTAGAGGTTCGATAAAATATCTTTAGCTACAACATTCTTCTCCTTTATAGTGTGATACCACCCGACTTTTGTAACCGTCTGTTCCAGTTGGAGGAATCCTACTGTACCAAAAATCATGATGCATTCAAAAATGGGCACGTAGCCCACATTTTATTTCATGTAGGTGGTGGCTGTGTATCACCACTGGTACTGCCCTATGTTTGTGGTTGTGGGCTCCTTGGCACATGTGTTCCTATGGTAGTGGGCCCCACTCTTGCTCTCAAGTTCTGAATGGATTGGTCAATGAATTGCCAAGCCTCATTGTGAAAAGTTAACAAAAAAAGTAGTAGGTTCAAGTCCTACGTGGCCTTGTTTATTCTATCCCTGGACAATTGTACATTTTTATAGGCAAAGCTACACAGGAAGTCTACCATCTCCACCAAAGCCACAAATCGCTTAGATGGTTTGTCACCAGATTCTAAGTCAAAATTCTAGATTCTTTGAAAAACAAAATATTTAATTATTGGGGCCCACCCAAAGTCTTCAATGGAGAGATTGCAGTCTACCAGCTTATTGTTGGCCTCATACTCAGCATTTGCCACCTCTTGGTTCCACTTTAGCCATATCTGCTCATTTTGTAAAAACAAAAAGACCTTAATATATTCCTCCGTAAAGTAGTAGAAAGAGTCGTTAGACAGGGTGGCTGTTATTCCAGCAATTGGTACGTAGTCCTCCTAAAATCTCTGGTAGATCAACATGATCATATTTATCCTCTACCTTCCTTGTTGTAGTTTTTTCTAGATAAGACTTACTATATGTCGAATAACATAGATGTCTACAAGACTATATTCTAAATCCCCCATATTCCCTTGGATCTTCTCCTTCATTTCTTGCTTGAGCTCATCTGTCGAACCAAGCTGGATACCAGCCTGCATAGTGGAAGGGATGGGCATATTCAATTTGTCAATCTCTCCCTTAAGTTTTTTAACTTTGAGTTATAATTCCCAGGCCTTTGTAGCCTTAGCCTTCCATTCTTCAAGTTATTTTTCCATCGCTTCAGCCACTTGTGCCTGGGTAACCACTTGGGACTTCATCATTTGGATAGGTAAAGCAGATGCTCTGATGATACCTTTGCTCACATTGATGGTGGCCTTATTCATGCTGGGTGGCAAGGGTATCTTAAATGTGGCTATAGGTGTGTCAGTGGGCCCTTGTTCAGTTGTCTCCTTGGACCTTACTATCCCCTTGCTATGCGATCTTTGCTCTTCCATTTCTTGAATCTGGTCCTCCTCATCAACTATAAATTGGCAAGTGTGAGTGACCCTTGCCATGGTCAAACTATCATTTCCTTGTCCTGAGGACTTAGTTCTAACTCTTTTATGAGTGGGAGACTATGTGGGGCTTTGCACCTCATAGCCTCTTACGATATTGGATAACCCCTCGACTTCTGTTATCTTCATAACTTTGGGATGTACTCAAAGTTCCTCTTGATTGATTACTAAGATGGCAGAATATAAGGAACACTCACCTTGTGCCAACTATCCTCGTTCTTGGGTTTATCAAAGTCAATGCCAAGGAGGTGGCAGTTTGATGAGACAGGCCAATAGCCAACTCCTTTCCTTTTGATGTGGCAACATGGGAACATGAAGAAGAAGGGAGTTTGGCCTACTCCTGTTGGGTATCTTTAAGGATTTGCATCATGACCTTGAAGAGGTCAGCATCCTGTTGGACAATATCAAAGTTGGGGTTCTCAAATTCTTTTTGAGGGGTTATCGGGACCTATGGGACCACCTTATCAACTAGTAAACTTTGGTACAATCTTAGCTGAGCATTGTAATCACCAACGACCTCTAATTTACTGTAAGACTAGTTGGTCATCCTCCATACCAAGTCCAAATTTTGGTTGTTCCTAAAGGCCTTATGCATTTCATCTTCAAACTTATTGACAATGTGCATGACTTTCATAAGGGCAAGATTACCAGTAACCTCTCCCTTATGGTGGCCTACTGGGTCATAGGACCTCCAAGTGACTTCTGGAAAATAGTAGGTATCCATGTTCTTTCGGGGGCAACTTTGACCCGATTATCTTGATATAAGAAAACTCCTCCACATAGAAGAAGTCTCCTACCTTTTCCTGGTACAGGAAATCTCTAACTCCCTTGCCAATCCTATCTGGAAAATTTCCACACAATCAGAAATGGACTACTGTAAGGACCTTCTCAAAGAAGGTTTTATAATTGGAGCACCCCTCTTGGATGCATAATAATCGATCTTGCACGGTTGGTGTGGTTACCCCTCCCAACTGAGTCACTAATGTCTCGTCCAACTGTGCTATAAACAAATGAATAAAATGGGAATAAAAATAAAAGAGAGGCATCTCCTCATTCTGCACCAATATGGCCTCCTGCAATTGCTACAACTCCCTATCCAAATTATCACTAATGATGTCCTCCCATATGTAGAGAGGATTTTTGTCGATCCTATTGCATTGGAGAATCAAGAACATCACCTCCTTCATGATTGGTTCTAAGTATTTCACCCCTAACACCATATTTATCATGTCGGCGTAGTCTTGTGTCCAGGGGCAAAGCAAAAAAAAAATTTATGGAAAACTCAGTAGGCCTATTTCTCCCTTTCTTCAACAAATATTGGGGAAATATGGTATTTAGAATAATTTTGGCTTATAGGGCCAATGTCTTGAATTCCACCACCCTAGACACAGTGGCTAGGCCGAAGACCTACTGAACTCTTTAGATTGACACCAGAGCCACTGCCTGACCTTTATAATCATGAATTATGCATGCCCTAGAATCGTAGGAGACCGTGAGCCATGATAGCAAGTCCGAAGAGTGGTATACTTTTGGGCATGTCAATCACCCCAGGTTCGTATTCTATTTGTTACATACTGGGGTAAGTGAGGCACTATCTCTGTATACCTAGGTGAAAAGACTCCTTAAGAGGGTAGGATGACACTGGTTGTCCTCTTCAGTAGGGTCAAAGGCATATATGATGACCCCTTCTACCTCCTTCTGCTACTCCTCAGTAATGTCTTTACTTGTGTCTGGAAGGTTATCGAGCACATAAGGATTCTGAGCTCTCCAGGTTTTTCTCACCATGGGCCACACCCCTGTAATGTTACCTATCCTTTGCCTAACAATGGATGTCTCAAGAGTAGAAGAACTGGTGGATGCCATTGGACTCAGATAGTAAGACTATGATTTTTCTCTTCACTCTCCTTCTGATATCGACCTCGTTGATGGATTATTTTGCATGCGCGGATGGCGCAAAATAGGTCCACCACCCTTTTAATAAAGCATGTGCATTAAATTTGGTAGATGGGCATATGCATTTTTTTGTGAGATGATGCTCTTTGATTGGTCAGGCACTAAATAGGTCCACCACCCTTTTAATAAAGCATGTACATTAAATTTGATAGATGGGCATATGCATTTTTTTGTGAGATGATGTTCTTTGATCGGTCAGGCATGCCATATCGTCTTCCACTTTGAGACTCGGGGTAATAGGTTTGACACATGGCGGTTATGGAGTGGACAAGGTGGATTTCGTTAAGTGTGCATGGATGTAGAGCCCCTTGGAGTTAATTTTTGCACGTGCGCTCCATTGGGGAGTGAAATGCATGGCTTCCAAGGTGGGCACACTGGTTTGTGCACCCACTTGACATTTATGCACCCCAAGGGAATGGGGTACACTAGACTCTTTGGGATGCACAGGCTGTGTGCCCCTAATAGATCTTATGCACTCCACTATAGTGGAGTGCACAACCCAGAGGTAGGTGTGTAACTTGCGCGCTCGACTTGGACACTTGTACGCCCTAAGGAAGTGGGGCATGCAGACAGGATTGGGGCGCACAACCTTGTACACCCCGAGAGAAGTTCTGCACTCCACCTTGAAAGTGGAGTGCACTAGCTAGGAGAGCAACGCATATCTTGTGTGCTCCAAGGTCTCATACGTACTCCATTGCAGTGAAGCACACGAGGCGAGTATGGGCGCACTAAGTTGTGCACATATGAGTACTTTGTGCACTCTGTTAGAGTGGAGTGCATGAGTTTCTTTGGGGTGCACTAGGTGGTGTGCCACTTTTAGCTTAATGCATGCTCCACCTCTTCGAAGTGCATGACTTCATGTCAAGATGCACAGGTTGTACACCCCCAGGGATTGATGTGCATTCCACCTCCTCGTGGAGTGTGCTAACTTTGTATGGGATGCATGACTCATGCACCGCTAGGGTACTTTATGTGCCCCATCCCTAGTGGGGCGCATGGGCTATGGGTGGGCACACAAGGGAGTGCACCCGACTGGTTCCTTCAGCACTCCACTAGTGGAGCGTGTAAGCTTAGCTTGGAGCACACAGCTTGTGCACCTGGGGGAATTTGAGTGTGCTCCAATCCTTTGGAGTGCACAGGGCCAAACTGGGGCACACAACTTTGTGTTCTTCAATGAAAATGTAAGTTGGACTCCCAAAATGGGGACTATCCTTTTGGGGGTCAATAGGATGTTAAATCAACATTTCTAAATGGTGTTCTAGAAGATTTTTATATTGAGCAGCCAGAGGGATTCATATTAACAGATAAACCAAACTATGTATGCAGATTGAAAAAGGTAATTTATGGTCTAAAATAGGCTCCTAGAGCGTGGTACTCAATATTATATAAGTATCTTCAGGAATATGAATTCAGGAAAGGAATAGCGAACAACTTATACATCAAAAATGAAGGGAATAATCTACTAATTGTGGTTGTTTATGTGGATGACATCATTTTTGGGGGAAGCAATGATAAGATGTGTAAAGAATTTTCAAATAGCATGTAGAATGAATTTGATATGTCTATGCTTGGTGAGTTGTCCTTCTTTCTTGGACTTTAGATTTTACAATCAAAGAAAGGAGTGTTTCTTTCACAAACCATGTATATAAAAGATATGCTAAAGAACTTCAAGTTAGAATATTGCAAGCCAGTAAGTACTCCTATGGTTATAGGATGTAAGTTAAGTAAAAATGATGAATCTCCAGAGGTAAATAAAAAATTATACATATCTATGATTGGCAGCTTATTGTATGTCACATCTACAAGACCATATATCATGCAGGCAGTGGGATTAGTGGTAAGGTTTTAGGCAGCACCCAAGGAAACACATGTAGCAGTAGTAAATAGGATTCTCAGGTATCTAAAAGGGACTATGGACTTTGGGTTCTGGTATCCCAAAAGTGACAATTTCACTCTCACAACTTATATAGATACAAATTGGGCTAGCAACATTGATGACAGAAAAAGCAAAAGTGGAGGAGCATTCTTTCTAGGAGACTATCTAGTTTCTTGGTTAAGTAAGAAATAGGCATCAGTATCCTTATCTACAATAGATGCAAAGTATATTGCAGTAGTTTCCAGTTGTACACAGGTATTATGGATGAAGTGAACTCTAGAGGATTTTAAGATAAAACATTATCATCCTATTCCCATATTGTGTGATAATACAAGTGCTATAAATATCTCAAATAATCCAGTGATGCACTCAAATACAAAGCACATTTTGATTAAGTATCATTTTTTGAGAGAGCATGTGATGGATAAATATATTAGGTTAGAATATGTTACTACAAAGGAGCAGATTGCAGATATTTTCACTATGTCACTTTCGAGAGAGACTTTTGAGTACCTATGATAAAAGTTGGGAGTAGTTATAATCCCACCCCAGAATTAACCACCTCAAGAGGAGGTGGGGTAGGGGCTAAGCTAAGAGTCTCATTCTTAGCCTCGAGCCCCAAAGGTGACCCTTTTCCATTTATGACAAAGGGGGAGAGATTTGAGTTAGGAGGAAAGCATTTTGTCAAGAGGAGTAGTTTTTCAGGGGGAGCAGAATAGAAAGAGGTAAAGGAAATGATAAAAGATAAATGGGTTCCCATCAATGACAAAGGGGGATATTGTTAGAAATTTGAGCAGGATGTGTTGTCATTGATGTCAAAGGAATACTAATAAAATGTCAAAATAATGTTAAGCAAAGGGTTCATGGTTGATTTTCTAAGAGGCAAGGATATAATATTTAATTTAAATATTATATGGTTGAAGTATCAAAAGAGAAGCAAGAAGGATAACAATATTATAATATTTGGGAAAAATAAAGGGTTGAAGAGATATCTTCGTTCCATTGTGGTTGACGGAAAATAATAAGGTTATTTTGGTAAGGTGATAATGGCAAAAGGTTCCCCTAAAAACCTAAGGAAGTTTATATTTTATTTTATTTGAGAAGGCCCAAAGGACATTGAAATATTTAATTATAATATTTAAATTCATTTTGAATTTAAAAAATTATAATTAAAATATTATTTTCGAAATGCAAAGTCTAATTTCTCTATCCATCGACGTGAAGGCAAATGCCTTGAAAGGCATATTAATATAGCCTTAATCAAAGGCTTAATTGTAATTTTTGAAAATTGTGTGTTCTTGGCTATGCTCGTCGATCGAACGCAAAAGGGAGAAGAAGTGTGCACAATGCTAACTTTGAGGAAGAGAAAGGAATAAAGGGAAGCAACACTAAATTCGTAGAACCATCCGGGCAGCTAGCCCAGACAACGATTGGCTTGGGCACTAAGATGTAGCAGAAGGGGAGGTCTTAGGTTCCAGACTTTGCAGCTACAAAAGGAGGAAGCTTTTGGTTTTAAAATATTTTTGCGGTAGTGTATGGAATAAGTGTGTGCGGGCATACTTAGATCCCATGTGAGTGCCTAGCTCACGTGGTAGTCGAAACCACAGCTAGGGTGCTAGTGGCAGCATAGTGTGGGTTCGATTCCCACCAAGGAAAAAAGGTATTTAATTTTTAAATTTAATTTTTTTCCTAAGGTTTGTTTGGCATGATATTTTAGGGAGTTATAAGGTTTATGAAAATTCAATTTTATATTGTGATTTTGGTGATGAAAATGTTGAAGAAGTAATAAGGCTTTAGAGGAGTTTAAATGTTATTTTAAAATAAAGTCTTATTGTGTTTAATAGTTGAAAGGAGTAATAAGGTGTAATTGAGATCTAATGTTTTGTATGGTGAGAATAATTTGTGAGGGAGTTATTGAATGAAGTTTTGAGAAGATTTTTTCTACCTAACCCTTAATATTGGCAAAAGAGTAATTGTGATTGAGACAAGTTTTTAAGTTCAATTCTTCATCAAAAAAAATGTATGGGCACATCTTCCTTGTGAGTGATTGTTGGATGTTGTGAATGCTAAGTTGGATAGAAAATGGTTGTTTGATAAGTATTGTTGATTGTTAAAGGTTTTTTTGAGTGAAAGTTGATGATAAAAACCTTGTTTGATAAGCATTGTTGAAAACATTGAATGAACCTTCATATGCATGATTAGGGTTTGTGCAAGATCATGAGTATAATTTTTATGTGAAGTTGAGAACTATCTTGGAACTAGGGTTTGTGCAAGATCATGAGTATCATTGTTATGTGAGATTATTTGATAAGCATTGTTGACTAAAATTTCATTGAGTGATTGGTTGAGTGGAGTAAGATTTTGTGGAAGTTTACAATACAATTTTTTGAAAAGTCTTGGTGAAGACTTGTTGAGCAGTTTAGATAAGTTCTAGTGAGTACTTGTTGAGCATATTTAATTTAAGTCTTGGTGAAGACTTATTGAGCAGATTGGACAAGTTCTAGTGAGAACTTGTTGAGCATATTTGGGGTAATTCTTTGAGAAGATTTGTGAGCAGAGTTGATTTGTGATTAAATTGATGCTTTTTGTTAAGGCTTGAGGATAGATTTTTGTGCAAATTTGAGGATAGGTTTATGCCAAAACAGAGACAAATATTAAGAAAATTTGTTCGAGATCGAAGGACAGTGTTTAGTACAAATATGAGATAGAATAGAATAGAGTAAGAGCAGACTTTGGAGGTGACAGAGCAGAGTATAGTAGTATCCAGTGGATAGAGATCCATTAGCCAGGGTAGAGATGATAGAGGTATTCAGTGGAGAGAGATCCACAAGCTAGTGCAGTGGAGGCAGTAGTCTTTTAGAGGATCACCAGCTAGAGCAGAGGAGAAGGAGTTTTCCTATGGATATAGTTCCATAAACTTTATTAGGGGATTGGTGTCTCCTTTGGACAGAGGTCCATAAACATTGTAATAGGGAAAGGATTCCCAAGAGAATTTATTTGAGAAAATTTTATAAGGAATATTTTCTTCGTGGAGTAGCCCACATTGGGTGAACCACGTTAAATCATGTCTCTCATGTGTGTGATGATTTGTGTAATGTTTACTGCTTTAATATTGTTGATGTTATCATATGGATTAAAAAGCAGAAAGTTTTATCTTATATTATTTACCCCTCTCTCAGTATAAGCACATGTTCTTCAGGTGCCTCCTTTTTGTTTATGATGGTTGGGATAATTATCCCTAACTAGAGCTTTTTTGTAAAAGGTTACAGGAACCTTTCAAAACCCCTCTTACTAATAAAAAAAATAAAGTAGATATCACCAATGGAAAATATTAAAGTAAATCTTAATCGATAATTAATTCAGGTAATCAACATTTTTTTATAATCTCCAACTAAACTTTCTACTTCCTCAAAATTCCCCTATTGGCTAGCTTATCTGCATAATTGTTTCCTTCTCTTAATATATGTGTAAACTTGATTTCTTCAAACTCTATAGCAAGATATTGAATTTCCACAATTATCTTTTGTATGTTCCATGGAGCCTTTGCTTTCCTCAAAATTACATTTATTACTATGAGAGAATCACCTTCCATCCATACTCTATTACATTTCATTTGTTTACATATTTATAAGCCTTCTAAAGTTGCCCAAGCTTTAGATTCATTATTTGTCTTAAATCCACTATTGAAAGCATAATGAGATAAAATATCTTCTCTATTATTTCTAATTATTCCTCCTCCTACTGGTCATGGATTTCCTCTAGATGCTCGATTAAAATTCAATTTAACCCACTCCACATTTGGTGGTTTTCACTTTATATTATTTTCCTTCTTTTTTCTTATCTTGTACCCAACATCATAATTCTATTTAATGACTTGACTCCATCTATCAATGCTCTCTACTTCTAAATTAGGGACTGGATAAGTTGAAAGGGTTGGTTTAGAATCCTCTATGGCTAAACATATCTTCTTTTTCATTAGCTCTAAACTATTTTCCTTTCCTTTAAATGTTATTCTATTTCTTTCTAGCCATATAGTCCAAAGTATTATATATTTTGATATATCCCATATTGTTTGTAAAGCCTCACTTTTTTTAAGTGCTCTACCATTGCTTTAATAAATCTTCAATTTTGTTATTCATCACCATGCATTTACCAAACATATTAAGAATCCATTGCCATAGATTCTATACTATTGAGCAATGTCCCAAGATATGGTCTATACTCTCCTCCTCCTTGTTACAAAAAACACATTGAGAGGGGCCATGAAAACTCCTTTTCATAAGGTTATCCCAGGATAAATATTTTCTATGATCTACTAGCCAAAAATATATTTTAACTTTAGGAATGCTTGGGCTATCCCAAATATATCTCCATATTCTAGTAACATTATTATTTTATTGGTGTTGAACATTATATCCACTTCTTATTGTGTATTCTCCTGAGCTATTCAACTCCAAAATTAATTTATCCTTGGATCCCCTCGGAATAATCATAGTTGTTATATTTCTACTCAATTGCCTCCTAGCATAAATGTCTTGTATACTTGTAAAATAATCTTCTTTTCATTTGTATCTTCCTTCTTTATCCTTGTACAAAATGTTTGAAACCCTATCACCATATTTATCTTGAAGCAATATCATCCAAGGTTTCAAAATTGAATCTAAATTGAGTGGTTTTTTATCACACCAAGTATCCATCCAAATAGAATTTTTTTCTCTAGTTTCCACCACTCATCTTAAAAATTTAATCATAATATCAATAGATTTTTTCAAACCATTCCATAGAGCATAACCATTTGGTAGAGAGAATGCAATAAATATTAAACTTGGGTCATTGGTATCAACATACTTAGAAGAATTCTTGCCCATTATCTTTGACTCTCTTTGTACAATCTTCGGATAATTTTTTCCCTAAGAGCTAAGTTTGCATCTATAAGAACTCTTAAACCAAGACCTCCCCTAGTTTTATCATCACACAACTTGCTCCATTTCACCAAAGGAAATTTCCTTTTATCATGTAAACCTAACCATAAAAAGGATCACATAATATAGATTAAATTTTTTTCAACTGATTTTGGCATAGAATACAATGACATAAAATATAGGAATGCCTTGTAAGACTGACTTAATTAACTACACTCTTCTTTCTAACAATAACCATCTACCTTTCCAAGTTGGAAGTTTATTCAAAACTTTACTAATAACTAGATTCCATAAATCTATCCTCATTCTCCCCTCAAATAAAGGCATCCCTAGATAAGTTGGCAAATTTACCTCCTCCATTTGAAGCAACCTATAAATTCTTGCTTTGATATTAGCAGGAGTGTTAAGGAAGTAAATTTTGGATTTAGTCCTATTAACTTTTTTTCCTGAAGCTCTTTTGTACCCATTTAAAAAGTTATTCAAAGCTCTGACCTCATGTATCCTTGTCCTTCCAAAAAGGGTTGTATCATTTATAAACTATTGATGGGTGATATTATCGATGTTATCACTACCTTAATTCCACTTATAATCCTATATTTGAATTTTTATTTAAGTTCCTACTCAAAACTTCTACCATAATAATGAACAAATAATAAGATAGATAATCTTCTTGTCTAAGCCCTCTCTTGGCTTTAAAATATTTTGTCACCAACCCATTGATCAACACTGAATAAAAAACTGTAGAGACACAAGCTTTGATCCATCTAACCCATTTCTTCTCGAAACCAAACTTATCTAAAACTGCAAAAATAAAATCCCATTTAACCCTCTCATAGGCTTTGCTCATATCAATTTTTAAAATCATTACTTTCTCTTTTCTTGAAGTTGTTGAATGTATAACTTCATGAGCTACTATGATCTTGTTGTGGAGTTTTTCCACTTACCCTCAGTAGATTTATCACATCATGGAAAACTCTGGAGATCACAACCAGCACTGTGGATTCTATAATATCCACCTCATTAACCTGGGAATAGACTACCTTTGATAGCTCTAAACCGACTAGGTTGGGTAAGGAAACCCCAAGTAGTGGGTCCTTTTACTAATGCTCTATCGTGCACATGCCCACTATGCTAGACAAAATGTTGTTATGTTGTTGTTCTGATATTTTTAGTGATCAAACCTATTCATATTCAAACCCATAAAACCTAGACTGATACCTTATCCATTACAGAGTCGTAGCAGTTTTGATGAATGACTTCAGAAAGATAACAGGAAGAGGAACTAGTTCGTTTTACTCCATTCAAATGATGTAATGTAAATAAAACAATTAAACTAGTGAGGGAAAGTGTTATTTATGGATTTTGATTGCAGTAATACATAAACAAACTAACACGAGACAATAACACAAAATATGCCAAGGGAAGAGTTGAGATTTTCATTAATATAAGATGCGCATAGAATAGATCAGTAGAGTGATTGATCCTCATTTACCATTTGAATAAAATAAACCCCCAGTTTGAATTTTTAGAACAAGGGGTATCTCCTCTTCGTCCTGATGGCAGTGACGTAAGAGTTCTCAACTCCAACGCATTCCACAAGAAATAATCACAGTGAATAGCACACCTTGACAGTCCCTGGTGAATGACAAGAGAAGGGTGATAAGAAATACACAAAGGAGATACAAGGGAAAATATAACTCAAATGATAGATAAAGCTATATCTAGTTTTTCTCTCTCAGAGGTTCGATAAAAATCTGTTGCAGCAGTATTCTCCTTCTTATAGCATGGGCTGCTTTATTGTTGTAACTGCCCATCCTATTGGAATAATTATGTTGTACCTACATATGGGATGCATTAAAAAAAGGCCACGTATCCCACATTCCCTTCATGTAGGTGGAGGCTACGCACCTCTGCTAGTACTACCTTGTGCTAGTGGTTGTGGCCCTCCTGGTGCGTGTGCTATAGCAGCGGTGGGACCCACTCCTGCCATGTTGTTTTGAATAGATTGGTCAATGAATACCCAAGCATCATCGTGAATTATCAAGGAGAAGAGGAGTAGGTTCAAATCTTGTGTGGCCTCAACTATCCGATCCTTAGCCCACTGCACATTATTATTGGTAAATTCACACAAGCGGTCTACCATCTCCACTAAAGCTATGAAATGCTTAGATAGCCTATCACCAGACTCTAAATCAAAATCTTGGATTTTTTGGAAAACAAAATCTTTGAAAATCGAGACTCATCCAAAGTCCTCAATGGAAATACTGCAGTAGGCCAGCTCATCATTGGTCTCATACTCATATTCTACCACCTCTTGGCCCCACTAGCACCAATTTTGCTCATTTTTTAGAAATAGGGAGACCTTGATATATTCTTTTGCAAAGAAGCTTAGGGAGTCATCTGACAGAGTGGTTGTTAGCCCATAAATGGGTACGTAGTCCTCCTGAAACCTCTTATAGATCGACATGATTGCATCTATCCTTTGCCTCCCACATTGTAAGTTGTCCTAGATGAGACCTACTGCTCATTTGATAGCATATATATCTATTAGGATGGACTCCAAATCCATTATCTTGGGCTGGATCTTCTCCTTCATTTCTTGTTTTAGCTCATCTACCGACCCGAGCTGGACCCCAGACTGTGTAGTGGAAGGAGCGAGCATATTCAATTTATCAAATTCAGTCTGAATTTGCTTGACCTTGAGTTGTAACGGCTTTACTTCTGTAGCTTTGGCTTTCAATTCTTCAATTTCTCTTTCCATTATCTTGGCCACCTAGGCTTGAGCAGCCACTTGTGATTTCATCATCTGGACGGGTGCGGCAGATGCCCGGATGACTCCTTTTCTTGTATCTATAGTGGCCTCTTTCATGCTGGGTGGTAGGGGGATTTCAAAAGAGGCCACAAGTGTATCGATAGTCTCTTGTCCAACTGTCTCCCTATGCCTGACTATCCCCTTACTTGGAGACCTTTGTTCTTCTATATCCTAGATCTGATCTTCCTCATAGGCTATGAACTGACAAGCGTCAGTGACCTTAGCCATCATAAAATTTTCCACTTCTTGATCTGAGGATTCGGTCCTAGCCTTTTTATGATTTGGGGACCATGTTGGGCTTTGCACTTTGTAACCCTTTAAAATATTAGATAACCCTCTAGCTTGCGCTATCTTTTTCATCATCCTCGGTCTTATTTGACGCTCTTCTTGATTTATAACCAAGGTGATGAAATACAATGAATGTTGAATTTCTTCCAATTGTCCTTGCTCTCGTGGACTGATCAAATTCAATGCTAATGATGTGGCATTTTTCTTAGAAGAGCCAATGGCCAACTCCTCTTTTAAATTGGCAATGGGGGAACTGGAAGATGAGGGGAGCTTGGTTTGCTCGTCAACTATTTTCATCATGACCTCAAAGAGATCAAAATCTTGCTAAGCTATTTGGAGAGTGGGGTCCTCGAATTCTTCAGGAGGGGCTACTGGGACCAACAGGGCCATCTTGTCCACTAGCAAGCCTCGATGCAGCTTAAGTTGAGCATTGTAATCCTTGACAACCTCCAATCCACTATAGGGTCACCGATCCTTGGGCATCCTCCATATCAAGTCCAGCGTCTGACTATTTTTGAAAGCCTCTCGCATCGCATCTTCAAAATTGTCACTACTATGTGTGACTACCAAAAGGGCCAGTTTATCATTAACTTCTCTCTTGTGGTGGTCGTCTAGGTCGTAGGCCCTCCAAGTTACCTCAAGGAAGCAGTAGGTGTCTATATTCCAGATGGCTCAAAAATAGGGCAAGGTGACCAAGGTAGGTGTAATGCCCCATTGTACATGGAATGGACACCCACTTTACTAGTCCTTTCTTCCTCAAGTGTCTAATTTTAACTTCTTCAGCCATCTACAGAGTGATTTCAAGGATGGCAATGGAAGTCGGGTAGTGAAAAGGTAGTGCCTTCGAGGGTAGTTTTGATTGATAAATTTTGATATAGGAGAATTCTTCTACGTAAAAGTAGTCTCCTACTTTCTCCTAGCGTAGAAACTCTTTGACCCCCATCTTGATTCTATCTGGGAAATTCCCACACATTCGGAAGTGTACTATGGGGAGGACCTTCTCGAAGAAGGTTGTATAGCTAGAACACCCCTCCTAGATGCATAACAACCGATCCTATACAGTAGGCACATTTACCCCCCCATTTGGGCCACCAAGGTCTTGTCCAATTATGCTATGAATAGGTGAATGAAAAATGAATAGTATGAGAAGGGAGGCATCTCCCTTTTATTGGCCAATACGGCCTCCTGCAATAGTCATAGTTCTTCATCCATTTTATCACTGATAACATCTTCCCATCGGTAGAGAGGAGTCTTGTCTGACCGATTGCATTGGAGGATTAAAAACATCACCTCCTTAGTGATCGGATCCAAATATTTCACTCCTAGGGTTAGATTGATCATGTCTGCATAATATTGCACCCAGGGACGGAGCATGAATTTTTTTATGGGGAAGTCTACTGGCCTCATCTTCCCTCTCTTCAACAGGCTCTGAGGGAATGTCGTATTCATCATATAATTTGTCTGAAGGGCCAACGTCTTGAAATACACCACCCTGGAAGCAGTGGCTAAGCCAAAAACTTGTCGAATCCTATCGGCAGATACCCGGGCCACTACTTAACCATTGAAATTATGGATGGTGTGTGATTTGGATTCATAGGATATGGTGAGCCATGCTAGCATATCAAAAGAGTGGTATACCTTTGAACAAGTTAACCGGCCCAATTTTATACTCCATTTGTTACATACAAGGGTAGGTCTACTACTGTCTTGGTAGGCCCGCACGTAGAGATCCTTCAGAAGTGTTGGATGGCACTGGTTATCCTCCTCTGTGGGATATAATGAGTAGATGGTGACTTCTTCCACCTATTTCTGTAGTTCTTCGATGATATCCCTATTGGAGTCGAGCAGATTTTCAAATGCCTTGGGGTTCTATGCCCTCCCTGGCCTCTTGTCAACTGGCCATGCTTCGATAATTTTGTTGATTCTCTTTCGAACAAGCGATGTATCAAGGGTCGAAGAGCTGGTAGATGCCATATTACTCAAACTATCATAAAAATTTTATCCCCCCTTGGTTGTAATTTCTCCTCTGCACTCTCCTTGCTTTACTATGCGCTCGACCTCATCGATAGAAAATTTTGCATGCACGGACGATGTGAAAAATAACTGCCACCTTCTTTTTAAAGCATGTGCATTAAATGTGGTAGATGGCGCATGCACTTTTTGCTTTTCATGAGCTTTTGGGATTGGTCGAGCATGCCACGTCAATCGTTGCCTCTTTAACTGATCGATGAATTACGGCTATGAATAATGACCAGGACACATGGCGGTTTAGCATTGGCTAAGGCAAGGCACAGGTAGGTATACATTTTGCTTGAGGTGCATTGGGGTTAATTCTAGAATGTGCACCTTCTTGGTGAGTGTGGCACATAGCTTTTAATGTGGGTGCATAGGGTTATGTGCCCATGCAACCTTTGTGCGCTCCAAGGGAGTGGAGCGCACTTAATTTAACTAGGGCGTACAAGTTGTGCATCCTTATAGACTCTGCTTGATCCACTAGATTGGAGTGCAAAACTTGAAGGTGGGTGCACAACCTTGTGTGCCCATCTTGGACACTTGCATGCATCTAAGGGAGGGGCGCACCGACTCGGGATGGGGCGCACACCCTTGTGCACCTTGACTAAGGTTGTGTGCTCCACTTAATAGTGGAGCACATTCGGTTGGGGGGAGCGCACAACCTTGTCCACTCATATGGGTTGAGTGCACTCCATGGCGGGGTGCACATAAAAATTTGGGGTGCATAAGTCGCGTGCCCTTCATAGGCTTGAGCATGCTCTGCTTCATCAGAGCGCACGGGGCACAAGACCTAGTGCACCCCAAAGGACTCTTATGCGCTCCATCTCCCCGTGGAGCACATATACTATTGGCATGGTGCACTACTTTGTACGCCCCTAAGGGACATTGTGCACCCTCTCCTTCAATGAAGCGCACTAGCTAGAGGCAGGTGCACAACCTTGTGCACCCACTCGGGGGACTTCGCACTCCATTAAAGTGGAGTGCACTGGCTAGAGATATACGCATAGCCTTGTGTGCCCGCTCGGGGGACCCTACACTCCATTGGAGTGGAGCATGTTGGCTAGATGCGAGTGCACGGCCTTGTGTGTATGCTCAAGGGACTTCATGCTCTATTGGAGTGGAGCGCACTAGCTTGGCTTGGGGTGCACGACTTACGCATCCAAGTGGTTTTGAGTGTGTTTCATTGGAGTGGAGCGCACAGGACAAATTTGGGGTGCACCACCTAGTGCGCCCCAAGGGAAAATGTGACTTGGCTTCCAAAAAGGTGGTTAGCCTTTCAGGATTCAACAAATCTCATCCAGAATTTTTCTCCCTTTTAGAAATCCTCCTTGCTATTTTGAAATGATTTTATCTAAAAATAGCCTTAATCTATTTGCCATCACTTTGAAAATAATCTTATATGCCATATTACATAGGCTTATGGATCTAAAAGAATCAAACAATTCAACATCCTTCTTTTTTGGAATTAGGGTAAGATATATTGCATTTATTTTATAAGGTATGTATTGTTTTACCCTAGAGTGTTCCACTGCCACCAATAAAGAATCCTTCACTATATCCTAATTATGTTGGTAAAAAGCTACAAAGAACCCATCTGGACCTTGGGATTTATCCTCATTAAAAGAGAAGAACTAAATGAACTTCTTCTAGAGTAATAGGCTCCATTAGTTTCCTATTGTCTTCATTCGTTATAACTGAAGGAATATCTTGAAGAATTTTATCATGAAGATAAAATGACTTTACCTCTTTTCTAATTTCACTTTGATCTTTAATCCAAACCCCTTCTATTGATTTAATTCTACTAATTTTGGAAGTTGATATTTGTACTATAGCCATCCTATGAAAAAACTTTGTATTTTTATCTCCTTTTAACCAATTTTATCTTGATTTTAATCTCCATAATTTCTCTTTCTTACTCAAAATATTATTATATTCACTAACTCCCTTTCCTCTAAGCTTGGATTATTATCATCACATTTTTAGAATTTTGAAAGTTTATCTTCTAGTTCTTCTTTCTTCTCAAAAATATTTCCAAATGTGTTCTTGTTCCATTCTTTTAATCTAGATGTAATAGCTTTAATTTGGTTTGGAAGAGTATACAACCCACCATTACCTAAAGAATTCCATGTTTGAGCTATCATATCAACAAATTGGGGATGATCTTCCCACATCTACTCATATTTAAAATATGTTTTTTTTTTAATTCACTTGCCACCATTTTAACTCTTACTGGCCAATGATCTGAACCAATCCTTGTTAAGGTATAAATTTTAGCACAAGTTCCTTCATCTAGCCAATGACCTAAGAGAATGAATCTATCTATTTTTTTTGCTATTAGGTTCTAGCCTCTCTTGTTGTTGGTCCAAGTATAGTTGTCTTCTTCAAACTCAACTTCCCATAAATTATTGTTTTAAATAAAAGCTGAGAAATATTTCATAATTTGGGTCAATTTTCTAATCCCCAAAATTTCTCATCCAGCTTGGTTATGGTATTAAAATCTCCAATGATCATGAATCAGGTTTCTTGGTCTTTACTTCTCATAAAAGCTTCAATCGTACTCCAAACATCTAATCTACATGACTGAGTTGTAGGTCCATAGATATTGATAAGGATGAAATGAATATCTGTAAAGTAGCAAGTGACTAAAGAGACTATCCAATACCTAATTTTATGAATGGTTACACAAGAGGTTTTAGAAGGATTCCAACAAGTTAGAATTCTCCCTAACGCTCCTTCAGAATCCATAGCATTATTTTTTATTTTTTATTTAGCTGTATAAATTGAATTGATTAACTATTGTAAATAGGTGTTCTTGTTGGCTAAGGTTGGGAGGAGTCTCATCCCAACTTGTAAATGATCTTGTTTTAGTATAAAATTTTGGTCCATAGATATTGATAAGGATGAAATGAATATTTGTAAAGTAGCAAGTGACTAAAGAGACTATCCAATACCTAATTTTATGAATGGTTACACAAGAGGTTTTAGAAGGATTCCAACAAGCTAGAATTCTCCCTAACGCTCCTTCAGAATCCATAGCATTATTTTTTATTTTTTATTTTTTATTTAGTTGTATAAATTGAATTGATTAACTATTGTAAATAGGTGTTCTTGTTGGCTACGGCTGGGAGGAGTCTCATCCCAACTTGTAAATGATCTTGTTTTAGTATAAAATTTTGGTCCATAGATATTGATAAGGATGAAATGAATATTTGTAAAGTAGCAAGTGACTAAAGAGACTATCCAATACCTAATTTTATGAATGGTTACACAAGAGGTTTTAGAAGGATTCCAACAAGTTAGAATTCTCCCTAACGCTCCTTTAGAATCCATAGCATTATTTTTTAATTTTTATTTAGTTGTATAAATTGAATTGATTAACTGTTGTAAATAGGTGTTCTTGTTGGCTAAGGTTGGGAGGAGTCTCATCCCAACTTGTAAATGATCTTGTTTTAGTATAAAATTTTGGTCCATAGATATTGATAAGGATGAAATGAATATCTGTAAAGTAGCAAGTGACTAAAGAGACTATCCAATACCTAATGTTATGTATGGTTACACAAGAGGTTTTAGAAGGATTCCAACAAGTTAGAATTCTCCCTAACACTCCTTCAGAATCCATAGCATTATTTTTTATTTTTTATTTAGTTGTATAAATTGAATTGATTAACTATTGTAAATAGGTGTTCTTGTTGGCTAAGGCTTGGAGGAGTCTCATCCCAACTTGTAAATGATCTTGTTTTAGTATAAAATTTTCAAATTCTTTTTCAAAAAATTAAATCGATTAACACCTCTACTACATCATATAGTATTATCCTAATATTTACCAAACCATGTAATGATATTGCAACTTTTTAGTTATTATGCATATTAATTAGCAAGATTTGAACATGAATATCTACCTTAAAATTTGATGTATTTAACTACTTAAACTCATGCCATTGAGAAAATATTAAAGTTTATCTTTAATTAGCAAGATTTGAACATGAATCTTTACCTTGAAAATTGATGTATTTAACTACTTAAACTTGCTTTTAATACTTAATCTTTTATTTTTTTTTGTTTTATTTGGTTAGTGTGAGAAACTCCTAGGACTAACACTGAGGGTTGGGCATCCCCATCCCCATCCCACCATGTCCTCTCATAAGGGAGAGAGCTGAGCTTATCAAAATGGAATTTAACACACCACACACATGTAGCAGTTTAAACTTTGGAAAAACATATTATTTATTTATTTTATTTTATTTAAATTTGATTAATGTGAGAAATGCCTACGATCGACACTTAGGGCTAGGTATCCCCATCCCACAATAACCTCTCGTAAGAGGGAGAGTTGAGCCTATCAACGGTGAATTTAACACACAAGCCACAATTTGAACCTTCAAATTTGATTTAATTATTATAAGTTTCAAATTTTATATATAAAACAATTAACATATAAGGTTCTATCAAATCTATTTTTTCCTCTCCCACAAAAGCATATACAGAAATATGGCTTGTCAAGGTCTTAAAATCCATATGTGTTTGATCATTACATTGTTTTTAATGGAAGATATTTTTATGTTGTACTTTGCATTGCTTCGACAAAAAATGTTATATGTCACATGTTATTTTTTCTATTATTCTTAGCAACTATAATAAATATATATTTTAAATTTCAATATCAAGAAACAAACTTGAGGCCACATTTTCTTATTTTAATTTTTTTAACTCCAAGGTAGAGATGGTGGTATTTTAGTTTACTACAATTATATATACAATTAACATATTATTTTTTTTTAAGTTATATGTAGTTTTTATTGGGGGTTATTTCCATAAAAAAACTAAAATATTACATTTTTTGTTGAACCATATTCAACATATTTTTACCATAATTTTTTTTAATTTTTTTCTATTAAATATATTCTTCAACTTCTTCAAGGTGTTATGTTTCCATAATTAGTTCCTTGACATCATTTTTATTAATAGATAAAATCTCACTTGGTTAGTTACCTTATAAAATTATTTCACTAGTATGAAGATCAACACTACAATTGGCCACCGATTTTATTCTCTATATATATACTCACACTTCCAAGAGATTGTCTCTAGTAAAAGGTGATGAACATGTCCATGGGTCTAGGTGGATTGGTAAGTTGAGGCGCTTACCGAGAGGAGACCTAGGTTCCAATCCCACGGGCATGCCCATGCATAGCCAATAGCCCGATCCGACTCCTCTACGTGTTGCACCTAACTGATGACGATGATCTATTTTTTGCTTGTCCGGTGGTCCCCCTTCATGCCATGTGTTGAACCAGACTAACGAAGACGGTGCAAACCTTGTGCGTTTAGTGGTCCCCATCTCACGCCAGGTTGCCATTGACGAGATGGTGGGTGTGTTGGAAGCCTTCGCTGATAGTTTGAACCCTGCCAGCTGCTACTGACAGTTACTAAAAATTGTGATTGTAACCAATTCATCTATGTAACCAAAAAAAAAAAGGTGATGAACATCAACAATACTATTATTTCTTATCTAGCCTTCACATCCCTTTTTGTTAATAGCATTGATGACAATTTGTAAATCCCCTCAATTGAAATATATTTCCATCCTTTTCTATTGAAATTTTAGTTTTTGTAAGAAGTGCCCTAGCCAATCCATAGTTGTTAGTTGAAGTTACATAAGATTCTGAGTAGATGAGAAGAATTTTACCTTAATTATTTATAAAAATATCACCTCCACCATTTTTCCCTGGCTTTCCTTTAGAAGCATTTTCAAAATTAATTTTGATAAACCTAATTTTTTGATATTTCTATTTTACCCTAGATTGAAGTAGCTTATTTGTTTTAATTCCATTATCACATATGACTCTTCTATGTATGTTCAAATCATGTAGCCAAGTTATTAGTACATATTTTTCTACAATTGAGACTTCCCATGATGAGCACTATATTTATAGATATTCTACAAGATAGGCAATAATAAGGTTCCAAACCTATGCATGATTTTGAGATTTATTTTTAAAAAAATTATTATTCCTTTCAAGCCATAAATTCCAACAAATAATGAGGGTCAATCCTCAAGAGAATACATAATGTTTTAGCTTTGAAATAATTAATTCAACATTTCATCAACTCTTTCAATGTTGATGGAGCTATCCAATATAATTTCACATTTTTTAAAAAGTAACCCCAAATGGTGTGAACAAAGGGATGACAAAGAAGTAAATTGTATGATGTTTCTAAATCCTTCTCACTCAAATCACATCCAAAAGGTCCATAATATCCTCTTATTTTTAGACTCTTATAAGAATCTTACTTTGAATTGCTAACCAAAGGAATGTTGAGGCCTTAAGGAGAGTCTCTAATGACCAAACATTCTTCCAAGAAAAATATTTGGGAGAAACTTTTTATATTGTTCTAGATTCTCATACCCCAACTTGACTAAGTTTCCACCATCCTTTGATAAATTCCAAACCAACTCATCCTTTCGTGTAAAAATTGGTAAATAAAACTCTTGAAGCATCTTTTGAAGTTCATCTGCAATTTTATTGAGTTCTTCTCCTTCAAACAGGTCACTGAAATAAATTCATGATTTGGAGTTGTTGCTCATAATAATATAATCTTTCACCTTTGGATCTTTACATGCTAGACACACTTAAGCCAATGCATGTCATTTTGAGTAAGAGATAAAAGGATAAAGGTTTAAACCAAGTATATAACCAAAAATTTACATAACTTCCCTCATTGACTAACCATATAAATATTTCTTTATCAATTGCAAACTATCTAATATGAAGTTCCATGTTGATGATAATTTGGGTAGAGTTATATTTTAAAGTAATTTTATTGCATCAAGAGAACCTATATATTGTTGAAGTAACATTTTTGTCCAATTTTTTTCCTTGATCTTTGAATAATCTCCACCCAAACTTTGCTCCTAATGCCAAATTCATAAGTTTACAATTCTACAAACATATTCCTCCAATATTTTCCTTTGCAAACCCTATCCCACTTACAAAGAGAAAACCTATTTTTCTTCACAACCTTTCCATAAAAAGTCTCTTTGCATTTTATCACTTTTTGATGCTATACCTGCTGGTAATCTTGAAAGTGACATTATATAAATAAGGCCATACTTGAAAGTGACATCATATAAATAAGGATGGATTTCAATGTAGTCTTTATGAGTTGGATTCTTGAAAGTAACATCATATAAATAGAAATGGATTGCAATGCGGTCTTTATGAGTTATAGCCTTCTTGCTATGGTTAAAAACTTACCTTTACACCCTACCAAGCAAGCTTTCATTCTATCTAAAAAAGAGATCCAAAGCTCTTAAAATTTTGAGTTTTTATGGGTTTTTATGAGGGGTCATGGTCCTCTCATATCGAGGTTTAAACTTAGGTCTCCTAGATGAAAACCCAAGAACTTACCACCATGATATTTTTCACAAGTCAAAAATTGACATAATTTTTTATGAAGGATCTCGACCCCTTTGTATCGAGGTTTAAACTTAGATCTCCTAAATAAAAATCCAAAAATTTACCACTACGATATCCCTTACAAATCATTATAACCAAAACATTATTAAAAACATAATAGACAACAAATATATATCTATATGAATTTTTATGTAATAGATGCATGAGTAGGCATTAAGTCAGTGGATTAGATTCTCATATAAAAAATCAGGTTAACTTCCATCCGGAAGACTATGGTCAAGGTAAGTATACTTTAAAAAGTTTGGTGTTGAAATTTGTTTGACTTGCCATAAAGTCCTTTTATAGGTTTCTTTTTAAAAGAACATTATGGTATTTAGAGTCAAATCAGTGTGAAATTAAAAAGCCAGGCAAAGCTATGTACCCATAAGCTAAGCTTATCATGGACCCATTAACTTAGCATGCTTTGAAATGGAAATCTTACTCCAGAAGATTAATTTATTTATAGTGGTTGAATGATTATCGAAAGGTTTTTAAAGGTTGTTTAATTTTAATCATTTTAACGATCAGTTAACAGAAATTTCCAAACCACTAAAAAACTACTAAAATAGAATATTGCCTAAAAGTTGTATAATTACCGAACAAACAGAAATTTTCAAACCACTAAAAAACTACTAGAATAGAATATTGCCTAAAAGTTGTATAATGGAGAAAGGTACTCTCAAAGGAAGGAATCAAACACATTATTTGCATGAATGGATCATGGTTTACACTACGATGGTACTATGAAATATGGATGGTATGTTTTGACAATTGAGGCATTGAAGTAGACACTACACAATATAGTCGAATGTTTCTTAACTCAATATGTCAAGCATGCTTAAGTTGTGATGGATTATGATCCTTTGATTTGACAAATAAAGCAATTAAATATATTGTCGTATCTGTTAATATAATCATCATATTAAGATGGTGATATGTGAAAGCCTCTAGAGGCTAGAATTGAGTGTTCACATCACTGGTGGATTATATACTCATCATAATCATATGTTAAAAGTGAGAAGGTTTTTTAAAAATTGTTAGTGGCCAATGCAATACTATTCATAGAAAAAGTTTGAATTATTGAATAATTGGCTTTTCATATAACTGGAAGGACAAAAGGTCTCTTCACTAATAATTTTAGTTTAAGGTTATAACAATCCTGCTGTGCTTGCATTTAGCTTTAATATTATTCGTTGGATTACGAGGACTACTTAAATGCATTGACATTATAAAAGTGGTTCCAGGTAAAAAGCAATGTTTTTCGTCAGCTAGTCATAGAAGTCCATGAAAGCTACATATCTGATAACCTAACCTTGAATGGTCTTAGCACCTTTAACATAGTTGTTGACCCACTTAGACATGGGACATAGAGCATATAGATTCTGAACAAGTTTGTCTTCAAATCAAAAGAATATGTTTGAATATCATACATGATTTCATATCATTTTTCTTTATGCAATTGTCAATTTGTTAAATTCTATTCCTAAGATAATGACAATCAAAACGAAGAAAAGGAAAAGAAAACATTAAAGTGTTATGTATTTTATAATGTTACGAATATTTGATAACAAAGCAAAGGAAAAGGAAAAATAAAAAATGCTATGAAGATTTGATAACAAAGGGGGAAAAAATATTAAAGTATTATGTATTTTATTTTGATAATATTGAAAAGTTTTGTTGAATGTATATTATAAATATATTTTGATTATTTTAATATCTACTAGACTTTATTTTGTGAGTAGACCATTAATGATTTGAAATTTATTTTTTTAATAAATATCATTAACACTCAACCCATTTTATCCAATTTACACTTATTTTGATGTCCATTTTCATTTTCATGTGTGCATTTTATATGATTTGCATCTTACAAATAGATTTGTATTTTGATAATATGATTCACTAGAAACACAAACAACATCAAAGAGACAACTTCAAACATAATATGATTCGAAATATTGTTTCTTATATGCATAATACTAAAATATTTCCATCTATGGATGTTATTTCTTTCATACTAAAATTGTTAACTATTTTCCAAGAGTTTCCTATACTATAAGACTTAAAATAAGAATCTTTATCATTCGAAAAACCATTTTTTCAAGGATCAACTTATTCAAATAAGATGCAAAACTGAATTTTGGTTTGACACTTGAAGTTTGACTAGGATCTTATATCCATATTTGCTCTATTGTTGCTCCTAAAAATTTTCTTGATTTGCCTAAAGGCTACTAAGCTAGCTGCACTTTCTTTCCTATAGATATTTTAAATTTAGAATATTTTTATTCATTTTCTCTTACATTGATTAATGTTTTTCGTTGTTCAATATTTTGATGGAAAGCATAGATTTATCCATGAAAAAATAAACTATAAATTTATGTAAATAGGGAAAAAGGAATACTTTTACATAGATAGATGAAGACTCGTAGAAAACATGAGTGTCACTAACTAGACTTTGAGTTATGTATTATATTGAATTGTAGTTCAAAGATAATCATAATTTTGGTAGGGAAATCCAAGGCCTTTGGGTAAATACAAGACCACTAAGCCTTATCATTGATGAGGCATTTGAAACTCATGTAAGCAGACAAATAGAAATAAGTAAATCCTTGTCAAATAATTTTCACTTTTACAAAATAAGTCACTTCAAGTTGTGCTTTGGATAGAACATGTTGCAATCCACCACAAATTATACAACATTTTTTAAGATGTTAGGATGAGAGTGAGGATCAAATTTAGGTAATAACAGATATCTTTGACCAACATGTTAAACTCTTCAAGCCAAGCATTTTTAGAAAAGGTGATTTATTAATAATATCATTACTAATGTTGGCCATAAAATTAGCAACAATGTTCCCTTCATCAAAGGTATGTTTACAATTCCTTGATCAAGAGGTATTCATAATCTAATATTTCGGTTGATTATCATTCATCTAAATATTATAACCATCTTTCTAATAACATTCGTAATGACCAGCGAGTCACCCTCAATCTATAAAATTTTCTTGTCATTGTTGATAGCAATAAGAATACCCCTCGACAAATCCTCCATATTGATGTAATTGCTAGATTGATGGTCAAATATCTCCTCATAAATAATAAAGTATTTATCTATATTTTTATAAACATTTTACAAGAGGTAACAATATGAATCCAAACTTATGTAATAAAATATCAAACATGCTTTTATTTTAGTATTAAAAAAAAAAATTATATGTATATGTATATGTATATGTATATGTATATGTATGTATGTATGTAACTTATATGTGGCTTCTATTGGAGACCATTTCCATAATATAACAACTCTAATATAACCATATTGGCTATCTTTATATTTTTTGCTTGGGTCCTAGGTTTAGATAATTGATCCTTGAGCATTAGGGTTAGGGTTAATGTTGATTTGATTAATAGATAGATAGATTATGTGGTAATTGTAATCATATTTCATATTCAAACTTAAGTCGGTTTTTGCACATATGAGACTTTACTCTTTCCAAGTGGGTACGAGACTTCACCCTCTCTAAGTGGTTAAGGATTTACATTGATTTATATCTGGGAATTGATTATTGCATATTTGATTTTTTGGCAAATTGGATCTAAATTTTATTTCATTTGACTAATGTTATTTGTGCATTATTGAATTGTTGTTGCTAATTGTTATAATTTTGAAGTTGTTCCTTAATAAATGGTATCAAAGTCTAGGAATTGTTTTTTTTTTTTATTTTGAAAAAACTTGTATTAAAACAAAGAACAATTACAATTTGGGAAGAGACACTTCCCAACAGAAATCAGAGAGAACACAAGCTTACAATAGTAAAAGAAGATTTGCAATGGAGCCAAATCTCTTGAACCATTAACTAGCTAACAGGGGGAACGGCATGATCAGTTGATGCAACTAGTCGCGATGTCGTGACCCTCTTTCCTTCTTCTCATTTGGTCGCAAAAATGCAACATGTCGTGATATCACGACACTTTTCTCCTTTGGCCACGAAAATGCAACATGTCGCGATATCGCGACACTTTTCTCCTTTGGCCGCGAAAATGCAACATGTCGTGATAATGCGACACTTTTCTCCTTTGGCCGTGAAAATGCAACATGTCGCGATATCGCGACACTTTTCTCCTTTGGCCATGAAAATGCAACATGTCACGATATCGCGACACTTTTCTCCTTTGTCCACAAAAATACAACATGTCACGATATCGCGACACTTTTTCTTCCTTTGGCCGTGACAAAGCAACATGTCACAAAATCGTGATACTTTTTCTCCCTTGGTTGTGGTGATGCAACATGTCGCGATATCGCGACACTTTTTCTCCTTTGGTCATGACGATGCAACATGTCACGATATCGCGACACTTTTTCTCCTTTGGCCATGACGATGCAACTGGTCACGAAATCGTGACACCTTTCCTCACTTGGCCGCGATGAGGCAACATGTCACGAAATCACGACAACTTTTCAACCTTGGCCGCGACGAAGCAACATGTCACGAAATTGCGACACCTTTCCACCCTTGGCCGCGACGAAGCAACATGTCACGAAATCGTGACACTTTTTCTCTTTTGACCGCAACGAAGCAACATGTCGTAAAATCACGACACCTTTCCACCCTTGGCCACGACGAAGCAACATGTTGCGAAATCGCGACACCTTTCCACCCTTGGCCATGACGAAGCAACATGTCACGAAATTGTGACACCTTTCCACCCTTGGCCGCGACGAAGCAACATGTCACGAAATCGTGACAACTTTTCTCCCTTGGTCGCGATGGAGCAAAAAGTCATGAAATCGCAACACCTTTCCACCCTTGGCTGCGATGAAGCAACATGTCATGAAATCGTGACAACTTTCCTCCCTCGATATCGTGACAACTTTCCTCCAGTGATCACGACGGTGCAACATGTCATGATATCGCGACAACTTTCCTCCAGTGACCGCGACAACGCAACATGTCACGATATCGCGACAACTTTCCTCTAGTGACCACGACAACGCAACATGTCACGATATTGCGACAACTTTCCTCCATTGACCACGATGGTGCAACATGTCACGATATCATGACAACTTTCCTCCAGTGATCGCGACGGCGCAACATGTCGCGATATCGTGACAACTTTCCTCTAGTGGCCACGACGGCACAACATGTCACGATATCGCGACAAGTTTCCTCCCTTTGCTTTTTCTTTGATCATTGGCTCAAGGACCTTTCAAGACCCTGCCTAATCACCTCATCCTCAATATCCATGTCACTGTGCAACTGAACTCCAACCTCCTTTTCTGCACCCATCTTAGCCAGAAAGTCAGCCGTTTTGTTCAAATCTCTACTCACATAAACTAGGATCACGTCCTCCAATTCCTTCCATAATTCCTTAATTTGGGTAACAAGAGCCCTCAACCTCCAAGCTTTCAGATCAAAGTTCCTCATGCAGTCTAGAGCTCCAACCATTATTTGCGAGTCTGATTCAAGAATAATCCTGTGGTGGCCATGTTTCACTGCCCAAATAGAAGCAGACTTGATGGCAGTGGCTTTGGCTTCATTGTTAGTGGTTCTTCCCAGGCATTGTAATTTCTAATAGAGCACAGTCCCAGCATGGTTTTGGCACACCACTCCAATTTTGGCTCTACTCGGATTGCCTTTTGCAACTCCATCAGTATTGATTTTGATCCAACCTTTAAGGGGAGGTTTCCAAAAATTTTTGTCCTGTCCCTATTGCAGTTCAACGCGTTCTTCCATAGCTCCAATGTCAATTTGAGCTACCTCCCCAGCATGAACAGCCACAATTTTAGTAACCTTGCTCCAAATGGTCTGCCAAACCTCGTCTAGAGCAGTAAAAATTTCTCTAAAAATTTTGGCATTTCTTTCCAGCCATACTTGCCACTAGATAAAGCTTAAACCGAGCTCCCAGCCAATACAAAGAGCTTTAGATTTGAATCTAC